>CAWUFW010000025.1:6360000-7595000 GCA_963921515.1 Calotriton arnoldi | reverse complement strand
CTCAGTGCTGCATCTTTCAGCCCAGTACTGATCCTGAAAAGTAATTTTAACCGTACTTACCAGTAACTTGGATTTCCTTCCATAGGATATCATTGCCTGCTTTTTGCTGAAAAAGTTTCTAAGTGTCGATTTTTGAACATACAAATATTCCTCTAAAATCAGCAGAACTACGAATTCCGATTTACTCACCTGTTATCAGGAGAGAACCCAGTGCTGCATCTTTTAGCCCAGCACTGACCCTGAAAAGTAATTCTAACCGTACTTACCAGTAACTTGTATTTCCTTCCATTGGAATCCATTGTCTGGTTTTCAGCAGAAAAGTTTCAAAGTGTCAATTTTTGAAACATACAAATATTCCTCTAAAATCAGCAGAAGTACGAATTCCGATTTACTCACCTGTTATCAGGAGAGACCTCAGTGCTGCATCTTTGAGCCCAGTACTGATCCTGAAAAGTAATTTTAACCGTACTTGCCAGTAACTTGAATTTCCTTCCATAGGCTAACATTGACTGGTTTCACTTGGAAATTCTTCTGTGTGTGGAGTTTTGGAACTTTATAATATTCCTCTAAAATCAGCCGAACTACGAATTCCGATTTACTCACCTGTTATCAGGAGAGAACCCAGTGCTGCATCTTTTAGCCCAGCACTGACCCTGAAAAGTAATTCTAACCGTACTTACCAGTAACTTGTATTTCCTTCCATTGGAATCCATTGTCTGGTTTTCAGCAGAAAAGTTTCAAAGTGTCGATTTTCACAAACTACAAATATTCCTTAAAAATCGCCTGTATGACTTAAACACATTCTTTCAACTGTTTACAGGAGATGCACCAGTGCTGGATCCAGGATCCACCACTGAGTAAGAAAAAGTAACGATAACACTACTTACCTGCTAAGTGAATTTCCTCCCATAGGATAACATTGGTGATTCTATGTGAAAAAGTTTCTAAGTGTCAACTTTTAAAATACAATAATATTCCTTAAAAATCACTACTGTAGCCAAAATGCTTTTACTCAACTGTTTACAGGAGATGTCCCAGGACTGAATCTAGGATCCAGTCCTGTGGTTAGAAAAGTAATCCATAAAGTAACTAATTGCATTTAACTAGAAATTCACATTGAGCTCAATGTTGCATTGTGTTTGAAATTGTGTTGCCCATTGCAACAACTGTAACTACTGTACTTAAAAGTCTATTGCCTATTTGCAAAGTATTTAAACTAAAGTAATTCATTCTGAGAAAGTATATTTTGTAATGTAATGTATAATGTAATTACAATGTAATTTAAAAAATAAAATATGTAAAAATAGTTTAAAAAAATGTAGTAAATCAGTATCAAAAAAATAAATATAACAATTAATACATTTAAAAATTGTCATTTACAAAACCTTTGAAATTCACTGAAAAAACCATAGGTTTCAGGCACGTTATAGTTAGAAATTAGCATTTAAAAAACCTTTGAAATTCACAGAAAAAACCATAAGTTTCAGGCACGTTATAGTTAGAAATTAGCATTTAAAAAACCTTACAAATTCACTGAAAAAACCATAGGTTTTAGGGACAGTTATAGTTAGTTGGGCATTGCACTCGTACAAAACCCGTGAAATTCACCCGTTATAGTTAGTTCAGCTAACTATAACTCGCGCCCCCGCAATGCACTGCTGATGACGTCACATATTACATCACTCATGACATGGTCAGTGACATCACTGATGACATCACTGATGACATCATCCACGTGATAATCTGATGCACCTCCTCACACCCTGGTGTTTGGGTAGTGTAGGGAGTCGTGCTGGGGGCAGTGTTTTAGGGTTTAGGGTAGTGCAGTGGTGTTTGTGTAGTGTAGGGGGTTGTGCTGGGGGTAGTGTTTTAGGGTTTATGTTAGTGCAGTGGTGTTTGGGTAGTGTAGGGGGTAGTGCTGGGGTAGTGTTTTAGGGTTTAGGGCAGTGCAGTGGTGTTTGTGTAGTGAAGGGGGTCATGCTGTGGGTAGTGTTTTAGGGTAGTGCAGTCGTGTTTGTGTAGTGTAGGGGGTCGTGTTTTAGGGTATAGGGTAGTGCAGTGGTGTTTGGGTAGTGTGGGAGGTCATGCTGGGGGTATATTTAGGGTTTAGTGTAGTGCAGTGGTGTTTGGGTAGTGTAGGGAGTCGTGCTGGGGGTAGTGTTTTAGGGTAGTGCAGTGGTGTTTCGGTAGTGTAGGGGGTCGTGCTGGGGGTAGTTTTTTAGGGTTTAGGGTAGTGCAGTGGTGTTTGTGTAGTGTGGGAGGTCATGCTGGGGGTATATTTAGGGTTTAGTGTAGTGCAGTGGTGTTTGGGTAGTGTAGGGAGTCGTGCTGGGGGTAGTGTTTTAGGGTTTAGGGTAGTGCAGTGGTGTTTGGGTAGTGGAGGGGTAGTGTTTTAGGGTTTAGGGTAGTGCGCCCAACCAGCCACAATATCCGTGGACAAAGGGGATCCTGACTCTTTGGAACGCTCCGTGAATTGAATAATTTGGGTCAAGGGCCCTACCACATCCAAGACCTATCAATTCCTTTCTTGGGATCCCTCATATACTTGGAGAAAAGGTACATAGTTTCTCATCAATTTCAGGCATGTGTGCCACCTTCCCCTTCAGTGAGGGCCTGGGGCATTCTCCCCTCATCCTATTCCTGACCTCCCTTTCAAGGGGTTGATGGATTTTCCCCACCACATACTCTGCCACTTTGGCGTCAGGTGTCCACTCTGCCGACCTAGGATGGTAAATTTGGGTAGGCTCGAACATGTCCGAGTGGACCCCGTCCCCAACCGGGGACTGAGAGGAGTGGGACTCTGGACGCCAGGGACGCCCAGAGTCCTTATCCTCATCGAAGGAGAAATAGTCCTCCGATACACCCTCTCCCTCTAAGGGAAACACGCCGTCGGGGTCTACAATAGTGGTGACAGTGTCGCAATTTTCTCCGTGCTCCTCCTCCTCCCGGCAGGGTGCATGTTTTAGCGTTCGCGCACTCTTGAGGAAGGTCTCTGTAAGTTTATCAAATCCTTCCAAGTGCCCCGCGTTATGCTTAACGGCCCTTTTATTCCCCATCTGGGTGCTACTTGGACCCGCCACCACCAGATCTGGGTCACTGAATACCCCAGGGATGCTTTTCGCCAGCTTATCAACCTGATCCCTAAGAGGAGCCAGCGCCCTAGAAATAGCCAGAGAGAGGGCTTGGTCCACTGCTGGAGGGAGAAGTTGGGGGGCCATTCCTCCTCAACTTCCTGGTAGGAGGAGTAAAAATGGTCTTCTGGAGAAGACATGATAGCAGAGGGTGTGAGCACAGAACAAATGCCCTTAAAATCCTTAAGACAGCCCCCTCGCCGGTGCTCCAACAGTCTGGCTTTCCCCGAAGCTGTTATAAGAATAGACTGAGGCGCAATACCAATTACCACCACCAGGTGGCGCTGGTCACTAACGTGGCCGTGTGGGGAAATCACCACGTAGCGGTGTCAAAATTAGGCGAGGGTTGGTCGGGAATCAAGCGGACACTAAAGGAGTGACCGGATTCCCAAACGCACGTAAAGACCAGCGGGAGCGCTCGACGGAGCTGCCTCGCTCGGACCAGACTCGCCTGACAGGATCTCACCGCGCGCAGAGCACACAGCGGGAGAAACTGCAAGGGGGAGAACGCGCTCGGGCAAGAGCCTGCTGCGCAGGGAATATGAAACAATACCAAGGCAATAATGCTAACGTGCACAAGAAACCGCTATACAAACAGCAACAACGTCAGATTAAGCCAAGAATGTAAGGAATGCACTTAACTGACGAGCAGTGAAGAAAGAGGAAGCGGAAGGGACGTCACGATATTATATACGATGGACTGTGATATGATTGGACTATAGTTGCCTTGGAGACTACCCCCTAATGGTTCATGGGTTGTGTAGTCTTTTGTTTAATGATTGTTGTGTTACGTTTTCTTTGAACTGCTATGCAAATAAAGTGAGGAAAGATATGCATAATCCTCGCCTCCGTCCTGCCATAGAATTCATTAAACTTTATTTGATCTGATTTAGAAACATAGATCATAAAAGTGTACATAAAAACAGTAAATCCTCTTTCCTAATACAATACAGTGAGAATTAATTAAAACCAGTAGGTAAAAACGGGTGTTACAAAGCCCGGTTCAGAGCAACTTCAGGTTAACAGAATCGTAAAGTTCAACGTTTCGCAAGATCAATCTCATGTACTTCGTGCAAAATACGCAATAAGGGGTCCAAGTAAGATGTAACGCTGCAATACCTGACCAGTTTGCACTATATAAAACTGCAGAAAAACTAAAAATAAAAAGTGTTTTGCACACTTCTGGCATTGGGCTATATGTGGGCTACATCTGGGTGATATTTGTGCTACATTTGGGCTCTTTTTTCTCTGGTGGCCATCTTGGGAGACTTATTTGTTATGAAGTTTCCTAATTTCGTCATTTACTGCAGTCTCCTCAGTAGGAAATGCTTTCAGTTTTTACTTTGATTCCATCAAGAAGGCATTCAGATGTGTCACACATTTGCCATAAATTCAGAATGTTAGCACTCTAGTTGTTCATTAGATCACTGTAGTAAAGCTACTGCTCACCAGGAAGTTAACTGGAAGTCTACTGCTGGTATTGAAAGTGATTGTTTCAGTCTGCATGTCAGAATTTTCTAATGAAATAGAAGAGGATTTGAGATCTCACTTAAAACATGCCCTAAATTTTCTTTCTGCAGCACTAACCATAATTTCTATGGCAAAATGAACCCCCTCATTTTGTTCCTTTTTAAATTAATTGTTTTAAGTGTTACCAGTTTATTCCAATCAAGATGGGGTCAGGTGTGCCATACTTTTGTCATAAGTAAGGCTGTTAGCACTCTAGTTGTTCTTTAGAACACTCTGAGAAGCTGCAGTAGAACACAAAGGCATCAACTGACAGGCTGCTCTTGTTGAAATATAACAGGAAGATATTTGAGATCTCACTTAAAACATGTCCTAATTTTTCTTTCTACAGCACTAACCATAATTTCTATGGCAAAATGAACCCCCTCATTTTGTTCCTTTTTAAATTAAATGTTTTAAGTGTTACCAGTTTATTCCAATCAAGATGGCTTCAGGTGTGCCATACTTTTGTCATAAGTAAGGCTGTTAGCACTCTAGTTGTTCTTTAGAACACTCTGAGAAGCTGCAGTAGAACACCAAGGCATCAACTGACAGGCTGCTCCTGTTGAAATATAACAGGAAGATATTTGAGATCACACTTGAAACATGTCCTAATTTTTCTTTCTACAGCACTAACCATAATTTCTATGACAAAATGAACCCCATCATTTTGTTCCTTTTTAAATTAAATGTTTTAAGTGTTACCAGTTTATTCCAATCAAGATGGCTTCAGGTGTGCCATACTTTTGTCATAAGTAAGGCTGTCAGCACTCTAGTTGTTCTTTAGAACACTCTGGGAAGCTGCAGTAGAACACAAAGGAATCAACTGACAGTCTCTGCCCTTGTTGGATGTACATGTTTTACTGAGAATGTCAGACTTCATTCTCACATGACTAAGAAAGATAATGTGAATTTACAGAAAATATGCTCTCATTTTAGCTTCTGGAGCACCTTCCAAAACTGTATGGGACAAGCATGTGAAAATAGTTTTCTCTCAAACATGATTCATGATATCCCAGCAGAAGGTTTTTCACAGGGTAAAATCACCTTAGAACACACCACAATTCCTGAAATTAGTATGGTACCATCAACAAATGAATTCTAATGTAACTAAAGTCTGTTATCACCCTTTATAGTTCTCCTTTTGGTAACCCTCAAAATCTTCGATTCACTACAATGCATTTCAATGGGGTACTGTTAGAAATGGGATCTTTGGTTGGCTAAGGCTTGCGCCAAAGCCAGGCAGAGACCACCACTCTAGTCAGGACAAGGGAGTTACACGCCGACGATAACCCCTGCTCACCCCCTTGGTAGCTTGGCACGAGCAGTCAGGCTTATCCCGGAGGCAATGTGTAAAGCGTTTGCGCAACACACTCACACAGCAGCAACACACTAGGCACACCACAAAAGGAACTCCACACAAGGTTATATAAAAAATAGCCTTTGTATTGTCATAAATACATTAGAAACAATCACATAATATACACTGTGCCAACTGGCACTAGGCAATATTCACAGGGGAATTATATACAGGACCAGGCCAATCGGGCCACGGTCAGAACCATCAGAACAGGTAAGTAAAATGTAAACCACAACCAGTAATTACTGGTAAAGTTAGGAACTTAGCACGAGATCCTGTAACATAAAAGATAGGATGCCTAAATCATGTCAGGCATGAATCACATTAGGCAATAATTAGCATGAACACAGTGTGCCCCAATCGGGGGCACAACGCACTGAAACTGGCCCCAGGCCAACTGGCCTCTCACAGGGGCTCCAAAACCCAATGTCCAGAATGTCCGGGCTGTAAGGGGACCTCACACAGGGCCCCCTGGCTGCCTCAGCAGCCAACACAAAGTGTGCAATTGCGCAAGCCTAAGCGTGGCAGCTGCCCACTACTTGCTGGGCAGCTGTGAAAATGAGCACGGGCACCAGCGTGCCCCCTGAGCCCCTCTCTGGGACTCGCAACTGGAAAATGAACTGTCCCCTCGGTCGCAGCTGTGGAGACAACAAACTGCCCTGGCACACTCCGTGCCTCTTGGGCCCCCACTGGGGCTTCTTAACAAAACCTGCCCCCACGTTGCAGCTGCCTGCGCTCTCGCAGGGCAGCTGGGAATGGCACGGGCACCACTGTGCCTTGTGAGCCCCACTGGGACTCCACCACAAAGAATATGCCCACTGTCAGGCGGGGCAGCTGTGGCAAGGAAACTGGCACTAACGTGCCTCTCAGCCCCACTCCGGGACTTCTACAATAACGCCCCTAAAAAGGAAATCAGCACGGGCACCTCAGGGCCCCAGGGAGCATCCACGCGGCTCCAGGCACCGACAATGTGCCTCGGGGGAGCCCCACTCGGGGGACTCTTAGAAACAAATGTGGCCCCACGTTGCAGCTGCCCACTGACAGACGGGGCAGCTGGAGAAAATGAGCAAAGACACTGGCACAGGGGGCGGCACCGGCAATGTGCCCCGACACCCCCCCAACCCCTTGAAGGCTGAGCCCCACTCACAGGGCTCTGCAGGCTCTTTGGGTATCCTCGGGGACTGCTCCCTGCATACATCGAGGACCCTCCGCTCACCGGGACTCTCTGAGGACTCCTGGCTGGCTTTTAGACTGCACGCGGGGCTCTCCTCACCACACGGGAGCCCCGCCTCGCCGCAAGTGCAGTGCCGCCTGTCCCCTTCGCCCGGACCGTCACTGCTCTTCACCTGGGCCCTCTCGTAGGGCTCAGGACTTCTCCTTTGCTTCGCCCGGTCCCCTCTCTCTGGACCGGGGCTTCGACGTGGGCGGGCTCCGGACGTCTTCCTGTGGCGCTGGGCCGCAATTGGCCTCTATGGTAGCCCCGCCCCATGTCAGGCAACCGACGCCTGTCTTCCGCGTCGCGTTGCTCTAGAGGCACTGGAGCCCTCTTCCTCAGGCTCAAAGTGCGGGATAGGCACCCGCTTTCTTTAAATCTGGGCAGCTCCTCCGGACGGCGGCAAGGCGGGGTGGCCTCCCGCTCGTCTATGCACACCAGAGCGGGGTGGGCACCCGCAAAAGGAGCAGCAATGCGGGGTGGGCACCCGCTCGGCAGTACCCAACGCGGGGTGGGCACCCGCTTCCCCGGCAGCTCGGGGAATCCCCACCTCGGGATTCCTCTAGAATCCCTGCAGCAGCGCGCTGCACGCTGCCAGCTCCCTACTCTCCTTTTGGCAATGGAAATACAGCGCTCACGAGGCGCTATGCACAAAACGTCCAGGGCAAGGGCTGGGCAAGGGATCCAGCAGGCAGAAAAAGTCCTTGGGGCTGGGGACACCCCAGCAGGGCGCAGCCAGGCAGGCCAGCACGCAGGGACCCCAGGAGTCAGCAGCTGGGTCCCGCGGCGGTTCCTCCTGGCAGAGTGTCCTCCCCAAAGTAAGCACAAGCACAACTGAACATTTTCAGGGGTCACAGCCCCTATATTTATATGCCCTTTTCCTTTGTGACACAGCACAGGGCTGGGGACTCCAGTTAGAACTGGTTTGGGGGAGCTTTGGAGCACTTTGTTTTGCCCAAGCTCCTCTTCCCTTTCAGAGGGTAGGCTAGGGACATCAGACACACCAAAGGGGGGCGGAGCCAGCATTGGGGAGGGAAGGCACAACCCTATTCAGGTCCCAGGTGCAACTCCTCCCTCCCATCTAGATGCAGATCTCTCTATTCAGCCCTGCGCTGACTCACCCTGCCCCTCCTGGAGCCACACACACCTCCAGCCCCTGTCACTCACAAAGCCAGACATGCAATTCACATCAGGCAGGCAGACACACAGCACACAGAAATGCCAACTTCTAAAAGTGGCACTTCTCCACTAGTCACAATAAATCTGCGCACACCATTGCGCAGCATTTATTCTCACGAGTTTGCACATACTAAACTCGCCCCTGCACTCCTCTCACACCAGGAATTACCATGGACACACATATCCCCCATGCATTCCTATGGGAGGGCAGGCCAATCTCACCACACGCACTCAGAGTGCGCACGCACTTTACACTGGGACACAGTGCTAAAGTGCGCAGAGGCCTAAAACCACCAACAGTACACAGGGAAAAGGCTAGGAGACAGGCAAAAAGTTTAGGGGTGAACCTGCCAAAAGGGCCAAGTCCAACAGGTACTATCATTTATATTGGTCCCAAGATGGCTGCCAGCAATTCCAGGATGAAGTGCTGACAGCCAATCAGATCTCACGATGACATGTGTGGTTAGGCTCCGCCCAGATATATATGTGTTTTCTTTTTCAAATTTCTCAGGAACTACTGAACGGATTTACACCATTTAACCAAAAGGCACGACTATGAACCAAGGGCTACCTTTTTGCCAAATTTGGTGTAATTCCGTTCAGCAGTTCGGGCTGTAGCTGCGATGAAAGGTTCCTATGGAAAATTGCATGGGGAAAACACGTTTTGGGACCCCCCCCTTTTTTCTCGGCCCCCACTTGACGAATCACCCCGAGACTTTCAGGATAGGAGCGGACCGGAGCGCCCCACGAGTTTTGAAAATTTTGCGAAGATTCGTCAACCGGCGCCAAAGTTATTTCAAATAGAATGTTGCAAGTTTCCTATGGAAAATAGGTCCTCACTATAACTATCTACTGGCGACCGCCAGTAGATAATACACACACATATATATATATATATATACACATATAAATATTAATCAACAAGCAACGTTACGAGTGCGGCTCACTTTCTTTCCGTTGTGGGGGAATATGTAAATATATCATCGGTCTGGTCCCACCGAAGAGCGACGCACCACCACAAGAGCGCCATCATTGCCCGCCTTGGACCTCCTTTTGAAGCTCGTGAAAACGTTACAGGGGAATGCGGGGCCGCCGAAGACCGTCTTCGGTATTGGATCCCCATCAGCCTTGAAAATGGGACTGAATAGGGTGTAACGAAATGCTGTTGGGAACAACAAACCATAATTGAACAACAAATGCGGGTGAAACAGCAAAAAGAAAAAAACACCGCCCACTAGAGGGTATGAGTCACGCACCGTGAGCTGGACCACATGTCCCAAAATGCACTTATAAAAGTATCCACTGGAGGATGTAAAATTAAAGCGGACATTATCCAGTGAACAGCAGCGGTGAGTATGGTGTTGGCTACCTTTGAGAAAGTTCTATGCAGAACGAAACGCGTCAGGATTGCCATGCTGCTACACAAAACAAGAAATTAAATATTAATCAACAAGCAACGTTACGAGTGCGGCTCACTTTCTTTCCGTTGTGGGGGAATATGTAAACATATTATATACACACATATATATATATATATATATATATATATTTCTCCACACAACGCCGTTTTTCCTCTGGATACTTCCAACAAACGGGAACGGACCACGCTGTTCAGTGCAAATTAATTTTTATTGGTGCAAGTCGGCATAACGCGTTTCAGCCCTCACAGGAGCCTTGATCACATGACATTTGTTCTGCGTTATCATAGGTTATTTAAAGTGACTAGTGCAGGTGTGGTTTACACCACGTGTGCATGATACGCAATAGACATGAAAGTTTACAATTTGTAGTTCTTTCGGTAATGGGACACAATCTTCCATGTATAACGCCTAAATGATCGTCATCGTCAATATCTGATCAATTAATTAATATTTTAATATATTCGATCTCTATGGTCAAATACAACTATTATCCAAGATTGTAAATGCTCAAACTCTTGTATATAAATTAACATTTACGCATGCCCAATCTACCGAACCAATTTGTCCTGTTTTTGTCTTGCGCATATTGTTCTTTCAGTATAAAAAGTGCTCTAGTGCTAAAGTGCAAGTGTGAATACCCCCAATTACCTAAAATCCTGAGAATATAAGAAATGTGACACAGATACCATTGTCAATATCATCAGTTATCGTAATTATCTTGAATGTGTTTGAGTTTAGCGGACTGTCAACCTGCGTTCTCATGATACTGGAGCCCCAGTGTCTTGCGTAGTACTGATATGCCGTTCATGTATTGCCTATATCCTACTGGCTTAAGCTCATAATTGTCTGCATGTGAGCCCGGGTAAGGATATGATAGCTAGCATCTTGTCTGGATGTTTTATACCGGTATCAATACCATATTGAGAATTTTAATTTCCCAACTTGAATCGTTAAACAGGTTTATAATTGCAAAGTATATACACTTCTTATATGCAGACTAATGTGCAAAAGATGCGTGCAAAAGTTCTGCAAATTCTCTGTGCAAATTGGCTTCAGTGTCACCAATAAATTACTGACAAATCACAATACATACACATGTTAGAAAATAAAGATATAAATATCTAAAATCTTAGTAAAATACTAGATAAAACCATGGTTGTATGAAGATAAAATGTCAATAAATATTGAATAAAACTTTGCTAAAACCCATAAAATAGTTGTTTTGACATGGAATACTGGTATGTGTGTTTACTGGGAAGGTCAGAGACAAGTAAACAGGTCCTCAGTTATATTTAGCCCAGACAGTTGTTTAGTATTCAGCTCTAATATATACCTAGTTTCCAACTGCCGCAATCTTTGTTCCCTGTTCCCACCTCTTCTGCTGGGCGGTACGGAGTCTATAACAAAATATTTCAGGTCTTGACTTTTAGATTCATGCCGACTTTTAAAATGGCGCACCATAGGGTAAGTGTTATCTTGATTATTAATCGCCCGAATATGTTGCAAAATCCTTTTGTGCACCTGTAATTTGGTGCTACCTACATATTGTAGGTTGCATGGGCAGATTAAAATGTATACTGCATATTCAGTCTTGCACGTTAGAAGTTTAGTTATTTTTATACTTCTAGCACTGAATGGTGTTGTGTATGCTGTTCTATTTTCACCATGTTGACACGCCTTACAGGTTTTACACTTAAAGAAACCTTTAAGTGTCTGCAACCAATTGGTTGCCTCAATGACCTCGGGACTTGTTTTAACCAACTCGTCTCGCATAGATAGACCCCTACCATATGTGATGGCGGGTCTGGTCGGTAGACTTTGCCCAATGATAGGATCACTTAACACCATGGGCCAATTGCGTGTAATGATCGATTGGAGCCGTTTATATTGTTGACTGTATTGTATAATTATTCTAAATTCTTTGACAGTTCTCGAGTTACTAATCCCCAGTTGTTGGGCAGGTTTGATAGGACCGGATTGTTTTGCTGCCAATAGCTCGTATCTCTCCTGGCGCATGGATTTCAAAATGGCATTGTCTAAGACCCCTCTGGAGTACCCTCGCTCTAAGAACCTCACCCTGCTGGCTGACTGAGCTTCCCTTAAGTCATTATCATTACTGTGAATGCGACGTAAACGTAGCATTTCCCCATAGGGGATACTGTTTACCAAGTGTCTGACATGGGAACTGCTTGAATGCAACGTGGAGTTTCCCGCAGTTTCCTTGCGGTAGAGCTTAGTTTCAATCTTACTATTTGCTATATATACCTTAGTATCTAAAAAACTCACTTCTGTTGCACTGATGTTAGCTGTAAAATGTAGGTTTAACTCGTTGATATTTATGGCCTTCACAAAATCACTGGCTTCATCAGCATTGCCATCCCATACCACAAACAGGTCATCGATAAATCGTAACCAAATTTTGACCTTCCGTGTCATGACCTGCCTGTGTTGGGTCATGAGGACCAGCTCCTCCCACCAGCCCATGTGCAAACATGCATAGCTGGGAGAGAAGCTGGCCCCCATCGCCACACCCCTTGTCTGTTTATACAACAAGTTATTGAACATAAATATATTGTTCATTAAGCAGAATTCAACCATCTCGGCTAGCATCCTGTTCAAATTTGCAGTGTTACCCACTTTTCTCTCCAAATAAAATCTTAATGCTTTCAAACCGTCTGTATGTCTGATGCTAGTGTAAAGCGAGCTTACATCCAGTGCTATGAATAGATATTGTTGTTTCCAATTGAAATCCTTGAGTTTCCTTAAAAAGTCACTGGTGTTGCATACATACGATGGCAAAGCTTTCACTGAATCTTGGAGAAAAAAATCCACATACTGTGAAGTGTGCTCAAGTAGACTATTCCTGGCTGATATTATTGGTCTACCTGGCGGGTTCTGTGGATCTTTATGAACCTTGGGAATAAAGTATATTGTAGGTACCACTGGGTGATTGTTTTTTAGAAATTTGTACTCAGTGGTTATCAAATTGTCATTTTTCCATGTCGTTAATTTAGTATAAAGGTTGTGTACATTGTTTTCAGCTCCGCGACACTGCTTTTAGTATAACACGTGCTGTCCTTTAATTGAACGTGAGCCTCCTTGGTATAATCATCTTTGGACATAAGAACAATGTTCCCACCCTTATCCGAATTGCGGATGACAATTTTGTTGTTTTCTTTTAATCTTTTCATCAGTTCTGCATAATCGTGATTTTGCTTGTTATATCGCCATCGGTTGTTTCTTGTTGTTGTGTTAAGTTCTTTCATTTGTTCCACCACACGTTCATGGAAGATATCTATGGAATCACGAATCATAATAGGATTGAATGTAGATTTCGGTCTAAAGGGTGTTTGTTGATCTCGGTTCAATTCTCCTCTTATGTCCAGATATCTGGATTGGTTAGTTGCTGTCATTGGTGCATTTGATTCCCCATTTACATCATTGGAGATTGTCTCATTATTTCCCCATAATTCCTGCATTTCTTCTAGAAACGAGGCCTCTGACTGTGTAGGGTGAATCCTAATGCCAGTTATTGTTGTTTCCATCTCATTATGCTTTGCCAGATTCTCATCTCTCTTGTTTAAAGCATGGAATTTTTTGAGTTTTAACTTCCTCACGCTTTTGAAGACGTCCAATCTGGTCTTAGAATAATTGAAATTTCTCGCGGGGCAGTACGAGAGACCCAAGCTCAAATTTTTTTATCCGAGTCACTTAGAGTATGTTTTTGTCTTGGCTGGCTCATCCGAGTATCACGTTCCGATTCGCTGTCTGGGGCAGAACTTAGGTCTGATTGTGAGGAGCTTGATGCAGGTTCTCCAGTTCTAGATGTACCTGCCCCTGGTTCTATTGTTTTGAGATATATATATATATATATATATATATATATATATATATATCCTACTGGCGGTCACCAGTAGGTAGTTATAGTTAGGACCTAGTTTCCATAGGAAAAAGTTTTTCTTTTGCCAATATCTTTGGCGCCGTTTCACGAATCTTCGCGAAATTTTCCCAAAAAAGGTTCACTCAGGTCAGGTCCTGTCCTGAAAGTTTCGGGGTGATTCGTCAAGTGGGGGCCAAGAAAAAAGGGGGGTCCCAAAACGCGTTTTCTCCATGTTAATTTCCATAGGAACTTTAAACAAAGTTACAGCCTGAACTGCTGAACAGAATTACACCAAATTTGGCAAAAAGGTAGGTCTTGGTGTAGAAAGCGTGCTTTTTTTTAAATGGTGTAAATCTGTTCAGTAGCTGCTGAGAAATAAAAAATAAAAAAATATCGATATCTGAGCACCGAGGAGGGTTCGCAAACCCTCCCGAGCACGAGCTCAATTCGGATTGGCTGCCAACACTCCAAACCAGAATGTGTTGGCAGCCATCTTGTGACTCGGTAACCGAGTCACAAGAAAACAGTGGAAAAAAGGTTAAAAAAACAAGAAAAGGGGGCAGGGTAGAAACACCCTGACCCCCTAGGCCTGCTCCCACAGGCCCAAAACAAAGCATTTTTTTAAAAATAATTGCGCCCGAATTCGCGCTGTGTGCGCTAATCCAGCCGAAATTATATTTTTAAACAAAACGAAGCGCGGACTCCCACACTTCGTTTTCTATAATCCCCCAGGTGGGCCAAGTCCCGGGTGCAAAGCCTAATTAATTAGCGGGGGCCCGTGGGGGACCCCGAAGCCCCGGGGACCGCCATCTCCCCGGGGCTTAGTTAATTGTATGCGGGGGCACGCGGCCCCCCAGCAGCCTCGGGGACCGCCTCTTCTTTTATGCTTTGTTTTAAAAAATGCGTGGGGGGGCTCCTGCCCCCCCACGCTGCCCCGGGGACCACCACCTCCCCGGGGCATTCCTAATTAAGTGCGGGGGCCTCGCGGGCCCCCCCATGCCCCGGGGACCACCACCTCCCCAGGGCTTTCTTTATTAATGGAGGGGGGCCTCACGGTCTCCCCCAAGCCCCGGGGACCACCACCTTCCCGAAGCTCTGATTATAGGTGGGGTGGCCTTGTAGGCCCCCCCCAAGCCCCGGTGACCACCACCTCCCCACTGCTTTTTTTATTAATGGGGGGAGCCTCGCGGGCCCCCCAAGCCCCGGGGACCACCACCTCCCCGGGGCTTACTTCATTAATGAGTGGGGGCCTCGAGGTCTCCAAGCCCCGGGGAACACCACCTCCCGGGGCTTTGATTAATTATAGCCCCGGGGACCACCACCTCCCCGGGGCTTTGTACTTGAAGGGAGGAGGGCCGCGCAGCCCCCCTCCTGCAGCCCTCGTTGGCCCTGGGGACCGCCACCGGGACATTGTCGTTTGCTATGACAGGGCGGGAGCACGGCTCCCGCCCTGTCATAGCAAACCCTGCTTTGCTTTTTGGAAGCGAGAGCAGGAAATCTGCTCTCGCTTCCAAGAAGCAAAGCAGATTGCTTTTGGGCAAGGGGAGCTGCATGTCAGCAGCTCCCCTTGCCCAAAACAATGCCGGCTCCTGCAGGAGGCGGAGAGCCGGCAGGGACCGTGGGGGCATTGGGGATCCCCCCACGGTCCCCAACTTGAGGGCCGGCCCCGGGAGATGGGATCCCCGGGGCCAGAAGTGGCCCAGGAGAGGGGGGGCCACGCGGCCCAACTCCAGTGAAATTTAAAAAATATTAACAAACGAGGCCAGGCCCCGAGGGATGGGGTCCCCGGGGCCAATAGTGGCCGAGGGAAGGGGCGGGCCACCCCGCCCCCTTCCCGTTTTAAAAAAAACTAAATCAAATGCTCAGGCCCTGGGGGATGGGGTCCCCAGGGCCCAAAAATAATTAAGGGAAGGGGGGGCCACACAGCCCCCCTTCCTAAAACAAAATTTTAAAAAAGCTGGCATCTTGCCGGAGGCCAAGCCCCCTCCCTGCACCACTCTGCAAACGCGCCCCCTGACCTCAGGACACAAGTGGACTTTATCCCCCGAGCAGCAGTGCGCCAGGCGGTGCGTTTGCAGAGTGGTGTAAATAGGGGGCGTGGCCTCGGACCACTCAGCAATCCAGCTGTGTGGGGCTTACTGGAGGTACCTGGTGGGCTAGTTGGCCCACAGGGACCCTCAGGAGGTAAGGGGACTTCATCCCCCAACAAAGAGGCGCCAGGAGGCGCGTTTGCAGAGTGGTGGGGAAAGGGGGGCGTGGCCTTTGTCCACCTCTCAGCAATCCCACTCTGTGGGGCTTACTGGAGGTAAGAGGTAGGCTAGTTGGCCCCTAAAGGACCCCCAGCAGCGAAGGTGACTTCAATCCCAATACAAGAGCGCGCCAGGGAGCGCGTTTGTAGAGTGGTCGGCAAAGGGGGCATGGCCTGCTATGAGAACTTCGCAATCCTGCTGTGTGGGACTTACTGAAGGTAATAGGAGGGGTAGTTGGCCCCCAAGGATGTCCTTCGGGGCAAACTACCCCTCTTGTTACCTCCAGTAAGTCCCACACAGTGGGATTGCTAAGACGTCTTCGGAGGCCATGCCCCCCTTTCTCCACCACTCTGCAAACGCGCCTCCTGGCAGACTACGGGATGGGGGATGAAGTCCAATTTACTCCTGAGGGACTTTGGGGGCCAAGAAGCCCTCATAGTACCTCCTGTAAGTCCTACGCAGCGGAATTCCTGAGCGCTGGTCGGAGGCCCAGCACCCTTTCTCCACCACTCTGCAAAAGCGACTACTAGTTAAAGAAGTGTTTGCAATGTAATAGGTTTCGCAATTTGCGAGAATTAGTGCTATTGGCGTTGTAAATGTAAAAGTTTTTTACTAATGTTTTTTGGAGTGGATGTACGTTGTGTGTAGTGGAATTATGTGGTATGTTGTGCAGTGAAATTATGTGGATAGAAAGTATGTGGTATTTAGTGTATAGGAATTATATAGAGTGGGATTATGTGTTATGGAGAGTAATTATGTGGTATGGTAGTCTGTGTTGTGGAGTGGTAACGTCAGGTTTAGTCTTCTTCGTTTCCATAGAAGCTCAACTATGAACTCAGTGAGACAAAAAAGAAGGAATCACTGAGGAGCACTTGTGGACCTAGTCAGAGGTATGAGCAGGGCCACTGGAATTATGCGACTGTTTGGCTGCACCGACTTTCGCACAATTATACATTTTCTGCATTAGCCACATAATTCATCATCTGCTCCCTAATCTGCAGATTTGAACAAAAAATGCCTTGTTTCTAGCTCAAACGGCTCAAACATTACTCAATGTCATTTGAGATGTCATCAGTGATGTCATCAGTGATGTCACTGACCATGCCATGAGTGATGTAATATATGATGTCATCAGCAGTGCATTGAAGGGCGCGAGTTATACTTAGCTCAACTAACTAAAACGGCCGAATTTCTCTGGTTTTGTACGAGTGAAATGTCCAACTAACTAGAACGTCCCTGAAACCTATGGTTTTTTCAGTGAATTTCTAAGGTTTTTTAAATGCCAATTTCTAACTATAACGTCCCTGAATTCTATGGTTTTTTCAGTGAATATCAAAGGTTTTTTAAATGCTAATTTCTAACTAGAACGTCCCTGAAACCTATGGTTTGTTCAGTGAATTTCAAAGGTTTTTTAAATGCTAATTTCTAACTATGCCTACAGAGGTAGGACATGTGCACAAAGAGGAATAAAGGTGCAGAAAGAAGCAAGAGAAATGTAGAAAGAGGCAACAGAAGTCGAGAAAGACGAAGAAAAGTGCAGAAAGAAGAAGAGATATGCAGAAAGAACCAACAGAGATGCAGAAAGAGGCCTTGTTGCAAAGTCATCCTGTGCCCCCAACGTTTGGCTGACTGGTACTGGTGGTAACTGACTGACTAACGAGGCCCGGAGCCAGTGCTATGCTGAAAGACACTTCGAATACAGTGAAAACACCTACGTACACTAGGGTACACTATGGGTTGGGGTACCCCTGTGATTGGCATGACCTCCCCTGTAAGGCCCTAGTACATAATAGGGCAGGGGGATTAAAACTACCTCTAACTCAGAGGTGCAGAAAGAGGCAAGAGAAGTGCAGAAAAAAGCAACAGAGGTGCAGGAAGAGGCAAGAGAGGTGCAGAAAGAGGTAAGTGAGGCGCAGAAAGAGGCAAGAGAGGTGCAGAAAGAGGCAAGAGAGGTGCAGAAAGAAGGAAGAGAAATGCAGAAAGAAGGAAGAGAATTGTTGAAAGAAGCAACAGAGCTGTAGAAAGAAGCAAGAAAAGCGCAGGAGGCAGCAAGTGAGGTGCAGAAAGAAGCTAGAGCAGCGCAGAAAGAACCAACAGAGGTGCAAAAAGAGGCAAGAGGGGTGCAGAAAAAGGTAGGAGAGGTGCACAAAGAGGCAAGAGAGGTACAGAAAGAGGCAGGAGGGGTGCAGAAAGAAGGAAGAGAAGGTGCTGAAAGAGGCGCGAACGGTGCAGAAAGAGCAAGAGAAGTGCAGAAAAAAGCAACAGAGGTAAAGAAAGAGGTACAGAAAGAGGCAAGAGAGGTGCAGAAACAGGCAGGAAATATGCAGAAAGAGGCAACAGGGGTGCAGAAAGAGGCAAGAGGGGTGCAGAAAGAGAAAAGAGGGGTGCAGAAAGAGAAAAGAGGGGTGCAGAAAGAGAAAAGAGGGGTGCCGAAAGAGGCAAGAGGGGTTTAGAAAGAAGCAAGAGCAGTGCAGAAAGAAGCAACAGAGGTGCAAAAAGAGGCAAGAGAACTGCAGAATGAACCAACAGAGGTGCAAAAAGAGACCAGAGGTGTGCAGAAAGAGGTAGGAAAGGTGCACAAAGAGGCAAAAGAGGTACAGAAAGAGGCAGGAGGGGTGCAGAAAGAAGGAAGAGAAGTGCAGAAAGAGGCAAGAGAAGTGCAGAAAGAGGCAAGAGAAGTGCAGAAAGAGGCAAGAGAATTGCTGAAAGAAGCAACAGAGGTGTAGAAAGAAGCAAGAGAAGTGCAGAAAGGCAAGTGAGGTGCAGAAAGAAGCAAGAGAGGTGCTGAAAGAGGCACGAAGGGTGCAGAAAGAGCAAGAGAAGTGCAGAAAGAGGCAACAAAGGTACAGAAAGAGGCAAGAGAGGTGCAGAAACGGGCAGGAAAGGTGCAGAAACAGGCAGGAAAGGTGCAGAAACAGGGGTGCAGAAACAGGGGTGCAGAAACAGGGGTGCAGAAACAGGGGTGCAGAAACAGGGGTGCAGAAACAGGAGTGCAGAAACAGGGGTGCAGAAACAGGGGTGCAGAAACAGGGGTGCAGAAACAGGGGTGCAGAAACAGGGGTGCAGAAACAGGGAAGAGAGGTGCTGAAAGAGGCAAGAGATCTGCAGAAAAAAGCAACAGAGGTGCTGAAAGAGGCAAGTGAGGTGCAGAAAGAGGCAAGAGATCTGCAGAAAAAAAGCAAGAGGTCCAGAAAGAGGCAATAGAAGTGCAGAAAGAAGCACCAGAGGTGCAGAAAGAAGCAAAAGAGGTGCTCAAAGAGGCAAGAGGGATGCAGAAAGAGGCAAGAGCAGTGCAGAAAGAACCAAGAGAAGTGCAGGAAGAAGCAACAGAGGTGCAGAAGGAGGCACGAGGGGTGCAGAAAGAAGGAAGAGAAGTGCAGAAAGAAGCAACAGAGGTACAGAAAGAGGCGAGTGGTGCAGAAAGAGGGAAGAGGTGTAGAAAGAGGCAAGATAGTTGCACAAGGAGGGAAGAGGGGTGCAGAAAGAGGCAGGAGGGGTGCAGAAAGAGGCAACAGAGGTGCAGAAAGATGTAAGAGAGGTTTAGAAAGAACCAAGACAAGTGCAAAAAGAGGCAAGTGAGATTCAGAAAGAACCAACAGAGGTGCAAAAAGAGGCAAGAGGGGTGAAGAAAGAGGTAGGAGGGGTGCACAAAGAGGCAACAGAGGTACAGAAAGAGGCCGGAGGGGTGCAGAAAGAAGGAAGATAAGGGCAGAAAGAAGTAACAGAGGTGCAGAAAGAGGCGCAAAGGGTGCAGAAAGAGGCAACAGAGGTACAGAAAGAGGCAAGAGAGGTGCAGAAAGAGGCAAGAGGGGTGCAGAAAGAGAAAAGAGGGGTGCAGAAAGAGAAAAGAGGGGTGCAGAAAGAGAAAAGAGGGGTGCAGAAAGAGGCAAGAGGGGTGCAGAAAAAAAGCAACAGAGGAGCTGAAACAGGCAAGTGAGGTGCAGAAAGAGGCAGGAAAGGTGCAGAAAGAGGAGAGAGAAGTGCAGAAAGAAGCAAAAGAGGTGCTCAAAGAGGCAAGAGGGATGCAGAAAGAGGGAAGAGCAGTGCAGAAAGAACCAAGAGAAGTGCAGAAAGAAGCAACAGAGGTGCAGAAGGAGGCGCGAAGGGTGCAGAAAGAGTAAGAGTGTGCAGAAAGAAGCAACTGAGGTACAAAAAGAGGCAAGAGTGGTGCAGAAAGAGGGAAGAGTGGTGCAGAAAGAGGGAAGAGAGGTGTAGAAAGAGGCAAGAGAGTTGCACAAAGAGGGAAGACGGGTGCAGAAAGAGGCAAGAGGGGTGCGGAAAGAGGCATGAGGGGTGCAGAAAGAGGTAAGAGGTACAGAAAGAGGCAAGAGAATTGCTGAAAGAAGCAACAGAGGTGTACAAAGAAGCAAGAATAGTGCAGAAAGAGGCAAGTGAGATGCAGAAACAGGCAAGAAAGGTACATAAAAAGGGAAGACGAGTGCAGAAAGAGACAACAGGGGTGCAGAAAGAAGCAAAAGAAGTGCAGAAAGAAGCAGCAGAGGTGCAGAAGGAGGCGCGAAGGGTGCAGAAAGAGTAAGAGAAGTGCAGAAAGAGGCAACAGAGGTACAGAAAGAGGCAAGAGGGGTGCAGTAAGAGGGAACAGGGGTGCAGAAAGAGGGAACAGGGGTGCAGAAAGAGGGAACAGGGGTGCAGAAAGAGGGAACAGGGGTGCAGAAAGAGGGAACAGGGGTGCAGAAAGAGAAAAGAGGGGTGCAGAAAGAGAAAAGAGGGGTGCAGAAAGAGAAAAGAGGGGTGCAGAAAGAGGCAAGAGATCTGCAGAAAAAAGCAACAGAGGTGCTGAAACAGGCAAGTGAGGTGGAGAAAGAGGCAAGAGATCTGCAGAAAAAAGCAACAGAGGTGCTGAAAGAGGCAAGAGAGGTACAGAAACGGGCAGGAAAGGTGCAGAAAGAGGGAACAGGGGTGCAAAAAGATGCATCAGAGGTGCAGAAAGAGGCAAGAGGGGTGCAGAAAGAGGAGAGAGAAGTGCAGAAAGAAGCAAAAGAGGTGCTCAAAGAGGCAAGAGGAGTGCAGATAGAACCAAGAGAAGTACAGAAAGAAGCAACAGAGGTGTAGAAGGAGGCAAGAGGAGTGCAGAAAGAAGGAAGAGAAGTGCAGAAAGAAACAACAGAGGTGCTGAAATAGGCACGAAGGGCGCAGAAAGAGGCAAGAGTAGTGCAGAAAGAAGCAACTGAGGTACAAAAAGAGGCAAGAGTGGTGCAGAAAGAGGGAAGAGAGGTGTAGAAAGAGGCAAGAGAGTTGCACAAAGAGGGAAGACGGGTGCAGAAAGAGGCAAGAGAGTTGCACAAAGAGGGAAGACGGGTGCAGAAAGAGGCAAGACGGGTGCAGAAAGAGGCAAGAGAAGAAGAGAAAGAGGCAAGAGAGTTGCAGAAACAGGCAAAAGAGGTACATAAAGAGACAACAGGGGTGCAGAAAGAAGCAAAACAGGTCCAGAAAGAAGCATGGAAAGTGCAGAATGAAGCAACAGGGGTGCAGAAAGAGGCAAGAGAAGTGCAGAAAGAAGCAAGTGAGGTGCAGAAAGAGCCAAGAGAGGTGCAGAAAGAGCCAAGAGAGGTGCAGAAAGAGCCAAGAGAGGTGCAGAAAGAGGCAAGTGAGTTGCAGAAACAGGCAAGAAAGGTACAGAAAGAGGGAAGACGAGTACAGAAAGACAACAGTGGTGCAGAAAGAAGCAAGACAGGTACAGAAAGAAGCATGGAAAGTGCAGAAAGAAGCAACTGGGGTGCAGAAAGAGGCAAGAGAAGTGCAGAAAAAAGCAACAGAGGTGCAGAAGGAGGCAAGAGAATTGCAGAAAGAGGCAAGAAAGTTGCAGAAATTTGCAAGAGGTGCAGAAGGAAGCAGTAGCAGTGCAAAATAACCAACAGAGGTGCAAAAAGAGGCAAGTGAGGTGCAGAAGGAGGCAAGAGAACTGCAGAAACAGGCAAGAGATTTGCAGAAACAGGCAAAATGGGTGCAGAAAGAGGGAACAGGTGGGCAGACTGAGGCAAGAGAGGTGCAGAAAGAGGGAAGAGGGGTGCGGAAAAAGACAAGAGGGATGCAGAAAGAGGAGAGAGAAGTGCAGAAAGAAGCAAAAGAGGTGCTCAAAGAGGCAAGAGGGATGGAGAGAGAGGCAAGAGCAGTGCAGAAAGAACCAAGAGAAGTGCAGAAAGTAGCAACAGAGGTGCAGAAGGAGGCACGAAGGGTGCAGAAAGAGGCAAGAGAAGTGCAGAATGAAGCAACAGAGGTACAAAAAAAGGGCAAGAGTGGTGCAGAAAGAGGGAAGAGAGGTGTAGAAAGAGGCAAGAGAGTTGCCCCAAGAGGCAAGAGGGGTGCAGAAAGAGGCAAGAGGGGTGCAGAAAGAGGCAAGAGAAGTGCAGAAAGAGGCAAGAGAAGTGCAGAAACAGGCAAGAGAAATGCAGAAACAGGCAAGAGAAGTGCAGAAAGAAGCAACAGAGGTGTAGAAAGAAGCAAGAAAAGTGCAGAAAGAGGCCAGTGAGATGCAGAAACAGGCAAGAAAGGTACAGAAAGAGGGAAGACGAGTGCAGAAAGAGACAACAGGGGTGCAGAAAGAAGCAAGACAGATGCAGAAAGAAGCATGGACAGTGCAGAATGAAGCAACAGGGGTGCAGAAAGAAGCAAGAGAAGTGCACAAAGAAGAAGCAGATGTGCAGAAGGAGGCAAGAGAACTGCAGAAAGAGGCAAGAGAGTTGCAGAAACAGGCAAAAGAGGTACATAAAGAGACAACAGGGGTGCAGAAAGAAGCAAAACAGGTCCAGAAAGAAGCATGGAAAGTGCAGAATGAAGCAACAGGGGTGCAGAAAGAGGCAAAAGAAGTGCAGAAAGAAGCAAGTGAGGTGCAGAAAGAGCCAAGAGAGGTGCAGAAAGAGGCATGAGAAGTGCAGAAAGAGGCAAGAGAATTGATGCAATAAGCAACAGAGGTGTAGAAAGAAGCAAGAAAAGTGCAGAAAGAGGCAAGTGAGATGCAGAAACAGGCAAGAAAGGTACAGAAAGAGGGAAAACGAGTACAGAAAGACAACAGGGGTGCAGAAAGAAGCAGGACAGGTACAGAAAGAAGCATGGAAAGTGCAGAAAGAAGCAACAGGGGTGCAGAAAGAGGCAAGAGAAGTGAGGAAAAAGCAACAGAGGTGCAGGAGGCAAGAGAACTGCAGAAAGAGGCAAGAGAGTTGCAGAAACAGATAAAAGGGGTGCAGAAAGAGGCAAGACGGATGCAGAAATTTGCAAGAGGTGCAGAAGGAAGCAAGAGCAGTGCAAAATAACCAACAGAGGTGCAAAAAGAGGCAAGTGAGGTGCAGAAGGAGGCAAGAGAACTGCAGAAAGAGGCAAGAGAGTTGCAGAAAAAGGCAAGAGGGATGCAGAAATTTGGAACAGGGGTGCAGGAAGAAGCCAGAGCATTGCAGAAAGAACCAACAGAGATGCAGAAAGAGGCAAGAGGGGTACAGAAAGAGGCAAGTGAAGTGCAGAACGAAGCAAAAGAGGTGCAGAAAGAACCAACAGAGGTGGAAAAAGAGGCAAGAGGGGTGCACAAAGGGGTAGGAGAGGTGCACAGAGGCAAGAGGGGTACAGAAAGGCACGAGGGGTGCAGAAAGAGGAAGAGAACGGCAGAAAGAAGCAACAGAGTTGCTGAAAGAGGCACGAAGGGTGCAGAAAGAGACAAGACAGGTGAAGAAAGAAGGAACAGAGGTACAGAAAGAGGCAAGAGTGGTGCACAAAGAGGGAAGAGGGGTACAGAAACAGGCAAAAGGGGTGCAGAAAGAAGCAAGTGAGGTGCAGAAAGAAGCAAGTGAGGTGCAGAAAGAGGCAAGAGGTGCAGAAAGAGGCAAGAGAGGTGCAGAAAGAAGCAACAGAAGTGCAGAAAGAGGGGTGGAGAGAGAGAGAGGCAAGAGGGGTGGAGAGAGAGGCAAGAGGGGTGCAGAAAGAAGCAAGAGAGGTGCAGAAAGAAGGAACAGAGGTGCAGAAAGAAGGAACAGAGGTGCAGAACGAGGCAAAAAGGGTGCAGAAAGACGAAAGAGGGGTACAGAAAAAGGCAAGAGAGGTAAAGAGGGAAGAAGGGTGCAGAAAGAGGGAAGAAGGGTGCAGAAAGAGGGAAGAAGGGTGCAGAAAGAGGCAAGAGGGGTACAGAAAGAAGCAAATGAGGTGCAGAAAGAGGCAACAGACGTGCAGAAAGAGGGAAGAGAGGTGTAGAAAGAGGGAAGAGAGGTGTAGAAAGAGGGAAGAGAGGTGCAGAAAGAGGGACGAGATTTGCAGAAAGAAGCAACAGAAATGCAGAAAGAGACAAGAGTGGCTTGCACACCATTAGTACCAATTTAACACCCACATTTAGCAATAAGTAACAGGTGACCATTCTAGGTTTGCAAAGGGCCTTCCACCACGCTGTAACACTTGTCACTGCATTTTTGGTAACGTTTGAGCCGTTTGAGCTAGAAACAAGGCTTTTTTTGTTCAAATCTGCAGATTAGGGAGCAGATGATGAATTATGTGGCTAATGCAGAAAATGTATAATTGTGCGAAAGTCGGTGCAGCCAAACAGTCGCATAATTCAAATGGCCCTGCTCATACCTCTGACTAGGTCCACAAGTGCTCCTCAGTGATTCCTTCTTTTTTTGTCTCACTGAGCTCATAGTTGAGCTTCTATGGAAACGAGGAAGACTAAACCTGAGGTTACCACTCCACAACACAGACTACCATACCACATAATTACTCTCCATAACACATAATCCCACTCTACATAATTCCTATACACTAAATAGCACATACTTTCTATCCACATAATTTCACTGCACAACATACCACATAATTCCACTACACACAACGTACATCCACTACATTCCAAGCAACATTAGTTAAAAACTTTTACATTTTCAACGCCAATAGCTCTAACTCTCGCAAATGCGAAACCTATTACATTGCAAACACTTCTTTAACTAGTAGTCGCGTTTGCAGAGTGGTGGAGAAAGGGTGCTGGGCCTCCGACCAGCGCTCAGGAATTCCGCTGCGTAGGACTTACAGGAGGTACCAGGAGGGCTTCTTGGCCCCCAAAGTCCCTCAGGAGTAAATTGGACTTCATCCTCCATCCCGTAGTCTGCCAGGAGGCGCGTTTGCAGAGTGGTGGAGAAAGGGAGGCATGGCCTCCGAAGACGTCTTAGCAATCCCACTGTGTGGGACTTACTGGAGGTAACAAGAGGGGTAGGTGGCCCCCAAGGACATCCTTGGGGGCCAACTACTCCTCCTATTACCTCCAGTAAGTCCCACACAGCAGGATTGCTAAGTTCTCATAGCAGGCCACGCCCCCTTTGCCCACCACTCTGCAAACGCGCTCCCTGGCGCGCTCTTGGATGGGTATTGAAGTCCCCTTCGCTGCTGGGGGTCCTTTAGGGGCCAACTAGAATACCTGATACCTCCAGTATGCCCCAGATAGTGGGAGTGCTGAGAGGTGGACACAGGCCACGCCCCCTTCCTCCACCACTCTGCAAACGCGCCTCCTGGCACGCTCTTGGTTGGGGGATGAAGTCCCCTTTCCTCCTGAGGGTCATTGGGGGCCAATTAGCCCTTCTGTTACCTCCAGTAAGCCCCATACAGCTAGATTGCTGAGTGTGCTCAAAGGCCACGCCCCCTTTTTACACGACTCTGCAAACGCGACTCGTGCGCACTGCTGCTCGGGGGATGAAGTCCACTTGTGTCCTGAGGTCCTCAGGACAAAACAGGACCTCATCGCCCCACCAGCAGTGCGCCATGAGGCGCGTTTGCAGAGTGGTGTAAAAAGGGGCATGGCCTCGGACCACTTCTCTGCAATCCAGCTGTGTGGCGCTTACTGGAGGTACCTGGTGGGCTAGTTGGCCCCCAGGGACCCTGAGTATTCAAAGGAACTTAATTCCCCAACTTAGAACGCGCCAGGGGGCGCGTTTGCAGAGTGGTGCAGGGAGGGGGCGGGGCCTCCGGCGAGATGGCAGCTTTTCTTTTTATATATATTTTTAGAAGGGGGCTGTGTGGCTTTTTTTTTTTTTGTAAACGGGAAGGTCGCCGCGTGGCCCCCCTCCCGAGGCCAATTTCGGCCCCGGGGACCCCATCCCCGGGGCATGGCCTTTTTTTATATACATTTATAGGGAAGGGGGGCCGCATGGCCTCCCTTCCCTGGGCCACTATTGGCCCCGGGGATCCCACCCCCCGGGGCTTGGCCATGTTATATATAAATTTAAGGAGGGGGGGCCACACGGCCCCCCTCCCCAGGCCGATTTCGGCCCCGGGGACCCCATCCCCCGGGGCCCAGCCATTTATTATTTTTAAAATAAAGGAAGGGGGCCGCGTGTCCCTGCTCCCGGGAAACTTCTGGCCCCGGGGGCCCCATCCCCCGCGGCCGGCCTCAGCGTTGGAGACCGTGGGGGGAGGCCCAATGCCCCCACGGTCCCAGCCGGCTCCCCGCCTCCTGCGGGAGCCGGCATTGCTTTCGGGCAAGGGGAGCTGCTAACATGCAGCTCCCCTTGCCCAAAAGCAATTCTGCTTTGCTACTTGGAAGCGAGAGCAGGTTTCCTGCTCTCGCTTCCAAGAAGCAAAGCAGAAGTTTGCTATGACAGGGCGGGAGCCGTACTCCCGCCCTGTCATAGCAAACAGCAATGTCCCGGGGGTGGGCACCCCGGGACATTGCAGGAGCCGGCCCTGGGGGGTGGCGGTCCCCAGGGCCATAAAGGGCACCAGGAGGGGGGCCGCGCGGACCCCCTCCCATCATTTCAACAGCCCCGGGGAGGTGGTGGTCCCCGGGGCTTGGTGGGCCGCGAGTCCCCCGCAAATAATTTACGTAAGCCCTGGGGAGGTGGCGGTCCCCGGGGGGCCTGGGAGGCCCCCCCACATCTAATTAAACAAGCCCCGGGGAGGTGGCGGTCCCTGGGGCTGCGGGGGCCGTGTGCCCCGCATATAATTAGCTTAGCCCCGGGGAGGTGGCGGTCCCCGGGGCTGCGGGGGCCTCCGCGGGCCCCCGCTATATAATTTTTGGCATTGCCCCCAGGACCTGGCCCACTTGGGGGCTCATTAAAACAAAGCGCGGGAGCCCACGCTATGTTTTTTTTTTTTTTCTCTGCAGGATTCGCGCACTTAGCGCGAATCCTGACGATTTTTTTTTTTTTTTTTTAAATGCTTTTTTTGGGCCTAGGGGTCCCTGGGACCCCCTGACCAGGCCTAGGGGGTCAGGGTGTTTCTACCCTGCCCCCTTTTCTTAATTTTTCCCTTTTTTTCCTTTTTCTTGTGACTCGGTTACCAAGTCACAAGATGGCTGCCAACACATTCTGCTTTGGATTGTTGGCAGCCAATCAGGATGAAGCTCGTGCTCTGGAGGGTTCGCAACTCCTCCTCGGTGCTCAGATACATAAATTTTTATTTTTTGAATTTCTCAGCAACTACTGAACGGATTTACACCATTTAAAACAAGGATTGGCATAGCCAATAGGTCTCGCCTTTGGGACCTTATAAGTGTTTAGCCAGAGATATTGACTTTGCCTATGTCTTTAAGCTGTGCTGTACAGAAGTCTGCAGCATGCAGAAACGTTATAATAAAAAGTGTCAGAAGCATTTTTGTTACCTTATATATGACCAAGAAAGCATTATGTACAACTGAACAACCATATTAAAAAGTATTAACAATAAATAATGTCTTGAGGTTTTTTTGTCCTTTCAATGCTGGCAACCTCTATCTGCCTGTCCCAATGGTTGCTTGTTATGGGTTTTTTTGTTATGGGGGGCATAAATAACAGGAGGGTGAAGGTTGGGAAATAGTACCTGTATAACAGTCAGTGAGAGAGTCAGTCAGTCAGTCAGTGAGAGAGTCAGTCAGTCAGTGAGAGTGAGAGTCAGTCAGTCAGTCAGAGAGAGTGAGAGAGAGAGTCAGTCAGTGAGAGAGAGAGAGAGAGAGAGAGTCAGTCAGTGAGAGAGAGTGAGAGAGTCAGTGAGAGAGTCAGTCAGTGAGAGAGAGAGAGTCAGAGAGTCAGTCAGTGAGAGAGAGTCAGTCAGTGAGAGAGAGAGTCAGAGAGTCAGTCAGTGAGAGAGTCAGTGAGCGAGTCAGTTAGTCAGTCAGTGAGTGAGAGAGTCAGTCATTCAGTCAGTCAATCAGTGAGACAGTGAGAGAGAGTCAGTCAGTGAGAGAGAGTCAGAGAGTCAGTCAGTGAGAGAGAGAGTCAGAGAGTCAGTCAGTGAGAGAGAGAGAGAGTCAGTCAGTGAGAGAGAGAGAGTGAGAGTCAGTTAGTGAGAGTGAGAGAGTCAGTCAGTGAGAGAGAGAGAGAGAGACAGTGAGAGAGTGGAAGACCTGGGCTGGACTCTCTGGGTCACAGAACGGCCCAGCATCACAAACAAGATATATGGAGCATAACTTAATAATCTCCGTGCGACTTGGAGTCTCATTGTATCTAGCCCCAGGCAAACCAGTAATATTGCTCAAGAACCGAAGAAGAAACAAATACCACTACACCTGGGAAGCAGTGTTGTGCTGTCATATACAGTGGGAAAACCAAGGTATATTTAGATACGGGTAGTCCACAAGGAATACAGAGCATAGTCAGAGACAAGTATAACACGAACGACTGAGGGAACCGACAACAGGCAAAACAATGAAGTAGAGGAAGCAAGTATGAACACAAACTAGTAGGATAAGTGAGAGAGTGGTAACCGCCCCTGTTGCCAGACATCCATCCATATTTCAAGAGAACCTTAACCCTTTCGCTGCGTGCGTCGGCCAACGGCCGTCGCGAGCACTACCTCGGTAGTGCTGCGCACGTCCGTTGGCCGACGCGGCCCCGCCCGCTTAATAGAACGTTCCGCACTGGCGCGGAACGTTCGAAGCAGCTAAGCGGTTAATAGGGATCCACAGCGGGAGGTACAATGAAAGAAACACAACTAGAAGGGAACGCGCAACTAGATGAGGAATCATCAAAAGATTAATAAAACACGATGGGTTGAAAACGATGTAAACATGCGAAAGCCTTGTTAACCCCAAAACGTGTGCCTCTTTGAGAGATGTGATGAAATTGGTGTTTATAGACAGTATAGAGGTTACAACGGCTAGAAAAGTGGACCGGCATGGGGGGGTTGCTTTTCTGTCTTTACTCTCCGTGCCATTTATGAACTGAAAGTAAAGGTCACACTGTCGGAATACATTGTCACTTTCAGCAAGCGCGGTCCGCGGTCCCTAAAGTGAAACCGGACTGTGCTACAAAGAACAAACAAAGAAGAGTGGGAGAAGTGCAAACATGGAGCGCAGGCTGCTAATTAGTAACCTGATCCACGACGAGGGAGGAATGCGGCTGCCAGCCTGCAAGCCGCTGCTCGCTCCCGAGAGCAAAACGCCGTGGGAGTGAACATTTGAAGAAGAGGTGGGACATGCACCCGCCTTTGGCCATTTGCATGCTTTCATTATTGAAAGACATACGCAAAGGCCAATCAGATGTGTGGGAGGAGTCCGACCCACACGGAGAAGTTTTGAGCCCTCACAAGAAGCCTCCCATAGAGCAGCGCATGCGCGCTGCGCTAGGCTCGACCTAAAAAAGGTCGCTTTCTGGACCAAGAGCTACCTTTTTGCCAAATTTGGTGTAATTCCGTTCAGCAGTTCGGGCTGTAGCCGTGTCTAAAGTTCCTATGGAAATTAACAAGAGGAAAACGCGTTTTGGGACCCCCCTTTTTTCTCAGCCCCCGCTTGACGAATCCCCCCGAAACTTTCAAGACAGGAGCTGACCTGAGTGAACCATTAGTTTTGAAAATTTCGCGAAGATTCGTCAAACGGCGCCAAAGATATTGGCAAAAGAAAAAAGCTTTTTGAATAGAAACAAGGTCCTAACTATAACTACCTACTGGCGACCGCCAGTAGGTAATGATCCATTTTGATGATTTCATTATCTATCTCTCGGTCAGCCCTCTTCACCCACTTGTCTATTCCGAGTTCAATCACATTTTATTTTGGCCGACCACAGCATAAAGCTTGCGGCAAGGAGTCAGCCAAATTGAGCCACTGGCTGCCCTCACTGTGAATGACAGAACTTTACCCATGCCCAAATATAGTTCCCTTCAATGTCATATAGTTCGCTTCAATGTCAGAGCTAGTTTGCCACTCACGACTGCTGTAGCTGTTTTCCCAGAGGTTATGCACACTATCAACAATACACATTATAGGCACATATAGGGACTGTGGGTCAACCAAAAAGCCCCTATGAAGCACATTTTGGATGAGCCCACCACATTTGTTGCCAGTATCATGACATACTTTCTAAGTCATGGTAGGTTAGGAAAGGACACATTCAAGTAAGTAAAGGTGTCCCTTTCCAAACACATAATTTCCCCACTCATCACCTCCGTATAGATGTGAGGCTGCATCGGAGCAGTGTGTAGGAGGCTGTGAGATCAGCAACACAATAGACTCTTTGTGAAGGGTTAGTAAACAAATAAAACATACTGGGGATTGATGGAGCACTTTTAGGTGCAGTATGCCATTTATTCCAACTAGTGACAGAGAGCTCTCCCTGGTAGTTCCATGTACTGTGTGCAGAAAGCCGAATTTACACACTTGATCCATTCATTGGCATGCCAAGACTAGTTAGTGGCGTGAGCAATAGAGAGTGCCTTCACTCTGCATGGGTAAAGAGAAGCTCTTGTGGTGTAATGACTGAGCACTGCCCTGCACCCCCAGAGACCAAGGCTTAAATCTCTCCACGCACAAGAAGATAGTATCCAGGAGCATAAGGATGTTTGTCGCAGGACAGACATTTTGAGAATCCAATTTGTTTAGCCTAGCTTACTTGGAGAGCAGCGAAAATGCTCCCCTAGGCACGACATACAGCCCAGGGGGAATTTGTGCAGACATGCAGGCGCAGTGAGGCTGGGAAAGTCAACGAGATCCCAAGATCATCTCGTCATTGGCTGATGACGTGTTGGGCACATGACCTGCTTCAGACAACCAGTGTTGGATGCGGCGATCTCGGTTTTTCATACAAGGAGAGCGAACACACACTCAGGCACTCCTGCTCTCTGCTACTTTCGGGTGTGGCGGCAGCCTGTGCTGAGAACAGTGTAAGGCCCTCAGGGGTCTAGGAGGGTCTAGTGCACTAGTGAGGGATGGGGATTAAAGGTAGGAGGGTCAAATGTTGCTGGACCACGGTGGGTGGGAGGGTGTTTGTAAAGTGGACAGGCAATTACTGGGCCACCATGAAGGTAGCTTAGCACTAGAGATGGAAGTTGGGGGCGGAAGGTTGGAGCCACTGGGCTACCAGGGAAGTTCATTCCTAGAGATAAATAAAGTAATGAATAAATGAAAACAGGAGGGAGAAGCTTGGAAATGGGATGCAGGTGGGGACCACTAGGCGCCCAAGATGCTGTCCTGGAAAGGAGGCACATAGGAGGTAATGGAAAGAAGCTCGGGGAGGCGTACGAGCTTCCTGGGATGAGTAGGGGAGGAGTTGAGGGCACGGGGCAAGATGGGCTAGAATTGTGTGGGGGACGTTGAAGAAGGGGGCGTGGGTAAAAAGTCTGGAGCAGCTGACATCAAAGCTCACAGCAACAACAGCAGGGATTAAGTCCAATCAAGAGATTACAGCACAGATCACATTTTACCAGACTATCTAAGGGGGGGGTGAAGAATGATCTCAAGGTTTGGGAGCTCTGCTTAGCAAACTATAACAGGATCTCGCTGTTGTGAGGGGAGAGTGTTTCCAGTGATTCTTTACATCTATGCACAGGTGTGGCAGTCAATGTTGGTTTTGGTCTTTCCCGGGGAACATGTGGCCGCAGGCATCGGCATCACCAGGTTTTGACAAAATATATTAACTTTCTGGAGCAACTTCACATTTTGGTGGCAGTAACAATTTTGTAAATACCTTTAAGTGACAAGAGCATAATCTTTTGGTCAGACAGTTGGTATGTAGCGCAGGTGTTGCATTCCGCCAAGCGCCTGAATATTATTTTATTTTTTAAATAATTTTCTTTATAGAGTTTAATATGAAAAACAAGAGAAAAACCATAAAGAATCACTAGGCACCTGCGTGCAAATTTGCAGAGCATTATTAACTAATATCAGGAGGAACCTAATTCCCGTTAGCCAAGCAAAAAGGATACATATCAAATTTGAGCGTGTGTGTTATGACCCCCTCATAAGTATTGTCTTTCGTAATGAAGACCTTGTTGGCATTAGAGATCCACTGTATCTGTATAGTATACTTCCCAACCACTCCAGATTTTACTATGCTTATGTGGACAGCCCATGGACTCATATCAGGATCTTGAGACTGCGACACCAGTCCATGCTATGTTTCCACACTACAACACTTGGGGGGTGGGTGTTGGTTTCCCCCAGTTCTGTGTGATGTCTCTCTTCCCTAGTCCTAATATCAAGAGAGTCTTCTCAGCGTTTGTGAAACCAACACCCTCCAGGATATTTAGCAGAGCTATCTTTTGATCTAAATCAATTTTCTGTTTCAAAATAGCTTGAAATTTGTGGAAAAGCCCTCCCCAGAAGGACCAAAGGACTGGGCAAGCACAGGCAATGTGAAGTAAATCTTCTACTGCGGCCCAGCATCTAAAACTTTCAGGGCTAGAGCCTCTCTGAAACAGCCACAATCTTTCGGGGGTCAGGTAGATTCTACGTAGGTACCTGTACTGTATAAGATGAAGCTTGCTCATGATTGCCGCCTACCGCAAGGCCATGAGGGCAAATATACATTTCTCATCTTTGAGGTGGCTAGTGTCTGCCTCCCAGTTTTCTCTAAGCATATTGAAACTATTAGCGAGTTAATGATCACGGTTCAATATAGTCAGGAGACTTCCCAGAGTGTGAGAAGAGGAGACATATTCAGTTTTGCCTCAAGGGGACTGAACTCAGGGCCTAATTGCATCCTTAAGTAGGAAATATCTACAAAACAGAGTTTGAAATAACCCAAAATTCCTCCTTGATTTCTACAAAGCGGTTTAATATGCCTCCTGATGCTATGTCTCACAGTACAGAAATACCCAGTTGGTCCCAGCCCCTGAAGGTCTCAGGGGCAATCAACTCCAGTCCAGGGAAGTGGTACCGGTCCACAGAAGGGTTTGGTCAGCGAGTCTTCCAACCCATCCAATGTGTTCGTTAGAGGCCTTCCATGTTTCTATTACTACTTTTGCTGCTGGGGAGCTCAGGAAGGGAGTTCCATGGAAGTTCCAGTGAATCTCCATACAGCAATTGCATTGGGGAGCCATCCCCATTATGGATCACACAAGGGTGGAGAGAATCCAATTGTTCACAATAAGCAAGTGTGCAGCCCTGTAGTAAGACCTGGGGTTTCAGTAGTGACATGGAGCCACTGAGGAGAATGAAAGGGTCGTTTTTTACTGAGTACAGAATTTTGGGAGCGTAATCATTTTCAGAAATGCAATCCACCCCATCATTGATAGAGGAAAAGAAATCCAGACTAGCATGTCTCTATGGACACAGACCAGTAGAGGGGCGAAATTACCAGCTAAAGCTACCTCTTCTACATGTGTAAGGTGGATCCCTAGGTACTTTTTTCTCTCAGAGTGCTTACCCGGATCCCATTTTCAGCTATCCAGGCCCTGTATCCCTCCTCTGGATATTATTACAGAAGATAAAGCCTCATCTTAGACCTATTGGCCTTCAGTCCTGAATGCTGGCCCAAGGTGTTTCTTAAACAGTTAAGATAGTAAGCATAAAGTGATATTTTTTCCTTCAATGTCTCTGACCATCAGGCCCCAGTGCCCAATTCAGACTGCCGGATCTTACAGACTAGGGGTTCAATTGCAATTGTGAGTAGTAAGTAGTGTGGAGAGGAGGCACCCCCATCTCACCCCACTAAAACCTCCAGCGACAAGGCTGCTGCATTGGCTGTGAAATAGAGAGGTGGAGGCAAGGATCGTTCTAGAGATACTAAACAGAAAGTTTCAAGTAACTGATTATAGGCAGTGTAAGGATTGCCAAGACGTTCACCAAGTACTACAAATGCCTGTATGCAAGATGTGCTATCAGCAAATTGAGTTAGACCTCCCATTACTTAAGGATATCCACCTCCTCACTTTCTCCGATTATGACAGGCGGAGTTGGATCTCCCCATCACACCACAGGAAAACGCTGCAGGGAATATAGGACATGTCCTTAAGCAAGGCCCCTGGCACAACTGAATTCCTCAAGACGTATGCATCGCTTCTGATGCAGCACTTGCATTGTTCAATGAGGCCCTCACTGTAAGATTTTTTTTCCTACCACGTGCGTGGAGCAACTATCCCCTTGATATGAACAGCAGGCTAACTCCCAAAATAATGTAGCTCATATCGACCAATATCACTTCCAAATAGTGAAGTGAAAGTGGTAGCAGAGTTCCTAGTGACTAGATTTCTAAGGTGGTATGCATTCTCATTCATTGTGATCAAAATGGCTTTTTGCTGTGTCGCAGCGCCCGCCACAGACTCAGACGCCTACACATTGGGCTGGCTGAGGGCCCACAAACCTCAGGAAGTGCTGCCTTGATATCAGTCAACTTTGAAAAAGCCTTCAACACAGTTTATTTGCCTTTTCTACACCTGATACTACAGAAGCTAGCCTTTGGTCCTCTTTTTAGGCAATATGTGGAGGCACTATATTCCACTCAGGTCAGGGTAAATGGTGTGCTAGTCTCACTCTTTACAACAGAACGTGGCATACAACAGGGGTGTCCGCTCTCCCCCTCCTATTTACATTAAAAATAGAACCTTTGGCAAGGTGGCTACGCATAGCTCAAGGCTTTCTTCAGGAGAAATGAGCACAAGGACAGGGTTTTGCTCTATGCGGACAACATTTGCTGTATATCCAGTACTCCATTCTCTCTCTCTCTCTCCCCAGAGTGATTCAGATGCTACAGCTCTACAGTGATGCAATCTGGACTACAGGTAAACTTGGACAAGTCAGTGCTTGTTTTGGTACACAAGGGGCATCAAATTCTTTGAATCATCTCCGTACTGAAGTAGCAGTCAACCATTTTAAAAACGTAGGAATGTGGATTGTGAGAGATGCGGACACAGGAAGGGACATAAACATAACCCCATTGTTTATATATGCCTGGAGGAATAGGCTTTCCTGTCACTGACTATCATGGTGTGCAGACCGCTCTTTAAGATGATGTCATTACCCCGATTCCTACACACATTACAAAATTTCCCATTACTTCTACCGCCCCGATTTTTTCAGAGACTGCAATCTTTTTTTTCAGCAAATGTTTTACTGAATGGGGGGGGGGGGGGGAAGAGGGGGGGGAAGTACGCTGCAAGTCTCTTTTTTTAAATGCACGAGGCAGTATTATGACAGCGGCCTGGGAAAACGTCCAACATTCAGTCATATTATAGGCACTCAATGATTGGCTTTTTGGTGATAGGGAAGACCTGGGATCAGACTAGAGTTGGAACTACTAGAGCCAATCGGCATGCATTCATTTTTTTTATAGGTCACTTATTCTCCACTTACTGCCCCACATTATCAGGCTGCCACTGCAATGCTGGCACAATGCTGTAATGCATATCAGTTGGCAGAGAACCTTATTAAGGAAGCCTCCTCTTTGGCAGGGCTCTTCGCTAATCCAGTCACGCATCTGGATGGTTTCCAAGCCTGGGATATCATAGGGATTTCGAAGCTGGTTGATGTTTGAGCATCTAATCAGTTGTATGAGCAACTGTTAAACTAATCTGCACTCTGCAAATCTGCCATGCAGTAGAACTGTATAAGATAAGATAGCATAGGTGCCTGCATGATGCCCCCTAGGGGCTAAAATGATGATGGAGATACTGGGGATAAAGGCGATTTGGTACACTATATAGCTCACTAACCATCAATACGCCCAATGTTTTGATGATCTATGGGCCAAATGGGAGAATGATGTAGGGGTGCAAGAAGAGAAAGAATAGACAGGAGCTCAGATGGCCTCCTGCACTTTGGCTGCATCCGCACAACTTCAACTAATTCAACTTAATTTTTTCCACAGCACCCATTTGTACCCAAACAGGTTACTGCAAATGGTAGAGTTCCTAAAACTGGCCGTGTCCATTGTAATCATACGAAAGGTACTTTCATGCACATCATACGGAAATGTCAGGTAATTACTCAACATTGGATATTAATCCAGATTGCTCAGACACTCTATGATTCCGGACCCTGAAATGGCCTTTCTGGGTATCTTGGATGGCTGGGTGCCAGCACACAAATAGTGGTAAGAAAGGTGTTGGCTAAAATGGACATTATTCGAACTTGGAAGGAAAAAGAGACCTGACACTGCACGAGTAGCTCAGGGGAATGGTCCATTGACCAACAGCTAAAGAGAAAATATATAGAGTGCGAGGCTAAACTATAAAGCATTTACAGATCTGGAGGCCAAGGCAAAGGTATATTGGTAAGAATGTTGCACAAAGTATGCCTACAGTCTTTTCGACAAAAATTAAGTTTGATATCGATTCTCTGTTTTTGTACGTGCAACTTCTTATGAACCAAAGTAAGAATCTGATTACTGATTAATTACATTATACAAATGTTCTGGTTTTTATTTGTAAAATGCACAATTAAAGGATTTACAAAAGAAATAAACTGACAAAATTCAGTGCAGATATATTTTCTTACAGTTATCCATCACAGAAAAATAGATACCGTACATACATTAGAGGTACGCCATATATTTCCTTCACACACCGATCAAGATTAGTGAAAGTTACAATCAATAAGGCAGCAATAAGGTGGCCTACAACGCTCCTAGATGATCTGAGGAAAATACAACAAAAAAAAATTTAGAAGTTGTCAGGGGCATTCTATCCATGTTTCTTGCTAGAACAATATTTTAAATGAGGAAATAAGCAGCAAAAAATCATAATCCAAAGTGCATTTTACAGTCAGACACATTCCAAGAAAACATAGATATATATGTTGTACTTCCACTACACCCAGCTGTTCCACCCCTGGTGTTACAGAAAGCCGCTGGAGCTATTGCGATCATTGGCACTCCCCACATCTTAACATTTCATAACCTACAAAAGATCATTACTATACATCAGTCAAGCTAGAGTTACATTCGGATAGTAATTTACTTAACTTAGCAAACCCTTCCAACAATGCATCTTTCCCTTAAGTGTCAAGTGTAGTGACAATGTTTCCCACTCTTTGGCCTTGAACAGCTTAAGGTTGGCCCTCAAAAGTTTTTTTCCCAGTAAATAATGAAGTCAAAATGTATGGGCACTAACAGAATGTCAAATCAGCAGATGAGGAGCTCATCCACATATTTTGATATTGTTTTGCAGGATGCCACCAAAACACAATCTCACTCTATGGATCTCAAATACTTTTGTAGCAAGATTCTTGATGAATAGAACATGGTCACTGTCCACTGAGCTCACAAGCTCCAAATGGGAATCTGAGGACAAAAGCTACTTGTCAGAAATATAGGGACTACAAAGATTTCACAGATGATAGCATTTGCAATTACCAACAAGAAGGTTTAGCTTAGGATGTATCCAAACAAGTAAATCACTGGTGCAAAGGCCCCTTTATTCTTGCAGTAGTATGTATTGCAGTTGCACACACATCAGAATGGTCAGAATGTTAAAGAAAATGGTCCAAATATAAATTTCATTGATGTATGGTTCAGTTGTTATAAAGTCTCCTAGCCAACCAATCTATACGTTAAAATCACTGACCATAATAACATGCTGCATTACAAGTCATTTCACATGTGGTCACTGAAACAGAATGTTGAACTTTACAGACGAAAGGTCTTCAAAACATGTTACTTGTAAATCAATTACCATGATTTACAGTTCTTGACTCTTCAGTTTGTAAGAAAGGCCCAGTCCACAGAAGCATTAACTATTATAATTTGCAAAAATGGAGGATGTGCCGTAATATAAATGTATGAACCATAGCCCATAGTGTATATTCTACAATACAAGGATGTAAGGCAAACTTGGGGGCGGGGGAGGTGTACATACAATTTAATTGTGTTAATGCTATTTTGTGTGCTTGTGTAGTTTTATATATATCTGTGTCTGCAAGTGTTGTGCACGTGCCATTCTATATAGGTAACAGTGTGGGTGTGTGGTTCTACACAGAACATTTTTGTATGTTTAATTATGTGAGTGTTTTAATTGTGTGTGTGTTGACTGGGTTAATGTTCATTTTTATATAATGTATGTGCAACTCATTGTATGTGAGAATGCATGCTGGTTTATTTTTGCAGTTTTACTTGCAAACATGTTTGATGTGTGTATGCATTTCTTGTTGTATGGGTTTCTGAATGTTCAGGGGTGGATGTGTGTGTGTCCGAGAGACAATGTGCGGTTAGATGTATGTTAATTTGTGAGTGTTCATAAGGTTATACGAGTATATGGTGGTCTGTGTGTGGCTACACATAAATGTGTGCGCATATCAATTTGTAAGAGTGTGCAAGTACTGGTGTTTAAAGTAAAAGATCGTAAATATTGTAAATGCATATTCTACATTACTTACAAGGACTAAATGCAAGATCTTTCTTTACTAATACTTGCAGTGTAGTTGACAATTTACTCTGCCTCTGCCTCTTTACTCTGAGACCACTGACTCATTGTCAGTGAAATTGCTCTCCCACCCTCGCAGCTCCACCATTAAGTGAGGCCTGCCCCTGCCCCTGCACTCTCGAGTGTTGGTGATCGTGGCCCTCCTCCACCCGCAGGTTTCCCTGCGCCTCATCCCTGGTGGTCCAGTGGACCGCTGTCTCCTTCCTCTAACTCTGCTCTTTCACTCGTTTTTCTACCCTCTTTTATCTTTCACCTTTCTGCATCTCTGCTCTTTTGTGCCTTATTTCTGCTCATTTTCCCTTCCTCTCGCTCTGCCCTTTCACTAGTTTTCACTCGTTTTTCTACCCTCTTTTATCTTTCACCTTTCTGCATCTCTGCTCTTTTGTGCCTTATTTCTGCCTATTTTCCCTTTTTTCTTTATCCCTTATTTCCTCCCTTTACCTTTCCCCGCCGCTGCTGCCCCCGCGGCCCCTCCCCCCAGCGCGACCGGCCCAATCCAGCTCCCCTCCCGCTCAGCTGTCCAGCCCTCCCGACCCCTACTTAATGGCGGCCACTGCGGGAACAGGCGAGCAAGACCACTGACTCATTGTCAGTGAAATTGCTCTCCCACCCTCGCAGCTCCACCATTAAGTGAGGCCTGCCCCTGCACTCTCGAGTGTTGGTGATCGTGGCCCTCCTCCAACCGCAGGTTTCCTGCGCCTCATCCCTGGTGGTCCAGTGGACCTCTGTCTCCTTCCTCTAACTCTGCTCTTTCACTCGTTTTTCTACTTTTTATCTTTCACCTTTCTGCACTTTTCTGCATCTCTGCTCTTTTGTGCCTTATTTCTGCTCATTTTCCCTTCCTCTCGCTCTGCCCTTTCACTAGTTTTCACTCGTTTTTCTACCCTCTTTTATCTTTCACCTTTCTGCATCTCTGCTCTTTTGTGCCTTATTTCTGCCTATTTTCCCTTTTTTCTTTATCCCTTATTTCCTCCCTTTACCTTTCCCCGCCGCTGCTGCCCCCGCGGCCCCTCCCCCCAGCGCGACCAGCCCAATCCAGCTCCCCTCCCCGCTCCCGCCTCCCAGCTGTCCAGCCCTCCCGACCCCTACTTAATGGCGGCCACTGCGGGGACAGGCGAGCAAGACCACTGACTCATTGTCAGTGAAATTGCTCTCCCACACTCGCAGCTCCACCATTAAGTGAGGCCTGCCCCTGCCCCTGCACTCTCGAGTGTTGCTGATCGTGGCCCTCCTCCACCCGCAGGTTTCCCTGCGCCTCATCCCTGGTGGTCCAGTGGACCTCTGTCTCCTTCCTCTAACTCAGCTCTTTCACTCGTTTTTCTACCTTTTATCTTTCACCTTTCTGCACTTTTCTGCATCTCTGCTCTTTTGTGCCTTATTTCTGCTAATTTTCCCTTCCTCTCGCTCTGCCCTTTCACTAGTTTTCACTCGTTTTTCTACCCTCTTTTTTATCTTTCACCTTTCTGCATCTCTGCTCTTTTGTGCCTTATTTCTGCCTATTTTCCCTTTTTTCTTTATCCCTTATTTCCTCCCTTTACCTTTCCCCGCCGCTGCTGCCCCCGCGGCCCCTCCCCCCCAGCGAGACCGGCCCAATCCAGCTCCCTTCCCCGCTCCCGCCTCCCAGCTGTCCAGCCCTCCCGACCCCTACTTAATGGCGGCCACTGCCGAAGGCGCGTCAAAGGCAAGCCCGTCTGCGCCCGTCCGCGACCCGACCGCGACCAGCGCCAGGAACCCTGGACCTCCGCCCCGCCAACGCTACGACCCAGCAGCACTCCACGCACTCAACCCAGGCCGCAACAACAACTGCAAGCTAGCATCACCAGCCGACTCCCACGGACCCTTCAGCTGTCACCGCTGCCGGCACACCTGCAGCACCGCCAAGAACACGGATCCAGCACAACCCGCCCACAAGAACACAACCGAACCGAAGAGCCTGCAATGCATCCTCCTCAACGTCCGATCCCTCCACAAACACGCCACAGAAATCTGGGACCTCCTCTACAGCACCACCCCGGACGTAGCGTTCTTCACCGAAACCTGGACCAACACCACCTCGGGACCGGACATCGCCATCGCCATCGCCATCCCCCAAGGATACAAGATCTCCAGGAAGGACCGCCCCACCCGCCCAGGAGGAGGAATCGCCATCGTCCACAAATCCAGCCTCCGCCTGAGCACACTCCCTGACGAGCCCACAGAACTGATGGAACACCTTCACTTCAAGATACTGGCCAGCCCCACCACCAACCTCCGAGGAACCCTCATCTACCGACCCCCTGGACCCCGCGGACCCTTCGCCAACTCCATCACGGACATTATCTCCCCGCAGGCCATCGCATCCACCAACTACACCCTGCTGGGAGACCTCAACTTCCACCTCGACAACCAACTGGACCCCAACACCACATCCCTCCTGGACAACCTCCACAACATTGGACTGCGCCAGATCGTGACCGAGCCCACGCACTCAGCAGGACACACCCTCGACCCCCTCTTCACTACAGGAAACTCCATCACCTTCAGCCACACCACCGAACTCCCATGGACCGACCATCGTTGCGTCCACTTCACCTTCAGAACACCCACCATCCACAGACACCAGCACCTGCTTCCACGAAGAAACTGGACCAAAATCACCGACGACCAGCTCACCTCCTCACTCAACAACTCCACCCCAACCATCGCGGAAAACGACGACCCCAACACCGCAGCCCGAACCCTGCATAGATGGATCTCGGAGAGCACCAACACCATAGCCCCCCTCAAGAAAAACAACAATACCCGCGCCAAGCAAGCCAGATGGTTTACCACCGAACTTCGAGAGTCCAGAAGCACATGCCGCCGCCTCGAAAAGGCCTGGAGGAACACCAAATCCACAGAAGCCCACGACAACTTCAGAGCCTCCACCAACGCCCACCATCAACTCATCAGAGAAACGAGGAAAAAAGCGATTGAAGACAGAATCTCCACCCACGCGCACAACAGCAAGGAACTCTTCAGCATCATCAAGGAGTTCGCCCAACCCACCAGCGAGTCTACCGACATCCCTCCCTCACAAGACTTCTGCGACAAACTCAGCACCTTTTTCCACCACAAAATCAAGAGCATCTACGACAACTTCGACGAAGACAACCAACACACTGAACCCTCACCAACCACCCCCGACACCAGGAAACCAGCGATTGACGACTGGACAGCCCTCACCACCGAAGATACACTGAAGACAATGAAGTCAATCCACTCAGGGGCCCCCACGGACCCCTGCCCCCACCACATCTTTAACAGAGCCGCCGACACCATCGCACCCATGCTCCGCCACACCATCAACCGCTCCCTGGCGACCGCCTCGTTCCCCGACGACTGGAAACACGCCGAGGTCAACCCCCTCCTAAAGAAACCCTCAGCGGACCCCACCGACCTCAAAAACTACAGACCCATCTCCCTGCTCCCGTTCCCAGCAAAAGTCATCGAGAAAGCCATCAACATCCAACTCGCCACATTCATTGAAGAACACAACATCCTCGACTCCTCCCAATCCGGCTTCAGAAAAAATCACAGTACGGAAACCGCCCTCCTCGCCGCAACCGACGACATCCGCACCCTACTGGACAAAGGAGAAACAGTAGCCCTCATCCTCCTCGACCTATCAGCGGCGTTCGACACAGTCTCCCACTGCACCCTAATACGCAGACTCTATGACGCAGGAATCCAGGACAAGGCCCTCGACTGGATCCGCTCCTTCCTCTCCGGCAGGACGCAGTGGGTCAGACTCCCCCCTTTCCTCTCGGACCCCACACCTACCACCTGCGGAGTCCCCCAGGGCTCCTCCCTCAGCCAGACGCTCTTCAACGTCTACATGGCTCCACTCGCCCCCATCGTCAGAACCTACGGACTCAACATCGTGTCATACGCAGACAACACCTAGCTCATCCTCTCCCTATCCAACGAGCCCAACACCGCCAGACGCAACTTTCGAGAAGGCATGGAAGCCGTCGCCAAATGGATGAAAAACAGCTGCCTACAACTAAACACCAACAAAACAGAAGTACTCATCATGGGCCCAAACCCCGATGCCTGGAGCGACACCTGGTGGCCCCCCGCCCTCGGAAACCCGCCAACCCCCACGGACCACGCACGCAACCTGGGAATCATCCTGGACTCCGAGCTCAAAATGGACCGCCAGATCAACTCTGTCTCGTCTTCCTGCTTCCACACCCTCCGCCTCCTTCGTAAGACCTTCAAATGGATCCCCTCGAACACCGAAAGACCGTCACTCACGCCCTGGTCACCAGCAGACTCGACTACGGCAACGCACTCTACGCCGGAATAAACAAAAACCTCATCCGCAAGCTACAGAACATCCAGAACGCCGCCGCAAGACTGGTCCTCAACCTGCCAAAACACTGCCACATCTCCCAGCACCTGCGCACACTCCACTGGCTCCCTGTCGAGGCGAGAATCACCTTCAAGATGCTCACCCACGCACACAAGGCCCTCCACGGCACCGGACCAGCATACCTGAACAGCCGACTCAAATTCCACGCACCCCAAAGGACCCTACGATCAGCCCAGCTCTCCTACGCCGTGGTCCCCCGCACCAGAAAGACCAGATCGGGAGGCCGCTCCTTCTCCTTCCTCGCGGCCAAAGCATGGAAAGCCCTTCCGCTCCACCTCAGACAGACAACATCGCTCCCCATCTTCGCAAGAAACCTCAAAACCTGGCTCTTCGACAGACCCCCTCCTTGATGGATGGAACCTGCACCCCCCCTAGCGCCTTGAGACCCTTACGGGTGAGTAGTTGCGCTTTAACAAACCCCTGATTGATTGATTGACTCTGCTCTATCCTATGCAACAGAACAGCCAGAAAGTACTATATAAAAATACCTTTCACTGGTCCACGAGTAATTGACAAAGCAGTACACTGTCAAGAGTAGCTACGCTGAGGTGTGAGCAGCATATTCCCAACAACGCCGCGATCGCCTGCGCGGCCCCCGTGTACTGTCACGGGGACGTCGCGAATATCGCAAATATTAGTATATATATATTTATCGCTCATTTTGCACCGTTTGTTCGGATCACTTTCGGACGGGTGCTATTACCGTGGTGGTGCCCCCACGTAATATTCCAGGTCAAACTCTTTCAATCTCCAAGAAAGAATTACAGCACTCGCGGGGAAAGTTGCACCGGTAGTTTTAATTCCGGTAAACACTACCGGTGCAACTTTCCCCGCGAGTGCTGTAATTCTTTCTGGAGATTGAAAGAGTTTGAGCTGGAATATATACATATATATATATATATACATATATATACATATATACATATATATATACATATATATACATATATATATATACATATATACATATATATACATATACACATATATATATATACACATATATATATATACACATATATATATATACACATATATATATATACACATATATATATATACATATATATATATATATATATATATATACACAGTTTGTCGGACGTTTCCAGAAAAAATGCAAGGACACCTTGAGAGTTGCAGTGTAGGAACTTTACTGACTGCACCAGCAACGCGTTTCAGCTTACGCCTTGATCACGCTAGAGGGCTAAACAGTACCACCACATTATAAATCATATGTGAAGACATAGTGAAAGGACAATTCATTACACCATATGTGATAAACATAGTAAAAGGACAATTCATTATAATATAACAAACAAATAAAGACACATGGTGGCCATCTTAACACAGTTCATTATGATGTATAAAATATGCAAAAAATGACTTGGATTCGCATGAAATTCATTAGTCCCACTGTATAATCAATGAAATTCAATAAATCTCAAAATATGGATATAAGCGCAGCAAAATCAAATATATAGAAAAATCTAATATATAGAAAAACCATCTGAACGACTAACTAATATACGTCCATGGATGAATATACATAATATAACCAAATGTAATAGTCATAGTCAGTAATCTTGCTGCCTGATGTAGCCAATTACCAATTCTGCCCAAGTGGGCAAAGGATTACATCCAATGAGAAAAGCTGCCCCCATAGATGAAGAATTCCATACATGATATATGTGTAAGCGGCCAAAATTAAACGAGTGTACATCACCTAAAAAAATGTGAAAAATAACTTAAGTTAAAATCAACACTAAGTTTCGTAATTCTAAACATATTAAAATTGTTACACAACAAATTTAGCAGCATAATTTCTATTTACAATAACATATATAAATGTTTTAGAGCTTAATGATGCAGGTGTACTGCTAATTCTTCACTTGAATTTAACCCAGAAGGGGTCATGGTTTCTAGGTCAATGATATATCTTGACTCTAGTTGACGTAATGCTAATTGTCTATTGCCACCACGTATATTAACAGGAACAGCATCAATCACCACCATTTTTAGAAGTTTTTCATCCTGCAGATGTTGATCAAAGAAATGTCGGGCAACAGGATACTGCCTGTTGTTATGGCGTATAGCCCTGACATGTTCTAATACACGTTTCTTAGCACAGTGGATTGTGCTCCCTATGTAAGCTTTGTTACAAGGACAGACCAGTGCATAAATGCAATATGTCGTATTACAAGTGAGAGCTTTTTTGATGATATGTTCCCTCTTACTGCTTGAAATGGCTAATGTTGTACAATCATTGCTGTTCCTACAGGCTTTACACTTCTTACAACAACGAAACCCCGGGCAGCTCTTATTCATTACCTCTAATTTACGGGTCACATGATTGGGACTTAATACATCTCTAAGTGACCGGCTTCGTTGGAAAGTAATTTGGGGGCAACTATTCAGATGTTTACAAAGGTTAGAGTCAGTTAACAAGACATGCCAGTGTTTTTTGAGTATATGGCGAACGTCTTGTGCTTGACCTGAGTAGGTGGTAATAAATCTCAACTTGTCACTGTTCGTGTCACGATTGATAGGATGTAACAGCTGTGTACGGGTAACCGACTCAACTCTAGTGCATGCCTCAGAAATAGTTCTAAGGCTATACCCTCTATCTTTGAAACGTTGGAACATCACTTCCTTTTCTTTCAAATAGCCACTCTCAGAACTACAATTGCGCTTAGCGCGTAGCAACTCACCATACGGAATACTGTATACCAGTTTCCGAGGATGGGCACTTAAGGCACTCAGAATGCTATTCCCTGCAGTTGTTTTACGGAACAGCTGTGTCTGTATGGTGTTATCTATGACTTCTACCAAAACATCTAAAAACTCGATTTTGGTTTTACTTATATGTTCCACCAAGACCAAATTAAAAGGATTGTCATTAAGATTCCGGACAAAACCCCTAACTGAATCGATGTCACCATTCCAAATGATAAAAATGTCATCTATATAGCGCAGCCACAGGACACAGCGATCATAATCCACCATTTGTGAGACCACCCGCTCCTCCCACCAGCCCATCACCAGATTGGCGTAGCTGGGGGCGAAGCAGGTTCCCATTGCAGTGCCCTGTGACTGGCAATAGACGGTATCATCAAAAGAAAAAAGTTATTGGATAGACAAAATTCTATCATAGCCAAAATCATTTCAGAATGTGACCATAAGGAGATAGAACGAGTTTTCAAGTAGTGTCTGATAGCATGCAGGCCAATATCATGCTGGATACAAGTATATAAGCTACACACATCTAAGGTAACCAGAGTATAATTAGGTTCCCAGTAAATCCCATCAATGATGGTTAAAAAGTGTGTTGTATCCCTCAAATACGCAGGCAAACTGACCACAAATGGACGTAAATAATGGTCAATAAACTGTGAGGTGTTCTCTAACAATGACCCAATAGAGGAAACAATTGGCCTCCCGGGGATTAACTGAATCTTTGTGCAATTTGGGTAGTAGATAGAGGATTGGGATGCGTGGGTGGGGGCATTTAAGATAATTATATTCCTCCCACTCCAACAATCCACGCTCTCTCCAATTCACCAACAGTTCACCATACCTAGCATTAGAATTCAAGATGGCATTCCTGTCTGAGACACCATAACAAGTAACATCGGATAATTGCCTGAGACCTTCTATCAAATAGGCCTGCTTGTCTAATACCACGACGTTCCCGCCTTTGTCAGACTGTCGAATTACAATAGTCTGATCGGCTTTAAGATTCTCTAGTGCCCTCATCTGTTCTACACTAAGATTCTTATTCCCAAAGGGAGTTTTTTTGTATCGGATTTTTTTAAAATCCGCCAGTACCCCTCTCTCAAATATATATATATATATATATATATAAAACCCTTCGCCACTGTAATCCCTCAGCACAACAGACGAAAGCAGACCCAAAAGTCAGTGCGAAGTTTTAGATTTATTAGATACCCTTCGTGTCCGCCATGACGCGTTTCGGCCTTCAAGAGGCCTTGATCACAAAACGCTTCAGGAGGAAAAGTGCAGAATTTAAAGTGATACGTGCGTAGAGGCATAATTAGCATACATCACATGTTCAATGGAAATAGAGGAAACATTTGTAAGTACTAGGCAAGTGCCTTGGTTCAATGAGTGCTAGCACTAGTACCAAAGAGGTAGTTGTACATAATAGACAATACATCTTGCGTATTAAATACATTTGAAATTTGGTAATAATATTTCAGGAATTTTTTTTAAGATTCCCTAAAATACCGGAAACAACACTTTTGCTTAAAACATGCAAAATATAGTAAAACCCCAGTGGGTAATACTTCAATATTATAAACAAAAGAAAAAATTGATTAACCAATAAATAGGCTAAAAGCTTCTCAATAAAACCAATCACAATAAATATTCAAAATATATAGAATATATCAATTGATTTAAACACGAGATACAAAAGGCGAATTAATATATACATAAAAACCTTACATGAAAAAAGTTTCTATTGAAAAATTTGCCACGTGAGAGATTGAATAGCCTAAAGTGCTAGTGCAAGACACGAACTACATTAGTAGATATCATGCCCAAGTGGGCATCGTACTGAACCTCTATGTCAATAAAGTCTTAGTGTGATGAGTGATCAAAAAAGTGTGCGCTAAAAAACTCATTTTAAAAAATCAGCTAAAAGTATATACAAATGGAGGCTGGAATCATGAAAAATTCATATAGAAAATGTGCAAAGCGATGCGAACTGGCTACTACTAAAAGCATGTAAAGAAATCCTCGCTAGCATTTAGACCATAAGGTGTCTTAGTGTCTAGTATCAAGATGTATCTTGTTTCCAATGCACGAAGAAGGGCTTCTCGATTACCCCCTCTTCTAAGTGGCAAAACAGAGTCAATCACAAAGAATCTCAAAAGATCGGAATTATTATCATGAGACTCCTTAAAGTGACGTGCCACAGGGTAGGAAGCGTCACTGCCACGGATCGCTCTAATGTGCTGGAGTATCCTCTGGTGGACCTGCAATTTGGTACTACCAACATATTGCAGGCCACAAGGGCACTCCAGCACATAGACCGCAAACTCGGTCTTGCAAGTGAGTAACTTGGAGATAGGAACTAGGGCGTCTTGAAAAGGGACTCTGTAAGATGTTTTACTAATACCCTGTGTCTGCAAGCCTTGCAGACAGCGCATTTGACGAATCCCTTCCTAGAATTAATCCAAGTTTTCGCAACCACCAGTTCTGGACTACTTTTAACCAATGTGTCGCTCATCGACCGGGCTTTTCTGAATGTAATGTCAGGGGTAGCAGACACTAGGTCACCAATAACTGGATCATTGCGCACCAAGCTCCAATTGTGGCTAAAGATTTTACGTAATGCTTGGTGTTGCCTGTTATATGTCAGTACTAGTCTTGTAGGTGTATTATCCTCACCACCTACAACAGGTATCTTGGAATTTTTGTTGCATAGGGCTGCTGCTCTAGAAATCCCATTGGCCTTGCTTATGGCTTTGTCAACCATGTCCTTGGTATAACCTCTAGCCAAAAACCTGTCTTTACTTGCCCTCTGTGCTGAATCGCATTCCACTTGTGTGCTGCAAATGCGCCGGATACGCAGCATCTCTCCAAAGGGAATGCTGCGTATTAAATGTCCGGGATGGTGACTGGCAGCATGTAACACAGTATTACCCGCTGTGGGTTTCCTAAATAGTCTGGTCTCAAGTTTGTTGTTACAGATAAAAACCTCTACCTCCAGGAAACAAATTATCTTATTGCTGATGTGGCCTGTGAAGTGTAAATTCAAAGAGTTGTTATTGATCACAGTGATAAAATCAAGGGCCTGCTGTTCAGAGCCCTTCCAGATTAAAAAGACATCATCGATATATCTATACCAATGAACCACATGGTCAGCAAAATCCACAGCTAACTGGCCACGGAGAACCTGCTCCTCCCACAGTCCCATATGCAAACAAGCATAACTAGGGGAAAAGCAGGCCCCCATGGCCACACCTCTGATCTGTTGAAATACTTGATTTGAAAACATAAAGAGGTTGTTATTAAGGCAAGTGGAAATCATGGATAGCAACATCTTGTTGTGGTTATGAAACTGAATAGGCCTGGTACCTAAATAATGTTCGACCGCCTTTATGCCATCTTGATGATGTATACAAGTATAAAGGGATGTAACATCCAACGTCATTAACATATGCTCCTTGTGCCAGACAACATCAGTAATCTTTCGCAAGAAATCGCCAGTATCCTGGACAAAAGAGGGCAAAGTCCTTACGTGATCCTGGAGGAAGGAATCAACATATTTGGATGTATTTTCTGTTAGACTCTTTTGTGCTGAAATAATAGGCCTGCCAGGCGGCTTCTGAGAGTTCTTGTGTACTTTAGGAGTGAAGTACATAGCAGGGATGACAGGATGATCATTTTATTTAAACTTAAATTCATCCTGGCTCAGGAGCCCAGTATATATATGTGTGTGTGTGTGTGTGTGTGTGTGTGTGTGTGTGTGTGTGTGTGTGTGTGTGTGTGTGTGTGTGTGTGTGTGTGTGTGTGTGTGTGTGTGTGTGTGTGTGTGTGTGTGTGTGTGTGTGTGTGTGTGTGTGTGTGTGTGTGTGTGTGTGTGTGTGTGTGTGTGTGTGTGTGTGTGTGTGTGTGTGTGTGTGTGTGTGTGTGTGTGTGTGTGTGTGTGTGTGTGTGTGTATATATATATATCAGCAAATGCATTTCGGCGTCAAGCCTTCCTCAGTGCTTATCGACTAGGCATTTCACAGATTTTAAATGCACATTACCAAGCTCTCATTGGAGGAGCACAAAGTCATGGGCAGCGACGAAGGACTCACTAGGTTGAGGTCATGATACCTCTCTCCCTGCCGGCCATGACAGCATGTCTTTGATGGCTTGCATCCTGATGGTAAACATTTCATTACTTCTCTTTGTGAAGGTTCTCAGTCTCTCATAGACAATTTACAAATGAAATGTTGAATGCTGCTCACATGCCGCATGGCACATCCGGTCCCCTGAAGCTGAATCAGCCATTGTGCCTCCAGATTGCCGGTGCCACAGTCGTTTATTCCAGTCCCTCACCTGCCCAGAATTCAAATGTTGCTCACCCTACAGGCTTCAGTACGGATTACTTACAACCTCCAATTCAATAATTGGCAGCAGAGGCTGACAGGATAGCTCCCTTTGATCCTCGGCGGTTCAGGCAGCATTAAACAATAGTCGCTCCAAGTTTCACCCATGAGCTGCCGATCTCTATAAAAGTGTTATAGAGATATTAAGGGAGTTATATACATTATTATAGACTCATTTAGATAGTAATGTGTTGGTTATAATCTATTTTTGCAGTTATAAGTTTTGTATATGGTGGTGGCTATTGAATGTCAGCTTTTGTTTTGTCATTTCGTAATGTATTTGGGGTGATCGCGGCTACCAATATCATCACGGCGCCCGGCGTCATTGTGAAATCTGAAAATCAGTTTTAAAGAGGGGTTTTATACAAATTCCCTAGCAAAATATGATTTTAAACAGTGCACTAATAAACCCCCAGTGTCTAAAATACTGTAAAATGTGTGCATATATGTATTTTACACTTTATTAAACAAGCATTGGCATAGCCAATAGGTCTCGCCTTTGGGACCTTATAAGTGTTTAGTTATCCAGCACAATATCCTTGGTGCAACAACATCAACTGTTGCATGGCTAAACACTTATAAGGTCCCAAAGGCGAAACCTTAAGTAATGCAACTGCTATTGCATTGCAAATGATTTGATTGCCGAAGCGGCCACAAGCCTTTGTCTCTTTATTTACTTTCATCCACGCTTTAGCTGTAAACATCTTAAGCTAAATCGCGGGTGCCACGATTGCTTCAAAAGTAAAGATATTAGATGTAACAACACCATACCCCCCTAAATCTTGGCATTGTATGGGGATGAACGGCAAGCTATTTTGCTATTTTTCTACATGAAAACCTATATTCCAGATTGAGAGAGGTTTTTAAAAAAATAAGGCGCATTTGCACTTTCACCCTAATTGTAAATTGGTAAATACCTGCTGGTGTGAACATCTGTCATTTTAAGGGTGGACATACACACAAAAATCTATCATACTCACAGATTTAGGGGCTGCATCTTTGTTAGTTAACAGGCCACAAGGACATGTGAGCATACCTCCATGTAATAAGAAGGGTCACAAGTTGTTGTTGTGCGTACACACCAGTATTTGCTATCAATTAAAACATGGCTAGCATTTGGACCTAGCAGACCTCAGGATACTGGAAGGACATAATGTAAACCAGACAGCGGCCAATTAAAGGAAATACGGATTTGTGATACAGAAAAATGCTAAAGTTCCTGGTGAAGCTGAGGAGAGTAAGAGTACAAATCATGAGTAGGGTTGCAAACGGAGGAAATGAAATTAATGAACTTAAGTTCCTTTAAACATGACCAGCAACTTCTGAGACACAATATAACTGACTCAAAACAAGGTAAATGCGTTATTTAAGCATGCAGACTGATTCCCTTATGAAGTATCATTGGACGTAAATGATAGGCTTATTTTAATTAAAAAGTAAACAAATGCAGAAAAGATTTTCCTCAACATGTGTGCGACGTGTAGTTTCTTTTTTACTGAAGGGTACACAGTTGCAATGCATTGTCCATTTTAAATTATGGGAAATCTGTCAAACTAAAAAGTCTGTTTTAATCTATTTCACTTTTTGTAAAATGCATCTTGCCACTGTTAGCTGTTTTGCGGCACTCTGCCAGGGAAGGATGCGAAGTGGAAGGTGGTTGCACATAGGCGCTCATGGCACACCTCGGTATTCCCACGGATCCTTCTGTACAACCTCCTTGAGGTCTTCCTACAAGTGGTAGAGGGCAGGTAGTGGTTGGTGGCCGGGGTTGCGCTAGTGGTGGGGGAATCAAGTGGCTAGGACCTTTAACAGGAACGGCTGAGTGACGGGTGACAATAATTCCATGCGTCTGACAAGCAGAAAAAATGACGGAACGAATGGTACCAATATATATTAGCCTTACAGATTTCCTGCTGAGGAGTGTTACCACAGCAGTTTACGGATCTGGGCCTGGATTTGCAAAGGGAAGGCTTTTAATTCACCCAACCTTAAAATGTTAAACTTCATCACGAAATAGGCAAGTTTTGTAGGTCCGGCTGTCGAGTTTGAAGCTCGTGCCCGTTGCTGCAATTGAAACTAAAAGCCCAGATTAGAAAATGCAGAGGTGCAAGTCCAGGGCTGGCATAAGTGCCCTTTTGGCAGTCTTCCATAACAGCTAGCCGTAGCTGTGTGTGTTTTTCATATGTTCAGTAGCATTACCACTTTCAGAGTCCAGCGGAGAAACACTGAGGCACCACAAACAGGATTAATATTTGAACCTTCGAGACAAGGTCTATGATGGGGAAGCTGTCTAGGGCTAGGGGGCGGGGGCAGATGTCTCGGTCTTGTACTAAGCACACATATTCGTTCAGACCCAAAAGCAGCGTCGGGAGAAAGAGCCTGTGTGGTTTCACTTTAAAGCTCCAACGATTGTAGGGTGCAACTCCCGGGAGATGCCCGGGGGTTGGTGAGACGCAACCAGGAAGCCGGGAAAACAGAGTCAGAAAGTAGGAAACCAAGGTTCCGGCGAGGGCAGGGACAAGAGAAAATCAGGGGATGATCGGGAGTCCACGGGAAATCGGAACCCAGGCAAGAACAGGAAGGATAAGATCAGGAGCTAGGAGATCAGGAGACAGAGAGTTAAGGAGAACTCAGGAGTAGCGAGACAGCAGAAGGGCAAGACAGAAATCGGGAGAAAATCACGCAGCTGCTGTGGTTAAAGCGTGCCGCACTGGCAAAAAAAATGTTTTATAAATTAACAAGTTGCAGCAGAGGTGCGTGCAAGTCGGGCGAGCCGCGCTTTTTGAAAAGATCACGCGCGGCCGCCATTGCAAATAAAAACTGCCTAGGCGAAGCCTAATGAAGCACTGTGGAAAAATGGGCAAGTCGCGCACACCAAAAGAAATGTTGCATGGCCACCACTGTTAAAGTCCAAGCATGGCGTGCTGCATGGCAAAAACAAACAAGCACGACCGCGAACGAAAGTGAAAGCGCCAGGATGTCGAGCCGGCAAGGAGACTGCGAGCAGGCTAATGTAAACAAGCGCGCGCATGTCCCTAATTACAAACACATGGCCCCTGCGCGCGCCGCTGCTCGCTCCCGCAATGTGGATGCCGCCACATGCACGAGTGTGTGGAAAAGAGCTGACCAATTACTAAAGGTCATCTCCTAGAGCAGCGCATGCGTGCTGCCTAGGCAAGACCTAAAAAAAGGCGCAATCGTCACGGTACCGACGTCATAGCGACTCTCGGAGTAACAGCAAAAATGGAAAATCGGTTTAAAAGATTGTTTTTATACAAACGCCATATAAAAATGGCTTTAAACAGTGCAGTAATAAATCGCTAGTGTCTAAAATACTGTAAAATGTGGGCATATATGTGTTCTACACCTCTTTAAAAAAAGCGCAATTGTCATGGTTCCCAAAGGCATCGCGACTTGCGGCGTCATTGTGAAGAAGCAAAATAGGGTTCAAAACTTACTAGAAAAATGTGTACAAACATGTTTTTAAGCAGCGATGTAGTTAGTAATGTGTTGATTGGAATAGAATTAATTTTGTAAGTTACAATTTTTTAATTTGAAACTGGTCGTTGAATGTCTGCTTTTCTTTGCAATTTTGCAACGTGATCGTGAATTTGAAAAAAAAAAAATTATTTAACAAGAAAATGAACAAAATTTTGGCCTCTTGGATGACTGAGAGTGTATATAAGATAGCTACAGATAAGACTATATGCAGAGTTTCAGGTTGCTTAGAAACACCCTGTTTCCTTGGTCTTTAAAGTGAACTCCATCTCTTCTATAGATTCCATGCATGTTAAAACGCAGAATGTTGTTGTAGACAGAGCCCATGTTATAGTCTCTGAGGAAAGCAGAAACATTTTTATTAACATGTTTCCTGGCTTTGTCAATCTGTGGACAGAATTGATTAGACCACTTCCATTTGTCTTTGGCATATGTCAGAATACACCAAGACAGTGTGGGGAAAAGCATCATCAATTCAGCAAAGGTATCCTTCATTAGGATTTCCTGTCCTACTCTAATTAATGTGCCTAGGTCATTGCCACCACAGTGCACAATCATAAGGTCAGGGGCTGGTGAATCCACAATAGTTTTAACCAATGGTAGTAACTGATTAAACTTTAATCCTCTCTGTCCAATCCAAGTAATGTTCACATTAGCCAAACCCAAGTCCCTGTTAATACTTCTCTTTCTTGCAGCCTCAGCAGCTCAATAGACATAGCTGTGGCCCACAATCCACTCTCCATGGATTTTGTAGGAAGGAGTAGCAGCACATAGGACAGGTCTGCAGCTGAATATCACAGTTGGTACTATGAAAGATAGTGAAAATGCATGTGTTTGTGGTTTGAAAAAAAAATATTTGATTGGGTGGAGGGAATATGCAGGTGAAAAAAAGTAGGGAGCATTTGGAAATAATTAGTAAATAGATATTTAATTTGGTCTGGTAAAGAGAAAAAAATGCAATAGAGAGTTGGATATGCTTACAGTATGTGCAGTAAACCACACCTGCTGTAGTTCATTTTGTAACTAGTATGGCCCTCCTGGAATGTGCTGTGAATTTGTGACCTGCTGGTTCTAGTGGGTTTCTATGGAGAATCGGCAAAGGGTGTATTGAGGGGAAGGGTGTTATAGAGACAGGTATTAATTTTTTCAAATTGGAGAGGTTTTAGGTTCATTGTTTTATAAGGTAAGTAAGATAATACTTAGTGAGGATTTTGCAAAAAAAAGTGTAGTATAGTGTTAAAAATATAAAACTATAAATGAAAGTAGGTTTTCCGACTCCCGTTTTTTTTCTCCATGAATTCATCGCGATTACGTTGCGAGTATTGACACAAAGGCATCCATTTTGGGCTACGTCTAAAAAGGAGTGAAAGGGTTACCAGACAGTAACCATTCAGAAATGCAGTTAGAACAATGAAATATGAAAGGAATGGTTTTATTTGCTGACTTTTGCGGTATTAGGCAATGGAAAGTTCAGGAGGTTGCCATTTATAGCTGCTTTGTATGAGAGTGGTTTGCCATTCTTGTGCTAATTTTTTGCACACCCTGAGAGTATTGCATCTAAATATTAACAGAAAAAAAGCGATTTTACCAACAAACTCAATATTTTGGTATGTTAATGAAATTTCTTTGTACGCAAAAAAAATTGATTAATTAGGCAGATAATTATGTCATATTGTGATAAAAGATTTTGAAACATGTATAAGTATTTAAAAAAAGAAAAGATGATATATAATTGAAATTTTAAGTGTTTTTATATACCTATTAATAGGTAACTAAGATATAGGGGCTGATTACGAGGACGGTCGGAAAAGGGCCGCAGCACAAGCCCCCATGCAAAGAGGCATGTTTACAAACATACCTGCACCCTGTGGCAGGCACCATGCAGTGCCTGCCACACGATGCAGGGATGTTTAGGCCATGGGAAGACAGGGGCCATGCTAGGGGCCCCAAAAAAGCCTCTCCGCCATCCTTTTCACGTCAGAAGAACCGACGTGAAATGGCTGGCTGAAAGGTGGATTGTAATCCCCACGGCGGTGCCTGAGAAGGTACCACCCTCATTGTGGGAAATGCGATTGGACGGCACCCAACGGGCTCCTTGAGCCCGTCGGAAGCTGTCGGTCGGTCCCTGGGGTAATACAGTCCGTTCGACCGCATCATAATGCAGCGGTCTGACCGCAGTTAAATATGTCAGTGAGACCGACACCGATGTGCCATCAGTGTCGGTCCCACTGACATCGTAATTGGCCCCATAGTTTGTCTCAGGTGCAGACTAGGTGTCGGTCAAGTTAGTTTAGAATGTGTTTCCATTGAGGTATATATTGCACTTGTATTCCCTTATTCTATTCTGTAAGTGGTAGAAGAAAAGAGTGCACAGTAATGGTTTAAGGTATATGTAATAATGTAGTATAAGATGCCAAAGTTTTATATGTGTATATATGATGTGCTGCTTCTAAAAAATGTTTTATTTGAATTCTGGGAGTTGTAGTCTTATTTGTTCCATTAAAAAAGAAGACTAATACTCATATTTGAAAGTGGAAAGTATGCACTGTAGCTGTATTTTAATTATGAATCTCTCAAAGTTGATAGCTATAGGTTACATACTCTTTGGTGTAGGTGTTGGATAATTACAGGGTAGATTTGTATGTGCATACAAGGTGAGATATGTTCTTTAATTATATTCAGATTAAGAGATGCAAAACAACACTGCTAGGCACTGTTATGTCAAGTATTATATAAAGTATAGCACCTATGATGCATGTGACATACATGTTTGTAAATTATAGAGGCTCTCTCTCGCCCCCTCATGGATCAAGAGAAGCACTTATATATTCACTAAGATACTCACAAAGTAGATATATGTGTAGCAGTATCAAAGGCAGTTAGGGATATATTTCAAATTCATAATACAGGCACTGAAGTATTTATTCAGCAATGTACGTTTATATTTCTTGAGCTTTCAAAACAGATAGTCAGATACTGGTACATTTTCTAAAACATGTTATGGGACTGCTAGGTAGGCCATAGCGCAGGGTGCTATGTGGCTAATATGTACGATATGTCCTTTGAATATTTGAGTGAGCTATATGTGCTTATAAAGATTTTTGTTCTGAAGTATACATGCACTGTACCATCCACATTTTAATCCGACATACCCAAGTAGAAACCTATACATTATGTGTTAGAGGTGGTCTAATTGACCTATGCATGCAGTTTTCCTGTTAGGGCGGTCTTCTTACCTAAAAATCCTACACAAGGTGTAAACTGCTCTTTTAGAACATGAGTCCACACTAAGGAAGGGTGTAGCTAGAACATACTGTAGGGAGCTATATGCTTAAAACTTAAGACATCTACTCTGAAGATCGACTGAGGTATCTGCACTCCTAGAGACCTATGTGGTCAATTACACATCCAGCCTATACCCAGACATAAATCTGGCATACCTAAGTAGAAAAGAAGACAGACACTGAAACACCCAGTTATGTAGTTAGAGATGCATGTAAACATTCACTCACACAAACAGGTACAACAGATCTGTATCTTGTGCTAATGGAGACAGTTTCACATACACTTAAATAATCAAATATTCTCTCATACACCCAGGAGGCAATCTATGCAGGCCCTTATAGACACATTTAGAGAACCATATATCTCACAAAGAGAGGCAGTGCCCAATTATACATCCAGCCTACGCCCAGACTTAAATCTGAAATACTCAATCACACAAACAGGTTGAACTGATATGTATCTAGTGGAAATGGAGGCAGCTGTACACATATTTAAGAAAACTGAATACTCACCAACACACCCAGGAGGCAATCCATGCAGCCCCTTACAGACATATTTAGAGAATCATGCATGTCACGAAGAGAGACAGTGAATTAGCAACAGACTTGTATACATATGCAATCAGAGCCCCAAACAGGAACTGACACACTCGTTCAATTATCTAGTAAAGAACGGACACTTTCAACTCTACCATGCAGAGAAGTAGGCCTTGCATCATGTCTTGGGCCTGCTACACTTGAGCATGTACATGCACTTATCTTGCTAGGTCAATTTTCACATTGAAAAGTCCTACGAAAGGTATAAACTACTCTTTTACCATGTATAACTCTCCAGTGAGATAGGCTGCAGGTAGGCCTTAAGGCAGGTTGGTATGTGCTTACAATATATGAAATGCACTGCAAGGTTTAAGTGAGCTATATGCACTCCTAGAGGCCCATGTGCCCAATTATACATGCACCTTCAGTCCCAAACTTCAATCTGACATTCGCAAGTAGAAAGACAGACAGACTGTAAAACACCCAGTGAGATAGAATAGAAGCACCTGAACATTCACTCACACAGGCAGGCAGAACTGATAGGTATTGAGCGCTAATAGAAGCAGTTGCACACACACACACAAATAACTCTTTTAAGTGTACCATGCAGAGATGTAGGCCCAGAAGTATGTCTCGGTCCTGTTATAATTCACCCTGTGCATGTGGTTTTATTGCTAGGGCTGTTTTGCCATTTAAAACTCCTACGCAAGACATAAACTGCTCTTGCATCACATATAACTGACCACTAGGTAGACTTAAGCTAGGCCATAGCGCAGGGAGCTACGTGCTTAAAAGGTAACGCATGTACTCTGAAGTTTCAGTGAGCCATATGCACTCCTAGACACCCATGTGGCCAATTATACATCTACCCTGACACCCAGACTTCAATCTAGCACACCTAATTTGAAAAGCTGACAGACACTAAAAGACCCAGTGGAATACTGACAGAAGCACCTAAACATTCATTCACATAAACAAGGGCAACTGATATGTATCTAGCACTAATGGAAGCAGTTGAACACACTCAAAAAACCCAAAACTCACTAACACATCCAGGAGGCAATCTATGCAGTCTTTTACAGACACATTTAGAGAACCGTAGATGTCACAAAGAGAGGCAGCCATTTACGAACAAACTTACATAGACATGCAATGACAGCCACAAATTGGGACTGAGACACTCATTCAGATATCTGCTAAAGAGCTGACGCTTTCAAGTTTAACATGCAGAGAAGTAGCCCTTGCATCATGTCTTGGGCCTGCTACACCTGAGGCTGTGCATGCAGTTTTACTGCTTGGTTAACCTTCACATTTAAAACTCCTAGACAAGGCATAAACTATTGTTGTACCATGTATACCTCACTACTGAGGAATGCTGTAGGTAGGCCATAGGGCAGGCTGGTATTTGCTTAAAAGGTAACACAAGTACTCCGAAGATTCAGTCGCTCATAGCTATATGCGCCCATAGAAACCCATGTGCTCAATTATATATCCACCGTGCCACCCAGACTTCAATCGTACACACCCAAGTAGAAAAGCAGACAGGCACTAAAACATCCACTGAAATAATGACAGAAGCACCTATATATTCACTCACATAGACAGGCACAACTAATATGTATCTCGTCCTAAAACAGGTAGTTGGACACACACTTAAATAATCCAATACCCTTACAGGCACATTTAGTGAACTATAGAGGTCACAAAGAGAGGTAGTCATTTACCAACAAACTTACATACTCTTGGAATGTCAGCCCCTGACATGGTCTCAGTCATTCAGATATCTGCGAAAAAAACTGACACTTTCAAGTCAAACATGTAAAGAAGTAGCCCATGCATCATTTTTCAGGCTTGCTGTAGTTCGGCCTGTGCATGTAGTTTTAGTGGTATATTCTCATTTAAAAGTTCTATACAAGGTTTAAACTGCTCTTCTACCACGTATAAGTAACAATGAAGATAGCCTGTAGCTCTCCTATAGGATAGGGTCCTTTGTGCTTAAAAAGTAAGACATGTAATCTGAAAATTCAGTGAGCTATATATGCACTCATAGAGACCCTTGTACCCAATTATACATCCAGGCTGCCCCCCAGACTTTAATCTGACATACCTAAGGACAAAAGCAGACAGACACTAAAAAGCCATTGAGACAGTGACAGAAGCATCTAAACATTCACTCACACAGAGAGGCACAACAGTTATGTATCTAGTACCAATAGAGGCAGTTGCATACGCACGTAAAAAACGCAATACTCACTAACACAGCCACATCCATACAGTGTCTTAGAGACATACTTAGAGAATCATAGATTTCACAAAGAGAGGCAGTCATTTATCAGAAATTTACATACACATGCAATCACAGCTCCACATAGAGACTGAGACAGTCATTCAGATATGTACTGAAGATTTGATACTAGGAAGTCACCCATCCAGAGGACTATCCCTTTAAACATGTCTTCAGGCTGGCATTCTTACCTTTGTGCATGCTAGGCCGATTTGGCATTTAAAAGCGCTTCTCAAGCCTTAACCTAGTCTTCTACCACATATGACTGTCCCCCGAGGTAAGATGTAGTCAGGCAATAGGGTATGCTCCTACGAGTTCATGTCTGTGTAAGTAGGTGTACGGGTGTGTGAGTAGCTGTATGAGCACAGTCTCACTCACCCATAATATAACTGAGCATTAAGGTAGGCTGCGGGTAGCTAATAGGGAGGGTCCTACGTACTTAAAAGGTACCACGTGTAGTCTGAAGACTTCCCGAGCTATATATGATCATGTAAAGTAAATGTTTAAATAGATCAAATATGCAAGGTGATATGATGTAATTATGTGATGAATCGAATTCTCTATTTTTGTTTTCAGACATCAGAGAGGAAAGAAGCAGCAGCAAATAAAGTGTCTCCTTAGAACTGAGAAACAAAAAGGCGAAAATGCTGAAAAGACGGTCATAGAGAAACGGCCTGCTGGTAAGAGGACCAAGACATTTCTTAAAAGTCTATGTGCACAATGGGAAAAAGTGCAAAGAGAAGTAAAGAAAAACAAAATTATAACACAGAGTATTAAAGCACAAAAAGTCTGTGATTTAAAAAGTAATAAGTTATTTAAACAAGCATTTGCAATGCAATAGGTCTCGCATTTGCGAGAGTTTTAGCTATTGGCATTGTAAATGACAATGCCTTTTATTTATGTTTTGTTTTTTAAATCTTACATAAAAGGCACTGTCATTTACAATGCGATACACAAGGGGATGATGGACGGAACGCTTGAGCCAATCAAACACTCACCCCCAGTCAACTGATCTGGGTTTAATCCATCATCATTCTTTAGCTCACTCCACCACCCCAGTTCAGACATGGCCATATGCAAATCAGTCTGACCCTGTGCCTCATGGGAACAGTCCAGCCCGAACTGCCAAGCCATGTCTTCCCTGGACCGGAAACAAGCATCCTAGGACCGGTTTCTGGCATTCCAGCCGTCATCAGCCAGGCTTGCTTGAATCCAGTGGCAAAGTGAGCAAGGGACCCACGTCTGGGCATACCCGCCAACTTAGGGCGAACAAAGCAATACACAAGGGGATGATGGACGGGAACGCTAGAGCCAATCAAACACTCACCCCCAGTCAACTGATCTGGGTTTAATCCATCATCATTCTTTAGCTCACTCCACCACCCCAGTTCAGACATGGCCATATGCAAATCAGTCTGACCCTGTGCCTCATGGGAACAGTCCAGCTCGAACTGCCAAGCCATGTCTTCCCTGGACCGGAAACAAGCATCCTAGGACCGGTTTCTGGCATTCCAGCCGCCATCAGCCAGGCTTGCTTGAATCCAGTGGCAAAGTGAGCAAGGGACCCACGTCTGGGCATACCCCCGCCAACTTAGGGCGAACAAAGCGATACACAAGGGGATGATGGACGGAACGCTTGAGCCAATCAAAGGCTTGCTTGAATCCAGTGGCAAAGTGAGCAAGGGACCCACGTCTGGGCATACCCCCGCCAACTTGTGTGTTTTGCATTTCGCCCTAAGTGGGAAGGGTATGCCCAGACGTGGGTCCCGTGCTCACTACGCCACTGGAGTCAAGCTATCCTGGCTGATGAAGGCTGATAGCCTGAAACCGGTCCTAGGATGCTTGATTCCGGTCCAGGGAAGACATTGCTTGGCAGTTCGGTCTGGACTGTTCCCATGAGGCACAGGGTCAAGACTGATTTGCATATGGCTATGTCTGACCTGGGGTGGCGTGGTGAAGCAAAATAACGATGGATTAAACCCAGATCTGTGACTGGGGGTGAATGTTTGCCAATGTGCAGCATTCCGTCCATCATCTTGTGTGTTTTGCATTTCGCCCTAAGTGGGAAGGGTATGCCCAGACGTGGGTCCCGTGCTCACTACGCCACTGGAGTCAAGCTATCCTGGCTGATGAAGGCTGATAGCCTGAAACCGGTCCTAGGATGCTTGATTCCGGTCCAGGGAAGACATTGCTTGGCAGTTCGGTCTGGACTGTTCCCATGAGGCACGGGGTCAAGACTGATTTGCATATGGCTATGTCTGACCTGGGGTGGCGTGGTGAAGCAAAATAACGATGGATTAAACCCAGATCTGTGACTGGGGGTGAATGTTTGCCAATGTGCAGCATTCCGTCCATCATCTTGTGTGTTTTGCATTTCGCCCTAAGTGGGAAGGGTATGCCCAGACGTGGGTCCCGTGCTCACTACGCCACTGGAGTCAAGCTATCCTGGCTGATGAAGGCTGATAGCCTGAAACCGGTCCTAGGATGCTTGATTCCGGTCCAGGGAAGACATTGCTTGGCAGTTCGGTCTGGACTGTTCCCATGAGGCACAGGGTCAAGACTGATTTGCATATGGCTATGTCTGACCTGGGGTGGCGTGGTGAAGCAAAATAACGATGGATTAAACCCAGATCTGTGACTGGGGGTGAATGTTTGCCAATGTGCAGCATTCCGTCCATCATCTTGTGTGTTTTGCATTTCGCCCTAAGTGGGAAGGGTATGCCCAGACGTGGGTCCCGTGCTCACTACGCCACTGGAGTCAAGCTATCCTGGCTGATGAAGGCTGATAGCCTGAAACCGGTCCTAGGATGCTTGATTCCGGTCCAGGGAAGACATTGCTTGGCAGTTCGGTCTGGACTGTTCCCATGAGGCACAGGGTCAAGACTGATTTGCATATGGCTATGTCTGACCTGGGGTGGCGTGGTGAAGCAAAATAACGATGGATTAAACCCAGATCTGTGACTGGGGGTGAATGTTTGCCAATGTGCAGCATTCCGTCCATCATCTTGTGTGTTTTACTGTCATTTACAATGCCAATAGCTTAAACTCTTACAAATGCGATACCTATTCCAAATGCTAGAAGGCATGGCTGAGCTGCCCCCTTCCGTCTTCCGGGGCCCCTGAAGAGCTCCCCGTTCGCTACGAGTTAAATAAACAAGCTGGTGGTCACAACTGTGCTCGAGAGACCCTCGCCCTCCTGCAGTAAGAGAAATTCATTAAAGAAAATAGTGCTTACAGACTAAAGAAGACGCACCGCGTAACAACCAAAGTAAAAGGGCCAGTCCTCAAGGGAGATTACAAATGAAGACATGGCAGTACAATGGAGGGACTAACAAGCCTAATAAAGAATCAGAGGCCAGCATTTACGAAGGACAATGACACAAGCCAATGACCAATATGGGCGGAGAGTGGGCGCGGTTTCAAGTACATACTCCAATACAGCAAGGCTTGCAGAGCAGCGCATGTGCTGCCTAGCCTCTGTCTTTGTTGAATTCAATTTTAGGCAGTTCTGGTCCATCCAACGGTCCACTGCAACAATACAGTTTTTAAAGATCTTACTCATGTCCAGATCTCTGTCCGATAAAGATACCACAATTTGGCTATCGTCGGAGTACGACTCCAGCGATAGCCCAAAGGACTTGATTAGAGCTGCCAAGGGGGTTACGTAGAGATTGAAAAGAGTTGGGCTCAATGATGAGCCCTGAGGTACCCTGCAAGCCAGCGAAAAAGATTAAGATGTAATGCCCTTAAAGGCAACTGATTGAATGCGGTCAGTTAGAAAGGATTTCAGCAACTCTAGCGCAACGCTCTGGATCCCCAAGTTATGTAGGCGGTTAATCAGAATATTATGATTAACTGTATCGAAGGCCGCAGATAAATCAAGATGGATGAGAGTGGCATTGCCACCCCTTATACTGCAGCCCCGATCTCGTCTGTAGCCACAATAAGAACGGATTCCGTGCTAAAACCATTCAGGAATCCGCATTGATTGTCATCTAGCAAGTTATTTTCATGGATCCATTTCACGACTGCCTTACAACAGATCTGTATTGGATGCTTAGCAGCTGCATGAATTATGCTGAATATGATCTGTCTATAAATAGCACGCTAAGATGGGGAGAACATGTACCTTTAAGAAAGGCCAGCAAACTGGCTAAAACCCATCGGAGCACAATCTACACTTTTTAAGTACTTGCACTTCATACTAATATTTGACAGGATGGAGACGAAATAAAGAGTTTTGCACAGTCTCTTAAGAGTGAATGCCTGATTACTAGAGGGGAGAAGAACATTTTTGGTGCCAGTACACTGTCCTGAAGTGTGGCGTTTACACTCAACTGTTGTAGGCCTAGAATGGTTTAGGCCCATTTTGTCCGACACAATTGAACTCGCCAAATAGTAAATTCTTTTTCTATCCCTATCAAAGTTAATTGTGAAGTTAATCAGAGCTTTATCCTCACCTGTTGCTCTTTAATCACTAAGTGAAAGCACAAGGTGATTTGTCAACAAAACATGGTACTTCCTCTCTTCACTATGCATATGATACTTCGCTTTATATAAAAAGTGAATGCCCTAACTGCTTAAATCCCCTTTCCACCTTCCCTTATAGAAATGTAAAACTGAATAACATGTCATCAATGTTAATCCAACATAAGACTGATTTTCTTTTTCATTGAACAAACAAATAAAATGGACTTGCAGAACAGTGGTCAAATAGACTCAAGGACATGGGTATCACACCAAAAACAATCACCTCAGCAAAGCCTCTTTGCTTCAAGCTTGACAAGAAATTCCACCTTGATATCCACGTCAAAGATATGGCCACAAGCACCAGATTTCAATTAAAACTTCATGTAGCCTCAAGTCTATACTCATAAAACAAGACCTTAAAATTGCCCTACACCTTGTGTTACCTCATGCACGGACAACGGAAATGCATTACTAACTGGCTTGCCCAAGCCTCGCCTCGTTCCCCTAAAAGCAGTCCTTCCAATAGCCGGTCTGGTTGCAAACTCAGAAAAGATTTTGGCATATTACACCATCCCGTAAATCACTGGGTTGCCTTGCCAAGGAGCACCACTATGCGTATAAGAGTGCATGCACTGCTTACAAGGCGATTCAAAAGAACAAACCAGAGTACATGGCGCAAAAGCTTCAGCTTTCTGGCAGAAACAGAACACTAAGAAGGCAAGCTTTGTTCAAGTTAGACACTTCCAGATTTGCAAAGTCCTCAACCCTTAAGCATATGCACTGTGGCAATGAACCAAAGACTTGGAATGTTCTAATGGTACAAACAGGTCATAACAATCTCCACTTTTTAAAAAAGGAACAGCACTTTCTAAAAGACATTTTGTAATCTGCATCCAATACTCTTATCCGATTTCTCTGAACATGTATTACAAAGATGTCACTATTGCCAAGATGACATTAATTCATATTTTATTAATGGTACATGTTTCATTGTTGTACTTTGCTATTTTGTAAAGAATTCTGCCATCATGTTCATAGGGTTTTGAAACACTACATGAAGAACCAACAAAAAATATAAAAGATATAAGTAGTCGACCAATTATTTTTTATATTTAAATGTAAGAATATAGCAAACTTGAAAATAAATATGCATTACGCTAACTCATGCTGAAACTAAGTTAACACAGAAGATTAGGCTTGTTTGAAGTTATTGTGTGCGGGTGTATAAAACACAAAAGTTAAGGAAGAAAAATAAGAAAGCAAAATAAAATCAATGTATTCCTTTAAAAAGGCAACTGCAATGTTCACAGGAGCAGTCGGTTTCTTTATGCCTGAATATCAGGGCTTTATTAAAACAAGCTTTTGGGACCTACTGGCTTTGCCGATGTCCGTGAGCCACATTGTACAGTATGGACAAGATGCTGTGCACTAAAGCCAAAAGAAATTAAAGAAATTTACGTGCATGCCTGCATGATGCCATGAGGTAGGTACCATTTTTTTTAATTTATCGATCTGAGGCAGATCGGTAAATAAAAAATAAATGAAATTGAAGTAGTACAATATTGCTTTTTTTAAGGTGGAAAGGCCGGCAGCAATTTGTTGCCTGCGCCTGCCGGAAAAATGAATAAAAAATGTGAACATTTTAAAATAGTGGAGGGTCAACTGGGAAGCAGGTATGGAGGTGGAAGCAATGAGGACAGGGGAGGGGAAAAGCAACATGCTAGAGAAAGCAATATAGAGGTTGGGGAGAAGCGCACAAGTGAGAAAGCAACACGGAGCTAGCTAGAAGGGGTTGACAAGGGTGAAGCACACAAGTGTGAGCTTGCAATGTGAGGGCGACAGCAGCACATATTTGTTGAGAGGGGACAAGCACACGAGGGAGAGAGTTGGAAAACGCATATACTGCATAATTTTTTTATTTTTTTTTAAGTAGTCCCTTAAGATTGATCAGTGGAAGAATACAAGTCAGCTGAGCAAAGGATGGTAAACAGACTATGTTCCTGGGGAGGGGCAAACACACGACGGACAAGCCAACCCATCAAATAAGAAGAAAGCAAACGAATGACAATGAAGCCAACCAATTGTGAGCAATCAGCTGGCTGTAAACTCACTGGAAGTTCTTGGTATGCTCACAAAATGTGTTTTTCAACCATACAACTTGCGCTGTCTTGGAAGAGAGACCTAAAAAAGGAACTGACAATCTTTAAGGCTGTTCCTTGATTCTAGACCTTTAATTTAGCAAGGATGGTAGGGCACAAAGAAGAAGAGAGAAAGAGGGGGCTAGGGAGGAGGAGAGGGGAAAAGGTGAACATGATTCGGACGGAGGAGAGGAAGAACTGAGGGAGGAGTTTATTTTACCATGCAGGTTACATTTTCTTGGTACACATCACAACATTGAAAGTGTACAGGTCAACAGAAGCAATAAGCAAAACAAAAATGTTATTTACCTGTAGAACATGCCAGTTGGAAATTAGGATCACTGCCATCCAAAACAGGCAAACAGAACTGTGTGCTTGCAGATCCTAGCATAGGGTCCTTGTCACTAAGCATGTTTTTCAGTGAGTCTTCTACGACATTGTGACTTGAAATAAATTCATCACAGCCTTCGCTCTCCAGATTGGACCCAAGAAATAGGGCATCATCTAAGCTTTCTGGAATTAAGTGGTTAAATGAGTCAACTATATCCATTAAGAACTCTGTGCACCCTTCAGTTCTGTAAACAACAAAGAGAGAGAAAAGAAATGTGTATTACATCTTGAAACTAGAAAGGTTCATTATACATAGATATCTACATTTAATGAAAATGTATATTAGACCGAATCTAAGAACTAAACGTGAGATACGGGCCAGTCTACTTTTACTGCAAATTATTTATCTCAAAATCAGTTTTGTCTCCAGCTATAGACTTCTAACAAACATTGTCCCATTAAGACTTGTATCAGGAAAGCAGAAAAGAAGGTAATATGTTTGAATCTCACATGTCTTTGTTATGTATGCGTTCCACAGAAACCTGGTTACTACCTGTTTAGACGTCAGTGTAGAAAAAGGAACAAACTTGGATTTTTCACTTTGATGTTCGAACTATAGAAACAAAATACCACCATAAATGCTAGGAAATGAAGTGGGCAACTGTTAGTGGGTCCCATCCAAAGGTCTAAAGATATCAAAAATATTTGGATAGGTCTCCTCAACAACTTGTATTGTGGCATTCTTGATCATAGCTGACCTATCCATACTCTGGTAGGAATAGTCCAGCCACAGTGGACTCAACCGTGTTCCGGGAGTTCTTGATAAAGTGGTACTGGATAAAGACAAGGGTCCAGATCTAAAAATACCATAGGTGATCCCACAGAAATATGTATTTGTTATTTGAGTAAACCTAGATAGGATTAAAAACAGAAGAATGGATAGTAGATGATATACAATGTATTGTCTATCCACTCGTTTATGCTTTTGTTGTACATGTATAGCCAACATGTTTCGACCTTGTTCTTACATCTATTTACATGTAGACACTGCAAATATAAAACCAGATCTGTGGGAAGTGTCATACACGCTGACTTTGTGAGCATAACACATTGCAAATAGTTGTGCATCCAGGACAGGTGTTCATGCATGTGTAAAATATTATTAATTCTCTCATCTAAGTTACCCCTAGCTTGGGTTAAGGAGGTGTCTTGACCATGGCGAGGGTGCACCTCTCTGTAGTCACACACTATAGGTCAAAGAATGATGATATAGTTGTCACTATTAATTGGCCCTTCCAGCATAACGCTATGTGAATTAATATCTTTAAGTGATGCATCAATGGTTACATGCCGAAAAGGACCTGACTCTGAAGAATAAGTCTGTAACCTTGAGCGAGTGGTCATCCTTTCATATAGCATTCCTCTCTTTTGACAATGGATGGATATTCCCCAGCTCAGCATGAAGTGAAATATTACTAATAAACACTACATTAGGGTGGCAAAATGAGAGCACCTGAACTTAAAAATAGATATTGCCTAATACAGGCAATCCTTAATGAATTAGAGGGATATGCAGTCCCACATGATCTCAACATAAGGAATTAACAAGAAAACTTTAATCGCATGATCACTCCAAAAATAAGGTTCCATATCCGAAGATTAAGAAAGCGACCAAGATTATTTCACTTGAGTCATACGGTACTCAAAGTGCCGCTTAAGTATTTCTGGTAGAAATACACCGCCTGGATGTCTATGACCCTCATTTGATTGGGTAAACTGCCAATAATGGAATCATTCAAAAGTACATATAATGCAAAGTTAAAGTCTGTTTTAGATATCCTTTTGTGGCATCATACATTAATGCACAAGTTACTAACTTGTGTAACGATATATCTGTAAGAGACAGTAGTTAGTGACAGATTCCTTACCTTAGAATATCCCCAGGCGTCAGGCTGGATCCGGAAAGTTTTTTGCGTAGCAGTACCCTTGCGCGTCGGTAGGCGGCGTCGTGCGGCTCCGCGTCCGTCGTAGGCGTCGTGATCGCCGGGATGACGTCGCGGGCAGTACTTAGACGCCGCCCCTGCGCGCTGACGTCAGTTCTGTACACGACTTTCCGCGCCAGGAACGCAGAGCCATGCAAGAAGCTGACACAGGTGTCTGAAAAATACTAGGGCCCTGAAAGGGATGTCCTTAACCCTAGAAATCAGTTCGCAGAACGGGGAGGATGGGTGGGCGGTAGGAATCTGTCACTAACTACTGTCTCTTACAGATATATCGTTACACAAGTTAGTAACTTGTGCATCTGAAAGAGACACGTTAGTGACAGATTCCTTACCTTAGAATAGATACCCCAGCAATACCAACCCCGGTGGTGGGTCTGCGAACAAAGATCAGACAAGGAAGTCCTGGAGGACAGAACGGCCAAAGAAGCCGTCCCTCCGGACCTGACTGTCAAGGCAGTAATGCTTTGTAAACGTGTGCAGCGAGGCCCACGTAGCTGCCTGACAAATAACCGGCAGCGGAACACCGCGGCCCAAAGCCGTGGTAGCAGCCGTTGCCCTGGTGGAATGGGCCCGCAGCCCAACAGGAGGCTCCTTCTTAGCCAAAGAATAGCAGGTCTTGATGCACAAGGTAACCCAGCGGGAGATGGTCCTCTTGTGCACCGCCCGACCTTTTTGGCGCCCACGTAGCCAACAAAGAGCTGGTCATCCACCCGGAAGTGTTTTGTGCGGTCAATATAGAAGGAGAGCGCACGTTTTGGGTCCAGACGGTGGAGCCTCTCTTCCTCTCTGGAAGGATGCGGAGGCGGAAAGAAGGTGGGCAAAGTGATGGTCTGCCCAATATGGAAAGCAGTAACCACCTTTGGCAAGAAGGACGGACGCGTCCGAAGAATAACCTTGTCCGGATGAACAGACAGAAAGGGAGGTTTGCAAGATAGAGCCTGGAGCTCACTCACCCGCCGAGCGGAGGTGATGGCCACCAGAAAGGCTGTCTTCAGAGTCAGAAGACGAAGAGGACAGTTATGTAGAGGCTCAAAGGGAGCGCACATTAAAAAGGTAAGAACCAAGTTCAAGTCCCACTGAGGCATCACAAACGGAACAGGAGGGAAGAGGTGAGTAATGCCTTTTAAGAACCTGTTAACAACAGGGGACTTGAAAAGGGAGGGCTGATCAGGAAGCCTGAGGAAGGCCGAGATAGCACAAAGATAACCCTTGATGGTACCCAGGGCAGAACCCTGTTGGGCCAGAGAAAGAAGGAACAGAAGGACCTCAGAAAGAGGGGCAGAGAGGGGATTCACAGCCTTTGCTGTGCACCATGCCACAAATTTGTTCCACCTGCAGGCGTATACCACCTTAGTGGAGGGACGCCTGGCTGCCAGAATCACATCACAAACTTCGGGAGGCAAGTCGAAAGGAATCAACTGCCGCCGCTCAATCTCCACGCAAGCAGGTGTAGACTGGACAGGTTCGGGTGGAGGACCGTCCCCTGCTGCTGCGACAGAAGATCCTCCCGAAGAGGCAGACGGATCGGGGGATCTACGCTCATATTGAGTAGCTCGGGATACCAAACTCTTTCGAGCCCAGTCCGGAGCCACAAGAATGACTTGGGCCCGGTCGTGCCGAATCTTCTTCAACACTCTGGGTAGAAGTGGTATAGGCGGAAAGGCGTACAATAGACCGCAACTCCACTCGTGACGAAAAGCGTCGCCGAGCGAGTGCCGCCTTGGAAATTCCAACGCGCAGAACTGATGACATTGCGCGTTCTCTTCGGTGGCGAATAGATCTAACCAAGGCTCTCCCCATTGTAGAAAGAGTCCTTGCGCCACTTCCGAGTGAAGACGCCATTCGTGATCCATCATGCACCTGCGGCTGAGTTCGTCCGCCCTGGCGTTCAGGGAACCTGCCAGGTGTTGAACCATCAGGAACATGCCCTGATGTTCCAGCCATGTCCAGAGGCGCAGAGCCTCCTGACAAAGGGTCCAAGACCCCACCCCGCCCTGTTTGTTGCAGTACCACATGGCGGTGGTGTTGTCTGTGAACACCTTTACTACCTTCCCTTTGACAGAGGGAAGGAATGCCTTGAGTGCAAGTCGGATCGCCCGGAGCTCCAGAACGTTGATATGGAGCCGGGACTCCGCCGGAGACCAGAGGCCTCTGATCTCCGCCTCTCCCATGTGACCGCCCCATCCCAGAAGGGACACGTCCGTCACAACTGTGTGCTCTGGCTGGGGAAGGGAGAGGGATCTGCCCATGACCCATTGCCGGTTCGAGAGCCACCACTGCAACTGTCTTGCAGTCCCCTCCGAGATCTGGACGTGATCGGACAGGTTGCCCTGGTGCTGCGCCCACTGGAACTTCAGGTCCCACTGCAGAGCCCGCATATGCCATCTGGCATGATTGACCAGCAGGATGCAGGAGGCCATGAGGCCCAGCAGCCTCAGGGTCATCCGTACCGAAACCCAGGATAAAGGCTGAAAGATCGGAATCATAGCCTGAATATCCCGGACTCGCCGTTCGGGAGGATAGGCCCGAAACTGCGTCGTGTCCAGAACCGCTCCGATGAAAAGGAGCTGTGGAGAAGGGAATCAGATGCGACTTCGGCACATTGATGGAGAACCCCAGCGAGTGCAGGAGTTCGGCCGTAGTCTGGAGGTGGGAGACGACTGCCTGGGACGAGCCCGCCTTCAGCAGCCAGTCGTCGAGGTAGGGGAAGACTGAAACCCCTGCCCGGCGCAGATGAGCTGCGACCACCGCCATCACTTTCGTGAACACCCGAGGGGCACTGGTAAGGCCAAAGGGGAGCACGGTGAACTGAAAATGCTCGGGGCCTACCGTGAACCGAAGGTAACGCCGGTGGGCCGGCAGGACGGGGATGTGGAAATATGCGTCCTGCAAGTCCAACGCTACCAACCAGTCTCCAGGGTCGAGGGCAGTCAAGACCTGAGCTAGGGTGAGCATCTTGAACTTCTCCTTCCGGAGGAAGCGATTGACGTTCCGGAGGCCCAAGATAGGACGCATGTCCTCCTTGTCCTTTTTGGGCACCAGAAAGTAGTGGGAGTAGCAACCATGCCCTACTTCTGGGGTCGGAACATACTCGATGGCCCTCTTGGTCAAGAGGGCCGTGACTTCCTTCTGTAGAAGCACCAAGTGATCCCCTGACATGCGGTGGAATTGAGGTGGCATGGCTGGGGGTGGTCTCGAAGGGGAGGGAGTAGCCCCTTCGGACAATGTCCAAGACCCACCTGTCCGAGGTGATGGTGCGCCAGTGGGGAAGGTGATGGCGGACCCTGCCCCTACTGGCGTGCTGTGCACCTGAAAGGAGGGACTAGGAGGGCTTGGAGGCCGCGGACGGGTTGGAGGTGGTGGCCTGACCCACACGCTGGTTGCCCGATCCGCCACGGCGGAATCCACGTCCTCGGCCACGCGAAAACGCCTGCTGCGCGGGCCGGTGGCTGGGCTGCTGACGTGAAGGGGCGCCCCTACCGTGGCCACGATAGGGGCGAAAAGCAGAAGTCAGCGGAGGGCGTGTAGCAGAAAGGCCCAGGGACTTGGCAGTAGCCCGAGAGTCCTTAAAGCGCTCCAACGCATGGTCTGCTTTGGACCCAAAAAGACCGACTCCATCAAAGGGCATGTCCATGAGAGTATTCTGGACATCCCCTGAAAACCAGTGGTTCTCAGCCAGGCGTGGCGTCGGAGCGCCACCGTCGTTGCAATAGACCTGCCCAGCGAGTCGGCAGTGTCAAGGCCACAACGTATAGTGTATTTAGCCGCATCCCTTCCTTCCGCAATGGCGCGGGAAAGCAGTGTCTGGACCTCCTCAGGACACTGGGGCAAAACATCCGCCACCGAATCCCACAGGGAGTGGGTATATCGGCCCAAAAGTCAAGCGGTGTTAACGGACCGCAAGCCAGCACTGGAGGAAGAAAAACCTTTCTTCCCAAACTGATCCAGGCGTTTGGATTCCCTATCCGGAGGGGCGGTAGGGAAGGCGGTTTGGGAAGCGGAGGCTTGGACAACCAAGCTCTCAGGAGTGGGGTGGACAGAGAGAAACAGGGGGTCGCCCGGAGCTGGGCGATGGCGTCGTGACACGTTCCGATCCACAGGAGCCCCTGTGTTGGGCTTGGACCAGGCGCCCAAAAGAACGTCAGTGAGGGCGTCGTTAAACGGCAGCACAGTCTCCGCAGAGGAGGCTGCCGGCTGAAGCACCTCTGTCAAGATGTTAGGCTTGGACCGTCAAAGTAGGGAGTTGGAGACGTAAGGCCCCAGCTGCCCTACGCAACACCGTACCAAAATTGGCTCCCTCCTCCGTAGCCACGGGAGGAGACAGCATGCCAATGTCAGGGGAAGTATCCAGACCACTGGCCTCCCCTAGACTCTCTGTCCAGTCCTCATCGTACTGACAGTGTCGTGTCAGAGGGTCATCAGACCCCTCCCAGTCCAACTGGTCCTCCTCTGGTTCAAAATAAGGAGGAGGAGGGACAGTTGGGACCCAAGGTCCCATCGGCGCCGGAGCCGGCGTCGAGCGACGTCGGTCCGGATCCATGTCCGGAGCCGGAAGGAACTGGGGGACGACGCCGCCCGGAGCCCAGGGCGGCGTCCAGAACGGCACCGGAGACATCGGCGCCGGTGGAGGTGTCGTTAGGTCGACCGGCGTCGATGGGGGTTGTGGAGCCGGGATCGAGGCCGGGGCCGAAGCCGGAGCCGGTATCGAGGCTGGAGGCACGGGCGACGCCGGGGCCGGAGCCGCCGGCGACGCCGGAGCAACCCCATCAGGGCCCGCGGGGCCCGAAGGCGCACCGGAGGGGCCTGAAGGCCCGAAGAGGCGGGCCATGGCCGACAGGAATTCCTGCACTTTGGCCGGATCCGCCCCCGAACCCGGGAAGGGCGGGTATGGCGGGGGCGACTCCACAGGCATGTCCGGGGCCGCAGGGGCGGGGACGGTGCCGGGAGGGGCCTCAGCCGAGTCGCGAGACCGGCGAGGCGAAGTCCTAGAGCGATTATGCTTTTTGGACTTCTTGTGTTTCGACTTACCGGACGAAGAAGACTTCGACGCCGACGACCGGTGTGGACTCCGCGATCGACCCCTGGACCTCTCACGCGACCGGGGCTTCCGCGGAGCCGAATGCCGGGCCTCGAGGAGCTTTCGAGACCGCTCTCGCAAAGCTTTCGGTTAAGGGCCTGGCAGTCGGTACAAGACTCCGTGTCGTGGCCTCGGCCGAGGCAGAAGAGACACTCCCCAATGCGGGTCGGTGACGGACATCATCCGCGCACAGGCGCCGCAACGTTTGAAACCGGGCAACCCTACGACACCTTGAGAGATGAAAAAACAGTGAAAAAATTCACCAAAAAGTATGGTCAAAAAATGACCAGGGCACTGCTCTTCCCGGATCTGCGCTTGCTGGCGCGGAAAAGAAGAACTGACGTCAGCGCGCAGGGGCGGCGTCTAAGTACTGCCCGCGACGTCATCCCGGCGATCACGACGCCTACGACGGACGCGGAGCCGCACGACGCCGCCTACCGACGCGCAAGGGTACTGCTACGTAAAAAACTTTCCGGATCCAGCCTGACGCCTGGGGATATTCTAAGGTAAGGAAGCTGTCACTAACGTGTCTCTTTCAGATTAGTAATATTTGCATGGAACAATTTGACACCGAAGAAAAAAAAAAAAAAAAAAAAAATCACAGACATGTGTAGATACTGGTTGAATGCAACAAATTATATTAAAGCACAACAAATGCTGGTGTTCAATGAAAAATGAAGTCACACCATACATTGACAATGTATTATTCAATAAAGGCTACATTGTTCCACATTTACATTTGTCAATATATCAAAAACCCACTCGCAAGTGAGAACAAGCAAACGTCCGTCTTAGCATTAAGACAAAACGTGCGAATGAAATATTTTCCAGAACAGAGATGGGCTATTCGTCGACTTTTCGGTCTCAAGCAGTGTCAGTCCACGAGACCATCTTGAGGACCATGGTAATTAATGGAGATACACAAGAGACCCACTATAAAAAATAAAAAAATAAAATTTAAGAATAACAATTGCAAAATTAGATACAGAATCATGTCTGTCTGAAATATAATACACCTGTTGTGATGAACACAATAACATATCTCCAAAAACTGGAGACGAAAATGTGGAACAACCAGAACAATCACCACAATTAAAATAACCAATGTTACAAATCATGCTGAGTGGTAGAGAGCTCCAGAGAAGAGTAGACCAAAGGGTGGATGCAGCAATAACGTACTGTAGACTTGCCAAAAGACTTAGACACTAATATAGTTGACGAGTAGCCCATTTCTCTGTTGGATTCCCTTGTTCTCACTTGAGAGTGGGTTTTTGATACATTAACATTCGTAAATGTGGAACAGAGTAGCCTTTATTGGATAACACTTTGTCAATGTATGGTGTGACTTCATTTTTCAGTGAACCCCAGCATTTGTTTAGCTTTAATATAATTTGTTGCATTCAACCAGTATATACACTGGTCTGTGTTAATTGTTCCATGCAAATATTACTAATTCATGTATGATGCCACGAAAGGACATCTAAAACAGACTTTAACTTTGCAGTTTATGTACTTTTGAATAATTCCCTTGTTGGGTTTACCCTATCAATAGTTTGATACCCAAGACCACAAGGGACTATTGGGTTGCCCTTAAGTATATATTACAACCCTCACATGGGCATTCAATAGGTGCTTCGACTCCACCGTGAGTAAAAGCATTCCACAATAAAAAAAAAAAGAGAGAGAGAAAAAACTGCATATATCAGGGGTGTTTTTCACTTCTTCTAAACATATTGAACATTAATGTATACACTGAGCACATACATCTGGATAAGTAAGATACCAGAGTTGCCGTTTAAGGGTCCCGTATCTCCCAATTGGATTTCTACGACCCTAACTTGGGCTTTCAATAAGACCTTTGACTGCAACCTGAATAATAGCTTACCAAAACACTGACAAAATAACTATAAACTAAATGGACGTTTACCTTCCTTACAACATATTGAACATTACTGCAGGCACCCAGCACACATAACAGGATATGGTGGTGTAAAAAGAACTACAACCCTCAGAGTCCTTCTTTCGAGTCTGTGAGATGAGGTCACGATCGCCCGACTCCAGAGAGGGCAGCAACAATTATTACATGCACGAAGTTCGCACATTTGGATCCGGCGGGGTTTGAGAAAGTACAACTCTCAGTATCCTCTGCTCGTGTCGCTGCAATGAGGCCACGCTCATCCGACTTTCACAAGAGGGCGGCAACTAGATAAAAAGTTTGCCTTCCTAACGTATTCTGTCATTAGCGGCCAGATGAGGATCTGTTAAATATGCAGGTCGGCATCTTTCCCTTGACAAGGTAAGACTCAGCCAATGTTGCTTTCTTTGATCAGCATGTACGCTTACTAATACTGCAGGCACCCTGTTAAAACAACTATAAAGTAAATCCTCAGGCAACCATTCTATTTATTTACTAACATATTATTCCATAATAAACAGAGCTCATCAAAACATTAATGTAAAAACACTATCAAAATTGTTTTATAAATCACATTTAAATTAGACAAACAAATAACAAATACATAAATATGCACACAATCTGGCTCTAAAACAATACAATCATCCACATCTATCATAACCCATACACATACATGAAATTCATTCACTAATCTCTCAATGAGTTCAATTATATGCATCAATCAATGTCTTCTTATTTAACAGATCCTGATAGATATAGACAATAGCTTCTAAAAAATATACTTTCGTATCAATATATGGAAAACAAGGAACGACACATGGTCAGGAGTCCAGAGATCAATTATCGCATATAGCGGATATTTAAAATGTAGCTGGAGTGCATGTTGCACTTAGAAGATCTTTCTCTATGCGCGTTTCGGCACAAGGGCCTTCATCAGGAGATCCATGTTTGATTGATTTTGAAAATACTTCCTGTTTGTAATGATGGATGCAAGACAGGATCCATATATCAGGACATGCAGCTATTTGTCCTTCAATAGTCAAAATAGGAGAGTCCTGGAACAGTGGTTGTTTAATACCGCCCGAGGTTGGATTATTTGTTGAACAGGACTTGAAAACACCTGCTGATCGATAAAAGAATTCTCTAATCCCCTATGTGATACAGGATCAGCGTCCATGTCGCTTAGCAATGCTTGTGGGATCTAAAGTACTGAACGGCACGCCTGGATATAGTAATGTATTGCCGGTATGTTATGCTGTCACACGGAATTCACACCCGGTTGATCTCTTGTCTTGCTGTCTCTAATTGTGGATACAATCTGTCCAAAAGACAACCGAACGCTAATGCAGTGTCCTCCATTCAATCGGAAAAACCTCTATTATAAGTACCCTGTTAGAAACCAGACACTGTACCTTTGAGGACATCACGCCACTTGTTTGAAAACATCTATTCTTTTATCATCATTGGTGTCTCTCCTGGCGGCAGCACACCGGTAATAGGCATTCTAACATTACAAAATAGTAACCAACGATACAAAGCAGCGCAGGAACCCCCAAAAACATGGTCTCTAGTGTAACCAAATGAGCATTCCATTTTTTAATACAAGCATGCCTGTATTTAATGTACATATTCATGTGCAAACCATGATAACTATCTGCTACAGAGGCTCACACAATTGTTCTCCACATTAATGTATGAGTAAGAGGAAGTTAACAAGTAACTTCATAAATGCATTCACTTGCAAACCAAGAGGGCCACACTAGTTTGCAGGATGGTTTTCCACAAAAATATGTGAAAAAGAGTTAGTTAATGGGTATGAAATACAGTGTGTTCATACTCAAACATTATTTTCGTAAAGCCCAGTGGTAGCAGGAAATCAATAGTTAATATGGTTGTAAAAGGAGGAAATACTATATATGCTACCACAATTAACAGTGACAAGACATCCTCATTTTTTAGGTCTCGCCTAGCGATGCAGCGCCATGCGCTGCTCGCGTAAGCGAGATCTATTGTTGCCGACTTGCTTGCGAAGGGGGACAGGACATGTGCACACGTACGGCAAGTCCTGGACAGGAGATGTGCACGCGTATGGTGCGAGCAGTAGTTGTAGTAACGCCGCAAGCCGTACGCGTGCACATCGACTGTCTGTGCTCAAGCTTAACAGACAGGAGATGTGCACACGTACGGCTCGCGTCTTTTTACAACTCCTGCTCGCACCATACACGTGCACATGGTTGTCCAGGCGCGGCGTCCAGCATGCCTCCCGCTCAACCCCACTCACCGGCTCTTGTGGGGACTCTGCGCTGCTCCCAGGCTGGTCTCCTCAATGGCAGGGGGGACTCGCCTCTTCACCCGGTCACTGGCGCAGCAACACGCGGGGCTCCGTCTTGCTCACAGGAGCCCCGCCTGAAATCTTGCTCCGGCCGCACCATGCGGCATTCACGAAGGCGGGGTGGGCTCCCACCGGACTTCCCTCTGCGGGGTGGGCTCCCGCCTCGCTTCTCCAACACGGGGCTCCCCCAGCTCACGGTAGCCCCGGACACTTCTGGCCGCGCGCTCCATGCCCCGCCCATGCCCCACGCAACTGACGTCGTCGCAAGCCTTAAGCAGTTTCGCTTTTTAATGCGCACGCACGCTCAGCTCCTGATGTCCTCAGTAGGTAACAACTTTCCCTGTGCGTCTCACGCTTGTTATTTTTGCCTATGTCGTACTGTACACTTGCTGTTTTTACTTGTTTCCAAAGCACACAGCGCATACTGGGTCGCGTACGGCTGAAGACGTTAGCATAAAACAGCAGGCGTGCGAGGACAGGAGATGTTCACGTGCGTAGGGCTCGGCTCGCTCGCTCCCTGTCTGCGCGCACGCAGGACAGGAGATATGCACGCGCGCTCGCACAACGCCCACAGCTTATTTAAAATCCGCCTCGGCGTGCTCCTGTTGCCACCTCCCTCGGGCCAAGCCTCGTTATTCAGTGCGCGCGCTCGCACAATGCCGACAGCTTTTTCTTTTTTGGATCCATTTCACAGGGGAGCAAATAAACAGAAGGAGGAAAGTGAAGGTAATACCTGTTTATCGTAAACACAGACTTGTATACTTCAAACAATTATATTAATGTAAAATGTAAGGTTGTGTCCTACCTTCTCGGATTTAAACCGGTGACTGCAGGCTGCACACGTATTGCTGCTTCCGGTAAATTAACCTAAAGAGCTGTAGTTGTTTCTTCCATGCTTCGAAGCCAGGGCTGCTGAGATGCATGTGCCCGGTTTTCTGTTAATTGAGGCAAATAGTTTTTTTCCCAAAGCAGACGGCGCATACTGGGTCACCAATACTGCAGCTCGGCGTGTTCGTGTTTTCAAAATAAGCTGCCCTAGTCCGTAGTTATGGTGCAGTCTGTTAACAGCATTACTACGGTCTACACATCTGGTCAGAGCACTGAGTTATGGTACAGAACTCCGGGCACTTTTTCTTAAAAGGAATATGTGGGTTTCAGAAAAAAAGAGCCCATGTGAATGAAGTTTCCTTCACCAGAATGAACATTTAAGCAAAGATGTCACTGCCTGCACGTTGGTGAATGTGAGGATTGATCACAAGCCACAGCGCACACCAATTCCATCTAACAATACAATGGTATTTCTTAACAAATGTTAGCAAACTACTACAGAACTGGGTTTCATGTACTTGGCACATCCGTTGGCACTTTCACAAGTGTTCATCTATATGCCACAGTGTTTCAACGTATGTGAAATGTCACTCATTTGGCAATATCAAGCGGGACCAACGTGCATCTCTGCTGCAGAGGGTTCACATATTCCACAGCTCACAGCTGCATCCTCCTTACAAAGATTCCTTCAACTACGACCCCGGTTTCTAATTACCACATGACTAGATGTCACGATAAGTCTCTGACCTTTTACTCACTCATGCGGAATCAGGCCAGGAGCAAAGATCACTTGTCCATCCAAAAACACATTTTTATTTACTGCCACCTCAACGTAGATTTCTTCTCCTTTTTCTAATGCTACCCTCAAGAAAGGAATGCCACACTGAACCAAAAAACTGCCTACCACTGATATTCCAATAATTCACTGAAGTGCAGATTCACCAGAAAAAAAAGCTGAAATATGTGCAGTTTCAAACTGATTACTGCCTGGAAGTGGAAGCAACATCAAGGGCGCAGGTGCGGGGGTACAGAGGGGTAAGTGCTTTATGGAGAAAAGCAAATGGCCGAGAGAAAGAGAGCAGCTTGGAGTCCGGTGGGGTGGGAGGGACAAATAGGCAAATAAGCAACATGGAGGTGGGGGGTGAAAGGCATACGGAGGCAAGCGCTTAACAGATAGTGGGTGAAGCTCATGGGGAAGAGAGCAACACAGAGTGGGAAGGAGAAGCACACTAGGGAGACAGCTAAAAAACAAATGCGCTCTCAAGGAGTGCTTAAGACAAAGAAAACAAGCATTTGCAATGCAACAGGTCTCGCATTTACGCTGGTTTAGCAATTGGCATTGTAAATGACAATGCCTTTTATTTATACTTTGAAAACCAAAACATTAATAAAGGGCATTGTCATTTACAATGTCAATAGCTCAAACTGCATAAATGCGAGACCTATTGCATTGCAAATGCTTGTTACCTATAGTGTGTGACTACAGGAAGATGCCCCCTAATTACGGTCAAGACACCTTAATAACCCAAACTAGGGGTAGGTTAGATGAGCAAATGAGTGTTTTTTACTCATGTCTTGGATGTACAACTATTTGCAGTGAGTTATGCTCTCAAAATCAGCACGTATGGCACTTCCTACAATTCTGGTTTGACATTTGCAGTGTCTACAAGTAAATGGGTTGCTGTCCTTACAAATATACTTTGCAGTGATCATAGGTATTCCTTTTACAGGTTTCAAATTCCGCAAGAAGATTAAGGTATGAGATACCTTTTCTGCTGTCATGGTCCGAGTGAGATAGCCAAGGAGCATACATCAAACCCCTGAAGAAGGCTGATTGAGCCATAGGGGAAAGAGCAAAGCTGAAATATTTTGGCTATACATGTACAACAAAAACATAAATGACGAGGGGACAGCTGATACATTGTTTATCATCTGCTATCCATTCTTCTGTTTTTATTCATACCTAGGTTATCTAACTGATAAAGAAAGTTTTACATGGGATCACCCAAGGTATTTTTTAGATCTGGACCCTTGTCTTTATCCAGTACCACTTTATCAAGAACTCTAGGAACACAGTTGAGTCTACCATGGTGAAACTATTCCTACCACAGTGTGGATAGGTCACCGATGATGTAGCATGTAATAATACAAGTTGTTGAGGTGACTTATCCAAAAACCCTTTGATGGGACCCACTAACAGTTGCCCACTCCATTCCAGAGCATTTATGGTGGTATTTTTATACATCGAAATGGAAGGTCATGCTAGGTTAATACCTCTATCGCTCCATTAGTGTATTGATAAGCTACAGAAACACCAGGTTCTGGAGGAAGTGGGGGAGGGTGGGGGGCAGAATAAGGTGTTTACCAAACCTGCTCTTTTGAGGGGTGGGGCCTAAAAGAGCTTGAATTACCAAGGAGATGGGCATATGCCCGATCCAAGTAAAGGCCAGCCCGCACTTCATAATCATTTGTTATTCCTCTTTTATAATTTGCCCAGCATCTAGTGGATATTTCATCTCAGAGGGGGGGGGGATGAATTGGGGTACACACCCCACCCTGCCCCACCCATACCCCACCATTGTAAGATGGAGTTGTGTCTAGGAGACAGGGTGTGATCTCATCAAAAGGGGGCTGGCTTCCGAATCCAATTCATTTTCTCTATCTTTACAAATTGCCTGCTCCTCTCCTCCCCCCAACTACTAACCAGTGGGGCAGAATTGCTGTTTGCTGAATGCTGATAGCCGTAACCTTTGATGGGAGTGGGGGTGTAATTGCCCACAAGAAAACAATCTCCCAATAGTCCCGTCATCATGGACTGCCGCTTGGAGGTTCCCCTCCTGCACCGAACACAAAGCAGCAATCCACTAAAGAGGAGAGTTTCCAGTCTTTAAAAGTACAGCTGCAGTTCGGATCAGGGCTCGGGAGGAAAAAACTCTGCCCCTCAAACGCTGCAATAACTGAAAGCCATTGGAGCCGAATGGCTCCTGTGACATTCAATTTCCATTTGATGATGGCATCACACTGTGCGTGCTGATAGTAATTGAGAAAAAGGAGAAAGTCTTTGAGCTGACACTGTAGATCTATGGGGGAGTTCTATTTTGCATGTATGCACAGACCACATCCTCAGCATTTTAGAGTCAATGATGAGGATGTTTTCCGGCTCATTCTCAGTGTTCTAGAGGTTACTGTTAAGTTGCAGCTGTCTTCGAAAAGGGAACTTTTAATTGGAGCTAATTGCCAAAAACTGCCTAAAATGTGGCACATTCAACATTTTCTATAGTTATGCTCATCTACTAAATTTCGTACGAATTTGTCAAAGGGCAACAAAATTAAAAGAAATTCTAATAGCTTTAGCATAACATGACTGACATGCATGAAATATGGCAGACAATTAGCGAGATCAGCTTTGTTTTTATAGGTCAGGTTTTTTTCACCTCTGTCTGGAGGTGGTTAATAAAGGGGTCAGAAACAGTATCTTCTATTTTAATTAACTTTTTAATTTTTGAGTGTGTGGAGCAGGGTTCTGTATCACAAAAACGAATAGTGCCCAGCCGATGGTAGAATCTCTAGGGGGCAGACTACAGGTTTGGCGAAATGTCACATCCTGCTTGCAGACCACAAGAGGCCCAAGTCAGTGAGCAGTTGGTTCTGCGGAGAGGAGGGACTCTACTGCCAAAGTTAGCAGTGCACAGCCTGGTCAATAGCAACATGGTGGGTGCAAAGTGTGAGTAACAGAGTGCAGTGGAGGCTATATGCTGGCAATTTTGGGAGTTAGTGGGAAAAAACCATGGGCAGCTGCACAACCAAAGGTTGTGTGCAGCTGCCCTAGAAGCTGTATCCCCCAAACACGCTGCACCTACCCAGAGTCTATGAGCAGCTGCTTTGGAGGTCCAGGTGGTGCAGAGCACACAGAACAGCAAAAGGTCTCACTGTTCTCCCAGTCCCCCACTGGAAAATGATAAAGGTTTTCAGGGTTTGTGGGGGAATAAAAGAAAGTGGAAGCACCTGCGCACAGCCAAAGGTAATGCTAAAGAATTGTTATCTTCCAATCCAGCTGCACCCTGGTTTAAGAGGAAAGGGGATTGGTGTAGGGGGCGGATGAATGCCTCATCATGGCCCTAGTTCCCAGTGCTCACGGCTAAAGAGGGTTCTTAAGGACTTACTATTTAATGGGTGTTTGCAACAAATATGAAAATGCTGGAATCTGCAACAACCTCAGAAAAGGTTACTTCCCAAACAAGCTGTGCACAGGCTTCTGGGGCTGCACGCAGGGTGTGATCTATGACCACTCCCCTGCTACTTTGCCCACCGCCTGATGCCCAAAAGGCCAGTCCGACCCGGATTACTGCTAGTTCTATAAGAATACTGCTCATGGCTTCTGGGCTCTTTCTTCTGATTACATTATCCAGCTTCAGGTTATTACACATTCCTGCATGCTACTCCTCGCCTTCCAAAAATCAAAAATAGTCTTTGTTGAGTAAACATTTGTTTATTTTTTTTAGGCAAAGGCCAAACCAATGAAGGGCCCAAATACGAGTCTGGTGGTCCACAGACCGCCAGACTCTTGGGGGCGCCCCATTACGAGTCGGGCAGTCGGACCGCCACAGCCCTGCAGCAGCTGCCAGGGAACTGCTGTTCTCTGGTGGTGTTGCGGCTGTAAGGAGGCCACAATATGCTTGGTGGGACCGCCGCTGTCCAGCCAAGCATATTACGAGTTTCCTCTCCGCCGGCGGTGTCATGGAGGTTCCTCCTCCATAAACACCGTGGCGGAGAGGAAATAAAGGGGGCCATGTGGGGCCCCCTGTGCCTCCTCCGCATGTGGATGCACACGGGATACCCCCCTGTGTACATTCACACCAGTTCCTTCACGGCATGGACTTTCCAGTCCATGCTGTGCAGGAACTGTTTTTGGAATTCCCATTGCGGTGCCCATTTTCAGGGCACCGCAGTGGGAACAACACAAAAAAGCCCGCCACACATGAGGAAACTCCTAATCTGGCGGGAGGTCTGACCACAGCTTTGGCAGTGCAGAGGCGGTACAGACCCGGCGCCACACCGCCAAAATCATAATCAGGCCCTAAGTGACCATAAATCTTAATTCTAACTTGATGAACAAAAGAACGCCAAACAAAGGTGAAGAAAAACTGCCCACTGCTTTTGAAAGACATTTAGAGACTAAGCCAGGTGACAGAAAAGAAGACTATTTTATTAAATTCTTTACTTTGAACAGTGGAGGTCTCATCTCAATTAGGCAAAGGCAGCAGTCCAGCAGCTAGGTTTGCACTATATAAACATACCTACATGCAGAGCATAACAATCTTCAGCTCGCTCACAGCCAGGTATTTTTCTCCACGTGGAATTTAATTTCATGCACTTAGAAAAGACAATGTATTTTTCCCTATGGTGTTTGCAACAGAACCTTTAGAATTTATATTTTGTTTCACAATGTTTTTCGTCTGCGGTATCCTCCATGCTGGTCCTTTACTTTTCCTTCATCTCGTCATGCACGTCTATGGCCATTATGAAGCGTCTCTCTGTATACCACAGGTAAATGATCAAGTGTAAACTCACTGTAATAAGACAGATGTTTTTATTGTTAAAATGACTCTTAAAGGCAGACTTATTTTCTGGGGATTTTAATGGCACAAGATACTAAAATCCAGAATCATACAGCCATGTTATGTATTCCAATGTAACATACGCAGCCTTTTCACACTTAATAGCTGACACTTAATACCTGGAAGATGCAATCTTTCTCAGTCATTGCTATTCTCACATACGTTTCAAGTGGAAGAGAATAACATGTTAGTTTGTTACTTTACACGATGCACTAATGCCAAAGGATCTATATAAAGTAACAAAGTAGCTTTCTCCTCTCTTCCACTTGAGGTGTGGAACAGAGTAGCGAGGAGGGAGAGAAATGGCAGCAAAGCTTTCAGCTACTGAAGAGAGAGAGGTTACCCTGGAAAAAACAAAATGGATGTATGATTCAGGGGTTTTGTATTCTGGGACATTCAAAGCCTACAAAACATATTGGATGGGGCTTAGCACCAGCATACAGCTAATTTCTAAACTCTGTCAATTCTGATTGGTAAGGGAAATTAAGTGCCATAAAATGCAATTATTTGCCCAGTATAGCAAAATGTGATTAAATGAGGGAACTAAAATTAGCTTCCAGATGAGACGGCAGTCACCACCTGAGTAACTAGTCCAAGTTTCTTTCCAAATATAGGTGCTCTGACCTTCAAGGAAAACAAATACGTTCTTGACTGACAAATGCCAAAGTTGGCATTTCAACATGATTCAATTAACTTCTACTTAATAGATTAAGTGCTAGTCGAATACCTCAAACTTCATATGCTGCAAGGATTTTATAAATGTTACATGTGTTCCAGATAATGCTAGCATGCAGAAATCTAATTGTTCACTTTAATGCATCAAAAAGAACATGGGCTATACAGGAGGAATGTTCAGGGAAGTACAGCATGTGCAACTGAGTTTGAATCATAGGGAAAACTCCTGCTTGTCGCCCTTCCAAAGTAGATAAATAAAAGCACAAATGAGTTGCGTAACAGTAGCATTTGTTATTTGCATTGCAACTGCACTGCAAAGTTCAACACCAAGAACTATGTTTAAAAAGCTGTTCTAGTCAAAGGCCAAATAAACATTATAATGTAGAACATAAACCACTGTTGTTCTAACAGTTATAGATGCACTTTCAACAGTTGCGTTCATTTATTTTACTTTTATTGTGCTTCTGTAAAATAAAGGATTCGGATTTGAAGAGCAAAGGTACTACAATTTCTGTGACTAAAATGAACGCTCTTTAGTCAAAATGGTTAGAAAATTCAAACCCTTTGGGGAACATGGTATTATCAGATATAATGGTTCTTACTTATTCATTACAGAAAAATAAGTGGCAGCAGTCATCCCCGGCTAGAATTGAGGCTGTAGTTGTCACACGGGTACAGTACCTTTTTGTGATAAACTGACGTTATTTGCCCAAAAAAGAAATACGCAGGTATTTAACATAGAGGACATACCACAAACCGAACTTCGTCTTTTAATACATTAGAGATTACTACTCAACGCAATGATCGCTTGAAGACAGTTTATATCAAATATCTCATTCAAGAAAACCATTGATTCCTTCAGCTCTGGCACTACCGCCATTCTGAATGGGTAGCCTTCATGCAACTATCTTCATTCTTCAAATAAGACAGCATCCCATCGAATTGCTGAACCAGGTTTCCTCCAGGGCATTGCACTGAACTATTACTAATTGTCATCCGGGATGAGTTCAAATCAATAGTCGAGCTGAACAGGGAGGCAGTACTTCCTGTTCTAACTCTGACATTTGACAGTGTGGCTTCCAACAACACACACAGACCGAATAGACTCTTAATGCACTTAAGATCATGCATGACGCAGCACGCCTAATCTAAAATCTGACAAACTATAACTACATCATGTCCACCATGTTGGATCACCACTGGATCACTCACCATCTTAACAAGCATTGGAAATGCAATAGGTCTCGCATTTTTTAAGTTAGAGCTATTGGCATTGTAAATGGCAATGCCTTTTACTTATGTTTATGGAGTGGATGTATGTGGTGTGAGGTGGAATTATGTGAGTTGGATAGAATTGTGTGGCGTGGAATAGTGTGGTGTGGAGTGGATTTGTGTAGAGGAATTATGTGGCATGGTGTGCAGTGGAATTATGTGGATAGTAATTATGTGGTATTGAGTGTACTGGAATTATGTAGAGTGGGATTGTGTGGCATGGAGTGTAAATATGTGGATTGGTATTTTGTGTTGTGGAGGGAAGTTTAATTATGTGGTATGCTGTTGAGTTATGTGGCATGATGTAGAGTTTTGTGGTGTGGATTGGATACATGTGGTGTGTTGTGTAATCATGTGGTTGAGTTGAATTATGTGGTTTGTTGTTGAATTATGTAATGTTGAATGGAAATGTGTGGAGCTGAATTTAAGGAGGGGGGACGTAAGGGAACGGGGTGCTGGGTAGGTGGTAGCCATTTCCTCACTGGCCACTGGTTGTAGGTGGGTGTGTGTGCTTAATTGCCTGCACTGGGAAAAAAAAAATTTAACTATAAGGGATTGGTTAGCCATTTTTTCACACCCAGACACTATTAAAAAAGACACAGGAAAACATCCATTTCCTTATACATTCTCTTTTGCTTTCAATTTCCGTAAAAAGCTCAAAAAAACATAAAGAGAATAGTGTATTGCCAATGTGAGTGTGCAAACGTATCATAGGTCGTAAACACAAGTGTGCACTAAACGTCTACAAAGCATAATAACAATAATGAAAGTGACTTCCTCCTTTATCACCAACGGAGTGTGTAAAACACATCACATGGTCTAGTAAAAATCTCAGGAGAGAGTAAAGAGAAAGCAGATCACCAAGTATCACCACCACGAGTGTGTAAACAAATTACAGAGCTTAGTAAAGCGAAAGCTCCAAGTGTAAAATATAAGGACTGGAACCCACAGTCACGCCAAAGCAAGTGGGTTAAACAAACCATAAGGTATAGTAAGACCTTTTAAAAGTGGAATACAGATACATTCGAATTCCCAATATCCCAATGTGAGTATGTAAAACAGAACACAGGGCCTAGTAAAAACGTCTGTTAATCATAAAAAAAGAAATGGGACCCCCTTGTATTGACAACATGAATGTAAAAGAAATCAGAGAGTGTAGTGAAATCCTTGTAAAGCATAACAGAAACATTAGAATCCCTAGTATCACCAGTACGAACATGTGAAACAAATCACAGGGTGTAGATAAAACAACTGTAAAGTGATACATGGAAACTGAAGGCTCTCTCAATATCACCAACATTTATGACGAACAAAATCCTAGAGAGAAGACCTAAAAGTGATCGCCACACCAAAGAACTTTAGGTTACGCCGCAGCTGCCCCTACGGCTTCCTCTGATGCTGGCATGCTGCCCCTACAGCTGCCCTACCGCTACCTCTATTATTGCCCCTACAGTTGCCTCTAGTGCTGTCCCTACAGCTACCCTACATTGCTGCCCGTACCACTGCCTCTACACCTACCCCTACGAATGCTGCACCTGTCATGGATTAAGTGATACGAAGTCTGCGATCAACTGGTCACGACCCTTGTTGTTGCTAAACGTGGCACCCCGCAGTGACAGCCCCCCAACCCCCTGCACAATGACTGAATGAAGATCGAAAGGACGACTAGAGAACGGATACATAAATAAAGAACGACTCTGCTAACATATGTGCGAATGGGCGCGTGACGACTGGAGTAAATGAACGAGTCAATGAATGCACGAACGAAGGGAAAACGTTAGAGTTCAGTGAAACAAGAAACGGAAAAAAATAAACACACTGCGCAGCATGTCTTTACACCCCCACGGACAGTGAGGGACAGGCATGGGCAGTGGAGGAGCCCAGATCAGCAGCGTGTATTTCAATGTCCAAGGACAGTAAGGGACAGGCACGGATTGTAAATGGGTGGAGGCCACCATTCAGCAGCATGTCCGCCCCACGGATAGTGTAGGAGCCCAGATCAGTGGCATGTCTTTATGCCGCATGGACAGTAAGGTACAGGCACGGGCTATGTAGGAGCGGAGTGCACACACCATCAGCATGTCTTTCCAACTCTTTACCACGGCTAGGACTATTGGCGTTGCCAATGCTTGTGTTTGACTGTAATATGAGCTCCGAACAGTTGCCTTTCACCGGTTTTCCCTTCAGCTCCCTTTCGCCTGCCACGTTCCACAAAAGAAAAGAAAAACGCGATGCTTGAGCTTCACAGCCGAGTGCTTTGAAAAATAAAGTTATTGTTTGCAATTACTACAAGCGAGTGTTTTGTGTGGGGTAGAAAAGCATCATTGTTACGCGCTGTCTCCTTTTGGGTGAACATATTACCAGTCTCAGAGACAGCTCTTTGTTATTTACCTCACTCTGTTTTCCACGCTGTGACCTCACATGCCCTCGCTCCTTTCTGCAGTGCGCGGCACCTTCTCTCCCACTTGCAGCGCGCGCACAGAGCCGACGTCCGACTGCCACTGAAACCTACACCGCCATGCGAGAGTTTTGGGGACACTCGCTATCCTGTTTGAGAACTAGACTACTTTGTTTATGTAACACGCCGGGGTCTAACTACAAAGTAACTGCAAAGCTGCCGGATCATAACACATTTCTACAGGAATAAAAACAGTAGCGAGGGATGAAAAGTGAGGCCTCTTGTTGGAAAACTCCAAAGGAAACTGTTGCCAGATAAATACAGCTTAAAAAAACCAGTGGTGCGCGTGCACCACAGAGGAGCGGGGGGAGGGAGCGCGGCAGGGGCATGTCCTTAGCTTAGACCAACTTCTCACTATATGAAAGCTACCTAAAAATAGGAGACGGAAGTTCACAGGCTACGTGGAACTCCTTCACTGTGCTGGGGCGAAGCGCCTGGCAAGGCTGATAAACTGCCTTAGTACAGTGAATGACCCTCGTCTACTGACCTCAGTTTTGCTACCGGCTAAGTATGATTTCCGTACAAACAGCATGCGCTCACTCCAGGCATTACTTTCAGAAAGCCCTCGCAGTGCCCTTCGTATCCCTGCTTAATATCCGCACATTTCGGTGGCTCCTACATGTGAACTGGAACATGCGTAATGTAACTGCTGCTCATGTAAAGTGCTCCTATACCTTCGGGTCGAGTAGGCGCTATATAAAACTGCAATAAATTTTAAAAAAAGCCCAAGTAGTCCCTAAAGGAAACGGACAAAGCCCTACAGCGCAATATAACTGTAGTTGGTCGGTGCTGCTTCCGATAAAAACGGAAGTGATGCATCGTACCAGCAACCAATAGGGAGGCCGGAAATCACAGTGAAGCCAATTGCAAGCAGGAGGCAGGCAGCAGGCGGGATTACCCTCGCTATCCAGATAACTAGATGTCTCGGAGAGACAGCGCATGCGCGCTGCCTAGGCGAGACCTAAAAACTGAGGTTGATTTCTATGGTCCGCTGCACACTTTAATAGCCAATATGCAGCTGTAACTGTTGATTACAAAAGCAAATGCATACACCTGAAATCCAAGGTAGAAATAACAACTAACTCCATCACTTCATTTTTAAAGGACATTTTGGCAAGAAAATGAGTACCTAGCCACCTCGTGGCAGACAACAGAGTACAATTCACTTCATGGAACATGTAGACCTTTTGGCTTTTGCAGGGAATCAAACACCATAAAACACCTCCGTACGATCTGCAAGGAGACAGATTAACAGAAAAGGTGAACCACCAAATTAAAGGAACCGTAAAAATAAGAGGTCAGCAATCGCATGGATATGAAAGAAAAAATATCAGTAGAAGAAATGCTCATAGCTAACTGCTTAACAGTGAACATCACAACAAGGTATAGCACACTTGAACTGGTAAGAGGGCACACACCACCATAATCTAAGCGCCCAGTGATTGACAATAAATAAAGAAAATGATACCAAATGAGGAGCACTAGACAGGAAATTAGTGAATTGGCAAAATGAAAAATGGCACATTGACAGAAAAAAGGGTAAAGTCCAACAACTCCAAGAAAGGTACTGTAAAAATTAAAGTACCTGGATCACGATGCTTAATACTAGCAATTTCAGCACTCCTACACTTATTAAAAGGATTAAGGGATCTAGGACAAAATTAAGAGAAATTGAACAAACCCAAGAAATGGTACACATTCAAGGCGGCTAGTTACAAACGAGTTTAAGCTATTGGCATTGTAAATGACAATGCCTTTTATTTATGTTTTAAAAACCAAAACATAAATAAAGGCATTGTCATTTCCAATGCCAATAGCTCAAACTTGCGTAAATGCGAGACCTATTGCATTGCAAATGCTTGTTTTAAAAAGTGGCATTGTATTTATTTTCTTAGCGCCTCTTCTGTGATTCTAGGTGCTGTGAATCTGTGCCACTCGGTTGATGAAAAATTGTTGCCCTTTTATTTTTGTGAAATGTCACCGTTTTTGGTATTCAAACCCTGATCACTCTAAGGAGGGGGCTGCAAGTATTTCATTTCAGAAAAAAAAGACACTTAGTTCTAACTGATAATAGCAAAATAGTGGTGTAGCAGTTCTACTTGAAGATCTAGACGTCGTGGAGGTATTCATTCACCGAAGGTGTGCTGAAATAATGTGTTGCTGACAGAGAAACTTTGCTTCAAAGTGAATTGTGATGTTTTTAAGTACCACAAAGGCGTTGATCCACTGTCAGCTGCGCTCACGTGCCCAGCGAAACTGGTGGTGTCATGGAAACCGCGGCGAGACGCCAAGCTCTGCTGGAGCGGGGCATGGCAGAAAAAGCTGTACTGGTGCCTGCCTCGAGACAAAACGTTATTCAGAATGTATTTAGAACCTCGCACAGGAGACTGTTCCAAAACAAAGGAAGTACAACTTGGTGGGGAAAAAACCCAGAGCCACAGAGTCGTGTCTTTAATAAAAACGCCTTGAATTCTGTGTGAGGTGTGGTGCATAAATCAAATCCTCTTTCCACAAAACATAGGTACTACATTATCACCGCTTTAATGTAGGACAGTGCTAAAATAGTTATACTTAAGATAACGAGTCCACAGCTATACAGTCGCAAGAGAATTCAGTCAGTAAATCACGGTTTTCTAAAGAGAGACATACGCCTGCTGGGACCCAAATGCTCCTTCCCCATTTGAAACCCAAGCATGACGGGTGTTGTTAACTACAAAAACAAAACTAGCCTAAAGTCCCTAGCTTAACAGGGGGTCCGCTGATAGCTGTGCTGCGCGGTGCCCCGCCTCCCCAACCCGTGGTGCTGACCTCGCTCAACAGCTGCACCTCTCCGTGCTGGATTTCGTAGATCTGTAGTACGCCGGTGACCCGCAGGTAGTTGCCCAAACAAACAAAACGGGCGCTGCGCGGCAGCCACTTGCAATCAAAGACAGTGTAGTTAAGCGACTTCTGGATGTGGCACATGATCTGCGGCTTCTCCAGTGGGCTGCACATGGTGGCAGTTATGGCAGTCGGTACCTCTATGCCTCTGCTCTTGACAACAATACACGGAGCAACGCTCCGCCCTCAGCTTTGGACACAGAGGAACGACTTGCTGAACAAGGTGCACTATCCCTACCAGCAACCAGTGGTGCGCGCGCACCACAGAGGAGGAGGGGGGCGAGGGAGCCTGTCTCTGTGCCGCGCGCTGATGCGCGTGCTGGCCAACGACGGAATGGGCGGAGCAAAGGCGGGACATGCGCCCGCCTTTGCCCAATTGCATGCTGGATTTTTTTTTAAAAAGCACGCGAAAGCCAATGGCAGCCGCAGAAAGCAAAACCACACGCACGAGCATGTGGTTACCTTTCCAAAGCCCTTTCTAGAGGTATCGCGCAGCGCGAGCAGTGCTGCGCACTGCAACGCTAGGCGCGAGACCTAAAAACCAACTGCATCATCTACAAAGTCATTATAACGGCACCCCTGCCTAGCTAGTAGGCAAGCTCACCACACTTCCAGCTAGGACACCGTTAGATCGGAAACAAAGATGTGAAAAAAATAACAAATAAGTTAACATGTCTTCTCCATTAAGGCACCCAGGATCTGGAATGACGTCCCTGTACACATCAAGACTGACCCAACTCTACTCCAATTCAGAAAAGAACCGAAGGTGCACATTTTTAAAGAACACTACATCACAACAGAGTAACAGTCCACTTTCAGTTTGTCCCCAGGTATTGCTCCAATCACTTTTTGGCTGTATCATTGCCTTTGACCCTGTACAGAGTTCCACTGTCTTTCAGCTAAGTTTGAGCTATACCAAAAACCTTACACAGCACTGCACTGGACAGCATCTCTTTTTACCTTTCAAAACAGACATCAATAAACCATCAACCCACAATCTTCCAAATCCTCACCTTTTGGTTTTGAAGCAGGCATCCCTCAAGGGATTGCACCTCTGTTTTTGAATAGATATTTTGATCCTCCTCTGTGTATAAATCAACAACTACAATCGCTTCTGCTAAAACACAAGCTTTGCACATACCAGGATCAGACACCACATTTGACTACCCGGAGGGACAGAAAGTCCCAAATGGGCGAGGATGCCTTTCTAGATTGCAGTCTACCAGACAGCACAGCTGTCAGACTATGATAAAGACATCTTAGGGAGTTCCAGAAAGTTGACCTAGAAATGCATTTCGTCAGTTGCTTGCTATTCGCTTTGAGGTTTGTAACTCACGTTTTCTGGCTTTCCATTTGTTGGCTTAATTTGCTTTAGGCTGTCCAGCTTGAGTTTGTACCTCCCCATGCCAAAACCGCGTTTATAGTATTCTTCCACTAACTCATTTTTTGTAATAAACAGGCCTTTAAATCTGGTTATCTCGTCACATTTGCTGGCATTCAAAGACCAAGGTCAAATGTCAAGCGAGGGAGCCTGGTGTTTATTTTACTTTTGGCTGACTTCAAAGTGAGAGCGTTTACAGGAAAGAGGAATGCAGAGTACTTTCTCCATAGACCCTGCTTGTGCCCCTTTTTTTAAAAAAAATTTTTTTATTTTAGACAGCCATCTCAAAAGGTATTTTGTTCTTCAGCTGCACAAAACATTTGCTTTTCATTCGTGTGGCATGAAGTTCACTGTTAGAATTGTCAGGGTGAGTGGGAAGCATGACCATTTCTAAAATCCTGTTTGAAAACTATTACTTACAAAAAAAAACTTGCACTGATTTAGTCTGATGTACAAGTGCTAAAATGAAACACTTCTGCATGTGAATGAAATAAGTTTTTGCAGAGACGTTTTCATGTTTAACATGTTTTTTGCAAAATGTCTTTATAAATGAAGGTGGCCCGAAAGTTAAGTGTGCAGGACACCCTTGTTACTTGCTTACCTTCACATCGATTAACTTGTAAATAAATGCTTGCCTGTTTTCAACTGTGGTTGCATGCAAAGTTCAGGAGGCCGCTTACGGATCGCACTGATTTAGTCTGATGTACTACACTACTAAGATGAAACAGTTCTGCATGTGAATAAAATACATTTTTGGAATTTTTGCAGGGACTTTTTCATATTTAATACGTTTTTAACAAAATTCCTCTTCTTTAGTGAGTCCATTTTATTTGTGAAACTGACTTTTAAGGAACAAAGTACAAAATCGCATTTCAGCCTCACAGTCAGCCTAACATGGTGATTCTGAGCAATTTACACTGTTTATGGCCCATTCACTGTCAAGCACAGGATAAGATCTTTTCACAGGAAAGAGCCAGCCACATAGTAACACAATTTAACAATGCTTGGTTTTCACTTTGATTTGTAAAGCATATGCTGTATTTATGATATCTGTGGCAACTCGCTTTGAAGAGATAAGTTTAAAGGCACTTTTTATAAAAGCTTGTGTGTTTATGTTTAGCTACACGCTAGGACACTGGCATACCTTAAAAGTGTAGGGCAGCTTTTATAACAGGCATTGGCATAGCCAATAGGTCTCGCCTTTGGGACCTTCTAAGTGTTTAGCCATGCAGCACATTACTACGCGAGAGCTGTTGGCTTTGTCTATATGTTTTAGCCATGTTGTATAGCAGCGTGGCTGAAAGTAAAGGGAAAAAAGCGCTATGGTGCGGTCAGCACTGGCCACATCATACCACTTTTCTTTGTTTACTTTTAGCCATACTGCACAGCACTGCTGTACATGGCTAAACAAATATACAGGTTAAGCAACAGAATTAAAACTAATAGGGGCAGTCAAAAATGGCTTTACTATATAAAGGCAGTCATTAAGTAATGTAAAGAACATCTACACAGTAACAGGTTTCAGCCTGTCATGCAGAGGGCACCCCCTTGACCTTGGCGCCCAGTGGCACGATATTGGGCGCACCGCCCTAAAGCCCTGTCACAAAGATTGTGAGATAAGCTACTAGTATGGTCCCCAACAGGAGGGTTTTGAGCACGTTCGGAGCGTTTACAGTGATATCAACAGAAATCTGAGTTGGCCAATACGCAGGGTGGCATTAACCCACTCTTCCAAACCGTAGGGCCTCCTACAGTTAGTTACATGCTCTGACAGTCAACCGACGAGAAAGACTTCCGGCCATTTGAGGTTACCTTAAAAACTCCAGCGGCGCAGGCACACACCCAACGTCAGCCTTAGAGCCCCCTGGACAGGTCTTTGCCGAGAAGCACAATGAACGAATGGCCCTTCCCGGTCCCGGGTCAGGCAGCTAATGGGAAGTGCTGAGCGAAGACGGCTTAAGTAGTCCGGAGGCGGACGGAGATAACGTCCACTGTACTTGATTATTATATTACCTGTCCTTTCGCAATAGCCTTTGCCCGTAGAGATATGTGCGTTTTATGGTTATGGAGGCTCTGTCCCCTTGAAGAATATTCCAAGCCGCTAGCCATTTGCTGACAGATAGATAGCACGTCAGCACACTAAGTTCTATCCCAGCTATCCTCCCCCTCCCCTTCCCGCAGCTCACTGATGCACTTAAATAAGCAAATGACACCGCACTGGGCCAAATACACTTCCTCTCAAAGAATACACATGCGCCATACGTATCGCGCTCTAGGTTAACGGTGAGCGCAGATGTCAGGTCACGAGCGGCGCGTGCACTAGAACCCCACAGCTCCGAACGTATCTTTTCTTGCGTATCTAGGTAACCGGTGAGCACCGCGTTCACTGGAAGTATGAAGCCTCAAGTGACCCCAGGGCTCCAGATGAAATGGGACAGGCAGTCTTTCGGGGCCTAAAACTGAAAACGTGCACAGGTATGGTCCTTCTTTTTTTTGCCTATTTCCACGTACGTCATGGCAGCTTCTTTTTGTTTGAAGCTAGAGCATGTTTTGACTCTGGATGCAAAACACTCGTCAGCCTGTTGGCTCGTGAACGAGGTTGAACTCGGATATTTGAAAGGAAGATTCATTAAAGTGAATGAAAGGTAAATTTAAATGAGAAATGCAGCTTTATAAAGAGGGTGGCCCTATTGACGTAAATGCAGGCATGTTGCTTTTTAAGAGGGAACATATTGAAAAGAGGGTAAAACAAATGAGAATGAGTTAATGTGAATGATACAAAAAAGAACCCCATGCCAACTTCCTAATAGTGGAAGGTATGGAAGATGCTTAAGAAATGGTATACAAAGCACAACCAGTCAGCTACAATTCTGAAGAGCCCGAGCAAGTTATGTTTGTGGAGAAGGGGACTGCAGATGTAGTTGGATTAGAACGAGGAACAAGTAGTTCGCTGAGGAGCGGGTGGGAGGGGGGAATAGGCATCAAAGTTAAAAGAAACGCGCGGCCGCAAAAGTGAACGTGACCGCCATCTGTTTCCAATTAACGCGACTGCGAGACAGGCAAATGTAAACAAGCGCGGGCGCGATAATTGGAAACAGATGGCGTCGCTGCTCGCTCCCGCAAGGTGGAGGTCGTACATGCACGAGTGCTCATTGGAAACAGTGCAGTACATGCACGAGTTTCCGAAAAAGTCCTGAGTGATTCCAAGAGGTTAGCTCCTAGAGCAGCGCATGCACGCTGCCCTAGGCTCGACCTAAAAAGCACTTAAAAGTTCAATAAGTATTTCAGTGCTTTATAAGAGAACCATTTATATTGCACAAAGACACTTTTTTAAAGCACTGGGGAGATTACATGATTTGGCCAGGATCACAGGATGTTGAGCCAAAGCGGAGACTCGAACCTGGTTCCCAAAGTCAAGAGCTCATGTGCAAAAAACATTGACAAAGACAATAGATTTTGCATAGGCGAAACCTACTGGCTTTGCCAATGCCTGTTCTTTATTATTACATATAACATGTATTTCAAGATCTACATACCTTAAGGATTTGCACTGCATGAAAACTTCTCCAATATTTGATTTTACTAAAATGTTGTCCATATAGAAAAGCAACCCAGGCCATCCAAAGGGTGCACATAACTTACTTGCCTGTTAGTTCAATACTGGCATTGTCAGGGTGGTTGGAAGCATGAATGTTTCAAAATTCATGTTTGAAAACTATTCCTTAAAATAAAAAATAAAAATCCTTGCGCTGATTTAGTCTGATATAATACTACTAAGATGAAACAGTTAAGCATGTGAATAACAGATTTTGGGAATTTTTAAAAAAAAGTTTTGATATTGTACACGTTTGTTGCAGAATGTCTTTAACCCCTTCCATGATCATGACGAGCTGGACTCGTCATGGCACACAGTGGTCGTGTGCTCATGACGAGTCCAGCTCGTCATGTCAAGTCACCCCGTCCTGGATTCCCCTGGGTGTCTACTTTTCAAAAATGTATAGGTTTGCTAGGTTTCCCTAAGTGCCGGCAGAGCTAGGGTTCAAAAACTACAGCTAGGTACTTTGCAAAAAAAGGGTCATTTTTCACTCTGAAAATGTGGTGCGTCCACGTTGCGTTTTGCGCTGCTTCCTGTCGCGGGCACTAGGCCTACCCACACAAGTGAGGTACCATTTTATTTGGAAGACCTTGGGGAACGCGGGGTGGGTGGAATTTTGTGGATCCACACAGATTCCAGAACTTTCCACCACAGAAAAGTGAGGAAAATGTGTTTTTTTTGCCAATTTTTTAGGTTTGCAAGGGATTCTGGGTAACAGAACCTGGTGAGAGCCAGTCAAGTCACCCCATCCTGGATTCCCCTGGGTGTCTACTTTTCAAAAATGTATAGGTTTGCTAGGTTTCCCTAAGTGCCCGCAGAGCTAGGGTTCAAAAACTACAGCTAGGCACTTTGCAAAAAAGGGTAATTTTTCATTGTGAAAATGTGGTACGTCCACGTTGCATTTTGAGCCATTTCCTGTTGTGGGCACAAGGCCTACCCACACAAGTGAGGTACCATTTTTATCGGGAGACTTAGGGTAACACAGAATTGTAGAGCAACTGTTATTACCTATTGACTTTCGATGCATTTCTGCCTTGCAAATGAAAGACAATGTGTAAAATAAGTCATTTTGAAAAATGACCTATAATTCTCATGCTAGTATGGGTACTCCCAATTTCGGAAATGTGCAAATATCTACTGTTTCTAAAATCTACATTTTGTTCCCATTTCATAAATACATAGGTGTCTTTCATAACAATTTTTCCATGTATACATTTTCCCAAAATAATTGCTATGTACCCGGTACATAATAAAAAAACCATTGCAAGATGCTGCTCAGTTATTGGCTCTGGGTTCGTCGGGTTCTTGGTGAACCTACAAGTCCTATATATCCCCACAACCAGAAAGGTCCAGCGGATATAACGGTATATTGCTTTCAAATAGCTGTCATAATTAGAAGTTACAGGTGAAAACGTTGACACAAATGGCTGATTTTTTCAACTTTAAGGATCTACACAAATGACCCCTTGCTGAATTCAGAATTTTGTCTACTTTTCAGAAATGTATGGCTTTCCAGGATCCATTATTGGTTTCATACCCATTTCTACCATTAACTGGAAGGAGGTTGAAAGCACAAAAAATAGCAAAAATAGGCTATGTCCCAAAAAAATGCCAAAACTGTGTAAAAAAGTTGGTTTTCTGACAAAAGTCTGCTTGTCCCTGAAAGCTGGGAAGATGGTGATTTCAGCACCACAACCCCTTTTGATGCCATTTGCAGGGAAAAACAAGACGCTTTCATCTGTAGCCCCTTTTTACGCATTTTTCCCCCAAAAAAAAAAAAATTTGCTGTATTTTGGCTAATTTCTGGGTCCCCTCCAGGGGAATCCACAAACCCTGGGTACCTTTCCAATCCCCATGATGTTAGAAAAAAAGGACGCAAATTTGGCGTGGATACCTTATGTGGTCAAAAAGTTACAGGGGCCTAAGCGCGCACTACCCCAAATAGCCAAAAAAAGGCTTAGCACAGGGGGGGAAAAGGCCTAGCAGCGAAGGGGTTAATGGCCCAAAAGTTAACTGTGCAGGACACCCTAGTTCCTTGCTTTCTTTCACGTTGTTTAACTTGTAAGTAAATGCTTGCCCGTTTTGAACAGGGGGCTTCATGAAAAGGTCAGGACTGTGCTTGCGGTCCCCAGACTATAGATCTACAGGGACGTTATATTATAGATTATACAGCAGCACTGACTTCAGCATAGCAAGTAAAAAAATGCTATAACGCAGTTAACACTGGCTGCGTCATAAAGCTTTTTTTCTTTACTTTCAACCATTTGCAACATGGCTAAAAAGCATTGGCAAAGCCGATAGATCTCACTTAGGCAAAACCTACTGGATTTGCCAATGCTTGTTTTTGCCTACTGTTGCACTCAAACAAGATTAGGAAAGGCCTCAAATCAATTGGAATTGGTAAGAGCAACTAAGACACAGTTGATCACCTCACCTACATGAACATCAGAACCAGAGGCAAACTACCAAATGCCTTAAGAAAATGGTCCATGAATGTACAAATATTTGGAAATCACCTCCCTGGTGCAGAGACAGGACCTATACCATAAGTCAAGGGATCATCCCATGGAGATACGGATTTATGAGAACTACTTGTACAATCTAAGAACACTGTGTCACAGCCCTTGTGTATGCACAGCACTAAGTCTGCAGCTAAAAGCTGAAACACCCTTCTGACCATCACAGGCAACACAAAATGCTTCCCACATAGGTCGAAGTATAAACCTACCCTTCATCTACTTTGTACACTGGTGATGCTCTGCAAAATTACAGTCAGTGTGAAGACATGCTAAAAACGCTATAATTCAATTGGTCATATCACGAGAAACTATTAAAGCAGAATGTCAAATGGGATATGTGCAATGGCGTAACAAAACCCGAGGGGGCCCCCCCTGCAAAGTACATACACGGGGCGCCCCACGCTCCAGACCCAGTCTGAAGCTCTCAGGCCAGGGGCCTGCCAGTGCCGGAGGGGGACCCTGGAGCTCGGGCCCCTTTGCACCGCAGGGGCTTTTGTTACACCACTGGACACGTGCATGTCTCTCTCAAATTAAAACGGGGTATTCCAAGTGTGCCTAACTTTGAGCTAATTTGATACATCACAACCTACATACGTAAGAAGGTATTGGTGATTATAACATTACCTGTGCAATTTTGATATTGTGTTGCTTATTAATTAATCCCTGTCAAGTTGCATCTAAAAGCGGGCGTTAGAATATAGCAAGCAGGCCAGTATTTTGTACGGCAAACCGTGTTCATCAGAATCTCACTGACAGAGGTAGTTTAAAGAAGTGTATACAGGATGCATATAGTTTTTGGACCTTGTGAATGTCAACATATAGTAGCAGTAATAATGTTTATTAGGTTTTAGCAAAACCATAAAAGCACATAAAAAAATAGAACAGTATATACATTAGTGACATTTAGATAATTTAAAATCACAATTTAAAAGATGGAGAAGCCTGCTCACATTAATGGCATTCTGTAATTTTAATATCCTGAAACAATCTATTAACAAGATCAAACTTTAGATAATACAGATTAGTATACATGCTATAACTATAGAACAGTATACAGCGATTCTCTAATGCTATCTAAAAATCACAAAGAGAATTAGCATTTAATCGGTCATTTAAAAGAGAATCTCAGGTATGGGTAGAGATTGACTCCTCAATGTAACTCATTTCAAGGTCCTAAACTACTCTTTCAGATGTAATCAGTTATTTAGAGGACTACATTTGTATTTATCGTGAAGTGGCATGTTCTTGCATCTAAGTCGCCATGCGTATAACAAATATCTTGATGGGGCATAAATCAACCATGCAGTTGTATCACTTCTGAGGATTCTAATTGTAGGCCTCATTTGTCTTACAGACAAGATGCGGCAAATCGGAACTAGCCAAGATCTCCTATACGCAGGGTATCTGGGGCAGAGGAATAAAAGGTGCTCCTCTGTTTCAGGGATATCATGGCAGAATGGGAATAAGGGTGAGATATTTTGGCCATTCCATCTGCAGCAAAATCCATTAAGAGGCAAAATCCCATATCTAAACTGTAAGTATACGGATTTCGTTTGCAGGGGTTCGATCTGATTCAGGAACTCCTCACAATACGAATTATCTTTAAAATCCAGAAACCTGCCAGTTAGAACCCTCACTATTGTATGGTCGGGCCATAGGCCACGGGTATGGAGCCAGCACCTCTTCTTGAGGAACGTTTAAGTGTTTTTCTTAATGGAGTTGGGACTGGTCCACAATCCGCTCATACATAGATTAATTAACCATACTTTGACATACTTTAACCAAGGGATTTACCCTTAGCTGTCAAGTGCCATTATTTCAAGAAACGATTCTCTCATAGGGAGTGGTGAACTATTGTGGCAGACTCATATCCAATAGGCTATGAGTCGAAATGCTGCCACGTGCAATATTTTGGAGACCAAGATCCAAGCGTATTGGGGTTAAGGGCGCATTATGAGGTAAATCCAAAATCGATCTCATAAAAATGTTTTCTCAATGACCCCTACATTCTAAAAACCCCAGATTCCGGCACTGTATAGTGCAGCACTTACCCCCTTTGCCCGATAGATGTCAATGACAGGGGCAACTGGCCTGTATGTTCTTGCTTTCAGCCTTTTAGACAAGGCAGAGCTGACATGCTGGAGGGTGAGCTGGGAATTGGATATGTGTGGAGTCTAAGCTATTGTGTTAATGAATCTAACCCCTAATGAAGCAAATTCCTTAACTTGTACGAAAAAAGGTACCACCAAGCTTCACCATACCCTTAAACGATTTATACAGATTAAACGCCATAAATTTTGTCTTGTTTACATTCATATCTAGTCCAAGGTCATCACATGCAGCTGGAAAACTATTCAGTAGATTCTGTAGCTCCATAGGTGTTCTAGGAACAAGTAATGTATCATACACAAACATTAGAGACGCAACTGAGCTACCAGTTATCTTAGGAGGGTCACCACTGCAGTTGTGTAAGTACTCTAACAGCCCATTAATGTATAACGTGAACAGAGTTGGGGCCAAGACACACCCCTGTGTACTTCTCATTTCTCGGTTTTCTTATGTCTTTTCAGATTACTTTACTACTTCAGGGTGTCACAGGAAAGGGCTTGCCTGAATCCTTTATTTCCGAAACTTCTCCTGCTATTCTCAGTTACACAGTAACTGAGAACACAGTTACACTGTATATAAGCACAGGGGTGGGGAATTCCTATCTCCCGACGCCCGAGACATATAGATTTCTTACAAGGGCAAGAGGTTTTAATTTCTAACTTGTCCAAAGGACAAGTAGACAGTTACGGTAATCCGATACACAGCTGTTCAACCCTTTTGGTCACAGCCAGTTAATAAGGAGCTCTGAGCAGTTTATTGGCAGTGAAAGGGTCAATGCAAAAGCTGGGGCCTACACTTTAATTTCCCCAGAGCAGAACAACAACATGATGGAGCTGAGCTCAAAGTTGCAGCTCCATATAAAACATCCACAGCACTGTCAGATAAGAGTCTTTTTGCTTTCTCCCCGAGGCTTTGTGTGGCTTCCAGGCCCTCCTCTGGTCCTTTCATTTTCTTCGAGCACGAGACACAGCTCCAGCACACTCACATCACTGGAATGTAAGAGGCTGGCTCTTGGCTCCTGCTCTGACTTTAACCTTGTGACCCCCCTGCCTTTTATTCTGTGCTTCACCCTTGAGCCTCAAATCGGCCCCAAGATCCCTCCTCACCCTCGCCTCCGGGGGCCTACAGTAAAGCCCATGCTTTCCCTTCTCATGCAGCCCCTGCACAACCCTCCTTTGCACTTTGCTTTGCCTGTACACCTTATGTTTCACCCGGTGCCTGTACTTGCTAACCCCATCCCACCCCCCTCTGCTGCCCCCTTTGACTGCCCTGACCCTATCCCCTTGGCCTCTCATATCTTACCTCATCCAGGGCTTACATTAAAGTTAATTAGTTTCCCCATGGGGAATTCATGCAATCCTCAAGCGCACCCTCATTTCTCTCCTTGCACTGGGCCTCTCGGTTCATAATTGATATGAAAGGGTGGATGGATATATACATGGATGAATGAGTGAAAGGATGGAAGAGTGAAAGAATGGATGGATGAGTGCAAGGGTAAATGAATTGATGGATGGGGTGAAAGTGGATGGATGGATGTAAGGATGGATGAGTGAAAGAATGGATGGATGAGTGAGTGAAAGGGTGAATAAATGGATGGGGTGAAAGTGGATGGATGAGTGAAAGGATGGATGGTTGAATAAAAGGGTGGATTGATGGATGAGAGTGGATGAATGGCTGATGGAGTGGGTGGATGGCTGGGTGGAAGGATGGATAGATTGATGGGTGGAAGGATGGATAGATTGATGGGTGGAAGGATGGATAGATTGATGGGTGGAAGGATGGATAGATTGATGGGTGGATAGTTGAGTGAAACGGTGGATGGAGGGATGAGTGAAAGGGTGGATGGATATGAGTGAAAGGGTGGATGGAGGGGGTGAAAGTGGATGGATGGATGAGCGGATGGATGGATGGAGGGATGAGTGAAAGGGTGGATGGATATGAGTGGAAAGGAGGATGGAGGGGTGAAAGATGGAAGAGCAAAAGGATGGAGGGATGAGTGAAAGAGTGAATGGATATGAGTGAAAGGGTGGATGGAGGGGGTGAAAGTGGATGGATGGATGAGCGGATGGATGGATGGATGAGCGGATGGATGGATGAGCGGATGGATGGATGAGTGGAAGGCAGGAAGGAGGGATGGATGAGTTTGAATGATAGATTTGGAGCTGGAAGGATAGGTTTGGCCCCAAGGGCGTCGTGAACCACTCGCTTTAGCAGCTACAGTGGGGGTGGAGCTCTTGATGAGCCTCTTCTGTCTGCAGCTAAGCAGACAAAGGCCCATAATTAACGTGTATGGGTGAGTGAGTGAAAGGATGGATGTGTGGGTGAAAGGGTGGCTAGATGAGTGAGTATATGAGTGTAAGTGTGGCTTGCTAGATGGATGAATGAGTGACAGGGATGGTGGATGGACGATGGATGTGTTGAAGGAAAGGGTGAAAAGATAGATGGGTTGCAGGGTGGATGGATCAGTAAGCGGAAGGATGGAAGAGTGAAAGGGTAAATTGATGGATGAGCGGAAGAATGGGTGAGCGAAAGGATGGACAGATGGCCGGGATGGATGGATGTTTGGGGATGGATGGGTAGATTTGGATATGGATGGGCGGATGGATGGACAAACAGAATGGTGAAAGGCTGATGAAAGAATGAATGGAAGCCAATGTAAAGGTGAAATGCTAGATATCAGTGGGTGAATGAAAATATGAATGGGTAGATCTGCAGAAAAGAGGCAAAATAAGGAAATCACTAGTATTCAAATCCTTCTATACTATGAGCCTGATATAACCAGAGAGGCTATTATTCGAGCTCTTCTATAATGAGTGCTGCCATTATTTGACGGTGCACTACATGATGGCACCAAAGGGACAAGTAGATTTATGAAGCTACCTGTCCCATGGACAAGTAGATATTTTATTAAATTCCACACCCCTGTAAGCATTTATTTGGACTATAGATACGTACCTATACGTGTATTGCTTTGCATAAACGTGTATAGTAATTATGTTTTTAAAAATATATTTGTTAGTTCTGCTTAACAAATGTACATATTACTTACTGATAGTTACATTATTGTATATTTTAACATGTATAAAAGTGACTGCATAAATAAGTAAATCTGTTATCATAACTATCTACAATTGCTTCACTATTGAATTACAAGAAAAAAAATACATTTTAAGTACAGAAACACTTGAAAGTCGGAGTTTTTTAAATGCAACATTAATCAATATATATTACCTTCCTTATGCATATATATATATATATATATATATATATATATATATACACATACACATTCCATGCACTTATGTATCTATATATTTATTACTTTTCTTCTAATTCAGCAAATCCAATGCACTACCCTATTTCTCACCCTAGACTACTCTCAATATAGCCTCTATCTCAGACTCATCTCAAACCTCATTCTACTGCTGTTTCCTATGCACTACCCTATTTCTCACCCTATACCTCTATCAATATATCCTCTACCTCCATTCTTTCATTTATCCCATACCACTACTCTGATCCCCAAAATAATCCTTTCTAGACTCTTTCCTCCTCTACCCCTCCTTGCATCATCTCGTACCTCTTTTACTATTCAGATCTCCCAAACAAGCCTTTATAAACCCTTACCTGACTCTTCCCCCTCCACCTCCCTCCTACTGCTATGAACTCAACAAAAAAAAGATTCTAGACCCTTCCCTCTTCTATCCTTCCTTCCCCTCCACTATTCCTTTTCAATCCAAAAAACAGAATAGCATGTCCACCACTCAAATTAATGACATATTTCCCTATACTAACTCCTCTCCACCTCCCCTTTACTCACCCCAAACCCTCTCCAACGGCTATAAACTCCCCCAAAAAAAAAAAAATTCTAGAGCCTTCCCTCTTCCTTCTCAATACAAATAACTGACTAACATATCCACCACTCATATTTCACTATACTAATTCACTACTAATCCTTTATGGGTTCTGGAGTAGCGTGCTACAAAAGAGCTTCAACACCCCATCAGGGGTAGCAAGCGATATATAAATGCAAACCTTTTTCCCGCTTCAATCCCTCCACTAGCCTTCTCAATCCAAATAACTAACATATCCACCACTCAAATTACATTCATATTTCACAATACTAATTCACCACTAATCCTTAATGGGTTCCGGAGTAGCGTGCTGCTCGCCGAAAAAGCACTTCAACGCCTCGTCAGGGATAGTAAGTGCTATATAAATGCAATTACAATACAATTACAATACCCCTCTGTCCACCTTAATGCGCTCTACAAGTTCACCATTTTGCCCCATCTTCTCCGGGCATAATTTACCTGGTGAAGCCTAATGATCGTTTGTAAAAGGTAGTTTGGAACACCAAACTGCGCTAAAACTGCCCACAATTTTCCCCTGGGAATAAGATCAAAGGTGGCACGTAAGTCCATGAATACAACGTACACATGTTCTTTTTTGATCACCACATACTTCCACAAAATTATTAAGAACCTGAATACCTGATCGATTGCACCTATATTATCTCTAAAACCAGCCTCGCGGGGCGAGAGGATCTCATTCTCTTTGAGCCAACCATGTAATCTCCCCAACAAATGCCTACAAAACAGTTTTTGTGAAATATCTATTAGGCTAATGGGCCTATAGTTGGTGGGATATATTTATCTCCTTTTTTATGCACTGGGACCACCTCCGCACCTAACAAGGAATCAGGAACCTGTGCACCATTTAAAACAGCATTAAAACAAAGATTGAGGATAACACTCCATACATTCACTTCAGAAAGGAAAAGGTCACCAGGGATTTTATCTAGTCCAGGCGCCTTTCCTCTCTGAAGCGTGGAAAGGGCTAGCCTGGTTTCCTCCAAATCAAAGTCAATAAGAATCAATATCAGTATCCCAGGATTCCCTGTTTATACCTACCCGTAATGGATTATCTATCCCCAGTCCCGTTTGAGTCTCTTCGGCGTAAAGTGTACTAAAATTGTTTACCTAGCACATAGGTTGGATGTAATAATCTTCATCTATAACCTGGCTCCTACTTCCCTTAGCCACAATATGCCAGAACTGCTTGATGTCTTTGCTTTTGGCTGCTATAGATAGATCTTTCCATTGGCATTCTACCTATTCTCTTTTGGCTACATTTTGGGCCTTGTTGGTGCTTTTAGTGGGTCACAGCATTTTTGCGTTCTGAATTTATGGCTCCCATACCAGAGGCCAACTAGCAAATGCCTCAAAAAAATGTTCCATTAATGTACAAATATTTGGAAACCACCGCCCTAGAGCAGACACAGGACCTATACTATAAGTCAAAGGATTATCCCGTGGAGAAACGGATTCATAAAAACTACTTGTACAATCTAAGAAGACTGCAACCAAAAAGCTGAAACCCCCTTCTGACCGTCACAGGCAACACAAAATGCTTGCCACAAAGGTCGGAGTATAAACATACCCTCCATCAAATTTGTACACTGGTGATGCTCCGCAAAATTACAGTGTGAAAACATGCTAAAAACGCTATAATTCAAATGGTCATATCACGAGAAGCTATTTAAGCATAATGTCAAATGGGGCACGTGCATGTCTGTCCCAAATAAGAACGTGGAATTCTAAGTGTGCCTAACTTTGAGCTAATTTAATGCATCACAACCCACATACGTAAGAAGGTATTGGTGATTATAACATCACCTGTGCAAATGTATTATTGTGTTGCATATTAATTAATCCCTGTCAAGTTGCATCTAAAAGCGGGCCTAAGAATTTCGCAAGGAGGCCAGTATTTTGTACTGCGAACCGTGTTCATCAGAATCTAACAGACCGAGGTAGTTTAAAGAGGCGTATATAGGATGAATTTAGTTTTTAGGCCTTGTGAATGTCAACACGTATACTGCTAGGTAGTAAGCTAGCAATCGGACAAACTTAAACCTGCACATAGCAGCCAAGCTACTTTAAACCTTGTTTAAGTCGCTTCCGCAACCAGCACCGATGTATTTAATAAAGAAAACAATTGTAAAAATAAGACCCAAAAGGGAGAACAGACCCTGTCCTTATCATAATACAACTGGGTCTGGAGGATACTGACGTCAGAATTACATAATTCAAAGAACGAACAAGTCCAGCAAACGAGTGTCGGGTCCGAGCTCCAAAAAAGGTGGGTATCAAAAACATCAAGCTAGTGAGTTGGGTGGGGGAACACCAGCGTGAACCATCAAAAGAGAACACCCCTAAAATAACGCAGATACGAAGTGAGACTGGGAATCCGGTCACAACAGCTGGAGACCTCGTGTGGTTTAGGCAGTCCCATCGCGGGCACAAACGTGCAGCGGTATCATCAAGACAAGAGCCGCCCAGCAACGGGGAGGTGGCAGTGTGCAGCGATCGGCATGCCACGCCCACTATTAGAAACAAGATTACTTGGCCTTGCAAAAACACCACTTTTTGCAGCCTCTTGTAAGGGTAGGAATGCGCTTTCACAGACCCTATAATTGGCTCGCAGAGGGAATCTCTGCGCAGGGAGAGAAGGCTCAATGGCCACGGGAAGAGGGGAAACAGTTACGGATCGAGATCTCCCGTAAGAATGACCTTTACTCTCACAATCACAACACTCACCTGACACAGCTCTTAAAGGGCGCTTTGCTCGTGCCCCCTCTGTCTCATTCTATGACCGCCACCGGGCCCCAGCGCGCTCAGTCCTCCTCCCCCACGGCTCACTCTCCGCAGCCATCAGCAGCTCGAAGCCCGCAGCAAGGCCGCATCACGTGACCTCACTGTTTACCGTGCAGTGGCCAGGAAGTTCGAGCGTGCGAGTGTGGGAAGGGCACTGAGCATGCGCAGTACAGAAAGCTGGGAAGGCGCGTGCGCGTGGGTCTGAAGCATCTCCAGCTCTACACTTACTCTTTAAGTTTAGCCCAGTTACTCGCGATTTTATTATTATGTATTTTATTTATTTGTTAAGTTAAGGTGCTCATATACTGCGCACATCCGGCCAGACGACGGTACAGAGATTTGCAGTATATATCCATTGTGCATTACAAACATGTCAACAGCCCAGTTGTATTGGAGAGCTCCCTATTTTTAGGTCGATCCCTGACCCAGCGCACAAACGCTGCTCTGGGGTTGATCTGGGGTAGTTGACTATTGTGAGGGAAGCCCCACCCACTCCCCCGCCCACTTTTTCATTGGCTAGCGGCTTTGTCCTTTCTAAAATGCTGCCTTCCGATTCGTTTAGAGGCTGCTAGTCCCTCCTTATGACGGCCATGTCTCCTTCCATGGCTATTGGCCCCTTTACTGCGTGTTTCCTGAGCACTACTTTGTTCCCGTGCCACCCCTCCCGCTGTCCGTGCCTTCTCTCCCGCCCCCCACTCCCGTTGTTCGTGCCTTAATCACGCCCGCCCACCTGCAATCCCGTTTGCAATGCAATAGGTCTCGCGTGAATGCGAGTCCTCTTGCACTGCAAATGCTTGTTTGCTAAGGGTGGTCACCCTGGGAGAGGCGCGCTTCCTGACAGCTGGACCTCTGCCCTGGAGACAGCCCTGTGTTTGTCGGGGGTCTGCCTCGGAAGGCATGGTGTTTGTTCAGGAAGCAGGAGGTGGTCTGCTGGGGGTGGGGTGAGGGGAGGGAAGTTGGGACGGGTGGAACCGGGTAAAGAGATGGGCCGCTGGCACGCACACTAAACTTGCTGTCAGCTGCCTGTAGCTTAGCCCTTGGAGTGAAGGTGCTCTCTGGATCGATGACCCTGTGTGTCGACTCCCATCCCTGTCCCCCCTGCGATTGCCATGTGTGATATCACGTCTGCCTTTTCAGTAGTCCTCTTGTGTTACGGCAACCCAGGGATGTATTCGGGGCGAGCGCTTCGAAGAAGGTCATGTTAGTAAGTCGCACATCTTTGTGCTGAGTCAGGTAATTGGTGCACTGCAAGTGGCACAAGAGCTGACCCTCTCACCCCAGTTATTCTGTTCTGCTCCAGTCCTGAAGGCTTGGCGCCCGTGTGACTTTTACTATTGTTTCTCGTTGGCTGCTGTTGTGACGTCACGTTTGTGTGTTGAACCGTGACAACTTCTAAGCCTTGCAGAACGGTAGAGAGTGGGCACATCACGTGTTCTGCTTTAGTGAATGTTTTATAAAAAGGGAAATGCCCCGGAGAGCTGCATTCTCCCGTGTGCGGATTCAGCCCCGGGGGAAGTGCTGCTGTCTGCGGGAAGCAGGTTTCAACAAGTGCCAGAGTGGGGAAGGGGAGGCGGGGCGGGCAGGGGCTGCTCACGGTGACAGCGCTGCTGTATGCTCCTCCTGTGTTCACCTCCGTACTATTTGGCCAACATATGATTTTCCGATGGCAGATGTGTGTCCTAATAGGGCCGAGAGCGTGGACTGCTTGCACGGGCGTTTATTTATTAATTGTGCATTCTGTTGTACTCTCACTGGCTTTAACCTTTTATACATTCTTAACTTGAAGTGGCTGAGCCAACAAAAACACAAGAAGAGCCGAGGCAAGGGTCTAGCTTGGGTTCAAGAGCCTGTGCACGAGCCGAGCTGTGAAAATCTTCAGAATGTAAATCATGCAACAAACACCGTGTAAAAATATGATATAGTCCCTTGAAACTTAAAATACGTGTGTTTAACGCGTGGAAACGTTTCACCTTAGTACACCATATTAAATCACTGCAGTGAGAGGTATTTACCTAAAGTTATAGTTTTTAAAAATGAATTTAGTAGTACTCCTGCCACCCCCCCTGGTCCCCACCCTGATGGTGATGCCATTAGTGAAGAAGCAAGTCAGTTGTCACGTATACCCTAATTATGGCCTAGATTCTTATTATATATGGTGCTACGTTATAGTCAGGCAAATCACACACAAGAGCAGTGAAACAAGTCCTAGTGAGTGAAGCTTACCACAGAGGGCTCCATCACGAGGTGCCGGAAGTGGTATCCACGAGAGGAAACCGCTCCAGGCAACTATATGTGTCCGGACTTAGAATTATTAGGCCCACATGGGGGGAACAGAAGAAAATTCCTCCAGTTGAAATAAAAGGAGAACTGCCCATCCAAACCCCCACTGGCAAAAGAAATACCCCTTCCCAACCATTTACCACTTGCTCCACACAGGTGGTATCAGTGAACCTTTAATAGAGGCCCTCGTGTACATCTACTTTAAGTTTGGGATGAGAACAAAAACTGGTCCATTTAATTCATGCTGATTAAAGTGTGCCGCTGAGATTTCCAGATTAAAACACGTGCTGAACGCCCACATTTCTAGGGCAGGGTTTTCATTTCTTAATTCAACGCACTCCAGCAGTTGCAGTTGTTGTTTGCTTCGCTTGCCCCAACTGAACTAAACGGTTCATAAAAGTGATTATGATAGGAAATCTCACTGCTGGGTAGTGCTGCTAGACTCAGACAGCACAACTATCCCTCAGCATACCCATTCCTTTCAAGCTCAGACAATTGGAAGTAAAGCTATGCTTCATGTTATCCCGGTCTTAAAGGGCCAGGCGTTTGACAGTAGAGCTGTCTTTCAGGGTGTAGAACTGTTACAAGTTTAGGCATATTATAAAACTGTGCTTCCCCAGCTTGCATTTATTTATACTTTACTTCAGTTTAAAAAATACATCCATAAAAACTAACAAATGTTAATTGTATCCCATAAACCATATTCTAGATTCGGCAACATCTTCATCAAACAAGTCTATGTGTTATTTAAAATACTTGTGCTTACAGATCATTAATTTACACAAGCACATTTGCACATTTTGTGCAATAATTAAAAAATATTAGTTAACCCATATATTCACATTACAAGTATTAATTAAAATTTGCAGTAGGTCATCCCCATCAGAAAATCTTCTTTAGCTGGAACTGATTAAAATAATACTGATTGATATGCACTATTCTCAAATATCTTTATTTAACAAATTAGTGAGCCTAATTCAGGAAAGCATATGCCGTAATTCCACTTCTTACCTCTTTGTCAGGCCAACTTTGAATTACTCTCAAAAAGGAAAGTGGCTTAGTATGAACCTTAAAAACATTGTCATTGCTCGAATCTCTCTCCACGTGCTTCTGCATACTCTCTGGTCTTATTCATTTGTAATAGGAGAGTAGTGCTTAATGTTAGGGTGCACCAAAGATGCAGCGCTCACAAGACTGCTCAAGCAACGTGAACTCAAATCACCTCTATCTTTTGCATTCTCTTTTTCCTTCTCGCTCAGCATTCTGGGGGCTCGCTCTGTGTCTCACACTGGCTCTTGGGGCTGTTCGGCTGGAGACTGACTGCCTGGCCTCGGTGCAAGCGCCTCATTGGTGGCGTTCTGGATCACACTTTGTGGTGCAATGGTCCCCAAGAGTGCACAAGGACACCGTCAATGTCCTGGCCATTTGCTAAAAGGTATAAAAAGCTGACGAGAAGACCACTGCTCTGCTTTCCATAACAGTTGACGTATTCTTCATCTGTTCCTTTCCTGGGTCCAATTTGTTCCATTCTTCATCCCTTTGGTCAGGTCTGTTGGACCGGTCACTCAGAGCCTCTCTTTTCCAGCTTCTGGATACCATGCCAAAATCTACTAGGAGTTTTTTTATATACGTAGCAGTTTTTAGGTCTTGCATAGGTAGCACTTGGGCTGTCTCTTCAAGACATGCTGCATTCAGATTATGGGCTTGAGGACTGCCTCAGTTACTTGTGTTCCTGCGCTCCGCCTGGGCACTATTTGTTTTGTTGACTTTTGGCTTTCCAACAAACACACCCAGCATTTGCATTTCTTTGTTTCTTGCTCATCAGACAGGGGCCTGTTCCGTGCACTTCCCGCTCCCTCCCACTTGTTTTCTTTTCCTCCCTTTTGTTCACCCGATCCTGTAACTGTTCAAACATTGTTTAATTCTATGTTGTTTCTATATGTTGTTGAACATGCTCTATGGACTCTTGAGTTCTGAGAAGTGTGTCCCGTCCCTCATGTTGTTCCCCCACCCCTTTTCCCTCCTCCCACGCACCACTTCAAAAACCATTTCCACCTCCCCCCTCCCGTTTCGGGCCTGGTCACGCTGTCACCATCTTGTATGTGATATGGGTGCTTCCTGGTGTATTTATGTTAAAGGAGGCTGGGACCCCATCCCCCGACCCCCGTGTGCTTCTACTGGAGCAGCAGACACCAGGACAGGCTGCCGCCTCTCGCAGTAGCGTGCTATAGTGCCCCCATTAGAAAAAGGTAAACGCGGCGCAAGGCCACAGAAACAAAAGGAAATGCAAGAAAAACTTTACTGTGGCTCTCTCCAGCTCAGCGGGGGAGTCCATACTATAATATTCACTGCACTAGGAAACTCACCCCATAATGCTTTGAAGGGCCCTTTATTCTAAACACATTTTTGCCCATAACTCAGCCTGTGGTGGTGCTAGTACAAAGGCACCACTACCAAATCATTCAGCACGGCATTGCTTTTCCTTTCCAGGTAATTTTCTAGGTCCTCACCCTAAGTCGTGTGGGACCCCAAAATAATCACCTTTCCCACTGTGTGATGATTTGTTTTATTCTCCCTCCCACTGCTGGAGTTTTTGCTCTACAGTTTGGAGGATGCTGTATGCTAACTTTCTTTGAAGGCTTATAAGGCCTAAAGGATATGTAATTCTTTGTGTGATGATGTTTTCTAGTAGAAATAGTGGTTGTGTAGTGTTGCATTTTTTATTATGCTGGTAAAAAAAGTGAATGTGTTTGATTACTGTAGCATGTTTTCCTGCATTTACCAATGCTTTTTCCTCCTATTGCTTCTCTTATCAGTTTCCCATCAGTAAAGTACTGTATCCATCCACTTTTGGGAAACTGTTTTTTAAAGACTTTACATTAGGCTTCTCTAACGAGTAGCTAATGAGCTACTGGTCGCTCACCAGCTACTTGTTAGTAGCTCTCCTGTGTGCATCCCAGCTTTATAAATTGGAACTGTTTGTTTGTTTAACTTAACATATGTATGACAAAATTATTTATTTAAAGATGAAAATGTGTGTATTTTCAAAGCTGATGTTTGGAGAAAATTGGTTAAATTTTCAAAATATATTTAAAGGTGATTTTTGAGTGATAAATCATGTGCTGAGACTTGCTGCACATGATTTTTTCACTTACCATATGACTGGCAGCCGTCTGCTTTTCTTTGAAAATACTGCAATAACAGGAGAAGTCCCCTATTTTCACACAGAATATCAATACTCTAGCCTATATTTTTCCATTTGTTCCTTTCATAATTTGCTGTATGTTCTTATGACTGTCTTTTAACTCTGGATGGCGACCGGTACCGCAGTGAGCATTCTTGAGCAGTTTATTATAGGTATTGACTTGGATGCCATGGACGCGACAATACAACCATGATTCAACCAGACCACCATACAACACCACCCATCATATTTTCACTCCACATAATACCACTCAACAACACAATTCAACTCCACCTAATTGCACTCTACTCAATACCACATAAATCCACTCTATGCCACATAACAATCCACATAAATACACTCCACACCATACCACATATTTACACTCAACATAATTTCACTCCATGCCACACAGTTCCTTGCCACACAATTCAACTCCACAAAATTCCATTCCACACCAAACTACATATTTCAACTACAAAACACAATTCCACTACACACCACATATATCCAATTCACAACACATAATTCCACATCATGCTGCAAAATTCAACACCACAAAATTCCACTCCACTCCATGCCACTCCACGACACACAATATCACTCCACATAATTACACTCGATAACACACAATCCCACTCCACATAATTCCAATACACTTGATGCCACATAATTTATATCTACACAATTCCACTGCACATCATGGCAGATAATTCCACTACACACAACTTCACTCAACACCCCACAATTCCAAACCACACTACTACACAACAAACAATTCCAATTCAACCCGCATAATTCTAATCCACACCGCATACATCCAATCACTACATAACACTTGGCTAAAACACATTAACATTGACAATACCAATAGCTCTCAAATGCAAAGCTAGAAACACAGTTCCACGCCACACATTTCAACTCCACACGTGTCCAATCCACATCACATAATTTGACACCAAATCACAATACTATTCAACAACACAATTACACAACACACCACATACATCCAATCCACACCACACAATTACACATTGTGCCACAAAATTCAACAGCACACCACATAATTAAACTCCACTACATACCACTCCACAACACAAAATGCAATTCCACATAATTACACTCCATAACACACAATCCCACTCCATATAATTCCAGTACACCAATACCACATAAATACTATCCACATATTTCCACATCACACCATGCCACATAATTCAACAGCACAAATCCACTCCACACCAAGGAATTCCACGCCACACAACTAACTAATCCAATCCAACCCACATAATTCCACTACACACCACATACATACACTTCATAACACATAGGTAAAAGACATTGCCATTTACAATGCCAATAGCTCTAACTCAACACAATGCGAGACCGATTGCATTTCCAATGCTTGTTTAACCCCTTCGCTGCTAGGCCTTTTCCCCCACTGTGCTAAGCCTTTTTTTTGCTATTTGGGGTAGTTCGCGCTTAGGCCCTTGTAACTTTTTGACCACATAAGGTATCCACGCCAAATTTGCGTCCTTTGTTTCCAACATCATGGGGATTCTAAAGGTACCCAGGGTTTGTGGATTTTTTTTTTGAAAAATGGGAAAAAAGGGCTACAGATGAAAGCGTCTGGTTTTTTCCCTGCAAATGGTATCAAAAAAGGGGTTGTGGTGCTGAAATCACCATCTTCCCAGCTTTCAGGCACAAGCAGACTTTTGTCAGAAAACCAAAATTTTTTACAGTTTTGGCATTTTTCTGGGACATAGCCTATTTTTGCTATTTTTTGTGCTTTCAACCTCTTTCCAGTTAATGGTAGAAATGGGTATGAAAGCAATATTGGATCCTGGAAAGCTATACATTTTAGAAAAGTAGACAAAATTCTGAATTCAGCAAGGGGTCATTTGTGTAGATCCTTCAAGGTTTCTTCATAGAAACTAAGTTAAATATAGGAAAAATTGAAAATTAGTTGAAAAAAACAACCATTTGTGTCAACGTTTTCACCTGTAACTTCTTTTAATTATACCAGTTGTTTGAAAGCAATATACCATTACATCCGCTAGGCCTTTCTGTTTGTGGGGATATATAGGACTTGTAGGTTCACCAAGAATCGGACGAACCCAGAGCCAATAACTGAGCAGCGTCTTGCAATGGTTTTTTATTATGTACCGGGTATATAGCAACTCATTTGGGAAAATGTATACATGGAAAAATCGGTATGAAAGACACCTATGTATTTCTGAAATGAGAACAAAATATAGAGTTTTGAAACAGTAGATATTTGCACATTTCCGAAATTGGGAGTACCCATACTAGCATGAGTAATATAGGTCATTTTTCAAAAGGGCTTCTTTTTTACACATTGTCTTTCATTTGGAAGGCAGAAATGCATTGAAAGTCAATAGGTAATAACAGTTGCTCTACAATTCTGTGTTACCCTAAGTCTCCTGATAAAAATGGTACCTCACTTGTGTGGGTAGGCCTTGTGCCCACGACAGGAAACGGCTCAAAACGCAACGTGGACACACCACATTTTCACAATGAAAAATGACCCTTTTTTTGCAAAGTGCCTAGCTGTAGTTTTTGAACCCTAGCTCTGCCGGCACCTAGGGAAACCTAGCAAACCTATACATTTTTCAAAAATCTAGACACCCAGGGAAATCCAGGATGGGGTGACTTGACTGGCTCTCACTAGGTTCTGTTACCCAGAATCCCTTGCAAACCTAAAAAATTGTCAAAAAAACCACATTATCCTCACATTTCTGTGGTGGAAAGTTCTGGAATCTGCGTGGATCCACAAAATTCCACCCACCCCGCGTTCCCCAAAGTCTTCCGAGAAAAATGGTACCTCACTTGTGTGGGTAGGCCTAGTGCCCGCGACAGGAAACGGCCCAAAATGCAAGGTGGACACACCACATTTTCACAGTGAAAAATGACCCTTTTTTTGCAAAGTGCCTAGCTGTAGTTTTTGAACCCTAGCTCTGCCGGCACCTAGGGAAACCTAGCAAACCTATACATTTTTGAAAACTACACACCCAGGGGAATCCAGGATGGGGTGGCTTGACTGGCTCTCACCAGGTTCTGTTACCCAGAATCCCTTGCAAACCTAAAAAATTGTCCAAAAAACCACATTTTCCTCATATTTCTGTGGCGGAAAGTTCTGGAATCTGTGTGGATCCATAAAATTCCACCCACCCTGCGTTCCCCAAAGTCTTCCGAGAAAAATGGTACCTCACTTGTGTGGGTAGGCTTGGTGCCAGCGACAGGAAACGGCCCAAAACGCAAGGTGAACGCACCACATTTTCACAGTGAAAAATGACCCTTTTTTTACAAAGTGCCTAGCAGTAGTTTTTTAACCCTAGCTCTGCCGGCACCTAGGGAAACCTAGCAAACCTATATATTTTTGAAAACTAGACACCCAGGGGAATCCAGGATGGGGTGACTTGACTGGCTCTCACCAGGTTCTGTTACCCAGAATCCCTTGCAAACTTAAAAAATTGTCAAAAAAAACACATTTTCCTCACATTTCTGTGGTGGAAAGTTCTGGAATCTGTGTGGATCCATAAAATTCCACCCACCCCGTGTTCCCCAAAGTCTTTCGAGAAAAATGGTACCTCACTTGTGTGGGTAGGGCTAGTGCCCGGGACAGGAAACGGCCCAAAACGCAACGTGGACACACCACATTTTCACAGTGAAAAATGACCCTTTTTTTGCAAAGTGCCTAGCTGTAGTTTTTGAACCCTAGCTCTGCCAGCACCTAGGGAAACCTAGCAAACCTATACATTTTTAAAAATTAGACACCCGGGGGATGCCAGGGAGGTATGGCTTGCGTGGACCCCACAACGTTTTCTTACCCAGAATCCCCTGCAAACCTCAAATTTAGCTGGAAAAAATCGCTTTTTCCACACATTTTTGTGTGGGAAAGTTGTGGCTTCACCGGGCTGACACAAATTTCCTACCACCCAGCGTTCCCCCAGGTCTCCCAATAAAAATGATGCCTCACTCATGTGGGAGGCCCAAGTACCCACAACAGGCAAGGGCCCAAAACATATTGTCATGTGGTTTGTGGCCTCATGGTCTGCCTGGCTTCGTTGGCTTAGGCCTGGCTGCCATGATGCCTTTTCTGCGCACGTTACTTTGTGACTTTGTTTTTCCAGCCTCTGCTTATGCCCGGCTATTTTAGAACTGTCTGCATTTCTGCCTTTCACCTTTTCTCCTGTTCCCTGTGGGTTACATCTGCACAACATGTACAAGGTCGAAAAACAACGTCCCTTGTTCTTGCTGATCTGGCCAGTCCCTCGCACCTAGACATAACACTACGTACAGCTGCACTGGAGAAATTTGTGTGCTTTTTAATATTGTGATTTCACTTTTGAAGGCACTTGGAGAAAAACCTTTCCAGGGAGAAGAGCTGTGCTTGTCTGATGATGTAAACCTTGCATCTAGATATTGAGGTATGAGGGTCCGCCTGACAATGCCCAGAGGTCTTCTATTTTTATAATAAACTAGCTAATAGCACGGGGAGGGTGGTATGGTCATTTAGCCCTATATCCACTGCTTTATGAAATGCTTTCCCCGTTTGTATTCTATGGAATTGTAACTATGCTTATTATTTTATCATTATGCATTATGCTGATAGTACTGGCACGTGTACTGTATCTTAGAGCACGATAGTTGAAATAAACATTTTAAACTATACTGTGTCTCTTATTACGCGCGTTGTGGACAGGTATGAGTGAGTTATGAAAGGGTGTTCATGCTCCCGCGAGTCCTGAGAGAGATACCGTGTTCTGGGTTGTCTAATCATTGGTAGCATCGCTGCTAATGAGACGCTAAAGCTAGTCGGATTGGGATTGTGGGTACTAAGGTGTATGGTTGGTTCACCACTATACTCCGAGGTCCTATTATCCTGTGCATAGCTCTGTGTATGTGCAGAATCCCTACAACATGGCGCCACCAACGAAGTGGGCTGCTTATCTGCGAGACGCTTGAGTAGTACTTGTGCTTGTCCACAACCCCCTTCACAGACGCTTCCGGACGCGTGTGTGAGGGTGATACCTCCTATATTGACGTTTTTATAGGTTCTTTCAAGCTTGAAGTTGTTAAAAGGTGTTTAAATAAAACCCCATATTGTGCTGCCTCATACTAGGTTGTCGAATATTTTTAGCCTTAAATGGCTGTCCAAATTGCGGCACATAGCCGCGCAGCGCTCCGGGCTCACTTGACAGTGTATGGAGTGCCTGACGCGGGTGTCGATCTGATCTTTGTGGTACAAGCGGATCCTGCTTACCACTTTGAGGTGTTTTACTCTTGGGTCACCTTCCCGGCGGTGGATGGGACTGATAATGTGTTCCATGAATATACAGCCACGCTCTTCCTATAATCTATAGGCCTTATCGAAATCTTGAAGTACCGCTCACGGCGTGGCAACACCGTGTTTGGTTTAATGGCGCCCTACCCCAACCGATTTCCCCGATTCGTTTAGGCCCCTTATCGATTGAAGGGGCCACTTGGCCAGTTTTGGCCGGGTATACCCCACATCCGCGTTATATGACGCTAGCAGTTGCTGAACTGCGTGAAATGCATACGTCTTTGATATGTGTGCACAGAGCTTTAGTGCAGTATGTTACAGGCACTATCCAGGGAGCCCCGCCTGGAGTTGCGGCGCATCCAGCTGGACCAGGCGGTGTAACGGTAAGTCCCGTCATGGTTAATTCGGTGATGGGCAAGCGCCCACAAAATAAGGACGATTTGCCTTATTGGCTTGCAGAAAAATCTGACCAGCTGGAGGCAGTTTTTCCAAATACTTCTCCTGTGGAAAAACACAGAATTTTGACGATTAGTTTGCCAAAAGACTTGATCCCCGAGTTGACAGAATGTAACAACTGGGGTAAGGTATTCGCAGCAGTATATGCGAAGTGTTTCAGCACTCCTTCCATGACAGTTCTCCCCTCTGTAATTAAACGAGTGCAGGATGAGCACGGCCCTGAAGCGGCTGTGGAATTAGGGATGAGACTGGTGGGAGTGTTCGATGTAGTAGCTGATTTGATCCTTGCGAATGTCAAAGGCGATGCAGTTAACTTTCAAGTAGCTAATGCTTTGGCTTTGATCCCAGAACCGGACAAGCCGCGCGAATTACCAAAAATTATTGCACAGGCTTACAAAACCATTGGTCGTAATAGCCTGGGCGTTAAGCCTTTTGCTAAAACGCAAACACAATCGCAACCACAACCGAAAACTCAATCTGAGAAAGATGAGAAACCGTTCTTTACTAAGAAGAGCTGGAGGTTGAAAAAACAGGGTAAGCAACAGAAGAAGCCAGGGTCGCGAGGCGCATCCCCGGTTTCCGTTTCTTCTGAACGCACTTATGATTTGCGCGATAGGGCGAGAATTAAATCTCCAGAGAGATTTCAAGTCCCTGATACGCGTTCTCCTCGTTCTTCACAGGCACCGTCGACCTCCCAGACAGGTGGAGGAGATCGCCAGGATAGAGGCAGTGGTCGTGAGGCTCCACAGGGACGAGACCAACCTCGACAACAGGTCCGAGGGAAACCAGAAGAATTTCCACGTTCTCGCCCACAGTTTCAGAAGAAGAAAGTTGCAGCTGTAACAGCGAGGTATGCCACAAACGGTGAGAACGAGACTCCTGAATTGGACGTGGGCAGTGACGCTCCTAGACAGCGCAGCGGAAGTTACCATAGTGCGGGAGGCACTACGTCCTCATGTGGAGGCGACAGCAACTGATACATTCATTACTGTTGAGACAGCAGACACCAGAGTGGCACCCCCTGACAGACTATATAATATTGTCATTCAAATTGAAGGTGACATACAGCGTGTTATTAAAGGGATTTTTTGGGAGAATCTGACCTCTTCTTACGACATTCTGTTAGCAGAGGCAGATTGGCCGCCCCCATTCGTACTTGCTGCGCGTAGAGGAGTGGAGGTAATCCTTCTGAGCTTTTCTCGTCATGTCCCTAAGGACAAAGCGGAGGCTCTCGCAGCTGAATGGGCTATGTCCCTGGCTCCAGCGTTATACCGCAACCACGTGGGCTGGGATGAAGACTCTCCCCCCCATGATATTCCTTTGCGGTCGCTGCCACAGCCACAACCCCAATATCCCATCAAGCGGGAAGCTAAAGGTCCCGTTACCGAAATTCTGACACAATTAGAATATCAAGGAGTAATTGAAACATGCGTATCACCAATGAATAATCCCCTTTTCGCGGTTTCTAAACCCGATGGATCGTACCGCCTAGTATTGGATTACCGACATTTGAACTCTCATTGTCGGACCTTTGCGGTACAAAATACACACAGTTCTGCGCTTGTAGACAGTCTTGTTCGTAAAAAATATAAAACGACACTTGACCTATCCAATGGATTTTACACGCACAACTTGTCCCCGGAGTGCAGCCAATGGAGCGCTTTCACTTCCGGTGGTAAACAATTCAAATTCCGGTGTTTACCCATGGGCTACAAGAACAGTCCGGGTGTCTTCGCCGCCCGTGTTGTCTCTTTGTTGGACAGCATAGACCCGGATGCGTGTTCGTACGTCGACGACATTTATCTGACAGACGACGAGTTATGGCCGCATCTTTCCCGAGTGGACCGCATTATTCTTGAATTTGCGGTCTTAGGATACAAATTTAATTTTGCCAAATCTCACATTGCTGAATTTACCGTTTTGTTTTTGGGCTATGAGCTCAACAATGAAGGTAAGGGCTTAGCTCCCCATTTTTGGGAGAAATGCGCACTCTTGTGCCCTCCAACCACTCTGAAGAAGCTTCAGTCTTTACTGGGCTTTCTAAACTTCGGGCGTACTTACATTCCCGAATATGCCCAGCGTATCAAGCCACTTTATGCCTTGATACAACCTAACTTTTCGAAGTCATGCTGGCTTCCCGAGCATTCCTCTATACTGCAGTTTTTGCAGTCAAATCTACTTGAATCAAAATTCTTGTTGACTCGTGACAACCACACTAACCTGGTGATTAGAATCGTTCCAGGGGCAGTGGGCTTCACGTACTTAACCTTTAACGAAGGTGACACAGTACCGATTGCATACAAGTCACATCTTTACACTTCAGCAGTGCAAATGGCGATTCTAAAGGAACGCGCACTGGCACAGGGAAAACGCATTTTGGTGGTAACACCATATCCTGCCCTTGAGGCAGTGACGAAAGCGAGTGTTCCGAACTCTAAGGCGTTGCACCCCCGTTGGATACAATGGGCTACATCTCTGACGTCTCCGGACGTCACTTTTATCTTTGATTCCTCTCTTCAGACACAGGAGTTTTTGCAGTATAAATTTGTTCATCCTCCCCCTCTGTCTTTGCTACCGCTTGAGGAGTACGAATGTATTATCTATACCGATGGTTCGGCACAACCGGCCATGGGTTCCAAGCATGCTTATTCAGCAGCATGTGCTATTGTTGCAGGTACTATGGTGAACGGAGAGTTCAAATCGACTGTAGTGCACACACAGGCACTAGGAGACAGTACTGCACAATTGGCCGAGCTGCGTGCTTTGGTGCTCGCACTTGAGTTCGCTAATCCGGACGTGACCACTCTTATTATATGCGATTCTTACTACTGTGTTCAATCTTTCAATGACAAGCTATTCTTTTGGTCGCAAAACGACTATAGAGATGCAAAAGGCAGCACTATTAAGCATAAAATGCTTTGGGTTCGAGTGGCAGATCTAAAACAACGTCTGCCTCTCACACAGGTGATTCACACTCTTGGCCACCAGCGTGTGGGCACACACGCTGTCGGTAACGGTTTGGCAGACGAAGCTGCCAAATCAGCAGTCGCCACGTGCTCAGTAGCTGCAGTTACAAGATCCATGACTAAAATAGATAATGATATTTTGGCAGCTATTGCTGCGACAAAGGAAGGAGTTAATTTCCCACGGGGTTTGCCTTCTAAATATTCTTATCAGTTAGGTCCCGAACAGGCTCCTTACGTACGAATTCCAGACGTTGGTGATCGGCTGATTCCCAACGCAGACAGCAGACTTTCCTTGATAACGGCCGCACACGAAGACATGGCTTCGGCTCATGCTGCCGTGTCTGCGACGGTCTCCATCTTGCAGCAGCGTTACTGGTGGCGTGGTTTATATAAACAGACCCGTACTTATGTGCTTTCTTGTGACGTTTGTCAGCAAATTAAGGTTTCCACGGTTACACGACCACCGCAAACCCTGCTCTGCATTTCAAACAGACCTTTTGGGTGTGTTTACCTGGATCACTGCGGTCCATTTTCTTCTGACACTGCATATAAGTACATCTTGGTTGCAGTGGACTCGTGCACACGTTTCATCTGGGTTTGGCCACAACGGAGTGCTGACGCTCGAAATGTCATAAGGGATTTGCGTGTCTTTGTGGGAATTTTTGCCTGTGGCACCTTCCATTCTAACCAAGGTCCAGCGTTCATCTCTAAGGCGTACAAGGACGCGATGGGGTCACTGGGGGTGCGGGTGAAATTTTCGTCTCCATATCGGCCTGAGGGCAATTCGATTGTTGAACGAATGAACCGTGACTTAAAGCAATCCTTGACAGCTAGAGTCTTAGGTACTGGCAGGAACTGGCTGGCCCACTTGTATACCGTACAACGTGCACTTAATAATCTCCCTAGAAGACCTCTGGGTGGGCGGACCCCATACGAAATGCTCTTTGGCATTCAAATGTTTGTGCCCGACCTTGATGGTCTAGACATGGCGGCGCAATCCGCAATCTTTGATGTAGATAACCATTCTACTATGTTACAGGACTTACAAGAAGCCCGAGACAAACTTGCAAACGAACATTTACCTTCAGCCACAGACGCTGTGCTGCAGATTCCGGTTGCCGGCTGGCTTCCGAAGGTTGGAGACCTGGTCCGAGAGAAGGTGGAGAACAAAAAAGAATTTGGCCCCTCTTATCGTGCACCGGTCCCAGTACTTGGCTTGAAGGGTACACGTACAGTCATCTTACCACCGCTTCCAGGTCGAAAGGACAACAGATACATCTCAGTGGACAATGTCAAGCTACAACATCTGGCCGATCCTGAATAGTGTAACACCAGCGGTCTCTTGTCCAGCCATTTCCCGGACAACTGTTTGTGGCCCTCCAGCCCGAACGGTCACTGATGTTGCTATCGAGATGGTAGATTTGCCTGATTGCTTACTCGACTACCCGGATTCCCCCTGCAACGAGGAGACTGAGTATACCTACCCCGCCAACGAGTCGGTGGCTCACCTACCAACAACGCCACTGAGCCCAATACGTTATTCCTTTGACTCGGATTCCACCTCATCACTTATCCGGTCCAGATTCAGTATTTTTGTATCCTGGTTCAGAGACAATTTTTTTTATACCTCCTTGGACATATATCTGGTTGGTACTATTCCTGATTTTTCTGTTCATGTCCATTGGCTTTGTCACAGTTTTTTTTCTACTCATCAATGGTCACTATTTACCAGAACGCTCTGCAGTGAACTGTGTCGCTGGAACTATGGCTCCACATTCGTCTTCTCACATCATGAAGCGTGACCACACGTTCGTGAACATTTCAGCTTTCCCAGTCGCTGATGGCATCGTATGGGATAGGGTAAATTTCCAAATTCATGGACAAACTGAGATTTTTAATGTACCAAATGTCCTCCGTGTTTCAATGGGTGATGTCGTTAAAAGTAATATTTATTCTGACGATTGGGATGTACATGCCGTTGAATCGTTATTTACTGATTTGAAATATTATGCTGCTTTTAATGCTGAAGACTTGTACATGAATTCTGCCAGTTATGCCGATTTATATTGTTACCAGCATTGGGGCAACCACTTTCTCCATAAACCAAGTACCCTTCGGGGTCCTTTTAATTACACCCAATGGGAGCATTGTCCGACCCCTTTGCCAGGTAGCTCCCAGACTCTTAAAAATAAGTTTACTTATTTTACTGACTTTGATAGATCGAACCCTGGGTCCTATTATTTTAAATTGAACACTTCATCTACACAGAAGATCATGTTGACCCACACCAAGTTGCTGTATTCGGGTTCCTTTTTGGCTGCCTTGGCTGTGGGTGGTTATGAACACTGGCAGGACACCATTGACTTGAAATCAATTTGGGGCTCCAAATCATGGCAGGTACAAGGCACGGAAGCCTTGCACCGTGCTTGCCTAATCCCGACCCAAATTTTGTTTTTAAATCATTCCATCTATCAAACAACGTGTTGGGGTTTGGCTACTTCCAAACAATTAAATGCACCTTCCAATCCTGTGTTGTCTTCCAGTCCCAACGAGAGCTTGCATTTCAATGTTTCCCTTACAGATTTGCAAGCTATGTTTCAGAACAATTCATTTAATGTTTCCACGTTTGTTCAGTCACCCTGGTTGGCTTGGCCAATGGCGGCAAATGCCTGCCAACTGCGTTTTCATGACCCAGCTCCTGGTTACAAACAGGATAGGCCAGACCCGAGGTTTTCTGACTCTCGTACTGTTACAACGTATTCTGTTGGTAAATTATGTAAACAGTGGTTGCAGCACTCTTCCTTAGATTCTGTAAAACAGCATTTATCCCTCCTATCAGGCAACATTGATCTATCCGATTTTGTTCTGGGGCCTCGTGGTCCTCGACCTAAGAGATTCATTTATGAGACTTACAATGAACTCTGGAAGCTTTCACAAATTGAAGCTGCCTCCCGTCTTCGGGAGATTGATCAAGCAAATTTAGAAAAGGTGCTTGCTGTTGTTGACAATAGTATTAATACCCTGTCTTCCCGCATTTACACATTAGAGAATATTGTTTCCTCTGTTGTTGATATTGTACAAGATGATGTTTCTGTGTTATATCATGGTCAAAATCAATTGCGTTCAGTGATGCAGTTTGCATGGACTTTGCAGACGCTTAAAATGGGTAAGGTTCCTTGGCATTTTTTGAACACCCATTCTCTGTGGCGGAATTAGATTCTGCAGTGTGGCTAGTTCACGGGGTTATCGCCTTGCCTTTTTCTTTGTTTGAATTCAGTTCATGCATGAAACATTATCCTGTTGGCCGTTTTCAGCCTTTAGGCAGTGCCTTCCTGCATGAACTGTGGTCCCTACCTTTCATGTTTAAATGTCTTAGGGACGGAAAAGAAGTTTTTCTCACAGGAGAGTCATGCGATTCTACTGTGGGTCATTCCCTTATTTGCAAAAACATTAAATTGCACGGGGCTTGTAACGTTTCGGCTCCGAATCTTGCTTGTGTTTTGAAGGGCATTCCTGCTCCTGCTATATCTCCTACTTTTACTGTGCTTTCAAATGGTAGCTATCTGCTTCTGAATAATCAGGACTGCTGTGGCATGCTGTCCGGCATACCCTATATTGTAACAGTTTCCCACAGGGTTGTCTGCTGCAAAAATGTGCTTTTTCCTCCCCGCACGACATCATAGATAGTTCCATTTGGCCTTCCATTCCTACTTTGAAGGCGGATTTCAATAAATTGAGCAGAATAAAGGCGCTATTATTGAACCAGGAGGTTATGCTCACATCCGCCCGGGAGACATTCATTCTCCAGGTGGCGAGTACCCACAGTGAAATACAGGCCCTTTTGAACACAAACCTCCCACAACATTTCGGTGAACTGATTCACCGTGTTTTCAATGCAACACGCACCGAAGGTCTTGTGCACTTTTTTAAAGTTGTGGGCTCCGGCCTTGTTACCTCCTTTCAAACTATCTTTGGTGTAATTCCGGCTTTTATTCATTCCATTTTTTCCAGCGTGTTTGGCGGCTTTCCGTTGATCCTCGCCTTAGCGGCTGGTGTATTACTTTTGGTCTGTTTGCTACGCAATGGCTGCACTTCCAGGGGGCATCCTCGACCCAGGTCGTCTCCAGTTGCTCCGTGAGCGCATCCTCGCCGGCTTCGGCATTTTGCCCTTGGCGACACTCAGTGTGTCCTACAGACTTTCTTTTCGCTTTGCGTATTTCACTTGCAGGCAACCTGTGATCTCCTGCATCCGATGTCCTTTCTCATGGTCCTTGGATTATTGCCTCTCCAATACGTCCCTGTCTCGCCTGGATTTTGTCCAGTTGATGGGTCCCTTAGAGGCCCATGAGCGGGACTGTTCCGGTGCTGGCTACATGGCGCGTGCGGCTGCACTTGGGATTTTGGAACAATGGGATGTCTGTGCGGCTGCTCAGCATCTCCTGCAACAAAGTTATATTGAGTATCACGCAAGTTGTCCCGCAATGCTGTTCACTGCTCCCTCTTGCGAGGAACATGACTGCAGTTTTGATTTATTGGACTGGATGGCGTCTCTTTTTTCTGACGATTCCAACGATGTCCTCTTGGAAAGTGTGGCGTTTTTCTGCACTTACACTCTCATGGATTAAGGGGGCCTCCGCTTTCAGCGAACGACCTCACTGGATTTTTTTATTCTGCAGACGTTTTTTTTTTTCTTTCCACCAGTTCCTTGTCCTTCATTGAGGACTATTCCGCGACAGAAGTTTCTATTCTGCTCCATCTGTTTGAACTCTGTCTTCGTCCTATGTCTTCGCCAATGGACTGACCAGGGGAGGGTGTCATGTGGTTTGTGGCCTCATGGTCTGCCTGGCTACGTTGGCTTAGGCCTGGCTGCCATGATGCCTTTTCTGCGCACGTTACTTTGTGACTTTGTTTTTCCAGCCTCTGCTTATGCCCGGCTATTTTAGAACTGTCTGCATTTCTGCCTTTCACCTTTTCTCCTGTTCCTTGTGGGTTACATCTGCACAACATGTACAAGGTCGAAAAACAACGTCCCTTGTTCTTGCTGATCTGGCCAGTCCCTCGCACCTAGACATAACACTACGTACAGCTGCACTGGAGAAATTCGTGTGCTTTTTAATATTGTGATTTCACTGTTGAAGGCACTTGGAGAAAAACCTTTCCAGGGAGAAGAGCTGTGCTTGTCTGATGATGTAAACCTTGCATCTAGATATTGAGGTATGAGGGTCCGCCTGACAATGCCCAGAGGTCTTCTATTTTTATAATAAAGTAGCTAATAGCACGGGGAGGGTGGTATGGTCATTTAGCCCTATATCCACTGCTTTATGAAATGCTTTCCCTGTTTGTATTCTATGGAATTGTAACTATGCTTATTATTTTATCATTATGCATTATGCTGATAGTACTGGCACGTGTACTGTATCTTAGAGCACGATAGTTGAAATAAACATTTTAAACTATACTGTGTCTCTTATTACGCGCGTTGTGGACAGGTATGAGTGAGTTATGAAAGGGTGTTCTTGCTCCCGCGAGTCCTGAGAGAGATACCGTGTTCTGGGTTGTCTAATCATTGGTAGCATCGCTGCTAATGAGACGCTAAAGCTAGTCGGATTGGGATTGTGGGTACTAAGGTGTATGGTTGGTTCACCACTATACTCCGAGGTCCTATTATCCTGTGCATAGCTCTGTGTATGTGCAGAATCCCTACAACAATATTGAGGCGACATCAAAATTGCCTATCACAAAACGACCTGGTTTTGCAAGTGGGGTCACCTGGGTTTGTGGCCCCGTGCTCGGCAGCCAGCTACGGAAACCTACCAAACCCACACATTTCTGAAAACTAGATACCCGGGGGGTTCCACGGAGGTATGGCTTGCGTGGATCCCCCAATGTTTTCTTACCCAGAATCCCCTGCAAACCTCAATTTTAGCTGAAAAAATCACCTTTTCCACACATTTTTGTGTGGGAAAGTTGTGGCATCACCGGGCTGACACAAATTTCCTACCACCCAGCGTTCCCCCAGGTCTCCCGATAAAAATGGTGCCTCACTCGTGTGGGAGGCCCAACTACCGGCGACAGGCAAGGGCCCAAAACGTATTGAGGCGACATCAAAATTGCCTATCACAAAACAACCTGGTTTTGCAAGGGGGGGTCACCTGGGTTTTTGGCCCGTGCTCGGCGGCCAGCTAGGGAAACCTACCAAACCCACACATTTCTGAAAACTAGACACCCGGGGTGTTCCAGGGAGGTATGGCTTGTGTGGATCCCCCAACGTTTTCTTACCCAGAATCCCCTGCAAACCTCAATTTTAGCTGAAAAAAATCACTTTTTCCACACATTTTTGTGTGGGAAAGTTGTGGCATCACTGGGCTGACACAAATTTCCTACCACCCAGCATTCCCCCAGGTCTCCCGATAAAATTGGTGCCTCACTCATGTGGGAGGCCCAAGTACCCGCGACAGGCAAGGGCCCAAAACGTATTGAGGCGACATCAAAATTGCCTATCACAAAACGACCTGGTTTTGCAAGGGGGGGGTCACCTGGGTTTTTGGCCCGTGCTCGGCGGCCAGCTAGGGAACCCTACCAAACCCACACATTTCTGAAAACTAGACACTGGGGGTGTTCCAGGGAGGTATGGCTTGCGTGGATCCCCCAGCGTTTTCTTACCCAGAATCCCCTGCAAACCTTAATTTTAGCTGAAAAAATAACTTTTTCCACACATTTTTGTGTGGGAAAGTGGTGGCATCACCGGGCTGACACAAATTTCCTACCACCCAGCGTTCCCCCCGGATTCCCGATAAAAATGGTGCCTCACTCGTGTGGGAGGCCCAAGTACATGCGACAGGCAAGGGCCCAACACATATTGAGGCGACATCAAAATTGCCTATCACAAAATGTTTTGGGTCCTTGCCTGTCGCAGGTACTTGGGCCTCTCACACGAGTCAGGCACCATTTTTACCAGGAGACCTGGGGGAACGCTGGGTGGTAGGAAATTTGTGTCAGCCCAGTGATGCCACAACTTTCCCACACAAAAATGTGTGGAAAATGTGATTCTTTCAGCTAAATTTGAGGTTTGCAGGGAATTCTGGGTAAGAAATCGTTGGGGGATCCACGCAAGCCATACCTCCCTGGAATCCCCTGGGTGTCTAGTTTTCAGAAATGTGTGGGTTTGGTAGGTTTCCCTAGCTGGCCGCTGAGCACGGGGCCAAGAACCCAGGTGACCCCCCTTGCAAAACCGGGTCGTTTTGTGATAGGCAATTTTGATGTTGCCTCAATACGTTTTGGGCACTTGCCTTCACGGGTACTTGGGGCTCCCACACGAGTGAGGCACCATTTTATCGGGAGACCTGAGGAATGCTGGGTAGTAGGAAATTTGTGTCAGCCCGGTGATGCCACAACTTTCCCACACAAAAATGTGTGGAAAAAGTGATTTTTTCAGCTAAAATTGAGGTCTGCAGGGATTCTGGTAAGTAAACGTTGGAGGATCCACGCAAGCCATACCTCCCTGGAACCCCGAGTGTCTAGTTTTCAGAAATGTGTGGGTTTGGTAGGTTTCCTAGCTGGCCGCCGAGCTACGGGCCAAAATCCCAGTTGACCCTATTTGCAAAACCAGGTCGTTTTGATGATAGGCAATTTTGATGTACGCCTCAATACGTTTTGGGCCCTTGCCTATCGCTGGTACTCTGGCCTCCCATGCGAGTGAGGCACCATTTTTATCGGGAGACCTGGGGAACGCTGGGTGGTTGGAAATTTGTGTCAGCCCAGTGATGCCACAACTTTCCACACAAAATGTGTGGAAAAATGATTTTTCAGCTAAAATTGAGGTTTGCAGGGATTCTGGTAAGAAAACGTTGAGGGATCAACGCAAGCCATACCTCCCTGGAACCCCGGGTGTCTAGTTTTCAGAAATATGTGGGTTTGGTAGGTTTCCCTAGCTGGCCACCGAGCACGGGGCCAAAACCCAGGTGACCCCCTGCAAAACCAGGTCGTTTTGTGATAGGCAATTTTGATGTCGCCTCAATACGTTTTGGGCCCTTGCCTGTCGCGGGTATTTGGGCCTCCCACACGAGCGAGGCACCATTTTTATTGGGAGACCTGGGGGAACGCTGGGTGGTAGGAAATTTGTGTCAGCCCGGTGATGCCACAACTTTCCCACACACAAATATGTGGAAAAAGTGATTTATTTCAGTTAAAATTGAGCTTTGCAGGGGATTGTGGGTAAGAAAACCTTGAGGGATCCACGCAAGCCATACCTCCCTGGAACCCCCCGGGTATCTAGTTTTCAGAAATGTGTGGGTTTGGTATGTTTCCCTAGCTGGCCGCCGAGCACGGGGCAAAAACCCAGGTGACCCCCCTTGCAAAACCAGGTCGTTTTGTGATAGGCAATTTTGATGTCGCATCAATACGTTTTGGGCCCTTGCCTGTCTTGGGTACTTGGGCCTCCCACATGAGTGAGGCACCATTTTTATCGGGAGACCTGGGGAAATGCTGGGTGGTAGGAAATTTGTGTCAGCCCGGTGATGCCACAACTTTCCCACACAAAAATGTGTGGAAAAAGTGATTTTTTTCAGCTAAAATTGAGGTTTGCAGGGCATTCCTGGTAAGAAAACGTTAGGGGGTCCACGCAAGCCATACCTCCCTGGAACCCCCCGGTTGTCTAGTTTTCAGAAATGTGTGGTTTGGGTAGGTTTCCCTAGCTGGCCACCGAGCACGGGGCCAAAAACCCAGGTGAGCCACCTTGCAAAACCAGGTCGTTTTGTGATAGGCAATTTTGATGACGCCTCCATACGTTTTGGGCCCTTGCCTGTCGCGGGTACTTGGGCCTCCCACACGAGTGAGGCACCATTTTACGGGAGACCGGGGGGATCGCTGGGTGGTAGGCATTTTGTGTCAGCCCGGTGATCCCACAACTTTCCCACACAAAAATGTGTGGAAAAAGTTATATTTTCAGCTAAATATGAGGTTTGCAGGGGATTCTGGGTAAGAAAGCGTTGGGGGATCCACGCAACCCATACTTCCCTGGAATCCTCCGGGTGTCTAGTTTTCAGAAATGTGTGGGTTTGGTAGGTTTCCCTAGCTGGCCGCCGAGCACGGGGCCAAAAACCCAGGTGACCCCCCTTGCAAAACCAGGTCGTTTTGTGATAGGCAATTTTGATGTCTCCTCAATACGTTTTGGGCCCTTGCCTGTCGCGGGTACTTGGGCCTCCCACAAGAGTAAGGCACCATTTTTATCGGGAGACCTGGGGGAACGCTGGGTGGTAGGAAATTTGTGTCAGCCCGGTGATCCTACAACTTTTCCACACAGAAATGTGAGAAAAATTTATTTTTTTCAACAAAATTGGAGGTTTGCAGGGGATTCTGGGTAGGGAAATTTTGGGGGACCCATGCAAGCCATACCTTGCTGGACTCCCCCGGGTGTCTAGTTTTCAGAAATGTGTGGGTTTGGTAGGTTTCCCTAGATGGCCGCTGAGCCCGGGGCCAAAAACTCATGGGACCCCCCTTGCAAAACCAGGTTGTTTTGTGATAGGTAATTTTGATGTCGCCGCAATAGGTGTTGGTCCCTTGCCTGTCTCGGGTACTTGACCCACCCTCACAAGTGAGGTACCATTTTTCTCAGAAGACTTTGGGGAATGCGGGGTGGGTGGAATTTTGTGGATCCACACAGATTCCAGAACTTTCCACCACAGAAATGTGAGGAAAATGTGTTTTTTGTTTACAAATGTTGAGGTTTGCAAGGGATTCTGGGTAACAGAACCTGGTGAGAGCCAGTCAAGTCACCCCATCCTGGATTCCCCTGGGTGTCTAGTTTTCAAAAATGTATAGGTTTGCTAGGTTTCCCTATGTGCCGGCTGCGCTAGGGCCCAAAATCCACAGGTAGGCACATTGCTAAAAATAAGTCTGTGCCTAGTGGGCTTTCTGCTGCCCTGAGGGGGAATCGGGGGGGGGGGGACTGGCTATGATTTTGGGGGGTGGGGGCATTGGTATGCCCATTCTGGGCAGCCCCCACCCCCACGCATAAAAAAAGCCAGCGTAATCGCTGGCGCCTAGTGGGCTTTCTGCCCCCCCGGGGGCAGATCAGGGGCCACTGCCCCCATCCACCCCTCGGGGGGCAGAAAGACTGTGGCACTTTTTTGGGGAGTTGTGGGCATTGGCATGCCCATTCTGGGTTGACCTCAACCCTGAATAAAAATTAAAAACATCCTGAGGCCTAGTGGGCTTTCTGCCCCCCCGGGGGGCAGATATGGGGCTATTGCCCCAATATGCCTCTGGGGAGGGGCAGAAAGACTGTGGTAATTGTTTTTGGGGCGGGGCATTATCATGCCCATTCTGGGCAGCCCCCACCCCAACATTATTAAAAAACAAATCCCTCGTGCCTAGTGGGCTTTCTGCCCCCCCGGGGGCAGAACAGGGGCTATTGCCCCCATCTGCCACGGGGGGGCAGAAAGACTGACATTTCCCAGGGGGGTGGGGGCATTGCCATGCCCTTTTTGGGCAGCCCCCACCCCAACATCAATAAAAAAAATCCCCTGGTTTCTAATGGGCTTTCTGCCCCCCCGGGGAGCAGATTGGGGGCTACTGCCCCATCTGCCCCCTGGGGGGGCAGAAAGACTGACATTTCTCGGGGGAGGGGTGGGGGCATTGCCATGCCCTTTTTGGGCAGCCCCAACGTCAATAAAAAACAAAAAATCCCTGGTTTCTAGTGGGCTTTCTGCCCCCCCGGGGGGCAGATTGGGAGCTCCTGCCCCAGTCTGCCCCCTGGAGGGGCAGAAAGACTTACATTTCTCTGGGGGGGTGGGGGCATTGCCATGCCCTTTTTGGGCAGCCCCCACCCCAACGTCAAAAATAAATAAATCCCTGGTTTCTAGTGGGCTTTCTGCCCCCCCGGGGGGAATATTAGGGGCTACTGCCCCCTGTGGGGGCAGAAAGAAAGACTGACATTTATCTCGGGGGTGGTGGGGGCAGTGCCATGCCCTTTTTGGGCAGCCCCCACACCAACGTCAATAAAAAATAATAATCCCTGGCTTCTAGTGGGCTTTCCGCCCCCCCGGGGGCAGAAAGACTCACATTTCTCTGGGGGGGTGGGGGCATTGCCATGCCCTTTTTGGGCAGCCCCCACCCCAACGTCAATAAAAAAAATAATCCCTGGCTTCTAGTGGGCTTTCCGCCCCCCCCTGGGGTGGCAGATTGGGGGCTGCTGCCCCCATCTGCCCCCCAGGGGGGGCAGAAAGACTGTGGTGCCCAAACAAATATGGGGGAGCAAAGGCCCTTGCCCAAGGGGCCGCTCCCCCCTCCCTGGTGTCTAGTGGGTGGATCCCTGCTTGGGGATCGCCCCCCTGGGGTGATCCCCAAGCAGGGATCCACTAGGGAAGGGTACCATTGGAAAGGGAGATTCTCCCTTTCCAACGATACCTCTCCCATCTTTTTCGGTGCTCGGGGGCTGAGATAGCCCCACGAGCACTGAAACTGAAACTAAGTTTCAGTTTCGTTTCGTTGCAATGACGATTGCGCGCCATGCGCGCGATCGTCATTACAACGAAGTTCAGAGAGGCCTGGGGAGGTTGGGGAAGCTCTTCCCCACCTCCCCAGGCAAAAAAAAAGGGAAATCCCTCTGCTGTCTGCAGCAGAGGGATTTTCCTAGCACGTGCTCATGACGGAATGGTTCCGTCATGAGCACACTGGAACTTGTGCTCATGACGGAACCATTCCGTCATGAGCACTGAAAGGGTTAAAGCAGGAAATACATTTATTTCAGTGTACTCTGTAGTGTCCTGCTGGACACGATCTAGTGTTCCGCCTGGTTAACCCACATTGTACACCCACCCATCACAGGCGTCACCGGTCAGGCAGCCCTGCCAAGTATCACGCATTAGGCGTTAGAGTAACGCATTTCAGTGTGGTGGTCCGCATCGCCGCACTGAAATGCAGTGTCACGCATTATAGCGCCTCAGCTGTCATGCGCGGGAGGCTGCTATAATGCACCATACTGTAGTAGCAGTGGCAGCACGCACCGCAGGCTTGGAGGCTCATGCTCAGCTGCTAGAGCTCACCCTCCACAGTGCTGCTACAATGTAACACTCTCTGCACCCGACACTGGCGCGGCATTAGCAATGCCAATCATTGACGTCAGGATGGTCAGAGACCAAGGGCAACACAGACTTCTGAGTCACATGATTAATAGGCGGGTCTTTCCGCTCCTGCTGCGGTGCGAGCGGGCGGGCCGCAGCAGCAGTTTTTAAAATTTTGGCTGCTGCAGAACAGTGCAGCTGGTGGGCAAATGGCAGCACAGGTCTCCACTTACGGAGCTATCATGATCCCAGCGATTCTCGACCCGCCACCGTGACCGCCAGCTCCCCACGGCTTGTTGTGAACGTGGCCGCCACCAGAGGACCCAACCCCAGCCAGCGCCAGCATCTGAGGCAGTGTGCATGTGCAGCTGAGAGGTCATGGGCCCGGCTGAGCCAGAATTGCAGTGGGAGTCAGATGGTTCACGGAGTCAGTGCGGCTACGGGGCCCGCCAATTGCCGCCCTGGCTCAGGCTCGCTTGCTGGCCGCCGAAATAAGTAAGTGTGTCTGATGTTGGTAACTTGCTATGGCTGCTAAAATTTGATTAATTCCTAGCTGCCTTCCGTGCCCCTATATGTTTCTCTCGTCTTCAATACTTAATTTTTGCTCGTAACAAAGTGTCACTCATAGTCGTTAAAATGTCACTCATAATTTCACTGAAATTATGAAAATGTCACACTTGGCAATCTGAAACCTTGGCAGCTATGGTCAGGTGGCCCTGCTAATAAAAGCGGCGGGGCGAATGTGCCCTGGACCAGTTCCAGTATCATATCCACGATGTCTGTGTCACTCATTATAGTAGCATGTGGGCCCGGGGCCCGCAACACTACATACTCCAGCTTGAAACCACCTCCACTTCTATACAAGTTAATGGGTGAATTTACATTTGGGATAGTGTACTTTCGCAGTTGCATAATTAACGCATTAATGAGCAAAGTGTGACCTACCTTTGCTAAATAACATTTATACGTACATGCCAAGGACATGATTCAGGTGGAAGACTCTCGATTTTCTAAGCCAAAAAATGGCTTTAATTTGTCTGTCTCCCACTTGAAATAGACTCTGCTTCAATAGAAGTGAAGGAGCCGGGTTCCACGTTCTAGAATTACTCTGGAACCCTACGCCTATGTCTCTTTTTATCTGCATGAAAGTGTGGAGGAGAGAAAAATCATTAGCCAATCAATTTTTACTGTTCCAATGAACTATGACTATGAAGAATCACAGACTAAATGATTAATTTATTACAAAGTCAAGAACAGTTGGACACACAAGCACCTCAAAATGAGGGTGTAGAAATACATTGGAAAGAATACAAAGCCAAACCTACGGGTGAAATTAAAGTGGTGCAGCATGCACAGGATAACCAGTTCCAGAATCAGGATACAGAAAATGATATCTCCAACATCCAGATTTCCCTTCATTATAGGTACGTAGGTAAAAAGCATTAGTTTGTCCCTACCCTACCACTAACGTGACATTCCTACTTAGCATTTCCCCGAGGCAAGTTCTGTAAAGGTGTCAGCACGTGAAGGCTTCCGAAGAAGTCCACTCACGTTGAATGGGTCAAGTAGCATAAAGCTATGGAGCTCGTTCTAAGAGGATCTCTCTCTCTCTCTCAAGGCAAGGCAGAAGTCTCCAGACACTGTACCTACTTCAAAACATGAACTTGCAAGTAATGTCCCGAAATGCATTGCATCATCACGCCATCCAAGCAAGCCAACTCCATGTAGGTAACTTTCCATGCGGCAGCGATGCTCCCAGGCCTTGACTAGATGTCCTTGATTCCCAGGCTCTCTCCGATGAGAAAGTACAACGATCCCTTAATATCAGCATCGTCATTCAGTGTATCTTCTCCTCCCTAAGCCTTACTCCTAAAACAAAGACATAATCTAACTAACAAGGATGAATTTCTCCACCTGCAACAGAAACATGAGAAAGAACAAATTCCACATGCACATGAAATTCACTAGCGAGTCTAATGCGAGAGCTTCCAGGGGAAAAATACAATTCAGGCTTACAGAATTCGGTCAACATTAGAAATGGCACATAACTTCATGAAAGCACACGTATAAAATGAACATTATTACTGAGCACATTGAAATCAGCACGTTACATAAGCACATCAATAGTTAGCTACATGTATGAATTCTACACGTTAAGGTTTTCGTCTAACCACATATAATTGCAATGTTAATTTCTTCACGTTTACATTTAAATATACCTAACACTTCACTTTTCACTTTAGTACCGTACACGTTCTAACGACCCAATGTTAACCTAATAAAGGATTATATGCGGGCGTGAACTACCCATGATTATAATGCACCCCTACAAATGAAAGAGCAAAATAGCGCTCTAACAGTCCCCCCCCCGATGACTAGTGTCATCATACTAATTTTCAACTCCCTGTAGAAAGAACCGGCCTAAACAGAGGTTGTAGCCTGTCTTCCCTGTCAAAACTTCTCTAAATTCTTGACATTCTCATAGTGACTGTCCTGCAGTCTCTTCAGTCTCCTCTCTCGCTGTCTAAGAGAATTCTCAGCTGTCTTGACCGATGCCACTTGTAAGCTTTCACTGTTCCCATCAACAAGATGATGCAACCACAACTATTACTGTTGGTTTTAAGATATAACCAAGAATTCCTTTTCCAAGATTTGCAAACCAGCTTCCAACCCTTCCAAATCCTATACCAACCTTGCTCCAAACACACTCAGTTGCCAAATCATGTACCTCATGATGTATCTCAGTGATGTTACTTATATAGTTCCTCAGATCCTTGCTATGGTCTGGGATATAAGTACAGCACTGTTGCACCCTCAGCATTTTACAGACTCCGCCCTCTTTTGCTAATAACACATCTAGAGCAAGACAGTTTTGCATCACCATAGATCTTATCAAGACCATCTCTCCATCTACGAGTAGTAATATGATCACACACACTCTGTCCCACAAATATCTTGTCATAGTACGTTTATACTTTTCTTATACAAAGCTTCCCTCACTGTTCCCAATCTAAGGCTATTGGACCATAACTTCACCTAGCTGTGTGAGCTAACTCTTCCTTGGTCCATTCAAAATTTCTTTTTCTTCTATTAAGCTTAACTACTAATGATCTATGTCTATCTTCTACTTGATCTACAAACTTCTTTTCTATGTGAGTTAGCATGCATGTCAAATTATGTCTATGTGCATAAGCCGTGTCTAAGGTAACAGTAGGTTTGAAATACTTTCCCTTTCTCTCTTCTTGCTTGTAATAATCCTACTTATTAGGATGCTTGTAAGCTCGAACCTCTGAAAGCACTATGTCATAATTGGCGAAATAGTACTTGTAATGACCCTTACCAAAAAACATGCTAAGCAATAAACTACAAGTAATACCATACGTCAAAGGCAGATGATGGTGTCTGATACCCTCCTCCACCGATGCAGGTAATTGCATACACACATAGCAATCTCTCACATCCAGCGTATTTACATACTCATACAGCAACTTCGCATAAGCATTCAACGTATAATCACCCTTAGACAAATCCACGTGCAACAAACGACTGGTTTGTTCTATCAAAGCACTGTCAGCTCCTAATGTACCCTCTTTTCTACTAGAAGTGGTAGGGGTGGATGTCCCATTTACTCCCACTCCATTAACTTCAGCTTCATGTGGACCTATAACAGACATAGTAATAACAACAGCAATGACTACGATTACTCCTACCATAAGTGTACCTATTATACATTTGTGACTACGGTTCGAATTTCCAGACTCCATTTTCAATTGAGTTCGGATTGTGACTGTAAGAGGATCAATGTAAAGTCTCTTTCTCTGCCTCTCACTGTTGCACAGCAAAGTTCTTACACAGTTTCTTGAAGTCGTGGAAACAGTTCTCACTCAGTTCATGGCACACTTATTTACACAGCTGGTAGACTTCCCTAGCCCTCTTTCTTCTTCTATGGACAAGTCCCTAATTTTATTCTTCTTCCAATCAGGCCTAGGTTATCTTCTTTTGAGCAAAAGATTTTTTTTTTTATTTTTTTATTTACAGTTCACAGTTCAATTTACATCCCTTATGAGATCAAAGCCAATATCTTCAATGACACGCTGCAAAAGTTCAACACAAAATGCTGCAATCTCCTGAGCTGGTGGCTGATACGCAAAAGTTGGAAACGTGAAATCTTCCAAAATCAAGCTGTGCAAGCCACTCAGTCTTGGTGGATCTGGTACAGTCAGTGTCAGAACTCCATTAGCTTCTACTCCAGGGACTAACAATTTCAATTATCAGCACCGATGTTCCGCACCTCACTCGTCTGGACCTCACTCTCCCCAAACTCACTGTTCCCGGAATTTGTGACCAGGTAAGTCCACACCGGGGAAGATTACCTCTGGTACGATACCCTCACCCTCCTCGATCTCCTCAAGCTCCCCTGTGCTCGTTCTGTGTCACTTTGATCCGATTCAGACGATTCAGATATGGGAGCAAGATCTCTTTCCGGTGCAAGTCTCAGGTTCTGCCTTTTCTGTCTCACCGGCCACGATTCTCTTTCAAACTCAGTTTTCTTCCGCAGCACCCAACCACTCACCACACCAGTCTCTTCAGCTGAGTCTGACTCTATACCACTCACAACGTTACCGTCTCCCTCAGAGTCTGTATCTGGGCCTTGTGTAGTGTGACCCCCCACAGCTCGACCTGGTGAGTATCCAGCCTCTTCAGGAACCCCCACAGCTTGGCTTGACCTCTCCGGTGGCCTTGCAACCACGGCTAGGGAGAGGAGCTGTTTCTTCTGAGGGTTCTGAAACTCTGCGGGTATGGGAGGCGTTAATCCAGTTTGGCAAACCTTTTCACTTCACAGCTGTGTTCGTCACCAAAATCACCTGGTAGGGACCTCGCCAACTTGCATCAAGACAGTTTTTCCTCACATGTTCCCAGACTAGGATCCAGTCCCCGGGGCACAGGTCATGACAGCGTTCTTTCGAGGTCGGTGCAGTCGCAGCTTCAACCTGGTGAGACTCAGAACGAACCACATCAGCCAATCCTTTGCAATAGTCAAGGACCAAATCATCGGTGATGTTTATCAATGCTGTGGACGGCACCGCAGGCATCACCCTCCCCATGAGAATCTCATGCAGGGATAGTCCGGTTCTCCTATCTGGAATACTTCGCAAACTCATCAGCACCAAAGGCAACAAATCATGCCTAGAGACGTCGAAGAGCACACCTTTGCCAGTCTCATCTTTAGAGTTCTGTTGATCTGCTCCACAATGCCTGACGCCTCCGGCCTGTAGCTACAGTGCTATCTCTGATCAACATTCAAGGCAGTGCTCAACATCTTCATGATCTCACTATGAAAGTGAGTTCCTCTATCCAACTCCTACGAAGTTGGAAACCCGAACCTTGGAATCAACTCTATCAGCAATAGCTTGGCTGCAGTGAGGCTATCACACCTTCTAGTCGGATATGCTTCCACCCACAGTGAAAAGATGCACACTTCAACTAGAATGTACCTCAGCCCATTGCACCTAGGCATCTCAATGAAATCCAGTTGAATACGGTTAAAAGTGCCCCCAACCTTCCAATGTGACTCAAGGCAACCACAGTTTTCTTTCCAGCATTCATCTGTTGACACGTAACACATCGGTGGCCCACTTCATCAGCAAACACACAAAACTTCAGGTTAAACCAAGTTTGTCTGAACACTCACACCATTGCATCTCTCCCAATGTGAACTGCTCCATGAAACTGTCTCGCCATAGGATTCAGTGAACAATCTAGCAACACTGCTCGACCATCAGTTGAGACCCAAATGCCATCAGCCCTCTACTTACAACCTGCTTTGATCCAACCAGCTTCTTCTTGGTCTGACACTTCTCCCTGCAGACAGCCTGACCTCATCCCAGGTATCCGCTATGGCCAACATCATGCTGAGCTCGGTTCTTTCTGTACTCTCACCTGAATAGTTCCCATTAAAAATGCATGTATGAATAGCACAAAAGCAGGCAACTTCGTCCGCATACCGACTCCCAACTGTCACAAAATCCTCCCTAATCCTGTGAATAGCGCACTTTACGACTTCCAACAGTTGTCTCACAAACTCTCCATTTCTGATGGGAGATTCTGAAGACATTAAGAACCCCGTCTGTGACCATAGCTGTCCGAAGTCATAAACCACACTGAAACCATACTGGCTGTCGGTATAGATGGTGACTCGGATTTGATCAGAAACAAGACATGCATGTGTCAAAGCAATGATTTCAGCTACTTGTGCGGAGTATACTCCCTGTAGACAAGCCGCTTCCACAACTCCAGAAATGGTACAAACAGCAAAAGCTGCTCTTAAGTAGCCCTCATTGTCACTTAAGCATGAACCATCAACAAAGGACTTGATCTGATTCAGATAGAGGTTCATCGACAATGTTAGGTCGCGGTTTGGTACAGAGTTCAGTCACATCCAGACAGTCATGGTCCTCACAATCTTCTCCCTCAACATTAGGCATAGGCATCAAAGTAGCAGGATTTAACACAGAACATCTCTTCAAGGTAACATTCTTAGAGGCTAGCATTATCTGTTTGTATCTCATTAGCCTATTGTTGGTCAAGTGCTGTATGTTGGTTATCATCATCAGGAGCTCAACTGAATGTGGAACATAAACAGTAAGAGGATGACCCATCACAATACTTTCACATCTTTCAATGCTGACACCAGTTTCAGCAATAGATTTGAGACATCCGGGCAAAGGATCTAATGTAGCTGAGAAATAGGCCACTGGTCTACGGACACCTCCATGAGTCTGGGTGAGTACAGATAGTGCACAACCTTCCCTTTCGCAGCAGAATAGCAAAAATGCTTTGTTGTAATCAGGTATTCCTAGAGCTGGAGCATGACACAAGCTTTCTCTCAGCTCCAAGAAGGCAATTAAGCAGTCGTTATCCATTTTCTGCCAAGCCTCTGTTTCTGAAGCAATCAGGAAGTCATCAATATATTGCACAAGCACTGAACTTTGTAGCAGCACCAAGCTCTCAATGTTCTTTTTCAAGATCTGGTTAAAGATGGATGGACCCTCAGTTTACCCTTGTGGAATACGGCACTATGTTAACACACAGTTCTCCAGCCGAAAAGCAAATAAAAATTGGCTTTCCTCATGTAAGGGCATCAAAAAGAATGCTTGGCATAAGTCAATCACAGTGAACCATTCAGCCTCACAAGGAATTTGGAACAGTGTCACAGATGGATTTGGTACCCCGGGACAACATGGAATAACAATCGAATTGTCTTTCCTCAAATCTTGAACAATGCGATATTTACCGCTCAATTTCTGTAATCCCATTATAGGTGAATCACATGGACTTCCTATTATCTCTTTCAAGATGCCCTGCGCAATCATGGACACAATCCCAGGTGTAATTCCTGCCACCGTTTCCGGTGTCAGGTTGTATTGGGGTTTGCTTGGAAATTCTGTATTGAACTTGATCTGTATGCGAACTGGCTCAACTCCTTGAATCAATCCTATCACTTCCCCTGGGAAGTCCCACACCACAGGAGGGACGGTGCCTCTCAAATCACATGGCATGTCATCCACTGTTAGTACGGGAAGCATGTCCACAGTGGTTCTGGTTTGCCAATTTGAAGGCAATGTCATCATCATTAGTCTATAGTTCCACTTCCCTAGGCGTACAATAGATGGTACAATTCAGTTTGCATAAGAGTTCACATCCTAGCAAACAGACTGGCCTCGAATCACACACCACAAACTGGTGTTGATCCTGGAAAGTTCAGATTTACAATGGTATCTCTTCTGTTAGCGGGTTTGTCATTCATCTATTGGCAACTCCTACAACTTGGATCGATTGTCCCGAGAGTAGTAGGTTTGGGACTAGTGTGGATCTCACAGTGGAATGAGTAGCACCAGTATCAATCAAGAATGTAATGGGATGACCGTCTACATCTGCCTCCACATACGATCCACTCTGGGCTACCTCTAAGACTCCTCCAAGGGTACAGTCTTCCTCCCACCTCAGGCAACGTCATTGTGACAGATCATGATCAAATCTGTCCAGAGTTTCTATAATGGGCATATGGTGATACGCTCGATTACTCTGTGGGATTCTCAGAGGTTGGGTACTTGCACTAGCTGATTCTGATCCCTCCCATTAAAGGATCTAGGTCTTGTCACTGTGTTTATATAATCAGGCACCTGTGCAATCTCTTCTTCCTGCAACTGATTTGCAGGATTTGCTCGACACTTGCACTTCCAATGCCTGATTTTGTGACAATAATGACAAGCAGTGGTTTTCTTTAGCGTATTGATGTCTACACCTGGCTTGGGATCTATCCCTTTCCCTTTTTCCTGTCCGGTACTGTTCGACACATTCTGAATCCCTCCTTGGTTGTTCCCCTGATTCCGACCTAAAGTTCCCCCATTTGTCTGCGCCTGCTCTACTCTGTTTGTATTTCTCATCTGAACCAACATCAACTTCTCCTTCATTCTTCTGTGCTTGGAATCCACCTCATCGCTACAATAACTGGCATACCGTAGGATCTCATCCACGGATTTGTTTTGCCAGCAGATTAGATGCTATTGAATCAAAAATATAATCTCTGGCCTCAGTCCTAGCACAAACTTGGAAACAAACAGTCCCATGTCCTTAGGATCAAGAGTATCTAACCCGCTGTACTACTTGAAGGCTTGCAGAAGCCATTCATAGTAAGTATGTACTGATTCCTTGGGCTCCTGGGTTGTTAGATCTATCTTGTCCCAATCGATATCTTGAGGAGGTATTTTAGACTGCAACCATGTAATTACCTGTTCAAACTTTTTCATCACCAAAGGTGAAGGGCCATGAGTTATGGGATCTCTATCTGGTTCAGTAGAAGGCCAATCGATAGCATTCTTAAAAGCAGACCATAAGTCACTAGGAACCTGTTAGACCTGGCACCATTGGCGTGGGTTTCCCCTGTATTTTTGCCTTTTGCCTCTTGTGTTTTTGCTGTGTGTTGGACTTTGTTTTTCTGGTCTAGATGCTTTGGGCACTTTGCCACTGCTGTTCAGTGCCAAAGTGCAAGTGCTCCCTTTGTAAATTGTTGTTATGGATTGGTGATTCCATGATTGGCATATTTGATTTACTAGTCAGACCCTAGTACAGTGCACTGTGTGTGCCCAGGGCCTGTAAATCAAATGCTGCTAGTGGACTGCAGCACTGATTGTGCCACCCACATAAGCAGCCTGTAAATGTAAACTCTGGCCTGCCATTGCAGAGCCTGTGTGCAGTCTGGTACTGCCATGTCGACCTGGCAAGTGCACCCACTTGCCAGGCCCTAACCTTCCCTTTTCTTACATGTCAGTCACCCCTAAGGTAGGCCCAAGGTACCCCTGTGGGCAGGGTGCAGTGTATGTGAAAGGTAGGACATGCCCTGGTGTGTGTGGCATGTCCTGATAGTGAAATACTGCCAATTTCATTTTCACTATTGCAAGGCTACCTGCTCCCATAGGATGGAATGGGGAGTTTGTTTATAACATCTTATAAACATACCTACCCCTGGGAACAAGGTAGGAAAATAAAGTTTGATATGCCTGAACTCAGAATGTTACAATTCATCTTTTAGTGGGGGTGATTTTTACATTCTGTGTTTGAAAATACCACTTTTAGAAAGTAGGTATTTTATTGCTTAGCCATCCAGTATGCCTCTGCTAGGTTTGTGTATTGCATGTCTGGCTTTGGAGTGTCAGGGGCTGGGGAGGAGCAGTGACTCCAGAGAGCCTGATGATTCAGGGCTGGGCTGAAAAGGCCTGGCCTGCATTTGGAGTGGTGGGAGGAGTAGCACCTGCACCTGAATAGGGCTGTGTCTGCCTTCCACAATGATGGCTCTACCCCCCTGTTGTGTGTCTGGAGCCAGGGCTCACACTAACAATGGAGGTTGTTGTGCACTAGCAAAGTGCCCCAGAGAACTGGTTTTGGCTGGGTACAGACACTCTCTGCCTTCAGAGCACAAAGGATTATTGGGTAGAAAAAGAGGGGCCCAGACCCCAGACTTTTAGATCACTTTTGGGAAATCAAGAGAAACCTTTGCCAAGGTGTAGAGCCGGAGAAACTGAGGGGTAATACTGCCCCTGTGCTGTTTGCTGTCTGGGGTTGGCATGCAGTGGCTACTTGCTGCCAAAGAAAGGAGAAAAGGACTTTGCTGTTTGCTGTGCCCCTGCTTGAGGAAGATCTCCAAGGGCTTGAAACTGAGCTTGCCTCCTGTTCTGAAGTCTCAGGGACTGAACTTCCTTGCTGGGAGCTCTGACCTGCAAAGAGGTGCCTGCTGTTGTTTTGGACCTCTAGAGACTGTTTTCCGCTGGGAGCTGGAAGAATCCACTCATCGTCCCGGATCGTTGCATCGCATCGAGGTGCCAAGTTTGTCGCATCATTGGGGCACGCAGTAAGAAACCGATGCATCACCTCCCCACGCAGTAAGAAACCGACGCATTACCTCCTCTCCGGTAAGGAACCGATGCATCACCTCCCCTGCGCATCAGTAAGGAACCGACGCATCACCTCCCCCGGAGCAAGGACCGACGCATCACCCTCCCTGAGTGTAAGTAACCAACGCATCACCTTCCCTGCGGCTCGTTTTGTTTGTTTGCGTGACGCATCCCAGGTACTTTGTGTGAAAAGTGTCGCATCTGCAATTTGCTTTGAACTGAACTATTTCTACCATCTGAAAGTCATATTTTTATTACTGTATTGTGGATTTTTGTCGTTTGGTCTTGTTTTGGTTTAGATAAAGATTACTTATTTTTCTAAACTGGTGTGGTGTCCATTTGTAGTGTTTTCACTGTATTACTGTATGTGTTCACAAATGCTGTACACACTGCCTCTGAGATAAGCCTGTCTGCTCGTGCCAAGCTACCAAGGGGGTGAGCAGGGGTTATTTTCGAAGTGTATCCCCCTTACCCTGACTAGAAGAAAGGGGTCCCTATTTGGACAAAGGTACTTACCTCTGCCAACTAGAGACCCCCATTTCTAACAGAACCACAATGTCAAATAAAGTGTTCAAATCAATCCACAACACCTTAGAAATCTTTACAAACTTGCTTATACCATTCAGCAGGTTTCTCCCTCAGCCGAGGAAAATCATTTGTGAACACTGCCAAGTTACCCCTGCTCCAAGGCACATGCACATACCCTCCGCTTGCTACCTTTCGCAATGGGTAAACCTCAACTCCTGGTATGCCCCCTCCTGGAGGCGGCGTTTCTCCCATCACCTTCCTAACGCTCTTTTTCTTTGACCATCTTTCCTCCCATTTGTCAAGCATGCTCCATGCCCGTATCCCTATGACCAGCTCTCGAATGTGCGTTTTGAATCCTGTGACTCTTTGCTCTTCTAATTCCTGATCAGTATAATTCATCCTGTGATTTCCCTGTAACATTTTCATTTTGGACAAAACCACATCATATTTTTGAGCCAATTCTGTGAATTTCACATGTGCTCGCCTTGCTTTACGAGTGACATCCTTTGCCACAAATAATAGTTCATTCTGTTCATAAAGTTCTATCCTTTCCAAAGGCAAATTCACACTGATTATTCCATCCCCCTCCGCTTTCAACCTCAGTACGTCTAGCAGTTTCGCCTTTACTACAGCCTTGATTGTACCCTGACTTGACATGCTACTCTGTCCGATTCCTCTGCCAATTTTCTGATGTTGGGGATGCAAGACATGCTGATTTCCAGAAGCTCCCTGATCTGCCCCTACCTCTGGTATCATTCCCGTGGGTCCTCTAACTGGAGCTTCCCACATTCTCAAATCCGAATTCGAATTCACCAATGACACAGATCGTATAGTACTAAACCCAACACGTACTCCTAAAGGATCCGCAGTTGCTGGCAACAGGTTACTAGCTTCTATAGGCACCAAAAATGGGTTTCTCCCATTCATTGTCACATTCACCCCTGAGCTGACCCCTTCTATCAACCCTAGCTGTTTTCCACTAAACTCAGGTCATACACAGAGACTACGGGTCTGATGGTGACTGGTACCGTAACGGCTTCCGGCAACCGCAAAGCAGCGTTGACTCCACTTGACTCTGCACCTCCGAACACTGGTATCCCTGCCCCTTCTGCTCCTGTTGAAATCCTTCCCAATACCCCTGCACTAGGGCCTGTCTGTGCTGTAACCAGTATTTCCATTCTCGCTGCATTTGCCAGTTCTCGCCTTCCTTCTTCTGAATGTGGATTATATGGTGGAGGACGTTCTGCTAATAGTCTGTCTAACAAGCTGTCATCTGTATCGCTCCCATCATTTCCATCTCCTCCGCCATTTCTATTCTGTGTACCACCCTCTTTCACCAAGAATGAGTACAATCTCCGATTTTTAAAAAGGGTGATAGAGGAAAGCCAAATTGCTAGCGCCCAATATCTCTTCTTGACTCCACGTCAAAATTGATGGGCCGTATAATGCTGGAAAGACTTGAAATTTGGGCCAACGAGGAAAAAATACTGACCGATGTACAGTATGGTTTCAGAAGAGGAATTGGGACGGTAGAGCAGTGTTTAAACTTAGAGTTGATAATAGGGAAGTATACTTTAGCAAAGGAAGGGGCGCTACACCTCTGTTTCGCTGACCTTACTAGTGCCTTTGATTTAGTCAATCACAGCAAACTATGGCAAACACTGAAAGGGTTAGGGTCCCCCATTGACATAATTACATACCTATCACAGATCTATACCCATTTAACATCTAGGGTACGGTTCGGAAAGAGGGGGGAATGTACACCTGACTTCAGTGTAAGGAGCGGCATCAGACAGGGTTGTGTATTAGCGCCCCTTCTTTTCTCTCTATATGTTAACAATGTAGGCCCCTTTTTACAAAATCTTAGTGTTGATGCTCCGAAAGTTGGGACTCGTTCTACCCCCGTACTGCTTTATGCAGACGACGATGTCCTTATATCAAGGACAGCGAACGGCCTACAAAATCTTATAGAAAACTTTGCCCTATACATGACAAAGAAAGATTTGAAATTAAATTTAAAGAAAACTTTTGTAATGACATGTGGGGGCAAAAAGCCTAAAAACAAACAACATCATGTAGGTGGAGTTTTAATTAACAGAGTCTCATCTTTCTCTTATTTGGGGTTGCTTTTTAATAAGAATGGTACATGGAACTCCCATATTGAATTATGTAATATGATATTTTTAAGATCAATAGAGAGCATTTTTAGATTTTCGGCGAAGATGGGTAATAAGCCCATCCGTGAAATCTTAGCACTCTATCGGAGCAAATGTATTTCAGGGGCCTGTTATGGAGCTGCTATTTGGGGTAGGTCTAACATCACCTCCCTACAGACCCAAGAAAATACATTCTTAAAGAGATTATTGGCAGTCCCCAATGGGACCGCAAACTACACAATTCATAAAGAACTATCAGCTCTGTATATTAGTGATACAATAAATGTTGCAGGTCTTACCTTTTGGTACGGCATTTGGTCTAAGGACGAAACAAAATTCACAAAAGAATTAATTATGGACTGCCTAGCACTCGATCAGAGTAGGAAGATTCCATGGCTGGAGCATATTCACAATATTTTAAAACTTTGCAAACCTGACATGGATAGAAGAGACCCCCTTCTATACAGGAGCTTAGTAAACAGGAACTTAAGCACAAATATTTAAAAATAATGGAAAATGAAAGAGAACGGTCTGTCAGTCAAAAATACACTGTCATGTCATATTGTGAACGACCGCTTGTGAGAGGCCTACAGCCGTACTTAATATTGGTGAAAAACGTACAACAGAGATTTTACCTTACAAGGCTAAGGATGGGTACGTTACACCATCTAGTTGCTTTCCCTAGAGTGGAAAAATGGTGTCAGAAACTTCCGAATTGCCCATGTGATGGAAAATCTATGCAATCCACGATGCACTTTATTCTCTTTTGTAGTTTTTATAAGGATATCCGGAAATCAGTTTTAAAACCTCTTTTTTTATCAAACATGCTTTTTAATTATAAATATGCATTCAACCTTGTATGTAGTCTAGAAAATGTGAAAATTATAAGTACTGTTATTCGTTTATACAATTTGCAGTTAGGAAACGAAAAGATTATTCACATCTAGATGCACTGATATATGAAAATTTAGATGATTATTTTTAATACCGTTCTTTTTAAGTATGTACTGCTTGCCAAGATGTTCACTTTGTATTCTAGGTTTTACTATGTACTTCTTGCACTAGCACTTTATTTCCCACGATCGAATGTATTTATTCTTGATCAGTTTGTAAATCCTTAGTCCTTTCAGATCACCAAGAATGATTAATGATGGTCTTATGGATTTCAAAAATATTCCCAAAAATAATTTATAAATGTATTTTAAATCTTTTTAAATGACCCAGAACGACAATGTACATTTAGGAATGTTTTTATAGTATGCTTTTATGGTGAGATTTGTTACACCGAATAAAGCTGATTTTGAATTTTTTTTTTAGTACAATCTCTCTCCCTTAATGGTGTCTACTCTCCACCTCTTCAGCTGTGCATCCCATCGCGCATCCTGATATGCTTTCATTGCCTTCCTCATCTTCCCCCTGACATCTTTCCCTGTTCCTTGCCTGAGCTCCTCGCATCCAAGCATCTAATGCCTTAAACTGCGTTGGTCTAGGTGGAGGCCGTAATGAAGATATCACTCCCTACAACTGTTGGAGCACCTCCAATCGAAATGAACCACAATGTGGAAAAGCCAAATCTTCCTCCTTTTCAGTGATTTTGTGCCAATTTTGAAGCCAAACTACAGTATGGAGTCCCACATTCGTTGCCATGTAATGTGCTGGGGTATTCTCGGGCGGTGCTTCCTCATCCACTTAAGTTACCACTCCACTATCGACCCTGCAGAGATCCCGTAATACCTTAAAGCATTGCATGATTAAATCAAAGTATTTCCTTTTCAACCGACAGAATTTCCTCACTTCAAATTCCTGATGACCACCAGCCAATCCCAGCATGGCGTTACACCGACCGACCTATCGCAGCGCGGCACACACCGACGTCACTCTTTCCTCCTCACAGCAGTTCACCCTCCTTCACAATTTCACCGTTCCCATTCACTCACGCAATCACAACTCCGTAATTGTCTACCTTTCTAAAATATCGATAGAATTCAATCACTCAAGAACGTTCACACACAGTGACTCTCGACCTGCCTTGGTCACCTGAATCAGTATAGTCCACCCCTGTACACAAGGTTTACCATACGATCCTAATGTCATGAACCTCAGTAACCCCAGTGTTCACCCATCCTGGGTTGTCGTGTTTGGGTCCTGATGCCAGTAATTCGCTGTGAAGGAACCATGTGCGTGTTCACAACATATGACCTGCAATATGTTGTCAGTGGGTTTAATGAACCATTGTGCTCATGTGTATACACAACATATGCATGTCAATATGTTGATAAGAGACTTGGTAGAACCATTGTGCAAATACACAAAAGACAGCATGCATCTGTGCATACGACAATGCCTATTTATTGTGTTCCTTTCTTCTGTTTGCCTTGAGTGTTACATTTTCCTTTCTTTTCTTTTCTTTTCTTCTTTTTCGCACTATTTTTCCTTGGTTGCGGTCATTTTGGTACGACTTCGCAACATGATACCTTGTGGCCGCCATCCGCTCTCAGCCGCACATAAAAGGCGATCACGCCCAACCATGTACCACAGATTAACAGCGGTATCAGAGAAGAGAAGTTATCATTGCATCGGCTCCTGTGCTGATGCCTGGCATCGTGGTTGGCCTCATCTCAGTAACCGCACATGGCTCAGGTAGGAAATCTTTTCCTTGAACTTGATGTACTATTGTAGTCGTGAGCATTCTGTAAAATACTCAGCTTATCCCGCCGTTGTGAAGAAATCATATACAGGATGCATGCATAAACCGCTTGTAATACGTTTAAGAAGCAACGCATTGAAAAAACAGACACAGACATTGCCATCTTAACAAAAGAGTATTAAACGAACAGTCACATACAAGAACTTTCCTTGATATAACCTTCGATGACAGTCACAGACAAGAACTTTCTCAATTTGCGGTCTGTGATAAAAACACCCCAGAACAATATATAAGAACATTTCGGATTAGTTTTGAGCAGAAGACTGTATATCTCAATGCTGAGTTTTTTGTTTTCACAGGTCAACCACATATTTTCATAAGCCTATATTTAGAATTGCGTGTTGTTCTTCCTCTTATGAAACAAGTTGTGACAAGGCGATTTATCTGTTCCAGATCTCCCTCCCCGCAGTACCCTCCCTAATTCCCTTCCCCTCATCTGGCCATTCTGATACTCTGTTATACTGTACGCAGAGTCGGAACTGCCGGAAGGTGGGCTTCTTGGAGGTACTGCTCCTGAGGACCCAACAATCCTGACACCTAACAAGTCCACTCACACAAAGTTCTCTGCCTCAGGTGGGTTGCATACGGTGCCTCACTACATCCCTTCAACAACGGTCAGACAATCACAACAAATCAGTGTTTTCTACACCACAAAATATATCCCGTGATCTTAGGCTACTTCGGAGCATGAAACTCAGACGCAGAACTCTTGGACCACGTCCGCCCCGAAACCACATTCACTCGACTTTAACACAAACTCCACCAGACATCATGGAATCAACACACTCCCACAATCTAACACCCGATGCATCCCTATTGATACTCCTCTGTTCACTACTGTTCTCACTACACCATCAATCTCCGTCGGTCTCCGCCAAAGTCCGTTGTTCTCTGTTCTCGATCATTGGGCTCTATTTTGGGGCTCTGGGATCTAAGTCTTTCTAGAGTTTTCTAGATTCTCCCCTCACTTCATGAGAAAACTGTAGGAGAGTAGGATCTGCTTCACATGGGTACCCCCACTTTTTGCTGATGCTTCACTGTTTTTCGACCTTAGTCTGGCTGGGGCCCTGCTAATCAGAACCCCAGCCTAGCTGCTTCCTCTTTAAAATGGTTTCCATGTGCCTTAGGCACATCTCTGATTGGAATCTGGAGTGCCCTTATAAGTCCCTAGTATATGGTATACTATGTACCCAGGGCATAGGTACCTCAGAGGCCTACCAGGGGCTGCAGCATGTATTGTGCCACCCCTGGAAGGCCATCCAAACTGACACCACAGGTCTGCTACTGCAGCCTGGGTAAGGTGGTGCATGCACCCCTTACTGTGATATAGGCTACCTATATCACTATATACATACACTCATATAAACCTATAAGTCACTCCTAAGGCAGGCCTTATCAATCCTGAAGGCAGAGTGCGTGGTTCTTATGTGAGAGGGTGCCCCTGCATGAGCAGGGCCCCTCTGCAGCGTTCGGAGACCCTTCTCTGATGCTGTTTGTAGTGCAGCCTGACCATATACTCTTAAGCGCATTATAACCTCGCGTTAAATGCTAACTTTGGGATGGCTGCAGGGAAACATGTCGTGTTTGGTGTCAAACATCTTGGAATAATACCCCCCCCCGCCAGTTCTGGCGGCGGGGGTAGCATTCCACCCTTCTAGAGGGAAAGACATGTACACACCGGTATACCCGGTACTGACTTTCCAGAGCCCTGGCATCACAAAATGGATGCCGCTGCCACAGACACGAGTCTGGCCTCCTGCTGCTGACCGAAACTCCAGCAGGGGAGTCCATGACAATAGGTTTCCTGTCCCAGGGAGGTGTGACCACCTCCCCAGACAGGATAGTGTGTATTGGGGCTGGGCGGGAGCACTCTCGGGTGCTTTGAAATCCTGCACTGGGGGCACACTTGGTGTCCCTGTGCATACCCCAGTTCAAACCGGCTCAGGGGCTTCCAGCCCCTGCTCCGGTGCGAAACTGGACAAAGGGAAAGGGGTGTAACCACCCCTCTGCCCTGGCCCTCCCATAGGTGGTGCCACAGAGTATGTCCAACCCCCTACCTTAGTATAAGTAGGGGAACCCAGTCCTTAGGAGTTTAGATTTACCTGGACGAAACTCTGACACAGAATCCTGGACCTTCGACGCTCTACTTCAAGATTAGAGGACTGAAGAATCTCCCTTGGGGTCAAGGAGTGACTCCCCTGCTTGGCAGGCACCAAAGAAGCAATTGTCCAGTCTGCATCGCTGAAGCTCCTGTCGGACGCCGAAGTCTTTGCATCACCAGAGGTGGATTTCCAGACTTCCCCGAGGCTGCCCTGAGTCCCCAGCAAAGCTGAGGCCCGTAGCTGTCGTGGGTAACGTGGAACCGTGACCCCTGGACACCAAACGTATTTGCAAGTGCATCCTCTTCTGGGTCTCCCACGAAGTTGTGCTTTAGGCTCCGAGTAGCCCCAGCCTCCAGCACCAACTGCACCGAAGATCACTGGCCTCCACTCCACGAGTGTCCTGTGAGCCAGCTCCACGTGCATCGTCTCGAGGCTCCTTCGCGGTCGCTAGTCCGTTGGCTAGTAGGCCCTCCCGAAGGCCAATCTTTTTCTGCTTGGGCTCCCTGGTTGCTCCAGGTGTGCCCTGACTTATCCTCGCTGGGTGAGTCCCCCAGACCTTGCTGGTCTGCAACATCGTCCTTCTTCTATTTCCACGAGACTTGCTGTTGCCAAGGCTTGTTGGGTCCAATCCGGTCGCCGACACTCCTGCAATCGACAGACGTCGTGGGACAGCTCGAATCCAGCTCCTGGTTGTCGTCGACGCCTCCTGGACCTCGTGGCTGAAGAGTCAAGACGACCGTCAACCTACCTGAAGCACTCGACATCGGTGGGCATCTGCTCATCGCCTTCCTGGTCACTGGCTAGTGACCCAGACTCTGTCCCCTCTGCTTTCAGGTTCTTCAGATCTTCGATCCAACTTTGGATCCACCCGAACACTTTCGACTTGGTCGCCAGCAGCACTTTGCAGCAGATCGCCATAGAAAGCGACGACGAAACCCGACCCCGAAAGACACCTATGCACCCAGCTCCCCTGGGTGAGGTAACTCGAGTACTCCGGTGCTCCCGTGGGTATTGACACTAGAACAGCCTAGTTCTCAAAGGGTTTGCTCCAAGTCCTCCTCTAAGTGTCCCTTTTCATTTAAATTCAAATCGCGACTTTCCCCATAGAAGTTAACGGTGGTTCGCGGTTGTGTTCATACACTGCACGCGTCCCCCGTGGGTCCCCTGTGTCACTGCCTTGGGTGGTTCCTTGTGGTCCAAGCACTTCTACAGGCTCTAGGCCTTGTGTCTAGCTCAGTCGTGGTTCTTATACCACTTTATTGGTATATGGTTTGGTACGCCCCTGGGGCTCAAACGTGTATTTGTGCTATTACTGTAGATAACTAACTTATAATTTATGTACTTCGAACTCTAGCCTCATAAAGAGACTAGAGGGGTGTGTTTAGTAATAAATACATATATTTTGAATATATACCTGGTGTGGTCCTCTTTCATTTGGCCACTCAAGAGATTATAGACTGGTAAAACAAGCTGCTTTACATTCCTTCAAGACTTAGCCTGAAGGCTGCTCTCCATAGCTACCACTTGGATAGCTTTCAATAAAGGTTGTCTTTAACCTAGCTCCAATAAGGGGTTGTTTGGACTGGTGCAAGGTGCCCACTATAATTAGTGGACAGCATATGCCAGGCCAACTTCTCACATTGGTGTGCAGCGTGTGGGATTCCAGCTTGCTATTGTTTTACCAGATAATCTCAATTGAATTGATCAACTGAAAACCACTAAGGGTTCCTAAGGTACATATAAATCAAGCTTAGTAATACAGTAAGTTCTACTGAACTTAGAGTTGTGTATTAAGGGATAGCACACCCTTTCTACAACTCAAGAGAGTTTAGTAGGCCACACTAGAGTAGGTAGTGCATACACCACACCTCACTAGTAATGTCTTCAAAGCCAGGACCCAGTGAGTCCTTGCCAGAAGCCAGTGGGCTTCTTCCCTCCAAGTATGATAAACTCCCATTCTTGGAATTGAGAGCGTTATACAATACTAGGAAGTTGAAGGCAGGCAAAAGTGCCAGCACCCAACACCTCAGGGAGGTGTTACTAGCTGATGATCTCAGCAGGCCCCTAGGGTCTGAAGGGGTAGGCAAAGAGGGTGGGGCAGAAGATGAGGAAGGGGCCAGGGGTGAAGAAACCCAGGCCCCCCTCTGAAACTGGCCAGGAAGGTGAAAATGACCTTGTCCTGGAAAACCCAATTCCTCCTGTGGAGGAGGAGGAGGGAGAGGATCAGAATGACCTCCCCTTTGTCCCCCCAGGAAGAGTTCTGAGTGTGCCCAGAAGGTCTAGGTCTCCTTCTCAGGAGTCTAACCACTCTGACACCTCAATAGGGACCTCTGTCTCCTCTCATAGGAGGGAATCCTCTCATGAGAGGAGAAAGAGACTGATTCAATATGAGCAAACTCAGCTTGAACTCAGGAAACAGCAATTGGCTATAGACAGGGAGTCCCTAGATCTCTATAGAGAGAGACAAAAGTTGGGACTAGAGTCCCATAGTGGCAGCAGTTTCCCCAAAGATAGGGAAAGGTCTTATGACCATAGAAACCTGAGCAAGATTGTCCCTCCCTACCAGAGTGGGGATGACATCCACAAATGGATAACTGCTCTAGAGAGGGCCTGTAAAGTACAGAGTGTCCCTCAGGAGCAGTGGGCAGCAATCTTGTGGCTCTCCTTTGCAGACAAAGGTAGAGACAAGCTCCTCACTGTTAGAGAGGAGGATGCTGATAATTACAAAGTCTTGAAGAGTGCTCTAATTGATGGGTTTGGCCTAACCACTGAACAATACAGGTTAAAGTTCAGGGATACCCAAAAAGCACAGACTCAACACTGGGTAGACTTTGTTGATTGTTCTGCCAAGGCTCTGGAAGGTTGGTTATTGGGCAGTAAGGTATGTGACTTCACAGGATTGTACAATCTGATAATGAGGGAGCAGATTCTTAATAACTGTCAAAATCAGCTGTTGCATCAGCACCTGGTAGACTCTGATCTGACCTCTCCCCAAGAATTGGGAAAGAAGGCAGACAAATGGGTCAGAACCAGGGTGAAGCAGAAGGTACAGAACCAAGGTGGTGACCCTAAGAAGCAAGATTCGAAAACCTCTGATAAGGGTGGGGAGAAGGGTAAAGATCAAAAGTCTTCACAAGGCCCCCAAAAATCTTCTTCAGGTGGGGATTCACAGTCTACCAAAGGGAAAGGCCAAAGGAAACCATGGTGCAAGGTCTGTAAGCAAAAGACCCACTGGACCAGTGATTGCACCAAGTCCAAAGACTCGACTCCAGCCCCCACCAATGCCCCTAAGGCACCTGCTCCCCCTAGTGCAGTTACAGTTGGTGGTGGGACTACACAAGCCAAGGGTTTAGTAGGGTTGACCCTGGGTAAAGAGATGAGCTCTGACCTAGTCAGAGAACTCACTCAGGCTGTCCTAGTCTGTGATGGAGGCATGGATATGACCTCCTCTGTGAGTCCCAGTAATCTGGGCAAGTACAGACAACAGCCTTTAATCAATGGAAGAGAGGCTTTGGCATTTAGGGACACAGGGGCAAGTGTCACCATGGTGACACAAGACCTTGTGAATCCTGGGCAGATAATACTTGGTGAAATGTACCAAGTGACCAATGCTAGCAACGTCAGAACAGACCATACTCTGGCAGTTGTTAACTTCTCCTGGGGAGGGGTAACTGGCCTTAAGAAGGTTGTGGTAAGTGCAGACCTACCCGTTGAATGCTTGCTTGGCAATGACTTAGAAACTTCAGCTTGGGCAGAAGTGGAGCTCAGGACCCATGCAGAAATGCTGGGGATCCCTGCAGATGTGTTTGCTGTGACCAGGTCACAAGCCAAAATGTCTAGCACTGAACAGGCCTTGGATTCTGGAATAATGGACCAAGTGCCCTCCAAGAAGAGGAGTAGTAGGGTAAAGGCAGTGCCTTCCCCCTTGGCTCAGAAGGAAGATCAGTCTCTTGAGGGGATGATCTCAGTCCTGAGGAAGGAACTGTCCCAGAGGAGCTTGAACCTGACCAGGTTGAGTTCTTGGGGACAGGGGGACCTTCCAGGGCAGATCTGAGCCAGGAGCAGCAGAGCTGCCCCTCTCTTGAACCCCTCAGACAGCAAGCTGCTGCTGAGGCTGCTGGGAAAGCTAGTGGTCCCCATACTGTGTATTGGGATGATGGACTCTTGTACTCAGAGTGTAGAGACCCCAAGCCTGGTGCTACCAGGAGGTTGGTTATACCTTTGAAGTTCAGGGGCTTCCTATTGTCCCTAGCCCATGATATTCCCTTAGCAGGTCACCTGGGCCAGAACAAGACTTGGGACAGAATTGTCCCTCACTTTCACTGGCCCCACATGTCTGAAGACACCAAGGAGTTTTGTCGCTCCTGTGTAACCTGCCAGGCCAGTGGCAAGGCTGGTGGCACTACAAAGGCCCCCCTGATACCACTACCTGTGGTGGGGGTTCCCTTTGAAAGGGTGGGGATTGACATTGTTGGTCCCATGGATCCCCAAACAGCATCTGGGCACAGGTTTATCCTGGTGGTAGTGGATCATGCCACCAGGTACCCAGAGGCTATTCCCCTTAGGACCACTACAGCACCTGTGGTGGCAAGGGCCCTCCTGGGAATTTTCTCAAGAGTGGGCTTCCCTAAGGAGGTTGTATCAGACAGGGGTGCAAACTTTATGTCTGGATACTTAAAAGCAATGTGGAAGGAGTGTGGAGTGACTTACAAGTTCACCACACCCTATCACCCACAATGCAATGGTTTAGTTGAGAGATTCAACAAAACCTTGAAGGGCATGATTAAAGGGCTCCCAGAAAAGCTTAGGCGAAGATGGGACATACTCTTGCCCTGCCTTTTATTTGCGTACAGGGAGGTGCCTCAAAAGGGGGTTGGCTACAGCCCTTTTGAACTTTTGTTTGGTCACCCTGTCAGGGGTCCACTGTGCTTGGTGAAGGAAGGATGGGAGTTACCTCTCAAGCCCCCAAAGCAAGACATAGTGGACTACGTACTTGGTCTCCGCTCCCGGATGGCTGAGTATATGAAAAAGGCAACTAAAAACCTTGAGGCTAGCCAGGAACTTCAAAAAGCCTGGCATGACCAAAAGGCTGTACTGACTGTTTATCAGCCAGGACAGAAGGTGTGGGTGTTGGAGCCAGTGGCCCCAGCAGCTCTCCAAGACAAATGGAGTGGACCCCACACCATTGTTGAACAGAAGGGTGAGGTTACCTACTTAGTAGACCTAGGAACACCCAGGAGTCCCCACAGGGTTCTCCATGTCAACAGGTTAAAACCATATGTGGACAGGGCAGACATGGGCTTGCTCATGGCTACTGATGAGGGACAGGAGGAAGAGATTGACCCACTCCCTGACCTGCTCTCACAGAACCCTGGTGATGGGTCAGTGGATGGTGTAGCCTTGGCAGGCAGCCTCACTACCCAGCAGCAGACTGATTGCAGACAGGTGCTCAATCAGTTCAGACACATATTCTCACTGACACCCAGTCAGACTACCTGGTGCACTCATGAAGTGGACACTGGGGACAGTCTGCCTATTAAAAATAAGATTTATAGGCAACCTGACCATGTCAGGGACTGTATCAGGACAGAAGTCCAGAAGATGTTGGATTTGGGAGTTATTGAACCCTCAGATAGCCCTTGGGCTAGTCCAGTGGTCCTTGTGCCAAAACCTCACACCAATGGTGGGAAAAGAGAGATGAGGTTTTGTGTGGACTACAGGGGTCTCAATGCAGTCACTAGGACTGATGCCCATCCAATACTAAGGGCAGATGAGCTAATAGACACTTTGGCCTCAGCCAAGTATCTAAGCACATTTGACCTGACAGCTGGCTACTGGCAGATCAGACTAGCTGATGATGCAAAGCCAAAGACAGCATTCTCAACCCCTAGTGGGCATTATCAATTTGTGGTGATGCCCTTTGGTCTGAAGAATGCACCTGCCACTTTTCAGAGGCTGGTGAATACAGTCCTTACAGGTCTGGAAGCCTATAGTGCAGCATATCTAGATGATATTGCTGTCTTTAGCTCCACCTGGGAGGATCACCTGGTCCACCTCAGAAATGTTTTACAGGCCCTGCAGAAAGCAGGCCTGACTATCAAGGCCACCAAGTGCCAGATAGGGCAGAGTCAGGTTGAGTACCTGGGCCACCTTGTGGGTGGAGGCCAGGTTCAACCACTGCAGAGCAAGATCCAGACCATCATGGACTGGACTGCTCCAACTACCCAGACTCAGGTGAGAGCCTTCTTAGGCCTGACTGGGTACTATAGGAGATTTGTCAAGGGGTATGGATCAATAGTGACACCCCTGAATGTCTTAACTTCCAAGAAAATGCCCAAAAAGGTTCGGTGGACAGTTAGCTGTCAAAAGGCATTTGATGACCTGAAGCAGGCCATGTGCACTGCTCCCATTCTAGAGAGTCCTGATTACTCCAAGAAGTTCATTGTTCAAACTGATGCATCTGAATTGGGGGTAGGGGCTGTACTGTCACAATTGAATGATGAAGGTCAGGATCAGCCAGTAGCTTTCATTAGCAGAAGGCTGACCCCTAGAGAGAAACGTTGGTCAGCCATTGAGAGGGAGGCCTTTGCTGTGGTCTGGGCTCTGAAGAAGTTGAGGCCATACTTGTTTGGTACTCACTTCCTTGTTCAAACAGACCATAAGCCCCTCTTATGGCTAAAACAAATGAAGGGTGAAAACCCAAAACTGCTTAGGTGGTCCATTTCCCTACAGGGGATGGACTTCACAGTGGAACATAGACCTGGGAGTAACCATGCCAATGCAGATGGACTCTCTAGGTACCTCCACTTAGAACATGAAGACTTAACTGGGCAAGGTTAGTTTAATGTCCCTACGTTTGGGGGGGCTTGTTTAGGAGAGTAGGATCTGCTTCACATGGGTACCCCCACTTTTTGCTGATGCTTCACTGTTTTTCGACCTTAGTCTGGCTGGGGCCCTGCTAATCAGAACCCCAGCCTAGCTGCTTCATCTTTAAAATGGTTTCCATGTGCCTTAGGCACATCTCTGATTGGAATCTGGAGTGCCCTTATAAGTCCCTAGTATATGGTATACTATGTACCCAGGGCATAGGTACCTCAGAGGCCTACCAGGGGCTGCAGCATGTATTGTGCCACCCCTGGAAGGCCATCCAAACTGACACCACAGGTCTGCTACTGCAGCCTGGGTAAGGTGGTGCATGCACCCCTTACTGTGATATAGGCTACCTATATCACTATATACATACACACATATAAACCTATAAGTCACTCTCATGGCAGGCCTTATCAATCCTGAAGGCAGAGTGCATGGTTCCTATGTGAGAGGGTGCCCCTGCAGCGTTCGGAGACCCTTCTCTGATGCTGTTTGTAGTGCAGCCTGACCATATACTCTTAAGCGCATTATAACCTCGCGTTAAATGCTAACTTTGGGATGGCTGCACGGAAACATGTCGTGTTTGGTGTCAAACATCTTGGAATACTACCCCCCCGCCAGTTCTGGTGGCGGGGGTAGCATTCCACCCTTCTAGAGGGAAAGACATGTACACAACGGTATACCCGGTACTGACTTTCCAGAGCCCTGGCATCACAAAATGGATGCCGCTGCCACAGACACGAGTCTGGCCTCCTGCTGCTTACCAAAACTCCAGCAGGGGAGTCCTGGACAATAGGTTTCCTGTCCCAGGGAGGTGTGACCACCTCCCCAGACAGGATAGTGTGTATTGGGGCTGGGCGGGAGCACTCTCGGGTGCTTTGAAATCCTGCACTGGGGGCACACTTGGTGTCCCTGTGCATACCCCAGTTCAAACCGGCTCAGGGGCTTCCAGCCCCTGCTCTGGCGCGAAACTGGACAAAGGGAAAGGGGTGTAACCACCCCTCTGCCCTGGCCCTCCCATAGGTGGGGCCACAGAGTATGTCCAACCCCCTACCTTAGTATAAGTAGGGGAACCCAGTCCTTAGGACTTTAGATTTACCTGGATGAAACTCTGACACAGAATCCTGGACCTTCAACACTCTACTTCAAGATTAGAGGACTGAAGAATCTCCCTTGGGGTCAAGGAGTGACTCCCCTGCTTGGCAGGCACCAAAGAAGCAATTGTCCGGTCTGCATCGCTGAAGCTCCCGTCGGACGCCGAAGTCTTTGCATCACCAGAGGTGGATTTCCAGACTTCCCCGAGGCTGCCCTGAGTCTCCAGCAAAGCCGAGGCCCGTAGCTGTCGTGGGTAACGTGGAACCGTGACCCCTGGACACCGAACGCATTTGCAAGTGCATCCTCTTCTGGGTCTTCCACGAAGTCGTGCTTTGGGCTCCGAGTAGCCCCAGCCTCCAGCACCAACTGCACCGAAGATCACTGGCCTCCACTCCACGAGTGTCCTGTGAGCCAGCTCCACGTGCATCGTCTCGAGGCTCCTTCGCGGTCGCTAGTCCGTTGGCTAGAAGGCCCTCCCGAAGGCCAATCTTTTTCTGCTTGGGCTCCCTGGTTGCTCCAGGTGTGCCCTGACTTATCCTCGCTGGGTGAGTCCCCCAGACCTTGCTGGTCTGTAACATCGTCCTTCTTCTATTTCCACGAGACTTGCCGTTGCCAAGGCTTGTTGGGTCCAATCCGGTCGTCGACACCCCTGCAATCGACAGACGTTGTGGGACAGCTCGAATCCAGCTCCTGGTTGTCGTCGACACCTCCTGGACCTCGTGGCTGAAGAGTCAAGACTACCGTCAACCTACCTGAAGCACTCGACATCGGTGGGCATCTGCTCATCGCCTTCCTGGTCACTGGCTAGTGACCCAGACTCTGTCCCCTCTGCTTTCAGGTTCTTCAGATCTTCGATCCACCTTTGGATCCACCCGAACACTTTCGACTTGGTCGCCAGCAGCACTTTGCAGCAGATCGCCATAGAAAGCGACGACGAAACCCGACCTCGAAAGACACCTATGCACCCGGCTCCCCTGGGTGAGGTAACTCGAGTACTCCGGTGCTCCCGTGGGTATTGACACTAGAACAGCCTAGTTCTCAAAGGGTTTGCTCCAAGTCCTCCTCTAAGTGTCCCTTTTCTTTTAAATTCAAATCGCGACTTTCCCCATAGAAGTTAACGGTGGTTCGTGGTTGTGTTCATACACTGCACGCGTCCCCCGTGGGTCCCCTGTGTCACTGCCTTGGGTGGTTCCTTGTGGTCTAAGCACTTCTACAGGCTCTAGGCCTTGTGTCTAGCTCAGTCGTGGTTCTTATACCACTTTATTGGTATATGGTTTGGTACGCCCCTGGGGCTCAAACGTGTATTTGTGCTATTACTGTAGATAACTAACTTATAATTTATGTACTTTGAACTCTAGCCTCATAAAGAGACTAGAGGGGTGTGTTTAGTAATAAATACATATATTTTGAATATATACCTGGTGTGGTCCTCTTTCATTTGGTCACTCAAGAGATTATAGACTGGTAAAACAAGCTGCTTTACATTCCTTCAAGACTTAGCCTGAAGGCTGCTCTCCATAGCTACCACTAGGATAGCTTTCAATAAAGGTTGTTTTTAACCTATCTCCAATAAGGGGTTGTTTGGACTGGTGCAAGGTGCCCACTATAATTAGTGGACAGCATATGCCAGGCCAACTTCTCACAAAAACCATCCTACACTGCTACCAACTGAAGGAGCCTTTTTATCTGCATAAAAGTGTGGAGGGGAGAAAAATCATTAGCCAATCAATCTTTACCGTTCCAATGAACTATGACTCAGAAAAATCACAGACTCCCAATTAAGTTTGATTAATTTATTACAAAGCCAAGAACAGTTGGACATACAAGCACCTCAAAATGAGGGTGTAGAAATACATTGGAACTAATACAAAGCCAAACCTACAGGTGATATTAAGGCGGTGCAGCATGCACAGGATAACCAGTTCCAGAATCAGGATACACAAAATGATAGCTCCAACATCCAGATTTCCCTTCATTGGAGGTTTGTAGGTAAAAAGCATTAGTCTGTCCCTACCCTACCACTAATGTGACATCCCTACTTAGCATTTCCCCAAGGCAAGTTCTGTAAAGGTGTCAGCACGTGAAGGCTTCCGAAGAAGTCCACTCACGTTGAATGGGTCAAGTAGCATAAAGCTAAAGAGCTCGTTCTAAGATGCTCTCTCTCTCTAAGTAAGGCAGAAGTCCCTGGACACTGTCCCTACTTCAATACATGAACTTGCAAGTAATGTCCCTTAATGCATTGCATCATCACGCCATCCAAGCAAGCCATCTCCTATTAGATAACCTTCCATGGGGCAGCAATGCTCCCAGGCCTTGGCTAGATGACCTTGATTCCCAGGCTCTCTCCAATGAGAAAGTACAACGATCCATTATTATCAGCATCACCGTTCAATGTATCTTCTCCTCCCTAAGCCTAACTCCTAAAACAAAGACATTATTCTAACTAACAAGGTTGAATTTCTCCACCTGAAAATACAATTCAGGCCTACAGAATTCGGTCAACATAAGAAATGGCACATAACTTCATGAAAGCACATGTATAAAATGAACATTATTACTGAGCACATTCAAATCAGCACTTTACATATCAATTGTGTGAATACTCATCATGTATGAATTCTACACGTTAAGGTTTTCATCTAACCACATATAATTGTAATGGTAATTTCTTCATGTTTACATTGAAATATACCTAACACTTCACTTTTCACGTTAGTACCGTACACGTTCTAATGACCCAATGTTAACATAATAAAGGATTATATGCAGGCGCGAACTATCCATGATTATAATGCACCCCTACAAATGAAAGAGCAAAATCGCGCTCTAACAGAAGTCAATGGCAGAAATACATCCTCCCGATTATGTTTTTTAACATCTCCCACTTTCCTTTTAAACTTTTTCGGCATGTATGTGTATATTAATTACATAATTTGTAGTAGATGACTGCATTTAGTCATTATGTGCAGCACCTGAGTTAAAACGGCATGTAACTTTAATTAGCCGTATTTCTGTTATCATATTGACTGTCAACTGTTACACGTGTAAGCCTGAAGGGCTTGAACATTTCATTCTTGCTTGTTTTGTATGTTATGTGTTATTCCATTTTTTTTTTTGGGTTGCCGTTTTTATATAGTGCGAACTTGGCCCTGAAGGTATTGGAGCGCTTTACATGAGCACCAGTTACATTACACAAGGACATGTTAATTTTTGTAGGTACAGAGAGATTAAGTAATTTGCCCAAAATCACAGGATGTTGAGCAGACGCCTAGACTCAAACATGGTTCCCCAGTTCCAAAGTCAGCAGCTCTGGCCATTACGCCACATCCTCTTCCATTGCAGATGCTGTGTGTTTTCCCAGGCGCCTTTTGCTAGCTAGTGAATACTTTATTATTATGTATTAGATGACTGATAGTGAGGTACTCATCGAAAGAAGAAGGTGCCAGGATGGGAGAGCAACTTGTGGGGAGAGCTGACTGTATCCGTCAGTCTGTCTAGTGCAGTGGCCCGGCAGACCTTGCTTGGCGGCCAACTAACTTTTTTCATTGCCCCCTGCCTTGGGCAAGCCCAGCACAGCTGCTCCGTAGTGGGCTCCCAAGGTTTCAGTAAACACAAAAAAGGGCCGCTGAAGCATGCGCAATAGCAACTTCACTGTGCATGCTCCAGTGGCCCTCTTTTGTGTTTATTGAAAGCCTCAGTGATGTCACGAGCTTGGCACTGGCAGGAAGCCAAGGCCCTTTAAAAGTCAGCTTGTGCGCTTTCATAGCTGACAGTCTTTCAGCAAGCTTCCTGCTACGTTATCCAAGGACATCACCGCCCGCATTCTGCTCTGTCCACACCGCCTGCAGCCTGCTCTCTCCTGCACTTCTCTCCACCCACCAAAAGGACTGCACACGCAGTGAGGGACCTCCTGTGGATCAGGCCAGCCTGCTTCCCTCCTCACCGCCCACCGACCAGCTTGTTTCCCTTCTTTGCCATCCTGCTCACTACCAGCCAGCCTGCCTTCCTCGCCAGCAAGCCTACCTTCCCTGTTTTATCTAGACTGCCTGCAGGTGACTAGAAGCAGCTGCAAACATCAGGATGGCCTGCCCTCCTTGTCCGCCACCAGCCCACTCATACCATCACCTGGAGACAGCAGCAGGACTTTGCAGGTAAGTGGCAACCATTCTTAAATGTCTTCTAGTGTGACAATAGTAATGTTTGACTGGTAATAAACATCATCAGGCTGGCCTATAGGGCAGTCAGGCAGTGTCCGAAAGGCTGGTCTTTCAGATCAGTGTGTGGACTGTTTTTTGGCTGTTTGTGGGCCTGTTGTACAGTCTGCTGGGCCAGTTTTTAATGTTAATTTCCTGGATATTAAAACCAGCATTGCCTACAGCAAGCTAAAATCCATGCAGTCTTTCATACCTTGCAAAAATCCTATATAGCATGTCTTTTCAAGATAAAGCCGGCCCTAATTTGCAAAGATGGCCTACTTTTTAAAACTTTTTATTTAGGTGCCTGGTCTATTTTTTGTCCAAGTCAGACGCTGCTAATAAAGAAAGGATTACTGATAATAATGAGGGTGACTTAATTACAGTGTTTGAGCCTCTGCAGAGGCTTAAAACTAGTGGTGTCGCCCTGTGGAGGAGGGTGTCCTTGTTGAGCACTACCAGTAATTGCCTTAACCCCACCCCCTGCCTCACCACTAGCTGCAGTCAATAAAAAAGGACATTGGCCTCCCAGCCTAGGAACAGCCATGTTTTTGTTGGTCTGTTTTCACATTTTATTTACTCTTGACTTTTCTGTGTTTTATTTTGTTTCTAGGATGTTGTGTTTCTGTAGTTATTTTCATGCAATATATCACTCTTGTGTGCTGTACTATGAAAAGAGCTGCCTCCATATCTGTGTGCACTACGGTTGTGCGCAGGTGTTTATAGCAGGCCAATGGTCTACGGACACCTCCATGAGTCTGGGTGAGTACAGATAGTGCACTACCTTCCCTTTCGCAGCAGAATAGCGATAATGCTTTGTTGTAATCAGGTATTCCTAGAGCTGGAGCGTGACACAAGCTTTCTCTCAGCTCCAAGAAGGCAAACAAGCAGTCGTTATCCATTTTCTGCCAAGCCTCTGTTTCTGAAGCAATCAGGAAGTCATCAATATATTGCACAAGCACTGAACTTTGTAGCAGCACCAAGCTCTCAATGTTCTTTTTCAAGATCTGGTTAAAGATGGATGGACCCTCAGTTTACCCTTGTGGAATACGACACCATGTTAACACACAGTACTCCAGCCGAAAATAAAATAAAAATTGGCTTTCCTCATGTAAGGGTATCAAAAAGAATGCTTGGCATAAGTCAATCACAGTGAACCATTCAGCCTCACAAGGAATTTGGAACAGGATCACAGATGGATTTGGTACCCCGGGACAACATGGAATAACAATCTAATTGTCTTTCCTCAAATCTTGAACAATGCGATATTTACCGCTCAATTTCTGTAATCCCATTATAGGTGAATCACATGGACTTCCTATTATCTCTTTCAAGATGCCCTGCGCAATCATGGACACAATCACAGGTGTAATTCCTGCCACCGTTTCCGGTGTCAGGTTGTATTGGGGTTTGCTTGGAAATTGAACTTGATCTGTTTGCGAACTGGCTCAACTCCTTGAATCAATCCTATCACTTCCCCTGTGAAGTCCCACGCCACAGGAGGGACGGTGCCTCTCAAATCACATGGCATGTCATCCACTGTTAGTACGGGAAGCATGTCCACAGTGGTTCTGGTTTGCCAATTTGAAGGCAATGTCATCATCATTAGTCTGTAGTTCCACTTCCCTAGGCGTACAATAGATGGTACAATTCAGTTTGCATAAGAGTTCACATCCTAGCAAACAGACTGGCCTCGAATCACACACCACAAACTGGTGTTGATCCTGGAAAGTTCAGATTTATAATGGTATCTCTTCTGTTAGCGGGTTTGTCATTCATCTATTGGCAACTCCTACAACTTGGATCGATTGTCCCGAGAGTAGTAGGTTTGGGACTAGTGTGGATCTCACAGTGGAATGAGTAGCACCAGTATCAATCAAGAATGTAATGGGATGACCGTCTACATCTGCCTCCACATACGATCCACTCTGGGCTACCTCTAAGACTCCTCCAAGGGTACAGTCTTCCTCCCACCTCAGGCACCGTCATTGTGACAGATCATGATCAAATCTGTCCAGAGTTTCTATAATGGGCATATGGTGATACGCTCGATTACTCTGTGGGATTCTCAGAGGTTGGCTACTTGCACTAGCTGATTCTGATCCCTCCCATTAAAGGATCTAGGTCTTGTCACTGTGTTTATATAATCAGGCACCTGTGCAATCTCTTCTTCCTGCAACTGATTTGCAGGATTTGCTCGACACTTGCGCTTCCAATGCCTGATTTTGTGACAATAATGACAAGCAGTGGTTTTCTTTAGCGTTTTGATGTCTACACCTGGCTTGGGATCTATCCCTTTCCCTTTTTCCTGTCCGGTACTGTTCGACACATTCTGAATCCCTCCTTGGTTGTTCCCCTGATTCCGACCTAAAGTTCCCCCATTTGTCTGCGCCTGCTCTACTCTGTTTGTATTTCTCATCTGAACCAACATCAACTTGTCCTTCATTCTTCTGTGCTTGGAATCCACCTCATCGCTACAATAACTGGCATACCGTAGGATCTCAACCACGGATTTGTTTTGCCAGCAGATTAGATGCTATTGAATCAAAAATATAATCTCTGGCCTCAGTCCTAGCACAAACTAGGAAACAAACTGTCCCATGTCCTTAGGATCAAGAGTATCTAACCCGCTGTACTACTTGAAGGCTTGCAGAAGCCATTCATAGTAAGTATGTACTGATTCCTTGGGCTCCTGGGTTGTTAGATCTATCTTGTCCCAATCGATATCTTGAGGAGTTATTTTAGACGGCAACCATGTAATTACCTGTTCAAACTTTTTCATCACCAAAGGTGAAGGGCCATGAGTTATGGGATCTCTATCTGGTTCAGTAGAAGGCCAATCGATAGCATTCTTAAAAGCAGACCATAAGTCACTAGGAACCTGTTAGACCTGGCACCATTGGCGTGGGTTTCCCCTGTATTTTTGCCTTTTGCCTCCTGTGTTTTTGCTGTGTGTTGGACTTTGTTTTGCTGGTCTAGATGCTTTGGGCACTTTGCCACTGCTGTTCAGTGCCAAAGTGCAAGTGCTCCCTTTGTAAATTGTTGTTATGGATTGGTGATTCCATGATTGGCATATTTGATTTACTAGTCAGACCCTAGTACAGTGCACTGTGTGTGTCCAGGGCCTGTAAATCAAATGCTGCTAGTGGACTGCAGCACTGATTGTGCCACCCACATAAGCAGCCTGTAAATGTAAACTCTGGCCTGCCATTGCAGAGCCTGTGTGCAGTCTGGTACTGCCATGTCGACCTGGCAAGTGCACCCACTTGCCAGGCCCTAACCTTCCCTTTTCTTACATGTCAGTCACCCCTAAGGTAGGCCCAAGGTACCCCTGTGGGCAGGGTGCAGTGTATGTGAAAGGTAGGACATGCCCTGGTGTGTGTGGCATGTCCTGATAGTGAAATACTGCCAATTTCATTTTTCACTATTGCAAGGCTACCTGCTCCCATAGGATGGAATGGGGAGTTTGTTTATAACATCTTATAAACATACCTACCCCTGGGAACAAGGTAGGAAAATAAAGTTTGATATGCCTGAACTCAGAATGTTACAATTCATCTTTTAGTGGGGGTGATTTTTACATTCTGTGTTTGAAAATACCACTTTTAGAAAGTAGGTATTTTATTGCTTAGCCATCCAGTATGCCTCTGCTAGGTTTGTGTATTGCATGTCTGGCTTTGGAGTGTCAGGGGCTGGGGAGGAGCAGTGACTCCAGAGAGCCTGATGATTCAGGGCTGGGCTGAAAAGGCCTGGCCTGCATTTGGAGTGGTGGGAGGAGTAGCACCTGCACCTGAATAGGGCTGTGTCTGCCTTCCACATGATGGCTCTACCCCCCTGTGGTGTGTCTGGAGCCAGGGCTCACACTGACAATGGAGGTTGTTGTGCACTAGCAAAGTGCCCCAGAGAACTGGTTTTGGCTGGGTACAGACACTCTCTGCCTTCAGAGCACAAAGGATTATTGGGTATAAAAAGAGGGGCCCAGACCCCAGACTTTTAGATCACTTTTGGGAAATCAAGAGGAACCTTTGCCAAGGTGTAGAGCCGGATAAACTGAGGGGTAATACTGCCCCTGTGCTGTTTGCTGTCTGGGGTTGGCATGCAGTGGCTACTTGCTGCCAAAGAAAGGAGAAAAGGACTTTGCTGTTTGCTGTGCCCCTGCTTGAGGAAGATCTCCAAGGGCTTGAAACTGAGCTTGCCTCCTGTTCTGAAGTCTCAGGGACTGAACTTCCTTGCTGGGAGCTCTGACCTGCAAAGAGGTGCCTGCTGTTGTTTTGGACCTCTAGAGACTGTTTTCCGCTGGGAGCTGGAAGAATCCACTCATCGTCCCGGATCGTTGCATCGCATCGAGGTGCCAAGTTTGTCGCATCATTGGGGCACGCAGTAAGAAACCGATGCATCACCTCCCCACGCAGTAAGAAACCGACGCATCACCTCCTCTCCGGTAAGGAACCGACGCATCACCTCCCCTGCGCAGCAGTAAGGAACCGACGCATCACCTCCCCCGGAGCAAGGACCGACGCATCACCCTCCCTGAGTGTAAGTAACCAACGCATCACCTTCCCTGCGGCTCGTTTTGTTTGTTTGCGTGACGCATCCCAGGTACTTTGTGTGAAAAGTGTCGCATCTGCAATTTGCTTTGAACTGAACTATTTCTACCATCTGAAAGTCATATTTTTATTACTGTATTGTGGATTTTTGTCGTTTGGTCTTGTTTTGGTTTAGATAAAGATTACTTATTTTTCTAAACTGGTGTGGTGTCCATTTGTAGTGTTTTCACTGTATTACTGTATGTGTTCACAAATGCTGTACACACTGCCTCTGAGATAAGCCTGTCTGCTCGTGCCAAGCTACCAAGGGGGTGAGCAGGGGTTATTTTCGAAGTGTATCCCCCTTACCCTGACTAGAAGAAAGGGTCCCTATTTGGACAAAGGTACTTACCTCTGCCAACTAGAGACCCCCATTTCTAACAGAACCACAATGTCAAATAAAGTGTTCAAATCAATCCACAACACCTTAGAAATCTTTACAAACTTGCTTATACCATTCAGCAGGTTTCTCCCTCAGCCGAGGAAAATCATTTGTGAACACTGCCAAGTTACCCCTGCTCCAAGGCACATGCACATACCCTCCGCTTGGTACCTTTCGCAATGGGTAAACCTCAACTCCTGGTATGCCCCCTCCTGGAGGCGGCGTTTCTCCCATCACCTTCCTAACGCTCTTTTTCTTTGACCATCTTTCCTCCCATTTGTCAAGCATGCTCCATGCCCATATCCCTATGACCAGCTCTCGAATGTGCGTTTTGAATCCTGTGACTCTTTGCTCTTCTAATTCCTGATCAGTATAATTCATCCTGTGATTTCCCTGTAACATTTTCATTTTGGACAAAACCACATCATATTTTTGAGCCAATTCTGTGAATTTCACATGTGCTCGCCTTGCTTTACGAGTGACATCCTTTGCCACAAATAATAGTTCATTCTGTTCATAAAGTTCTATCCTTTCCAAAGGCAAATTCACACTGATTATTCCATCCCCCTCCGCTTTCAACCTCAGTACGTCTAGCAGTTTCGCCTTTACTACAGCCTTAATTGTACCCTGACTTGACATGCTACTCTGTCCGATTCCTCTGCCAATTTTCTGATGTTGGGGTCTGCAAGACATGCTGATTTCCAGAAGCTCCCTGATCTGCCCCTACCTCTGGTATCATTCCCGTGGGTCCTCTAACTGGAACTTCCCACATTCTCAAATCCGAATTCGAATTCACCAATGACACAGATCGTATAGTACTAAACCCAACACGTACTCCTAAAGGATCCGCAGTTGCTGGCAACAGGTTACTAGCTTCTATAGGCACCAAAAATGGGCTTCTCCCATTCATTGTCACATTCACCCCTGAGCTGACCCCTTCTATCAACCCTAGCTGTTTTCCACTAAACTCAGGTCATACACAGAGACTACGGGTCCGATGGTGACTGGTACCGTAACGGCTTCCGGCAACCGCAAAGCAGCGTTGACTCCACTTGACTCTGCACCTCCGAACACTGGTATCCCTGCCCCTTCTGCTCCTGTTGAAATCCTTCCCAATACCCGTCCACTAGGGCCTGTCTGTGCTGTAACCAGTATTTCCATTCTCGCTGCATTTGCCAGTTCTCGCCTTCCTTCTTCTGAATGTGGATTATATGGTGGAGGACGTTCTGCTAATAGTCTGTCTAACAAGCTGTCATCTGTATCGCTCCCATCATTTCCATCTCCTCCGCCATTTCTATTCTGTGTACCTCCCTCTTTCACCAAGAATGAGTAAAATCTCTCTCCCTTAATGGTGTCTACTCTCCACCTCTTCAGCTGTGCATCCCATCGCGCATCCTGATATGCTTTCATTGCCTTCCTCATCTTCCCCCTGACATCTTTCCCTGTTCCTTGCCTGAGCTCCTCGCATCCAAGCATCTAATGCCTTAAACTGCGTTGGTCTAGGTGGAGGCCGTAATGAAGATATCACTCCCTACAGCTGGTAGAGCACCTCCAATCGAAATGAACCACAATGTGGAAAAGCCAAATCTTCCTCCGTTTCAGTGATTTTGTGCCAATTTTGAAGCCAAACTACAGTATGGAGTCCCACATTCGTTGCCATGTAATGTGCTGGGGTATTCTCGGGCGGTGCTTCCTCATCCACTTAAGTTACCACTCCACTATCGACCCTGCAGAGATCCCGTAATACCTTAAAGCATTGCATGATTAAATCAAAGTATTTCCTTTTCAACCGACAGAATTTCCTCACTTCAAATTCCTGATGACCACCAGCCAATCCCAGCATGGCGTTACACCGACCGACCTATCGCAGCGCGGCACACACCGACGTCACTCTTTCCTCCTCACAGCAGTTCACCCTCCTTCACAATTTCACCGTTCCCATTCACTCACGCGATCACAACTCCGTAATTGTCTACCTTTCTAAAATATCGATAGAATTCAATCACTCAAGAACGTTCACACACAGTGACTCTCGACCTGCCTTGGTCACCTGAATCAGTATAGTCCACCCCTGTACACAAGGTTTACCATACAATCCTAATGTCATGAACCTCAGTAACCCCAGTGTTCACCCATCCTGGGTTGTCGTGTTTGGGTCCTGATGCCAGTAATTCGCTGTGAAGGAACCATGTGCGTGTTCACAACATATGACCTGCAATATGTTGTCAGTGGGTTTAATGAACCATTGTGCTCATGTGTATACACAACATATGCATGTCAATATGTTGATAAGAGACTTGGTAGAACCATTGTGCAAATACACAAAAGACAGCATGCATCTGTGCATACGACAATGCCTATTTATTGTGTTCCTTTCTTCTGTTTGCCTTGAGTGTTACATTTTCCTTTCTTTTCTTTTCTTCTTTTTCGCACTATTTTTCCTTGGTTGCAGTCATTTTGGTACGACTTCGCAACATGATACCTTGTGGCCGCCATCCGCTCTCAGCCGCACATAAAAGGCGATCACGCCCAACCATGTACCACAGATTAACAGCGGTATCAGAGAAGAGAAGTTATCATTGCATCGGCTCCTGTGCTGATGCCTGGCATCGTGGTTGGCCTCATCTCAGTAACCGCACATGGCTCAGGTAGGAAATCTTTTCCTTGAACTTGATGTACTATTGTAGTCGTGAGCATTCTGTAAAATACTCAGCTTATCCCGCCGTTGTGAAGAAATCATAGACAGGATGCATGCATGAACCGCTTGTAATACGTTTAAGAAGCAACGCATTGAAAAAACAGACACAGACATTGCCATCTTAACAAAAGAGCATTAAACGAACAGTCACAGACAAGAACTTTCCTTGATATAACCTTCGATGACAGTCACAGACAAGAACTTTCTCAGTATGCGGTCTGTGATAAAAACACCCCAGAACAATATATAAGAACATTTCGGATTAATTTTGAGCAGAAAACTGTATATCTCAATGCTGAGTTTTTTGTTTTCACAGGTCAACCACATATTTTCATAAGCCTATATTTAGAATTGCGTGTTGTTCTTCCTCTTATGAAACAAGTTGTGACAAGGCGATTTATCTGTTCCAGATCTCCCTCCCCGCAGTACCCTCCCTAATTCCCTTCCCCTCATCTGGCCATTCTGATACTCTGTTATACTGTACGCAGAGTCGGAACTGCCGGAAGGTGGGCTTCTTGGAGGTACTGCTCCTGAGGACCCAACAATCCTGACACCAAACAAGTCCACTCACACAAAGTTCTCTGCCTCAGGTGGGTTGCATACGGTGCCTCACGACATCCCTTCAACAACGGTCAGACAATCACAACAAATCAGTGTTTTCTACACCACAAAATATATCCCGTGATCTTAGGCTACTTCGGAGCATGAAACTCAGACGCAGAACTCTTGGACCACGTCCGCCCCGAAACCACATTCACTCGACTTTAACACAAACTCCACCAGACATCATGGAATCAACACACTCCCACAATCTAACACCCGATGCATCCCTATTGATACTCCTCTGTTCACTACTGTTCTCACTGCACCATCAATCTCCGTCGGTCTCCGCCAAAGTCCGTTGTTCTCTGTTCTCGATCATTGGGCTCTATTTTGGGGCTCTGGGATCTAAGTCTTTCTAGAGTTTTCTAGATTCTCCCCTCACTTCATCAGAAAACTGTAGGAGAGTAGGATCTGCTTCACATGGGTACCCCCACTTTTTGCTGATGCTTCACTGTTTTTCGACCTTAGTCTGGCTGGGGCCCTGCTAATCAGAACCCCAGCCTAGCTGCTTCCTCTTTAAAATGGTTTCCATGTGCCTTAGGCACATCTCTGATTGGAATCTGGAGTGCCCTTATAAGTCCCTAGTATATGGTATACTATGTACCCAGGGCATAGGTACCTCAGAGGCCTACCAGGGGCTGCAGCATGTATTGTGCCACCCCTGGAAGGCCATCCAAACTGACACCACAGGTCTGCTACTGCAGCCTGGGTAAGGTGGTGCATGCACCCCTTACTGTGATATAGGCTACCTATATCACTATATACATACACACATATAAACCTATAAGTCACTCCTATGGCAGGTCTTATCAATCCTGAAGGCAGAGTGCGTGGTTCCTATGTGAGAGGGTGCCCCTGCATGAGCAGGGCCCCTCTGCAGCGTTCGGAGACCCTTCTCTGATGCTGTTTGTAGTGCAGCCTGACCATATACTGTTAAGCGCATTATAACCTCGCGTTAAATGCTAACTTTGGGATGGCTGCACGGAAACATGTCGTGTTTGGTGTCAAACATCTTGGAATAATACCCCCCCGCCAGTTCTGGCGGCGGGGGTAGCATTCCACCCTTCTAGAGGGAAAGACATGTACACACCGGTATACCCGGTACTGACTTTCCAGAGCCCTGGCATCACAAAATGGATGCCGCTGCCACAGACACGAGTCTGGCCTCCTGCTGCTGACCGAAACTCCAGCAGGGGAGGCCTGGACAATAGGTTTCCTGTCCCAGTGAGGTGTGACCACCTCCCCAGACAGGATAGTGTGTATTGGGGCTGGGCGGGAGCACTCTCGGGTGCTTTGAAATCCTGCACTGGGGGCACACTTGGTGTCCCTGTGCATACCCCAGTTCAAACCGGCTCAGGGGCTTCCAGCCCCTGCTCTGGCGCGAAACTGGACAAAGGGAAAGGGGTGTAACCACCCCTCTGCCCTGGCCCTCCCATAGGTGGGGCCACAGAGTATGTCCAACCCCCTACCTTAGTATAAGTAGGGGAACCCAGTCCTTAGGACTTTAGATTTACCTGGACGAAACTCTGACACAGAATCCTGGACCTTCGACGCTCTACTTCAAGATTAGAGGACTGAAGAATCTCCCTTGGGGTCAAGGAGTGACTCCCCTGCTTGGCAGGCACCAAAGAAGCAATTGTCCAGTCTGCATTGCTGAAGCTCCCGTCGGACGCTGAAGTCTTTGCATCACCAGAGGTAGATTTCCAGACTTCCCCGAGGCTGCCCTGAGTCCCCAGCAAAGCTGAGGCCCGTAGCTGTCGTGGGTAACGTGGAACCGTGACCCCTGGACACCAAACGCATTTGCAAGTGCATCCTCTTCTGGGTCTCCCACGAAGTCGTGCTTTGGGCTCCGAGTAGCCCCAGCCTCCAGCACCAACTGCACCGAAGATCACTGGCCTCCACTCCACGAGTGTCCTGTGAGCCAGCTCCACGTGCATCGTCTCGAGGCTCCTTCGCGGTCGCTAGTCCGTTGGCTAGTAGGCCCTCCCGAAGGCCAATCTTTTTCTGCTTGGGCTCCCTGGTTGCTCCAGGTGTGCCCTGACTTATCCTCGCTGGGTGAGTCCCCCAGACCTTGCTGGTCTGCAACATCGTCCTTCTTCTATTTCCACGAGACTTGCTGTTGCCAGAGGCTTGTTGGGTCCAATCCGGTCGCCGACACCCCTGCAATCGACAGACGTCGTGGGACAGCTTGAATCCAGCTCCTGGTTGTCGTCGACGCCTCCTGGACCTCGTGGCTGAAGAGTCAAGACGACCATCAACCTACCTGAAGCACTCGACATCGGTGGGCATCTGCTCATCGCCTTCCTGGTCACTGGCTAGTGACCCAGACTCTGTCCCCTCTGCTTTCAGGTTCTTCAGATCTTCGATCCACCTTTGGATCCACCCGAACACTTTCGACTTGGTCGCCAGCAGCACTTTGCAGCAGATCGCCATAGAAAGCGACGACGAAACCCGACCCCGAAAGACACCTATGCACCCGGCTCCCCTGGGTGAGGTAAGTCGAGTACTCCGGTGCTCCCGTGGGTATTGACACTAGAACAGCCTAGTTCTCAAAGGGTTTGCTCCAAGTCCTCCTCTAAGTGTCCCTTTTCTTTTAAATTCAAATCGCGACTTTCCCCATAGAAGTTAACGGTGGTTCGCGGTTGTGTTCATACACTGCACGCGTCCCCCGTGGGTCCCCTGTGTTACTGCCTTGGGTGGTTCCTTGTGGTCCAAGCACTTCTACAGGCTCTAGGCCTTTTGTCTAGCTCAGTCGTGGTTCTTATACCACTTTATTGGTATATGGTTTGGTACGCCCCTGGGGCTCAAACGTGTATTTGTGCTATTAATGTAGATAACTAACTTATAATTTATGTACTTCGAACTCTAGCCTCATAAAGAGACTAGAGGGGTGTGTTTAGTAATAAATACATATATTTTGAATATATACCTGGTGTGGTCCTCTTTCATTTGGTCACTCAAGAGATTATAGACTGGTAAAACAAGCTGCTTTACATTCCTTCAAGACTTAGCCTGAAGGCTGCTCTCCATAGCTACCACTAGGATAGCTTTCAATAAAGGTTGTCTTTAACCTATCTCCAATAAGGGGTTGTTTGGACTGGTGCAAGGTGCCCACTATAATTAGTGGACAGCATATGCCAGGCCAACTTCTCACATTGGTGTGCAGCGTGTGGGATTCCAGCTTGCTATTATTTTACCAGATAATCTCAATTGAATTGATCAACTGAAAACCACTAAGGGTACCTAAGGTACATATAAATCAAGCTTAGTAATACAGTAAGTTCTACTGAACTTAGAGTTGTGTGTTAAGGGATAGCACACCCTTTCTACAACTCAAGAGAGTTTAGTAGGCCACACTAGAGTAGGTAGTGCATACACCACACCTCACTAGTAATGTCTTCAAAGCCAGGACCCAGTGAGTCCTTGCCAGAAGCCAGTGGGCTTCTTCCCTCCAAGTATGATAAACTCCCATTCTTGGAATTGAGAGCGTTATGCAATACTAGGAAGTTGAAGGCAGGCAAAAGTGCCAGCACCCAACACCTCATGGAGGTGTTACTAGCTGATGATCTCAGCAGGCCCCTAGGGTCTGAAGGGGTAGAGCAAAGAGGGTGGGGCAGAAGATGAGGAAGGGGCCAGGGGTGAAGAAACCCAGGCCCCCCTCTGAAACTGGCCAGGAAGGTGAAAATGACCTTGTCCTGGAAAACCCAATTCCTCCTGTGGAGGAGGAGGAGGGAGAGGATCAGAATGACCTCCCCTTTGTCCCCCAGGAAGAGTTCTGAGTGTGCCCAGAAGGTCTAGGTCTCCTTCTCAGGAGTCTAACCACTCTGACACCTCAATAGGGACCTCTGTCTCCTCTCATAGTAGGGAATCCTCTCATGAGAGGAGAAAGAGACTGATTCAATATGAGCAAACTCAGCTTGAACTCAGGAAACAGCAATTGGCTATAGACAGGGAGTCCCTAGATCTCTATAGAGAGAGACAAAAGTTGGGACTAGAGTCCCATGGTGGCACCAGTTTCTCCAAAGATAGGGAAAGGTCTTATGACCATAGAAACCTGAGCAAGATTGTCCCTCCCTACCAGAGTGGGGATGACATCCACAAATGGATAACTGCTCTAGAGAGGGCCTGTAAAGTACAGAGGGTCCCTCAGGAGCAGTGGGCAGCAATCTTGTGGCTCTCCTTTGCAGACAAAGGTAGAGACAAGCTCCTCACTGTTAGAGAGGAGGATGCTGATAATTACAAAGTCTTGAAGAGTGCTCTAATTGATGGGTTTGGCCTAACCACTGAACAATACAGGTTAAAGTTCAGGGATACCCAAAAGCACAGACTCAAGACTGGGTGGACTTTGTTGATTGTTCTGCCAAGGCTCTGGAAGGTTGGTTATTGGGCAGTAAGGTATGTGACTTCACAGGATTGTACAATCTGATAATGAGGGAGCAGATTCTTAATAACTGTCAAAATCAGCTGTTGCATCAGCACTTGGTAGACTCTGATCTGACCTCTCCCCAAGAATTGGGAAAGAAGGCAGACAAATGGGTCAGAACCAGGGTGAAGCAGAAGGTACAGAACCAAGGTGGTGACCCTAAGAAGCAAGATTCGAAAACCTCTGATAAGGGTGGGGAGAAGGGTAAAGATCAAAAGTCTTCACAAGGCCCCCAAAAATCTTCTTCAGGTGGGGATTCACAGTCTACCAAAGGGAAAGGCCAAAGGAAACCATGGTGCAAGGTCTGTAAGCAAAAGACCCACTGGACCAGTGATTGCACCAAGTCCAAAGACTCGACTCCAGCCCCCACCAATGCCCCTAAGGCACCTGCTCCCCCTAGTGCAGTTACAGTTGGTGGTGGGACTACACAAGCCAAGGGTTTAGTAGGGTTGACCCTGGGTAAAGAGATGAGCTCTGACCTAGTCAGAGAACTCACTCAGGCTGTCCTAGTCTGTGATGGAGGCATGGATATGACCTCCTCTGTGAGTCCCAGTAATCTGGGCAAGTACAGACAACAGCCTTTAATCAATGGAAGAGAGGCTTTGGCATTTAGGGACACAGGGGCAAGTGTCACCATGGTGACACAAGACCTTGTGAATCCTGGGCAGATAATACTTGGTGAAATGTACCAAGTGACCAATGCTAGCAACGTCAGAACAGACCATACTCTGGCAGTTGTTAACTTCTCCTGGGGAGGGGTAACTGGCCTTAAGAAGGTTGTGGTAAGTGCAGACATACCCGTTGAATGCTTGCTTGGCAATGACTTAGAAACTTCAGCTGGGGCAGAAGTGGAGCTCAGGACCCATGCAGAAATGCTGGGGATCCCTGCAGATGTGTTTGCTGTGACCAGGTCACAAGTCAAAATGTCTAGCACTGAACAGGCCTTGGATTCTGGAATAATGGACCAAGTGCCCTCCAAGAAGAGGAGTAGTAGGGTAAAGGCAGTGCCTTCCCCCTTGGCTCAGAAGGAAGATCAGTCTCTTGAGGGGGATGATCTCAGTCCTGAGGAAGAAACTGTCCCAGAGGAGCTTGAACCTGACCAGGTTGAGTTCTTGGGGACAGGGGGACCTTCCAGGGCAGATCTGAGCCAGGAGCAGCAGAGCTGCCCCTCTCTTGAACCCCTCAGACAGCAAGCTGCTGCTGAGGCTGCTGGGAAAGCTAGTGGTCCCCATACTGTGTATTGGGATGATGGACTCTTGTACTCAGAGTGTAGAGACCCCAAGCCTGGTGCTACCAGGAGGTTGGTTATACCTTTGAAGTTCAGGGGCTTCCTATTGACCCTAGCCCATGATATTCCCTTAGCAGGTCACCTGGGCCAGAACAAGACTTGGGACAGAATTGTCCCTCACTTTCACTGGCCCCACATGTCTGAAGACACCAAGGAGTTTTGTCGCTCCTGTGTAACCTGCCAGGCCAGTGGCAAGGCAGGTGGCACTACAAAGGCCCCCTGATACCACTACCTGTGGTGGGGGTTCCCTTTGAAAGGGTGGGGATTCACATTGTTGGTCCCATGGATCCCCAAACAGCATCTGGGCACAGGTTTATCCTGGTGGTAGTGGATCATGCCACCAGGTACCCAGAGGCTATTCCCCTTAGGACCACTACAGCACCTGTGGTGGCAAGGGCCCTCCTGGGAATTTTCTCAAGAGTGGGCTTCCCTAAGGAGGTTGTATCAGACAGCGGTGTAAACTTTATGTCTGGATACTTAAAAGCAATGTGGAAGGAGTGTGGAGTGACTTACAAGTTCACCACACCCTATCACCCACAATGCAATGGTTTAGTTGAGAGATTCAACAAAACCTTGAAGGGCATGATTAAAGGGCTCCCAGAAAAGCTTAGGCGAAGATGGGACATACTCTTGCCCTGCCTTTTATTTGCGTACAGGGAGGTGCCTCAAAAGGGGTTGGCTACAGCCCTTTTGAACTTTTGTTTGGTCACCCTGTCAGGGGTCCACTGTGCTTGGTGAAGGAAGGATGGGAGTTACCTCTCAAGCCCCCAAAGCAAGACATAGTGGACTACGTACTTGGTCTCCGCTCCCGGATGGCTGAGTATATGAAAAAGGCAACTAAAAACCTTGAGGCTAGCCAGGAACTTCAAAAAGCCTGGCATGACCAAAAGGCTGTACTGACTGTTTATCAGCCAGGACAGAAGGTGTGGGTGTTGGAGCCAGTGGCCCCAGCAGCTCTCCAAGACAAATGGAGTGGACCCCACACCATTGTTGAACAGAAGGGTGAGGTTACCTACTTAGTAGACCTAGGAACACCCAGGAGTCCCCACAGGGTTCTCCATGTCAACAGGTTAAAACCATATGTGGACAGGGCAGACATGGGCTTGCTCATGGCTACTGATGAGGGACAGGAGGAAGAGAGTGACCCACTCCCTGACCTGCTCTCACAGAACCCTGGTGATGGGTCAGTGGATGGTGTAGCCTTGGCAGTCAGCCTCACTACCCAGCAGCAGACTGATTGCAGACAGGTGCTCAATCAGTTCAGACACATATTCTCACTGACAACCAGTCAGACTACCTGGTGCACTCATGAAGTGGACACTGGGGACAGTCTGCCTATTAAAAATAAGATTTATAGGCAACCTGACCATGCCAGGGACTGTATCAGGACAGAAGTCCAGAAGATGTTGGATTTGGGAGATATTGAACCCTCAGATAGCCCTTGGGCTAGTCCAGTGGTCCTTGTGCCAAAACCTCACACCAATGGTGGGAAAAGAGAGATGAGGTTTTGTGTGGACTACAGGGGTCTCAATGCAGTCACTAGGACTGATGCCCATCCAATACCAAGGGCAGATGAGCTAATAGACACTTTGGCCTCAGCCAAGTATCTAAGCACATTTGACCTGACAGCTGGCTACTGGCAGATCAGACTAGCTGATGATGCAAAGCCAAAGACAGCATTCTCAACCCCTAGTGGGCATTATCAATTTGTGGTGATGCCCTTTGGTCTGAAGAATGCACCTGCCACTTTTCAGAGGCTGGTGAATACAGTCCTTACAGGTCTGGAAGCCTATAGTGCAGCATATCTAGATGATATTGCTGTCTTTAGCTCCACCTGGGAGGATCACCTGGTCCACCTCAGAAATGTTTTACAGGCCCTGCAGAAAGCAGGCCTGACTATCAAGGCCACCAAGTGCCAGATAGGGCAGAGTCAGGTTGTGTACCTGGGCCACCTTGTGGGTGGAGGCCAGGTTCAACCACTGCAGAGCAAGATCCAGACCATCATGGACTGGACTGCTCCAACTACCCAGACTCAGGTGAGAGCCTTCTTAGGCCTGACTGGGTACTATAGGAGATTTGTCAAGGGGTATGGATCAATAGTGACACCCCTGAATGACTTAACTTCCAAGAAAATGCCCAAAAAGGTTCAGTGGACAGTTAGCTGTCAAAAGGCATTTGATGACCTGAAGCAGGCCATGTGCACTGCTCCCATTCTACAGAGTCCTGATTACTCCAAGAAGTTCATTGTTCAAACTGAGGCATCTGAATTGGGGGTAGGGGCTGTACTGTCACAATTGAATGATGAAGGTCAGGATCAGCCAGTAGCTTTCATTAGCAGAAGGCTGACCCCTAGAGAGAAACGTTGGTCAGCCATTGAGAGGGAGGCCTTTGCTGTGGTCTGGGCTCTGAAGAAGTTGAGGCCATACTTGTTTGGTACTCACTTCCTTGTTCAAACAGACCATAAGCCCCTCTTATGGCTAAAACAAATGAAGGGTGAAAACCCCAAACTGCTTAGGTGGTCCATTTCCCTACAGGGGATGGACTTCACAGTGGAACATAGACCTGGGAGTAACCATGCCAATGCAGATGCACTCTCTAGGTACTTCCACTTAGAACATGAAGACTTAACTGGGCAAGGTTAGTTTAATGTCCCTACGTTTGGGGGGGTTGTGTAGGAGAGTAGGATCTGCTTCACATGGGTACCCCCACTTTTTGCTGATGCTTCACTGTTTTTCGACCTTAGTCTGGCTGGGGCCCCGCTAATCAGAACCCCAGCCTAGCTGCTTCCTCTTTAAAATGGTTTCCATGTGCCTTAGGCACATCTCTGATTGGAATCTGGAGTGCCCTTATAAGTCCTTAGTATATGGTATACTATGTACCCAGGGCATAGGTACCTCAGAGGCCTACCAGGGGCTGCAGCATGTATTGTGCCACCCCTGGAAGGCCATCCAAACTGACACCACAGGTCTGCTACTGCAGCCTGGGTAAGGTGGTGCATGCACCCCTTACTGTGATATAGGCTACCTATATCACTATATACATACACACATATAAACCTATAAGTCACTCCTATGGCAGGCCTTATCAATCCTGAAGGCAGAGTGCATGGTTCCTATGTGAGAGGGTGCCCCTGTAGTGTTCGGAGACCCTTCTCTGATGCTGTTTGTAGTGCAGCCTGACCATATACTCTTAAGCGCATTATAACCTCGCGTTAAATGCTAACTTTGGGATGGCTGCACGGAAACATGTCGTGTTTGGTGTCAAACATCTTGGAATACTACCCCCCCGCCAGTTCTGGCGGCGGGGGTAGCATTCCACCCTTCTAGAGGGAAAGACATGTACACACCGGTATACCCGGTACTGACTTTCCAGAGCCATGGCATCACAAAATGGATGCCGCTGCCACAGACACGAGTCTGGCCTCCTGCTGCTGACCGAAACTCCAGCAGGGGAGGCCTGGACAATAGGTTTCCTGTCCCAGGGAGGTGTGACCACCTCCCCAGACAGGATAGTGTGTATTGGGGCTGGGCGGGAGCACTCTCGGGTGCTTTGAAATCCTGCACTGGGGGCACACTTGGTGTCCCTGTGCATACCCCAGTTCAAACCGGCTCAGGGGCTTCCAGCCCCTGCTCTGGCGCGAAACTGGACAAAGGGAAAGGGGTGTAACTACCCTCTGCCCTGGCCCTCCCATAGGTGAGGCCACAGAGTATGTCCAACCCCCTACCTTAGTATAAGTAGGGGAACCCAGTCCTTAGGACTTTAGATTTACCTGGACGAAACTCTGACACAGAATCCTGGACCTTCGACGCTCTACTTCAAGATTAGAGGACTGATAGTTTTAAGCCTTGCTGGACTAAGTAGGAAGGCCTCTGCTCCAGCATTTTGGAAAGGAGAGATTAATTGGCGAAGTCTCCACCTTCTCTCTACCGTAATATGGCAAAAATCAGGTCTTACAAAGAAGGAGAAACCCTCCGTCAAGCATCGTGATTCGGGTCTAGCCTTGTCGAACACTGCTTGACGTAGTAGAAAATTGCCAAAGAAGATTAGTATAGCTCTTGGTTTATCACTAGAGTTCTTAGGGTCCGGCTTCTTTTTAAGCATGAGAGGGAAGCGGTGTACCCGCTGGATTTCCTTCTCCCAATCCCACTGCCCAAGCTCAGGGAGCCCCCCTTTCATTAGCCGCAGGACAAAGCCTCTGATGTCATCCCCTTCGGCATATTCAGGAATACCAAGAAGCCGTAAGTTATTGCGGCGCTGACGATTTTCGAAGTCCTCGAGTTTCCACATGACGTCAGTCATTCGTGATTCATTTGAGGATATTTGTTGAGTAGAAACCTCTGCGGCAGTTTCTAGTGTTACCACACGTTCTTCCAAAGCAGTGGTTCTCTCTGATATCTCGGTACAAGATTTGCTCACTTTACGTATTGCACCCTGGAGTTTTTTTGTTGCGAGATGAGCACGTTTATGTTCTAACCTAGCTTCCCCTTGTATTTGCTTCAAAGTAGCATAGATCAAAGTCATTGAGTGGGGGATTCACTTGCTTTGTTAGGTTTATCAGTTGATTTGCTTTTCCCAGTGCAATTAACGTCTTTATCATCCAATAGTTGAGTAGTTGAATAGTCCCACTTGAGTTGATTATGATCAGACCCGGATTGACCAGATTGACCAAACTCCTGGATCGTGCCCCTATTTTTAGACTTTTTTCTTCGTTTAGTTAAAGAAGGAAGTTTTTTTGTGTACTAGGATTAGAAAGGGGGCTGTCAGGGTCAGAATCAGTCCCAGAATAATCAAGTTCCGATATATTGCTAATATTGGACAGTTCTGAGTCCTCGTTGAGAGAGAAGAATTTTTCCCCATATTCCGGAGTACGTAGACACTCTAATGTGGCGATTGGTACTATATTAGGAGGTATGGCTAGATTCTCTTTCATATGCAATACCCCAGCTGCAGTTCCGATCTTGCCCACATCTTTCTGAGTATTAGCAACATCAATTATCCCAGTGTTATCTAAGACTTCCGAGCCTCCTAAGTCTCCCAGATCTTCTTGTAGAGAACCAGAATCAATTATTTCCATCCCATTAGTAACAGCTACAGTACTCACAGTGTCTCTCTCTGCTATCACATTTGTTTCGCCAATTTCAGTGTGTCCTGATTGATTTTTAGACGGTGCTGGTAGTGTCTCTTTCCCAGCACTCTTTGGTTTTGTGGAGGATTTACCAGAAAAAATTCCAGGGATGACTCGTTGTTTAGCAGCAGTGCCAGTCATTTCACCGGGGTGTTGCTCGCGTATCCTAGCCCTCAGCGTTTCTCCTTCCTTTGAAGCTACCGCGAGAGCACCTTCCACGGCTCTCGCTCCATCCACTGTCCTCCGCTGAGCATTACGTCCTGTTGTCATCTCCGTTGCGGCCCCAGCCATGGCCATGGCGGCTTTGTCGGACTTGTCTCCGCGGTCTCGCCTGTGTTGTTTAGGCGGCATATCGGAGCCCTTCTCAGCTGTTTCCAGCGTCACCGCTACACAGACCTCACACGGCGTCAAAATCCTCGGAGCCGCTCGCAACAATCTGCCAGTAAGTATCCGAGTGAAACGGGGAAAGCTTCGGGTTCTCAGCTTTTTAATCGATTCAAGTCTCTGGATTGAAAAGAAAATAACCCAGCACACGCTATCCATCGAGATGCAGGGTTATTTAACGGAGGGCTGAACGGGAAGGTTTAAGCCATTGGGGAGCACTGGGCGAGCGGCGTCCACAGCACTCACACAGCCGCCATCTTGCCGCACCCGCACCTTATCTATAAAGGTAACACTAGAATTTTTACGTCAGAAATTCAAGCCCAGGAGTACCTGAAGACCATCTCGGCGACCTGAGGGATAATGATGGGTCAATTTAGGGATGATTAACGGATAATCTTGTCTCTCTGGCTGGACAGAAATTGGCCAAATAGAAATTATCTGGATAGGAATTATCCTCCTTTGTTCTGGGGTTTTTTTCCTTCTTTTTCTTTTTTGTGTCTTTTTTTTTATGGATCGAATTGGTCTTATTTAGTCAAATCAGACTGCTTGAATTATTCTGCACTACTGTCATAATATTGTAAAAGGGGGGTGGCGAGGGTTTAACTTTTTGTATTTTTTGGTATTTCTCTTATGGGGGGAGCCAACTGGATGGGCGGTGGGGTAAGCAACTCTATACAGGAGGCATCATGAGGGTCCTCGGACCTTTTTTGCCGTGGGTCACAAGGGATGGGGCATTCCAGGGAGGGTGGGTGGACGGCATGGTGATTCAGTTTGATATGTCGCAGATGTCAGAATTTATGGTTTTTGTGTGGAGACTGATGGTAAACAGGAAGAAAAGCAGGAAGAAAAGTAGAATGGACAAGGTTCATATCAAAAATGGTATTGAATAAATTAAGAATTGCTTCAATTAATATCTGTGGCCTCAATAATCCTTTGAAAAAACGCAGGGTTAATATAGAAATACAGTATCTGAAAGCAGATATAATATGTCTTCAAGAGACCCACATAGAGGTTAGTAGGATTAAGATTAATGAATTAGAAGGCTATCATCTAGTTTCTGCCACTACGCAAGGGACCCGTACCAGAGGAGTAGCAGTTATGGCTAAAAAGAATCTAGGTCTAAGGTTTTCACGTTCTAAGTCTGACTCGTATGGCAGATGGGTTATTACCCAATGTTCTTTTGAGGGCGGTACTTTTACTTTATGCTCTCTATATGGCTCGATATTAGACGATCCGGCTCTATTTGACTGGTTAAGTGTTGAATTAGTGGGGTGGCCTCTCCCTCTTATCATTTGTGGTGATGCCAATATAAATTTGTGTAACCGAACTGGGATAATTGGAGGTAGTTCTTACACTGGACGTAAACCTAAAGTTTTTAAGGCATTATCCAATCTATGTAAAATTCATGGTCTTTCAGATATGTGGTTTAAGCTCAATAATCAGGATATGGGCTATACGTTTTTTTCTGCCCCACATCAGACTCATGTTAGGCTTGACTATTTTTTTGTATCTCCAGAAATATTATTAAAGGCTAATATACAGAAATATCCACGGGTAATGTCTGATCATAACCCACTAGTGCTAGAGATTCCGGTACAGACAAGAAAACCTTCTATTTATCGTTGGACGTTTAATAGAGCATTAGTTTATGATGACGAGTATGTACAACATATGAGGGAGTGGATTCCTCGATTTCTGGAAGAGAATAGAGAAAGGGCCCCGGTTGAGATAATTTGGGACACACTTAAAGCTGGGATTAGAGGGGAAACAACTGGATATGGGTGGGCCGCACAATTAAAAGAGAAAAAGCTTTTATGTGAACAATATCAGAATTTGAGCTTAGCTGAAACACAATTGATTCAAACTACCACTAGTAAGCAAGGAGTAGAACAGGCATTAAATAGGGTTGCTATTGCTAAATCTGTTATTACTGAGACAGCAGCAATTAAAGCAGCAGGAAAATATGCTGCCTGGCGATCAAGTCTGTATGAATGCGGAGAAAAGGTGGGTCACGTACTGGCAATGCGTGCAAGACAGCGCACAACCCAGGGAAATATTTTACTAATAGAGAATCCGGGAGAGGGCCCGCCACCGAACCCAGGGACATTCGCGCTGCTTTCCACGGATATTATCAAAAACTTTATCACGAGGATAGCACGAACGATGAGGAAGCAATGTTAGGGTTCTTGGATGGAACTATAGTGGAGAAATTAACCCAAGAAGATCAAATAGCCTTAGAATCTCCTATAACAACTGAAGAAATTCAGGGTGCTATCAACTCATTGGCTAGTGGTAAGGCAGCGGGTCCAGATGTCATACCTGGAGAGTTTTATAAAATCTTTGCTTCATCATTACTGGAAATAATGAAACTCGTTTATTGGAATGCCCAGAATGGCTTGAGGGTCCCGAAATCTTGGGAAAATGCAAATATAGTTGTGTTCCCCAAAAAAGGGAAACCACCTAGTGAAATGGGGTCATATCGGCCTATTACCTTAATAAATAGTGATAGCAAAATATATGCCAAGATATTGGCTGTCCGTCTGGCAGCCCTTATTGAGAGATTAGTTTCACCAGTACAGCACAGGTTCGTACCTGGACGCAGTACAATAGATCACATCCAACGGGTTATCACTCTTTTTGATGCTGCCGGCATCACAGGGGACCCTATCGGACTTGTTCTGCTGGATGCAGAAAAAGCCTTCGATAGGGTCTCCTGGTCTTTTTTATGGGCAACCTTAAGGGCTAGAGGAATAGGGGAGAAATATATTACGGCTTTAAAATCGATGTATCACAGCCCGACGGCCCGTATCTCTATTATGGGAGAAATGTCGGATTCAATTCTCATTAGCAGAGGTACTCGGCAGGGGTGCCCCTGCTCACCTTTATTGTTTGCGCTTTATATAGACCCGCTGGTTAGGAAAATAGAAGCTAATAATTTGATCGCTGGAGTACAGAATATCGGGGAAATACCAAAGTATTGGCTTACGCTGATGATCTCGCCATTATAACTTCAAACCCGCTGGTCGCCTTAAGGGAGATTGAGAAAGAAACTAATCTCTTTGGGAAATACTCAGGCTATCGATTGAATCAAAATAAAACGCAGATATTGACCAGCAATGGCCTTCAAATAAATGATATACGTGTAATGCAAAAAGTGATTTATCTGGGGGTTGAAATCATGGCAGATGTTTCAAAGATCATGGATAATAATTTAAGCCCCCTAAATGCTAAATTTAAAACTGAATTCACTCGTTTAGAGAATTTAAAACTTACGATGGTGGGTAGATGCAACATTATTAAGATGATTTTTTGCCTAAAATTTTATATTTTTTAAGGGCTATACCTTTGCTTATCAATAATACCTGGTTGGTATCGATGAATCAACTTTTCTCTAGATTTATCTGGGCAAACTGCCGCCCTCGTAGAGCTTTCAGATTATTAACTTTGCCTAGAGATAGAGGAGGGTGGGCTGTACCCAATCTCCAATTATATTACTGGGCAGTGCAGTTACAGACTATGAAGATACTGCTCAAGGAAAAAAATGACTTAATAAGGGATGACTCTCCTATCTCCAGTTTTGAATTGATTTTAGGAACCGATGCCAAGGGATGTCTTTTACGACATATTGATTTTAATTATTATAAACGGGTGAAGTTCAAAACTTTAATTTGTGCATTCAAGGTTTGGGCCTCGGTGCGTAAGAAGCTTGGACTTGGGCGCTTCAATACATATACCCCTTTATATAATAATAATCTTTTTCCCCATATCTTTAATGATGGGTATATGAGGCAATGGTATGATAAAGGAATTCGAATTATCGGAGATATCACATCCGGACCTGATTTGTTACTGTTTGATACCATAAGGGACAAGTTTGGGCTCGACAATCGTCAGTTTTTTAAATATCTCCAATTAAGAGACTTCTTAAGCAAAAAAATTGGGGGAACTTCTGGTTTTTCTAAGGTGCAAGTAATTGAAGAAGTATTTAAAGACTCTAGTACATTGGGGGGACTGTATAAAATGCTTATTGATTTAATACCTGATGATTTGACCAAGCATATGGATCGATGGCAGAAGCTGCTGGAGATTGACTCCGGGGATATCGAGGACTCTCTACATATGGCTCAGACTTCTCTTATGGCTACTAATTTACAAATTCAATGCTTTAAAACATGGTTCAATTTGTATATAACACCTGCCAAGATTGCTAAATGGGGTAGGGTAGCTGGCTCCACCTGCCCTCGCTGTCAACATCCAGCAGCTGACATTGTCCATATGTTTGCAACATGTCCTATACTTGAAACTTTTAAATGCAGTGTCAAAGGATTCTTAGTGAGTATGCTTGGCACTGAAATTGAGCTTAGTCCTCAATTGATTGTACTAGGGATAGGGGACTCCCTTTCTCGGAATCTAAATCATTCTTTCTTATTTGTTGCTTTTACAGTTTTCAGGCTATGTTTGGCCACTCATTGGCTTGATCCTATTCCCCCAACTGGTCAACAGTGGCTAGAAAGATTCCTTTCAATATATAGATTTGAAAAAGCTGTCTATGCCAGAAAAGACCGCAAATTGAAGGCAAAAGGCCGTATAATTTGGGCCCCTTTGATGAATTGGACTATTCTGAATGACTAGTTATGAATTTATTGTATGCTTATTACTCTGCTTTTCGTTTCTTATGGTTTTTTGTTTTGTATAGCATGAAGTAATTATTCGACATCTAGACTATTTGTATTTAGCCGTGGGTGGGGAGGGATAAGGGTGGGGGGAGGATGTGGCACTTAAAATTAAATTGGAATTTTTTCTGCTGTCTTATCGGATTTGGATTTAACTATGATAAATATCAATAAAAATTAAAAAAAAAAAAAAAAAAAGATTAGAGGACTGAAGAATCTCCCTTGGGGTCAAGGAGTGACTCCCCTGCTTGGCAGGCACCAAAGAAGCAATTGTCCGGTCTGCATCGCTGAAGCTCCCGTCGGACGCCGAAGTCTTTGCATCACCAGAGGTGGATTTCCAGACTTCCCCGAGGCTGCCCTGAGTCCCCAGCAAAGCTGAGGCCCGTAGCTGTTGTGGGTAACGTGGAACCGTGACCCCTGGACACCGAACGCATTTGCAAGTGCATCCTCTTCTGGGTCTCCCACGAAGTAGTGCTTTGGGCTCCGAGTAGCCGCAGCCTCCAGCACCAACTGCACCGAAGATCACTGGCCTCCACTCCACGAGTGTCCTGTGAGCCAGCTCCACGTGCATCGTATCGAGGCTCCTTCGCGGTCGCTAGTCCGTTGGCTAGTAGGCCCTCCCGAAGGCCAATCTTTTTCTACTTGGGCTCCCTGGTTGCTCCAGGTGTGCCCTGACTTATCCTCGCTGGGTGAGTCCCCCAGACCTTTTTGGTCTGCAACATCGTCCTTCTTCTATTTCCACGAGACTTGCCGTTGCCAAGGCTTGTTGGGTCCAATCCGGTCGCCGACACCCCTGCAATCGACAGACGTCGTGGGACAGCTGGAATCCAGCTCCTGGTTGTCGTCGACGCCTCCTGGACCTCGTGGCTGAAGAGTCAAGACGACCGTCAACCTACCTGAAGCACTCGACATCGGTGGGCATCTGCTCATCGCCTTCCTGGTCACTGGCTAGTGACCCAGACTCTGTCCCCTCTGCTTTCAGGTTCTTCAGATCTTCGATCCACCTTTGGATCCACCCGAACACTTTCGACTTGGTCGCCAGCAGCACTTTGCAGCAGATCGCCATAGAAAGCGACGACGAAACCCGACCCCGAAAGACACCTATGCACCCGGCTCCCCTGGGTGAGGTAACTCGAGTACTCCGGTGCTCCCGTGGGTATTGACACTAGAACAGCCTAGTTCTCAAAGGGTTTGCTCCAAGTCCTCCTCTAAGTGTCCCTTTTCTTTTAAATTCAAATCGCGACTTTCCCCATAGAAGTTAACGGTGGTTCGCGGTTGTGTTCATACACTGCACGCGTCCCCCGTGGGTCCCCTGTGTCACTGCCTTGGGTGGTTCCTTGTGGTCCAAGCACTTCTACAGGCTCTAGGCCTTGTGTCTAGCTCAGTCGTGGTTCTTATACCACTTTATTGGTATATGGTTTGGTACGCCCCTGGGGCTCAAACGTGTATTTGTGCTATTACTGTAGATAACTAACTTATCATTTATGTACTTCGAACTCTAGCCTCATAAAGAGACTAGAGGGGTGTGTTTAGTAATAAATACATATATTTTGAATATATAACTGGTGTGGTCCTCTTTCATTTGGTCACTCAAGAGATTATAGACTGGTAAAACAAGCTGCTTTACATTCCTTCAAGACTTAGCCTGAAGGCTGCTCTCCATAGCTACCACTAGGATAGCTTTCAATAAAGGTTGTCTTTAACCTATCTCCAATAAGGGGTTGTTTGGACTGGTGCAAGGTTCCCACTATAATTAGTGGACAGCATATGCCAGGCCAACTTCTCACAAAAACCATCCTACACTGCTACCAACTGAAGGAGCCTTTTTATCTGCATAAAAGTGTGGAGGGGAGAAAAATCATTAGCCAATCAATCTTTACCGTTCCAATGAACTATGACTCAGAAAAATCACAGACTCCCAATTAAGTTTGATTAATTTATTACAAAGCCAAGAACAGTTGGACATACAAGCACCTCAAAATGAGGGTGTAGAAATACATTGGAACTAATTCAAAGCCAAACCTACAGGTGATATTAAGGCGGTGCAGCATGCACAGGATAACCAGTTCCAGAATCAGGATACACAAAATGATAGCTCCAACATCCAGATTTCCCTTCATTGGAGGTTTGTAGGTAAAAGCATTAGTCTGTCCCTACCCTACCACTAATGTGACATCCCTACTTAGCATTTCCCCAAGGCAAGTTCTGTAAAGGTGTCAGCACGTGAAGGCTTCCGAAGAAGTCCACTCACGTTGAATGGGTCAAGTAGCATAAAGCTAAAGAGCTCGTTCTAAGATGCTCTCTCTCTCTAAGTAAGGCAGAAGTCCCTGGACACTGTCCCTACTTCAATACATGAACTTGCAAGTAATGTCCCTTAATGCATTGCATCATCACGCCATCCAAGCAAGCCATCTCCTATTAGGTAACCTTCCATGGGGCAGCAATGCTCCCAGGCCTTGGCTAGATGACCTTGATTCCCAGGCTCTCTCCAATGAGAAAGTACAACGATCCATTATTATCAGCATCACCGTTCAATGTATCTTCTCCTCCCTAAGCCTAACTCCTAAAACAAAGACATTATTCTAACTAACAAGGTTGAATTTCTCCACCTGAAAATACAATTCAGGCCTACAGAATTCGGTCAACATAAGAAATGGCACATAACTTCATGAAAGCACATGTATAAAATGAACATTATTACTGAGCACATTCAAATCAGCACTTTACATATCAATTGTGTGAATACTCATCATGTATGAATTCTACACGTTAAGGTTTTCATCTAACCACATATAATTGTAATGGTAATTTCTTCATGTTTACATTGAAATATACCTAACACTTCACTTTTCACGTTAGTACCGTACACGTTCTAATGACCCAATGTTAACATAATAAAGGATTATATGCGGGCGCGAACTATCCATGATTATAATGCACCCCTACAAATGAAAGAGCAAAATCGCGCTCTAACAGAAGTCAATGGCAGAAATACATCCTCCAGATTATGTTTTTTAACATCTCCCACTTTCCTTTTAAACTTTTTCGGCATGTATGTGTATATTAATTACATAATTTGTAGTAGATGACTGCATTTAGTCTTTATGTGCAGCACCTGAGTTAAAACGGCATGTAACTTTAATTAGCCGTATTTCTGTTATCATCTTGACTGTCAACTGTTACACGTGTAAGCCTGAAGGGCTTGAACATTTCATTCTTGCTTGTTTTGTATGTTATGTGTTATTCCATTTTTTTTTTTGGGTTGCCGTTTTTATATAGTGCGAACTTGGCCCTGAAGGTATTGGAGCGCTTTACATGAGCACCAGTTACATTACACAAGGACATGTTAATTTTTGTAGGTACAGAGAGATTAAGTAATTTGCCCAAAATCACAGGATGTTGAGCAGACGCCTAGACTCAAACATGGTTCCCCAGTTCCAAAGTCAGCAGCTCTGGCCATTACGCCACATCCTCTTCCATTGCAGATGCTGTGTGTTTTCCCAGGCGCCTTTTGCTAGCTAGTGAATACTTTATTATTATGTATTAGATGACTGATAGTGAGGTTCTCATCGAAAGAAGAAGGTGCCAGGATGGGAGAGCAACTTGTGGGGAGAGCTGACTGTATCCGTCAGTCTGTCTAGTGCAGTGGCCCGGCAGACCTTGCTTGGCGGCCAACTAACTTTTTTCATTGCCCCCTGCCTTGGGCAAGCCCAGCACAGCTGCTCCGTAGTGGGCTCCCAAGGTTTCAGTAAACACAAAAAAGGGCCGCTGAAGCATGCGCAATAGCAACTTCACTGTGCATGCTCCAGTGGCCCTCTTTTGTGTTTATTGAAAGCCTCAGTGATGTCACGAGCTTGGCACTGGCAGGAAGCCAAGGCCCTTTAAAAGTCAGCTTGTGCGCTTTCATAGCTGACAGTCTTTCAGCAATCTTCCTGCTACGTTATCCAAGGACATCACCGCCCGCATTCTGCTCTGTCCACACCGCCTGCAGCCTGCTCTCTCCTGCACTTCTCTCCACCCACCAAAAGGACTGCACATGCAGTAGGGGACCTCCTGTGGATCAGGCCAGCCTGCTTCCCTCCTCACCGCCCACCGACCAGCTTGTTTCCCTTCTTTGCCATCCTGCTCACTACCAGCCAGCCTGCCTTCCTCGCCAGCAAGCCTACCTTCCCTGTTTTATCTAGACTGCCTGCAGGTGACTAGAAGCAGCTGCAAACATCATGATGGCCTGCCCTCCTTGTCCGCCACCAGCCCACTCATACCATCACCTGGAGACAGCAGCAGGACTTTGCAGGTAAGTGGCAACCATTCTTAAATGTCTTCTAGTGTGACAATAGTAATGTTTGACTGGTAATAATCATCATCAGGCTGGCCTATAGGGCAGTCAGGCAGTGTCCGAAAGGCTGGTCTTTCAGATCAGTGTGTGGACTGTTTTTTGGCTGTTTGTGGGCCTGTTGTACAGTCTGCTGGGCCAGTTTTTAATGTTAATTTCCTGGATATTAAAACCAGCATTGACTACAGCAAGCTAAAATCCATGCAGTCTTTCATACCCTGCAAAAATCCTATATAGCATGTCTTTTCAAGATAAAGCCGGCCCTAATTTGCAAAGATGGCCTACTTTTTAAAACTTTTTATTTAGGTGCCTGGTCTATTTTTTGTCCAAGTCAGAAGCTGCTAATAAAGAAAGGATTGCTGATAATAATGAGGGTGACTTAATTACAGTGTTTGAGCCTCTGCAGAGGCTTAAAACTAGTGGTGTCGCCCTGTGGAGGAGGGTGTCCTTGTTGAGCACTACCAGTAATTGCCTTAACCCCACCCCCTGCGTCACCACTAGCTGCAGTCAATAAAAAAAGGACATTGGCCTCCCAGCCTAGGAACAGCCATGTTTTTGTTGGTCTGTTTTCACATTTTATTTACTCTTGACTTTTCTGTGTTTTATTTTGTTTCTAGGATGTTGTGTTTCTGTAGTTATTTTCATGCAATATATCACTCTTGTGTGCTGTACTATGAAAAGAGCTGCCTCCATATCTGTGTGCACTCATGTTGTGCGCAGGTGTTTATAGCAGGCCACTGGTCTACGGACACCTCCATGAGTCTGGGTGAGTACAGATAGTGCACAACCTTCCCTTTCGCAGCAGAATAGCGAAAATGCTTTGTGGTAATCAGGTATTCCTAGAGCTGGAGCGTGACAGAAGCTTTCTCTCAGCTCCAAGAAGGCAATCAAGCAGTCGTTATCCATTTTCTGCCAAGCCTCTGTTTCTGAAGCAATCAGGAAGTCATCAATATATTGCACAAGCACTGAACTTTGTAGCAGCACCAAGCTCTCAATGTTCTTTTTCAAGATCTGGTTAAAGATGGATGGACCCTCAGTTTACCCTTGTGGAATACGACACCATGTTAACACACAGTTCTCCAGCCGAAAAGCAAATAAAAATTGGCTTTCCTCATGTAAGGGTATCAAAAAGAATGCTTGGCATAAGTCAATCACAGTGAACCATTCAGCCTCACAAGGAATTTGGAACAGGATCACAGATGGATTTGGTACCCCGGGACAACATGGAATAACAATCGAATTGTCTTTCCTCAAATCTTGAACAATGCGATATTTACCGCTCAATTTCTGTAATCCCATTATAGGTGAATCACATGGACTTCCTATTATCTCTTTCAAGATGCCCTGCGCAATCATGGACACAATCACAGGTGTAATTCCTGCCACCGTTTCCGGTGTCAGGTTGTATTGGAGTTTGCTTGGAAATTCTGTATTGAACTTGATCTGTATGCGAACTGGCTCAACTCCTTGAATCAATCCTATCACTTCCCCTGTGAAGTCCCACACCACAGGAGGGACGGTGCCTCTCAAATCACATGGCATGTCATCCACTGTTAGTACGGGAAGCATGTCCACAGTGATTCTGGTTTGCCAATTTGAAGGCAATGTCATCATCATTAGTCTGTAGTTCCACTTCCCTAGGCGTACAATAGATGGTACAATTCAGTTTGCATAAGAGTTCACATCCTAGCAAACAGACTGGCCTCGAATCACACACCACAAACTGGTGTTGATCCTGGAAAGTTCAGATTTACAATGGTATCTCTTCTGTTAGCGGGTTTGTCATTCATCTATTGGCAACTCCTACAACTTGGATCGATTGTCCCGAGAGTAGTAGGTTTGGGACTAGTGTGGATCTCACAGTGGAATGAGTAGCACCAGTATCAATCAAGAATGTAATGGGATGACCGTCTACATCTGCCTCCACATACGATCCACTCTGGGCTACCTCTAAGACTCTTCCAAGGGTACAGTCTTCCTCCCACCTCAGGCACCGTCATTGAAAAGATCATGATCAAATCTGTCCAGAGTTTCTATAATGGGCATATGGTGATACGCTCGATTACTCTGTGGGATTCTCAGAGGTTGGGTACTTGCACTAGCTGATTCTGATCCCTCCCATTAAAGGATCTAGGTCTTGTCACTGTGTTTATATAATCAGGCACCTGTGCAATCTCTTCTTCCTGCAACTGATTTGCAGGATTTGCTCGACACTTGCGCTTCCAATGCCTGATTTTGTGACAATAATGACAAGCAGTGGTTTTCTTTAGCGTATTGATGTCTACACCTGGCTTGGGATCTATCCCTTTCCCTTTTTCCTGTCCGGTACTGTTCGACACATTCTGAATCCCTCCTTGGTTGTTCCCCTGATTCCGACCTAAAGTTCCCCCATTTGCCTGCGCCTGCTCTACTCTGTTCGTATTTCTCATCTGAACCAACATCAACTTGTCCTTCATTCTTCTGTGCTTGGAATCCACCTCATCGCTACAATAACTGGCATACCGTAGGATCTCATCCACGGATTTGTTTTGCCAGCAGATTAGATGCTATTGAATCAAAAATATAATCTCTGGCCTCAGTCCTAGCACAAACTTGGAAACAAACTGTCCCATGTCCTTAGGATCAAGAGTATCTAACCCGCTGTACTACTTGAAGGCTTGCAGAAGCCATTCATAGTAAGTATGTACTGATTCCTTGGGCTCCTGGGTTGTTAGATCTATCTTGTCCCAATCGATATCTTGAGGAGTTATTTTAGACTGCAACCATGTAATTACCTGTTCAAACTTTTTCATCACCAAAGGTGAAGGGCCATGAGTTATGGGATCTCTATCTGGTTCAGTAGAAGGCCAATCGATAGCATTCTTAAAAGCAGACCATAAGTCACTAGGAACCTGTTAGACCTGGCACCATTGGCGTGGGTTTCCCCTGTATTTTTGCCTTTTGCCTCCTGTGTTTTTGCTGTGTTTTGGACTTTGTTTTGCTGGTCTAGATGCTTTCGGCACTTTGCCACTGCTGTTCAGTGCCAAAGTGCAAGTGCTCCCTTTGTAAATTGTTGTTATGGATTGGTGATTCCATGATTGGCATATTTGATTTACTAGTCAGACCCTAGTACAGTGCACTGTGTGTGCCCAGGGCCTGTAAATCAAATGCTGCTAGTGGACTGCAGCACTGATTGTGCCACCCACATAAGCAGCCTGTAAATGTAAACTCTGGCCTGCCATTGCAGAGCCTGTGTGCAGTCTGGTACTGCCATGTCGACCTGGCAAGTGCACCCACTTGCCAGGCCCTAACCTTCCCTTTTCTTACATGTCAGTCACCCCTAAGGTAGGCCCAAGGTACCCCTGTGGGCAGGGTGCAGTGTATGTGAAAGGTAGGACATGCCCTGGTGTGTGTGGCATGTCCTGATAGTGAAATACTGCCAATTTCATTTTTCACTATTGCAAGGCTACCTGCTCCCATAGGATGGAATGGGGAGTTTGTTTATAACATCTTATAAACATACCTACCCCTGGGAACAAGGTAGGAAAATAAAGTTTGATATGCCTGAACTCAGAATGTTACAATTCATCTTTTATTGGGGGTGATTTTTACATTCTGTGTTTGAAAATACCACTTTTAGAAAGTAGGTATTTTATTGCTTAGCCATCCAGTATGCCTCTGCTAGGTTTGTGTATTGCATGTCTGGCTTTGGAGTGTCAGGGGCTGGGGAGGAGCAGTGACTCCAGAGAGCCTGATGATTCAGGGCTGGGCTGAATAGGCCTGGTCTGCATTTGGAGTGGTGGGAGGAGTAGCACCTGCACCTGAATAGGGCTGTGTCTGCCTTCCACAATGATGGCTCTACCCCCCTGTGGTGTGTCTGGAGCCAGGGCTCACACTGACAATGGAGGTTGTTGTGCACTAGCAAAGTGCCCCAGAGAACTGGTTTTGGCTGGGTGCAGACACTCTCTGCCTTCAGAGCACAAAGGCTTTTTGGTATAAAAAGAGGGGCCCAGACCCCAGACTTTTAGATCACTTTTGGGAAATCAAGAGGAACCTTTGCCAAGGTGTAGAGCCGGAGAAGCTGAGGGGTAATACTGCCCCTGTGCTGTTTGCTGTCTGGGGTTGGCATGCAGTGGCTACTTGCTGCCAAAGAAAGGAGAAAAGGACTTTGCTGTTTGCTGTGCCCCTGCTTGAGGAAGATCTCCAAGGGCTTGAAACTGAGCTTGCCTCCTGTTCTGAAGTCTCAGGGACTGAACTTCCTTGCTGGGAGCTCTGACCTGCAAAGAGGTGCCTGCTGTTGTTTTGGACCTCTAGAGACTGTTTTCCGCTGGGAGCTGGAAGAATCCATGCATCGTCCCGGATCGTTGCATCGCATCGAGGTGCCAAGTTTGTCGCATCATTGGGGCACGCAGTAAGAAACCGATGCATCACCTCCCCACGCAGTAAGAAACCGACGTATCACCTCCTCTCCGGTAAGGAACCGACGCATCACCTCCCTGCGCAGCAGTAAGGAACCGACGCATCACCTCCCCGGAGCAAGGACCGACGCATCACCCTCCCTGAGTGTAAGTAACCAACGCATCACCTTCCCTGCGGCTCGTTTTGTTTGTTTGCGTGACGCATCCCAGGTACTTTGTGTGAAAAGTGTCGCATCTGCAATTTGCTTTGAACTGAACTATTTCTACCATCTGAAAGTCATATTTTTATTACTGTATTGTGGATTTTTTGTCGTTTGGTCTTGTTTTGGTTTAGATAAAGATTACTTATTTTTCTAAACTAGTGTGGTGTCCATTTGTAGTGTTTTCACTGTATTACTGTATGTGTTCACAAATGCTGTACACACTGCCTCTGAGATAAGCCTGTCTGCTCGTGCCAAGCTACCAAGGGGGTGAGCAGGGGTTATTTTCGAAGTGTATCCCCCTTACCCTGACTAGAAGAAAGGGTCCCTATTTGGACAAAGGTACTTACCTCTGCCGACTAGAGACCCCCATTTCTAACAGAACCACAATGTCAAATAAAGTGTTCAAATCTATCCACAACACCTTTGAAATCTTTACAAACTTGCTTATACCATTCAGCAGGTTTCTCCCTCAGCCGAGGAAAATCATTTGTGAACACTGCCAAGTTACCCCTGCTCCAAGGCACATGCACATACCCTCCGCTTGGTACCTTTCGCAATGGGTAAACCTCAACTCCTGGTATGCCCCTCCTGGAGGCGGCGTTTCTCCCATCACCTTCCTAACGCTCTTTTTCTTTGACCATCTTTCCTCCCATTTGTCAAGCATGCTCCATGCCCGTATCCCTATGACTAGCTCTCGAATGTGCGTTTTGAATCCTGTGACTCTTTCCTCTTCTAATTCCTGATCAGTATAATTCATCCTGTGATTTCCCTGTAACATTTTCATTTTGGACAAATCCACATCATATTTTTGAGCCAATTCTGTGAATTTCACATGTGCTCGCCTTGCTTTACGAGTGACATCCTTTGCCACAAATAATAGTTCATTCTGTTCATAAAGTTCTATCCTTTCCAAAGGCAAATTCACACTGATTATTCCATCCCCCTCCGCTTTCAACCTCAGTACGTCTAGCAGTTTCGCCTTTACTACAGCCTTGATTGTACCCTGACTTGACATGCTACTCTGTCCGATTCCTCTGCCAATTTTCTGATGTTGGGGTCTGCAAGACATGCTGATTTCCAGAAGCTCCCTGATCTGCCCCTACCTCTGGTATCATTCCCGTGGGTCCTCTAACTGGAGCTTCCCACATTCTCAAATCCGAATTCGAATTCACCAATGACACAGATCGTATAGTACTAAACCCAACACGTACTCCTAAAGGATCCGCAGTTGCTGGCAACAGGTTACTAGCTTCTATAGGCACCAAAAATGGGCTTCTCCCATTCATTGTCACATTCACCCCTGAGCTGACCCCTTCTATCAACCCTAGCTGTTTTCCACTAAACTCAGGTCATACACAGAGACTACGGGTCCGATGGTGACTGGTACCGTAACGGCTTCCGGCAACCGCAAAGCAGCGTTGACTCCACTTGACTCTGCACCTCCGAACAATGGTATCCCTGCCCCTTCTGCTCCTGTTGAAATCCTTCCCAATACCCCTGCACTAGGGCCTGTCTGTGCTGTAACCAGTATTTCCATTCTCGCTGCATTTGCCAGTTCTCGCCTTCCTTCTTCTGAATGTGGATTATATGGTGGAGGACGTTCTGCTAATAGTCTGTCTAACAAGCTGTCATCTGTATCGCTCCCATCATTTCCATCTCCTCCGCCATTTCTATTCTGTGTACCTCCCTCTTTCACCAAGAATGAGTACAATCTCTCTCCCTTAATGGTGTCTACTCTCCACCTGTTCAGCTGTGCATCCCATCGCGCATCCTGATATGCTTTCATTGCCTTCCTCATCTTCCCCCTGACATCTTTCCCTGTTCCTTGCCTGAGCTCCTCGCATCCAAGCATCTAATGCCTTAAACTGCGTTGGTCTAGGTGGAGGCCGTAATGAAGATATCACTCCCTACAACTGTTAGAGCACCTCCAATCGAAATGAACCACAATGTGGAAAAGCCAAATCTTCCTCCTTTTCAGTGATTTTGTGCCAATTTTGAAGCCAAACTACAGTATGGAGTCCCACATTCGTTGCCATGTAATGTGCTGGGGTATTCTCGGGCGGTGCTTCCTCATCCACTTAAGTTACCACTCCACTATCGACCCTGCAGAGATCCCGTAATACCTTAAAGCATTGCATGATTAAATCAATGTTTTTCCTTTTCAACCGACAGAATTTCCTCACTTCAAATTCCTGATGACCACCAGCCAATCCCAGCATGGCGTTACACCGACCGACCGACCTATCGCAGCGCGGCACACACCGACGTCACTCTTTCCTCCTCACAGCAGTTCACACTCCTTCACAATTTCACCGTTCCCATTCACTCACGCGATCACAACTCCGTAATTGTCTACCTTTCTAAAATATCGATAGAATTCAATCACTCAAGAACGTTCACACACAGTGACTCTCGACCTGCCTTGGTCACCTGAATCAGTATAGTCCACCCCTGTACACAAGGTTTACCATACAATCCTAATGTCATGAACCTCAGTAACCCCAGTGTTCACCCATCCTGGGTTGTCGTGTTTGGGTCCTGATGCCAGTAATTCGCTGTGAAGGAACCATGTGCGTGTTCACAACATATGACCTGCAATATGTTGTCAGTGGGTTTGGTGAACCATTGTGCTCATGTGTATACACAACATATGCATGTCAATATGTTGATAAGAGACTTGGTAGAACCATTGTGCAAATACACAAAAGACAGCATGCATCTGTGCATACGACAATGTCTATTTATTGTGTTCCTTTCTTCTGTTTGCCTTGAGTGTTACATTTTCCTTTCTTTTCTTTTCTTTTCTTCTTTTTCGCACTATTTTTCCTTGGTTGCGGTCGTTTTGGTACGACTTCGCAACATGATACCTTGTGGCCGCCATCCGCTCTCAGCCGCACATAAAAGGCGATCACGCCCAACCATGTACCACAGATTAACAGCGGTATCAGAGAAGAGAAGTTATCATTGCATCGGCTCCTGTGCTGATGCCTGGCATCGTGGTTGGCCTCATCTCAGTAACCGCACATGGCTCAGGTAGGAAATCTTTTCCTTGAACTTGATGTACTATTGTAGTCGTGAGCATTCTGTAAAATACTCAGCTTATCCCGCCGTTGTGAAGAAATCATAGACAGGATGCATGCATGAACCGCTTGTAATACGTTTAAGAAGCAACGCATTGAAAAAACAGACACAGACATTGCCATCTTAACAAAAGAGTATTAAACGAACAGTCACAGACAAGAACTTTCCTTGATATAACCTTCGATGACAGTCACAGACAAGAACTTTCTCAGTATGCGGTCTGTGATAAAAACACTCCAGAACAATATATAAGAACATTTCGGATTAGTTTTGAGCAGAAGACTGTATATCTCAATGCTGATTTTTTGGTTTTCACAGGTCAACCACATATTTTCATAAGCCTATATTTAGAATTGCGTGTTGTTCTTCCTCTTATGAAACAAGTTGTGACAAGGCGATTTATCTGTTCCAGATCTCCCTCCCCGCAGTACCCTCCCAAATTCTCTTCCCCTCATCTGGCCATTCTGATACTCTGTTATACTGTACGCAGAGTCGGAACTGCCGGAAGGTGGGCTTCTTGGTGGTACTGCTCCTGAGGACCCAACAATCCTGACACCTAACAAGTCCACTCACACAAAGTTCTCTGCCTCAGGTGGGTTGCATACGGTGCCTCACGACATCCCTTCAACAACGGTCAGACAATCACAACAAATCAGTGTTTTCTACACCACAAAATATATCCCGGGATCTTAGGCTACTTCAGAGCATGAAACTCAAACGCAGAACTCTTGGACCACGTCCGCCCCGAAACCACATTCACTCGACTTTAACACAAACTCCACCAGACATCATGGAATCAACACACTCCCATAATCTAACACACGATGCATCCCTATTGATACTCCTCTGTTCACTACTGTTCTCACTGCACCATCAATCTCCGTCGGTCTCCGCCAAAGTCCGTTGTTCTCTGTTCTCGATCATTGCGCTCTATTTTGGGGCTCTGGGATCTAAGTCTTGCTAGAGTTTTCTAGATTCTCCCCTCACTTCATGAGAAAACCATCCTACACTGCTACCAACTGAAGGAGCCTTTTTATCTGCATAAATGTGTGGAGGGGAGAAAAATCATTAGCCAATCAATCTTTACCGTTCCAATGAACTATGACTCAGAAAAATCACAGACTCCCAATTAAGTTTGATTAATTTATTACAAAGCCAAGAACAGTTGGACATACAAGCACCTCAAAATGAGGGTGTAGAAATACATTGGAACTAATACAAAGCCAAACCTACAGGTGATATTAAGGCAGTGCAGCATGCACAGGATAACCAGTTCCAGAATCAGGATACACAAAATGATAGCTCCAACATCCAGATTTCCCTTCATTGGAGGTTTGTAGGTAAAAAGCATTAGTCTGTCCCTACCCTACCACTAATGTGACATCCCTACTTAGCATTTCCCCAAGGCAAGTTCTGTAAAGGTGTCAGCACGTGAAGGCTTCCGAAGAAGCCACTCACGTTGAATGGGTCAAGTAGCATAAAGCTAAAGAGCTCGTTCTAAGATGCTCTCTCTCTCTAAGTAAGGCAGAAGTCCCTGGACACTGTCCCTACTTCAATACATGAACTTGCAAGTAATGTCCCTTAATGCATTGCATCATCACGCCATCCAAGCAAGCCATCTCCTATTAGGTAACTTTCCGTGGGGCAGCAATGCTCCCAGGCCTTGGCTAGATGACCTTGATTCCCAGGCTCTCTCCAATGAGAAAGTACAACGATCCATTATTATCAGCATCACCGTTCAATGTATCTTCTCCTCCCTAAGCCTAACTCCTAAAACAAAGACATTATTCTAACTAACAAGGTTGAATTTCTCCACCTGAAAATACAATTCAGGCCTACAGAATTCGGTCAACATAAGAAATGGCACATAACTTCATGAAAGCACATGTATAAAATGAACATTATTACTGAGCACATTCAAATCAGCACTTTACATATCAATTGTGTGAATACTCATCATGTATGAATTCTACACGTTAAGGTTTTCATCTAACCACATATAATTGTAATGTTAATTTCTTCATATTTACATTGAAATATACCTAACACTTCACTTTTCACGTTAGTACCGTACACGTTCTAATGACCCAATGTTAACATAATAAAGGATTATATGCGGGCGTGAACTATCCATGATTATAATGCACCCCTACAAATGAAAGAGCAAAATCGCGCTCTAACAGAAGTCAATGGCAGAAATACATCCTCCCGATTATGTTTTTTAACATCTCCACTTTCCTTTTAAACTTTTTCGGCATGTATGTGTATATTAATTACATAATTTGTAGTAGATGACTGCATTTAGTCATTATGTGCAGCACCTGAGTTAAAACGGCATGTAACTTTAATTAGCCGTATTTCTGTTATCATCTTGAATGTCAACTGTTACACGTGTAAGCCTGAAGGGCTTGAACATTTCATTCTTGCTTGTTTTGTATGTTATGTGTTATTCCATTTTTTTTTTTGGGTTGCCGTTTTTCTATAGTGCGAACTTGGCCCTGGAGGTATTGGAGCGCTTTACATGAGCACCAGTTACATTACACAAGGACATGTTAATTTTTGTAGGTACAGAGAGATTAAGTAATTTGCCCAAAATCACAGGATGTTGAGCAGACGCCTAGACTCAAACATGGTTCCCCAGTTCCAAAGTCAGCAGCTCTGGCCATTACGCCACATCCTCTTCCATTGCAGATGCTGTGTGTTTTCCCAGGCGCATTTTGCTAGCTAGTGAATACTTTATTATTATGTATTAGATGACTGATAGTGAGGTTCTCATCGAAAGAAGAAGGTGCCAGGATGGGAGAGCAACTTGTGGGGAGAGCTGACTGTATCCGTCAGTCTGTCTAGTGCAGTGGCCCGGCAGACATTGCTTGGCGGCCAACTAACTTTTTTCATTGCCCCCTGCCTTGGGCAAGCCCAGCACAGCTGCTCCGTAGTGGGCTCCCAAGGTTTCAGTAAACACAAAAAGGGCCGCTGAAGCATGCGCAATAGCAACTTCACTGTGCATGCTCCAGTGGCCCTCTTTTGTGTTTATTGAAAGCCTCAGTGATGTCACGAGCTTGGCACTGGCAGGAAGCCAAGGCCCTTTAAAAGTCAGCTTGTGCGCTTTCATAGCCGACAGTCTTTCAGCAAGCTTCCTGCTAGTTTTTCAAGGACATCACCACCCGCATTCTGCTCTGTCCACACCGCCTGCAGCCTGCTCTCTCCTGCACTTCTCTCCACCCACCAAAAGGACTGCACACGCAGTAGGGGACCTCCTGTGGATCAGGCCAGCCTGCTTCCCTCCTCACCGCCCACCGACCAGCTTGTTTCCCTTCTTTGCCATCCTGCTCACTACCAGCCAGCCTGCCTTCCTCGCCAGCAAGCCTACCTTCCCTGTTTTATCTAGACTGCCTGCAGGTGACTAGAAGCAGCTGCAAACATCAGGATGGCCTGCCCTCCTTGTCCGCCACCAGCCCACTCATACCATCACCTGGAGACAGCAGCAGGACTTTGCAGGTAAGTGGCAACCATTCTTAAATGTCTTCTAGTGTGACAATAGTAATGTTTGACTGGTAATAAACATCATCAGGCTGGCCTATAGGACAGTCAGGCAGTGTCCGAAAGGCTGGTCTTTCAGATCAGTGTGTGGACTGTTTTTTGGCTGTTTGTGGGCCTGTTGTACAGTCTGCTGGGCCAGTTTTTAATGTTAATTTCCTGGATATTAAAACCAGCATTGCCTACAGCAAGCTAAAATCCATGCAGTCTGTCATACCTTGCAAAAATCCTATATAGCATGTCTTTTCAAGATAAAGCCGGCCCTAATTTGCAAAGATGGCCTACTTTTTAAAACTTTTTATTTAGGTGCCTGGTCTATTTTTTGTCCAAGTCAGACGCTGCTAATAAAGAAAGGATTGCTGATAATAATGAGGGTGACTTAATTACAGTGTTTGAGCCTCTGCAGAGGCTTAAAACTAGTGGTGTCGCCCTGTGGAGGAGGGTGTCCTTGTTGAGCACTACCAGTAATTGCCTTAACCCCACCCCCTGCCTCACCACTAGCTGCAGTCAATAAAAAAGGACATTGGCCTCCCAGCCTAGGAACAGCCATGTTTTTGTTGGTCTGTTTTCACATTTTATTTACTCTTGACTTTTCTGTGTTTTATTTTGTTTCTAGGATGTTGTGTTTCTGTAGTTATTTTCATGCAATATATCACTCTTGTGTGCTGTACTATGAAAAGAGCTGCCTCCATATCTGTGTGCACTTAGGTTGTGCGCAGGTGTTTATAGCAGGACACAGTTGAAAACTGTGAAGTTTAGGCCTAAGGTAAAGCAAACTTCTCCCAGTACCCATCAGTGGGTCATAAATGGGTTCAGATTTCATGCTCAGCCAATCCTTGTATTGTCACTGCAAAGTACACAGAGAGCAATGGTCAGGTGTGCCATATATAAATGTGCCTTTATGTGCATGTGGCTGTATGAATAATACAACTGCTGAAATATTGCTATTGAAAGAGATATATGTATATATATATATATATATCTCTTTCTCTCTCTCTCTCTCTCTCTATATATATATATATATATATATACACACACTCATATATGGAAAAATAAATCAATATACAATATATAGGCAAAGGAAACAGAGAAACCGCCAATCTTTCCTCTCATAACCTCACACCAGATGAACAGTCTCTTTTGGAGCTAGGTCTCTCTTTTTGCCCCACTAATACCTTTGACTACCCCCGCACTCGCATTGATGTTTTCCTATTTGCTAGAAAACTTAAACTTTTGAAACTACACACTCTCAAAGGCTCAAGGGTGGTGCGAGATGGGGCGATGGCCAGCAGTGACCCTGCCGCATCGAACTCACCAGCCAACCTACTCTCCATTGGCGATATTGAAGGCCTGGCCTCTCTGAGGTAACTGGAATTGGGTGACAGGGATTGGGCATCAGAACGTGAACTTTTGGATATGCTGGACCTGGAAACCGGCAGGAGAAGCCGTAGTAACTTCAAACCCAGATCCAGGTTCAATCCCAATACCCCACACGACAACCTTGACTCTTTCCATGAGGCGGTGGTACGGGACATGCTCAAACTGGAAACTGGGAAAAAGAATGGGGCAATGACTAATCTGACTAAAGGCCAGCAAAAAGCGCTTGAATCCCTGAAGCAAGCCACCACCTTTGTCATCAAGCCCTCGGACAAAGGCGGGAATGTTGTGTTATGGGACATCAAAAAGTATATGGCTGAAGCCAAAAGGCAGCTTGATTTCTCTGGCAGCTACATGAAAGCTACAGCGGGCCAATATCTTTCCACTATTGATTGTTTTCACAATATGCTGTCCAGATGGCACACCCTTGGGCTTTTGAGTAATGATGAATTTTTGTTCTTAACAGTAAAGAAACCTGTTTCACCATGCTTTTACATGCTACCGAAAGTCCACAAACACCACAGCAACCCACCGGGCCGGCCGATAATCTCTGCCAATGACAGTCTCCTTGAGAACACCTCGATCTTCCTAGATCATTTTTTGTTTCCCTATGTGTGTAACCTGCCCTCATACTGCCGTGATAGTATGGATTTTATATCCAAGGTCACGGGCATTCCCTGGCAATCGAGTTACATCATGGCCACTGTGGATGTGGTGTCTTTATACACCTGTATCAAACATGATTTAGGCATCACAGCACGCAAACATTATTTTAGGGACAGACCTATAATTACATACGATCACACCAATATGCTTCTGGAAATGCTCCTTTTCTGCCTGGAAAATAACTATTTCCTACATGGCCAGCAGTGGTACAGGCAACTGTCCGGGACTGCCATGGGCAGCTGCTTTGCGCTGAGCTATGCCTGTATCTTTATGGGGTGGTGGGAGTCTGAATTTGTCTGGGTGAACACCTTTGCAGAATACACCAAGTATCTGGTCCTTTGGACCAGATACATTGATGACATCTTTTTAATTTGGGATGGTCCCCAGAATACCCTGGATGTATTCCTTCTGGCTATCTCCAACAATGAGCTGAACTTAAGGTTCACGAGCACCACCAGCAACAGCAGATTAGACTTTCTTGATGTAAGTGTAGAGGTACTTAATGACACTATTGAGACCAGCCTCCACAGGAAAGCAACAGCCGGGAATAGCATCCTTCACGCCAAAAGCCATCATCCACCTAAGCTGAAGAACAGTATCCCGTATGGGGAACTCCTTAGAGCCAGGCATAACTGCAGCACACAGGAAGCGTACACACGAGAAGAAGACGTTATGGTAGACAGGTTCCTACAGAGAGGGTACACTCGCAAAGTAGTGGATGAGGCCAGAAGGAAGGTACATGGAGTAAGGAGAGAAACCCTACTAAAACCTAGACCCAGGGAGGACACTCAACCAGTGATCAGACTGATCACTACCTACAATTCAGATTGTGCCAAGGTCCATACAATCATTAGGAGACACTGGCACTTAGTTAAACTGGACCCGGTCATTGGCAAATTGGTTACCCCAAGCGCCAATATTACATATCGTAGAAGCAACTCGCTGAGGGACATGCTGGTCCACAGCTCATGGAACCCAGTCAGAAACACAGCAGCACCTGGTTGAGGGAACTCCCAGGATTCCACAAGTGTGGAAAATGCAAGGCATACACCAATAGTGCCAATGTTAAGACAGTACTCCTACCCAATGGCAAGCAACACAAAATACGATCCTTCATCAACTGCAACACGGAATTTGTGGTATATGTTTTGATATGTGTGTGCGGCTTGAGGTACGTGGGTAGCACGGTCTTTCCAGTCAAGAAACGTGTGCTAGAGCACTTGAGAGCCATCAGAAACAATGACACAACCTATCCCATGGCTAGACATTGCAACACTGTGCATGGCTCCACCAAAACTGAGAACCTAAAAATCTCATATTTTGGCATTGACAGGATTCCTATGAAGAGTCGGGGTGGAGACAGGGAACGTGCACTCAGAAGGCTTGAGTCGAAATACATAATCAGTCTCAACACCAAGTACCCGGGAGGTTTGAACCAGGATGAGGAGCTTCACATTCATCTGGGATAATGCCATCTCCCTTCTGTCTCCCTGGATAGACTGGGCTCTACTGCATCTCACTCCATCTTTGATTGTCTGTCTTCTCCCTCTCTCCTGCCTTGGTGATATATCCACCAGGATGTGAATCCTTCCTCCTTTCTCTACTTTCTCCTCTCTAACACGTTTCTATCTCTCACACAAGATGCCACCCAACACATTTGGTCACTGGACCATGAATCAGTAGAAAATGTTAATAATATGATTTTTTTTTTTTTGCAGAGTTTTATATAGCGCGAACTTGACCCGAATCGGGTATCAGAGCGCTTTACATAACACCAGTTACGTTACATTAGGACACACATTCATTTTTTTTGTTAGGCACGGGGAGATTAAGTGATTTGCCCAGAATCACAGGATGTTCAGCGTCATTGCCGAGACTCGAACCCAGTTCCCCTGATTTGAGGTCAGACGCCCTAGCCGTTAGGCAAACTCCTCTCCCCTTTCTTTGGGGTAACTTTCACTCCGGGCGAAGGAAGGGACAATGTTGAAAAAGATTTTCTTCATGTGCACTTGCAATTCCCTTCCTACTGTATATATACTTTTTCACATTTTTCACCGTGTATATACATCCATATATGTTTATATATTTGTCTGTTAGGGTGAGGCACCCTTTTATCTAATTTGGGACAAAATCATTTTTACTTTCTTTTTAATGTTTTTTGACTTGTATAGTCTTTTTCTTTGTGACTGATGAGTTCGCATTTTTCTGTTAAATGCCCAAAGTCTTTTTCCCATGTTTATTTATTTTTCCCTCCACTGTGTCTCACTGTATGCTATTAATACAATGCCACTGATCCCCAGCTTTGACAAAGACCTCCTGGTCGAAACGCGTCAGCTACCTGAATAAAATCCTTTGGACTTACTTGGAGTGCGGGCACCTTTCTTTGCAGCGCGGCGCGGCGTTGCTGCGTTGGCAAGGATATTCAAGCATATATATATAGGTAGACAGGTAGCTATTTTATAGTCTGCTTACACTTGCGGTACTCACTGTAGTAAAACATGATGTCACACATGTGCTTTACTGCATTTTGCCCACAGTCATACGCTGCAAAACTCCTCAGTCACCACCATGAACATAGTAGAAACACTGCCACTTACACATTTGTATAAATATCACCCTTTCACCAGTAGAGCGCTATGTGATCAAGGCCGCATGTCTGGCGGCCGAAACGCGTCATTTGGACATTTGATGCTCAAATAAACCATCATTGACTTTCTAACTTTGCCTTTGGAGTCTGTTTCCTGGTGTTGCGCCTTTCTTTGGATGGTGGTACCCCTGGGATTCTGCTGTGGAATATATATATATATATATATATATATATATATATACACACACACTGCAATGTAGTCAGACTTGTAGGCAGCTGAAAGACACTAACATCTACAAAGAATTGGACTATAATCCAATAGGCACCATGGCAAAAAACATCAACAGGAAACTTAAAGGGTGGCATGAGGAATCCCTACTTAGTGATGACGAGTACCAGTTTCTATCCGCTACCAATCCTATCATGCCCACACTTTATTTCTTACAGAAGATCCACAAAACTTTAATCAACCCTCCAGGCAGGCCAATTGTTTCTGGATGCCGGTCAATTTTTGAGAATGTTTCAAAGTATGTTGAACGCTACATCTCCCCCGTTGTGAAAACACTATCATCATACATCAAAGATTCAGGGATTTCTTGAGAACAGTATCTGAAATTGAATGGGAACAAGATTTTCTTTTTGTAACCATAGATGTGGTATCGCTTTACACCTCGATAAAACATGACATTGGTGTCCATCGAGTGAATTCTTTCCTAAGACAGAGAAATATCAAGGAAACCAGACACTCAAACTTGCTGCTGGAGATGTGGAACTTTTTTTTTGTCAACTTCCCCTGGCTGCATGCATTTACGATACTTCTGCTAAAGCTATTCACACTGTTTAAGCCCCATTCACTGTCAAGATAAGATATCTTCCCACGGAAAAGGCAGCCAGCTTCTAACAGTATGATGGAATGCTTGCCTTTTATTACTTAGTTGTGTAGAGCAGATGCTTTAGCCTTAGAATTTTTGTGGTATTTCCTATTCATGCCTCAGTACCTTTCTTTGCAATTTGTAGGCATTATTGGATTCATTTTTTCAGCTTAATCTATTTGGTCATTATGATCAAATTCTAAATGTTGTAATAACCATTGTGTTTTAAAAATAAAGTTAATATACAAGAGCTATGCTATATTTTACTACTAAACAGGCAGCCACAATGCAGTTATCTTGCAGACAACAGGGTCATGATTTGAATGGTGCAGCAGGTGCAGTGGCACCGGGCACAAACGTTGTCAGAACTCCTCTAAACACCTAATATTACTATATTTTACTACTAAACAGGCAGACACAATTGCAGTTATCTTGCAGTTAAAAGGGGCTTGATTTGAATGGTGCAGCAGGTGCAGTGGCACTGGGGCCAAAAGCTCTAGGACCCCACTAAACATGGACATTCTGCTACATTTTACTACTAAACAGACAGTCACAAGTGCAGTTATCTAGCAGACACTAGGGCCATGATTTCAATGGTGCAGCAGGTGCAGTGACACCGGGGCCCAAAGCTCTAGGAACCCCTCTAAACACCAAATATTGCAATGTTTTACTACTAAACAGGCAGTCACAAGTGCAGTTATCTTACAGGCAATAGGGTCATGATTTGAATGGTGGTGCAGTAGCACCGGGGCCAAAAGTTGTTATAACTCCTCTAAACACCAAATATTGATATATTTTACTACTAAACAGGCATTCACAAATGCAGTAATTCTGCACTCACTAGGGGCATGATTTGGATAGTGCAGCATTTTTTCAAAATTTTGCTATTGCTTACCCCCACTATACCACTAGTAACAGCACAATATATTGCCGTTTTGTACATAAACAAGTCATAACACTTTAACAGACTTTCTGTAACATATTGTACAACTACTCAGCAAGCTACAACTTACAACAAAAAACAGCTTATTACTAATCACATAAACATACCTAATGCTCTTACCAATGCTTGTTATAATGTGCTTCTATGGTCTCTGGGAATGTCCAAGGCCAATATGTGTGTTAAAAATGTAATGTTTAATCACAAAGGGCATGCCTCACTTTTTACCCACCACTTTGTATGTTTAAACAAACAACATTGCTTTGGTGCTGCTCACAGAGGTCTGTAGCCGAGACGCATTGTTGGTCCATTTGTCATGAGCCAAGTTGCCATCCTTTTCTCTTGAGCCGAGGTGCCAGTCCATTTGCCGAAGTACCGGTCCTTGTGTCGTGAGACAGTTTCGGTCCATTGGTCGTGAGATGGTGCCGGTCCATCGGTCATGAGACAGTGTTGGTCCATCGGTCGTGAGGCGTGGGCGCAAAATCTGATTCCTGGTCCTTGTTACTTATTGCACAGTGATACTCTAGCTGGAGATCTCCGCAATTCGCTCAGTCCAGTTACCGAGCCTTGCAAATGACCCAGATCCATACAGAGTGAACACAGGGTATTCCAGGCAGCATGGGAAGAAGAGTACTTTTTTGTTGAATACCCAAAAGAGAAAGACACCTGTTTGCTTTGCAAAGAGAAAGTAAATGTTCTTAAAATATATAACCTGGAGCGGCACTACAAAACCCGACACTCAGAATATACAGAGAACTTCCCAATGAACTCAAAACTGCATCCTGTAAAAGTGGCATCATTAAAGCAATCTCTTCTTTCCCAGCAGAAGCTCTTCCTTTGTCAGATAAAGGAATCTGAGGCAGTTACAGAGGTATTGTTCAAAATATACTAATTGCTGACCAAACATAAGAAACCATTCACGGAGGCAGAGCTGGTAAAGAAATGTTTCCTTTCGGCCGTCGAAATTTTATTTGAAAACAATGGTAATAAAGCCAGCATTTTAAAGGAAATCGGCACATTACAGCTATAGGATTCCACTTGTGCATGCAGAATAAAGGCAATGGTTATAAACGTACAGGAGCAGTTGATCAAAGCAGTCAGAGAGTCACCGTTCTTCAGCATTGCCATGGATGAGTCAACAGATATAGGCGATGTGGCCAAGTTATTTGGGTAAGGTATTTAGACCAATTGTTTCATCCGAAAGAAAGCTTCTGTGCCTTCTACCACTGCAGGTGCGCACAAGAGGGGAAGATATACTGGACAGCATCTGTAATTTCTTTGAAACACATCATATATCACTAAACAATCGTGTCAGCATCACAACAAACGGTGCCCCATCTGTTGGCATGGCAGAGTCTTGTATCTCTGTTCCCTGGACAGACTGTCATAGACCACCACTGCATTGTTTATTAAGAAGTTCTGTGTGCAAAAATAAAGAGAACTGAATAATGTCCTAAAACTTGCAGTGAAAATTGTTAATTTTATTTGTGCCAAAGTGCTTAACCATAGACATTTTGCAGCAATGATGCAGGGTTCGGAACCTTAATATACAGACCTCTTGATGTACATTGAAGTGCAATGGTTAAACAAAGAGAAAGTCTGGAACAGTTCATCTCTTGGCATCCTGAAGTTTAAGAGTTTGTAAACAGTAGAGGTAAATCATTCCTAGAACTAAAGGATGTGAAATGGTTTAAAATGCTCAATTTCTGTCAGATCTATTTGCACACTTCAATGCTCTCAATTTGGTGCTGCAAGGCAAACAAAAGCTTGTATTCTCCATGATAAATGGTATTTACTCATTTGAAAGTAAGCTCGTGCTATTCAAAGAACAACTGAATGATGCTGACTTCACCCATTTTCCAAGACTGTTGCCTATGACTCAAAGGTTTCCAAATGTACAAGAAATGCTGTCAATGCTAAACTTAGGTGCATGTCTTGAGGACATTTCTGGGGAGATCAAAAGGTGATTTTCTCAACTCAGAGCCCTCACCCCTATGTTCAGGCTGGTTGAAAACCCCTGGATGATGACTGCAGGAAATCTTGAAGTTGTTCAATTTATTGTCATGAAAAGAGCACAAGCAGAAATAGAGCTGATTGACATGCAGCACAATTCAGCTCTCAAAGCATCTTTTTTTGGGTGGGCACCAGAAGAATTCTGGAAAATTGTGCCCTCTGATAAATTTCCTCTTTTTTTATAGTGGCCCAGAAAGTAATATGTATGTTTTGGTCAATATATGTTTATGAACATTAGTTTTCCACAATGGGAGTGTTGAAGAGTAAACTCAGAAATAAACTTACAGACTTACATCTGGCTGAGCTCTTGAAGCTTGCCATTTCAGACATAGTACCAGATTACAGGACACTAGTAAAAGACATGAAATATAAAATAAGTTCCTAGTATGTCTGTCTTTAACTTACCTATTTTTTGGAATTGAGTTATAGCAGTGCTTCAGCGGGTCTGTGCTGAATATCCTGTTAATGAGGATTACCATGTAATTCCTCTTAAGATTGTTATTGTCTGTGTTAGACCTGGCATCCTTGCCATGATTTCCTCTAATTTTCTGCCTTCCGACCTACTGTTTTTGCTGACTTCGTTTTTGCTGGCCTTAGGATTCTGCGCACTTTACCACTGCTGACCAGTGCTAAAATGCTTGTGCTCTTTCTCTAAAACGTGGTGACATTGGCCTATCCACAATTGACATAATTAATTTTCGTATAAGTCCTTAGTAGAGTGCAGTAGATATGCCCACGCCCTGTAAATTAAATGCTACTAGTGGGCCTGCAGCACTGATTGTGCCACCCACTTAAGTAGCCCTTTAAACATGTCTCAGGCCTGCCATTGCAGAACCTGTGTGTGCAGTTTTAAACTGCCATGTCGACCTGGTAAGTTAAATGTCTTAACCACACACGTAAAGAAGGGAAGGCTTTTGAATTCAATAATCTGTGTTTGAACAAGCAGTAATGCGGGAGGTTGATTCTTAGAACATATCCCCCCAAAAAACATTCTTCAATCTAACTAAAGAAGAAAATAAAGCCATTCAGGAACTCAGAGATAACCCCAGTGTAACCATAAAACCAGCAGAAAAGTGGGGTGCAACAGTAATCCAGACCACGGAGGCGTATGATTTAGAATGTCTCCGTCTACTCGCAGACAGACGGAATTACAAGATCCTAAGCATTGACCCTACTCCGGAATTACAGAGAATGATAACAGGAGTGGTGGAGGAAGGCTTAATGAACGACTGGATTGATCAGAAAGAGGCAACATTTTTGTGCAGAGGGAAATCACAGATCCCCTATTTTTATACCCTCCCGAAAGTGCACAAACAAACTAGACTGCCACTGGGCAGACCAATCTGTGTTGGGTATTAATTCCCTTTTGGAACCTCTTTTGCAATTTTGCCATTTTTTCCGAAGACCTCTAGTAGAGAAAAAACCTTCCTACCTGAAAGACACGAGAAATGTCTTGAATCTAATAAAAGAGATGTCCTTTGATCCCGACAATGAACTCCTAGTTGGGTTAGATATTGAATTACTGTACACAAATATCCCCCAGGAGGAAACATTAAGAGTTATAGAAACAAATCTCTTCACGGAAGATTGGCACTTTCAAACCCCCAGAGCCTTCATACTCAACCTGGGGGAGATAGCCTTGACTAAGAATTTCTTTCAATACAAGGATACGTTGTACCTACAGTCGCATGGAACTTCCATGGGAAGTTCTTTTGCACCCACCTTGGCATGCCTGTATGTATCAGAATTTGAAGATGAACATATCTATTCAACAACGCTTTATTCACAATCAATAAAAATTTGGCGCCGTTATATCAAAGACGTCTTTCTAATCTGGAGGGGAGACAGAAACTCTTTGGAGGAGTTCCTGGGATGGCTAAACAGTAGAAACACCTTTCTGTTCTTTACATCCACAGTAACGACCGAGGCTTTGCCTTACCTTGACTTAGTAATCAAACAAAAGGAGGGGAAGCTGGTGAGTGGGCTATACCATAAACCTACACATAAATTTTGTTTATTGTTATTTGAAAGCTTTCACCCCAAAGCCTTGAAAGAAAACCTACCCTATGGACAGTTCCATAGGATCAGGGGAAACTGCACAGAGACTGAAGACTTTGATGTAGAAGCTAAAAACAGAGTGCCAAACTAGAAGCACGTAACTACCCTAAACGTGTGATCAAGAAAGCAAGGAAACGAGCAAGGAATAATAACAGGGAATCCCTATTGGAGACCCATGCTAAACAAGATGTAGATAAGAACATCTGTGTTACTACTTTCAGTACCTCCTCAAATTTTGTGAAGACTATAGTGAACAGTAAGTGGCGGATTCTTAACTCAGGGGGATTGAACCTGGATAAACCATTGTTCGCTTTTAGAAAAAGTGCAAGTCTCAGGGATTCTCTCGTACACACCAGACCTCTACAGAGGAGACCAGATAGTGCACTAAATTTGTGGCACTTACCTCCAATAATGGGTCATTACGCATGTGGTACATGCAAAGCATGCCCTCTGACAGAAAATGTGAAAACTGTAGACCTGGGTTTAAGGTCCCCATGGACTCTTAAGAAGCATACAAATTGCAATTCAGAAAACGTGATATATCTCATCAAGTGTCCTTGCAACTATTTCTATGTGGGCATGACAACCAGACAAGTGAAAATCCGGATCATGGAACACATGAGCAATAATAGATGCAAAAGAAACATATCTAAGTTAACAACACATTATCTGGAACAAAACCACTCAGAGAGAGATATTAAGTGGGTCGTGATAGACAAACCTTTTATCCCCAATAGTGTGACAGATATAAAAACCTATCTCTTAGGCACGAACAAAGATGGGTGCACAGACTAAGATGTGATAATCAAGGATTAAATTATGCAATTCCGTGGCATCACCTCAACAGCCTAGAATAATAACATTGCGACACCGAAGATGAAACATTTCTGAACTCCTGTACATATGCACATACTTACTTGTATATGCATATATACTTACAAAGATATTGACACTACAATTTGCAACTGTGATTAGAATGAAGGCTTTTACCTTACCACCGATAGTGTAATATAAGTGCACATATAAACACCTTATCAAGCATAGAGAGATGCATCAATGTTCATTATTTTTTAACTATAGCGTACCAAAAATAAAATATCAATAATATTACTTCTCATTTAACCGACAAGAGATAATATTAAGAAATAAAAGATTTAAGCCAAATATTCGAACAATATAAACTACATGGGAGGTATCACTGGTATGATAACAAATAACAAAAAACATGTTCCAAGATGGCGGAACTATGTTCTTCAAAACCCCGCCACCAAGAGGGAGACGGAAACCACGGTGCGTAATGACGCCACAGTCACATGGCATTGACCTGGAAATGTAACCAAGTTTTTAAGGGTGTGCGACGAGAAGAGAAATGCTGGCACTGGGAGAAGAGAGGTCCGATTGGGCGACGATCGATCCTTGACGCAGTGAGTATATTGCTGAGGGGGACGGATATTTCAACGATACAAGGGTAGATCGTGGGAGGAAATCATTTCGCATTACCCACAAACAGAATAGTAAAGAATTATGATGTAATTACAAATTCAAACCTACGGGGAATGCTATAGGAGTACAACCTTTGATGAGATGTAACTCAGCATTGGATACGAGGTACTCTGTTGAAGCCAAGAGGCACTTTCCCATAATAACACTGAAATAACTTAAAACTGTCACGTTTCCTTCCATAGAGTGTGACTATAGGACGACGTCCCACTCTCTCCCTGATTTCCAGAGTGAACTTATGAAACTTGGGTAAGGGACACTACAGCTCAATATGGAATAACATGGGCTGTATGACAACAAGGGTGATTAGTATAAGTATTTGCAAATAAGCATGAATGTGTCACAATACCAATACCATCATGGACGGAGCGCAATGTGAGAGTGAAGTGATAACACAGAAATTGCATCAGCGGATGCACGAAAGATATGAAGTGGGGATAACTAATGGAAGGAGTAGCACACAAGTGGCTAGGTGTGTTAACCCATATATGTACTGAGGAATAACTCATATGTATAGAAACTAAAGCTGACTTTTATTTTTACAATAGGAAACTATAGCAGGACAGTTACGTATACGCTATAACCCTGACCTAGAATATAGTTAGGTGGGAGGTATAATACGGGATCTATATCCTGAGGAATGCCATAGACCCCTAGGGGGCTAAAAGCATTGGCAGGAAACATGTCGATATGATGCAGAGAGGGTGACAGGGACCTTAATTCTCTTAGTACACCCATAATATACATTTTTTAACCATATCAGGACGGACCCAAGAATAAAGTAATATAGAGGGTACCCTACTAGATAGTTTTAACCAAAATTCACTGCCTCTGCATAAATGGAACCCTAGAGTTTTTTTCAAAAAATAATTTTTGCACTCCACCCTGTATGTTGGCCTGCAGCAGGGTGTAGAAGCAGCTCTATGATGAAGCATGCCACTATCTAGTGGGTGAGGGCAGTATCAAAAACCCTGAGGGTTTTCCCCTAACACAGATTATTGTATTCAAAAGCCTTACCTTCTTTATGTGTGTGGTTAAACATTTTTGAGGGAGGACTAGGGAAGGTTTTTCCTCTCGTCCCTTCTTTTTAGAGTTTGATTAAAGTTAAATGTCTTGTCATGCCCAAACCTTCCTTTTTAAGACATATAAGTCACCTCTATGGTAGGCCTGTATAGCCAAGAGGGCAGGGTGCAATGTATTTAAAAAGCAGGACATAATAATTTTAAGTTTTACACGTCCTGGTAGTGAAAAACTCTTACATTTGTTTTTAATTACTGCAAGGCTTATATTTCCCATAGGCTAACATTGGGATTTCCTTATTACATTTTATAAGCATAATTTCCAAATGGAAAGATCTAACTGGTTCATGTTTGGTGTCTCTGGAATCCTAATTTAAAATCCTAACTTATGGTGAAGTTAGATTTTAAATTACAATTCTGAAAATGCCACTTTTAGAAAGTGGGCATTTTCATGCCTTAGCCATTTGGTGCTTGCAGCCTGTCTCTGATCACATGTCTGTGGTGGGTGACAGCCGGGCTTTGTGTATTCCACCTAGACAGCCATACGCAATGGGAACTTAGGTGTGTCCTCATGGGTCATCCTGACAGGATGGGAGGGAGGAGCTGGCACAGCCTCACTTACACCTGAATAGGCTGTGTCCTGTCCACATGCAAATGGCTGCATACCACCCTGTAGTGAGTCTGGAGCTAGGGCAGGAAGGGAGGGCATCTGTGGACGTCAAATGCAACTCTTTGAAGTCTCTCCACTTCAAAGGCACCACTGGGTATAAGCACTGGGCATTAGACCCGACCACTTCAGTACACTTCTGGACCTGCGAATATTCTGCTAGGAAGAAGGACTGCTGTGCTGCTGAAAGAACTGCCACTCTGCTGGACTGCTACTCTGAAGGAGCTGCTGCCTTACTGTGCTGACCTGCTGCCCTCTTGTCTGGGGATGAAGAGCTGGACCTGGAGCCCATCTTGAACCCAGGACCCTAGTGTGGCTCAGAGGGCTAGTCTGCTGGTCTCTTGATCTGAGCCTCAGGGACATAACAGGCTCCCCACAGCACCTAGACCAGTGTTCAATGAGCTCTTGACCGCCATGAGGTGCCTCTCAGGTCCTGAGCCCTTGGAAGTGGTTTTTATGTTATGTTATGTTATACGGAATTTATAAAGCGCACGTACACCAATTGGTTTCATGGCGCTAACATAAGGATCAACCGCGACCAGAAAGGATTTTAATCTAATCGTAGGCCTGTGCAAATAGTCATGTTTTGAGAGCTTTTCCCAAAGGGAAGGAGTTCCACAGTCTTGGGGCGAGAGAGGCAAATCTACTTCCTCCCACACGTTTCCGCTTAAAGGTGGGGGTGATCAAGAGTTCCAGGTTAGCTGAGCGTAAGTTGCGAGTGGGTGTATACCTTAAAATAAGGTCATCAATAAATTTAGGACTGCGCCCATGCAAGGATTTAAAAATCAGGCATCCTGTTTTAAAAGCACAGCGCTGAGGAATAGGGAGCCAATGAAGTTTCCGGAGGAGAGGGGAAGCAGGTTGCCATCTAGGTTGCTGGTGTATCAGCCTGGCTGCTTGATTCTGGACAATCTGCAGCAGTTTGGACAGAAAAAGTGGCATACCTAAATAAACTGAATTAGCATAGTCCAGGTGTGACAGAACCATGGCTATCACAACCTGTACCAGGGCTCCTTGGGTTAGTAAGCGACTGAATTTCCTGATCTTTCGTAACTGAAAGAAACAGGTTGAAATCACTGAGCCAACTTGTGTATTCAAAGATAATTCGTTGTTTAAGGTAACACCGAGTGTTTTAGCAGCTGGAGAGGGAGTAGGCGGGGATCCAAGTTCCGTAGGCCAATAGTGGGGGCCCCAGACAGCTGACTACCCCCTGTCAGAACTAACTCCGTCTTCCCCGGGTTAAGCATTAGGTGGTTGTGATCCATCCAATGATGGATGTACAACATGGTCGCTTGGAACTCACTAACTGAAGTGAATTATCGATGGTGAATATCAATTGAAGGTCATCGGCGTAGTTAAATGTAGTCACATTCCTTTCCATCAGTGAATGGATCAGGGGGCGAAGGTAAAGGTTGAACAGGTGGGGAGATAAGGACGATCCTTGCGGTACCCCACAGGTTGTGCTATGCCTTGGTGCCGTAAACTGAGATGTACGGACTGCCTGGGAGCGATCTTCTAAAAACGAGGTAATCCAGCCCAAGGCTGTGCCCTGGATGCCAGCCAGCCTGACACGGTCTGCCAGTAACTTGTGGTCGACCGTGTCAAAGGCGGCTGAGAGATCTAACAGCACCAGGGCCTGGGGGGAGCCTTTATCAGCTTTGTCCCGTAGCCTGTCCAGGACCGCTAATATCACTGTTTCTGTCGAGTGTGCAGGTCGAAAACCTGCTTGATGGGAATCTAAGTAATTGGACTGCTCCAAGAAATCCGACAGACATCTCGCCACATGTGCCTCCAATACTTTGGCCAGGTAAGGGAGCAGAGAGATGGGCCGATAATTCGACAGGCACAGGGGGTCGGCCCCAGGTTTCTTCAACAAGGGGACAACAATTGCCTCCTTAAAGGCTTTAGGGACCCACCCCTGGGACAGAGATTCATTCAGGAGGGCGAGGGCAGTACTAGGGAGAGCTGACATGGCCTCCTTTAGAATGTACGGTGGGCAGCAGTCAGTGGGGCTCCAGATTTGACTTTCGCCAAGAGATCCCGAAAGGCCTTCATACTAATGACCGGGAAGGATTCGAGTTTAACAGGATTACAGTATGTGACAGAAGCTCGTTAACGATTGAAAAAATCTCCTTAGAGTTCCTATTCGTATTTGTGATTCTGGCGGAGAAATGGGCTGCTTTTGCCAGTTGTATGGCCTTTTTGTATTCTTTCTGTGCTGCCGAATAGGGGGCTTTACTTTCCAAGGAGTACGCCCGCCTCCACTGTCTTTCCAATTGGCGGAGAGTCAATTTTAGGGGTTTTAATTCAGGGGAGAACCATCTCTGGGCCTCGTATCGACGAGCCAGTTTTATTTTTTTGAGAGGGGCATGCTTATCGCTTGCAGAACGTAGCCACGCTGAGACTTTTGCCTCGAATATATTAACATCTGGGTCCGGAGTTGGGGCTGTATCGGCCAGTGTAACATGGAATTCTTGTTTTCGAGGACATTCCATTTCCTGGCCAACCCCCTTCAGCTGTGGGAGTTTTGCCAGACATGGAATGTGTGACTGTGAATTTTATAAAATAGTGATCTGACCATATACAGGGGAGGGTCACAGGAGTTGATAAACTTAAATTGGTAGTCCACACTTGGTCCAAGACATGCCCTTTAACATAGGTAGCAGAAGATACATGTTGTACAAAATTTATGTTAGTTAAGAGGTCTGATAATTCGACAGACTGAGGCCCCCCAAGTGAGTCATTGAGCCAGTAGTTAAAATCACCGATTAACAGGATTCTAGCGTGTCTAATTGCCAGATTAGCGATTTGTTCGCCCAAGGAATGGGGGAAGAGAGGCATATGCTGTGGGGGCCTGTAGATTAGGCTTTTAAGCTCTGAAAGTCCAGCTTTTGGGCTCTGCGTGAATGCAAACGGGCCAATTCTCTCCGGAACCGTGCCGATTGTACAGGAAATCAGCACTAGCCGCTGCAAGTTCATCTCTTCACACAGCAAGTATTGTCCGCCGGTGTTTATCGCCACTGTAAGGCTCTAGCACGCCCGTCTGCAATGCCCCGCCTCTTCTTCACGCCACAGTGTCCACCGCCAGCTACGCTTTTTTTGCTCCTGGCGACCTGCTTCTATGTGAACTGGACTCTTGGCACCAAACATGAGAAGGTGAATCTTCCGTGGGACTGATCAAGGGCTGTATTCGACCCACGCTCCATCACAACCGGTTGGCGCTTTATGGCGGTATATTGCAGTTTATTCTTTAAAAATTCAGAACTTTGGTTCTACTTATTGGATTTTTGCCGTTTTGATCTTGTTTTGTTCATTAAATTAAGCACTACTTTTCAAATCTGGTGTAGAATCTTTTCACTGTTTTTAAGTCTCGCCTACGCAGCGCGCATGCGCTGCATAGGAGGGCCTTTAGCCGTCGCTTTGCTCATTTTCAAGCACACACTCGTGCTTGTGGCGGCATCCACCTTGCGGGAGCGAGCAGGGGCGCGCCACAAGCACGAGTGCAGTGCTTAAAAATTAGCAGACTGCTCTCCCAAGCGTGCGCGCGCCTCTCTCCTTGCCCATACGTCCCGGCCACTCACTCGCTCCGTCTTCTTTTTGCTTGCGCTTCTTGTCTTTCCCTCTCTCGGTTCAGTCTATCTTCCCCTGCTATCTTCTTACTTTCTTTTTCATGTTGTAATTTTCGTCTCTTTCTCGCCTTACTTTTTGCGTCCGCGCCCTTTTCTCTTTTTCTCGTTCTGCCCTACTTTCTCTTTAAATTTCGCCCCTCTGTTTATTTTTCTTCGCGCCTCTCCTCTCTCTGCCCCCTTCTCTATCTCTCTTTGTATACCCTCCGTTACTCTTGCCTCCCCTGTTTTCTCGTCCTCCCGTCTCTCCGCCCGCCAATCCGTCTAAATTTGCGGTGCCCCGAAGTCCCTTCTGTGTTCTGCATAATTTAATTTTTTTTAAGTAAGCGACACTCTCAGTAATCAGAAGGTTTGCTTCCACATTTCTAGAGTAATTAGCATTTGTACGATATTATTAATCACCACTGTGCTATAATTACGTGAGACAGGCCAAGGCTATTTTATATGCTAATCACTTTCTAATGGTTGGGTATCACATATCAACTGCTTATTTCTTGGCATGGAAAATTGTATTTGAAAGAAGTGCAATTAGAAATAGATGCCATCAATAGACGAGATGTTGCGTGATTATATTTATATTCCATTTCGTTGTAGCGGCTGTTCACAAAATTAGTGATAGTGTTTTATTTTCCACTTTAAAAGCGAATGTAGAAATGGCGTGCTTAAGACAAGTGAGATGTGACTAGAATGCGTGCCGACAAAAGCCATTGTCGTTTAACAAGCAGCAACCAACGTCTGCTCATTACTTTGTAAAATAAAAGGACGATTCGAAACTAGTGTTGTCTAGACCAATTTGTACTGAAGAACGACTCGGTATAAAATATTCCTCTGAAAACTAACGCGCTTTGTGTTTCGCTTGCTGCAGTGTTTTCCTTGCTCTCTCAACTCTCAGACACTAAGGCCCGCGCGACGTTAATAAACACTGACAACGTCACTGTGGGCCCCTTTCCATCTCCGTGACACGGAGTCAGCCATTACGCAGTGACTCTCTGAGCCGCCTTAACGACACAAGGCGTCTCCGATTGCTAATTCCCAGGCCAAAGGTTCTGAAGGGCGTCCGCTGGCAGGAAGGTCACAAGTTCAGGGCTCACTGCTTTCCTCCAGAGTAGACCAGAATGAAAGTATTGTTCACAACAAGCATTGGCATAGCCAATAGGTCTCGCCTTTGGGACCTTATAAGTGTTTAGCCATGCAACAGTTGGTGTTGTTGCACCAAGGATATTGTGCTGCATAACTAAATACTTATAAGGCCCCAAAGGCGAGACCTATTGGCTATGCCAATGCTTGTTATTGTTTGAAGTGTTGCACAAATACTTTACACATTGCCTTCAAGTTAAGCCTGACTGCTCTGTGCCAAGCTACCAGAGGGGGAGCACAGGTTAATTTATGGATTGCTGGTGCCTTCACCCTGAAAAGGATTATGGTTACTGCTTGACCATAGCTCACACCTCAGTCAACCAGGAATCCAATTTCTAACATTGGTGATCAGCGATGAGGATAGGACTTGTGTTTGTGCAGTGCCATACAATAATTTGGTGTACACTACCACCCCATATCTAAGACCAATTAGAGTAAATTCTCCCTGATTGGCCATTTTGATTTTTCCAAATGTATCCTCTTTCTACCTGGCTGTTGTGATGTCCCCTGCAAAGATGGAATTTGAGCTAGCCAACCTGGAGAGCTACACCGTGGCCCAGCTCAAGCAGTTTTGTCAGGAGAAGGGGCTGCCCGCTAAGAGGAACACTAAAAAGCCAGAGCTCCAAAAGGTCAAAAGGTCAAAAGGCCTTGAGGGCATGGGCAGAGGCCCACCAGACCCCAACAAATGATGAGGAGGAAGAGTTGGATAATGAAGAGGAGTTGGAGCAGGGCCAACATGAGAATCTAGGAAGGAATTCTGTTGAGGAGGGGGGTAACCTACTCCCAGGATTGGACATTCCTCCACGAGCGGGGAGCAGTGTGTCTTTTAGAGCCCTGTCCTCCAGAGGAGCTGGAGGACAGGAAGGAGGAGAGAAACGGCAAGTTGAAGGTGACCAAATTAAAATTGGAAAAGGAAAAGGCTGATAGAGCCTTAGAGGAGAAGAAATTAGCCGTGGAGGAAAGAAGGATGGCCCATGAGCCTGAAAGAACTGGACTTTAAAGCTAAACAAGTGGATTCCAGTGGTAATGGTGGCAGCAATTCTTCAGTGTCCTCTGGAGACAAGAGAGTCCACATTCCTAAAGGTCTGGTGCCTGACTCTGTTGTGGGAGACAATATTCGTAAGTGGTTTGAAGCTTATGAGATTGCCTTATTGATGCACAGAATCCCAGAGGAGGATTGGAGTGCTAGTCTGTGGAGGCATATTCCTAGCAAGGGGAGGGACACCCTACTGGCCCTGGAGAAGAACAGGATGAGGTATCCCCCTATGAAAGAGACCCTTATCAGAAAATATGGCTTGACCCCAGAAAGGTTTAGTCAGAAGTTCAGGGACAGTCAGAAGCTGGCCCAACAGACCTGTGTGGATTGTTTTGATTCTTTCTGCAAGGCACTGGATGGTTGGGTGAAGGACAGTGAAATAAAAGATTATCAAGGGGCTGTACAGCTTGATTGCGAAGGAGCACATGTACAATCTTTGTTTTGCAGATCTGCACCACCAATTGATTGACAGTAAGCTCTCTGACCCCATGGAGCTTGCTAAGTAGGCGGGTTGCTGGGTCAGCACAAGGGTCCCTAAGAAGGTATCTGGGGAAGGATCACCACAAGGATGGGCAAGGTCCTCATCAGAAGAAGGAGGTGGGGAGATAAAAACAAAAGCAAGGAGTTCTCCAAAGGGCCCCAAACTTGTTCCTCGGGTCAGGACTCCCGTCCCCCAACTGAAAAGAGGAAGAGATGTTTCCTTGATAGTAAGTCTTCAGGGAAGGCGCTCTCAAGTGCTACGAGTACCAACAGGAAGGGCACTTCAAGGGGGATGCCAAGTGTCCCAAGTGGACATAGCACCCCACCAGTGGGCAGTCACTGGGGCTGGCTAGTGTAGCGCTTGTGGAAGAGATTGTTCCAGATTGTGTGATGGACAGAATAGAGGATATACTAGTGTCCCTGGGTGGTAGAGAATGGTGCAGAAAACTCAAATGCCTAGTAATGCTAGGAAGTACAAGCAGTGGGTCACCATCAATGGCCAGAGGGTGGAGGCTGTGAGAGACACTGAAGCCAGCATGACAACTGTCAGATGTCATCTGGTGACCTCAGAGCAGGTAGTCCAGAATGTATTCCACCAAGTTGTTGCAGTGACAACCGGGAGAGTCACTATCCAGTGGCTCTGGTTCCCTTTATATGGGGGCAGCCTCAGGTTCCTTCAGAGTAGCTGTGAGTCTGTCCATGCTTGTGGATTGTTTGCCTGGCAATGACCTGGAGCATACTGCCTGGAAGGATTTGGAGCTCAGGTCCCACTTGGAGATATTAGGGTTGCCTGATTGAGCGCACCTGACAACATGCTCCATGGCAGCCTGAGATGTTTAGTCAGGAGGACTGGAAGCCTGGAAGACTGGCCCAGGTTCCTGCCAAGAAGAGGAAGGGCAAGGGGCATGGAAGACCCGCTCCTGAAACTCCCACGGTCCAGGAGGAGGCTGACTCTGAGGGGAATGCTCCGGAAACTACAGGGGAGGAATTGGCCGAACTGGGGAACCTGCCTGAGCTGGCCAACTGGCAACAGTTAAGGGGGTCCTGCCAGGGAGGAGTTCTGCAAGGCACAGAGGGAATGCCCTACTCTTGTGGGTCTACGGCAGCAGAACGAGGCCCAGGCAGTGGATGACAACTCTGGTAAACACCTGATCTACTGGGAGAATGGTCTCCTGTATAGTGATAGTGAGCCTATTGCTCTAACAACTGTGACTGCACCCACATAGGCCAGGGTACTGATGGGGATCTTTACGCATGTGGACTGCCCCAAGTGGTAGTATCCGACCGTGGTACCAACTTCATGTCAGGGTATATGGAAGGAGTAGGGGGTAACCTACAAGTTCTCCACTCCTTACCATCCACAAGCCAACAGGCTTTTTGAAAGGCTTGACAGGACCCTAAAGGGCATGATTATGGGCCTGCCAGAGCCCATGAGGCAGAAGTAGGATGTCCTCCTGCCATGCCTTTTATTTGCCCATAGGGAGGTACCGCAGAATGGGGTTGGCTTTAGCCCCTTTTAGCTTCTATATGGCCACCCTTTGAGCAGACCTCTCAGTTTGTTGGAGGAGGGCTAGGAGCAAGCTCCTGATGAGAGCTCCACCCAGGATGTGGTCAGACCCATGCTGGTTCTCCGAACCAGATAGTGCACTTCCGGAAACTCGCACTGGAGAATCTGGAAGCCAGCCTGAAGGACATAAAACAGTGGTATGACCAGAATGCCTCTCTGGTCAAGTTTCAGCCGGGTCAAAAAGTGTGGGTGATGGCGTTCGTAGAGTCTAGGGCCTGCAAGACCATGATCTGGGACTTATGAAGTGAAGAAACGCAAAAGTGATACCACCTACTCAGTGGACCTCAAGGTTCCCAGGAATCCTTTGAGGGCCCTTCATGTCAATCGCCTCAAGCCCCACTTTGAGAGGTCTGAACTAACAATGGTCCTAGTCAGCCTCTCCCCTACACTGCCCCTAGACCAACTGAGACTGCTGCCAGTTGCTGGGGCAGGTTCTTCCGCCTTACTGAAGAGAACTTCCAAGGGGTTGGGTAGTTATCCCCACTTTCAGCTGGGGGGGACACATGTTAGACCTGGCATCCTTGGTGTGGTTTCCCCTAACTTTTTGACTTCAGACCTCCTGTTTTTTTCTGACTTTGTTTTTGCTGACCATAGAATTCTGCACACTTTACCACTGCTGACCAGTGCTAAAGTGCCTGTGGTCTTTCCCTAAAACATGGTAACATTCGCTTATCCACAATTGGCATATTTAATTTACTTATAAGTCCCTAGTAAAGTGCAGTACATGTGCCCAGGGCTTGTAAATTAAATGCTACTAGCGGTTCTGCAGCACTGATTGTGCCAGCCACTTAAGTAGCCCTTTAAACATGTCTCAGTCCTGCTATTGCAGAGCCTGTGTGTGCAGTTTTAAACAGACATGTCGACCTGCAAGTTAAACCTCTTGACAGGCCCAAACCTTCCTTTTTAATACATATACGTCACCCCTAGGGTTGGTCCAGGCCAGCCCAGAGGGCAGGGTGCAATGTATTTAAAAAGCAGTACATGTAATTTTAAGTTTTGCAAGTCCTATTAGTGGAAAACTCTTAAATTCGTTTTTCACTACTACAAGGCCTATATCTCCATAGGCAAACATTGGGATTATCTTTTTACATTTTATAAGCATAATTTCCAAATGGGAAGATATACCTGGTTCATGTTTGGTGTCTTTGGAATCCTAATTTAAAATCCTAACTTATGGTGAAATTGGATTTTAAATTACAATTCTGAAAATGCCACTCTTAAAAAGTGAAAGACACACAAATGATGGATGGAATGCTGAACAAATCAAAACATTCACCCCCAGTTAAGTGATCTGGGTTAAATCCATTGTTCTTTTACTCACCCCAGTTTAGACCCAGCCATAGGCAAATCAGTCTCATGGGAACAGTCCAGCCTGAATTGCCAAGCAGGTCCTCCCTGGACCAGAAACAAGCATCCTAGGACCGGTTGCGGGGTTTCACCCCTCATCAGCCAGGCTAGCTTGAATCCAGTGGTACAATGAGCCCGGGACCCACGTCTGGGCATACCCAGCACACTTAGGGCGAGAAAGCAAAAGACGGAATGCTGAACAAATCAAAACATTCACCCCCAGTCAAGAGATCTGGGTTAAATCCATTGTTCTTTTGCTCACAATGCCACCCAAGTTTAGACCCATCCATATGCACATCAGTCTTGACCCTGTTCCTCATGGGAAAAGTCCAGCCTGAACTGCCAAGCCAGCTCCTCCCTGGACCTGAAACAAGTATCCTAGGACCGGTTTCGGGGTTTCACCCCTCATCAGCCAGGCTAGCTTGAATCCAGTGGCACAGTAAGCCCGGGACCCACGTCTGGGCATAAACAGAGCACTTAGGGCGAGAAATCAAAAGACACACAAATGATGGACGGAATGCTGAACAAATCAAAACATTCACCCCCAGTCAAGAGATCTGGGTTAAATCCATTGTTTTTTTGCTCACCATGCCACTCCAGTTTAGACCCAGCCATATGCAAATCAGTCTTGACCCTGTTCCTCATGGGAACAGTCCAACCCGAACTGCCAAACCAGCTCCTCCCTGGACCGGAAACAAGCATCCTAGGACCGGTTTTTGGGTTTCACCCCCTTATCAGCGAGGCTAGCTTGAACCCAGTGGCACAGTGAGTCTGGGACCCACATCTGGGCATACCCGGGGCACTTAGGGCAAGAAAGTAAAAGACACACAAATGATGGACGAAATGCTGAACAAATCAAAACATTCACAAATGGCTGCATACCCCCTGAAGTGAGTCTGGAGCCAGGACAGGAAGAGAGGGCATCTGTGCACTTCAAAGGCATCTCTTTGAAGCCTCCCCAGTTCAAAGGTCTCCCCACTTCAAAGGCACCTCTGGATATAAGAACTGGACCTCAGACACCACCACTTCAGAACTGCTGTGCTGCTGAGAGGTCTGCCACTCTGCTGGACAGGGGGAACAGACTTCTAATGTCTCACTGGCTATTGCAGGAGATTTGTCAAGACATATGGCACCATTGTTGCCCCCTTGACCGAACTGACTTCCAAGAAGCAGTCACATCAGGTGACCTGGACAGAGGCGTACCAGAAAGCCTTTGACAACCTGAAGAAGGACTGAAGGAGCTGCTGCCTTGCTGTGCTGACCTGATGCCTGCTGCCTTCTTGCCTGGGGTAGAAGAACTGGACCTGGAACCATATCTTGAACCCAGGACCCCAGAGTGGCTCAAAGGGCTAGTCTGCATGACCCTCCTGATCTGAGACACAGGGACATACCAGGCTCCCCACAACACCTGGACCCATCTTCAACAAGCTCCTGACTCCCAAGAGGTGCCTCTCAGGTCCTGGGTCCTTGGAAGTGGATTTTAAAGTCTGAAAGTCAAGCTATTGGCCTGTTCGCAAACAGGCTAATTCACTTCGGAATCGTGCCACGTGTACAGGAAATCCGGGAGAGCCGCTGCAAGTTCATCTCTTCGCACAGCAAGTATCGTCTGTCGGTGTGGATTGCCACTGTGAGGCTCCAGCCCACCCGTCTGTGACGCCCGTCCTGCTCTTTGCACCATGCCAATCACCGCCAGCGTTGCTCCCAGTAACCTGCTTCTACACGAACAGGACTCTTGACACAAAACTTGAGAAGGTAAACCTTCAGCCGGTCTAGTTTTGGACTGTATCCGACCTGTGCTCCATCACATTCTTCTTGAACTTTTGGATTTGACCTGGGCTAGCGCGACGGGATATCCCCGGTTGGCGCTTTATGCTTTGAGGCACTATATTGCAATTTATTCTCCAAAAATTCATAACTCCGATTCTACTTATTGGAGTTTTGTTGTTTTGGTCTTGTTTGTTCATTAAATTAAGCCCTATTGTTCTAATCTGGTGTGGGATCTTATGTGTGTGTTGTTCTCACTGTTTTACTGTTTGAAGTGTTGAACTAATACTTTACACATTGCCTTCAAGTTAAGCCTGACTTCTGTGCCAAGCTACAAAAGTGGGAGCACAGGTTAATTTGGGGATTGCTGGTGCCTTACCTTGACTAGGATTGTGGTTACTGCCTGACAACGGCTCACACCCAGCCAACCAGGAACCCACTTGCTATAAATCTGATGATAAACATGTATTATAAAAATGTAAATAGAATGTGTTATTTAAAGTGTGCGTATCTCTGAAAGATCATTTGGTTATTTGAAAAGCTTCTCCTTGAGCTTTGTAGTTACAGCTTCTTTTTAAATACAGTATTGTCTAGTAGTGTTTGAAAAGGTGGTGATTTTTTTACTCTAGTAGCCCCGCCCCGCCCCCACCCGACCCTACCTACACCTGCAGGCCCATCAGTGCGGACCTTGGCCACAAACCAGACTGTACTTTTGACCCCTGAGAAAAAGTTTGTGAGTACCAATGTTCTAGTGTAACAATTCAATGGCGTAGCCATGCATGGACCACTGTTTTGCCCTGTGAAAGAGGGGAGTTTACCTGCTCCCAGAGTCTGGAGCAATATGATTGGGTCCAGAGAGTGAGAACAAACAGTAATGTTGCAAACTAGTGCCTTGTTGAATAATAATAGTGTGTGTTCCTTAGGCTAGGGAGGAGATGCTTGCTGACTTCTAATTGATTTGACCCTTCTCACCTCTGCTGAGCTTCACTTCCTGAGTGCAAAGGCTTAATGCCTAAAATTTAATATTCTCTTGTCAGAGACATTTATTTGGTTTTCTCAAACTCACACCTTATTCTACTTGTCTAACCAAACGCCCTTTATCAACCTTGTGCTGGTTTAATTTAGATTAGGGGTTTCCCTTATGGAACTCACTTGTTGCACGTTTTGTATTTTTTGTGTAATTCTTATTAATGTACTATTTTTCCTCTTGGACCATTTAAACATTTAATAACGGTGCTTAAAGGGGGCGTGGCCGAGGAAGCCAACATGATGGTCGAGGTTGGAGTGAGCTCCTGTCACCCGTTTTGCATCCTGCCCCATCCCACCTGACAGCATGCTCTCAACCCCCCAAAAGGGTCCCCCGCCATCTGATGTGTGGGGAGGACCCCCTATTCTGATCCTCCCGCAGATGCTCTATGAACCCTGGAAGGCTTCTCCTGAGGCTGTGTGGACCCTGCCTAGGTAAATGGCGGCTGTGGCGACATAGGTAGCGGGCCCAGGCCAGAGCTTGTAGGCCAATTTACCCTGATCTGCCTGTGCTCCCTTTATGACCTGGAGTGGGGGACTGCTAAAGAATCTGAGCCCCCCACCTACCCACTTCCTGAAGTGGTGGTGTGGCCCCCCTTACTGCCTCAGTGGCGGTGAGAAGACGGACCTGTGGTCTGCGACATTGCGTCCTAGATTGTGTTGCTCTGGGGCAGCAGCATGCCTTACCTGGATCCCTGGACACTGCAGTGTGGCAGTGGTGGACTGGCCAGTCTGATAGGGCCTGGGCCGACCTTGGGACAACTGTCAGCTGGTGGTGGCGGCCCGCGGTGCACACCGCTAAGAGGTGAGGTGTGGCAAGCATGTGCTGTGCGGGGGACTGCCTGAGACTTTTGCTGCAAGCCCGGTGGCTGGAGGGGCCCTATCCTGCAGCTGTCGCCCCCCTGGCTCGTTTGTACCCCCTCTTCCCTCATGGGGCTGGCGCTTGCTGGGGAGCTGTCGCAGCCTGGATTCTCTTGCTTTTCACCCTAGTCCACATCGGGGGTTGTGGGACCCTGAGGAGCTGCTGGTCAGCGGGCGAGAAACTGCAATTGGGAGCTGCAGGGCCACATAAGATGCATGGCCATACTACTGTACTTTCCTGGGCACCAGATGAAGCGTGGGGCCACTTGAGCGCCTTGCAGCAGGGGGCAGGACAGCCCCCCCTCGCTGAGCAGACCATTCCTATGTTGCTGACTGTGTACTTCGGAGCCCTTGTAAGCATTGGGCGGGACCTCTACTAGGCAGCAACCATTGGAAGACTGCGTGGTGGCCCTTCCCAACACGCCTCCCGAGCACTTCTTCAGCTCCTCTGTCATACAACTGTGCCTGATTCTCCAACAGTGGTGCATCAGGGGCTGCTCTTGTGCGGCCCCAGGACTTGGGTGCCGGCATCTGCAGGGGCACCGGGGAGGGGGGTTTGGCGGAGCCTGGGGACACCTCCACTCTACCTGGCCTGCACTTGGGCCCACCCCTGCTCTTTCCTCCTGGATTGTTGCGCCCCCGCGACAGAGCCAGGCCGTTGGCAGCTGACTGCTCATGCTGGCCGGGGAAAAGGGGGTCGGAGCCACTCGACCACCCAGCCTGGCCCATAAGTGAGCTACTCCAACCTACACACCACCTCCTACATTGTAGCGGTGCTCTGCTGCAGGACCTGGAACTCGTGGGGGCGGGCTGCTCGTGCTACCCCATGGCATAGAGCGCAGTGAGAACACAGCAACACATTACCCGTATTGCACACCTGTGCGCACATTCTTTAGCCCTCACCGCTGGAAAGTTGTTTGAATCATTTTACTGCTACCCCTCTTATCCTACCCTATATCCGAGGATTGGCAGTGGAATGCCGCCCACCAATGACAGCACAGACCAAAATGGGCCAATACACTGTTGTGACATCAGACACTAGAGGACCTGAGGGAAACCCCCCTTCTGCAGCCTAGCTCCAGCCAACTGCAGACTTACAGACCGTCCTTACAGCAATCCAGGACTCAAGGGAGTTTAAAAGCTTGTTGTGAACTGTGGTACATGATGGTGTTTAATGTAAATTGTGAACAGTGGGACATACAGGCAAGTAACAATTGTACTGTCCTGTAAGGGGAGTATGTACCCCCAGTCTTGTAAATTATAATACACTGTTCCTAGTATGTCAGGTCTTTTTTGAGATATATTCCCATTGTAACTGTCCCAGTAACTTTTGCCCCGATTCCTGCAGTTCCAGGAGCTGTTGGTGGAGTAGCCAAGACAGCATTTATCCCGATGTTGCAGAATTCACAGATTGTTGCTTGGAGCACACCACAAAATGTGCAAGCCCTGAGAGAAGGTTGGAGACGTGTCTTCATGATACCAGTTGCCCAAAGTGGAATGGGACTTATTGATAATGAAATTTTACCTTCATGGCTTGAGGAGTACCCCGAGAGTGGAGGGACAGATGAGATTGAATAACCATCCGTGAGTCAGGGAAAAATTAGACCCTTAGGTGTGCCAAAGCTAAAGGTAGAATTGGAAGAGATTATCAGAGGATGTTTAGACCTTTCACATTAGAACCAGTACTAAGAACATGAACTGATATATTTGAGTAAAGAAATCACTAGGCGTGCAGCCATAACACATGAAAAGTTATCAGACTTGTCAGGAAAATATGACGTAGATTTTTCTGGAAGTCTTCCCATGCAGAAGTGTTTCAGAGCACAACTAGATGATGATGCGATAGTCACTATGAGATCTTCAGGGGTGAAGTTACATATTTCTGAATTGGTTAAATCCATTTGGAAATGGAGTGATTTTGACAGGTTGAAGAGCTAGTGGGCAAAGAACAAGATAAGAAAAAGAAGCAAACAGACAGTGTAGGGGTGGATGGGAAACCCCCTCCAACACACCCATATAGAAATAAGGCTGAGACACTCCCTATGAGAGATATACCAGGTGGAGGGTACGTTCATGTGCCATCAATCAATCAATCACAGGTTTATTAAGCGCGACTACTCACCCGTAAGGGTCTCAAGGTGCTGGGGGGGAGGGGAGGTGCATCTTCCAGTTCATCAAGGTCTGTCGAAGAGCCAGGTTTTGAGGTTTCTCGTGAAGATGGGGAGTGATGTTGTCTGCCTGAGGTGGAGTGGTAGGGCATTCCATGATCTGGCTGCGAGGAAGGAGAAGGAGCGGCCTCCTGATCTGGTCTTTCTGTCGCGGGGAATTACGGCGTAGGAGAGCTGGGCTGATCGTAGAGTTCTTTGGGGTGCGTGGAAGTTGATTCAGCTGTTGAGGTATGCTGGTCGGGTGTTGTGGAGGGCTTTGTGTGCGTGGGTGAGGATCTTGAAGGTGATTCTAGCCTCGATGGGGAGCCAGTGGAGTGTGCGCAGGTGTTGGGAGATGTGGCAGTGTCGTGGTAGGTTGAGTACCAGTCTTGCGGCAGCGTTCTGGATGTTTTGGAGCTTACGGGTGAGGTTTTTGTTTATTCCGGCGTAGAGTGCGTTGCCGTAGTTGAGTTTGCTGGTGATGAGGGCGTGGGTGATGGTTTTTCGGTGCTCTATGGTGATCCATTTGAAGGTCTTCTGTAGGAGGCGGAGGATGTGGAAGCAGGAGGATGTGACAGAGTTGATCTGGCGGTCCATTTTGAGCTCGGAGTCTAGGATGATTCCCAGGCTGCGTGCGTGGTCCATGGGGGCGGGTGGGCTACTGAGGGCGGGGGGCCACCAGGTGTCGTTCCAGGCTTCGGGGTGTGGGCCCATGATGAGTACTTCTGTTTTGTCGGTGTTGAGTTGTAGGCAGCTGCTGCTCATCCACTTGGCGACAGCTTCCATGCCTTCTTGGAAGTTGTGTTTGGCTGCGTTGGCTTCGTTGGATAGGGAGAGGATGAGTTGGATGTCGTCTGCGTATGAAACAATGTTGAGTCCATAGGTTCTGACGATGGGGGCGAGAGGAGCCATGTAGACGTTGAATAGTGTTGGGCTGAGGGAGGACCCCTGGGGGACTCCGCAGGTGGTTGGTGTAGGGTCCGAGAGGAAAGGGGGGAGTCTGACTCTCTGCGTTCTGCCGGAGAGGAAAGAGTAGATCCAGTATAGGGCCTTGTCCCGGATACCTGCGTCGTGGAGTCTGCGTATTAGGGTGCGGTGGGATACTGTGTCGAAGGCCGCTGAGAGGTCGAGGAGGATGAGGGCTACTGTTTCTCCTCTGTCTAGTAGGGAGCGGATGTCGTCTGTTGCAGCGAGGAGGGCAGTTTCTGTGCTGTGGTTTTTTCTGAAGCCGGATTGTGACGGGTCGAGGATGTTGTGCTCTTCGATGAAGGTGGCGAGTTGGCTGTTGACGGCTTTCTCGATGACTTTCGCTGGGAATGGGAGCAGGGAGATGGGTCTGTAGTTTTTGAGGTCGGTGGGGTCCGCCGAGGGCTTCTTCAGGAGGGAGTTGATCTCGGCGTGTTTCCAGTTGTCGGGGAAGGAGGCGTTCGCCAGGGAGCGGTTGATGGTGTGGTGAAGCATGGGTGCGATGGTGTCGGCGGGTCTGTTGAAGATGTGGTGGGGGCAGGGGTCCGTGGAAGCCCCGGAGTGGATTGACTTCATCGTTTTCAGTGTGTCTTCAGTGGTGAGGGCTGTCCAGCTGTCGATTGTCGGTTTCAGGGTGTCGGGGTGGCTGGTGGGGGTTCCGTGTGTTGGGTGTCTTCGTCGAAGTTGTCGTAGATGTTCTTGATTTTGCGGTGGAAGAATGTGCTGAGTTTGTTGCAGAGGTCTTGTGAGGGGGGAATGTCAGTCGACTGGCTGGTGGGTTGGGCGAACTCCTTGATGATGTTGAAGAGTTCTTTGCTGTTGTGTGCGTGTGTGGAGATTCTGTCTTCAATTGAAGCTTTCCTCTTGTTTCTGATGAGCTGGTGGTGGCGGCTTTGAAGTTGTTGTGGGCTTCTGTGGATTTGGAGTTCTTCCAGGTCTTCTCGAGGCAGCGACAGGTGTGCCTTGACTCGCGGAGTTCGGGGGTGAACCATCTGGCCTTCTTGGTGTGTGCGTTGTTGTTCTTCTTGAGGGGGGCTATGGTGTTGACGCTGTTGGTGATGCATCTGTGTAGAGTTCGGGCGGCGGTGTTGGGGGCGTCGTCTTCCGCGGTGGTCGGGGTGGAGTTGCTGAGTGAGGAGGTGAGCTGGTCGTCAGTGATTTTGGTCCAGTTTCTTCGTGGGAGCCGATGCTGGTGTCTGTGGATGGTGGGTGCTCTGAAGGTGAAGTGGATGGAACGATGGTCTGTCCACGGGAGTTCGGTGGTGTGGCTGAAAGTGATGGAGTTTCCTGTTGTGAAGAGGGGGTCGTGGGTGTGTCCCGCTGAGTGCGTGGGTACGGTCACGATCTGGCGAAGTCCAAAGTTGTGGAGGTTGTCCAGGAGGGATGCGGTGTTGGGGTCTCGTTGGTTGTCGAGGTGGAAGTTGAGGTCTCCCAGCAGGGTGTAGTTGGTCGATGCGATGGCATGCGGCGAGATGATGTCCGTGATGGAGTCGGCGAAAGGTCTGCAGGGTTCAGGGGGTCGGTAGATGAGGGTTCCCCTGAGGGTGGTGGTAGGGGCGGTCAGTATCTTGAAGTGGAGGTTTTCCATCAGGTCTGTGGTCTCGGGGAGTGTGCTCAGGCGGAGGGTAGATTTGTGGACGATGGCGATTCCTCCTCCCGGGCGGGTGGGGCGGTCCTTCCTGGAGATCTTGTATCCTTGGGGAATGCGATGGCGATATCCGGTCCCGAGGTGGCGTTGGTCCAGGTTTCGGTGAAGGATGCTATGTCCGGGGTGGTGCTGTTGAGGAGGCCCCAGATTTCGGTGGCGTGTTTGTGGAGTGAGCGGACGTTGAGGAGGATGCATTGCAGGGTCTTCGGCTCGGGTGTGTTCTTGCGGGCGGGTTATGCTGAATATGCGTTCCTGGCGGTGCTGAAGGTGTGCCGGCAGCGGTGACAGCTGAAGGGTCCGTGGGTGTCGGCTTGCAGATGTTGTTGCGGCCTGGGTTGAGTGCGTGGAGTGTCGCTGGGTCGTAGCATTGGTGATGCGGAGGTCCAGGGTTCCTGGCGCTGGTCACGGTCAGGTCGCGGATGGGCGCAGACGGGCTTGCCTTTGGTGCACCTTTGGCGGCCGGCATTTTATGTGGGAGGTGGGAGGGAGGTGCAGCTGGGAGGCGGGAGCGGGAAACGGCGGAGGGGAGGGGCCGCAGGGGCAGCAGCGGCGGGTGGGGGGGCGGGAAAACGGGCGGAACGGCAACAAATGGAAAATTATAAGTGCATAGTGAGATAGAACAACATCAGGCGCAGCACAAGGCACAAAAACAAACACACAATGCAAGGCAAGGCAAAAACAAACAATGTGGGCAAAAAGTGAAGGAAAGTACAACAGGAGGCAAAACCTAGGCTCGAACCCCTACCAGCCAGGGCAGAGGCACAGCACAGCAGACCGGAGCTACGTGGGGAGAAAGCAGGTCCCTGGCCGAGGTCAGAGGTCCTGCTCGCGCTCACCACGCAGCGGCCGGCGTTTTATGTGGGAGGTGGGAGGGAGTTGCAGCTGGAAAGCGGGAGCGGGAAACGGCGGAGGGGAGGGGCCGCGGGGGCAGCAGCGGCGGGTGGGGGGGGCGGGAAAACGGGCGGAACGGCAACGAATGGAAAATTATAAGTGCACAGTGAGATAGAACAACATCAGGCGCAGCACAAGGCACAAAAACAAACACGCAAGGCAAGGCAAAAACAAACAATGTGGGCAAAAAGTGAAGGAAAGTACAACAGGAGGCAAAACCTAGGCTCGAACCCCTACTAGCCTTTGCAGAGACACAGCACGACAGACTGGAGCTACGTGGGGAGAGAGCAGATCCCTCGTCGAGGTCAGAGGTCCTGCTCGCGCTCACCACTCTGCGGCTGGCATTTTATGTGGGAGGTGGGAGGGAGGAGCAGCTGGGAGGCGGGAGCGGGAAACGGCAGAGGGGAGGGGCCGCGGGGGCAGCAGCGGAGGGTGGGGGGCAGGAAAACGGGCAGAACGGCAACAAATCGAAAATTATAAGGGCACAGTGAGATAGAACAACAGGCGCAGCACAAGGCACAAAAACAAACACACAATGCAAGGCAAGGCAAAAACAAACAATGTGGGCAAAAAGTGAAGGAAAGTACAACAGGAGGCAAAACCTAGCCTCGAACCCCTATCAGCCAGGGCAGAGGCACAGCACGGCAGACCGGGGCTACGTGGGGAGAGAGCAGGTCCCTGGCTGAGGTCAGAGGTCCTGCTCGCGCTCACCATGCAGCGGCCGGCATTTTATGTGGGAGGTGGGAGGGAGGTGCAGCTGGGAGGCGGGAGCAGGAAACAGCAGAGGGGAGGGGCCGTGGGGGCAGCAGCGGCGGGTGGAGGGGCGGGAAAATGGGTGGAACGGCAACGAATGGAAAATTATAAGTGCACAGTGAGATAGAACAACATCAGGCGCAGCACAAGGCACAAAAACAAACACACAATGCAAGGCAAGGCAAAAACAAACAATGTGGGCAAACGTGAAGGAAAGTACAACAGGAGGCAAAACCTAGGCTCGAACCCCTACCAGCCTGGGCAGAGGCACAGCACGGCAGACCGGAGCTGCTTGGGGAGAGAGCAGGTCCCTGGCCGAGGTCAGAGGTCCTGCTCGCGCTCACCACGCAGTGGCCGGCATTTTATGTGGGAGGTGGGAGGGAGGTGCAACTGGGAGGCGGGAACGGGAAACGGCGGAGGGGAGGGGCCGCGGGGGCAGCAGCGGCGGGTGGGGGGGCGGGAAAACGGGCGGAATGGCAACGAATGGAAAATTATAAGGGCACAGTGAGATAGAACAACAACAGACGCAGCACAAGGCACAAAAACAAACACACAATGCAAGGTAAGGCAAAAACAAACAATGTGGGCAAAAAGTGAAGGAAAGTACAACAGGAGGCAAACCTAGGCTTGAATCCCTACCAGCCTGGGCAGAGGCACAGCACGGCAGAACGGAGCTACGTGGGGAGAGAGGCGGTCCCTGGCCGAGATCAGAGGTCCTGCTCGGGCTCACCACGCAGAGGTCGGCATTTTATGTGGGAGTTGGGAGGGAGGTGCAGCTGGGAGGCGGGAGCGGGAAACGAAGGAGGGGAGGGGCTGCGGGGGCAGCAGCAGTGGCGGGCGGGCGGGAAAACTGGCGGAACAGCAACAAATGGAAAATTATAAGTGCACAGTGAGATAGAACAACATCAGGCGCAGCACAAGGCACAAAAACAAACACAATGCAAGGCAAGGCAAAAACAAACAATGTGGGCAAAAATTGAAGGAAAGTACAACAGGAGGCAAAACCTAGGCTTGAACCCTTACCAGCCTGGGCAGAGGCACAGCACGGCAGACCGGAGCTACGTGGGGAGAGAGCAGATCCCTGGCCGAGGTCAGAGGTCCTGCTCGCGCTCACCACGCAGCGGCTGGCATTTTATGTGGGAGGTGGGAGGGAGGTGCAGCTGGGAGGCGGGAGCGGGAAAAGGCGGAGGGGAGGGGCCGCGGGGCAGCAGCGGCGGGTGGGGGGAGGGAAAACAGACGGAATGGCAACTAATGGAAAATTATAAGGGCACAGTGAGATAGAACAACAACAGGCGCATCACAAGGCACAAAAACAAACCCACAATGCAAGGCAAGGCTAAAACAAACAATGTGGGCAAAAAGTGAAGGAAAGTACAACAGGAGGCAAAACCTAGGCTCGAACCCCTATCAGCCTGGGCAGAGGCACAGCACGGCAGACCGGAGCTACGTGGGGAGAGAGCAGGTCCCTGGCTGAGGTCAGAGGTCCTGCTCGCGCTCACCACGCAGCGGCCGGCATTTTATGTGGGAGGTGGGAGGGAGGTGCAGCTGGGAGGTGGGAAACGGCGGAGGGGAGTGGCCGCTGGGGCAGCAGTGGCGGGTGGGAGGGGGCGGGAAAACGGGCGGAACGGCAACGATTGGAAAATTATAAGGGCACAGTGAGATAGAACAACAGACGCAGCACAAGGCACAAAAACAAAAACACAATGCAAGGTAAGGCAAAAACAAACAATGTGGGCAAAAAGTGAAGGGAAGTACAACAGGAGGCAGAACCTAGACTCGAAACCCTACCAGCCTGGGCAGAGGCACAGCACGGCAGACCGGAGCTACGTGGGGAGAGAGCAGGTCCCTGGCCGAGTTCAGAGGTCCTGCTCGCGCTCACCACGCAGAGGCCGGCATTTTATGTGGGAGGTGGGAGGAAGGTGCAGCTGGGAGGCGGGAGTGGGAAACGGTGGAGGGGAGGGGCCGCGGGGGCAGCAGCGGCAGGTGGGGGGGGCGGGAAAACGGGCGGAACGGCAACGAATGGAAAATTATAAGTGCACAGTGAGATAAAACAACATCAGGCGCAGCACAAGGCACAACAACAAACACACAATGCAAGGCAAGGCAAAAACAAACAATGTGGGCAAAAAGTGAAGGAAAGTACAACAGGAGGCAAAACCTAGGCTCGAACCCCTACCAGCCCGGGCAGAGACACAGCACGGCAGACCGGAGCTACGTGGGGAAAGAACAGGTCCCTGGCTGAGTTCAGAGGTCCTGCTCGCGCTCACCACGCAGCGGCCGGCATTTTATGTGGGAGGTGGGAGGGAGGTGCAGCTGGGAGGTGGGAGCGGGAAACGGCGGAGGGGAGGGGAGGGGCAGGGCCGCGGGGACAGCAGCGGCGGGTGGGGGGGCAGGAAAACAGGCGGAACGGCAACGAATGGAAAATTATAAGGGCACAGTGAGATAGAACAACACAGGCGCAGCACAAGGCACAAAAACAAACACACAATGCAAGGCAAGGTAAAAACAAACAATGTGGGCAAAAAGTGAAGGAAAGTACAACAGGAGGCAAAACCTAGGCTTGAACCCCTACCAGCCTGGGCAGAGGCACAGCACGGCAGACCGGAGCTACGTGGGGAGAGAGCAGGTCCCTGGCCCCTGCCATGGAGTCAAGGCAATCCTGCATCATTTTCAAACAATTTCCTCAAAGTGAGAGAGAATCCTTCCCAATGGTACACCCAGGTTGACAAGTTTGTTAAGATTTCGAAGATTTTGTGGACGGATTTGAATACCTTTTTTCAACATTGTGGTACCAAATAATTTATGCTCTGAGTGTAAGTTAGCTATACAGTGGTCTCGTATGGAATCCCAAGGGATCCACAGCCTTGTGCACCATCTCCTACAGTGATGACAAAGTATAATGAGGTGATGAAATTTCTAAAGGGATATTGATTGACTTAAGATCAACAGAATGACCCAGGAAGCTGAAGAATCAGTGCATGCCTATTATGAACAATTGTTGCAGGTGTATAAACAATATAGCGGTCAGGAGAGCCCTGAAAAGGGAGATATGGGGAGCTTTGTGTCACAGTTAGTTCTCGGGTTGTGCCAAGATTATCAAGCATATCCTGCAGAATATGCTTTGTTGGCAGTCTAAGCCGCTTGATGAAATTCTGAAGTATGCCAGGGACTGTAGTGATGAGCAGGAAATGAAACAGAGGAGACTTAATGAAAAGTTCATGCTAGCACAGATGAAGCTAGAACAGAAAAGATTTCAGAATCAGCCATATGTTGGAAATTTTGGCAGAATTCAAGGTGTAGAATTGCACAGTGGAGGTCAAATGGCACAAGGTGGAAGGGGTGTTCCACTTGGAAGGTGATGCAGTGTTTGGGTCGATTTGAATTCAGTAGATATTGCAACATTAAAGCAATTGACTCCATGTCATTATTGTAATATGTTAGGCCATTGGAAACTGGAATGCCATCAAAACCCTAATCATGTAGTCATTGATGGTCAGATGCAAAATTACATTCCTACCCACATGCAAGATGTCCCTGTTCTGAGAATACAAAGTTCAAATCAGTCACCATCCAATAATGCAAGTTCCAGAAGCTCCAATGCCCTCTTAGAACATAAGCAACTCCAGGTTCAATGCGAACCAAGCCCCAAGAGCAAACCCAAATTCCTTTCAGAATCAGAATCCATTTTAACAGTAACCCATGTTTGAGAATGAGTGTTTTCACTTTGATCAATAATAATGAAGATGTCTGAGGGGGGGAGATTGGATGCTTGGCGCAATCTAGAAGGTAGACAAGAGTGGTCGAAGGTGAGTTGAATGGCCACCAAGTGTCATTTTTGATCGATACCGATGCTACCTGCACCACTGTTATAAAAGCGGAGGTGCCAGACATACCCCTCTTGGGAAAGAAAATCCAAGTTGTAAGTGTTACAAAATAAACAAATAACTAACTTTGTATCAAAGAAAATTCCTGTTAAAATAGGCTCATCTGAAGAATACCACCAATACGTTGTATGTGATTTGGGACGCCCAGACGTGTTAGGGAGGGATCTTTTGTGCAAGTTAAATTGCACTATTTACTGTTCACCAGATGGTGTTGAGTTCCAAACTCATGATGAGGATGTTAAATTCAAAATGGCCAGACAAGGGACAGCGGTAGGACTGTTCCCTGTGAGGAGGGAAGAGGACTTGCCTCCCAATTTAAGAGATCCTTTTAATACTGAAGTATGGGATTTCTCACGGAAAAACATCAGACTCATTAAAGGTGTGGAACCTGTCCGAATAATGATTAAACAAACCCAATGTTGCGCATCCGAAAATGGCACCATACAATCTCACACCGTAGACAGTGGTTGAAATTACTCCAGTGATTAAGTCGCTTGTTTCGATAGGGGATTTTGAAGCCTGTGCAATTCATCGATTATGGGCTTGCAGAAGCCGAACGGCGAATACAGAATTTACAGGATCTAAGAAAGATTAATAAAACTGTTGGTCCTTGCTGTCCTGTGGTTCACAGTGGACAATTTGTGTAAGGCATTTTTCTCTATCCCCTTGCATGAGGAAAGTCAATTCCTTCTCTCATTTCTGTTTCAGGATAAAGTTTTGGCATGGTGCAGATTTCCCCAGGGGTATACAGAGAGCCCTTCAGTTTTCAATCAGATTTCAAACAAAAATTTCTAGTCTTTACAATTGCCCTAGAACTCTGTTCTTGTTCAGTACATTGACAACCTGTTAGCGGTGTCAAGTACAAAAGAAGCCTGTAAACAGGATATCATTGCCTTGCTAAATCATTTGGCTGACAATGGACACAAGGTGTCCCTGAGCAAATTTCAGTACTGTCAAAAAGAGGTCCTGTACCTTGGATATCACATTAAGAAAGGAAGAAGGAAGGTATGACAAAAGAGAATTACTGCCATCCTAAAATTAAATCCCCCTAACATGCAGAGAGAAGTCAGAATCTTTCTGGGAATGGTGGGCTACTGTACACAGTGGATGCCCAACTTTTTCCTAATGGCCAAGCCGTTACTGAGGCTGACGCACAAAGATGTGCTTGATCTGCTTCCCTGGGTCCACAATTGCTTAAAAGCATTCCTAGAGCTGAGAGAACGTCTATGTCATGCCCTGGCACTGGGAATACCTGATTACAGTAAAATGTTTTCCCTGTTTTGCAGTGAGAGGAAGGACTGCTCTCTCTCATTGCTTACTCAATTGCATGGAGACTCTCGAAGACCTGTGGCCTACTTTTCAACCACCCTTAACCCTGTAGCCGCAGGACTGCCCGGCTGCCTTACAGCGGTCGTGGCAGTTGGTGTCAGTATTGAGAGAAGTGAAATATAGTCATGGGACATGCTCTTAAACTGATGGTTCCGCACTCTGTGGACATTTTGCTTACATGTACAAAAACACAATACCTGACCAACAGAAGGCTCACAAGTTATGAGCAATTAATTTTGGCTGCCGAAAATGTTATTCTAACTAGGTGTCAGACCCTTAGTTCAGCTACATTGTTACCATTGCCTGAAAATGAAGTTGATAGGGAGGAGGTTGAGCATGACTGTCTCGACGTCTTGGTTTTATGCTCAAAGCCAAGACCTAATATTAAGGATGAACCCCTTGAGCCTGATGATGTAATATTGTTAATGGCTCATGTTTAAGAGACAACATGGGAGATTTGAGAGAAGCTTATGCTGTATGCACAATTCATGAAGTAGTGGAAGCCTCCTGGATGCGTGGTGTCACCTCTGCCCAAGTAACAGAACTGGTCGCTCTTACAAGAGCTTGTTCTCTTCCAGATCATTTGAGGGTGACAATATTAACTAACTGTCAACATGGCTATGGTGTGGTCCATGACTTTGGACAGTTGTGGTCACAGAGGGGATTCATGACTTCATCTGGATCACCAATCTGTAATGGGGAATATGTGATGCAACCATTTTACAGTTGCCACAGAAAGTTGCTGTAGTTAAATGTGTAACCCACATGGATGAAAATGGTTATGTAAATTCTTGCACTAGATATGTCAATGAGGTTGCTCGATATTGTGCCACTGTGGCATGTGCATTTAACGAGGAGTGCAAAAATCAATGTGATGAGGACACCAATTTTGCTATGCTGTTGTCTGTGGCTGATACTTGGGAGGAAGTTAAGAGATTAAAGGAGGAAGTGTCAGAAGCGGAACAAGGATGGGTAAGGACAGGATGTATCAAGATTGTGAATGAGATCTGGCTCTCAGCAGATGGAAGACCTGTGTTGCCTAACAGTTTGCTGTTCCCAATGAGGAGACATTTTCATGATCCTGCACACATAAGAAGAGATGCCATGGTTAGATTGTTCAAACAGAATTGGTTCAATTCCCAATTTAGGGCTATAGCTGAGCATTTGTGCCATAGGTGTGTGACCTGCCAACAAATGAATGTAGGGAGAAGCACAACAGTATCAATAAGTCACATAGTAAGATCAGGCAGCTCCATTAGCAAAATGCAATTGAACTTCATTGAGATGCCTATCTGTAATGGTCTGAGATATGTCCTGGTCATAGTGTGTATTTTCTCCTGATGGGTGGAAGGCTACCCAATACGGAGGAATGGCAGTCTCACTGTAGCCAAACTGCTGTTGCAAAAACTCATACCACGGCTTGGATTTCCGGTTTGGCTGGAGTCAGACTTTTATTAATGAGGTCCTCAAAATGCTGTGTGTAGCACTGCAAGTGGGACAACCTTTACATTATGGCTACAGACTGGAAGCTTTGAGTATTGTTGAACAAATTAATGGATTCTGAAGTCTCATATAGCCAAAGTATGTGCATCCACTTCTTTAAAATCGGCGGATGACTTGCCTTTGGTGTTGATGAGTCTCCGAAGTACCCCTGACAAAAGAACAGGATTGTAGCTGGATGAAATACTCATGGGAAGTGCCATGAGACTGTCTGCTGTGCCTGCAAATCCACTTGTAAATATCACAGATGACATGATTCTAGACTACTGCAAAGGACTGGCTGATGTAGTACATTCTGTCTCTCACCAGGTTGGAGCTGGTACTGTCCATCCACATCAAGAGAAATGCCATGACCTTAGTCCTGGTGACTGGATTCTGGTGAAGATGCACATTCGGAAGACGTGCTTGGAGCCAAGGTGGAAAGGACCCTATCAGGGGATCCTGGTCACAAACACAGCTGTGAAATGAGGGCTACTGTAACCGCATTCCCAATTGAGATTATGGAAACTTCAAGATGGCTGCCATGGGTAACCTGGAGACTAAAGAAGGAAACGTTCTAGTGGACCAGTATGTGATGGCCATGAGGAAGGAGGGGCCATGGTATAAGGAGCGAGGTTGAGAAGTGCGTGGAGTGTAAGAAAAATTAGATGATGTTAACAAACTCAGAGGGTATGCCGGTGATAGAGACGACCGAAGAGAGTAAGGAACACGAAACCTCAAGGACTTCGACAACAAAACTAGGCAGCCGGGATCCAGCAGGAGCAAGCCCAGCCAAAGACCGGGGAAAAGAAGGACAAGGGAGAGAACGAGGAATGAAGGACGTGGGGAAGGAAGACTCACAGTTTCACTCACCAGACAACAGGAGGGAGAAAGACGCTTTGGTTCCAGCCACCGTGCCCCGACCCTGAGGCTGTGGCTTCAGGCAAGTGTGCATGTGGTTACCAAATGGTTACACGAATAGGCAACAGACACTATGTGTATTACCTGATATTCAGAGGAGGGAGCAGCACAACTTGGGAAATGGGATAATTGAGACAAAGAGATGAGCACCCAGAATATCATTGCATTGAGGCTTGGTGATGGAGACCAGCTGAAGACACATTGCCAACTACTTAGACTATATTTGTGTTTCTCCGAGGGTAATTGGTTTACTTTTGTGAAGACTCCAGCTGAGAAGGGCTTACCCTTATTTGAAGATGGGACACAGTTAACAAAAATGATACACCAAGGACTATTTATCCAAATATGTTATGGTTTGTTATGTTAAGAGATTTGTAGAGCACTCGTATACCTAAAGGCGCTAGACACACTCCAACACAACCAGATGCTCCAATTAATTATTAAAAAGCCAAGTTTATCAGCTCCTTCCTAAAGGAGGTAAGAGAGGGTAAGGCCCTGATATGTGAGGGGAGGTTGTTCCAGGCTGAAGTTGTCCCTGTGAGAAAACTCCTACCCCCCAATTCATTTTGCGAAATCTGGGAACTACCTATTTCTTGGCTCTAGGGGAGCGCAGGAGTCTAGTGGGTTCATATCAGTCAAAGATATGCCTGAGAAACTCGGGGACAGTGTTGTGTAAGGCCTTATGGGCTATGCAAAGGGCCTTAAATTTGATACGGCTTCTGATAGGTAGGCAGTGAAGTTTGTGGATTTCCTGTGAGACAGATTGGAACTTGGGTAAACTCAGGAGTAGTCTGACTGCTGCGTTTTGCAGGATTTGAAGTCTTCTTAGATATTGTTCCTGCAAGTTCACATAGAGTCCATTCCAATAATCTAATTTGGACAGAATTAGGGCCATGATAACAGTTTTTTGTTGTGAGCTGGGATGTAAGGGAAAATTGTTTTGATCATCCTCAAGGTGAAGGAAACAGCAGAGAACACATTAACCTGGCTTCTAAAATTCAGTTTGTTGTCAATGACAACTCCTAGATTTTTTGCCATGGGTACCGGAGTGGGGGGAAATCCCAATTCGTCCAGCCATCAGGAATATCTGTTCTACCTTATGTCATCCTAATATATCCTTATAATAGAAACCCTATAAGTTCTAATTTGGGTTGGTGTCTGTCAGCCCGTGTTACAGTGGTGCCAGAAGTGGGATTTTAAAATCCCTGGGGCGACAGACATGTCACAACCCATTACCATGGAAGACATGGTAAAACAGTTGGCAGAGGGGCAGAGACATTTAAGGCTTGTGGTAGACCAACAGGCCCAGATGGCACAACAGGACAGAGAAAACCTTTAGACCACCTTAAAATCCCAAGCTGCCCTCATAGTCAATAACCAGCAAGTACAAGATACAGCCATCTTAAAGTTAACAGACGCTATTGCTAATGCTAAAGCACACCCCAATGTTCCAAGTACAGTCTAACAGAAGTTTCAGATAGGAGCGGATCCGGATTTCTTTTTTTACAAATTTCGAAACAGTGGCTACTACCGCCTCCTAAACGATGGGGACAATACATCGCTCCTCTTCTTTCTGGAAATCTACAAACTGTGTATCAGGCTGCTAACCTTTCGGGAACTACACCATATACAGACATAAAGAAAATAATACTAGAACGCCTGGAGCACGACCCGAAAAATTGCAGAGCGAAGTTCAGGAAAGAAATGTGGGGGCCCAACTATAATCCCAGATCCCTATATTATCGTATGTAAGACCCGGGGGAGTACATGGTTAAAACCAACCACTTCTACGATGGAGGAAATCATGAAAAACTCTATCTGGAGTAGTTTTTAGAGGCCTTACCAACGTCCACTAGGGCTTGCATCAAACAACATCCCAATGTAACTACTACTCTAGCCATAGAGTTGGCATGTGCAAGCCATCAATCACCCGAATTTAAGCCTAGCGTAGTTAGAAATCAGCCTATGACCGGGTCGCCATGAAAGGCATTATCAAAACCTAGTCTACATATCCCAACAGAGAATAAGAGCTTGGGGAAAATGTCAGGGAAGGAGGTTGGGCAGGGACCACAGTGTTTACATTGTGCTGAATTGGGGCACATAGCAAGAAACTGCCCCCAAAGGTCTCCCACCCCAGAACCCATGGAGGTGGGTTTTTTGAAAGGGCATGTCCTAGGTATGGAAAGCCCCATCACAGTGTATAAAAGGAGGATGTTTTTGAACGGGCAACCTGTAACTGCTTTAATTGACTCTGGGTGCCCCTATACAGTAGTCCACCAAAAGTGGGTCAACCCAGAGCTCCAACAGAGTTGTAAGAATGTGGTCATTACATGTGCACATGGTGATAGGAAAGTTTATCCTATAGCCCAAGTAAACCTGTAATGTGAAGATGGGATTAAACAAATGAAAGTAGGGACCCTTCCCAACTTTATGAATTATGTAATAGTTAGGACGGACCATCCCCGGTTTCACCAGCTATTAGTGGCCAATGAGTCAGAAGCAAACTGTCTGGCAGAGGCTCCCTTTCAAGGGGAGGACATAGATCCGGGTATGCCAAAATTAAAAAAAATCTAAATCAGAGAAAGAACAAAATAAGCGAATGTTTACAAATAATGACACAAAAAATACACATGCTATATTTTCATCCACGGATGGCGATGGAGAACAACAGCACAGTTTTGGGGTGGTGCAGAGAGAGGACAACTGTCTAGCTCAGGCTTGGGCTCGAGCACACACTGAAGATAGGAGCCAGGTAAGACTCTATTTTTGGATACAAAGAGCGCTGTTTTATTGTGTCCTAAAAAAAGGGAATGATAAGAGAATGCAGTTGTTGCCCTTTGTTTTCCACAACAAGTTCTGACCCTAGCACATTGCCAGGTAGGGCGAGGACACTATGGTCAGAAAATAACAGAGGAGTATCTGTTGAGGCAACTCTATTGGCTGGTGGTGTATATTCAGATGTTAGAAAGTATTGTGGTTCCTGCGAGAGGTGTCAATTATTCAACCTGACTAGTGAGATTAAAGTGCCCCTAAGACCCCTTCCCATTATTGACCTCCCTTTCTGAAGAGTTGGAATGGATTTAGTGGGACCCTTGATAGCTTCTTCTAGAGGACATCAATATATCTTAGTCCTAGTTGAATACGCTGCCAGGTACCCTGAAGCCATACCCTTGACCAGTATGACCTCATCAGAAATGGCTCAAGCAATGGTGAACTTTTCCAGGGTGGATTTCCTAAAAAGCTCTTAACAGACAGGTACCTCATTCATGCCTCATTTGATGTCCCGGGTGTGCAAATTATTAGGAATCCAACAGAATCGGACCTCCGTCTATCACCCTCAGATGGATGGTTAAGTGGAGAGTTATAACCGAACCATTAAGACAGTGTTGAAAAAAATGGTGAGTGTATCTGGGTGTGAATTGGATAAGAAACTCCCTTTAGTACTCTGTGCTATTCGTTGTCACGTCCAAAGTTCTACAGGGTTTTCCTCATTTGAATAGGTGTTTGCAGACAGCACCGTACTTTATTTGAGATGGCCGCCGAGCACTGGGAGGAAGAAGAGGACAAAGGGAGAGATTTACTCGATTATGCAGCCAGACTAAAGAACAACATCTCTGATCTCTGGGAGAAAGTGCAACTAAACATAGAAAAATCTCAAGAGAGGCGGAAAACTGCATATGACAGGAGAACCAAACTTCAAGAATAACAGCAGAGGCTCAAAGTCTTATTACTATTGTCATCCTCAGATAACAAACTGTTGGCAAAGAGGCAGGCACCATGTACCATCGTAAGCAACGTTTCCCCAGTTACATACTGTGTGGCAGTTCCGCATAAGATGAAAAGAGAGCAAATCTACCATGTAAACCTCCTAAAGAAGTGGGAGGAACCAGAAGGGAAGAATTTACCAGAGACAGTTGCACTATTTATTACTAATTCCCAACCTCTTGATGTCCACTTTGCCCCTACCCAAAAACTTAGGAAAGCTATTGAAGTAAGCTTGGGATCACATATAAGTAAAGAACAGGAAGAATAAATATGAGAAATTCTCAATAAAGATAGAGACATATTTTTGGGTAAATCTGGAAAGACCGATCTCATCCAGCATGATATAGTTACAGATGGCAGCCGAGTGGTTCACTTACAGCCCTATAGGTTCCCAGAAGCAAGGAGAGTAGCTGTTGGGAAGGAAGTTGACACTATATTATGGAGGAAATTATAGAACCCTCCAAAAATGCATGGTTTCCCAGTCGTCTTGGTACCTAAACTTAATGGCTCTCTCAGGTTCTGTATTGATTTCCGCCAGCTCAATAGCATTTCCAAGTTTGATACTTATCCTACGCCATGAGTAGATGAACTGATAGAACAATAATGAAAAGGTTAATACCTATCCACTCTCGACTTAACAAAAGGTTATTGGCAGATTCCACTAAATGAAAGGGCCAAAGAAAAAACAGCTTTCTCCACCCCTTCAGGCCTCTACCAGTTTAAGGTCCTACTTTTTGGCTTTCATGGTGCACCGACCACCTTTCAGTGCCTAATGGATCAAATACTTCACCTCAGTATGCAGCCAGGTACCTAGATGATATTGTTGGGCACAATTCACAAAAGTAATCTGAGACAAAATCCTAACTTTATGACTTTTGGTATTCACAGAAAGCATTTAGGAGTACTAAAGTTAGGATTTTGTCTCAGTCAATCTTAAATTTTGGTCTTAAATTAAACTTAAGACAAACTTAAGTTTGACTGAGACAAAAACCTAACTTTACGACTAGGATTTTGTCTCAGTCAAACTTAAGTTTGTCTTAAGTTTAATTTAAGACCAAAACTTAAGATTGAGTGAGACAAAATCCTAACTTTAGTACTTCTAAATGCCTTCTGTGAATACCGAAAGTTGTAAAGTTAGGATTTTGTCTCAAATTACTTTGTGAATCGAGCCCGTTTTCTTTAGCCTGACTTGGAATTCTCATCTCCATCATTTAGACGCTGTTTTAGGGCACTTAGAGAAGCTGGTCTCACGGCAAACCCGAAGAAATGTAATTTTGCTACTGACTCCTCAAGGCCCATCTCTTCCCGTGCTGCTGCATCACTCTTTTACTTCTGTCTTCTCCTTCCTTTTCCCTGCTTTTTGAGTGCTTTCTCTTTGCTTTTCCCTCGTTGTCACTGCTTTCTCCTTGCTTTTTCCCCTGGTTTTTGAATGCCTGCTCCTTGCTTTTCTCTCGTTTTTACTGCTTTCTCCTTGCTTTTGCCCCCTTTTTATGAGTCCATTCTCCTAGCTTTTCCCTCATTTTCACTGCTTTCTCCTTGCTTTTTCGACTGTTTAGTGCCTTCTCCGTGCTTTCCCCTTGTTTTCACAGCTTTCTCCTTGCTTTCCCCCCCATTTTTTGAGTGCCTTTTCCCTGCTTTCCCTTAACTTTCATTGCTTTCTGCTTGTTTTTCCCCCGTTTTTTGAGTGCCTTCTCCTCGCTTTCTCCTCGTTTTCATTGCTTTATCCTTGTTTTTTCCCTTATTGCCCCTCCTACCTGCTGCCTTTTTCCTGCCTCTGGCTAGCCCCACCCACCACCTCTAGCACCACTTCCTTCACCTAGGACCTACTTAATGGAGGCCCCAGCGCGACCCCATTTAAGAAGGCACTAGGCCCAGCTATCCTCGTGCTGCTTCATCGCTCTTGTTCCTGTCTCCTCTGCTTTCCCCCCTGTTTTTTGAGTGCCTCTCCTTGCTTTCCCCTCGTTTTCACTACTTTCTCCTTGTTTTTCCCCCATTTTTGAGTTCCTTCTCCTTGCTTTCGCCTCGCTCAAAAAGAAGAAGTTATCAACTACAGGGCCTTGAGACCCTAACGGGTGATTTGTCATGCTTTATAAATCCTTGATTGATTGATTGACTCGGTCCTTTATTTGGGTTACCACATTCAGGCTGGAGTCATCCATCCACAAGTTGATAAAATAAAAGCAATTAAAGACATATCCCAACCTTCCACAAAAAAAGATGTCAGGTTCTTTTTAGGGCTCATAGGTTATTACAGGAGATTTATACCCCATTTATTTTTTACAAGTGACATCCTCCGACAGATCTACTGAAGAAAGGTCAACCAACTCAACTTACCACTTGGTCTTCCAGTTATCAATGGAGTTTTGACCAATTGAAAGACATGTTATACCATGATCCTATATTCATATGCCCTGATTTTCTATTATATTACAAACCGAAGTGTCTGGGTATGTGTTTGGGGCAGTACTATCCCAGCCTACTATAGATGGTTTGTAGCAGCCTGTTGTCTATATTTGCCGGAAACTCTTGCCACGAGAGACTAAGTATGCCACCATTGAAAAGGAGAGTTTCGCAATACAATGGCCTGTGGAAGCTCTCCAGTACTATCTGCTGGGGCGTCCCTTCATCCTACTTACTGATCACACCCCCTTAGTTTGGCTAGCCTGCAATAAACATTCTAATCCTCGAATTCTACGTTGGTTGTTAGCTCTTCAATCATTCTCTTTTTAAACCAGTCATAGACCAGGCAAGCTCCAAACTAACGTGGACTTTTTGCCTCGACACGCGGATCCGGTATGGCCCGGTCGGCCATCCCAAGAAGGGAGGTGTTGTAATCGCGTTCCCATTCGAGATTATGGAAACTTCAAGATGGCCTCCGTGGGTAACAAGGACCCTAAAGAAAGAAACATTCTAGTGGCCCAGCACGCAAAGGTCATGAGGAAGGAGGAGCCACGTGTAAGGAGTGAAGTTGGGAAGAGGTAGGCACGCAAAGTGAGGAGCGTAAGAAGAACGAGGAGAAGTTAACAAACTCAGAGAGAACGCCGGTGATAGAGATGACCGGAGAGAGTGAGGGACACGAAAACATGAGGACTTCAACAACAATCCTGGGTGGCCGGGATCCAGCGGGAGCAAGCCCAGCCAAAGACCGGGGAAAGAAAGGATGAGGGAGAGAATGAGGAGTGGAGGGTGTGGGGAAGGAAGACTCATAATTCCACACACCAGACGACAGGCGAATAGAAGGCGCTTTAGTTTCAGCCGCCACAGCCCGAGGCTGTGGCTTCAGGAAAGTGTGCATGTTTTTGGCTACTGAATAGTTGCACAAATAGGCAACAGTCACTAGGTGTATTACCCGACATTCAGAGGAGGGAGCAGCACAACTTGGGAAATTGTATAAACGAGTCACGTAGGGATGAGCACACAGAAAGTCACTGCACTGGCGCTTGGTGGTGGGAGACCAGCTTAAGACATATTGGCAACTGCTTAGACTATATTTGTGTTTCTCTGAGGGACATCGGTCTCGTGTGTGAAGACGCCAGCTGAGGGGCCTAGCCTTATTAGAAAACGTGACACAGTTAACAAAACAAGCATTTGCAATGCAATCGGTCTCGCCTTTGGGACCTTATGTGTATTTAGCTATGCAGCACATTAGCCTGGGTGCTGAAACATCTACTGTTCTTTAACATGGAGGGAAAGTAAGCACCAAACTGCGTGAGACGCCAGGTATGGGAACACATGGAGAGAAATATTGCCTTTCAGCAGGAAATTGTATAGTCCAAAGCTCTGTTTTTAATATAAAATCAGGGCCTTCGGTGGTCATATCACTGAAAATACAAGATTTGAAAAGAATATTATTGTCTACGGGTGCTCCTGGAAGACAATTTCTATGGACTGGAATCTAGAGAATGCTAAAGTGATTCTGGTATTTTACTGACCGCTGCTGGTTGTTTTCTATCAAGAAAGTTAAATAGAAGGGGGCGTGGCCGGCAGCCGAGGGAAATGGCCACCGCCTAGAGCAGCTCCATGTCCCCACAAACATCCCCCAAAATCCGTGAACTAATCTGTAGGCAAACCTTTCAAAAAAGAGGTGGGAGAGGCATCGGAAGAAGTCAGGACTCGGATAAACCAACCGCAGCCCGAAAAGAACGGCAGACTGCGCAGCTACATCGGCGAGAACGATTGCAGCCTACGCAGAGAGTTGCGGCCGGGGCCTCGAGTACTTTAAAGACCACGCATTGTGAGTACGATTGGCCCCTCCCCTAGAGGCAAGATCGGGTGTGGTCGGGGGCGGCGGCCAACCAACTAATTTCCGTGACAGCTGTTGAGCAGATCCTGCGCCTTGTGGAGCCCCCCCTGCCCGCGCAGACACAGTCCGGGTGGTGTAGCGGAGCGGGGGCCCCGATCAGCGGTGAGACCGAAAGACTGCGCGCTGGCCTGGCCTCATTGGAGTCGAGGTCAGGTGCGGCCCAGAAGACGCCCATAGACTGAGCAGCATGGTACAGAGAACACTGGGGGGCGGACCCCGCGCTCTGCAGCATAACTGTCCTGGGGAGACTTGCGACCGAGAAGGAAAGCCCCCCCCCTCTCCTCTGCAGCATGATCGATCATGCTGGACACTGAATACTGAGGGGCACAAACCACAAGTGAGGGCTCAAGGACATTACCGGTCGTGGGGGGCTCGATAGAGGGGGCACAGGCCCAGAAAATGCATGTAACCAGTGGGCTAAAAACAAGGATCGGGAAGCAGCCCCGCTCGACATGTCTGGCCCGCACCACAGGTCACTACACAACACGGTCTCAACTGAAAATAACACCAGGGGGAAGAGGAGCTGATATCGCAGTGACACTCCCGGGGGGGGGGTTGTAGGAGCTATAAAAGACCTCCCAGCAACATCTACACGCAGTAGCGGGGTTTGGTTCTGGCCCGACCGCGGTGCATCCGTGCAAAGAGGGCAAAGCACACAACCGTCCAGGACTGAAAACGGGCCATCCGGTGGGACCGGGTGTGGGACCCCTGACCACTCTCCTCTGCCGCACACAGACAATTGTTTAGTCAACCAGGAGTAGGAAACCCGAAAGGCCGCGTGTGGCTACGCACCACACAGGCAGGCAGCGGTGAGTACTACCACCCATACACTTCCAATTGTGCGGTACTGTCCAAGGCCTGCAATAATGGGGGGACGAGGCCCACGCAACACGAACCAAATGAAACTAGATAAGCTCGCGTACACCAAGGCTAAACCGGAGACGATGGACCAAGCAACTACCCAAGCAGCAGACCATACAGCGTCAGAGGTAAAGGATGTCACGCTGCAGGACATTATGGCCACACTAAATAAGGTGCATACATTCTTGGAATCACGTATAGGTATGGTCTCTGTAGAAATCTCACTAATTCGTGCTGACTTCAAAAAAATGAACACAAGAGTAGCGGAAGTAGAAGCCACAACAGTGACTCTTTGCGAAGATTCTGCCGCTCTTAAACACCAAGTAAAACAACCAGAAGCTGAAAGCAAAGTGATGGTCGCAAAACTGGATGATTACGAAGGCCGCTCAAGGCTTAACAATGTCAGAATCATTGGTGTGCTGGAGGGGGCGGGAGGGCCAGCAATGGACCTGTTTGTGGAGGACCTCATCAAGAAACATCTACAACCACGATGTCTATCCCATTATTTTTCAGTGAAAAGGGCCCACCGGGTCCCGGGTGGCAGACCTAGACCGGGTGCCCCCCCCCCAGGCCCATACTGGCCCGCTTCTTTAACTTTCGAGACCGTGACCTCATTCTCCAGACAGTCCGTGCGGCTCCACCGGTACGCTTCGAGCATAGCACAATAACTTTCTTTCTGGACTACACCGCAGCAGTAACGAAACAAAGACGCAGTTTCTTCGACATAAAAAAAGAACCGAGGAACTGCGAACTTAGATGCTCTATGTTATTCCCTGCTAAATTGAGAGTAGAGGCGGAAGGAAAGGTATGGTTCTTTACAACACCGGAGGAGGCCCAAGAATGGCTCGAGGGATGGCGCCGGGTCACCAACCCCGGGAAGGCCGGAAAAAAACATGGCCGACAACTGCTAGAAGCGGCACAGTCAGAAACAGAGGAGGCAGTATCGACAAACGAGGAGCCGGGCATGGGAAGCTGAGAACGGAGGCCCCCCCCCACAAGAGATTGAGATCTACAGTGCTAACCCACCGGCACAATGATCTCCCGCACAAGTGAAGTCAACATGAAACTGTGGAAATGGAGCCCCGCTTCGGAAGTAACGATCACCAACCAGACGAGTATGGACACCTGACATGGCTCCTAAAGCGGCAAGAGACAAGCATCAGACTGATGTATAGTATCAATTAATCTGCTGTTTCTGCACTCCTAGTTAATTGTGCAATTCACTGTAATATTGCCAACTCAATACACTATAGACAAGGGGATGGTCTGGAGGGGATACTGGAAATGCTACCCCCCACGAAGGTATCAGGGAATGGGTAACAGGCACTCTGCACTGTTGGGGAGGTGGGTAGTTTCAAATCTGTCATGCAGGGAGGGGGAGGGATGGGTGGTAGGGATATATATTTCTTGTTTAGCTTACTTTGATTGTTTGATATGGTTCACGGTACGACTTGAATGCTTCCACATAAGGCCTCCGCCTCAATATCCTATCCAATTTTCTCACACAGATAATTCCTATGACACAGACATCCGCACGGGTTAACTACATCACTTCCGCACCCATAGTGCACCCCTCGGATGGTCAACATCTATCACTTATCTCATGGAATGTGAATGGCCTCAGAGACAAATTGAAGAGGGAACTTGTTCTATAGTACCTCAAACGCCAGGCACCAGCAGTGGCCCTGATTCAAGAGACCCACCTGGTGGGGTCGACATGTAAGGCCCTTGACAGATGGGGCTTTAGGTTAGCGGTGCATTCCGGGTTTACATCAGGCTCACGAGGAGTGGGGATCATGGTCAGAAAACAATTCCCACTCATTATTAAACAAACTCAGACGGACGATCAGGGACAGTTCACAGCTATTTCGTGCCAATGGGAAGGGCGCACAATTAACATAGTTACAGTATACATCCCCCCAGCATTCCACTCACTGGTTTTCCCGGCACTTAGCTCATTCCTACTCAGACTCCCAGAAGGGGAACTAATAGTGGGGGGCGATTTCAATATTACCCTAGATGACACACTAGACCGGACACCCCCTAGACAACAGCACTGTCCACACTCCCATTTTCCGGACTTCCTGTAGGCAATAGGCCTGGTGGACGTTTGGCGCTCCCAATTCCCGCAGGTGCGGCAATATACATACCACGAAGGCGCACACAACAGCCTTTCCAGAATAGACTATGTGCTCGTGCTGGCGGATTGCGTGGGGAGGTTTGAGGGGGCGACCCATCTGCCCAGAGGCATTTCAGATCACTCCCCTGTTCTTGTCAAGTACACTTTGCATGCCACAGTTCAATGCAGAATATTCCCGATATACCCAGGTTACCTGAAGAATCCTACGATTTGGAAGGGACTGATTACGGCCACGCAACACTATTTTAGAGAAGATGAACACTCAGTATCTTCCCCCCTATTCTATGGGAGGCATATAAGCCAGTTCTCTGGGGGCAAGCCATCTCTCTAATCTCAGGTCACAAAAAAGAAAAAGTAAAAGTAGTGGAAGCACTAGAGCAAGAAGTGAGCCAACTAGAGACAATACACTCCCAAAATCCCTCCGACTTTAATACACATCAACTAAATATAAAGAAACAGGAATATAAAGAGCATATGTGGGAAGATGCGAAAACTAGGCTAACAGCCGCCCAACATAGGGTATACGAAGTTGGGGATAAAGCCGGCAAGCTCCTGGCCTGGCTCGATAGACGAGAGCGGGCTGATCGGTGGGTGGCGGAACTCTGACTTGACACCGGAGAAACTATAACGGACCCGCAAAAGATAGTGGATGCACTTGCACTTCACTACGAAAAGATTTATACCCCGACAGCCACGGCAACACCAAAGGAAGCGACAGCATTCCTTAAAGATATTCAGGTCTCCGCATTCACAACGGCTGAAACCCAAACACTAGAGGCAGACCTCACATCAGAAGAACTAACGTCGGCCATAGGAAACATACAATCAAAGAAAGCCCTGAGGCCAAATGGTATCTCCATCGAGCTATATAAAAAAGCAGCAACCAAACTCATTCTGCACTTATTGAATATGTACGAAACCAGCTTGGAGGACGGAGAACTCCCCAAAGACCAGCGCATGGCGACAATAGTGGCCATCCATAAATCCGGGAAACCGACCCACGAATGCACATCCTATCGCCCCATATCATTGCTCAACGCAGAGGCCAAGATCTTGGCCAAAACATAGGCCAATAGACTGACGCCTCACCTCGCGAAGCTAGTGCATCCAGATCAATCTGGGTTTATGCCGGATCGAAATACAGTGCTCAACTTGAGACGCCTACATGGCGTGATAGGTCGTAAGCACACCATTCAGGAAGATGCCATCATCCTATCTTTTGACGCACGCATGGCCTTTGACACGGTCAAGTTGCCATTCCTCTTCGCCGTCCTTGAACATATGGAGTTCGGGCCCAAATGTTGCTCTTGGAAATGGCTACTGTACACAAAACCGCTTGCACAAGTAGTAGCAAACAGACGAATCTCCGGTGAATTCCCCTTGGGGCGTGGAACAAGGCAGGGCTGTCCCCCGTCACCGCTCCTCTTCGCCCTTGTGTTGGAACCATTGGCAGCCTGGATAAGAAGAGACCCGGTTATCCGTGGGCTCCGGTGGACAGAGGGATGGGAAGACCGCATATCCCTATATGCAGATGATGTCCTGTTATACATGGCATCCCCAAGACGGTCGTTAAACAGACTCTTAAATATTTGCGAGACATACGGAAGGTACTCTGGGTACACTATTAATTGGAATAAGTCAATCCTGTACGTCTTGAGTGGCCCCCCGCCGGCATTACCTAGGGGATCTGAGGTAAGAGTGGTAGAGGACAGCTTTAAATACCTAGAGATTCATATTACACCAAACCCAGATGACTTAATGAATAAAAACCTCCTAGAACCCCTGAAAAGATTATGTAGAGATACCAAGCACTGACAATCCTTGCCGTTGACTCTATTGGGAAGAGCTGCACTCTTCAAGATGATGGCACTCCCCAGATTCCTTTACGCCTTGCAGAATACCCAATTTTCGGTTCCGCCATCGTATTTTCGAGCAATAGAGGCAGAAGTAAACAGTCTCCTCTGGGATGGAAAACCAGCCCGAATAGCCATGAATAAACTGGTTAAAGGTTGGTACGATGGTGGCATTGCACTCCCACACATACAGACATATTACTGGGCCTCCCAACTGATCGTGCTTAACCAGTGGCTCCACTCCCCCCAAACTGACCCTGCATACCGAATGGATAGACATGTCCTGGGAGAGGGAAGAATCATGAGGGCACTCTACAACAAAACTCGAAGGACAGATCTCATGGGACCCACTGCACATGCAGTCCAAATATGGTACACAGTACTTAGAAAATTGGGCTGGGATAATACAATAACACAATCAACCCCACTTTGGAAGACCGGAAGACTAGGTAGACTGAGCAGCAGCAAAGGTTTTAAGAAATAGGCATCTCAAGGGTAGGTGACCTCTGGAGCAAGGGAGAAGTTATCACATTTGCTCAGCTTCAAGACCAGTATGATACGGCACCCACAGAAATCTTCCGCTACTTGCAGATCAGACAAGCACTCAAGGCCACCATCCCACCAGACACTATCCTTCCAGAGGCCTCCCCACTGGAGGATAGACTCCTAACAGAATATATGGATAAAAAAGCCATATCCCTAGCCTACCGCAAAATCATTAATAATCAGCCAGACCCTACACAGAATCTCCATGAAAAATGGCAGGCCAACGTTGGGGAACTAGATGAGACTGACTGGCAGAAGGTGCTAGAATCTCCTCGAGAAGTGGCGATACCCTCAAAATTACGCTTAATACAACTTAAAGTGCTCCACAGAATCAATTTCACTAGGGTAACCTTTCATAAGATGGGGAAGACTGATAACCAACTCTGCTTGCGGCAATGTGGTGCAGTAGGCACATTCTACCACACGATATGGGACTGCCCAGAGACCACGACGTATTGGGAAACAATCATGAGCACAATAACGCAAGTTAGTGAGGCTCCCGTGCCACCCGAACCCAAGCGATGTCTCCTGAACATATGGGAAGCGACAGACCTCAATCGCACAGCCCAAGATTGGGCGACACTAGGCATGACAATAGCCAAACGTAACATTGCCAAACATTGGGGGGCGCAGAATACTCCAACTTACGGGGAATGGTGCAACGATATGGATGGGGCTATGGTGGCTGAAAAGGCAGTATATGTCCATAGAGGGTGTCCCAAGAAGTGGGAGCGGGTGTGGGGAAAATGGAATAAATTCAGAGGAAATATCTCTACGTTGCCACCGGAAGAACCCTCACTAGAAGACAGCTAGCAGAACGATGTGCCAAATATTAAATAACTTACCAAAGGTAACTATGTAACAAACATGTATGGATACAAGAGGAATAAGTTGTAGTGTGAAGCATAAACTTTATATGCATATATTTAGTTCTGTATGTGATACTATTACAAGTCATGTACCTAATAAAAAGAGTTTTTAAAAAAAAGAAAAAAGAAAAAAGAAAGTTAAATAGAGGCAGTTGCCAGAAAAATTAAAAAAGAAAGTCTCTCAGCAGAAAGCAATTCTGGTATTTTACTGACCACTGCTGGTCGTTTTCTATCAAGACAGTTAAATAGAGGCAGTTGAACAGAAAAGAAAGTCCCTAAGCAGAAGCAGACATGTCCTAGGGCTGCTCTCCAGAGCCCACAAAGTTCATACACATATAAGTATATAGTAAAGTATATACAACAGATCTCCAATGCTCGACCTAATAATAAGTATATACTAAAGTATATACAAGAGGTCTCGAATGCTCGACCTAAAACGGACACGCCAAAGACTATTTATCCCAATATCTGTTCTACCTTATATCATCCTAATAAAAAAACCCTTATAACTTCTAATTTGGGTTGGTGTCTGTAAGTCCCTGTTACAACTGCCTAACTTCGTATATGCCTCTCGCACCCAGAGAGTAAGGTGCCTGCTCCAAGAAGTGGAGACGTCTCAAGCAACTTTGCAACCTCCTGTGCCTGTCTGTTTCGAAGGTTCAGCGGGTGTTTGGGGGGTGTCATGCACCGGAGTTCCGGTAATGGAATTATAGGTGGTATATTAAAACCTATTTTGGTTATTTGCTTTAAAGAAGGGATTTAGATGTTTGCAAGCAAGAAAGAAAAGGGAGGAGGGAAGAAAGTAAAAGAAGGAGGAAATAGAAATGAAAGAGAAAGTGTAATTGCTAGAAATGGGGGTCTCTAGTTGGCAAGGGCTTGCACCTTTGTCCAAGTAGGGACCCTTCTTCCTAGTCAGGATAAGGGAGTTACACTCCTAAAATAACCCCTGCTCACCCCCTTGGTAGCTTGGCATGAGCAGTCAGGCTTATTCTAGAGGCAGTGTGTAAAGCATTTGCACAAAACCAACAGTAATACAATGTAAGCACTACAAACGGACACCACACCAGTTTAGAAAAATATCCAATATTTTTATATACTTTAAACAAGACCAATACGATAAAAATCCACAGTACAGTACTTTAAAAATCTTCAGTTATCACAGTGTCCTTAAAAACAGTTCCTTGATGTCGATAGCTCCGTCAGGGGCTATCACGGCGTCGTGAACAAACAAATCCAAACAGTTCTGGCTGACCGCGGTGCCGCGGGTCAGCTACGGTGTCGGGAAGACCCGCAAACAGTACCTTTCAGAAATGCAGGGCGTCGATGACCTCGCGGTGAGCTTCCGAAAACACAGCGCCCGCAGGCGTCGGTTCCGGAGGTCAATGCAGTCGTCGTCGGGGCCATCGAAGTCACACGCGTTGCAGATCGATCTCCTCTCCGTTGAAGTCAGGAGCGCTGGCACCGGCCGGCGTTGGGTGCTGCGGTGCGAAGTGCAGCGGTGCGGCGTGCAGTGCCCCCAGGTCGCGGTGCGAGCAGCAGCTCGGTGGCGGCGTCGGATGGCGTCGTCGGTGAGACCAGGGTCGCGGTGTGAGATGAAGGCGGTGCTTGTCACGGTGCTGGCAGGTCACGGTGCAGCAGCGGCGTCGTCGTGGCTTAAGCGCTGTCGTCGACTGACGAACTGGAGTCGATGGCACCGGCGTCGGTAGGCCAAGGCTGCGGTGCGGGATGAGGGCGGTGCGTCGTGTAACTGTACGAGCGGTGCCCTCGAACCACGGTGCAAGCAGCGGCGTCAAGTCCGGCGTGGAGCGGCGTCGTCGGGGATGCCACGGCGTCGTCGTGAAGCGAGGCGGTGCAGAGTGCGGTGCCCACAGGTCGCGGCTCAGTGGCGGCATCAGCAGGCGGCGTCGGTGAGACCAGGGTCGCGGTGCGGCATTGCGGCGGTGCCCTCTGCGGTGCCGTCAGGACACGGAGTCGGCAGCGGCGTCGTAGACGGCGTCGGGCTCGAAGTCTTTGCTGTTCCTGAGACTTCTTGAACAGGGGGCAAGCTCTACCTCAAGCCCTTGGAGACACTCACAAAGTAGATTGCAGAAAGTTCAGTCCAGTCCTTTCACTGCCCAAGACAGAAGCAGCCACTGCAGGCCAACACAGCAAAGCACACAGCAAAGTGGTAGTTCCTCCTCACAGCTTCTCCAGCTCTTCTTCTTGGCAGTCTTCTTGATCCAAAAGAGTTCTAAAGTTCTGGGGTTTGGGTCCCCCTTTTTATCCTCAATTTCTCTTTGTTCTCTGAAGGCAGAGAGGCCTTTGCCTAGTCCAAACCAGTTCTGGTCAGTCCTGGAGCACTTTGTTGACAAGTCTCCTTCTTTCCTTTTGCAGTGTAGGCTAGGGACATCAGACACACCACAGGAGGTGGAGCCAGCATTGTGGAGGGAAGGCACAGCCCTATTCAGGTCCCAGGTGCAACTCCTCCCACCCATCTACATGTAGATCTTGCTATTCAGCCCTGTGCTGACTCACCCTGTCTCCTGGAATCCCCCAGTCCCTGTCACTCACACTCCAGACAAGGAATACACAACCTAGCAGAGGCAGGCTTGGATGGTTAGACAAGAAAATACCTACTTTCTAAAAGTGGTATTTTCAAACACAGAATGTTAAAACCAACTTCACTAAAAGATGCATTTTTTCATTCTGAGTTCAGGCATACTAAACTCGAATTTCTACCATGTTCCCTGGGTCAGTTAGGATCATAGGATGTAATAATCAAAACTGCCCATTCTGGCCTATGGGGAACAGGTAGCCTTGCCATAGTGAAAAACGAAGTAGGTTGTAATTCACTATCAGGGGTACCTTGGGCCTACCTTAGGGGTGACTAACATGTAGAAAAGGGAAGGTTTAGGGACTTGCAAGTGTGTGCACTTGCCAAGTCGACTATGGCAGCCCCAGGCTGCGCACAGGCTCTGCAATGGCAGGCCAGAGTTACACTTTACGGGCTGTCTGCGTGGGTGGCACAATCCAGTGCTGCAGCCCACCAACAGCATTTGATCTATAGGCCCTGGCACTCGCAGTGCACTTTACTAGGGACTGACACATAGATCAAATAGGCCAATCAAGGAAATACCAATCCATACCCATTTTATACAGGAGCACTTGCACTTTCCCACTGGACAGCAGTGAGGAAAGTGCGCAGAATCATTACACCAGCAAAAACAGAGTCAAAAACGGGAGGTTTAGAAAGCAAAAAGTCAGGGGAAACACGCCAAAAGATGCCAAGTCTAACAGTAATGCTGACAAGGAGATGAAGAAGTTGCAAAACTCTAAGGGTACGATGGACGATTCTAGCCATCGGAGCGTAATTGAGAGAGCGTAATTTACATTTGCATAATTAAACGCATCAATGAGCAAAGGATGATTTACATTGCTATATAACATGTGTAGATTAATCACATAACTTGTAGTAGGTGACTGTATTTAGTCATTATGAGCAGCACCTGAGTAAACACGCTATGTAATTTTAGTTAGCTGTATTTATATTGCCATCTTGAATGTCAGCTTTTACACGTTTACAGCTGAAAGGCCTGCGCATTTAATTCTCGCTTGTTTAGCACGTTATATCTTTTTCCATTGCAGATGCTGTGTGTTTTCCCAGACGTCTGTTGCTAGCTAGTGAATTCTTTATTGTTATGTATTAGACGACTGATAGTGAGGTTCTAAATGAAAGAAGAAGGTGCCAGGATGGGAGAGCAACTCGTGGGAAGAGCTGACTGTATCCGGCAATCTGTCTAGTGTAACAGTTCAAGAACATAGGCATGCATAGACCACAGTTTTACCTTCAGAAAGAGGCGAGTTTACCTGCTTCCAGAGTCTGGAGCAATATGATTGGCCCCGAGAGCGAGAACAAGCTGTAATGTGGCAAACAGGTGCCTTGTTGAATAAGAATATTGTGTATTCCTTAGGCTAGAGAGGAGATGCTTGCTGACTTCGAAATGAGAAGACCTTCTCACCTCTGCTGAGCTCCTTTTCCTGAGTGCAAAGGCTTAATGCGTAAAGCATTCGTATTTCCTTTCAGAGACCCTTATTTGGTTTTCTGCAACTGACACCTTATTCTACTTGCCTAACCAAATGCCCTTTATCGACCTATACTGGCTTAATTTAGATTAGAGGTTTCCTTTATGGAACACACTTTTTTGCACATTTTGTATTCTTTACATAATTCTTATTAATGTTCTTTTTTCCAACCTTTTGAAATATTGGCTCTTGGACAATTTAAACTTGTAATAACAATGCTTAAATCTGAATGCTTACCGTATTAATAACCATGATTTAAATACTTTTATGATTAAATATTTTAAAAACATTTTCAAATCTTCTTGTTGTTTCCTGTGGAGTCCCATTGGCCTCCACTGTTTATGGAAATGTATGTAAATGATTGCTCCTAGTACTCTCTCCTAGTCAACTAGAAAAGCTTCAAATGACCAGTGGCGAGGTTTGTTTGATGATTATACCCGACATATGAGATTTAAGAATCTCTGCTTCATCACATTCATCTGATGTTTTTTGTTGCATCTCCTTCTTAGCCTACTATCATACCATTCTCACCCAAACCAACATGGATATACCTAGGAGGGAAGTTTAAGAAAACAATTGGGGGATTTTATTTCTCCAATAATTTACACTGGAGAGGAGCACGTTTTAGGACAAATGTAAAACGATTCAATTGTTTTGCCTTACAAATTGGGAGTCTCTTACCTCAATAAATATGGAGCGCGTTGGCTAGTGTAAACTCGCTAGGTAGCCCATAGGTTACGGTGATGCAGGAAAATAATCTACACACATTAGTTGTATTGTACTGTATTGCAACATTTATATAGCGCTTACTATCCCTATTTGGGGTGCTGAAGCGCTTGTCTACCTGGGTATGTACACACTACACTGTGTAGTATGTGTGGTTGGAAGGATGTTGTTTTTGTTTTGATCCTATGTGGGGAGGGTTTCTTTGTTGTGTGCGAGGACACCGAGGTGCAGTTATCATGTTATGCGGTGCAGCGCTTAGCAGTGTAATGAATGAAAAAGTGTGAAAGATAGTAGGTGTACAGTTAATGGTTTTTAGTAAGCTGGCAGCTTCGAGTGGCTCTGTAGGTTCCTTTTTGGTATTTCTTATGTTCACAGTTCACTTATCCAGCTACGGCACTAAGCTGTCCATTCTGAGATATGTTGTTTAAAGTTTATGGTCCTGAGCAGGCATAGGTTAGAGGGAGAAGTGGTGGAGAGATCTGCTGGGATAGACTTTGTTAATGAAACACACAAAAGTTGATGGGAGGGTGCTTGTAATAAGTCTAACCACTGGCAAGAGCTCAGGGAAACACTCCAACCCCTCGTTATTTTGCTTACCATGGCACCTCAGTTTGGACCCAGCCATATTCAAATCAGTCCTGACCCTATTCCTCATGGTAACAGTCCAGCCTGAACTGTCAAGCCAGGTCCTGCCTGAACCAGAACACAAGCAACCCAGGGTATGTCTTGGTTCCAGTGGCACAGTGAGCATGGGACCCACGACTAAGGCTGGGCGTAGTTCGCGAAGTAGTGCTTCGCGAAGCTACGCAAAGTGCAGTTCGCACTACGCGAGCTTCGCGTAGCACTACGCGAACTGCGTAGTGCGTGTTCGCAATGATTGCACAGTGCCGGATGCTTGTCCGCACTGTGCAATCATTAACGACAACTTGCACAGTGCGAGCTGTCTTTTACTGCCGCTCGAGTAGATTTTTACTCGGCGGCAGCTTTCTCAACGCGGACTGGTAGTTTCTCATCGCGAGCGGTCGCGAGCATACGCGACTCACTCGCAATGAGAAACCTGACCTCCCCGCGTTGAGAATCTCGCCGGGAGGTTTATTTTCCACGCTCGCGATCGGCAACTTGATGTTGCTGATCGCGAGACGAAGAAAAGTCTCGCCGGGATGTCATTTTGCTTGCTCGCGGTCGCCAACTTGACGTTGAGGACCGCGAGCAAGCAAAAAATGACCGCGGCACTACGCTACGCTACGCATGTTTGCACTGTGCTACGTGCAATTCGCGTTGTGCGAAGTAGCGCAAACTTCGCAAACTACGCGAGCGTAGCGTAGTACTTCGCCCACTGTTACCCACGACTGCGCATACCACTTAGGGTGGTACATGAAACACACAAAAGGTGATGGGAGGCTGCTTGCAATAAGTCTAACCACTTGCAAGGGCTCGGTGTAGCACTCCAACCAATTGTTCTTTTGCTCACCATGCCACCTCAGTTTGGACCCACCATATGCAAATCAGTCTTGACCCTGTTCCTCATATGATTTATATGCCTATATTCTTAATTGATTGATGGTCCTGCTTATGTAATTATGTACTTATGTTATTTGAGTTCAATCTTTATCTTTAGCCTTGCCTGTCTTTTTATTGAGAATGTTTACAGCTTCGTCCTAATATGTGAGATTTAATTGAGTAGAGATGGGCCCATCGGGGAGCACCAAAGTCCTTTAGGGACTACACTGCTCCCGGTACAAGCAGTTGGCATGCATTGGGCAACTAAATGAGAGACAGGTTTGCGTACCGATGGATCTGGTAGCAGAACTGATGGCTCTGAGTGGATCCGCCTAGTACTGATTGGAACTGGGAGAATGGACCTTAGAATTGATTACTGTACCTTCATGGTTCAGGCGGTTTTGTCCAAATTGACCCAGCCCAGGATTTCTGTAGATCGTGGGGAGAAGAGGTGGTTGTCTCTGTAACCCAGAAAGAACGACGCGAGTATCAATAGGGATATGATGTTTGCTGAAACTGGATGAGAAGTGAGGTAAAGCAGTGCATGTTGGGACTTGTAGCTTAAAATGTTGCGGTGAAATGCAGTGGACGGACTTTGAATTCAGTTTTTACGTGTCATTAGTTCTAGGACTTGTGTGTACAGTAGTTATTGTGTTCTTGACTATGTTTTCTGACTTTTGACATTTCCAGTGTAGAAATTGTTTCGGATGAAAGATGTGAACAGCATAACGTTGAAGAGAGATACTCAGTTAAATGTATCAAGTTGTCTGCTAGACTGAGGTATACTGTGAGCGGCTATCAGTCACACCAGGATAGGGACGTAACATTTGTGTTGTGCGAATGTACTAAACGACCTCGGCGGTTGTTCATTCCTCAGTGTACAGTAGTGAGTGCGCTAGGTACGGTAGACTCCTGCAGGTCGAAAGATTGCTACTGTGTGAAAGAAAATAGTATCCTCAGTGTTGTAGTGATTTCTGTTTAGAAGAAGCAGACAAACACTAACAGCGAGAAAAGTAGGAAGAGTTCAGGAGAAACTGGCTGTATACGATGCTTACATCATAAGGTGCAGCACAGGGATTGGCTGGAAACACTGAAGAGAAGGATGCAAATAAGGAAGGCAGATTTCCACCCAAAGTCACACCAGCTTGGGAAATTCTGGCAAACAGAGGGTTACATACATGCATGCGGCTCAGCCAATGGCATGAATACACAGGGAAGGATGGCGAATTACAGTTTCCACTAAGTGGCACTTTCCACATGCCAAGAATAGAAAACTTGAGAAGAAGAGTGTATGACTTAAGACCCCAGCCTAGACCCACACAATTTAAGGCCCTGAATCTCAAATAAAAAGAAGTGAAAGACATTTGCATTATAGGTCTGTGATAACGCTTATACATGGATAAGTGCACAGGACAACGAGAGTCAGAAGAGATGGAGAGAGGAAGTGATTGAAACAATAGAAGGTTACCCTCTGATGGAGAGTGAGGACACAGATAAGGAAAAATCTATTGGCAAAAAGAAACCTAGGGATGAGACAGAAGTAGAACGTGAGGAGGAGGCACCTCTATAGACTAATTACTCAGAATAAGACCAACACCATATAATGCAGCCCTGGCACCAGGTGCTACTGCTCAGAGAGTTGCTTAGAACGGAGTGGCCATCATGACCCCTCCAGAACCTAGTGCACTATTGTGATGTAAATCTCACCACACCGGAATGGTTGAAATGTACCTTTATTAGTATGACGGAAACACAGATCAAATTTGGAGCTCCCAAACCAGCCTCAGGATAGTTGCCACTGGCAGGACCCTGACAGTCAGTAGTGCGCTCCACATTGGAATTCTGTCCATGAGGAGCATACTGAGAAATCTAAATCATAAGTAAGTTACAACACATCCATTTCCTGTATATAAAATAAGCAAATGTATACTTGAAAATAACAATGAGAGATCAAATATCCCACAGCCTAATTTCAAAACACGGGGAAAAAAATCCAAAATATATGCCATAGGCATATCGCATCATATGCTACTGTGAATACTATCTGGCAAAACATGTACCACAAATGCATTGCATCACATACTACTGTAAATACTGTATTGCATCATATACTAGTGTAAATACTGTAGGGAGCCGCAGGGCACCCTATGTTACATAATCTTGTAGGTACTCTGGAGGCCTCCGACACCTTGAAGTTCCCTCCCTCCTCTGGATAACAGGAACAGCACTCTGTGCTCCACTATTGACTCTCCGTCCCTTCTTGCCACAGCCCTTCCTGTCGCATCATTTCCGGACAACAAATCCTCATCATTCATGAGCAAGAACACACTATACTAGTCTTGTGTCGAAGTGCCCCTGTTACCTTTCTTACCATATAAAGCCACGCTCCTTCTGTTCCATCTTTCTTCATTTTCCAGCACCACGTGAAAGTCATGCACCTTCTTTACTTTATATGGTTCACGAAATTTTGTAAGACCCCCTTCCACTCATCCAGATTTTATTTTCACCCAATCTCATTTCCTTATGCCACGCTCCAAACTTTGTCTCTCAGGAGCTGGCACGGGCACTCCTTCACCACTCAGTCACAAAGACTTCAGTGGGGATAAATTTTCATGCCAGCTTTTCTTCCTCTCATCACCTCAAAAGGTATCATCCCCATCACACCATTCTTCATAGTATGGTATGCCCACACCAAATCATTCACCATGGTGTGAACATCCTTTTTGCTGCTCAGCGCCATTTAGATGATGCCCTTCACCATGTGATTACACCTTTAAACTATGCCATTGGCCTGTGCGTTGTACAATGTTGTACGAAAATGACATATGCCACATGATTTTAGGAATTTTCCCATCTCCTCTGACATTAACTGTGTCCAGTTATCAGTAATCAAACTTGTAGGAAAACCTTCTTCCCTGAATACTTTCTATAGTGTTTTTATGGTGTTCCTAGTAGTGATTTCCCTTAAAAACGTGACAATCAGCCATTTTGAGTGGACAACCACCATAACTAGTGCACACTTCAACTGCACCTAAAGGGCCAATGAAATCCATGCATACGAGGTGTCATGCCTTTCTGGGGTCTGATATTTCTCCCAGGACATTTTGCTTCCATACCTTTAATCTCTTTTCACCTTCTCTGCAATCCATGCACCTCTCAACCCAATTATCCACATCACCAGCTATGCCAGGCCACCAAAGATTTTCCCTTAGTCTCCTTTCATTAAGGTCTGGCCTAGGTGTCCTTCATGCGCCAGTTTGAACAATTTGTACCTCATATCCTCTGGAGAAATTAACTTATCTCCCTTCATCACTACATTTTTTGCAGCTAGTGATATTTTCTCCAAGATTCTTACAGATGGCCTGGCAGAAACACTTACTGCACTTTTCCTCTGTTAGAAATGGGGGTCTCTAGTTGGCAGAGGTAGGTACCTTTGTCCAAATAGGGACCCTTCTTCCTAGTCAGGATAAGGGATTTACACTCCTAAAATAACCCCTGCTTACCCCCTTGGTAGCTTGGCACCAGCAGTCAGGCTTATCTTAGAGGCAGTGTGTAAAGCATTTGCACATAACCAACAGTAATACAGTGTAAGCACTACAAAAGGACACCACAACAGTTTAGAAAAATATCCAATATTGTTATATACTTAAGACAAGACCAAAAACGATAAAAATCCACAATACAGTACTTAGAAATCTTCAGTTATCAAAATAACCTTGAAAAACAGTTCTTTGAAGTCGATAGCTCCCTCTGGTGCTATCATGGCATCGTGAACAAACAAATCCAAACAGTTCTGGCTGACTGCGGCGTCGCGGGCCAGCTACGGTGTCGGGAAGACCCTCAAAACAGTACCTTTAGAAATGCAGGGCGTCGGCGACCTCTTGTTGAGCTCCGAAAGTACGGCGTCCACAGGCGTCGGTTCCGGAGGTCGGTGCAGGAGTCGTCGGGCCCTTGAAGTCACACACGTTGCAGATCGAACTCCTCGCGGTTGAAGTCAGGAGCGCTGGCGTCGGCAGCCGTCGGGTGCTGTGGTGCGAAGTGCAGCGGTGCGGTGTGCGGTGCCCTCAGGTCGCGGTGCGAGCAGCGTCTCGGTGGCGACGTCAGATGGCGTCGTCGGTGAGACCAGGGTCGCGGTGCGAAGTGATGTGGTGCTCGTCGCGGTGCTGGCAGGTCATGGTGCGAGCAGCGTCGTCGTCGTTGCTGAAGCGTTGTCGTCGGCTGACGAACTGGAGTCGATGGCGCCGGCATCAGTAGGCCAAGGCTGGGGTGCGGGATGAGGGCGGTGCGTAGTGTAACTTTAAGAGCGGTGCCGTCGAACCACGGTGCGAGCAGCGGTGTCGATTTTGGCGTGGAGTGTCGTCGTCGGGGATACCAAGGCGGTGTCGTGAAGTGAGGCGATGCGGAGTGCGGTCCCCACAGGTCGCGGTGCGAGCAGCGGCTCGGTTGTGGCGTCAGCAGGCGTCGTCGATGAGACCAGGGTCGCGGTGCGGCGGTGCCCTCTGCGGTGCCCTCTGCGGTGCCTTCAGGACACGGAGTCGGCAGCGGAGTCGGCAGCGGCATCGTAGACGGCGTCGGGTTGCTTTTTCTTCTGTTGCAGCACAAAACACACAGTCCCCAGTGCTGAGGGCAGAAGAACTTGAAGTCTTTCCTGTTCCTGAGACTTCTTGAACAGGGGGCAAGCTCTACCTCAAGCCCTTGGAGAAACACACAAAAATAGAGTGCAGAAAGTTCAGTCCAGTCCTTTCACTGCCCAAGACAGAAGCAGCCACTGCAGGCCAACCCAGCAAAGCACTCACAGCTTCTCCAGCTCTTCTTCTTGGCAGTCTTCTTGGTCCAAAAGAGTTCTAAATTTCTGGGGTCTGGGCCCCAATATTTATACCACCAAATGCTTTGTTCTCTGAAGGCAGAGAGTGTGTGTACCCAGCCAAAACCAGTTCTCTCCTCACTGGTACAGCTTCCTGGCAGGGGTTGGAGATGGCATTGTGCAAGGCAGACCAGGCCCATTCAGGTGCAAGGAAATCTCCTCCCACTACTCTAAATGCAACCCAGGTCTATTCAGCCCAGCCCTGACCCATCAGACTTCTAGAGCCACTGCCCCTCTCCAGCCCCTGTCATCCAAAAGCCAGACATGCAATACACAAACCTAGCAGAGGCACACTGGATGGTTAGGCAAGAAAATACCACTTTCTAAAAGTGGTATTTTCAACCACAGAATGTAAAAATCACCTTCACTAAAAGATGCATCTTTAGATTCGGAGTTCAGGCATACTAAACTTTATTTTTCTACCTTGTTCCTAGGGCCAGTTATGTTTATAAGATGTTATGAACAAATTTCCCATTCTGTCCTATGGGAACAGGTAGCCTTGCAATAGTGAAAAACGAAATTGGCAGTAATTCACTATCAGGACATGCCACACACACCAAGGCATGTCCTACCTTTCACATACACTGTACCCTGCCCACAGGGGTACCTTGGGCCTACCTTAGGGGAGACTGACATGCAAGAAAAGGGAAGGTAAGGGTCTGGCAAGTGGGTACACTTGCCAAGTCGACATGACAGTCCCAGACTTCCCACAGGCTCTGCAATGGCAGGCCAGAGTTACATTTACATGCTCACACAAATGTGGAATGCACCACCAGCACCAAGAATAATTATGTCCATCCAATGATGATTTTATATATAAACGGTTTCTTTATTCTTCAAATTTCAATAAAAAGACAGCCAAACAGCCGACGCATTTCGTCCAACTGGTGTGGACTTCATCAGGGCTTCGTAATTCAATCTAATCTTCTATAGTAGTAGATTTTTAAAGAATAGTGGGGTCCTGTGATCGTCCTGTATGGAAGCTGTTCCCTCCTGTATCCAGGGACAGTTGAAAGTGCAAGGCTCCTGTGCGTGAGTATTCAAAAATCCTCAGTCCAATTAGAATGTCTGTCGTCAAAAAGAAAGAGGAGCTAGGTCTTGTGGCATAAATGAGCCTCCAGTGTAGATAGGTAAAGTGCTTCTGAGTATCAACGTGTGTCCGCGAAAACCCTGTCCAGCAGCCGGACAGGGTTTTCGCGGACACACGTTGATAAAAATCTACTACTATAGAAGATTAGATTGACTTACGAAGCCCTGATGAAGTCCACACCAGTTGGACGAAATCAACATTGGATGGACATAATTATTCTTGGTGCTGGTGGTGCATTCCACATTTGTGTGAATTTGGGCATTAGTCTTGGAGACTGCTCCTTGGAAACAGCGGGAGCGGTAGATATGCACACCTTTTGAGCAAAAAAGCTCATATTTTGGGACTCTTTCTGGGGGATTTTTGTGTGGGGAGGTGCATCACAAATATACAAAAGTATAATTGTTGTGGCTTGCTGTTTCAAATTTGGGAGTGCATTACATTTACATGCTGTTTGTGTGGGTGCCACAATCCAGTGCTGCAGCCCACTAACAAGAAAAACAAAAATGGGTCTTGGCTCAAATCAGTAAGGCTGAGCCCGAACTAGAACAAAACCTAACAACCATGCCAATACTGATAAACAATTCAAAAATTATTTTCTAGAAAGTTCATAGACATCAATCTATGACAATCAAATATCTTCGTTTTTAATCCTTCAATTTATTTTCAGTCTTTTTATGTCTTTTTTTCACAGTAAAATTTTCAAAAAATTCATAAATTTTTAAACATAAACTTAACAAACATCGTCTACAAACTTCATCCTCTCACTCTCTCTTCTTTTGAACACATACCAAGAATTTTTAATTCACAACCATTTATAACCCACACCGACATCCAACCAAACAACAAACACAACAATGCCCTTCCTGGTTCAACAGGCTTATTTGAAATTTGACAACCAGAAGGGACCACCAAACAACTTGAGCAATTCATAAATATCACAATTTCAAATGCACTATAATAACAACTTCAAATTAATTTTACAAAAATCAAAAACGTTTAAAGTGCACCACAGCTCAATCATTAAAAAAACGTTTGTCTGGTACAATAACGCAAGGTCGACGCGTTTCGAACCCACTTCTTTTTAGGGGGGTTCTCTTCAGGACCACAACAGCTGAAAATCAAACAGAGATAACATCTCTTACTCACTATACTAAACATCAAAGAAACATCAAAGAATGCATCCCCCATGGAGCTCACGCTTACCTTAATTTATCAAGGAGGCCCAACAGCTCCTAAAGTCGTATGGGCGAATAATCTGTGGAATATGAAAATAATATAAAATACAGTCCCAAAAGAATTTTTTCAAAATTGATACTGTCCTCCGTTATTAACCAACTCGACTTACAGTGAGAGGGGTATCCAAATTCGTAAATGTATCAAGCGTTCGAACACATCTGTAGAGGCTTTTCAAACGACAGCTAACTCCACCGTTAGTTGTCTGCTGTTGGCAATAAAGACACCAATAAGTACTACATCTAATTATCTCAACAGGCGTGTCCCAAGTACACCACAGAACCCTGCCCAATCTGGCACTTACTGGCCTTGATCGTGAGTCCTGCCCTCTGCAGAGCCCTCAACACTTCCCCGAAGTGCTGCAAGTGTTCTTCCCAGCTGGAACTGAACACTGCAATGTCATCCAGGTATGCGGCACTGAAATTCTCCAGTCCAGCCAACACCTGGTTGACCAACCTCTGAAAGGTGGCAGGGGCATTCTTCAACCCAAAGGGCATCACCCGGAACTGGTAATGTCCTTCTGGGGTCGAGAATGCTGACCCATCGGTTAAGGCAATCTGCCAGCACCCAGACGTCAAATCAAATGTGCTGAGGAACCTGGCAGCTCCCAACCGATCAATGAGCTCATCAGCTCTAAAGGATGGGGTGCGCGTCAGTCCTGGTGACGGCATTGAGCCCACGGTAGTCCACACAACACCGCAGTTCTGGAGTGGCACCGAGTGCAGCAGCCTTTGGGACCAAGACCACTGGGCTGGCCCAAGGACTGTTGGAGGGCTCGATCACCCCTAACGCCAACATCTTAGAGACCTCCTCTTTGATGCTGGCCCTGACCCGGTCAGTCAACCTGTAAATCTTGTGTTTTACAGGAGGGCTGTCACCATTGTCCACATCATGGGTACACCATTGAGTAACACCTGGGGTCAGAGAGTTTGGTTTCTGAAGGCCAGCATGTAACTAAACACATCCTGGGGAGTTTTCCTGGGAGCTGCCTCCCAGCCTTCCTTCATCAAACTCAGAGGTCCTCTCACAGGGTGACCATACAGAAGCTCAAAGGGACTGAACCCGAGAGACTTCTGTGGCACCTCCCTGTATGCAAAGAAAAGGCATGGCAAGAGGACGTCCCACTTACGCCTCATGGGTTCTGTTAGACCCTTAATCATGCCCTTCAAGATCTGGTTGAACCTCTCCACCAGACCGTTACCTTGGGGGTGGTAAGGTGTGGTGAACTTGTAGGTTACACCACACTCCTTCCACAGGGATGTCATATACTTAGATATGAAATTGGTCCCCCTGTCAGAAACCACCTCTCTGGGGAACCCCACACGGGAAAAGATCCCCATTAATGCCGGGCCCACCACTGGCGCCGTCGTTGTCCTGATAGGGATTGCCTCCGGGTACCGGGTGGCATGGTCCACAAAGACCAGGACGTACCTGTTGCCCATGGCTGTCTTGGCATCAAGTGGCCGCACAATGTCCATCCCTACCCTTTCAAAGGGTCTTCCGACAACTGGAAAAGGTTGGAGAGGAGCTTTGACCTTCCTTCCACTCTTACCACTTGCCTGTTTGGCAAGACCTACAATGTCCATCCGACTGCCTTCGCATTTGGGGCCAGAAGAAGTGGGTGACAAGCCTGTCAAAGGTTTTGTCCCGCCCCAAATGTCCTGCCAAAGGCACGTCATGAGCCAGACCCAGTAGGAAGGTCCTGAAGCGCTGGGGTACCACCAGCACACGGGCTGACCCAGGCTCAGCAACCTTAGGCTCACTATACAGGAGACCATTCTCCCAGTAGATCCAATGTGATCCAGACTGATCACTAGCTGCCTGGTCTGCAGCCTGCTGCTCCAGAGAAGGGCACTCTTTCTGCTCCCTGCAGAATTCTTCCCTGGTGGGATCCCCTTCTTGCTGCCAATGGGTCAGCTCAGAGATGTCCCCTAGTTCAGCTACCTGCTCCCCTGTAGGCACCGGGACGTCCCCCTCAAGGTCAGCCTCCTCCCGGTCCGTGGGAACTTCAGGGGCCAGTTTCCCTCGCCCCCTGCCCTTTCTCCTGGCACGGACCTGGGCCACTGTTTCAGGCTCCGGGTCCTTCTGATCACTCTTTCTGGCCGCCATTGACCGAGTGGACACGCATGCCTTCTCTGGCAACCCAAGCATCTCCAAGTGAGACCTGAGCTCAACATCCTTCCACAAGGACTGCTCCAGGTCGTTACCTATCAGACAATCTACAGGCATGGTAGGGCTCACAACCACCCTCAAGGGACCTGAGACCTCCCCCCATTCAAAGGGAACCTGCGCCACCATACACTGGCACTCTGAGTTGTCCACAGTAACTATTTGGTGGAATGCCCCTGGGACTACCTGCTCTTCAGAGACCAGGTGACACCGGACTGAGGTCACACTGGCTCCAGTATCTCTGAGAGCCTCTACCCTTTTCCCATTGATGGTCACCCAGGTGCTATATTTCTTTGTGTTAGGGGGCACCTGGTTTCCTGGGACCATCTCACTGTCCCCTAGTGAAACGAGGGTCATTTCTGCGGGATCGCCCCCCTCCTGTGGGCACCCCTCCTCCCCAAGCGCTACACTAGCCAACACCTTGGGCTGCCCACCGGTGGGTGGCTGTGCCCTCTTGGGAAACTTGGGGTCCCCCTTCAAGTGACCCACCTGATCACATGCAAAACACTTGCGGGGGCCGGTCTCAGCTGGCTTTCCTGAAGAGACCACTGCTTTCTTATCTCCTGGGGGATGGGAACCTTTACCCTGGGTGTTAGTTTGGGGCCCTTTAGAGAACTCCTGTGCTTTACCCTTGTCCCCCCCACTTTTCTGCTGGGGACCCTGCCCACCTTTGGCTGAGTCTCCCCCAAACGCTTTCTTGTGGACCTGGATACTCACCCTTGCGGTCCGCCTCCATAGCAAGCTTCCTGGGGTCAGTTAGCTTACTATCAACCAAGTGCTGGAGCAGATCTGCAAAACATAGACTAGACAAGTGCTCCCATGCAATCAAATTGTAGAGCCCCTGAAAATCTGTTACATTACTGCTCTTCACCCAGCCATCCAGAGACCTGCATAACGAATCTACACATTCCAACCAAGTGTTGGCATCAGACTTCTTACTGGATCTAAACTGATCCCTGTAATTTTCAGGATTGAGACCATACCTGGTGAGAAGGGCCTACTTCATATCAGCATAGGTGAGGTTACACCCCTTACCCAAAGCTATCAAAGTATCCCTTGCTTCTTCTGGGAAAAGAGGCCACAATCCTGCCCCCCAATTCTTCTCAGGGACCCCATTCATGTATATAGATGCCTCATAACCCTGAAACCACCTTTGTATGTCATCCCCCTTCTTGAATTCCTTGCCTACATTCTTGGGGATGTGCACAATTCGATCTGACTGCACTGATGAGTTGCTGCCACCATCTGAGCTGGGCCTACTCCTTAGCTCCAGCTCCTTAAGACTACGTTCATGATCTAAGATCATCTTTCTTTCCTCCATGGCTATTCTCTTCTCTTCCCTCTCACTCTCCATCCGGAGTTTTTTCAATTCAAACTTCCTGACTTCCCGCCTGTCCTCCAGCTCCTCTGGAGACAAACCGCTGCTGCCTGGTCTGGAGGGATCACCCCCTCCCAAAAGCACATCCACCCTAGGAATAGGCTCCTCCGCCTCTCCACTAAGATCTCCAGACTGCCCACTGGCAAGTCTGGCCGCAACCCATGCCCTCATCGCCTTTAGTAGCTCCTCCTTCCTGGTGAGTCCTCTGAGTTGGACTTTTAGGTTTTTGCAAATGGCCTTCAACTCTTTCACGTTGTAGGATTCCAACCTATTCTCCTCAAAGGCAACTTCCAAGGATGCACTTGGTGATGCTCTTGATTCAGGCATGATGAAGTAGCAAGTTCAAAACTGGCAAGATCAAAATAGGCTAAAAAGAAAAAGAACCAGTATGTGGCATGCAATGGTCTGCGATATGGTAGTAGTGCACACAAATCCCTGTAAGTCAAGTGCAAGCACAAGTCCTATCCTCACCGCTGACAACCAATGTTAGAAATTGGGGTCTCTAGTTGGCAGAGGTAGATACCTTTGTCCAAATAGGGACCCTTCTTCCTAGTCAGGATAAGGGAGTTACACTCCTAAAATAACCCCTTCTCACCCCCTTGGTAGCTTGGCACGAGCAGTCAGGCTTATCTTAGAGGCAGTGTGTAAAGCATTTGCACATAACCAACAGTAATACAGTGTAAGCACTACAAAGGACACCACACCAGTTTAGAAAAATATCCAATATTTTTGTATACTTAAGAACAAGACCAAAAACTATAAAAATCCACAATACAGTACTTAGAAATCTTCAGTTATCAAAATAACCTTGAAAAACAGTTCTTTGAAGTTGATAGCTCCCTCTGGGGCTATCACGGCGCCGTGAACAAACAAATCCAAACAGTTCCGGCTGACTGAGGCATCGTGGGCCAGCTACGGTGTCGGGAAGACCCGCAAAACAGTACCTTTAGAAGTGCAGGGCATCGGCGACCTCTCGTTGAGCTCCGAAAGTATAGCATCCGCAGGCGTCGGTTCCGGCGGTGCGTCGTGTAACTTTACGAGCGGTGCCATCGAACCACGGCTTCGATTTCGGCGTGGAGCGGTGTCGTCGGGGATACCAAGACGGCGTCGTGAAGCGAGGCGATGCGGAGTGCGGTGCCCAAAGGTCACGGTGTGAGTAGCGGCTCAGTGGCGACGTCAGCAGGCATCGTCGGTGAGACCAGGGTCGCAGTGCAGCATTGCGACGGTGCCCTCTGCAGTGCCTTCAGGACACGGAGTCGGCCGTGGCGTCGTAGACGGCGTCGGGTTGCTTTTTCTTCTGTTGCAGCACAAAACACACAGTCCCCAGTGCTGAGGGCAGAAGAACTTGAAGTCTTTGCTGTTCCTGAGACTTCTTGAACAGGGGGCAAGCTCTACCTCAAGCCCATGGAGAAACTCACAAAAATAGAGTGCAGAAAGTTCAGTCCAGTCCTTTCACTGCCCAAGACAGAAGCAGCCACTGCAGGCCAACCCAGCAAAGCACTCAGCAAAGTGGTAGTTCCTCCTCACAGCTTCTCCAGCTCTTCTTCTTGGCAGTCTTCTTGGTCCAAAAGAGTTCTAAATTTCTGGGGTCTGGGCCCCAATATTTATACCACCAAATCCTTTGTTCTCTGAAGGCAGAGAGTGTGTGTACCCAGCCAAAACCAGTTCTCTCCTCACTGGCGCAGCTTCCTGGCAGGGGGTGGAGACGGCATTGTGCAAGGCAGACCAGGCCCATTCAGGTGCAAGGAAATCTCCTCCCACTACTCTAAATGCAACCCAGGTCTATTCAGCCCTGCCCTGACCCATCAGACTTCTGGAGCCGCTGCCCCTCTCCAGCCCCTCTCATCCAAAAGCCAGACATGCAATACACAAACCTAGCAGAGGCACACTGGATGGTTAGGCAAGAAAATATCTACTTTCTAAAAGTGGTATTTTAAAACACAGATTGTAAAAATCACCTTCACTAAAAGATGCATCTTTAGATTCTGAGTTCAGGCATACTAAACTTTATTTTTCTACCTTGTTCCTAGGGCCAGTTATGTTTATAAGATGTTATAAACAAACTTCCCATTCTGTCCTATGGAAACAGGTAGCCTTGCAATTGTGAAAAACGAAATTGGCAGTAATTCACTATCAGGACATGCCACACACACCAGGGCATGTCCTACCTTTCACATTCACTGCACCCTGCCCACAGGGGTACCTTGGGCCTACCTTAGTGGTGACTGACATGCAAGAAAAGGGAAGGTAAGGGCCTGGCAAGTGGGTACACTTGCCAAGTCGACATGGCAGTCCCAGACTGCCCACAGGCTCTGCAATGGCAGGCCAGAGTTACATTTACAAGCTGTTTGTGTGGGTGGCACAATCCAGTGCTGCAGCCCACTAACAGCATTTGATTTACATGCCCTGGCACACTCAGTGCACTTTACTAGGGACTGACAAGTAAATCAAATATGCCAATTATGGAAACACCAATCCATAACACAGTTTACAACAGGAGCACTTGTACTTTAACACTGAACAGCAGTGAGAAAGTGCCAGAGACACTAAACCAGCAAAAACAGAGTCAAAACCGGGAGGTCAGAAAGCAAAAACTCAGGGGAAACACGCCAAAAGATGCCAAGTCTAACACCCTCCTGCCACCTTTCGAGATCAGCATCATTGCTTCTTTGAAAACTGTATCACGATCCCTACTATTGTACCATTCTTCCAGTGACACTGTCCCTTGAGTACACTCCATCACATCATCCACACTTGCCACAGCACCTTCTTTTTCTCACATCTGTACATGCTCTTTATCTATCTCTTGCCACTCCTGAGGCAAACGGGATAAGCAATCTGCATGAATATTGCACTAATGTGGAATGTACTCAATAGCATTCTGATACTCTTGTAAGCTTGAAACCAGTCGGGTCAAGCGTGCTGATTCTTTACCCAAACCACTCGGAAACAACACCCTTACCGAAGGTTTGTGGTCTGTGCGAAGTGTTATTTTCTGACCCCAGACATTTGTCCTCAAGTATTCAACACCCCACACAACCGCCAGAGTCTCTCTCTCAATTACTGAGTACTTTCTTTCAGTTTAGGTTAACAATCATGATGCAAATGTGACTGTCCTTTCACTGTGACCATGAACTTGATATACTATTACCCCAATCCAATCGCACTTGCATACACTGTGACAACGGTTCTAGAATTTACCTCAAATGCCACTAACATCTTTGCCTCACACATTTCTTTTTTATATTCTGGAATGTACACTGCTGTTCTTCCTCCCAACGGAATCCATAACCTTTCCTTAATAACTTCCTCAGACATTCAGTTTTGTCTGCAAAGTTTTTGATGCATTCTGAATAATACCGATCAGTCCTAGGAATGATCGTAAATGATATTTGTGTTGAGGAGAGGAAGCCTTTCTAATGGCTTCTAATAGATCCCTTTAAGTTATAACCCCCTGTTACTCGATTTCCTCGACCAGAAATTTGCATTTCTCTTTTTTTAAGATCAGACCAGCCACCCTAAGCCTGTCTAATACATTCTTCAATGTGTTGTTATGGTTTTCCACAGTGTCACCAAAAACTAGTATATCGTTCTGGAAGTAAATTACGTTACTTAAACCTTTAAATACTTCCCCCATCATACTTTGGAAAACCCCTGCAGCAGAGGCGTGACCAAAAGGCTTACTTGTGAATTGGAAAATGCCTTCCATTGTAATAAAAGCAGTAAGTGCCTTGGAGTCCTCATGTAACTTGATCTGGTGATAAGCACTCCTAAGATCTAATTAGTGTAGTATTTACCAACCTTTAGTAACAACACAAGTACATTTATGTTGGGTAGTGGGTAGTTATCGATCACAATATTTTGGTTGACAGTGCGAAGGTCAATACAGAACCTCAAGCTCCCATCTGATTTCTCAGTGATAATTACTGGAGAAATCCAACTAGATGTTTCAATTTGTTCAATCACACCTTCCTCCACCATATCCCAAATCATCTTATGAGCCTCCTCACAAGCAGAAATAGGTACTTCCCTCAGCCTGTGCTGAACGGGAACTGCACCATGTTTGACCATAATCCTAAACCCATAATCCTTGAGTACTCCCAGTTTACTACTGTCTTCCACCATCATGACCTGATTTTTCACCCTCGGATCAACCCTAATGTGCAAATTTGTATTGGTGATGCCAACCCAAAATAGGTGGACCACTCACTGGCAAGTACACTTTCCCCTCCACCTGTTTTTGCTGAAATTCAATGTTGCCAACATATAGCCAAGTATGTCTATCTTCTCCCCTTGATGTCCACCTGGATTAATATCCTTTAGTAGAAGACGTACACGTAGCCATTCTCGTGAAAACATCTCTTGCAGTATGATTGTGTAAAGTGACCTTGAGTCTACCATCAGTTGAATGGTCCCCCCCCTTACTCTAAATTTTGCTGTTGGTCTGGGTGGGCGGTTGCATTTACTAATATTGTTATGAATTGTTATTAATGCATAAAACCCTATCTGCCCTCTCCTCACACTCAAAATGTTTCTCATGTACAATTCCTACTGTGGACTTAAGTCCCGTTTTGCGCATATGCGGGAAGTGCCCCTTCCTTCCACATTTTTTGCACACATTCCCTTAAGCAAAACAAGCCTTTGATTCTGCACCATGAAACACACTCCCACATCTGGTGAATACTCTGCTGTTGGACTTCCTATTGTGGCTGTATGTATTTTTGTTAGGTTTATAAAACCCCTTAGTCCCTGCCAACACTTCATTGTCATCCTTGTCAAACAACTGACATCACTGTCAGTTCCTTTACCTTTCTTTTCCATTTCCTTCATACAATATGCAGATTGTTCAACCACTTTCACCATCTCGACGGCTTCTTACAATAATGGGCTCTTTGCTTCCCAGAATCTCTCCTGCATCTCTTTGCTCCGGCCATGGATGATCAATTGGTTATGTATCAGTTTGTCTGTCATTGTTCCAAACTGGCACTTGGTAGATAGCTCACGTAATCTGGAAACAATTTATCATTCCTTTTGCCTATTTTTTAAGGCTGCGTATAAAATTTATACCTTGTCATAACAACATTTGTGTCTTTTGCAAACCTTTTCTCCAACCTTTTCCTTGCTTCCTTGTATACATCTTCCACCTGTTGACCATCCTGTTCCAACACGGCCAGTAAGTATTTAAAGACATGCTGGCCTTCTTGGCCTAACGTGTTGAGAAAGATCTAAACACCTTAGCCATTCAGTGCCTCTAAATAATTGTCCACCCACTCAACCCAAGGAATAGGTGAATTGCCTGTTAGAGTTAGGAAAAAAGGTGGACATATAATTACGTGACTATTACTTGTTGCCATGGTATGGAGGTATTGTCACAGGTTAATAGCAGTGGAGTAATGTTAAATATAATCAGTTTTGACTTTGCTTGTGAATCTTTGTGCTATCTGCCCCTTTCTTTGGTTTTGTGCTTGTTTATTTTAATCGTATGCTTATTTGGACTGCCACCGTTTTAATCCTTCCTTTGTTTTAATAGTTCTGTGAGCCTTAATTTTGGACTGTCACTGTTTTAGTCCTTTCTCTGTTTTAATTCTTTAAACTAATACTTGTTCAATACAGGATAGCCCTCTCTTTGTTTCTATGGGCTTAGCCTCTATACTGGATAGGCCTTTCTCTAGTTCTATATATCTGTGGGGTGACCACATGTGAGGGAATTTGGCAGCAGCGTTGACTGGCTGATGTGGTTAAGATCAATCCCTGGTCCTCGAGCGTGAAGATCAATGTCTTCAGCTTCATGCGCTATGCCCATATCATGAGGACAGCAGCGCGGCTTTGGTGGTGAGAATGAACAATGCAAGCCTGCGCGCATGGGGGTCTTATTGCGTGGCTGGCTCGCAGTGAGGCATGCGACTATGCGCATGAAGGTCGTTTGTAGCTGGGAAGCGAAAACACTTTAATGGAGGTCTTTTGGCAATTTAGCCAGAAATAGCGATGATATGCCAGGCACTTGACTCACCAGCGATTGCTTGTCAGAAAAACTGAAGAGGCCGCTTCTTCTCTCGTCGGACAACCCGGAAGTCGTTTTCTATTAACTCTGGGGTCTTCTCTGGTTTTTCTGTGTTCCGCTGTTCAATGGGTGCTGGTGATCATCTCCAATATTGTGATGTAAATGTCTCCACACCGGAATGGTTGAAATATACCTTTATTAGTACAAGGGAAACAAAGATCAAACTCGGAGCACCCGCACCAGCCTCAGGATAACTGCCACTGGCAGAACCCTTACAGCCAGTTGTGCGCTCCACACTGGAATTCAGGATTTGTGTGCAGAATGCAAGAGAGCTGTGAACTGGCCGATGCAGGAACCCCCTGGAGTAGCAAACACAAATGCACCATCGCCATTGGTTAAAAATAAATATGACAAAGTCATTGCTTATCTTAAGACTAAGGTTCCACAAAAGGAAATTAATTGGCCCAAGATTTTCCGAACATCCCAAGAGTCCAAAGAATCCATATATGCATACTTTGAGAGATTAATGCAGGTGTATAGGGAACATAGTGGTCTGAATGACCCACTTGAAGACAACGTGGAAGGTATTCTTGCTGCCTTTTTGCAAAGTCTACAACCCGAAATTAATGATCAGATCATATAGGATGCCATCTGCTGGCATGCAGCAACATTTTAGATGCTAAACAAAGAAGGCTGAAGAAAAAGTTGGTATCCCCGACCCAGCTGACCCAGAATGGAGGCGTGAAAGTGTTTAAATAGCCTAGTCCAATGTTAGACCTTGATCCCAAGGTAAAATTAAACATGCAGGGAGTCTCCATGTTTTATGGAGGAAATACCCAAGGATTGGGAAGGGGACTGGGAAGTATAAGTGCTTTAAAGAAGTTTACCCCTTGTAACATTTGCAACAAGGCCAATGGAAGTGGGAATGACACTATAATCCTGACCAAGCGATGTTTGATGCTCAAGCCTCAAATGTTGCGATGCAGGGAGAACTTCCCTCAGTACCAAAAACCCTATGACAACCTCAAGAATTCAGAAACCAGGTTTGCGACAAAATCCCATTGTCCCTTTACAGATGCAAGGAGGGTATCCCCATTTCCATCCTAGTAATCAAGCTCAGAACAGCCCATTTACATCCCTGTCTGCTCCGATTCCCATAGTGTTTGGAAGTTCCACGGAGTTCAAACAGGCCCAATGATGGTGCCTGAAGGAGGAGGAAGTATGCATGCTGGGCACAATCTTAGAAGAGGATCAGAGCGGCCCAAATGTCAATGGTGAGGTCAATGAACACCCCGCGTCTTTTCTGATAGACACAGGAGCCACTCGTTGAGCTGTTAGAACAGTTGAGGATCTGAACCTACTCCTCTCGGGAAAGGTAGTACAAGTTGTTGGCATCACAAATCAGCAACATAGGGGTCAGTTTACAGCCCGGGTCCCAGTGAAAATTGGGGCTATGAAAGGGCACCACCAGTTTGTTATATGTGATTCGAGTCCCATAAATGTGTTGGGGCAGGACTTGCTCTGTAAGCTTATCTGTGTCATATATTGTACACCAGACAGAGTAGAATTAGAAACTCAAGCAGCCAACGCTGAGTTCAAATTGCAGGCACTGGAATCTGTAGTCAGTTTCTAACCAAACCAAGAAAGACTTCCATTCAGTCCTAAAGGAATTGGTCAGGGAAGATGTATGGGATTTTATAGGAAAGTAAATTGGGTTGTTTAAGGGTGCTAAATCTCTAAAGATAACCCTCCGGTCGTCCGATGCAGTATTCCTTCAGACATGTTCTTACAAATTGACCCTAGATGCCATTGCAGGAATAACACCTGTCATTGAAAGTATGATAGAACAGGGTATTCTGAAGGAGGTCATTTGGAGTCTATGTCATTCTCTGATTATGACCTTGCAAAAAGTAAATAAGATGTAGAGGATACTTCAGGATTGAAGAAAAATAAACCAAGCAGTCATTCCATGCTATCCCGTGGTACCGAATCCTGCTGTAATCTTATTCCAAATTCCCCAAGAAGTGGAATGGTTAACGGTCCTTAAGCTATGTCAGGCTTTCTTTTCTGTCCCCCTTCACGAAGAGAGACAATTTCTCTTCGCCTTTCGGTTCTAAGAAAAAACTCTCATGTGGTGTCACGCTCCTCAGGGGTATACAGAGACCCCATCATATTTTAGTCAGATGCTCAAGAAGAATTTAGAGACCCTATAGTTACCGTGAAGTTCAACCCTAGTTCAATACTTTGATGACCTACTTGTTGCGTCAATAACAAAAGAAGCTTGTAAGCGGGACACTATTGGGCTACTCAACCATCTTGCTCAGAACGGGCATAAGGTTTCCCCTGAAATGTTGCAGTACTGTCAGAAGGATGTTAAGTATCTGGGACATCAAATTGAAAAGGGAGTCAGAAGAGTGCCCCATGAGGGCATAAAGACTGTCCTTAATATTTAATTTAGAACCACAGAGAGAGAAGTACTAATGCTCTTGGGCACGGTTGGCTATTGTCCACAGTGAATCCCAAACTTTTCACTTATGGCAAAGCATTTACTAATGCTGATGCACACTGATGTCAGTGACCCAGTACCAAGGGATGACAAGAGCATGGAACCCTTCCAAGAGCTTAAAAACTTAGGGGCATATTAAAAACGAGGCGATAAGCAATTATCGCCGCTTTAGTGTCAGTTTTCGGACGGAAAGCGGCGATAATTCTATCGCCTAATCAGCAAGGTCACGCTATCGTGTGAATCCTTGCACTATCGCCCTTTCCCCCAACGCCCATCCTTGCATCTCTAATGAGATGCAAAGTGGGCGTTACTGGGCGTACCCCGGATGGGCTACGTTGCAAATATCGCCGATGTTCACATCGCGATATTTACAAGGCAGCCCACAGGATTATAGCAGACGTTAGATTTTGGCGAAAACGGCCGTTTTCGCCAAAATCTAACGTCTGCTATATCCTGACTTACTATGTTAGGCATAGGAGGTGGATTCTGCTGATACGACCACAGGGTCGTATCAGCAGGTGCTCGCCCTTTTGCAGGGAACATCGCTGGAATACCAGCGATGTTCCCTGCAAAGCGACTCTTCGCTATCTCTGGAATTTTTATCGCCCTGGAGTAACGCGTTGTTAATAGCGCGCTACCAGGGCGATAAATGCCAGAGATAGCCTGCGATAATATAATTATCGCTAAGCACGGCCAGCGATAATTATCGCTGGCCGTTGTTAATATGCCCCCAACTTTGCAGTACACCCAGACTTGGAAGGCCAGACTACCCCAAGGAGTTCATACTCTTTTGCCATAAGCAAGATGGGTGTGCTTTATTTGTGTTGACACAGACCCATTGAGAGGCCAAATGACCAGTGGCCTACTTATCTGCAACTCATGATCCAGTACTCGTACCTTGCCTTGTTTTTGCAAAGCGCTTCCAACTGTCAGTCTAAGCATTCAGCAAATGGAAGGAATCATGATGAGTCACCTGCTCATTGTTATGGTGCCACATTCCATTGAAATTCTCATGACTCGCACTCCGCATTTGACCAATAGCCGCCTAACCCGATATGAGAGAACTATTTTGGCTGCAGACAATGTTTCTTTAAGGAGGTGTTATACACTAAACCCTGCTTCTTTATTGCCCACTCCAGACGAAGACGAGGCAAGTGAGTTTGATCATGATACACTGGATGTCTTGAATCTTACCATACCATGTTTGCTGATGACTCTTGTTTGAGAGACATGAGTCGAATTTTAAGAGCAGCATATACTGTTTGCACCCTGAGTGGGGCTATGAAAGCGTCCTACCTGAGCCATATAACTTCTGCACCAATATCGGAAATGATTGCCCATACCAGAGCCCAAACCAAAGCCTGTTGCACTTCCGAAGGCTCATAAGTTACCATTTACAACAATAGCCAGTATGGATTCGGTATTGTGCACAACTTTGGCCAATTGTGGTCGCAGAAAGGATTTATGACCTCTGATGGCTTTCCCATCAAGAATAGGTTGTATGTCTCAAATTTATTAGAAGCCCCCAGTTACCAAAAGAAATGGCTGTGGTGAAATGTGCTGCACACAAGAGTGGTGATGATTTTGTCTCTAGAGGCAACCACTATGCGGATAAGACTGCTTGATATTGCGCTCTTGAGTCCAGCACTTTCACATGGATGAGCTATTCAGTGCTGAGGAAGAACCTGTTTCAAACCTTCTGTTAAACATTGTGCAATCTTTCAGTGAGTTGAAGGAATTGCAGCATATAGCTCCCGATATAGAAAAAGCTGTGCTGCCTTCTGAACATGAATGTCATGGCTGAGCATTGCATGGTGCTATGGGACGTGTTGCTATATGCCCTCAGAAACTGTGGTAGACACCATTCTAAGTCTTCTCCTTGATCCACACCTAAGCAGAGGGTGTTGTTGACAGTCCTCATAAACCATTCCACATCTCCATTGACCTCCGCCCACTGCGTTATTATCTTTCTGTGTTTTGTCCTCAGATGGTCCACGTATGCCTTGAACTCTGCCCCTTGGAATGGGACCCATTGTCTTTTTGAATTTCAGTGGGAAGTCTAAAACGTGGCAAACGTCTACTCCAGCAGAGGGTGTACCTTCTAGGATGTCAAGGATGTTAGCAATTCAACTATCAGAAATCTGGAATGTCCATCCACTACTACTCATTGTTATTCGTCCATCAGAGAAGCTACCAAAATCCATGCTGATCTTGATCCATAGAATTAGACACGTTTTTCCCATATTTCCGTTTCCCCCAACTATCAGGGTCTCTCATGAAGTCTTTTCTTAGATGATGTTGGAGGGCTGGCAGAGTATTTTGTATGCACTTGTCCGCTTACAGGGCTTTCCTGATTTCTTCCAGGTCCATTGCTTTTGGGCAAGCTCCCTGCATGGCTAGGCCTACAAAGACTTCAGTGTCATCATCCAGCACAGACATTAGCGAAGACAGAATAGGATCTCTCCCGGATGGAAATTAATCCCTACTCCGTCCACCATGGTCCCGGTCCCCCGGGAGGGGCGGGCAGGGTAGCCCCCCCGGTAAAACCCCCGTCCATGGGCGCGTCCACAGGAGTCATACTTAACCCAGACCACACAAGTTTCTGCAGGCGGGGACCGAACGATGCCGAGGGAACCCAATCACCAACTAGACTAGGACCTACTTGGTCCGTGAACCAACACCGTCAATTGCACAGCCGCAAAGAACTACCAAATCACTCACCTGCCCACGGAGGACATATGCCGGTATTCTACCCGCCGCAGAGCTGGAAAGCCGGAAACTATCAAGGCTGCCGCCCGGGTAGCGCTTATAAGTCTCCCTCGCGTCCTCTCAACCAGTCGCGTAGTGCGCCGGCGTCACACCATGTCACATGATACAGAGGGCGTGTCGGTAGTCTAAGCTGAGCCGGCAATGCGAACAAGGCGGCCACTTTAGCCGGTGTTTTAATCCAGTCACTTCTCTTTTTTATTGAATTTATGGTTTTTAGATGAGGGGGGTATTATACTACCCCTTTGCACCCACTAGGTGGACAACTGGTATGAGGTTGTTGGGATGATATGATCTGCCGACTAGGTCTATTTTTCGAGAAATTATATACTGCTTCATGTCATCCTCCTTTTAGGTTACAACTAGGATTGGCGGGACTCCGTGCTCGTCTCCACAAAGAGTGGTAGGTAGGAACTCCTCCACCCACCACCAAGTGTAGATAGTTTTACACCTAGGTCCTGATGAAATGCAATGGATCAGTATTGACCGCAATGCATGAAACATGTTGACCACTTTGTAAGAGTTGAGCTCTGCTCCGCTGGACCATTGTGCCAGAGAGCAGCCACTCCATTTCTCTTTTAATAAGGTGGATAGCCACCCTAATAAATAGTTTATTTGGATTATCCAACCTTTTTTATAATCACCCACTCACATCACATCTACACTGTTCTCTAGGGCCCTCACACCCACAGCACCATACGGCAAGGAACTGAAGATCTCCGCCAAAGAGCCCCTTTATGGGTGCCCGTCGGGTATTGCAGCGCCCGACCCGACGAGGAGCAAGTCCATATGATGAAGCATGACACCTAGCTTGCTGGGTGTGTGAGGACTCTAGTTCCGAAAAGGAGTATTCCCCTCATCCCCCACCTCTGTCACATGTTGTCCACACCTTTTTATTGGGGAACAGCTCACCTTTCGTGTAATTTATTGTTTGGGCATGTGTGCTGGACCCCGTTAACAAGCCCTAATAGTCCCCCTTTCTTGTTTAAGACCCCACTTAATGGCCAGGGCGTCTCATTCAATCTGGGCATACTAGGCTTCAGTGTTTATTAGGGCTCTGCTCGCATATGCTATCAGTGCTCCTGAACTAGGACTGGTCCTAGATCGGCAGGATTAGCGTCTACAGGTATGTTCAGTGTCCCTCTTAGGATTAAAGTATGCCATTTTGGTGTCATGCAGGAGTGCAGTTGTGATGTCGTTGAAGGTTTCATCTGCTTGAGCTTCCTATTCCCACTGTGCAATTGCTTTGGTCAACCCTCCCAGGGGCTCAGAGATGGTGGTTAGCGTAGGCACACACCGGCAACAGTAAATGGCTATGCCTAGGAAGTTTCTCTCTTCTGTCACATTCTAAGGTGCTTGAGCATTCCTTATTGTTTCAGCTTTGAAGGGGTCTACACTGAGACTGTCTTTAGAGAAAACATACCCAAATAGCTTATTTTGGTTCTCAAGGAATGAGCATTTGTCTTTACGTAAGGTGAGTCCATATTCAGCTACTATTTTCAGTGTTGCCTTCCGACTTTGGTAGTGGTCCACCAGCGTGGTTGAGGATGTCAGGATGTCTATGCTAATGGTTAACATACCCTCCAGTCCAGAAAAGGTCTCCCGAATGGCATTCTGGAACACTTCAGCTGCCAAGGATATTTCAAAGTTGAGATGTTTATACTTCCTCACCCCTAGGTGGGTGGAAAAGGTTATGCGTCTACTAGCTGGATCAAGCATTAGCTGGTGGTGTCCTGCGTTCAAGTCCAACTTGGAGAACCACTGCACCTCATTGACATCTGCAATGATGTTGTCCATGGTGGGAGTTGTATGTCTTTCATGTTATATGACTTTCATAGGCAGCCTCATGTCAATACACAGCGAGATGGCCTCCGACTATTTTGGCTTGGCAATGGGAGAAACCCAAGGAGTAGGCCCTGATCTTTTCAATCACATCATTTTGTTCCATTCCCTGTAGTTCTTTCTCTACCAGCGGTTATAAACAAAAAGGCACTCAACTGTGCCTGAGGGCCATTGGTCTGATTGCCTTGTCAACGTGAAGCTTGACAGGTGTGCCTTTCAGACACCCAAACCCTTGTCATAATTGTGGAAGGTCCTTGAGGATGTCATCCACTTGGCACTCATTCACTCTCTGGGTGAAAAAAACGGTGGTATGGGGGAAGCTGGAATGACTGAGGCTGGAGCAGAAGCTTAGTTAAATGAAGATTTATTGTAGGAAGTACAGATACAGGAACCCACAGCTAGGGAGCAGCTGAACAGGCAAAACACTGAGCCAACTGACCCTCACCAGGCAACAAGAGAGTACATTCCAAAGCACAAGAATTCTCAATTACATACACCAATTCCATTACATACTTAAAGAGACAATAACCCACATATCACAAACACTAAGCCAGTGTGGCATCCTAGGAGCGTTCCATCTCCTCCTTTGGTGATGTGGAAATAGGCTTAAGTTTTAATATCCCCATTGTGGATGGCTACTGCAATGACGCCAGCCAGTGGTAAAGGCTGCTGAGCTCCATGCAAAGAGATCCTAGTGCATGTCAGGGCTAGCGGTGCCTGGTACTGTTTAATGTCCATAAACTTCACTGATGCACCAGTGTAGATCAATGCTGGTACTAGCGTTCCTGCAATGGTTATCACACAGATAGGCTGAGGTCCCTGCCCACTTCTGCCTTGCTTAGTGCAGAACCCGATGTTTCAGCTCAGCTGCTGTTTCTCTTCCTATTCCCCTTTCTACCAGGGTTCCCTTCCATTCAAATTATCACTAAATAGTGCAGGAGGCCTCAAAGAGAAAGAGAGAGTTTTTGGTTGGTACCAGGACACCCCTATGAAGGCACTGAGAGCCCATCAAAAATTATCATGCATTCCCTGCTTATTATGCTCTTTTCTTCAAGATGGGGTGTGCCACCCCCATTGGTTTTTTCATTCCACCTCACATCTATCAACCTTCTGCCACAATGAATCACGCTTTCTATCTTTGCCTCAAACCCCCCCTTGCTGTTTTTCTTTCCTCCATCTTATCTTCTGTATACAGGTCCCCTTCGCAAGCCTGGAGTGGATTAGAGTGGTGAAAGCTCCTTTAGAAGAATGAAGAGGTTTAGACCTTGATATCCTCAGCCTGCATGCACTCAGGTTGTGACAGTTTAAGGTTACCTGACTTACTAGAGCATGGATTCCAAGGCTAATCCTCTGCAGGCAGTGTCACAAGCAACAACGAATATACAATATGACTTAGAAATCACTGAGCAGGTTCCCAGGACTTTTATGATCACGCTCCTCAAGGGAGCCTTCCCGGAACTACACTCCTGGGACTGGGACAAGGAGATACAGCGAGCACATTGATTCCCACTAACACCATCCAAACGCCCTTCATCTACTCCTCAATACCCACGAGCAATGCTCCTATACTTTGGAAACTTCCTCCTGCGTCAGCTACTCTATGATCTGGCTAGGCCAACAACCAAGAAAGAATTTAATGGTATCACCTTCTTCACTAGGCCCGACTTCGCCCATGCCACTGTTGAGCGCAGATGGAGGCTGAGACAGCTTTTTGCCCCCTTTCAGCAACTTGGCGCTGATGTTTATCTACAGAATCCAGCCCGCTTAAAGGTCGTATTCAAAGGGACCACGCAAAGTTTTATATCTGAAATCCAGGCCCAGGCTTACCTACGAGAGATTACTGGTCGAAAAGGAGACAAAAACTAGGGCCTAAAGACTCAAGAACAGTTTCTTAATGTCTTAATGTAGACTTTTCACATTGTCTATAGTCCTTGGCTTTATTAATCTATCCTTTCCCTTCTCTCTATAGCCATCTGTCTTGTCTGAACAAAAAATCTTGAAATAGCTTGAACAAAATTTGACCATTAGCAATTGCACCTGAAAGCCCTGTACAAAAAGTAGCTAGCTGTTTAGGGCTGCTTCACTGAGGGGGTATAAGAGGAGGGGGGGTGGACCGGTGGGGAGTGCGGGATCATGATTAGATGCCCTCGTCCTGGCTCGTGCAGCGCCAGGTAACCTCAGCGGTAGGTGGTGGGAGGTGGGTGGGTGTGAGGGGGGGTGCAGGTTCACGGGGGGAAGGGGTTGGCATTTTGGGTTCTAGCTTTTTGGGTTTTTGCTTTTTCTTTAGGCAAAATAGCTATTATAAATGAGTAAACTGCGTATAGCTACAATTAAAATCTGCGGCCTCAATGACCTTAAAAAAAGGCGAAATACCGCAGCAGGGCTCCGCTTATTGAAGGCCGATGTTATCTGTATGCAGGAAACGCATATCGAAAGAGCTCAGATATATCTGTTGGAAACACTTGGGTACACATTGGTGGGGGCTACGACACAAAATTCACGGACACGCGGGGTAGCAATTTTGACAGCTAATCGCTCTGTACAATTCACGCGAACGTCAGTTGATCAGTATGGGAGGTGGGTAATCACAGAATGCCGTAGAAACAATGGAGACCTACTCACTATATGCACTATTTATGGAAGTACCTTAGATGACCCAGCAGTATTCCATTATATAAATAATGAACTAGCTGCCTAGCCACTACCCATAATTTTCTGCGGGGATTTTAATATAAATCTGCCTGCCAATCAAAATATAAGCCTGGATATTGACTGGATCTATAGTGGCCGGAAACATAAGGTATTTAGAGCACTGAAGACATTATGCCGCGAGCAGGCACTGTCAGATATCTGGAATTGGCAGAATCCCTCGGATCCCGGCTTCACCTATTTTTCCTATGCGCACAATAAGCATGCAAGATTAGATTTTATACTAGCGTCTCACACTCTTCTCCATGCTTGCTCAATTGAGAAAGACCCACGTATATTGGCCGATCATAACCCCCTAATAGTAGAACTTAAAGCGATAGTGTCTAAAAATGTGGGCGCAACCTATTGGAGCTTTGAATGAACTCTTCTTTCTAATGAAGAATACTGTGAACACATGAGGATATGGATTCCCCAATTTCTCAAGGAGAACATAGGGAGTGTAGGGGTCGAAGTGGTGTGGGATACGTTGAAAGCAGGAATACGTGGGGAGACACTTAGCTTCTCACTATCCCTGAACAAGAAAAAGCGTCTCTCGTTAAATGATATGCAGGGCAGATTGGGCGCTGCTGAAGAAGATTTGATTACAGTGCTCCAGAATGGGGGTGACTCCGTGGAAGCACTGGCAAAAGTGATGGTAGCCAAGTCATCAATTATGGAGACAATAGCAAAAAGGGCAGCAGATAGACTAGCAGCGTGGAGGGAGGAAGCATACGAGCGCAGTGAGCAGGTTGGGCATCACCTCGCAACTAGAGCTAGACAAAAAGCCACACGGAATATAATAGCAGAAATCAACGATCCTGTGCGAGGGAGAATCACAGACCCAGAGGGAATTTGCAATGTGTTTTATTCATACTACCAAGACCTGTATCACGAGGTCACACCAGGCCACTTGGGAGATGTTATGACATATCTTAATCAGATTCCAATGGAACAATTTTCCCAGGAGGATCAGCAACAACTGGAGGAACTCCCCCAATGGGTGGATATATTGCTATGTATTCATAGTCTCCCAAGTGGCAAGGCCACCGGCCTAGATAATATACCCCTAGAATTTTACAAGAAATTCTCGACCCAACTGAAAGATTGTATGCTACAACTATTTATACATGTATTTAAGGGGGGAAGACCACCTGAATCCTGGACGCAGGCCAAAATTATAGTTTTTCTTAAAAAGCATAAAACACCATTGGAACCTGGCTCCTATCGCCCTATAACACTGATAAATACTGATAGTAAGATTTACTCTAAAATCCTTGCCACTCGCTTAGCCTTTGTAATTCACAAGGTAGTCTCTATTCGACAACATGGATTCATACCAGGGCGTGGCATGACGGACCACATTAGAAGGGTCATTCCAATCTTCGATGCCGCTAACATCTCTAGGGATCCAATTACACTAATTTTGCTGGACGCTGAAAAGGCCTTTGACAGGGTCTCCTGGCCTTTCTTATGGGAGACCCTGGCAAGGGTCGGAATAGGCAAGGGACTGAATACAGATAGATATTCTTGGACGCTCTAGTCTATAGCCTATTTTTATGCCCTCTTGTTTTTAAACACTTAATTATTTACAAAGCAGGTTTAGGATAACATGAGTGAATGAGTGGTCAGCCTTGAGATAAGTCTCATAGACTGCACATCATTACTAGGTTCTCTCTTCTTCCTTAGAGTGGGGCCTCTTTTCCTGAGCCGTTGCCAGGTGAGGTGGGGTCCTCTCCTCGTCAGACACGGGTGAGCATAATGACAAAGATGTTTTTCTGCACAATGTGCGTGCAGATATGAACGGATGTAGATTTGTTGTACATCACAGTAAATGATAATATGGCTGCAGATTTTTTCTTCTCTTGGGTCGCTTAAATTGGTTTTTGTTTTCACAGGTGCCACCAGCATCCTTTTTATGACAGAGGATTTGAACACCTGAAAGCCAGGTCATATGGTTGTATTTATTCCAACCTTACTAAAAGAAAAAATTACTTTTCTATTTTTTACACATCGCAGTAGCAATATATGGCTCTTGTGGTCCATGTGGCTGAAACATGTAGACCAAATTATTACATCAACACAGTTATTATTTAAAACTGTTTGCACTGTTTTTAGTGTGGATAACAAAAGATACCTATTAGAAATTCTTTTCTCTTGCAATCCATTTTTAATCTCACTCTTACTTTTCATGCACTGCGCCCATCACCCTTATAGAACTGTCGTTTCACATCTGTGACATTGCAGAGAGCTATCTCTCTTTAGTTTCTCCATTACACTTATTTCAAAACATCCATGAGCTCCCTTCGCAGTTTAAGAAGGTTGTAGCCCTTGGTTACACTAGCGTGTGACCAGGAGGAGACCCAGATGATGAAGCATGTCACCTCGGTGAGTGATGGGAATCCGTCCTTTTTAAAGGATTTTCCTCGCTAAGGGCTTCCTTGTTGAGGTTTGTCCTCCCTCTGTCTATAGCACCACTGAGTTGTAGATACTTCGCTTATGCCTTGCCTCTGCCTGGCTGGATCCGAATCCCCCCGGGTTTCACCAGTGGCTTTCTCGTCTACTAGCAAACTATAATTTCGAAAAAGCCATCTATGAAAAAGGGGATTGCGGTCTCGAACTAAAGGCTTAAAAATTTGGGCACCGCTGACCAGATGGATTGAGAAGAATAGGTAAACTCCAAAGCTCATCTTTATTTCTTCTTTTACTCAAAAACTAAAGATAACAGAGTGAGGCCAACTCCTTGTGGGTGGTTTGGGAGGGAGGGTTGGGACTAAATATTGCGGGAAAAATGTAGTGCATAATTTCCTTTTTTCTCTTTTCACTTTTGTGTTCTTTTTCCAGCTTTCTTGTGATAATGAATTGTAATTATTTCATATATTATTGTTAAATGATGCATTAAACTAAAAAAAAAAAAAAATAGAAATCACTGAGCAGGAATGCTTTTTTTCTTGATAAAGGTAATTAAATGATAGGTGCAAATCCTCCAGGCTCTTCCACTTGAGTGGGAACTTTTTCTACCAATCCTGCTATACCGACCGTCCACAGGATGAGGAGCATATACCTACATTTTGGATTTTTCTTCTACTCCTAACCTATTCAGCATGGGGAAGGCTCCACCTGCAAAAGTTTCTGGTGATCCTCAAACTTTTCGGTCTTGTATTGCATAATGTAACTTACATTTCTTGGCTAAATCTCTTCAATTCTCCACAGATCAAGTCAAACTAACGTTTGTTTTAGCTAACTAAAGACACATTAGATTGGGCCACCCAACTGATATTAAATCAGAGTCCATGGCTTTCTCATTTGGGCTTACTTACCTTATGTAAGGGAACCAATAATGTAATTACTTGCATTAGTCAGACGTTCGGCAGAACCTTTTTTAGAGGCGTTTTACCACAGCCTCAGGAAAGAATTACAAGAGGCCTAATAGACCCTCCACTTATTTGACAATAATTGATCTAAAACTTCAGATCAATGCTCAACAGAAACAAAGGTGACAGGAAAGGTGATGGCATCCTACGTGAACTCCAGTGAGGGTTCTCATAGAATTAGGAGAGGAGACACTGGGTACCACAGAAGAACCTATGCAACTGGGAAACTTCATGATACAAAGGGCTGGATTGTACCTTTATTGTGGAAAGGCAGGACATTTAAAAAGACTTCTCACTGTTAAAAGGAAACTCCGGCATTTGGCTGGACAGAATGATCTCCGTTTGAGTCCTCTTCAAATCCAGAGGTTTGTCTCGATCTATGAAGTATATGGAAAGGAAGAACACCAGCTATCTATACAACTTACAGCGACTCAGGAACTCAACCATATTGACTCTAATGGGTTGTAGGGCCTCAGACTGCTTTATGGATCAAGCCTTTATAATCATTTGCCAAAAACAGCTGATGAGAACACCTAAAGTTATTCTGGGTGTCGATGCTAAACCTCTTCTGTCTGGAGATGTTTGTCGGAAAGCACCATGTCTGGGAATGCCTTTGGATGTGGGGTATTTAGAAACAATAAAGATTGACCTCATTGATGGTCCATGTCAGACCACACTCAGGGGCCATTCGACCTCAGCCATAGAGGCTGGGGTTGTTTCCTTCTGATGTGACACAGCCCATCCTGCTAGGGTTGTGCAACAGAGCCAAGTACAATGGCTTCAGCACTTGACTCTCAATGGTAGCCATGGCAAGCAGTCACAGGTTTCTCAGGGAGGTAGTGTGATAATGTGCAACATTCACCCAGCAGTGCAGTAACTGAAGTCCAATTGAGTGCTTTATTTTGGTGGGAGAAAAGTACTTTAGTTTACTTCACAGCACATAAAACAGGCACAGTTCTTATACTGGTGCTTGGGCTGTTGCTCCTTGTTTTCTGCCCCACTTCCCTCCTCTAGCAGAGGTTCCTCTTCTGTTGGTAGGTCTAGGTAGTCCTCCACCTGGGCTTTGTATGTCTATTGGGCATGTAACAGTGCTTAGGTGCAGATTTCCCCTAGTTCATTTCTAGTGTTTAGTTCTCAAGCAAGTCTCTACTATTATACAGTCTTACCACATTCCAGCGGGGACCAGCAGCATGCATCTCGCTTCTTTCCCACTTCTGGGAGGAGATGTGCAGGCTGGAGACTTGACCCCCAATCCAGTGGAGGGTGGCAGCAGGTCAACAGTGGGAGCCACTGTTGGACGTCCTCACAAGTAGATGGTAACTCTGACAATGGTGGATCCTCTTGTGGGTTACTGGTGTGGTGCAGTAGGCAGGTGACATGGTCAAAAGTTACAGCGCCATAAGGGTAGCCATACTTTTGGCACAAAGATAAAGTGTTTATCCCAGATACCTTCCTAAAGCAGCAAGTCATGAAGTGGGGTTATGATTCCCCAATATCTGGACTATGCAACACCAGAGACTTATCAGTTCTTCTGGCCCCTAATGCAACAAAAAAACGGCAATTGTCTTTAGCAGTGTTCGGTATATGCACAAGCCAAAGTACCTAAAAAGCCAGTGGATTATTGCAAACCGTACCAAAAACCATTCTCACTAATGCTGTGGATTTCGTCACAGATTTGGGCCAATCAACAGTGGTGGTAAAGTATCACACTAAGAGATTCCTACAGCCCCCTTTTCGGCAGCAACGTTTCCAAAATAAGTTGTTTGTATCCATGGACTATCATCAGTTATCATAAGAGGCAGGGGTTCCTTGTTTATTGCAAAGTTTTGAGGGCATTATTAAATAGATTATGAGTTCTACACTACTTTTTCACCAGTTACACTCAAAAACAGATGGACAGTGAGAACAATGTTTAGTCAGACTCTACAACAAAAGTTGTGCTTTTTTCATAGGCATCATTTGGATCAGTGGGCTCAGTGGATAACCATAGCAGAGTTCTCATTCAATAACACCTTACATAGCTCCTTAGAAATAACTTCTTTCCTTTGTTCTACAGAATTTGACCCTCACATTTAGCCCCAAGTATTCTCGCATGCTATTATTCCATCACTGCAAACACTTATCCAAGACATCAGCAAAATACAGTGATCTATCCTCACCCATTTAAGACCTGCTAAATCCAGCTACAACAACTTTGCAGACCTTCAGGGTAGTTTGAGCCCAGCTTTTAATATAGGATATGCAGTCTTGCTTTCCACAAATTGCACCTCTATTCCTAAGGCTCCTCCCAAGTTTGCTCTGAAATATGTGTACTCTTTCCCAATTGTAAAACTAGTTGGTTCAGCTGCAGTTAAGATAGACTTTCTGATCATTGTAAAATCCGTCTAGTTTTCCATGTGTCACACAATAAGAAGGCCATGTCCCCCAGTGCCTCATCTCCTCCATCTATGTTAGTTGATAGAACTCCAGAATATGATTTTGAGGCTATTGTAGATTCTAGGTGGAGTACAGGGAAGGCAAGGCATTTACTTGGAAGTTGTTTGTGTCAGACAGCTCGTAAAAATCAGTGTTGTTTGTTCAAGCTCCAGGGATGCTTTCTGCCTTTCACAGGAGGTTCCAATTGAAACCTAAACCCAGTAGAAAAGAAGGTCTTTTGATGGGGGAGCGGTTACAGTAGGTTACTGTTAGACCTGGCCCTTTTTGCAGGTTTATCCCCAAACTTTTTGCCTTTTGCTCCTGTTTTTCTGATCCTACTTTTGTTGCCTATAGGACTCTGGGCACTTTACCACTGCTAATCAGTGCTAAAGCGCACATGCTCTCTGTGTAAATTGTGATTGTGATTAGTTATCCCTGATTGGTGCATTTGATTTACTGGTAAGTCCTTCGTAAAGTGCACGGAGTGTGCCAGGGCCTGTAAATCAAATGCTACCAAAAGGCTTGCAGCACTGGTTGTGCTGCCCACTGAGTAGCCATGTAAATGTGTCTCAGACCTGCCACGGCAGTGTCTGCGTGTGCAGTATTTAACTGCCATATCGACCTGGCAAATGCACCCACTTGTCAGGCCCTTACCTTGCTTTTTCATACATGTAAGGTACCCCTAAGGTACACCCAAGGTACCCCCTTGGGCAGGGCCGGCTCTAGGGTGGTGCAATCGGTGTGACTGCACCGGGCGTTGACTTGGGGTGAGGGCGTCATTTTTTAAAATGTGTATTATCATTTTAAAAGCACCTGCAACCTTGTTCCTGGCCTCCGGCAACTTTCAGACATCAATTAAAATGTCAAGAGAAGTCCGGTGAATAATCGTCTTTCTGGAAAGAGACCGGAGGTTTGTCTAGTGGAAGTTTTGACTCATACTAAGGTAGCGCAGAGCGTTAAAATACCTGCTGCTAAGAATGTGTACCAGGCAGATAACGAAGTGCATATAATGTAAATAGGTCAGTCAGTGGGTTACTGCTTCTGTAAGAGAGCTCCTTTTGTTACTTGTCGTTTAATAGTCAAAATCCTAATATAGAACATTGAGCCATTGACTGTCACCCTAGAGGTGCTGCAAAATGCAAGATATAGGTTAGAGCTATATGTTTTTTTGCCCAGTCTTTCATTATCCTAATCTTGTGAAAAGGGTTCATTTGGGTAGAAAACAATTCTTATTATGAAAGAGAACCCCTAACAATGATGTTACGTTTTAAATTCTGAATTTGTGCCTTTCCTGAATAAGAACATTAACTATATTGCCTACCAGTATCGATGACGTCACTCCTACACTACACCTTGTAGTACTGTCTGATGTAACATTTCCTATACACTGATTTACACACATATGATTGTCTATGTGCAATGTGTGTGTGGTGTAAAGTGCTCTGACACCTTACACTGTATGAGTGGTGCTATAAAACCAAATCTGAGAGACAGTGGTTATGGAGACTTGAGAGGCACTGTTAAAGGGCGGTGGTGAGGGAATCCGTGGCAGAGGTGGTCATTGGGGGGGCGCCAACATACATTGTCGCACAGGGCGCCACCAGTGCTAAAGCCGGCCCTGCCCTTGAGCAGGGTGCAGTGTATGTGAAAGGTAGAACATGTACTTGTGTGTTTTTACTTGTCCTGATGGTGAACTACTGTGTATTTCATTTTTCACTGTTAACAGGCTGGCTGTCCCATAGGCTATCATTGGAGCTGCACTGTAACATTTTGCATACGTAACTTTCCATTGGGAACAGCTAGAGATTTGGAGCGTAGGCACTTTGAACTCAGAATTTAATAAAACCTCTTTTAGTAAAGGTGGTTTTAAAATTGTGTGTTTGAAAATGCCACTTTTAGAAAGTGAGCATTTTCTTGTTTAACCATCTCGTATGCCTCTGCCTGTTTTTGTATTCACTATCTGGTTTTGGAGTGACAGGAGCTGAGGATGTGCATTCACTCCTGACGGTCACAAGGGGGGGTTGAGTTGTGCCCTGCCTTTCCTAGGTGACTCATAGCCAGGCTGAATAGACCTTTCTGCATTTAGAGTGGTGGGAGGAGATTTCACTAGCACATGAATAGGCTGTGTCTGCTCTGCACAATGTTGTCTCCTCCTCCTGTAGTGAAGCTGGACCAGGGAGGACAGAGCTGGTTTTTACTGAGCTCAGAGACTCTTGCAACAAAGACTACAAAAAGAAAATAAATGATAAATATTAGACCTACAACCCCAGAACTTTAGATCACTTCGGGAATCAAGAGGAACCTCTGCCAAGGAAGAAGAGCTGAAGAGCTGTAAGGACGAGTACTGCCCCCTTTGCTGTGTGTTGCTTTGCTGGGTTGGCCTGCAGTTGCTGCTTCTACCAAGAAGTGGACAAAGACTGGAACTTTGCTGTGAAACTGCTTGAGAAGAATCTCCAAGGGATTGTGTGTGCTTGCCTCCTCTTCTGAAGTCTCATGGACACAAAGACTTCACCACCAGCTTCCTTGAACTCCACTCCCAGTAGGTGCCTATTTCAGTTCTGGGCCTCTGGAGGTTGTTCCTGTTGCTGGGAGCTGAGAAAGCTTGAAGAAACGAAGAAAATCAACACATTGCCCTTCCAGTGCCCGTTTTTCCGACGCAGCACTGCAGAACGGAGAAATTTCCATGCGCGGCTGCCGTGTGGCCGAAGAATTGACGCAGCGCCTGCCAGCGGCTGAAAAACCCGCCACACGCTGTTCCTGTTCACCGAACTCTGAAGTCCAAAGATCATCGCACTGACTCCAATGCAGGCCCTGCTGTGCAGCTGAAAGAATTGATGCATCGTGGAACCACAGCTGAAGAAATCGAAGTAGCGCCTGTTTGCTGCCACTGCATCGACCTCCAGCCCGTCCCGGATTTCCATGCATCGCACCTGTGCGGCAAGTTTTCTGATGCATCAGCCGCAGACCAGAACTGTCTTGGAATCGACGCATCACTTCCTCCTACAGTACAGATTTGATGCATCACTTCTCCTGGGTGCAACAGAACTGTTGCATCACCTACCCAAGGACTCCAGAACTGATGCATTGCTGTGTTTTTCGATGCTTCCCTTCTCTACGGCTGTTTGGCCTTGTGAATTTTGACACATCTGAATGTAGCTACATTGTGTAAAATCATGCATCCAGTCGGGCAGGCTATCTCCAAGCTAAAACTCCATAAAGCTCCGGGGCCTGATGGTCTAACGGCACAGTTTTACAAGTGTTTTGCGTCCGAACTTATCCCGCACCTCACTGAGCTGTTTAACGCGATAGCCCTGGACGCCAGGGTCTCGACCTTGATGGCTGAGGCAATGATATCAGTCATTCCAAAACCCGGGAAAGATCCCCAGAGCTGTGCCTCTTATAGACCCATAGCTTTACTTAATCTCGACGCGAAACTCTACTCTTCGATTCTGGCCGCCAGACTGGAGGACCTGATGCCCACACTAATCCACCCTGATCAGTCAGGCTTCATAAAGGGTCGGCAGACACATGACAACATTCGGCAAACTCTGCACCTAATCGAGAAAATGTCAAAATTTAAAATTCCTGCAATATTGGTAGGTCTCGATGCCGAAAAAGCCTTCGACAGGGTGGATTGGTCGTTCCTCTTTCTTACCATGCAGAAATACGGCTTTGGGGACAGATTTCTCAATATGGTCCGGGCCAATTACCACCTCCCACAATCTCGAGTGCAGGTTAATGGGAGCGCATCACTCCCCTTTGCCCTTAGCAGAGGTACGCGGCAGGGCTGTCCGCTCTCCCCTCTCAGCATCGAGCCCCTGGCGGCCACAATCCGGGCAAAAGCGGAGATTAGGGGAATACGTTTTGGCGGCCCTGACCACAAGACTGTTTTTTTGTTGCTTGTTATAATTTTGGAGATTATCCTTGTGATTTGATGTCAAAAATCAAGCATCTCTTCTGTTGACTGTGGGGGGTGTGTAGAGACCTCTCGATATGGGAAACTGGACTGAAATTAGCCGCCTGTTTTGCTTCGAGGTCCGGCACACTCTTCTGTGCCTATGTTGTTATACTTGCTTTTGATGCTGAATAAAAAGAATTTTGAGGGAAAAAAAAATCATGCATCCATAGTTCTCCTTGGACAGAACTGCTTGAAACCTTTTAAAAGTCATATTTTGAATTGGGTATGTTGGATTTTTGTCGTTTTGGTCTTGTTAGGTTTAGATAAAGATACTTTATTTTTCTAAACTGGGTGCAACAGAACTGTCACATCACCTACCCAAGGACTCCAGAACTGATGCATTGCTGTGTTTTTCGATGCTTCCGTCTTTGTTAGCTGCCCCCAGCCTTTTGCAATCAGCAGCTGCCTCCCACCGGTTCTGACCCCATTTTGGGCGCGAGAACCGGCAGGAAATTCTAGCCAGTAAGGGCGATGTGCCCACCTTTGCCAACCCTACCCCTCAGGTGGGGGAGGCAAGGTGAAGCACACATCTCAGTCCCCGCCATCTTGTAGATGGGGGGACCCCTCCAATCAGGAAGAGGCTTATGCCCTCCTCCCACTGGAGGGTGGCATACTAGGGGGTGTAGACACCCCAGGGAAGGGACACATTGATCCCAACCTGCACACCCCTTACCGCCCCTAAATCTCATATTTCGGGGCACCCCTGAACCTTGCCTCTTCTGATTCGATGTGACAAGAAGAAGAAGAAGGACTGAAGAGCCGTCCTGCAGAGGAGGAGGATCACAACAACTGCCTGGGCCCCAGCCCTGCCGGCCTGTCTACTGCTCTGAACTTTCGCGAGCTGAACCCGGCATGTCCTGCAGACAGCAGCCTCCAAGAACCCCAGAGACCTGTCCTGCTTTCCCAAAGAACTCCTATCTCCCATGGACACCTGATTTGTCCAACACCAACCCAAGTAAGGACTCCAGATCTGTCCGGATCTGCAAGTCCTCACCACTCTGCACCCAACTCCCATGGCCCGAGTTTGAGTAGCCCAACACCCCAGCAAGGTCCCCCCAGCGATCCTGACCTGTGATCAAGTGTTGGATGACCTCCAATGACCTTCACCTTGACAGCTGCAGGCCCAATCCAAAGGGTCCCCCCATCCGCGACCGGAACCGGTGAGAAGAACCCGACACGAAAGGACACCCCTGCATCCGCAGCTCTTGTGACCTGAGGTGCCCGACCCACAGTGTCCTGGTATCCAGCAACTCTTCAACTTCATCTTCCAGTCATTGGTTACCTTCGTCCAGTGTTCTGTCTACAGCTGCAGTCCATTTTCGTGGCCGATATCCTTCATTGAATTGCAGTGGGCTCCTGACACCTCCTAAGCGCCCTGCATCTGGCCGCCCCAGCGCCGCTGGTGGTGTGGACTTGGTGCTGACCTGGGACCCCATTGCTCCGATCCTAATCCTAGGAGCTTCGTTCCTGAGACCGAGTGGCCTGCCCGGGAGCAGTCCCCAACCAAAGTACCCCATTGTCTAACATTGGCACCCTGTACTCTGGCCCTTTATGAAGGTTTATCGCCCAAGCGTTTTACCTTTTGCCTCCTATTTTTCTGAACCTGTTTTTGCTAACTATAGGACTCTCAGCACTTTACCAATGCTGATCAGTGCTAAAGTGAATATGCTCTCAGTGTAAATTGTGATTATGATTGGTTATCCCTGATTTGTATATTTGATTTACTGGTAAGTCCCTAGTAAAGTGCACTGAGTGTGCCAGGGCCTGTAAATCAAATGCTACTGGTGGGCTTGCAGCACTGGTTGTGCCACCCACACGAGTAGCCCTGTAAATGTGTCTCAGACCTGCCACTGCAGTGTCTGTGCGTGCAGTTTTTAACTGCCATGTCAACCTGTAAATTTCACCCACTTGCCAGACCCTAACCTTCCCTTTTCTTACATGTAAGGCACCCCTAAGGTAGGCCCAAGTTACCCCCATGGGCAGGGTAAAGTGTGTGTGAAAAGTAGGACATATACTGGTGTGTTTTACATGTCCTGATAGTGAAATACTATGTATTTTGTTTTTCACTGTTGAAGGCTGACTGTCCAGTAGGCTATCATTGGAGCTGCACTGTAACATTTTACATGTGTAACTTTCAATTGGGAACAGCTAGAGATTTTGGGACAGATGTACGACCAAGGAATTTGCAACTTGCAAATTGCGTCGCAATAACGACTCGCAATTTGCGATTTGCAAATTGGTATGTACAATAGTGTCTGCGACACTGATAGCGATTCCCTAGGGGGTCGCAAACTGCATGCCTCATGCATATTCATGAGGCACTCGAAATTTGCAACCCCATTGGGAATGGCTGGCCCTCCCAGGTATGGTGGCCTGCTGGGCTCAGCAGACCCCCATGTCTGGGCCTGCTTTTAAATAAAGCAGTGTTTTTTTTTAATGCAGCCCCTTTTCCTTAAAGGAAAACGGGATGCATTTAAAAAACGAAAAATGAAACGTTTTCGTTTCATTTTTTAAGGGCAGGTAGTGGTCCCTGGGACCACTGCCTGCCCTTTAAAAATATTTTTAGAGCCAGTCACAAAGGGGAAGGGGTGCCCTGGGGACCCCTTCCCGTTTGCGAGTGGTTTACCACCCTTCTGTGAAGGGTGGTAAACTGCAACAGTCATACATGGCATTTGGAGTCGCTTTTAGGAAGGGAATGCCCTTTCCTAATAGCGAGTCGCAAATCCTATTTAGCGAGTCACAAATAAATTGCGACTCGCTAACTAGGGTTTGTACATGGCCCTGTAGGTTTTTGCATGCGCAAACGGGTCGCAAACCTTGGAGTTTAGGCTCTCTGAACTCAGAATTTATTAACACATCTTATAGTAAAGGTGGTTTTTAAATTGTGTGTTTGAAAATGCCACTTTTAGAAAGTGATGCGGCACAAATGATGGACGGAATGCTGAATGAATCAAACATTCACCCCAGTCAAGAGATCTAGGTTGAATCCATAGTTCTTTCCTTCACTAAGCCACCTCAGTTTGGACCCAGCCATATGCAAATCATTCTTGACCCTGTTCAGCCCAAACGGCCAAGCCGGTCCTCTCTGGACCGGAAACAAGCATCCTGGGACCAGTTTCGGGGTAACACCCCTCATCAGTCATGCTAGCTTTAATCCAGTGGCACAGTGAGCAAGGGACCCACATCTGGGCATACCCATTCCACTTAGGGTGAAAAGTGATGTGGCAACAAATGATGGACTTTTAGAAAGTGGGCATTTTCTTGTTTAACCATCCTGAGTGCCTCTGCCTGTTTATGTATTCACTGTCTGGTTTTGGAGTGACAGGAGCTGGGGATGTGCATTCGCTCTAGACGGTCACAAGGAGGGTTGAGGTGTGCCCTGCCTTTTTCTGGGTGACTCATAGCCAGGCTGAAAAGACCTTTCTATATTTAGAATCGTGGGAGGAATTTTCATTAGCACCTGAATAGGCTATGTCTGCTCTGCGCAATGCTGTCTCCACCTCCTGTAGGGAAGCCTGACAAGGGAGGACAGAACAGTTTTTTCTGAGCTCAGAGACTCTTGCAACAAAGACTACAAAGAGAAAATGGGGTATAAATATTAGAACTTTAGATCACTACTGGAATCAAGAGTGACCTCTGCCAAGGAAGAAGAGCTGAGGAGCTGTAAGGAGCAGTACTGCCCCCTTTGCTGTGTGTTGCTTTGCTGGGATGGCCTGCTGGGAGTTCTGACCTGCCAGGAGGTGACTATTCCAGTTATGGACTTCTGGAGGTTGTACCTGTTGCTGCGAACTGAAAAAGCTTGAAGAAACCTTCCAGCGCCTGTTTTTTCAACATAGCACTGCCGAGCGGGAGAAATTAACACGCTCCACTGCCATGCGACAGAAGAATCGATGCAGCACCTGCCAGCGGCTGAAAAATCCTCCACACACCGAGTCCTGTGCACCAATCTCAGAAGTCAGAGATCACCGCACTGACTCCAACGCAGGCCCTGCTCTGCGACTGAAAGAATCGGCGCATCGTAGGACCGCGGCTGAAGAAACCGACGCAGCGCCTGTTTTCTGCCGCCACATCGACCTCCAGCGCCTCATGGATTTCCACGCATCGCACCTATGCGGCAAGTTTTCCGATGCATCACCCTTCAGACCAGAACCGTCTTGGATTCGACGCATCACTTCCCCCTACAGTCCAGATTCGACACGTCACTTCTCCTGCGTGCAGCAGAACTGTCGCATCGCCTCCCCAAGGACTCAAGACATCGCTGTGTTTTTCGACACATCCCTTCTCTGCTGCTGTTTGGCCTTGTGAATTTTGATGCATCTGAAGGTACATTGTTTAAAATCACACGTCCATAGTTCTCTATGGACAGAACTGCTTGAAACCTTTTAAAAGTCATATTTTGAATTGTGTATGTTGGATTTTTGTTGTGTTGGTCTTGTTTGGTTTAGATAAAGATACTTTATTTTTCTGAACTGGTGTGGTGCCCATTTGTAGTGTTTTCACTGTAGTACTGTGTGTCTGGGTGCAAATACTTTACACATTGCCTTTGGGATAAGCCTGTCTGCTCGTGCCAAGCTACCAAGTGGGTGTGCAGGGGTTTTCTAAAGTGTGTGACTCCTTTATCCTGACTAGACGTAAGGGCCCCTACTTAGACAAGGTGCATACCTCTGACAACTAGAGACCCCCATTTCTAACAGTTGCCATATGCAGTATGCCAGAAAAGACCCAGATGGCATAAAATATCAAAACATGGAAACAATAGAGAAAATATACAGAATATGGCAATTGGAAAAACAGGAACACATACGCTTAGCCAGGGCAAATACTTTTAGGACAAAATAACTCTGTTATGCTACACGAGCCATACTAGAGCCGTTCAGAATGATAAACGCTTCAGATTTATTATTGGCAGCATTAGTGTAAATATCTGTCATGTGCATAGGCAGGCAACTGGCAACAGTGGTTGTTTCAATGCTTTCTTTTAAGCTTTAATTCTCACTCGGCTTTCTGTCCCATCTCCGTCGTTGTTTTTCTCCCTCTTTGGTTCCCTAAGTCCTTGGGCAGGGTTCTAGGTATGTCTGGGAGCTAGCCATAGTCCATAGTATTCCACACAGCGTAACTCATTGTTGGAAATGACCATCTTTTGCAGGGTATTACCCCAAATGTTTCCTTGACTGTTTTTGCTGGCTGTAGAACTCTGTGCACTTTACCCATGCTAACCAGTGGTAAAGTACCTGTGATTCTCTTTCCAACTTGAAATTGCATACCCCTGATTAGTATATCTAACTTACCTATAAGCCCTTAGAATATAGTACAAAAGTGTACCCAAGGCCTGTAAGTTAAATGTCACAAGTGGACTGCAACACCCATTGTGCCATCCACTACAATGACAGCGTAAATCTAACTCTAGGCCCGCCATGTGTAGCCTGACTGGCCTGCCAAAATAACCCCTGACAGGTCTAAGCCTTCCTTTCAAATATTAATGTCAACCATATTTAGGCTTTACTGACAGAAGGCAGGGTGCGTGGTATTTAAAAGTAGAACATGTAAAAGTTTACTGTTAAACTTCGTTATAGTGGAAAATAAGTAAAAGCTATTTCTACTGTAACAGAGTTGTCTGCTCAATAGGAAAGCATTGGGATGCAATATTAAATGTAAAAATGTTATCTATAGCCAAGAAACAGCTACATATTTCATTCTTGGACTTTTTGAAATATTTATAAGAAGCCTAATTCACTGGTGAAGTCAGGTTTGTAATAAATATTTTGAAAAAAGTACTTTTAAAGTTAAAAAAAAGTTTTAAAAGTTAGCTTTTCCCTGTCTATAGTCTCTGGATGCCCATTTGCATGAGCCTAACTGTCACCTGGAAGTAGGATAGATCCCTTGATGAGGTGTGAACTTGCTCCCAGAGCTGAAACAAAGGTCTTAGGTGTGAGTAAGTGTTCTGTTCCACTGCCAGAATGACAAAGGTGAAGGGTCTCCATGTACCGCTCTGGCACCATATATTCACACAATAACTTTGTATTTGTGTAAATGTATACGTGCCACTTAACAAAACCCTGATTAACATAAGGTGGTTTTATGTATCTTATAGGATAAAGGATCACAGTACTTACATGGTCCTGAGGAGACCAGAGATGACCTGACCGAAACATGTCGACCCTCTTTGAATTTGAGGAGCCACTTAAAGATGTGAAAACTAATTGCGCCAAGAATCATCAGCCTAATCACACTTAGGGGCTTATTACGATGTCTTCGACTGACACCATCTCCGGACCGACCTCCGGTCGGCGGTTCCGACCGCCTGATTATGAAGCGACCGAACACTGTTCGGTCGGATACTCACATTTCCCTATGGGAGCCTGTGTTATGGCCATAAACCGACCGTAATACTTAAAGAAATGGGTGTGTGTGTAAAAACCTGCACCTTGTGGCAGGCATCCCATGGTGTCTGCTACACAGTGCATAGATTTACAGGGGTGCACCCTAGGTACCCCCTCGGCCACCAATCGTATGCCGTGGAGGCAAGAAGGCCCTGCTATGGGCCCCCAAAGTCGCTTTCCATCAGCCTTTCCGTGTCAGAAAGGCCAGCACGGAAAGGTTGTGGGAAACTGACATTGTAATCCCGATGGCGGAAACACAGTCTATAGGGGATTACGGTGCTGTCCGACCGGCCGGAAGACTCCGAGAGCCGGTCAGAACCGCTACAGAATGACCGACCAGTTCATGCTCCGACCGCCGACATCGTAATTCAGCAGTCGGACCTCAAACTGACTGGGTCGGTCGGAAAGCTTCCGACTAGCGATTAGAGGCTTTCCAACCGACATCGTAATCGGCTCGTGTGAGGGACACTTTTTGGATATTAGGCATTGTTGGTTGATTGGTAATTTATTAGTGGACTACCTTGTTAGACGGACCCAACAGCACAAACCAGATATTTGGGCCATCCTTTTTTTGTTGTAAACTGATTTCCATATATGAGGAAAGTGTATGAAAGTATGTGCTTTGTTGTATAAAATAATGATGATTAAAAATGTAAATAAATCACTAAAATGATGAAGATACAGTCATGTCCTGGTAGTGCTTTGAAACGACCTATAATAAGAAATATGAACAATACTAAAGCAAAAAAAAAAGAAGGATCCAATTATAATTAAGGTATTATTGTTGATATACAAAAATAGCTGTAATTTATCCCTCGTAAGTCAGTCATGTTTTTTTGTAGCACAAGGTGCATCAGTGCATGGTCAATTAGGGATGGATCAATGGTAGGAAGAGAGGAGGTTAGCTTGCCAGACATGATTACGATGGAAAGGGGTTTCCATGTTTGTGAGTAGGAGAGGAATGATCATTGAATAGTGAGTTATCAGATCATAATGGGACAAAGAGAGAGGGTGTTCTTTGGTTGCTAAGGTTTATCTGGAAATCTCTGAGTAGGTTGATGACACTATTGAGGTCTTCAAAGAATGAATCAATCACTCCTAGTGGACAATAGTGGGGAAGCGTTTTTATAATATTTTTTTCAAACATATTTTTATTCAGCATTTTAGATATTGACAATAAGACATAGTCATATTTACTGTTATTTTTTGCATATCACAAGAGTTGGTTATGCACATACAAGGATGAGTACATCATATTTTCCTCGTTCTCCCACTTCTCCCACTGTTATCTTATGGTAGGCAGTGGTATTTCCCAGTGTCATTTTTCCATGTTTCTGGGGTATTGCAGTGTGGTCTATCATCAGTGTCTGGGGTGCAACTGAATCCTCTCTAACTATAAAAAATGTGATCATAAAGGAAAATGCAGGGGGGCAGTCACTACTTTAGTTGAAATGGTCGAACATGTGGCTTGGATTACAGGAAGTATGGGGGTCTGATGTTACTTGTGTGTTTTCCTGTTGGGGCTGTACTTAGCTCACCATTCCACATCTATTCCCTTTAGCGTGAGGGGGAGGGGGGCAGGGCTGCAAATACAAATGTGTAGTTGATCTCTCCTTTTCACCCATTGCTTCATCTGCCTCTCGTTAGTCTAGGGGCTATTGTCCTTCCACTTTATAATTACACTAGTAGTAGTTCATGTATACTACGTGTTCTTTAGGTCCCTTCAGCTTCTCCGTTTCGCAGTTCATCCCTATCTATTGGCACATCGTCATCTTCCTGGGCACGCGTCGGGTGTTCCCAGTTGAACAACACTTCCATCCATTGCTCAGCCATGGGGTGGTGTCTTGGGGTTCTAGACTCTTCCTGGGACAGGACTCTGCCCTCCTCCCCAGCCCAGTAAGTGACATCCTGTTTCCAAAGTCCAACCAATGGCCCATGAGAGGACTTCCAGGACATAGCTATCCTTCTTTTGGCCAGTGCCAACACTAAATCGATGAATCTACTGCCCAATTTTCGTTTAGGTGGTCTGGGAAAAATTCCCAACATGCACATCTCAATCATAGGGGCAAGTGAGCGCCTCACTGAGGCTTGTAGCATTGACAGGACCTCGTCCCAGAAAGGGGGCATTCTGGCACACGCCCAGGTCATGTGCATAAAATCCGCGTCATTGTGGTTGCATCTGGGGCATTTACGCAGTTCCCCTCTGTAGGACTTGGCCCTTTTTGGCTAAAGTTCCCTAAACTTTTTGCTTTCCCCCTAGACCTGTTTTCTGACATTGTGTTGCCAACTTAGATGCTTTGGACACTTTGTCACTGCTAAACAGTGTCAAAGTGCAAGTGCTCCCTGTATAAAGTATAATGGTAATTGGTTGTCCATGATTGGTATGTTTGCCTTACTAGTAAAGTCCTAGTAAAGTGCACTATGTGTGCCAGGGCTGGTAATGCAAATGCTACTAGTGGGCCTGCAGCACTAATTGTGCCACCCACACCAATAGCCTTGAAAAGGGAACTCAGGCCTGGAATTGCAGTGCCTGCGCGCAGTTTGTTAAACTGCCATGTTATTCCAACAAGTGCACCCACTTGCCAGACCTTACCCTTCCCTTTCTATGCACATCTAACACCCCTATGGTGGGTCCAGGGTACCCCCTGGGCAGGGTGCAGTGCATGTGAAAGGTAGGAGATGTACTAAGGTGTGTACCATGTCCTGACAGTGAAATAATCTCCATTTTGTTTTTCACTGTTGAAAGGCCATCTTGCCCATAGGACAGAATGGGGAGGCTGTGTAATATGTTTTCCAGCCTATCTTCCCAAAGGCTTAAGATGGAGAGGTGAAGTTTAGTATGCCTGAACTCACAATGTAATAACACATCTTTTTATGAAGGTGGTTTTTGCATTGTGTGTTTAGAAGCCACTCTTTTAGAAGTGGCTGGGTTTTTGTGCTCTAACATTTCTGTGTGTCTCTGCCTGGTTGTGGATTGACTGTCTGGATTTGAAAGCGATAGGATCTGGGGAATGTCTTGACCCAGGGGAGGAGGTGAGACAGCAACAGGCTGACCTGCATCTGGAGTGTAGGGGGAGGAGTAGCCCCTAGAGGTGAAGAGGCCTGGGTTGCTGCTATAAAACAATTGTCCCATCTCCTGCTGAGTGAGTGAGAATCCAGACCCCCACTAATCAATGGAAGAAGGTGTCACTGGCAGGGAGGCACCCAGAACTGGTTTGAACAGGGGTCAGTGCCCCCTGAACACAAAGACTTCAAAGCCATTGAGGGGTATAACTATGAGAGCTGAAGCCCCTGAACTTTGGAGAATGGCTTGATCAAGATTGAACAAGACTGGAGCTACTTCGTGGTCAAGAGGAGCCTTTGCCAAGGAAGAAACAACTGAAGAGACTGAAGGATAGGACTGACCCTTGCTGTGTGTTCTGGGGCTGGCCTGCAGTTTGCTGTTTTAACCAAGGAAAGGCTAAAGGGACTTTGCTGTGTGCTGTGTCCCCCTGCTTGAAAGGACTTTGCTGTGCTGTGTCCTGAAGTAACTTATCCCCAAGGGCCCGAGGTGAGCTGGCTCCCTGTGGCGGAAACTCAGGAACACAAAAGTTTCCAGGAGAGTCTCAGCGACGCTGTGTGCGTGTGCTTGTTGCAGCCTGAGACCCTCGTAAGAAGTGCCCTGTGATCGTGGGCACCTGGAGTCCAAGCGAGGATCAGCGACACTGTGTGCGTGTGCTTTTTGCAGCCTGAACCCTTTGTGAGGATTGTCCAGTTATCGTGTGCACCGGAATCCAAGTGAGTCTCATCGACGCTGTGTGCGTGTGCTTTGTGCAGCGTGAGACCTTCATGAGGATTGCCTTGTTATCGTGCACACCCGGAATCCAAGTGAGTCTCATCGACGCTGTGTGCGTGTGCTTTGTGCAGCGTGAGACCTTTGTGAGGATTGCCTTGTTATCGTGCACACCCGGAATCCAAGTGAGTCTCATCGACGCTGTGTGCGTGTGCTTTGTGCAGCGTGAGACCTTTGTGAGGATTGCCTTGTTAACGTGCACCTGGAGTTAAAGTGAGTCTCAGCCACGCTGTGCGCGTGTTCTTCGTGCAGCCTGAGACCTTCGTGTGGAGTGCCCGTGATCGTGCACCCGAAGCTCAAGGGAGTCTCAGCGACGCTGTGTGCGTGTGCCCTGTGGCAGCCTGATATCTTCGTAGCAGTAGCGGACCGGACCGGCAGCCTCAGAGGAGCTGAGCCGCCGGCCGGAGCCCGCCATTGCCAATTCACAAAGATTGCATCGGAGGCCCAAGTCGTTGGACGAGGAGAGGAGGTGAGTTCGCGCCCCCCAGGTAACGTGTGTTGACTCCTGGGGCGTGGTGCGGGCTTGGAGGGAGATGCTCTCGGCCTCTCTCTCAGTCCAGCAGCGCGTGCCTCTGCTTTGGCTCGTATCGCGGCCCGTATTGCCAAGGGGGTGGCAGTTCCTGGGCTGGAGTGCGGAGCTGCACTTTTTGTTACACCATACCCATGTTGGGGGCAACTGTTGACAGAGGCTGACTGCGAGTCAGAAGGAGTGGCGGAGAGACCGCCTAAGGCACCATGATCGGTGCCGGAGTGTATTACACATTATCTTATTTCTGCATAACGAACTACCTGATTGTCGTATGACGCATTGCATTGTTTCTGCATAACGAACGACCTGATTAGCGTATTACGCATTGCATTATTCCTGCATAACCAACTACCTGATTAGTGTATTACGCATTGCCTTATTTCTGCATAACGACGTACCTGGTGGTTGTATTACGCATTGCATTATTTTTACATTGCAAAGTGCCTGATTGTTGCATTACGCATTGCATTATTCTTACATTGCAAAGTGCCTGATTGTTGCGTTACGCATTGCATTATTTTTACATTGCACAAGTGCCTGATTCTAGCATTACGAACTGCATAACATGGTATTAGGATTACAGTGGAATGTTTAGAAGTGCTCATTAATATCGTCAGAACTTACAAGGGCTGGCTGGCCTAACAACCAGCCAGGAGAAATATTACACATACTCATATGTTGGATTTATATCGTGTGGTCTTATCGTATATCTTTTTATATAAAATTTATACTCGTTTTTATAAAACTCGTGTGGAGTCTATTTGTGGTGTCATCATTGGGTTGCTGTGAGCGTGGTTGCAAATAATTTACACATTTGCCTTGAAGATAAGCCTGGCTGCTCGTGCCAAGCTACCAAGGGGGTGAGCCTGGGCGGTCTCAGAAGGTGACCTTCCTTTCCCTGACGTGGAAACGCGGGTCCCTATTTGGCCTAAGGTACCTACCTCAGCCAACCAGGGATCCCGGGTCTAACACCCTCCATATGTAGCCCAGAGTCGGTGGGGGGGTCAGATACGTCATGTGCACATAGTTAAACTGGATATATTTCAACCGGGTGTTACGGGAGATTCCTTTGTGTGAGGACAGGATTCTGCGCCATTCTGGGTCAGTCAATTCCCTACTCCGTAAGTCATGTAGGGGGGTAAGGGATGCCCCGGACAATGCTACATTAAACCACTTCACTTGGTGGCTAGCCTTGCCTAGTGTAAGTAAGGAGTGTAGCACCTCATGGGTCTCGGGTTCCTCCCGGCCCCATCCCCACAGCGCTCCAAAAGTACGGACCATGGCTTTGTATCAAAGGAATTGCCCTGATGGAAGGCCGCAGCCCTCAGCCAAGTCTTCGATTGGCATTAAGACCTTCTCTGTATAGCAGCCTCCTACCGTCTCCACCCCGCCTCCACCCAGGTCACTAGTTGGTCAGCGGTAAACACCGTCCGTGTATTGCCATGTGGTAGGCCAACCAGGGGAAGCACCGCTGTATACCAAGGAGGTCCCGCTGTTTTAATCTTGCAGCGTTTCCAGCACTATAGGGCTACGGATTGCAGTACCGACCTATAGGGTACAGGCACGGTTGGGTCTAGTATTTTAGCCAGTAGTAGGGTGGGGTGTGTTCCAGCTTCCATCATAAAAATTCCTTCCGGGTTCACTCCCTCCAGCCACTGCGCCAGCCATTGCATCTGGGCAGCTAGAAAATAGAGTTCGAAATTGGGCACTCACAGACCACCCTCCATCATAGGACCTTGTAACGTCTTCAACGAAACCCTCCATCTTCCCTCCCCCAGATTAAATCCCACAACAGGGAGTCCAGTTGATTGAACCATCCCGCCGGCAGCAAAATCAGGAGATTAATAAAGAAGTATAAGAGGCGCGATAACATGACCATCTTGGTGACAGAAATCCTAGCCATGAGGGGTAAGCGTAACGAGCACCAGAAGGATACATATGCCTTAAGGGACCGGAGAGCCCTATCTAAGTTTCCCTCCCGTAGGTCCTCCAGGGAGTGAAAGATATGGATACCCAAGTACTTAAAGGTATCAGGTGCCCAATTAAGGTCCATTGGGAGATCTTGGGGGCGTGGCAGGGATCCACCCACGGGGACCAGATAGGTCTTGGCCTTGTTGACCCGCAGGCCCGACAAGCTTTCAAAGCGTTTCAGGAGGGCCAGTGCTGTATCAGAGCCCACTACCGCATCCTGCAGGTTAATCAGGAGGTAATCCGCGTATAAGGAAATTACATGGCGTCGCTTATCTACTGTTAGGCCCAGTCCTTCGTCCCTTTGTCTAAATAATGCAGCCAGTGGCTCAATCGCCAGGGCAAAAAGGAGGGGGGACAGAGGGCAACCCTTTCTGGTGCCCCGAAAAATCGTATATTGGGCAGACACTGTTTTTCCTGTCATAACCTGAGCGGTAGGGCAGTCGTACAGCATTTTGACCTATTTCACCCAGTCTTCTCCAAGGCCCATGCGTACCATCACCGCAAATAGATAATCCCATCCTATAGAATCAAAGGCTTTTTCCAGGTCGATAGACAAGATAGCTGCTCGTGGAAGAGATCGCGCTTCAAGATGAAATAACACTGAGTACAATCTGCGCAAGTTAAATGAGGTGTTCCAGGCTGGGATAAATCCATTTTGGTCTGAGTGGATGAGTGCGGGCATTCAAGGAAGTAGGCGCATTGCCAGGACCTTACTAAGAATCTTAAAATCCATGTTGAGCATGGAGAGGGGTCTATAATCTACTACTTGGGCACCTGAGGTCGTGGTTTTAGGGAGCGGAATCACAAGTGCGCCCCTCGTGGATGGGGGGAGTCTTCTGAGGTTCAGAGATTCAGCATATAGAGTTACCAAGCATGGTGCCAGCTTGGAGGCATATGTTGAGTAGAATTCCGCCGGGAGTCCATCCGGTCCTGGTGTTTTGCCCGTGGCCATATTAGTAATAGCTCCCCGAATCTCCTGCAGAGTCAGCGGGCCTCCCAATGTTTCCTTTGCCTGTCAATCTAGTACCTGAAAATGCAAGGGGGACAAGAAATCTCTAACCTCCTCGGGCGTAGCTGGCACCGGGGCAGTATACAGGGCTTCGTGGTAGGCCCGGAACAGGGAATTAATCTCCTCTGGGTCGTGAACCGATACACCAGTTTCGGACTGGACGTGAGTTATTGGCGCCCCACGAATTGCGGGTCTAATCAACCATGCCAGCAAATGGCCCGGTCTCCCCTCCTCCTCCTGCACTCTGGTAAGATATGTCATATAGTCATGACATCTTAACCGCTCCAGCGTCTCATTGTGTAGGGCACGCACTTCTCGCAAGGCCGCCAGGGAGGAGGCATCTGTCCCTAGAGTGTTGTCTAGTTTCTGTAGTCTACCCTCCAAGTCCTCCAGCTACTTGTGCAGTTCTCTTTGCACTCCGATCGATTTCCCCAGGCAGTTTCCTCGAACTACCACCTTAAATGCTTCCCATTCCAGTAGCCCTGTAGAAGCTGTATTCTGGTTAGTCAAAAAACAGGAGTCAATCAAAGTGCCTAGGGTCTCCCGGAAGGGGGTGTCCTCTACCATTAACGGGTTAAGTCTCCACAAGGGAATCGGAGGGCGTCTCCCTAGTGGCTGGTAGGTCATCATTGAGGGGCTATGATCTGAGAGTGTACGTCCCAGATATTCAGTGTGTGTGATCGAACCACTGAGAGTAGTAGAGCAGAAAAATACATTGAGTCATGTATGTAGTTGGTGTATGGGGAGTAAAAGGAGTAATCCCTATCTTCCGATTGTTGTGTCCTCCAAATGTCTGCTATACCCCAACGGTTCCACCAGCCTGGAAATCCCGCAGCTGAGCGGTGGGCCTGGGCTCCAAGCAATGGTGGGTGTGAGCGGTCCAGTGTAATATCCGATACACAGTTAAAATCCCCCCAATATAATAGAGTCTGTCATCAAGGTAGCCATGTGGGGTGTGAGGGCATGAAAAAAGTTCACTTGATCTTGGTTGGGGGCATAAACACTACCGAGCGCTACGTCTCTTCCAGATAATTTTCCATTTATCAGCACATACCTACCCTCATGGTCTATCAAAGTATGTTCTGGCTCGAAAGGGACCCCGCCCGTACCCAGATTAACACCCCCCGGGCATATGCAGAGTAAGAGGTTGCACATATCTGCCCTCTCCATCTTCCGTGGAGTCTCTCCATTTCCCCACGCAGGAGGTGTGTCTTTTGTAGTAGAGCTATCTATATACCCAGCCACCTCAAGAACCTGTGCACATTGTGCCTCTTTGCCGCTGAGCCCATCCCCCTTATATTCCACGTAAGAAATTTCAAAGCGTTATTTGTGGATGTCATGGTGAGACATATTCATTCAAGCAGTGTTCTTACCTCTGCCCCCCACCACCCCACTCCCAAGCAATGAACATGGTGCCATCCCTGCAGAGGTTGTAAACCAAACCATGAATAAAACACCCGCAAACCCTAATTCCCCGATCCCAGAGCAGACTGGCAATGGCCATCCGCCCAAACTGTGGGAATAGCATCAGTCTTAGTGAAAGGAACCACACCTTGTTAGAGTTGGTCCTACTAGGGGGAAGCCAGCACTAATACAACAAGTTCTCAGTTAGGTCGTGTCGACCTAATTCGGTTCAAAGTACCGACAGACCATAGGACATTACCTGGAAGCGCAACTCGGCCCGAGAAGAAGCCAGAGCGGCGTTCATATATTGTGGTCTCTTAGATGATGTCATCAGCCGTTCCTGGGGTCACCTCTGAGTAGATGATAATGTCGGTATGTAAGGAGTCCGAGTCCCCAGTCCCCTTCCCTGAGTTGGAGCCCATTTCTGAAGCAGCTCCTGTGGTCTGCATAATCTTGGTCACAGCCTGAAGCGCTGCCGCCCTCTCCTTCTCAGTCTGCAACGAACTTGGCTTCCTCGGTGAGCCCTGTTTGGGTCTCCTTCTGTGGTCTCCGTGTTCGGGGCTCCCCCGTAGATTCTGCCGTAGGGGGCGGCTTCCTAGACTTATAGGCCTCCAGCCACTACTATGCCATCATGGGGTCCTCGCAAAAATGTGTTTTCCCATCTAACACAATCCGCAGATGGGCGGGGAACATCAGGGAGTACTGTAAGCCTCCCCCCTCAAGGCTTTTTTGACCTCCAGAAAGGAAGCTCGCCTCCGTTGAGTTTCAATGGTATAATCGGGGAGTATGGAAACATTACAATTGTCCACAACATACGGTCCTTCGGTCCTGGCCCTCTGCAGGAGTAGTGCCCTATCCTTGTAATGTAGGTGCCGGGCTACAACCGGCCGCGGGGTGCCCCGTTATGGGCGGGCGTGTCGGTACTCGGTGTGCCCTCTCAAGGGTGTAGAATGTAGACAGGCCCTCTGGTGCAACAACAGACCGCAGCCAGGATTCGAGGAAAGTGACCATGTCTCTGCCTTCCGTACCTTCCGGTAAGCCCACTACTCTGAAGTTGTTTCTTCGATTGCAGCTTTCTGCATCTTCAGCCCTATGCTCTAGTGTGCAAACTCTGTCCAAAAACTCTGCGACCTGGAGCGTCAGCGTTTGTTGTGCAGGGTGTAGGTCTGTAAGTGAGGACTCCTCTATGTTTACCCTGTTAGCTTCTGGTGTTCTGCCCTTAGGAGCCCCAGCCCTATCGACACAGTCCTAATGTCTTGATGCAGTGTCGCTTTAGTGTTGGCAATAGCTTCCAGTATTGCATTTGTACTGGGTCTCTGCCTTCCGTACCTTCCGGTAAGCCCACTACTCTGATGTTGTTTCTTCGATTGCGGCTTTCTGCATCTTCAGCCCTTTGCTCTAGTGTGCGAACTCTGTCCAAAAACTCTGCAACCTGGAGCGTCAGCGTTTGTTGTGCAGGGTGTAGGTCTGTACGTGAGGATGCCACTATTTTTACCCTCTCTGTTAGCTTCTGGTGTTTCGCCCTTGGTGCAGTGTCGCTTTAGTGTCGGCAATAGTTTCCAGTATTGCATTTGTACTGGGTCTGCACCAGTTGGATGTTCAATTTTCCTCTGATTTGGTTATGCTGCGTCATTGTCCTGGTCTGGTGTCGCCCCTGTCGCTTTTGCTTTAACCTTGCCCATCGCCACCCCAGAGAGTGGTAATCCCAGGAGGTGATCCCCGCAGAGCCGCTGAGCAGATCAGATTAATCTCACCGGGTAACCCAACAGTAGTACAGGCCAGTATTAGCGATATTCCGGTCCCAGCGTGCTGGTTCTTCACCAGGGTGTATTACTGGGGGAGGCCCACTAAGTCCCCGTTGCGCGTTTCCGGGTGCCTGCCTGTGGATAAGTACTTATGAAATGGGAGGGTGCCGGAAGCGATCAGGCTAGGTTACTCCAAGAGGGGGATATACCCCCTCCTCCTACTCTCCTCACCGGGCCCCGAATTGGGCCCTGAGCACGTCTGGTTTATCAGCCCCCTTGACTCTGGGCGTTTCCCTGCAGCACTGTGTCCCCCAAGCTGTGTAGAGATACATGCGTGATGCCACCCCCCGAATGTCCCAGGTCTGTTTTGAAGCCTGCTGGGGCCGTGTCACTCAACTGTTCCTGGGCCTCTCACTGTGAGGCCCCATGCTACATCTCTCACCAGGCCTCGAGGCCATCCGTGCAGCCCCCACTCACCGCATTTCCTGGGCTGCTGCCACCATGCACTCAAACCAGCGAGGGCGTGGGGTGCCGTACCCCAGCCGCGACAGGACCGCGGTTTGTTCTGCCTCCTAGTAACTACCAAGGAACGACCACCATGTCGTCGCTCGTATCAGCTTAATTTGAGTCGACCCCGTATCCTGACTGAGGGGCACTCGTGTTTACTCTGCATACATTTTTATCGTTGATGGACACTTGGCCTTCCAGCACGCATCTGGCCTTCTCATATCCTCGCCAGACGAGCATCTTCCCATTTTCAGCGTGCTGCTGCCGCCCACTGAACATCGGCCTGCAGACCCTGTTTGCCACCCTTGGAACCCCAGGGTCCGCCCAAATCACGTTAAGCGGCGGCCTGTCCTCCTCATCGCATAACCTTGTCTACAGCTTGACCCCTATCGCCACTTCAGTTCAGGCTTTACTTCATTACAGCTCGGGCAGTTAACCACGTCAAGCTTTACTGCACGGCACTTTTGGCCTGTTTAATCAGAAGTCTCCTTGACCTATAGAAATTTTCCCACCACTCCACTGTTCTATTACCCACGCCCTGAGGAAGGTGTTTGGCCATATCCGGTCTTCACACCGAAACGCGCGTCGGCGTTTGTGATACTTCTACTCTTGTTTGAGTTTTGTTCTACCCTTGTTTTTCCCCCCCTCTAGATAACCACTGTATCTGCCAATTTACTCTTTTTATCATTGTTTTAATGTATATACTTATGATATGTACTGAACATATTGGCGTCTTCAAAAAAATTTGACCCACATTTCCGAGGAAATTTGGGGGCTACGTTGTTGTTTATGTTGCTTTGTCAAATTGCGTTAGTCACTGTATGAGTGTTGTGAGTCTGAATGAAAGAGGTATGATAGTATGCTCGTATGTGTGAATGTGATTGAATGAGTGGTGCGACTGTATATATATATATTTTTTGCATTACATTTGTGTACCTTCTCATTTTTCATTGAAATAATAAATTTATTTTGTGATACTTCTGTTCCTTCTATTCTTCAGCACTGTTCAGACCATTATATCATATGACGTGATGCATATTGTATAATAAATAGGTAGGGGCCTTCCTTGTCTGATTGCCTTGTTGTCTCCCCTATGATTCCCCTACCTTTATCCGCCTATATAGGGGCCCCCTTTGTTTGATTGCTTGGCTCTCAACGGCAGAGCCTGTAGCCGCTGTGTGTCGGAGATGCCCAGCCCCCACCTTGGTAATCGCCAGCTCCGGGCCGCCAGGCAAGTCCTCTCTGGGCCCCGCAGCTGTAAACTGGCCCGCCATATTCTGTCTTTCGGAGGCGTCCCGACCCCGCAGCTCAGAGGGTCGCGGTTGCCATCTTCAAGCAGCCCTGTTCCGATTCACGGTCCCTCACCTGTCGGGATTTCAGCGCTCTCACAGCGTCCCGGACTGCTCTCACAGCTCACTCTGCTCCCCCTAGGTCAGGGGCTAGCGCGACCAGCAATGTTGGAACTGGTCCGTCAAAGGTTTAGCAGGATCAAAGCTAGGCCTGCACGGAGCTGTTTGCTCATGTGTCCGCCATTGCTGGCAGCCAAGCCACGCCCCGTGAAGCGTTTTTATAATATCGAGAAAATAATACAGTTTATAATAATGTGCAGAATTGACGTGTAGGCTTTAATTAAAGAGATTTCTGTTATTAATATTCTTTTAGGCAAGAAGAAGTACTGCAAAAGAGGACATACTGTGCTACAGAATTTTGTTAAGATTGGATTAGAAGTTAGGTCTCAGCCCCCTCTTCATCTGCTATATTAAACTCCTTTACACTTGTCCTACTGCACGAGTCCGCCTGAATGTGCTGATATCCGATCCCATTGAGATTCCACGCGGAACGCGGCAGGGCTGCCCGCTCTCGCCTTAGCAATGGAGTCCCTGGCTGCTAGGCTCAGGCAGCATCATGCGGAGTGAGGAATCGGCTTCTCTACAAGGGGGCTGATCATCTCACTAAACGCTGATGACTTCACACTGTACATCAGCAACCTGCGCGCAAACTTAGAGCCAATAATACGGGAATTGATACACTTCGGGGGACTATAAAGCATTAACATTAACTGCGGGAAGTCAACTCTCTTCCCGCTCACTGACCACACATGTCCATTTAGCATTGAATACCCTTTTGAAATGGGCAGAGGGCCCAGTGCGATATCTGGCCATCTGGCTCATCCGAGACACACAGGAGTTGTGGACAGCCAACTTCGGTTGTGCAGTTAAATTGGATCAAAGAGCGCATTCCCATATGGACCAGGCTGCCGCTCCCGATGGCAGTCTGAATTGCCATAGCCAGGATGGTGGTACTACCTACGTTTCTATAGCTATTTCTTAATGTCCCCTTGTCACTCACGAGAGCCTTTCAATAGCAATTCCATCACTTCTGGAGCCACCCCACCCCATTTCAACCTCATGTGGCGATAGAAAAAGACTGTGCAGCTCCCTGGCCCCTAAACACAGCACTATATGCCCCTCATCAAATACCTAGGGTGGAAATTGACACGGTGGAGTGTGTTCAATGAGCATGGAGTGAAATACAGAAAAGGGCCGGACACACTCAGTTATATACTCCATCAATCCCGCTATGCGACAACCCCATGATGCCGCCGACACAAGAACAAGGGGCTAAACAGAGAGCAGGCTGCCTAAAGGTTCTGGCATTCTCAGACCTATACTTGGAGAATATGTTACTACAAACACTTCCTCCAGATCCTGCACACCCACCAACCACTCTAGACCAGTTTCTATATTACTAGATTAGGGCCACATGCGCACTATTCACGCAACCTTTCCCGCACAGCCCCTGACACTCCAGGCAATTGATCATATTCTCACCACACACTCTCCTCGCAAACTGATAATGCAGCTCTATTCTGTAGTCCAACAGAGCTCTCCAGTGACGATCCCCAGAGCTAGAGAGAGATGGAGCGTGAGCATAGGCCCCGAATTAACAGACTCGCACTGGACTTTTTTGCTGTGGACAGCTGGAAGCGTTATCACCTAACTACAAGCTCCGGCTGATGCACTTCAAATTCTTACACCAAATATATCACACCCCAATACAACTGCACAAGCTGGGGCTCGCCAGCGACCCTAGCTGCCTGCGGTGCAGCGCCCCAAGCGCCTCTTTTCTCCATCTGGCTTGGGAATGCTCAAGGGTGGCTACATACTGGAAGGAAGTGCTCTTGACTATTCATACAATGCTAGACCTTCACATTGATTGCACCCCATTGGTGGGTTTCCTCAGCTATGTCATAGACGTGCTGACAAGTACCCGCAAGCTAACTGTTATGCTACTGCTCCTCACCAAGATCAGGGTGGCGATAAACTGGGAAAGGCGCCTGGCGCCGAGGATGGCTGACTGGATGCAGCTTATTGCTCTGACCAGCTGTCCCATTACTGGGACCTGATGCCACCACGATCCCGCCCTAAAGATATCTGGGAACCCCTCCTTGCTTACCTGAGATCCAGAGATACTGAAGCTCCATAAACACTGACAGATACTCCGTACTGCACCACTATGGCCACATGGCACACAAGATAGGCCCCCTCTATGCTGCTGCAGTCCGCCCCTTTACTGACATCCCTCTATACATCTCATGTAACGATGAACTATTATGCTGCAATACTGTGTAAAACATAATGCTGATTTCTCAATTCGGATGATGGTGGGCTCGGGATTCCTATCCAGCGACTAATGTTGTATGCAGGTGCTAATCGGTGTACTGTTCTATCTCTTTCTGTTGAGTTTATTCTCTCCTATGTTTATGTGCCATCGATAAAATGGTATTCAAGATGTTAAATGCCTCATACGTGATATCTCGGTATTTCAAAATGTCAATGAATAAACATTTTTTTAAAAGATTGGATCAGAAGTTATCAACGATCACTAGTCTGCATTAAAAAAATGACTTCCCATCACCAGGCCCCCAGAAAATAAATCACCTTGGGAGAAGAAGAGGATGTCTGTTTATTGACTCTGACTGCTGGCCTGCCTACAGAAAGACTACGGGAGAACTGCTTCTTCTTGTACCCTTGATGTGTAAGTGCTCTCACGGGTCAGTCCGTGTTGCCTCTGAGACAGAAAACGCTGAAGAGAGGGGGCCCCCTATGTAGAACACCCAGCTGACCAGTTGGCAGAGGACTGAAATTGACTTTGCTGGAGCTCTTGCTGGTTTGAGTGGTTGGTCTTGCTTTCTATTACGGAACTCTGGCCTGGAGCCTAGCTGTTTGAGCAGGGGCGGTGCGTCCATTGGGGCGCTGGGGCGTTGTCCCACTAATGCACATGGCCCCAAAGTGTCGCGTATAATTAATAAGCAGCAGACCTACAGGAGTATTACTTGAAGTCCGTGCCGGTCACTGATGATCACCGGGCGACGCCCGAGCAATCATCAGGACAAGGGGGTGGTGGTGACGTCGGGTCTAGCGCACTTAGTGCGCATTTTCAGTTCTGGGCTGGTCCTTTTTCTGACCAGCCCGAACATGCGCATTAGCCTGCAAATTAGAAGAGCGGGGGTTGCTTCATGGCGCAGCCCCGGTCTCCTAATGGGCGGGTGTGTACCCCTGCCCAAGCCAATCCTGGCGCTGCTGGAGCAGCGTCTGGATTGGCTTAGTCAGAGCGAGGCACGGGATTTGGGAAGCGTTAACTGTAGTCGGACTGCTGCGCCACACACACGACGACAAGACGACGACGACACACCTCGTGTTCTGGCGCGAGGGCCGAGGCTGCTACTACTGCTCGTCGTGGGTGGCTCGAGTCGTGCAGTGCTCCGGTAAAGAAGAGACTGGACGAGACTTCACGACTTAAAGTAAGTATTTAAAGTTACTCAAAGTTTGAAGATGCTGAGCTGATGACCATAAATATACTATTTTCCTTTCACCCGCGCCACCAAGCTGATTGTTGTAAGTAATAGTACATTTTAAATTACTTACAGCAATCAGCTTGGTGGCACGGGTGAAAGGAAAAGAGTATATTAATGGTCGGCGCTTTGATTGTGCACTTTAGAGAGCGCAGAGCAAAGTTAACATGAGCAATTCAATATTTATTTGCTGATATGCACGCAGCAAAATTGATGCTGTGTATCATGCATTGCACATCTGACTTGGCAATTTTTCACCAATGATGGAGCAATTTTGTACCAGCATAAACACTTACTGAATGGCACAAAATAAGATTTCCTCTGACTGGGCTGTGCAAGAACATTTCCACAAAGTGAAACTTGCACTATTTTGCACTAGTGAGTTAATGCCAAGGTTGGTGCAAAACTCTTGGTCACCAGTACAAAATTGTTCAGTCGCTGGTGAGAAAAGGTTTTGCTCTGTTGCTTGTACCAGCAACACTTTTTTTCCAGAATGGCCTTAAAGGTGTTTTCGCTCTTTAAATGGAAATCATTCCGCTGATATGTTAGAGCACAGAGGGTCCCTGCCTGGGCAGGTCACTTAGTGTCATCTATTCATATCGCCAATGTACATGAGTGTTATCAATGAATAGCAACAGGAATAATTCCGCTCTTCAGCCATTCCTGCAATAGCCTGCTTTAATAATACGCTAAAAATAGCAGCACACTTCAAGTAAGTCTGAACCATCTTGTTCAACACATGAAAACTTTGCACCATCTTCAAATACCATCACAAGCAAAACTCATTAAATGCAACACAATAACAACGTTTTTGCAATGCTCTTCTGTTATAGCAGTGTACAACAAGCACGCACCCATGTCACCTGCTGTGTCATTTTAAAAGATATGGTCCCCATAGACAATAACGTTACTTTGTATTTTCCCAAAGGCGTTTGTTTGATTTTACTTTTAGTTTCGAACAGTTATTTGGAGCAGTGCTGTTCTGTGTTTGCTTTTGACTTTCTTCAAGTTGGCAATATTAGAATTGATATTCACTAGGAGCTGACCCATTTCTCCTCCTTCATTATTCTCCACTGTACCGTGACCCTTCTGCTCAACAGTGCTATCCATCACCTTGTCAGTCCTCTCTGTTTCCACTCATCATTCCGTCTCCCTCCCCGGACCCTGCCATACTTGACATATCATACTGATTACCTGAGGGAAATCTATGTATTCTGCTTGCCACTTCCGGTACCACAATGGTTACGTTTGTACATCTTCTCCAGTGGTCTGTGGCACAGCAGACATGAAATCCCTTGGCTCTCACGGCTTTCCAACATGTATTTCAATTAACATTAGGCAGAGTAACCAAACTCTAAAAGATGGCCTATTTGCATACCGAACAGCATCTTTTTACTGCCACGGTTCATATATGACTTTAAGTGACCCTCTACCATACATTGTGTCCACTTTGCAAGTTACTGAGCACATCTGTGACCATATAGGGAACAAGGACGAAAGCAGAGTGCCTTTATATGGTCATACAACTTTGAGGTGACTTACAAAATATTTTTATTGTACTGATGGGGGGATTTTATTCTGTATAATACATAATAACACTCATCCTTTCATACTTCCCAAAACACTTAGGGCCAAATATAATTAGAAATGATGCAACTCATCAACCAAATTTGCTGCACTGTGTTGCGCGAAAGGGAGGCAGCAGGACAGAACCATATCTAAAAAGACATGCTTAAAAAGCAGAAAAATGTGGCAGGCTGGGTCAAAGTAGCAGAGAATGGCGATACAAAATAATGCAGCACTTTCTACATGGATGTCATGAGAGACAATTAAGATTCACAAATTCTGGGACAATTCAAACATAGCACCAGTTTACACACAGCGTCACAACCATGGGTTATGCCTGTTTCTACTATTCCAGCGCCGTGATATACATTTTTAAAATAGGTCAGGCAACCCTAAGGCCTTCCTCTGGGTGCAAACAGACAGATAATTGGGTTCTAAGAATCTTTCAGACAGGCAGTCAATGGTCCCATGTATGCACAGCACACCAGTTATTATTAGACTCCTTTCACCTGGAGTTGCCTGCCCCAATCTGCCTCACATTCAACGTGAGGAAAACCAATACAACGAACGGCAATGTGTATTTACGTTTGAACAAATGAAACTGAAGTTCCTAATTGATCTCAAATATCTGCATTTATTTGTATTCGCAAAATGCCAAAATAGATGTTTTACATGTTCACCCCTTGCTCTGTGAAAAAACTGTTTGATGCAATTGACTCTGAGTGGCATATGTTAGCAGCCATTGGGTTAACAGTACATGCCTAAAGCAAAGGCGAGTGCACCCATCAACGTTAGACGTCAAACGGAGGGAATTAAGCTGAAGGTGAAATGCATTTTTAATTGTTAACTTCAGATGAAACGGCACCTATTCATATTGAAAGTGCAAAGTGCTTGGTAGCCATCTGTCAGCAGAAAAAAATGGCATCCCACATACAGTCGTAAACAGCTAGTTTTCCTCCTCTAATTAGAGAACAGAGCAGCTCAGGCAGGGGCGGTGCGTCCATTGGGGCGCTGGGGCGTTGCCCCACTAATGCACATGGCCCCAAAGTGTCAATGAGTCACTGCTTTTGTCAGAGAGATCCTTTTGTTACTTGCAGTTTGTAAGTTAAAATGCTAACATAGAACAGTGAGCTATTAACTGTCATCTAAGAGCTGCATGCAAACAGCAAGGTAAAAATTAGAGCGTTATGTTTTTGTACCCCAGTCTTTGCTTGATTATCCTAATGTTTCAAAAATTATTTGTTATATTTTAATTTGCAGCACCTGGTAAAGCCTGGCAACAGCATTACCTAATTTTTGGCCCATTTTTGGGCGAAGAACAAGAGGCCTCAACCTCCTTTGCTGCTCTTTCACCCCAGCTACAACCCAGCAAACACCGGTGTTAAAGGTAAGGAAACTGATGCTATATTTTTTTACACTGGAGTTAGGGCTATGTATGTGGTCACTCTACATGGTGGTTGGGGTGGGGGCACATTTTGAACATTGTACCCTCAGTGGATGGAATTTACTAATAGCCTTAGCCCTGTGCTTTGGGCAATAACGGTTGTTAAAGGCACTATCTATTCCTTGTTTAACCACAAAGACCCCAGATAAGACCTAGGGAAGGGAACTAGAGGCACGGGGCACTAGGAGCAGGCAGCCTCCAATGAATAATGTTTAACACAAAAAGAGCCGCTCCCAGTATGGTGACCTGAGTGCTACAGTGTTATTTTGTGAGTGCGGCTAATTAATTCAAGCCCTATCAAATGAGACCTACTAGCCCCATAGGAGGACCCCTTTGGTCAAGCGTGTTTGAGGGAAATCTCCTGCCTCTGCACCAACGTCTGCCTCACTGGAGGAGGTGAGGAACACGGACGTAGGTGCAGAGGCAGGAGATTTCCCTCAAACACGCTTGACCAAAGGGGTCCTCCTATGGGGCTAGTAGGTCCCATTTGATAGGGCTTGAATTAATTAGCCGTACAATGGTGGAGTGTGATAGTGATCACCCCACTCAGTGGAACCCTGCCAACATAGCACGTAAGGGTGGAGCACGATTGAGTAACATAGGCCCTGGTGAATGCCACGGACCCTTCTGGGCCAATAGGCAGAAACATGTCGACCACTTACATCACGGTGGGGGGACAATAGAATCCCCAACACACCGATCATTCATTTTATCCACCATACAGATGCCAGTTACATTAAAAAAGTTTGACATCTGTAATGGCTTTTTAAACCTCACACTTTTTTTTTAAAAGGCCCCCACTTAGCTTTAGAAGTGCATCCCTGTCATCAGGTGTATGCCCGCCCTCTATCAAACCAAGTTTTTAGAGGGCGAGGACTGGCCAATGATGAAGCATGACACCAGGTGGTGTGTGAGACCAGCCTTTTACTTTTTGTGAGATGCCTGCACTCACAAAATAACACTGTAGCACTCAGGTCACCATACTGGGAGCGGCTCTTTTTGTGTTAAACACTATCTATCACTTCAAGCAGAGTCTGTTTCAGTGCCTTCAGCAACCAGTATGGCACACAGAGGCAGCAGGCAGTAAGGATGTATTTTTAGCAGTCATGTTGTGCAAAGGAGAGCTGTTGGAGATCTATTGCGATAATGCACAAGATATATGTATTTATACTGAAATTTGATATAATTGCACCAAACCTTATACGTTGCACTTTGATTATTGACAGGTTTCTTTAATATTGGTAAGGCCAGCATCGGCATGAATACAGTAGAACAGCTACTTGCAAGGTCATTCTTTGGAAGGACACGTGAAGAGAAACTACAGATAAAGCAATTAGGACCTGATCGGCCTGACCTGAAACTACAACAAACTACCCAGGACAGAGGAAAGACTTACACACGTACATTCTCAAACACCTGGTACACAAAAGCTGATTGGATTACAGGGTGTGTGTCAAAAAAATCTCTGTTCTGCTTCCCCTGCATGCTGTTTGGTGGTGAATTGCCTTGGACAAAACAAGGAGTAATAGACTTGAAGCATTTGTCTGACAAAATCAAGAAGCATGCGCACCCAAGAAGCCATATGGAAAACCTGACGAGACTGGGAATGTTGGGAGACACACCGATTGAACACCACATAAACGACGCATACCGGAAAACAATACAGAAACACAATGAAGCAGTTGATAGGAATAGACACATACTAGCAAAAATAGTTGATTGTATTTGTTTCTGTGGTGCTTTCGAACTGGCATTGCGAGGCCATGATGAATCGGAAAGTTCCTCAAAACCTGGAATATTCAGAGGCCTTGTGGATTTAATAGCAAGCATAGACCATGACATGGAAGCACATTTAGCAAGTGCTACAGTCTTTAAGGGCACCTCTAAAACAATACAAAATGAACTCCTTGAGTGTATGCTAGAAATATTGAGAAGCCATATTGTCCAAGAGGTGCAAAACACAGACTTTGTGGCTATTCAGGCTGATGACACCACTGATGTGGCCACAAAAACACAGTCCGTATTAGTCTTTCGGTACCTTGACAATGACAGTCAAGTTGTGGAGAGGTTCTATGGTTTCATACATTTAAGAGACTCTAGTGCAGAAACCATTACTTCAGCTATACTGCGTCAACTTAACCTCATTTTTCCAGAGCTGCCTCAAAAAAAAAAACTTATTGCACAAAGCTATGATGGTGCGTCCGTAATTAGTGGAAGCCTTGGTGGAGTACAGAAAAGAATTAGAGATGAGTACCCTAATGCTCATTATGTCCACTGTTACGCCCACCAACCTAATCTTATTATGCAACAGGCAGTATCAAGGATCTCAGAGACACAAATTTTCTTTCAGGATGTAGGAGGCATGGCAGCATTCTTCTCACGTTCCCCCAAAAGAACGGAAGCACTTCAGGAGATTGTGGACAAAAGGCTTCCAAGGGGATTGTCAACTCGTTGGAACTTTAACATACGTACAGTCAACCTAATATATAAACATAGGGAGGACCTTGAGAAATGTTTTGACGCCATTGAAGCCAATGAAGGCTTTGATTACAGAAGTCAGAATGAAGCCCGTGGCTTTGCTAGAACACTACAAGACAGAGAGTTTCAGTTCTTTCTGTTTTTATTTCATGACATAATGTTTTATGTCGAGATATTATACAACCAGTTGCAAACACGAGCCATAGATACTGTCTCTGTGCAAAGAGATACCAGTATGTTTGTCACCAACATCAGCAAAGTGAGAGATGGGGTTGACAATTTAGACAGCAGACTGCCAAAGGGTTCTACTTTTTCAAACAGCAGGAAAAACATCAGCAGTCTGGTCCAAATTGCAAAGGAGATATGTGACATTGTAATTGTGCATGCCCAAGAACGTTTTTCTTTCACCAAACATTTGGTGAGTGCCGCATTATTGCAAAGTGAACAATTTGCAACATATGATCAATCCTTTCCTGAGCAAGCTCTGAATGAGGCTGTGGAAGCTTATCCTATGCTCAACAAAGAGGACCTGAAAACTGAGTTGACTGTACTGTACGGAATGAGTGTATACCGGAAGGCCAAAGGTGCCATTTCTTTGCTGGCTTTAATTCATAAACTTAATATGGAAAAGTCACTTACAGAGACAGTGGCTTTACTAAAAATTGTCATTACCACTCCTATGACAACAGCAGAGTCTGAACGATGTTTTTCCACCTTAAAGAGGATTAAGACATTCCTGAGGAACACCACACTTGAGGAAAGACTGAATGCTTTAGCAATGCTCTCTATAGAGAGCGACCTAGTTAAAAGAATCCCAGACTTTAACGTTCAAGTTATTGAAAAGTTTGCTGCTCTTAAAGACAGACGTGCTGATTTTATCTACAAAAAGTGAACAATATATTGAATGCTGCTAGTTTGCGACCTGTTTAGTTGTTTGTTAAATAAAAAACATCTGTGAGGTACTCAGAAATGCATTGTATCTCGAAGTCTGTTATGAAGCTCTGTGGTTATACTGAATAAGCACCTACCTATGTTATATGACTTCTCTTTATTAATATAATAACTGCACTTTCACAATTGCTTTATTAACCTTCCTGCTTTCTCAAATTTGCTTGAAAATGCACCATTTGTCCACTTTTTTTTCAAAATTTTCTCGGGGGGAGAACCCCCCAGAACCCCCCTTTGGTTGTTCGGGCTCGCTCGCTACGCTCGCTCGGTACGGTGCTCTATGAAATTCATTTTCCGCCTCACCACTTACAAATGTCACCAGCCGCCACTGTGTTTGAGAGCAGTAAGAGTGACCAAGGAGAATTCCCCAGCAGCTTCAACATTTAGGACTTAGTCATGTTTTTCGACTTCACTGAACCACAAGAAGATGCTGAGGCTACCAAGAACAGGCCTTGATGGGCAAGATTTCAAGGTTTATTCCTTTCTACACTTTTTGTTGTGAAGAAGAAAGCTTCAGCAGCAGGAGCTTCTGGTGAAGGCGTCTGTGTCCTGCTCAGTTACAGCATTCAGCCTTGCCCTCCTGTATAATATCCAACTTCAAAACTCTGAAGGGAAAACTTGGGACTAAGAAAAGGTGAAATAGTAAACCCACTAGTGCCTCTCCTCACTATAAATTGTTTCCAAATTTTGAAAACTGTGTAACTCCTTCACACACTTTCATATAGAATAGTAAAATTGCAATTGGAATGTATGAGACCATCACTCTTTGTGCTTTACAGAGAGGCCAGTGATTGGATGAGTATTTTAAAGAAGAACACTTTTACGGAGCCCTGAGCATTACAGCCAGAAACTCGCACTGCCTTCAGCCTCAAATCCGTAGTTCTTATCTGTGCCATCATGCCCATCCGTCCATTACCCAAACTCCCCTGACTCCTAGACACAACTCAGTTCACAGTGCACAGTATACAAGACACATGTGTTACATGAAATTGATAACTTCAGAAACACAACATTTTGGAAAGAAAAACACTTAGGTAACCGGGACACATATACCAAGCAACATATAACACCGAATACATCACTGATTTGGATTACCTTGAGTTTTTGCACACAATGTCAAGAGAGATATCTTTATGCTTGCTTGAAAAGTAAAGAACTTGAAAAGCATGGCCCAGTTGAGGCCCATTTGAGAGTCTGTTTTTAAATACTGCTAATGATGAGCACCCACCTCACATAAAGTCCGGCTCTTACACATATTCACACTCATATATGCTCTATCAAATTCACACTCTCTGTTTCTCTCTCAGGTTGTAATGACAGATAGCCCATTAGTGGTGTATAAACAGGACAGCACCAGTCTCACAGTACTTACACAAAACAATTGCCCTATCAAAAAGCATTTTTTTCGAGATCAAAAGATTCATTGTCCCTTAAAATAAGTCTTGTATTGTTTTACTGCTTCCTTTTTCTTTTTTTTCAGGTTTCATGGTGAGTGGCTGCTTTCCTCCACTGAATAGTCAGTGTTCTCTTTTCACTTTTCCACCTGAGGTCTTTATTCATCTCTAGCTTTACAAATGGTGGGAGAGACCAGAGTAGGTGAGATTAATCGTCACCAGATGCCTTAATACTCCTGTAGAGAGTTCAAGTACCCAGTTAGTGAATTTATGGGCAACATTGTGACAGTAACTTAAACTCCTCAGTGTGGTTGATGAACTGTTCTTGTCCACAGCATTACCTTTGTAGTGTGGTTTACGTAAATGGTTCGTCCACTGCATTGATAATGAAAATCCTCCTCATGCAAGCACCAAAACAATTTTATTTCTAAAAAACTAAATTGGGGCACAATGGAAAGGCTTCCTTGTGTCCTGGGTTCGTTGTTTGTTTTATTAATTGTGATGAGCATGGGCAAGTGCTCCCCCAGTTCTACAAAATGGAACAAACTTTCTTTCCCCATCCCCTGCCCCACCCCAGACACCAGGGAAAAATACTTTAAAATAATGAAGGGGTGAACAAGCCCACTAGACACCAGGGAAAATAATATAAAAAATAAGGGATGGGGTGGGCTACCCTGGCTCTCACCCCTGCCCAGATCCCAAAATGGCCGTATGGCATTTCAGCCCCTCTGGGGTGGCATATTGTGGATGTTTTCTACCAAACTGCCCCGAGCAGAAAGCCTACTAGACACCAGGGGAGAAAGAACAAAAATAAGAGAAGGGGTAAGGTTGACTGCCCAGGCACCGGCCATGCCTGAACGCCAAAATGGTTCTAACAGTCTTTATGCCCTTCCGGGGGAGAGATTGGAGGTACTTATCCCCAATCTGAAACCGGAGGGGCAGAGAGCCCAATAAACACCAGGGAAAATACTGCAAAAATGAAAGAATGAAGGGGGGGGGGGGGCACTCAGGCATCGGGTCATGCTTCCACCCCAAAATCGTCCCAGCAGTGTTTCTGCCCCAGAATACTCACTAGATACCAATGATTATATATATATATATATATACATATATATATAGGCGGGCGTGTTGCTTAAAAAAACACAAGCGGTTTCAGCTGAAGCAGCGCATGTCCGGCCTGCAGTAAGAGAAACTCAATAAAGTAAATAGTGCTTTTAGACTAAATACAGGGGTATTTGGGGCACGCGAGAAACATAAGTGAGCTGCCAAACACAGAGCACACAAAAATATTTTGCTGATGTAATGGAAATTTCTGCTGGAGGTTAAGGTACATGCAGCGCACTCTTTTTTTAAAATCAAACGTAATTGACAAGAATGATAACTTTCTCCCAAAAAAGTAGGAATTGTCCATCGAATGTTGAGACAGGTGGTAACAATCTGAGCAAAGTGCCCTGCGAGAAAAAGCATCACTAGTTGTTAGTTTAAGCATACTACGACAACCCAACACACTCCTATCGTATCTCATAGAGCGGAGTTTATTTATTTATGTATGTTCAAATAAATAGTACTACGTATATTTATCTATTAAATAAAAACAATTACATCTCAGTTGATGTTTTTCTCTATATTCGCAATAGAAATGACATTGACAGATTTCAGCACCACAATGAAGCCGATCAACAACAAAAATGTTGTCAACTTCTGAGGACCCCCAAGATGATATAAATCACTTTTGGCAGAAAATGAAAATGTCTGCGTTTTGATTGTGTGGGTGGGGTGAAAGTGTGTGGTGTGGGTTGGGGGCGGGGGAGTCACAGGTGAATTTTAATTTTGACATACCAAGGGCATTAAAAATAAAATCCTGAAACGCAAACGGGGGCATAAGTCTACATGCAACGGAAACGGGGGCTCCTTTGCTCAGAGACGGGCTGTGCCGTGTGAAGGGTGCACCCACCGGCTCCCACAACAGCTCTTATTTCGGAGAGGTTTTTGTTTCCACACCTCAGATTCCTGCCTAAAGCTCTGTGTCAAGCTTTGTTCTGCCATTTGGGAAGCTGTGCCCGAAGACGATTCTCTGTCCTCTCCACACACCCTTCCTACCCTTGAAATGATGTAGCGCCCCACAAATGACACCATGTCGCCATGTTGTGTCTTCCCCAGTACTCTGAGGAGCAGAGAGAAGGAACACCTCGCTCGGAGCCTCCTGCCTTCACGTTCCTTTCCTTTCTGCCCTAAAGATGTTTAAAAAAATAAATATTTGCAATGCCATGGGTCTCGCATTTAAACGCAAGACCTATGGCATTGCAAACAAACGGCCGCCATTGTCCCCGCTTCGAAAGTGAAAGCGGGCATGGCCGCGCTGAATGTAAGCTTAGCACGTCGTCGTGCCTAATGTAGGAGAAGCTCAATAAAGAAAAAAAAAGTACATGTACCGTGTAACAACCAAGTAAAGGGGCCAGGAGCCGTGGGAGGATACAAATGACGACATGGCTGTACTAAGGAGGGACTAACAGGCCTATTAAGGAATCAAACACCAGCATTTACGAAGGCCAAAGACACAAGCCAATGAAAAATATGGGCCGGGCTTCTCCTCCGTACTCTACCTACAACAGATAGCCAAAGCAGTGCTTGCGCCCTGGCTCAGGTTCAACCTAAAAAGCACGTTGGAATATGCACACAGTGTATGTGTGCGCTACCATCTTGAAATGTTAAGCAAAATGTTTAAAGATGAACTCTCGCCAAGAGTGTGGCAGCTGGCCAGAAATTAGCAAGGGGGCAGGGCCAGCAATAGGACGCAGGGTAGGGCTGATATTTGGGAGGGGGGTTAAATAAAATGTGAATGGGAGCTAAAAGAGATGGGTAGGGGTCAGTGCGAGAAAGCGGAAGACATAATAGTTCCTAGCATGCACTGCAAAGGCAGGTCTGACAGCAGTGAAAGTATACATCACTCAATCAAAACACTGTGTATGTGAAGTGCTCTGGAGTGGGACAGATACAAGAATTGGGAGGAAAGCAGCAGATCAGAGCAGGGTAGTGAGGTAGAAAACAAAGCCGTCCAACCATGAGCGAAAGGCTGCCCCAAATCCCACTCTGTATATGTAATTGTTTTGAGGCAATAGGTCTCCAATGCACAGATCAAGCTGTCTGTAGCTGAGACCTAAAATTATTCTGGATTAAATTACACCTAATTTAGCATGTGCACAGAGACTAGTTATTTCACTTTGCTGTTACTAGTTTGATGTAAATCCATTTAGTAGTTTTTCTGTGTTTCTAAAAAGACTGGACAGGAAAACACCCAACTGCACAGATCTTTGTGTGCTTTTCACAATTGTATAATTAGAAGTGTAAACAAATTGGCAGTTTGGAGCTGAGCATTTGGCCCTATATGTTATTGGTGATATAGGCTCCCTACAGACTGCCATAAAATCTGTGGACATCTTTCTTGAAAATATTTCATTGTACCTATGGGAGTGCAAAGACTAGGGGCAATTTTTGGACACACCCTCACCAAGGAAGGAGAAAAGGTTTTCTTATTTTACCTTTTTTTTAGGACAGTTGCCTGAGTCCTAAAATAGCTGGCGCAACATTGTTGTTGATGTTATGGCAGCCAATCAGATGTAATCTTTTTGTCGACTCTGCGGATCTTCTACTGATTGAAATTTACATACATTTAGAACCTCAATTTCTCAAAAACTACTGAATGTATTTACACCAAATCACAAAAAAGCATGCTTTACGGATCAAGATTTTGCTTTCTGCCAACATTGGTGTAATTCCGTTCAGCTATTTTTGCGTCACTGATTACTTTTTCCTATGGAACATTGCATGGGGAAAATGTATTTTGGGACCCACCTTTTTTCTCGGCCCGCTGCTAGATGGATCATCCCAAAACTTTCCAGAAAGGAACTGAGGTAGATGAGACATTTTATTGAAAATGTTGTGAAGATTCATCAAACGTTTCGAAAGTTATAAGCAAACCAAAAAGTAAATTTCCTATGTGTGGTCCTAACTATAACTACCCAGTGGCAACAGCCACTGGGTAATGTGAGTTGCTTTTTTCATTTTATTGATTTTTACATATAAATACAAAGGGGGTGATTACGATGTCGGGCGGACGACACCAACGTGGAAATGGGACCGACCGACCTCAGGTCGGCGGTCCTGACTACCTAATCATGGTGCGACTGAACACTGTTCGGTCGCATACTCCCATTCCTCTATGCCCATAGAGGAATGGGAGTCTGGGTTCGTCCCAGCTGGTTTAATTTTCGACCGCCAGCATTGTAATGCGGTGGTTGGAAATTAAACCGATATGCGGCCTGGAAAGGCTGCGACCGATGGTTGGAGCCTTTCCAGGCCGCATCGTATTCGTCCTCTATGTGTTTCTTGGTCTCTTGCTATTTTTTTAAAGAGAAAAGTACAGTAAGCGAGTGTTCATTTGAGTGACTCTCAATGTTGTTATTCATGAATTCTGGCGAATATCTGTATGGACAGCATGCAGGGTTTCAAAAGTTATCAGAGTTCCTTAAATGAGTGTAGAATTGCCGATATGAGAGCATTATTGTATTACACATGTATACTTATATTGCTAAAAGTTGATAGTTATCTAGTTGATGTTCTCAGTTAAATAAATGTGCAAATGCATAGCCAGAGGTTTAGCACAGCTGGGACTGATGGTGGTGAAGGAAGTGGCCCGATTCGGGTCACTCGGGTCACTAATGACCACCTCTCAGCCTTCCATACAAATGAAGAGTCGGTCCGACAGTAGAGAATACAAACCAATATTTGTTTATTCAGGTACACTCAGAGTGGAGCCTAGTCTGCCCAGTCGCTAAGAGTGCTGCAGAGAGACTGAAATCGACAAGCATAAAGATACATTATGAACATTTCGTAACTGGGCTAGAACATGCCCATAATGGAATTTTCCAGGCAGGTGCTGCAAAGCAAAGAAATACAGGGCATAAGTTTCTATTCTGAGGCCAGGCACACACTATCTACTACTCAAGGTCGACCTGCCTGTGCCTGCCACTGGACTAGTGGGAGAAGGCCTTATCTAGTGGGAAAGGTATGCGCTAATAAAGACAGTGTATTCATTAGTGAAGCAAAACTCGGCCTTGGAAAAGCACAACTCAGCAAAGGCCTTTTCTCAGAAATAGCAAAGAATCCGTTTAGATCATGATTCAAAATCGCGCCCAAATAGAAAATGGTGCAGCAAATGCTAACTACATCTGATAATACATGAACGAAATCATTTCTATTCTAACAGACCCTCCTTTTAGCATGAGCTAAAACATTTTCTAATGATAGCAAAGAACAGACAAATTAATAAAACAGAAAATCATGAGTACATTATTTATGAACACTCCATACTTTCAGCATCAGGAAGGGAGACTGTGAGGAGGGAAGAAGTCTCAAAAATGCCCTCATCTATCTGCATCATGTCATCTATCTCTTTCTGGACCATAATTGCAGCATTGGTATCATGAATTGATATTTTTCTCTTAGGAGTGAGAAAGGTGGTACAATAAGAGCAACAGAAAGCGAAGCACTGAATAAGGGCACAACAAAGCACTAATACCACAATCAGGTAAATCACCTTTTTCAAGAATCCAACCCCAACCACCAAAAAGAGACCAACTCTAATTTCCGCTTTCCATCCCCTTTACATTTTCTAGTATATCTAGAATATGTTTGGTAATATTCTTTTCCATATTTGTTATCCCGACTACGCACTGGTCGCCAACTACTGCGCACACACCACCATTCTTAGCCAAAATAAAGTCCATTGCATATCGAGTCTGTTCGGAATAAATCTGCATGCTTCCTAACTGAGTTGTGATATCGCGCAGAGCCGCCACCGTCATGTTGGATAAAATTTGTAACTTACACCCAAAGTATTCTCGAGCCTTTTCACCTCTTGCCATGGCTGTTCCACCTAATGTAAAGATAGAAGACATAATATATCCGAAGGTAATACCATTACTGTCATTATTTATCTCAATATCTGTAACTCCCTCACAAAACTCCTTCATCAACGTTCTTTTCACCTATTTTACCTTAGGTCTTGCACTCTTACAGGGCACTCCCAAGGGCAATACCATCCCAAGGGCCACATCATTTGTCCCATTATGAACATTAGAGTATGTTCCGTTAGACAAGAAGAAAAACGCTGGGTGTGCATAAATGGGCCTATCATAATCCACTGCAGAATATCGAGTATTCATTCCGATAGTACTTGGATCATCTGCCCTTACCAAAGGGATTGTCTCTTTATACATCACTAATCCAGAACAATTGATGTCCAATGACGTGTCCGTAATATTAATAATAGGACAACAAGCAGGTTAATAACTGGCTTGTCAGGGGATCGTCAATTCTTTGTAGTGCCAACCTACCAACGTTATGTTCTGTTCCTCCATATAGAAATTATCACAATAGGTGTTGTTATCACAGCCAGGATAACCCTCCCCCAGTGGTTTTCGATGGTACAGGCATGGTCCTGAATAACCCGATCCAAACACCCCTTTTATCTCTACAAAGTCACGGGGTTCAGTATATGTATAATTTACTAAAGATAATGGATATGCAGTCCATAAACTAGTGACAGAATCAGTGGGTTAGCATGCTGTTCCATTACCGAAGAATCTCTTATGTGTCTCCAAGAATATATTACTCAAAACTACACTCTTATTTCTTTTTGGAGAAAGACCTTTACCTCCACTGCGTAAGGTACTCTATAAGCATTTTCCAAATCCCACAATACCCCACATAAAATTGTCATCAACAAAATTGCAGAAAACACTTAGATCAACTTTCTTTTACGGGTCCACACCACATTATGTTGAGCAACCAGAACCTTTGGCTGCTCTTCCTCAGCAATCAACCTATCAAAAGGATGCATAACGTATGATAGAATGGGGCGACAAAATGCAAGGGAAATATATAAGTTCCCAGTGTCCATCAGAGCCTCACAGGTACCAGTGGTATACTTTGATTTGCCCTATCTAATGTTCAAACAACTAACTAAAGTAAGCAGAAATTCTTCACCAAGCTCAATAGATCTCCGTTGATACTATAACTCAGTACAACCTATCTTACTCAGTCCATCCCTAATCTCTTTTCTCCTTGGATGCACTTTCCTTCAGCCGAGGGCGCAAATTGTACCTGGTAGCTCCAGGCACAGAATGGTCATCAAATAAGGGCTCCTGGATAGCTCATATTTCCGGAGGAACAGCCACATTCAGCACATTTTCATTCTCCTTATCCGTTTGCGTCCAAGTCAGTTGGGCATCGCTGAACGAGACAAACCGAGGCACCGTCTCTCACTCGGAGTCCCCAATGCCGTCTTTTACCCACTGGTCATAAGGCAAAGGCAGAGGGACCCTGCGACAGTGGGTCGCATGGATCCAGTTCTTACGGCCAGCGACTTTCACTGCGGTGCGCGTTACTAAAAGGACTTGCTCTGGCCCCTTCCACCGCGGCTCCAAACTCTTCTTCCGCTGAAAATTCTTAATCAATACAAAGTCTCCAGGCTGAATGTCATGGCTGGGTCCCTCTGGCGTGGAAGGCAGGGAATCCCGGGCCTGTTGGTGAATAGAACGTAAACTTTCTGTTAACTGGCCAAGATAATCCAACAACACATGGTACTCAATATCAGAGAACCGACGAGGTCGCGGGACGCCCCAGACATTCGCCGGGCGTCCAAACACGACCTCATACGGTGACAATCCTGTTCTAGAATGAGCTGTAGTTCTTGTTGACAAAAGTGCTAACAGCAAAGCATCTGGCCACTGTAACCCTGTCGTCTCCTGAATTGTTGCCAATTTCAGTTTGAGAGTATCATTGTACTTCTCAACCAAACCTGCTGACTGTGGATGATTGGCAGCATGAAAATTTTGCTTTATGTGCAGAACTTCACAAATCAATTGAATCACTTTTGCATTGAAATGGCTTCCGTTATCACTCCAGATCACTCGGGGCAAGTCGAAAGGAGGAAAGAACTCCTTCAGGAGTACCTTTGCAGTCGTAATGGCCGTATTGTCTTTAGTGGGGTAAGCCTCAACCCATTTACTGAATGCACATACAACCACCAAAACATACTTCAGATTATTGCATCTCTATAATTCGATATAATCCATTTGAAGGACCTCAAAAGGGAAAGTGGGTGGTGCAAAATTACCAGACGGTGTAGGGGTACCCTTCCCGGGATTATGCATCATGCATACCATGCTGTACTTCACCAAGTGTGCAGCTGTCTTAGAGATATTGTAATTCTGCCATACAGGGTCTAATAATTTACAAATGCCTTTAGCGGTAATATGAGCTGGACCGTGAGCCATAGTGACCACAGGAAGAACATATGCCTCAGGCAACATCCATCTCTGCTTCCCTGATTTATCAATCCAACACCCGTCGTCATTCAACTGTGCTATACTTTCCTGCCACACCGCTAATTCCTCTGTCGTAGCTTCACTCTGTATTTCTTTTACACTTTCAAGAGTATCTTCAAACATGACGACCTCAGGGACCCATCCAGCTGGAACTGATACAAACATTCTTTTCATCTTTGTCTGGGCCGTCTCCTTAGCTGTCTGATCTGCAAAATCATTTCCTCTACCTACATCATCAGTAACTTTCCGGTGGGGGCTACACTTCACAATTGCCAATTTCTTGGGGAGTGTCAAAGCAGACAAAAGCCTCAATATAAGGTGCCCATGTTGGATCTTGGTGCCATGCGAAGTAAGGCACCCTCTCTCCGCCCAGAGTCGCCCAAAATTATGCGCAACCCCAAAGGCATACTAACTGTCAGTATAGATATTGACAACCAGTCCCTCACTCAATTCACCAGCTCGAATAAGGGCAGCTAGCTCGGCAGCTTGAGCTGACTGATGGGACCCGTGATGTCTCTACTACCGTGAGCAGTGTGGTAATAGCGTAGGCTGCAGTCGTAGTGCCATCTGGTAACTTAAAACAAGAGCCATCTACATATAGTTCCCCTTGTGGGTCAGATAAGGGAACATCAGTCAAGTATACCCATCCCTTTGTCTCTTTCTCCGTTCAGAAGAGGCAATCATGTTTGTCAACTTCATCACTCTCGGAAGGGAGGGGTAGTAACGTGGCTGGATTCAGAGTGGCACATCTTTTGATCGTGATGTGTTTAGCAAACAATGTCAAGTCATAGCCGGTAAGACGTGCACTGGTGGGTGCTGTGTCTTTGTCTTATTCAAAAGTGTGTCCACAGCATGGGGTACCATAACTGTGAGGTCAGTATCAAGTACGAGTCCAGCCGATTGTCTGATTGAAGTGGGCACAGCCGCGACTGCTCTTAGACAACTCGGGAGGGCTCTCGCGACAGGATCGAGCACAGCAGAGAAATAAGCACACAGCCGTTGCCTATCCCCAAATTTTTGTGTTAGGACAGAAAGCGCACAGTCAGCCATCTCATGTACGTATAACACAAATGGCTTGCTGTAATTAGGTGTACCAAGCATGGGAGCCGAACAAAGCACAGCTTTCAATTGCTCAAAAGACTGCTGACATTCCGGCGTCCAAGGCAAAGGCTCATGCACTTCTTTTGTTGTTAGTGCAAGCAAAGGTTTAATTAGTAGGGAGTAGCTAGGTATCCACTGGCGACAGTAGGAAGTGATACCTATATAAGCGCGCACATCTTTCTGAGTCTGTGGAAAGGGCATTTTAACAATCGTACTGATACGCTCAGGGGTCAACCGCCTACCCTCCTTCGACAGTAGGTGACCTAAATAGGTGACCTCCTGGCAACAATACTGAAATTTAGAAAGGGAAACCTAATGTCCAGGATAAGCTAAATGCAGCAATAACTTAACTGTACTATCTTTACAACCTCGTTCGGTATCAGAAGCAATGAGGAGGTCATCGACATACTGCACCAATACATTACCTGCAGGAAGCAACAAGGAATCCAACTGACCTTTCAATGCCTGACTATAAATGCTCAGACTCTCTGTATAGCCCTGAGGAGCTTGACAGAACCTAAAGCTCCTACCAGTTAGAGTGAACCCAAACAGATATCTGCTATCTGGATGGATAGGAATACTGAAGAACGCGTTTTTCAAATCAATGACAGAAAAGAATTTGGCGGTGTAAGGAATCATTGTCAAAAGTGTGGTAATATCTGGAACCACTGGAAACTGGGGAACCACTATTTTATTAACTTTGCGCAAGTCAATCACAAAACGGTAAACATCCCCATGATCATCAGTGGAACCTGAGGGTGTCCGTTTAAGAATCAGAAGAATGGGACTATTACAAATATTGGCAGACGTCTCTTCAACTACTCCTTTGCATATCAAATACTGAATAATTTGTAGAAGGGCCCGTTCTCCCACCTGGGGTATTTTATACTGAGGAATACGAGGCAAAACAGCATTATCTTTAACCTGAATCGAAACCGGTGGTATATGCAGCAGCCCCACATCTGTATCACCCGCCGCCCATAGGGTGGATGGCATATCAGCAAATTCAGTTAGAAGAAGATGAGACAGACACTGTTTAGTACTCACATTTGGGCCCATCGTCATATAAACACCTTCTGGGGAACAATAAATAGTAGCATGTAATTTTTTCAACAAATCTAAACCCATCAGATTCTCACCACAATTGGATGTCAACAAAAATGGAGAATCCACGGTACAAGGACCAATAGTCAATGCAAGGGGCCGTGAAATGGGGCTTACAACCAGTACACTTGAAAAACCTACTGAAACATTATTATGGCCAGACAGAGCCAACCCAGGGACCAAAGAACGAGAAACAGAACTCTTCATTGCACCTGTATCCACCAAAAATTCCTTAGTCGAGCCATGCAAATCTGCAGTGACATAAGGACCACGTTGATCTACAGGTATTGGAACTGGTCCCTCACTCTGGCCCTGGCTGTCCTAGCTGTAAGACATCCCTCCCACCTCATCGGTATCGTAACCATCATGATAATACTGTCCATCGTGAGGGTCATCAAAGTAATTGTTATCAGAACGACCCTGTGAAACCGCAGGACCTTGAGCTCTATCAGTCCCACGCCCTGGTCCATGAGGACCTCGTCCTCTAGGGACTGCCACCTTTTGCAAAAGAACTGGACACTCGCTACGCCAATCGCCCTCCTCCTTACAATATGCACATTGATTCGGCCCCAAAGGTGTCGTGGTCGACTGTCTGCTAGTGCAAAGAAACTGCCTGGCAAGACCCCCACGTCCTCTACCATTTCCTCTAAATGCTTGCTACAACAGTACCTTCGTCTTTAAATCCTTATTCTTTTTATCTATCTTTTCTTTCTCTTCCTGATCACGATGTTCATAGTATTGAGCCATATTCAGATTAACAGAGGGGGAAGTGGTGGTCCAGGTACTCTCAGACGCCTTCAAATGAGTCGCAATTTCAGGAAGTAAGTCAGAAGCATGCCTTTCAACAAACAACCGAACACCCTCCTCAATAGACATATCCTGCCCACTATAATCCAAAAACGTATCTTCAAACCAAGTGAAAAAATCAGACACACTTTCATCCTTCTTCTGTCGACAAGCCGCCAACTTGTCCCAACTTACTTTCTTCGGTGGAATAAGAGAATGCATATATGTGATAATGCGACCTGGCAAGGCAAGTATCTCGGCTCGGGTCTTATCACCTGGCTTTCGTTCCTGATCCCATCCTTTAATCACATCCCATGTACCAGCCAGCTCCGCAACATGGTCTTGAGTATGAACCTGTCTACAAATGTCAACTGGAACAAGAAGACCAAAGAACAGTTCAATGTCAGCAAGAGTCATTACGGTAGAAGAGGCAGCCTCAGTCAGTTCTTTATAATAAGCAATAGGAATTTTCTTAGGGTCGGGCAAATGAGCTTTAAGGGATAAAACCTCACTCCTCTTCCATGGAGTATAAACCCCATGTTCCTGAAAACGGGCCGCTACACCCTGTCTGGTAACATTACTGCGCTGGTCCATTAACTCTGGTATTTCTGGGTGATATATAGGGTGAACCTCCCGCATTAGAAACTGAGATACCGGGGTGGGACTCTTCTCATGCAACCTACCCCTATAGGCAATTAATGTCATGATACTCCCAAAAACCTGGCCAGTCTCCATACCACTAATATATACGCAATCTTTAATATCAAATAGAATTTGTGGTGCATCATCCCCAAAATGTTGCTGCCAGAGATTAATTAATGTAGCAGACATATGCTTAAGGGCGTGCTGCTGTACAAAGGGCTCATAATCTTTCGTCACACTCCAAACATCCTCCACACTGTAAATGGGTGTTGTAATCTATGCCTGTATTTTACATGTTGTGCTACCTGTTATATAGATGGTATCTCCCATCCCAACCACCCCTCCTTTCCCTCCACTATGGTTTCTCCCCTCCTTGGAATGTTGAGAATGAAGCTTACCTTAGAGTGTTGGTGAGCGTCAGTTGTCTGCTGGTGCTTGAGGCTCTGGTATAATAAACAGCTTACTTCTCTCCTTGAGTCTGCTGCTTACATCTTAACAAATTGGCGACGATCGCTGCGTGGGGGCAGCTCCAGATCCTTTCCCCTATTTCTTCTGCACCAGCTAAGTTCCGGTTCCTGTTCTTCACGTTAGTTCAACGGTTGCAGTAAATCCGCGGCGGTGAGTGATTTGCCTCCCAACTCCCCTGCGGTTTCGACCAACATTTGGGTGGATAGAAGATTATTCTAGAGATCCAAGCGTGTATACTAGCGTCTGTCATCTGCCACGCTGGGCGCTGCAGGTGACTGGATAATCATTGAGGAGCCATCGTGTTTCATTACCCTTTCGGGCTAAGCAGCTGACTCTTAGCGGCGTTATAGATTACTGCGCCGGCTGCCGAGCGGCGCCTTCCGCTCAGCTGTTCCTGTCAGGGGTGGTGAAGAGGGCGTATCTGTGTCTATTTCGCTCCCGGCAAGGAATTGCGGGGGCGTTAGTAACTGCGTTTTGTTGTTCTGCCTCAGCTGTTCCGTACGATTTGTTCGCGCCCTGCACCCCCACTCCCAGGGCGTCGAACTTTCCTGTGAGGAATTTTGTCACGCACAGCCATAACTATTGACTACATCACCGGAGCCGCCTCAGCTGTTCCTGTCAAGTGGTTGTTCGCGCCCTGCATCTCCACTCTCTGAGCAACGGACGTTCTGTTGTCATATTCTTTCACCCGCATTCCTGTGAAGAATTGTTGTCAGGCGCAGCTACAGTAATTAGCTTCATTGCTGGATCCTCTACGAGGGTTCCGCTTCAGCTGTTAGGTCTCCCCAGGGTCTCGTCAATTTCAGGGATTTACCATCCTGCCTGAGCCTCAGCGTGTTTCCTGCCAAAGTTCTATAGTGAAGTGGTCTGCCTCAGTTTCTCTTTTGGATTCCTTCATCGTCAATTGCAGCACTAGTGAGAGAACATTCTCTGCGCAGCGGTGACGTGCTTCTAGTCAGTTTCCTTCACCTCTGCCTTTGGGTTCATTCAGAGGTTACATTACGATCTATTTCCTAATACCATGTATTTTGCCTGCCAGCCTTTTACACCGCTGACAGGCACAGCTTATTCTTGGTGAGGGAATCATTCAAGCTTGTCAGTCTACACGGGAAGCATCGTTTTACCATTTTCTGTTAAATATTCGCTGACAAGCACAGCTCACAAGTCTCCTGAGTTCCTACCTATGCACAAAGTTTACTAATTTGACTTTGATAACGCTCTTTCCAAGCACCAGTATTATTTTTGGGACAATTTACTCCGGTGCAAAAGACAAGTGTGCATTATTGTTAAGCTTTAGTGGTACAGTATTAGCGTCAGCAGTTTTTCATTCTTCTTTCTCTCCATCTGCATTCTACCTTCTCTCTCTCTGTTTCTGTCCTTTCTTCTACTCCGCCTGTTCTCTTCTTTCACCATTATGGCGTCATTTGCAATGTCTCAACCTCCCTCGTTTTTGAATGAGGAAGGGGAACCTCTTATTCCATGGAAGAGATGGGTGAATCTTTTTGAATCTTACCTAATTGCTATTGGGGGAGACAGATTTTCTTCCGTACGCAAACACCATATTCTGTTACACAATTTGGGTAAACATGCTAGAGAAATGTTTGATGATCTCCCTGAAATGGTAATTGGTGGTGAAAGCGGTAGTGAGGATGCGCACGGGGATCCTCAACATGACATCTATCAAAATACCCTAAAAAAATTGGAAATCCAATTTGGAGAAAAAATTAATGTGGTTCTAGAACGCCACAAATTTTTCTCTAGACCACAAGGGAAGAATGAAAAAGTAGTAAATTATATTGCAGTGTTAAGAGGATTAGCTTCTACTTGTGATTTCGGTACACTAACAGAATCTTTAATCAGGGATCAATTAGTTAGGTGTACTTGTGACAAGAAAATTCAAGAGAAATTGTTAGCTGATGCTCCTGATCTGAAACAGGCGATTGATATTGCTAAAAGCATTGAGCACACTGCGTTTTGTATGAGTGAAATGAAAGACGCTGTTTGCGTCAAACAAGTTAATGAAAAGGATGTACTAAAGGTGTCAACTAAGGATATGAGGAACAAGTTACCGCCCACTGAACAAGCGAAACAAAGTACTGTTGTTACTAAATTTAAATGCTTTCGTTGTGGTAATCCCAATCATTTAGCCAACAATGTAAATTGTCCAGCTAGAAATGTTATGTGTAGGAAATGCAACAAACGTGGTCACTTGTCCAAAGTGTGTAATGATTTAAGAAGAAATGTCACGCACATGGTTTATAGTGAAACTGTGCCAGTGCCCAGTGAAGATATAGTATTCCAGGTGGCAGACCCTAAAGAATTATCTCACAGCAACTACCCTAAATGTGAAATTCTCCTTGATGATATTCCTTATGTGATGTTTGCAGACTCATGTTCCCCCTATACCCTTATCAATGAAGCTACATTCATGACCAACTCAGGAAGCAAGGATTACAATATGTTACCCCCTGATGTCAATCCGGGTGGTTACAACCAAGATCCCATTCCCTTAAGGGGCATGCTTGTTATGCAAATCAACTTCAAAGACAGGGTTACTGTAGGGAAAGTGTACATTACAAAGAGTGGGTCAAATTTACTAGGGTGGAAACACCAGAAAGAGCTTGGGATAAAATTGGATCCCAATGCGTCAGAACCTGTGTATTTGGTTGAGAGATCCAGTGTGGGGAAAGAAGTGTGTGAAGAATTTCCAGAGGTATTTTCAGAAAAGTTGGGTTTACTGAAGGGTTTCTCACATAAAATTAAATTGAAGAAACAACACAAACCTACTGTTCACAAATCTAGGTCGGTTCCCTTACTTATAAGAGATCCTCTCAAAAGAGAATTGGAGAGATTAGAAACCTGTGGGGTAATTGAAAGAATAGAAAGCTCGGAGTGGTTGGCTCCCATAGTGGTAGCATCTAAGGAAGGAGGGAAAGGTATCCGCCTATGTGTGGATCTGAGAGACCTTAACTCCAACATTTGGGTGGATAGACACCCTCTTCCCAACATTAATGAGATGCTCAGCGTGATACAAGGTGCCAAGCATTTCAGTGTTTTGGACCTATCCGCAGCATACCACCAGGTAGCTCTCCATCCCGATTCTAAATCCCTCACATCCTTCATCACACCCTTTGGAGCCTACCAATTTAACAGAATGCCATTCGGCCTTGCTTCCGCCGCGGCAGTGTTCCAACGCATAATGCAACACATTTTGAAAGGTTTGGGTAAAGTGCTGTGTTTCCAGGATGACATTCTGATATATGGGGAGTCAGAAGCAGAACACAACAAGATACTCAGAGAAGTTCTAGGCAAACTAAGCAAGGCAGGATTCACCACTCGCAGAGACAAATGTAAAATTGGAGTGAAGGCCGTAGTGTATTTGGGCCACACGATCTCTGGGGAAGGAATCAGACCTAAAACCAGCCTAGTGGATTCGGTCAAGCTTGCCCCAGCTCCTACTAACAAGGACGAACTCAGGTCCTTCTTGGGTTTAGTAGAGTACATGTCCAAGTTTGTAGAAAACTTTGCTGGACAGGTGCACTCTCTAAGAGAGCTATTAAAGAAAGGGTCCCCCTTTGATTGGAATTCTCAATGTCAAAGTGATTTCACTTTTATCAAACAAGCCATAATAAAAGCTCCCACGTTAGGAATGTTCGATCCCAGTGCTAAGACCACTTTGACAACGGATGCAAGCATGAAAGGTCTAGGAGCTTCACTCACTCAATTGGTAAATGGCAAAGAGAGAGTGATAGCCTTTGCGTCCAGAACCTTGAAAGAGCCTGAACGTAACTATTCCACAATTGAGAAGGAGGCCCTTGCTTGCTATTGGGCGATAAACCATTTCAAGTTTTTCTTATGGGGAATTCCCTTTATTCTTCGCACAGACCACAAACCTTTACTTCCCATTTTTTCCACAAAAAGCATTGAAAGAGCCACTCCCCGTATCTCTAAATGGGTTTTAGGCTTACAAGGATTCAATTACACTATGTGTTATGTTTCAGGTGACAAGAACGTAATTGCTGATTGTTTATCGAGACTTCCTATTTCCAATGGGGACTCACAAATTAATCCGCCAGATGAAACCATCCTGGCAATTGACATTCCTGCCATTAACAAGGAAGAATGGAAAAAAGGGCTACAAGAAGACACAGTACTAAAAGAGTTGAAAAACATCATCTGCAAAGGTTGGCCCAGTACCATTAAAGATCTTCCTGAGAATCTCAAGTCCTACTGGTTGGTGAGAGATGAATTGTCTATAATTGGGGATCAAATCTAAAGAGGCAACAGAATTGTTCCACCGACCAACATGCTAGAACGCATCATTGAAGTAGCACATGAGGGACATCCGGGAAGGAGTATGACCAAAAGTAAAATTAGACTAAGTTATTGGTTCCCCAACTTGGACTGCATGGTGGAAAGAAAAGTAAAAGATTGCCTAGCCTGTGGATTGTGTGACAAATCCAAAGTCACTCGCAAAGCGCCCCTCATTCCTGTGTCTGTCCCTTCCAAACCCTGGGACAAACTGGGTTTAGACATTATCGGTCCTGTAAACTTACTAAATGTTTCTCAGAGATTCATGTTTGTACTCATTGATTATCATTCACATTGGATCTCTACAAAAATGGTTTCCTCCATCACCACATCATACCTAATTGAATTTTTGAAAGACATATTCTCAAAAGAAGGAATACCCAGTACCCTGGTCACCGATAATGGTGTTCAATTCAAGTCAGACGAAATGAGACTATTCTTATCCAATTTAGCCATCTCACATGTGAAAACGCCTTTGTATTGTCCAAAGGCTAATGGGCTGGTGGAAAGGGCCAATAGAATGATAAAGAACACTATTCAGTTGGCGCTCACATTGCATGAACCCATAGAAGAAGCCCTGAGACGGATGCTATGGTCATATCATTCTACTCCCAATGCCATTTCAGGAGTGTCACCATTTGTGTCTCTTAAAGGGAGGAATCCGGGTTCTAAACTCACTCCAAATTGGCTAAATGGCGGAAGCCCCGTCTGGGTAGATAGGGATGCTGTCATGGAGAAAGTGGGCCAGCACCAAGATAAGTACAAAGCCAAATACGACATGAAGTGGGGAACCACCAGGAAGGATTGGGAGGTTGGCCAATGGGTAATTGTCAAAAGACCCCAGGTAGGCCATTCCAAGGTATCTGCGTTCTCCAAACCTCTAAGAATCCAACGTGTAAACAACAATTCCGTAGTTTTGGAAAATGGTAGCAGTTGGAGCATGGACAACATAGCTCACTGCCCCAAAGTGTGTATTCCAAAACCTAATGGGGAAGAATGTCAGGATGACTCATTCTCCAACATGCAACAGCCCAAGGAAGTCAGGACACGTCAACCCCCACGATGGCAAGAGGACTATGAAATGTGATACTTCTCCCTCTTCTATCTATTGAGGGTTCATCTTCACAAGCGTGTATACTGTATTGTTCGCTTCCCTATTCAAAGGGAGGTGTGTTGTAATCTATGCCTGTATTTTACATGTTGTGCTACCTGTTATATAGATGGTATCTCCCATCCCAACCACCCCTCCTTTCCCTCCACTATGGTTTCTCCCCTCCTTGGAATGTTGAGAATGAAGCTTACCTTAGAGTGTTGGTGAGCGTCAGTTGTCTGCTGGTGCTTGAGGCTCTGGTATAATAAACAGCTTACTTCTCTCCTTGAGTCTGCTGCTTACATCTTAACAATGGGATTATGGCCCCATTGCACAGACTGATTGGCTACTACCTTCTTCTCCTCATCCCCACCTCAGATCGAACAAATGGACCCATGTGCTCCTTAAATTTTGTCAAATTTCTATCCTCCATTCCACGAACTGGTGTTTCACTACTTAAAGATATCGGGGGATGGAAAACCAGGGAAGGAGAAGTGACAGAAGTAACAGGTACAATCATCGCTGGCGCTTGCACCGGAGGGGAGAGAGCAGAAGAGGATACAGGGGTCGAAACAGCAGGTGTGCTAATAACCACGGTTGCCAAAGATAGCGAGGACAAAGAAGAAGCAGGAGGTGCTGTGGCCAAAGCCGTCGAAGCAACAACTGTTGATACAGGAGCAGTTGGAACAGATGTGGCAGGCTGTGGTGACTGTGGGGGAACAGTGTGACATATCCTCTGTGGGGCATACGGAGGTGGGCGTCGAGTATCTAGCAATTCTTCCACAAAAGAATCATTTTCTTCTTGGGCCAAATAAGATCTGTCAATTTGCAACCGAAACCTCCTATCTGCACATTCGACCCCTGTCTCCTGTTTATCTTTATCATATGCTACAGCTTTCTTAGTCGATGTTTGCATCCTCCCTTTCCGTGCATCCTTTTCCATCTTCAACCGCCTCCGTATAGCTACTTTCTGCCATGTTCTGAGAGAGTCAAACATAGACTGTCTACTTCGTCTCTTAAATAACGGTTCCTGTAAGAACCCAATCTTTGCTCATCAAATGTGCCCTTCAGCGGCCACTGTAACTTGGCATTGTCCCTCGTATATTTGTGCCATAATGTACTAAACATAATAGGGCCAAAGCCATGCTTCACATACATATCAAAATTCGGAGTGCCTTCTGCAGGCGCCGGCTGTGCTTCTTCTAATCGAGCATCTGTAGAACAACAGCGACAACACAACGAGAAAATCTTACTGATGCCAGGCATTTTCAAAAGAAAACGAGTTCACTATTTATGACTGACAAAGCAATTGCAAATGCTTTTCACCCAAAAACCGTCTTCAGACCGTACCAAATTCAAACCACAATGGTACCATATCCACAAAGAACTAAAACAAACTCACCTGATATGAGTAGATCAAATTAACCAATTCTCCACTGCCGACTCTCCAGACCAAATGGTCAGATCCAAGGGTTTTGCCATTCAGGACTCCAGTCGGGATGACCACTGGGCGAGGCACTGTCAGGTGAGGCACCGTCCGGCGGGACAGAAAGGGCAGCTGCGAGTATCAGGAACTCTTCGTGCAGGGATCCCTGGTCCATCAGTCCGACCCGACGATAGCCTCGACGATAGCCTCGACCTCCCCCGTCTGCGGGAAGGGGATGGGTCACTCACCGGAAGGAGTCCCTGTTCGGGCGCCAACTGAAGGAAGCGGCCCGATTTGGGTCACTAATGACCACCTCTCAGCCTTCCATACAAATGAAGAGTCAATCAGACAGTAGAGAATACAAACCAATATTTGTTCATTCAGGTACACTCAGAGTGGAGCCCAGTCTGCCCAGTCGCTAGGAGTGCTGCAGAGGGACTGAAATCGACAAGCATAAAGATACATTAAGAACATTTCGTAACTGGGCTAGAACACGCCCATAATGGAATTGTTAGAAATGGGGGTCTCTAGTTGGCAATGGCTGGCCACTGTCCAAGTAGGGACCCTTCTTCCTAAGTCAGAGTGAGAGGGCTACCCTCTTTAATACCCCTGCTCAACCCTGTGGTAACGTAGCACGAGCAGGTAGGCTTATCTCAGAGGCAGGGTGTGAAGCATTTATGATCATACACAGTAACACAATGAGGAACACTACAAAGGGACACCACACAAGTAGTTATTATAAAAAATAAGTATCTTTATATAAAGGCAGATTTATCACAAGACCAATAACTGTAAAAGCCACAATACTGTCAAAAATAGGATAGCTGTTGAAGGGCTGTCAAAAATAGTTCAAAGGTTGCAAAAATAAGGTTCAAGTTCAAAGCAGTGGTCTCTGCGACCCTTTCTTTCACAAAGTACCTGGGTTTAGTTGCAAAACCAACAAAGTGTCGCAAAGAAGCTGTAGCGATGATTCTCGGCACGCGAGGCCGGCGATGCGTTGAAATCCTTGCCGCAAGGGAGGATGATGCGCCGATCTGCGGGATGCGTGCGGAGACGATGCGACAAACTTCTGCGCGCTGGACCGCCGATGCGATGACTTTCTTGCCGCGTGGGAGAAGTCGATGCGGTGATCCTGTTGCGCTGTGCGATCGTGTTGCGATGCGAAGACAAGACGCTCCGCGAGGAGCGACGAAATCCGGTGTGATGCGATCAAAGTGGCGAACGCACGGCGTCCGCACTGCGATGTCTCGAAGCGATGATTTCTGTCAGGGTTGCGAGTGCGCGGCGACAGCAGCGCGATGATCTTTCCAGCGCGTCTCGGCTGCAGCGGCTCGCAAAGGGGCGTCAGCGATGGTTTCGGGTTGCGGGCCCTCGGCGGCAGCAGCGCGATGATTTTCCCAGCGCTCTCGACTGCAGCGGCCCGCAAAGATGCGTTAGCGTTGATTTCTTACCCTCTTCTCTCTGATGCAAAATAGAGGCCCTGGAACTCACAGGAGCCTCCTCAGCAGACAGCAGTCCTCGCAGGGAGGAAGCAGGAGGTTGGTGGTGGAGTCTGTTGTGCCTGAGACTCCAGCAGGAGGCTAGCTCTTTTCCTAGCCCTTGGGTGATTGCTGTACAAAAATAAAAGTTCTCTCAATAGTTCCTTTTCCTCTTCTTCAAGGTCCAGTGGTCACTGCTGCAGGCCAGTGCAAGAAACAACACACAAGCACAAGGACAGTCACTTCCTGCAGATTCCTCCAGTGGCACGGACAGAGTTTCCTCTCCAGATCCAAAAGCAATACAAAAGTAGGGGGTTTGAGCACAGATATTTATACCCCAAAAGCCTTTGATCCTTGAAGCTACCAGTCCCTGAACCTAGCCAGAACCAGTTCTGTTCAGGCCTGGAGCACTTTGTTTACCAGGCTGCATCCTTCCTTTCAGAAAGAGGGGGTCTGCTAGCAGACACACAGTGGGAGGTGGAGCCAGCATTCACCTTGCCAGGCACAGCCCTATTCAGATCAAAGAGCCACCCCTCCCCACACTCTAAATGCAGATCTCTCTATTCAACCCAGGTCTGACTCAGCCTGTCCTGCCCCTCTAAAACCAGACAGCCAATACACATAACGGCAGAGCACACTGGAAGGCTTAGGCAAGAAAATACCTACTTTCTAAAAGTGGTATTTTCAAACACAGAATATAAAAATAAACTTCACTAAAAGGTGTATTTTAATATTCTGAGCTCAGGCATACTAAATTCGTTTTTCTACCATGTTCCTGGGGTCAGTTAGGACTATAGCATGTAATAGTCAAACTGCCCATTCTAGCCTATGAGGAACAGGTAGCCTTACAGTAGTGAAAAACGAAATGGTGCATAATTCACTACCAGGACATGCTACACACACCAAGGCATGTCCTACCTTACACATACAATGCACCCTACCCGAGGGGCGACTTACAGGATGCCAAGGGAAGGTTCAGGGGCTGGGAAGTGGGTGCACTTCACAGCCAAGATGGCAGTTCTGGACTGCACACAGACACTGCAGTGGCAGGTCTGAGACACACTTTAAAAGCTGCTTCTGTGGGTGGCGCAAACCAGCGCTGCATGCCCACCAGCAGCATTTGGTTTACCAGCCCTGGGCACACACAGGCCACACTACTAGGGACTAACAGGTAAACCAAATAAGCCAATAAGGGATATACCAATTCACATAGACATATTTACCAAGGGAGAGCATATGCACTTTAGCACTGAACAGCAGTGGTAAAGTGCCCAGAGTCATAAAACCAACAGAAACAGGTCAGCAAAAATACAGGAGGCAGGCAAAAAGTTTAGGGGTGACCCTGCAAAAAGGGCCATTTCCAACACAACCCCCTTCCAGCCAAAACGCAGGGTAGACCAATCACTACTTTGATGGGCTTCCCTGCTTCGGGCGATAGAACACGGAACTGGCCCGCAACTGCAGGGGCCTATGCCAGCTCTACTCCAATCTGAACCCTGGTGGATCCCTCTGTCCACACTCCCAGGGCCCACTAAGATAACCAATGGGGAACTCTGCCCCTCACCTGTGGACACCACCTGGGCAGCACCTAACCTTAACTGGCCCCCAGGTGTGTCCCAACAGATAAACAATAAGCCACAGTCGCCACTGACAGTAGTCAGGGATGAGACCCAGGCCTTATACCTCTCAGGGCTCACTAAGGCAACCAATGGGGAACTCTTCCCCTTACCTGTGGACACCACCTGTGCAGCATCTAACCTTAACTGGCCCCCACGTGTGTCCCAACAGATAAACAACAAGCCCCAGTAATCACTGACAGTAGTCAGTGATGAAATCAAAGCCCTATACCTCTCAGGGCTCTCAAACTTTTGGGGCATCAGAGAGTGAGGGGCAGTAACCCCAGGTGCCTGGCACCTTTTGTACACTCTCCCTCCTGTCAGGTCAGGCAAAGCACCCGGACACTGACCCACCAGCCCTGGGCCTGTACCCAGCGGCTGGGCCAGAGACTGGGGTGGGCTCTCCCACACCCGGTCCTCCTCTTTGGGGCTCGGTACCCTCCCACCTGGAGCGATACCCCCTTCCAGAATTGTCAGGGCACCTGAGGCAGGTGTCCTGCATAATTCGCCCACCAGTTCAGGGGTTCTATCCTGCAACTGGTATCCCAGCATAGGGTCTGTACCCGTAGACTGGGCGGAGGTCAGGGGTGAGGCTGCCCTCTCCCCGCCCCCTTTACTGGGGCCCGGCACCCTCCCACCTGGAGAGGTGCCTCCATAACACAAACCGGGAGGGGCACTGTTAGCAGTTGCCCCTTCCTCCAGATCAGGGGGACACCCTGAACCTGGCCCCCCAACCTAGGGTCTGTACCCTTGGGCTGGGCCTGTGCCTGGCAACCCAGGACTTCTGGGGGCGTACACCAATTCCCCCCAAGGAAAATACACTCTTCCACTAGTTCAGGGCCTTGTCCCTGCAACTGATCCATCAACCTGGAAAAACCCTCAGGTGGTACTGGGGTCAGAGGCGAGGACTCCCTCCCTCTGCACCCCCTTCCAGCATACTGCACCCTCCCACCTGGAGGGGTGCTTTTAGAAAAGAAAATGGTCGGGACACTGCTTACAGTTGTCCCTTCCTCCAGGTCAGACAACACCTGGACCTGACTTACCATCCCAGGGACCAACCCCTGTGCTTGAACAACTGCCTGGCCAACCAGGACTTCCTGGGGAGCACACAGGCCCCCCTCAAGGGAAACACACCCCTCCACCAGTTCAGGGCCTGGACCCTGCAACTGACCTACCAACCTGAAAAAACCCGCAGGTTGCACCGGGGTCAGAGGCGAGGACTCCCTCCCTCTGCACCCCCTTCCAGCATACTGCACCCTCCCACCTGGAGTGGTGCTCTTAGAAAAAATGGTCGGGACACTGCTTACAGTTGTCCCTCCCTCCAGGGCAGACAACTCCTGGATCTGACTTACCAACCCAGGGACCAACCCCTGTGGCTGAACAACTGCCTGGCCAACCAGGACTGAAGTGGTGTCACCATGGTCACTCCTAGGGGGCTCAGCCCTTCTGACTGGCCCCTGACCCACTGGCTCTTCCACTGGGGACTCCTTCCCCCTTTCATCCCTCAGACTGGACTTCCGTACCCTCCCCTAGGAGTGGCACTGCCAGGCACAAGAACTGATGGAGGCCTGACTACAGGCACTCCCAGCTCACCTAACACTGGGGTACCCCCCACAATGGACGGTCCATCTAGACAGACTAGGCTCCCCACCTGGTGTTCCCTCATGGAACCATCCAGTCCTGGGGACTGAGGCTGGGGCACTTCGGGACCTATCCCAGTCTCACTCCTGCTCCCACGAGACAGGATGTGAGGCCCTACAACCTCCTCACAACAAGGGGACCCAGCTGTAACACTCCTAACCTTTCCCAGCACTCTGGGTTGGAAAACTTCTGAACCACTTCTCTTAGGGTCATTCCCTAATGCCTCTACAGAGCCTCTGGTACTCACCCAGAGGTCTGCCTCCTGCGCAAGTTCCCTAGGATCAGAGAACTCGCACTCTAACACATGTTGGTTTAGCTCTGGAAAATAGGAACTCACAATATGCTCTCCCACAATTGGATTACACAGTTCCACGCAGGTGCTAACCTTTACCTCACAATCCAGTGTCTCACACACGTACCCCACACCACTCTCTTGAAGTGGGCGAGACATTAACTGACTGTCTCTATCACTCAACCCACACTCTTCTGGGCGGTCCTCATACACATTCACCAGGACCTCAACCACGGGGGAACCCCTCTCCCTGCACCTCTCATCCAGAGTCGGTAGAGTATCCCTCCTTTCACTAGGACTATGGGCCCCTGCGCTAGTTCCCCCATCCACCTCAGGGCCACTGCATATTAATGGGGCTACCTTATATCCTTGAATCCCCTGGTGTAGATCAACCCCCTCCTTCAAGTCAGGTGCTACATCTCTGGGTGGGGGTACTACACTGTCATCACTATACACTTCAATTTTGCTGCCACCACTGGACCCCACCCTCTCTGGGGAATCCAGACAATTAAAACTGTGCTCCAGGGGTAACCTACCCTCTTGAGCTAACTTCTCCTTTTCTGCTATCTGCGCTCGGTGCGCCTCCAGCTGTGCAATCTCTATTTGGAGCCTCTCCAATTCCAGCTGGTACTCCCTCTCCCTCTGTCTGTCCAACTCCTCTGGGGACCATGAAGGGGATTGGGCACTACCCTGTGCACTAGATCCAGCAAGGGACTCCCTACCTATGGGACCTTCCCGCCTGTCCCCCAACTCCTCTGGGGACCATGAGGGGAATCTGGCACTACCATAGGCACTAGGCTCATCAAGGAACTCCCCACCTATGAGATATTCCATAACACTTTCTTCCTCCTCTTCAGACTCTCTAGAGCCACCCTCAGACCAACTACCCTCTGGGTAGGTGTACTGGGACTCCAAGAATCTCCATCTGTCTTGTTGCCAAAGTCTCAGGGATGTCTGCAGGGATAGCTGAGTCTCCTTCCTACTCACTGCTAAGCCCCTCTCCTCACAGAACCCCCTTAGCTCCTCTAGACTGTAGGTTAACAGATCATCTATATAAAAGGTAGGTCTCATTTCAGTAAGACCCATTGTAGCAATAACTGGCAATATCAATAAAAGATAGAAGAAAACTTCTCAAGAAAATGTATGCGGGTAAAAAATCACCGGCAATATCAATTACAATATAGGATCCAACAATTCTCAAAAATGTATGCGGGTACTATTACCTGGCAATATCAATAAAACATAGGCTTGCCCATTGTAACAATCACGGGCAATATCAATAAAAGATAGAAGAAAACTTCTCAAAAAATGTAAGCGGGTGAAGAATCACCGGCAATATCAATCACAATATAGGATCCTAAAACTCTCAGAAATGTGCGTGGGTGAAAAATCACCAGCAATATCAATCACAATAGGGGATCAAAAACTTTCAATAAATGTGCGCGGGTGAAAAATCACCGGCAATATCAATCACAATACAGGATCCCAAAAACTCTCAGAAATGTGCGTGGGTGAAAAATCACCAGCAATATCAATCACAATAGGGGATCAAAAACTTTCAATAAATGTGCGCGGGTGAAAAATCACCGGCAATATCAATCACAATACAGGATCCCAAAAACTCTCAGAAATGTGCGTGGGTGAAAAATCACCAGCAATATCAATCACAATAGGGGATCAAAAACTTTCAATAAATGGGCGCGGGTGAAAAATCACCGGCAATATCAATCACAATATAGGAGCAAAAAAAAACAATTCTCAAAAAAAATGTATGCGGTACGTTATGGTCTGCACTCACTAGTAGTGTACACTATAATTACTGTATGCGATCATAAATGCAAGTCCAGATCCCACCGCTGCCACCAATGTTAGAAATGGGGGTCTCTAGTTGGCAATGGCTGGCCACTGTCCAAGTAGGGACCCTTCTTCCTAAGTCAGAGTGAGAGGGCTACCCTCTTTAATACCCCTGCTCAACCCTGTGGTAACGTAGCACGAGCAGGTAGGCTTATCTCAGAGGCAGGGTGTGAAGCATTTATGATCATACACAGTAACACAATGAGGAACACTACAAAGGGACACCACACAAGTAGTTATTATAAAAAATAAGTATCTTTATATAAAGGCAGATTTATCACAAGACCAATAACTGTAAAAGCCACAATACTGTCAAAAATAGGATAGCTGTTGAAGGGCTGTCAAAAATAGTTCAAAGGTTGCAAAAATAAGGTTCAAGTTCAAAGCAGTGGTCTCTGCGACCCTTTCTTTCACAAAGTACCTGGGTTTAGTTGCAAAACCAACAAAGTGTCGCAAAGAAGCTGTAGCGATGATTCTCGGCACGCGAGGCCGGCGATGCGTTGAAATCCTTGCCGCAAGGGAGGATGATGCGCCGATCTGCGGGATGCGTGCGGAGACGATGCGACAAACTTCTGCGCGCTGGACCGCCGATGCGATGACTTTCTTGCCGCGTGGGAGAAGTCGATGCGGTGATCCTGTTGCGCTGTGCGATCGTGTTGCGATGCGAAGACAAGACGCTCCGCGAGGGAGCGACGAAATCCGGTGTGATGCGATCAAAGTGGCGAACGCACGGCGTCCGCACTGCGATGTCTCGAAGCGATGATTTCTGTCAGGGTTGCGAGTGCGCGGCGACAGCAGCGCGATGATCTTTCCAGCGCGTCTCGGCTGCAGCGGCTCGCAAAGGGGCGTCAGCGATGGTTTCGGGTTGCGGGCCCTCGGCGGCAGCAGCGCGATGATTTTCCCAGCGCTCTCGACTGCAGCGGCCCGCAAAGATGCGTTAGCGTTGATTTCTTACCCTCTTCTCTCTGATGCAAAATAGAGGCCCTGGAACTCACAGGAGCCTCCTCAGCAGACAGCAGTCCTCGCAGGGAGGAAGCAGGAGGTTGGTGGTGGAGTCTGTTGTGCCTGAGACTCCAGCAGGAGGCTAGCTCTTTTCCTAGCCCTTGGGTGATTGCTGTACAAAAATAAAAGTTCTCTCAATAGTTCCTTTTCCTCTTCTTCAAGGTCCAGTGGTCACTGCTGCAGGCCAGTGCAAGAAACAACACACAAGCACAAGGACAGTCACTTCCTGCAGATTCCTCCAGTGGCACGGACAGAGTTTCCTCTCCAGATCCAAAAGCAATACAAAAGTAGGGGGTTTGAGCACAGATATTTATACCCCAAAAGCCTTTGATCCTTGAAGCTACCAGTCCCTGAACCTAGCCAGAACCAGTTCTGTTCAGGCCTGGAGCACTTTGTTTACCAGGCTGCATCCTTCCTTTCAGAAAGAGGGGTCTGCTAGCAGACACACAGTGGGAGGTGGAGCCAGCATTCACCTTGCCAGGCACAGCCCTATTCAGATCAAAGAGCCACCCCTCCCCACACTCTAAATGCAGATCTCTCTATTCAACCCAGGTCTGACTCAGCCTGTCCTGCCCCTCTAAAACCAGACAGCCAATACACATAACGGCAGAGCACACTGGAAGGCTTAGGCAAGAAAATACCTACTTTCTAAAAGTGGTATTTTCAAACACAGAATATAAAAATAAACTTCACTAAAAGGTGTATTTTAATATTCTGAGCTCAGGCATACTAAATTCGTTTTTCTACCATGTTCCTGGGGTCAGTTAGGACTATAGCATGTAATAGTCAAACTGCCCATTCTAGCCTATGAGGAACAGGTAGCCTTACAGTAGTGAAAAACGAAATGGTGCATAATTCACTACCAGGACATGCTACACACACCAAGGCATGTCCTACCTTACACATACAATGCACCCTACCCGAGGGGCGACTTACAGGATGCCAAGGGAAGGTTCAGGGGCTGGGAAGTGGGTGCACTTCACAGCCAAGATGGCAGTTCTGGACTGCACACAGACACTGCAGTGGCAGGTCTGAGACACACTTTAAAAGCTGCTTCTGTGGGTGGCGCAAACCAGCGCTGCATGCCCACCAGCAGCATTTGGTTTACCAGCCCTGGGCACACACAGGCCACACTACTAGGGACTAACAGGTAAACCAAATAAGCCAATAAGGGATATACCAATTCACATAGACATATTTACCAAGGGAGAGCATATGCACTTTAGCACTGAACAGCAGTGGTAAAGTGCCCAGAGTCATAAAACCAACAGAAACAGGTCAGCAAAAATACAGGAGGCAGGCAAAAAGTTTAGGGGTGACCCTGCAAAAAGGGCCATTTCCAACAGGAATTTTCCAGGCAGTGCTGCAAAGCAAAGAAATACAGGAAATAAGTTTCGATTCTGAGGCCAGGCACACACTCTCTACTACTCAAGGTCACCCTGCCTGTGCCTGCCACTAGACTAGTGGGAGAAGGCCTTATCTAGTGGGAAAGGTATGTGCTAATAAAGACAGTGTATTCATTAGTGAAGCAAAACTCGGCCTTGGAAAAACGCAACTCAGCAAAGGCCTTTTCTCAGGAATAGCAAAGAATCATTTTCGATCATCATTCAAAATGGCGCCCAAATAGAAAATGGTGCTGCGAATGCTAACCTATATTTGATAATACATGAACGAAATCATTTCTATTCTAACAGTGGGGAAACTGCCTACGAGTTTGACAGAAGATACTGTCCAGACTTCAGAGGCCACTAGGCAAGGGGACGATGGTTTTCAGCAAATATTAGGGGCAAGCTAATGGGCACAGTGTGTGGCCAAAGGCTACGCCCTGTATTCGCGCACTGCTGGACTTAACATGTGAATTTAACATATTTTGATGCTTGACACCTCGTGATGCTTGACACCTTTCATTGCTTTTTATAGGTTGCTGCTATTATAATGGTTGAGATAAACATCATTGTTAGATGTTTTTCTCATGCAGATGTCCAGGACATTACACAGTTTATTTTTGTAAACATATTTTGAGTTCCCAAACTTCATATTGATGTATATCTTTTAAGAAGACACCTCACACTAGTATGATGTTTTATAATCAAAGTTCACAAAATTCTGGATATTAATTGATTTTGTTTGATGTTCATGAACAATGGAGTATGTCTCATTTTAACTTTAACATAACACTTTATATGTGAGATTACAGCCATGACCCACACACATTACTCATACCCTTAGGGCTGCTGCCCTCAACCGATGGTCTTGTTCACCAGTATGCAGGATATGGCATTCTGCTGCGGACATAGCAGACATCCTACCAACCTAGATACAGACTTCATACCAGAAACATGGTTCACACCCACCTCCAAAAGCATGCTAGGCATTCTCTGCCATAGCATCCAACACATAGATCACACACACTAAACTGGAAGGGATCTCTCAATCATTATTTAGCCCTGTTCCAGTAGAGACTTAGCTACACCTATTTAATTTGAAAGGTTCACCTTCCACTTCCGTATTGGCACCTCGGACAGCCAATTCTCTGATCCAGAGATTTATCTCTGATCCACAGATATCACCACTGGACCCAACAATTATTTTATAGAAAAAATGTCAGATCCCTTCACTTTTGAAAAGTGAAGGGTTCCTTCAAATACTTCCCAATGTACATTGTCAAAGAAGAACTCCTGAACCTGCCCACCTCTGTGCAGTACAAATCAGATGTCAACATACTGTTCATCAACATCACAACTCTGAAAAATCATAAGGAACTCAATATTCCATTGAAAATGTGAGCCTTCAGCCCTGAATTCCCAGGACTGTGGTGCTCCCAAGATCTCTCTGAGAACAAAAGCACCTTATGCAGAAAATAATGGAGATACTAATCTCCCAGGTGACCTCACTGAACTCAAAACTCTCTGCTATGTATGCAGATCCCTCAACACTACGTCAGAAACCACCTCAAGACTACCATCAACCAAGCCAATAATAGAACCTAAGCATTCCTGAAGGCAGTCAAGCACTGCATCAATCCATTCCAAGACCCTCCAACCCCACCATCAGTTGATAAATGCAGTACCATTAATTCTTCACCAAGAAGATCAACAAAACAAGATCACACATAAACAACACACAGCAGACATCCCTACTATCACCTATGTGCCATTGCTTTACAACATCGTGCCTGCCTTCAGTCTCATCTACCATGCTGAACTAACCACCATCCTGAACACGCTATAGGCCATCTCCTATAAGTGGACACTTTACCTTCATCCATTATTAAATATCTTTGAGGAGACATCCTCACACTCCTCCTCAACATCATCTACTCCTCCTGCCAAGGAACCTTCCCAGACACCCTCAAGACAAGACAGATTCTCCCAATGCCCCAAGAAACTGGTCATTGACCCAGATCATCTTGTCAAGTTCTACCCCATCCCTTACCTACCCTTCATAGGAAAATGATTTAAAAAGTATTGTTCACACGTCCAATAGAGCAGATCATCAAGTATGTTAGACCTGACAGCCTTAGGGTGGTCTTCACCCAAACCTTTTTCCTGTATGCCTCTAATTTCTCTGAATTCTTTTTGTTGGCCTTAGTACTCTGAGCACTTTACCACTTCCAACCAGTGCTAAGGTTCACATGCTTCTCCCTAAAACATGGTTTGATTGACTTATCCGCAATCAGCACATTTAATTTATCTATAAGTCCCTGGTACAGTGCACTACCTGTGTCCAGGGCCTGTAAATTAAATGCTACTAGTGGGCCTGCAGCACTGATTGTGCCACCCACACAAGTAGCACTTTGAACATGGCTCAGGCCTGCTACTACAGAGCCTGTGTGGGCAGTTTACACTGCCATGTTGATTTGCCATTTAAAACCCCTTGCCAAGCCTTAAGCTCCCCTTTTATTACATAAGTCACTCCTAAGGTAGGTCCTGGGTAGCCAATAGGGCAGGGTGCTGTATAATCAGAAGGTAAGACATGTACTTTTAAGTTTTGCATGTCCTAATTGTGAAAAACACCCAAATTAATTTTTCACTACTGTGAGGCCTACTCCTCTCATCGGTTAACATTGGGAATTCTTTTTTACACTAATAAGCTGTAATTTCTGATTGAGAAGGAGTAGATCTGTCATGATTCATATCACTGAAATGGTAATGATAAATCGTCTTTACTGGTAAAGTTGAATTTATCATTACCCTTTTAAAAAGACCACTTTTAGAAAGATGGCATTTTTCTGCTCTTAGCCCTGTTTGCCTGCAGCCTGTTTCTAATACACATCTGGGGTGGGTGACAACTGGACTTTGTGCATTCCCTCTAGACAGCCACACACAAAGGGAGCTTGGGTGTGACTGAGTGGCCATCTACATCCTGATGGGTCATCCTGGGCAGGATGGGAGGGAGGAGCTGACACTAATACCTGAATAGGCTATGTCCTGTTCCCACTCAAAGAGCTGCATACCCCCTGGGGTGAGTCTAGAGCCAGAGCTGGGAGGGAGGACCTCTGTGCACTTCAAAGCCCCTCTTTGAAGTCACCTCTACTTCAAAGGCACAACTGGGTATAAGTACTGGGTCTCTGACCCTTACCAAAATCAGATAATCCTGGACCTCTGCCAGGAGGAAGGACTGCTGTACTGCAGCTCTGGAAGAACTGCTTTTCTGCTGTATTGCCCTGCTGCTTGCTACCCTTTGGAAGGACTGGACCCATCTTACTTGAACCTAGAGTGACTCCAAGGGCATGATGGCTTGCCCCCTGTTCTAAGTCTCAGGGACATCAAAGACTTCTCCCCAACCTGAAACATCATTTGGACTTTGCTTGCTGCAAGTTTTGCCCTGCCAAGTGGTGCCAATCCACTCCTGTGTCCTTGCAAGTGGGTATAAGGTGCTGCAACTGCAAAAAATCCACGCATTGCCGACATTGTCCTGATCAAAACCGGCGGATCTCCATCGACGCTGACGCATCGCCGCTGCTGCCCGACAGCAGACCTCGCATTGCCGACTGCTTGGTGCATCGCCTCCAGTTCCAGACGCATTGCCAACTTCCTGCAGTTCGACGATGCATCTTCGATTTGCGCAACTCGATGACGACGCATCACCTTCGATCCAGCGGTTTGACACCAATGCATCGCCTTTTTTCTTCTCGCAACTCGCCTCCGTCGATGCATCCCAGGTACTTTTCAGTGGTATAAGACTGGCCCCTATATCAGACCCGTGCTCCATCGCAGTCGGCCTGAACTTTTGAAATGACACCGGTATTGCACAACCAGATATCCCCGGTTGGCACTTTAAGCTTTTAAATAGTATATTTTCATTTATTCTTTAAAAACTAATACTCCGGTTATACTTATTGGATTTTTGTCATTTAGGTCTTGTTTTGTTCATAAAATATCTAAACTGGTGTGGAGTCTTTTGTGGTGTTTTCATTGTGTTACTGTTTGAAGTGTTGCACAAATACTTTATGCATTGCCTCTTAAGATAAGCTTGCCTGCTCTGTGTCAAACTACCAAAGGGTGAGCACAGGTTAATTTATGGTGTGTATCTGACTTACCCTGATTAGGACTGTGGTTCCTGCTTGGATAGGGTGCATACCTCTGCCATCCAGAAACCCAATTTCTAACATTGGTGATCAGCGGTGAGGATAGGACTTGTGTTCGTGGAGTGCCATACAGTGACTTGCTTTGCACTGATACTCCATATCTAGACCAATTCAAGTAAATTCTCCCTGATTGACATTTTTTTATTTTCTCAAAGTTTTCCGAATTCCCATTTTTACTGTTTTGTCTGTGACCTGATGTGCCAAGATGTAGTTTGAACTCGCCAACCTAGAGTCAAATTACTGCAATGCCCCTGTGGCACGTTTACGCCACCAGAGCGTCACTTTTGTCACACTCTGGAGGCGCAGTGTGCTGGCCCATATTTACAAGGCCACGCTTTTCATGGCCTTGTAAATATGGAGTAAGGCAATGCCTTACTCTGCATGGAAGGGGCATTTCATGGGTATTGCTGTGGGTGCTCCCATGCAACACCCATGGTTTTTGACACTGCCCCAGATTTACAACATAGCGTAAATCTGGGGCAGCGGCATAACTAAGGCCTTCCCAAAGCCGGCGCAACTCCTCGTTTTTTCCTCTTTCCACATGTGCCGCATTCCGCAGCACACATAGGATGAGGAAAATGCCTCCTTTGATTGTTTCTGTACAGGAAGGTGTCCCTCTCTGCACAAAAACAATAATGCCAAAAACACAGACAACTTTGCACCATGGTGCAAGGGTGCCTGCGTTGGTGCTCGGCTGCAGTTTGTACGCCGGCAGAAAGGACAGGAATGTGCCGTATCTTGTAGATACAGTGCATTCCTGCCCTTTTCTTTTGACATAAGGCATGGCAGCTAGAAGACTTGCGGTGCTGCCCTACGCCAAAATATTGAAAATATGCCCCCTAGAGAGCTACACTGTGGCCCACACAAGAGATTCTGCCAGAAAAAGAGGTTGTTTACCAAAGGAAGTGCTAAGAAAGCAAAGCTCCAACCAGCTTTGAGAGCCTGGGCAGAAGCCCACCAGACCTACACAGACAATGGGGTGGAAGGGTCAGGATCTGAGGAAGAATTGGAACAAGACCTGTCTGAGGATCTTGACATGTGACCTGTTGGGGAGAGAGGAAACATCCTCCTAGGACTCGAAGTCCATCCACATGCAAGTAACAGTGTATGATCTAGGAGCCTGCCCCCAGAGGAGGTGGCGGACAGGAGGGAGGAGAGATAGCTGAAGCTAGAGCTTACAAAGCTAGAGAAAGAGCAAAAGCTTGCAAAATTGTAGAAGGAGCAAGCTCAAGAAGAGAAGGGGCTAGCCATGGAGGTAAGGAGAATGGCCCATGAGCTAAGCCTTAGAGAACTGGATATTAGTGCCATGCAAGTGGAGTCCAGCAGTAGTGGTGGCAGAGTACCTGCAGTGTCTGCTGGAGAGGGGAGAGTTTGCATCCCAAAAGATTTGGTACCCAGTTTTGTCCTGAGGGATGACATTGACAAAGGTACTCCACCTATGAGGTGGCTCTAAGGATGGACAAGTTTCCTGAGGAGTCCCAGGGGGGTTGCTTGTGGAGATACATGCCCACAGTGGGAGGGACACACTCCTGACACTAGAGGTAGAGGATCAAACACAGTACACCCCCATGAAGGCCATACTTGTAAGTAAATTTGAGCTGACCACTGAAAGGTATAGACAGAGGTTCAGGGGCAGCCATGAACTATCTACACAAATTTGGGTGGACTTTCTTGACTATGCTAGGAAGGCACTGAAGGGCTGGGTGAGGAGCAGCACGGTTAATGACTATTCTGGGCTCCACAACTGGATTTTGAAGGAGCACTTGCTAGATATTTATTTTGAAGAGCTGCACCAACACCTGACTGATAGCAAGCTGACTGACCCCAGCAAGCATGCTGAGGAGGCAGACATCTGGGTCAGCACCATAGTATCCAAGGAGGCATCTGGAGGGACTCCCAAAAGGGTGGACAGGGTTCCCACCAGAAGGAGGAGGGGGGAGAAAAAGAAGTTCTCTCAAGACCCCTGAAGTATTTCACAGGGGAAAGGGTCTCATTCCCAATCTGGCCACCATTCCCTGGCAAGAGCCAATCAAAGATTCCCAAATGCTATGAGTGCTTCGAGTATGGGCATTACAAGGGGAATCCCAAGGGCCCAAAAAGAGCACAGGCTCCCACTAGAGGTAAGACACCAGGGGTGGCAGGTATAGTAATTGAGGAGGAGTTTGTCCCAGTAAGTGGGGGGAAACTCAATGAGGTTACCCTAGGGTCCTTGGGTGATGTTGAGATGGTTCCTAAAACCCATATGCCTTCTGTTACTGCAAAGTATTTAATTGTATTCCATTTCCCTTCCCCGATTCACAAATTTCTAAGATTCAGAGGAAAATAACATCTTTTATATGGGCCTCCAGGGCAGTGAAACTGGCATGAAAGAAACTGAGACGTAACTTGTAGAAAGGAAGCTTGGCATTACCTGATCTAGGGAAGTATTGTGAGGCTTTCCAGTTCAAGAACTATAGAATGTTATTAGGGACACCAGATTTTACAACTTGGGGTCGGCTACTAAAGGCCATGACAAAGGACATGGGGAATCTAGGGACTCGTGGTCGGCTGTAACAAGTTTGGGGACCCAAAATATTTTTTAAAAGTCAGGCTCAAGGTAGTAAATGCAGCTACTAGACTTTGGTATAAAATCAGGAAGGCCCTGGATATCAAATACCACTCAGATGTCTCCCCTATCCGGAATTCCCCGGGTACTCCTGAATGCCTGCAAGATAGTTTGAGTCTTCTTTTGCAGGACGCTGGAAAACCAGTGTGGGGGTATCCCTTTACTGTGCAGGGTCTGGTACCATGGGAGGCACTGATCAGCAAGACCAAGGTCCGGCTTTCAAGGTTCAAATATGTGCAATTACTCTCATGGCATATCGGCAAGAAGCAAGAAATTGGAGGCCCCTGGGAGATTGAGAGGAGGTTACAGGATACACAGACTATAAAGAAAGAGGTCACCATTTGGTACTGGATGCCAAGGAAAGTAAGTTGCCGGCTCCTTTTTCGATCTGGGAAGGTAGGATGCCAGGGCAGGACTTACAACATTTGTGGCAAGCATCTCTTAGGCTTCTATATCAAGTTGTTAGACCAGCAAATTTAAAAAAGAACCACTTTTTTAGACTCAACAGGATTTTTTGGTCACCCCAAAAGATCGCTAGATTCACACAAAATCATGTCCCGAGATGTAGACGATGCAGCCACTCCAAGGCAAACAATGAACATATGTTCTTTTATTGTCCTTTGCTTAAGAAGATTTAGGGAGTTGTGCGCAAGGTCCTTGCAGGGTTTTCAGAGCTGCCATTGTGGTCAATTCCATACTGGTTTTATTTGGGACAGACATTGCAACCTGCTACTTTCTATACATTGCACAGCAGTCCCTCCTATTTTATCTGTTGCTTCTTGTTAGAAGGGAAACTTGCAAGAATTGGCTCAATCTTATACCCCCTCTATGGAAATGTGAGTAAGGGCAGTTTGCTGTACTTGTAAATTGGATATCGTCGATGTCGGTAGAGGAGACGCTATCTTCTGGGGTTGTTTTTTAAGATGGGAAGGAAATATAGACCGTAGCTGTAGCAAACTGGCACTCTACCTCCTTTAGTTGCTGCCGCGTCCCACGGGTAACGTCATCATCAATGGCTGGTACGCTGCTGTAGTCACCATCGAGGGACAGCGTAGCAACCATCTTGGAAATTTGGGTCGGGACGGTCGCCCTATTACACAAACCACTAAAATAGCACTATAAACAACTTTAACCAAAAAAATCAAACAAACCATTAAGCAAACAATATAAAAAGCACACTATTTAAAACAACTAAATACTCCAAAAATGATAAACACTGCAAGCAGAGGAAACTGTGCCAGATTCTCACAAGAAACGATTAATACAGAAGTAATTCATCTCAACAACTACAATTTCTAGTAATTAATACATCTATTTAAAGTAAAAATTAACTGTAATTAAACTAAAATATATTATTTAATAAATAAATTGTAACACACTGTGTAACTTTTATCTTTTTACATACACTTCCTAAAGGAAAAGAAAACCAGCTTCCAAACCAACAAACTGCTTAAAAATATTAGCTTTAACAAAGCACCAAGAATATATAGTAAAGTAAGTATGCATATATATATTAATTTAAAAACTCTCCCAACCAATGACCAAAATTAAACCTAGCTCCCTAAAACTCAACAAACTTCATAGAAAGGGAAACAATTATTATACCATATGTGATACACCTACAGCCAAGAAAATGCATCAACAGAAACCATAAACTGGAAATGTACTAAATATTATTTAAATGCATGCTAAAAGATAATTTTGTAATAAATGTAAAAGAGCACAAGCACACCCCAAATGTTACAGAAATAGAAGTTAGAGAAATCTTACAAGATATAAGCGAGGCAAGCACTTTCTCCCAGAAACCTACAGACAAAATCCTGAAAGACACACTACCCAAAGTCCCTTGCATGTAACAGGCCAACTACCACCTATCACCACTTTAAAATGCTTAATTGCACGCACTAAAAATGCCACCATCGATATCCACCTGGCCCTAGAACATACCAAGACATAGATATACCTGACCATTTAAAACTAACACAAAATGAGGAACTCTTCCTTTTACATGGCAATTTAAATAATGAAAAACAAATCTTAATTTTCTCTACAGCAAACAACTTAATGAAACCTACCCAGTGCCAAACCTGGATGATGGATTGGACCTGTAAAATGTGCCCAAACGTTCCACATAAAAATACACCATGAATGGTGAACATGAAAATTCCAATATCCCTTTCGTATATGCTTTACTACCAAGCAAATAAAGCAGCACCTACTATGATCTCCTTAGCAATATAAAACAACATACAAATAACTGCTACCCCCCAAAAATAATCATAGACTTTGAGCAAGCTATGATTCAAACAATTCTAAAAAATATACCTCCACGCAGCCATACATGGCAGTTACTACCACTTTAATCAAAGTATATGGACACCTCCAAAAATCTACACTAAAGGGCCAATTCTGAGAGCGGCGATCCAACCACCGGACCACCGCTGTGGCGGTCGAGACAGCGCCATCAAGCCGGCGGAATCCTGACTGCCGCATTTGGTGTTGACCGCCATGCCAGCAGTGTGCAGAGGCGGTGGCGTGCTTTGGCTCACAGAGTGAGCCTGAAGGCAACGCTGCCCCACCGCAGCACCTGCACTGTTGTGCGCGCACTGTTGCCATGCACCATGTCATGCATGGCACACAGTGCACACACGACAGTGTAGGCATGGGGGCCACAACATGAGCCCCCGCCACAAAGCCCAATGGATTAAAATACCAGGGGGCCTTATTTGGGGCCCCTTCACTGCCTTTTCGCCAACCTTTTCATGGCAGGGTTGGTGGAAAAGGATGGTGGAAAGCAAGGTCGAAATAGGCACGGCAGTGCCAGCTTCGACACCGCTTCCATTCCCTGCCTCTTTCCCCACCAACATGGGATCTAGGATCCTTGCAGTGAGAGTGGTCTTGTGTCCGCCCGACCGCCAGTGTCAGAATTGGGTGGTCGGACCGCAGAGTAGGCGGCAGTCAGACTGTAACCACGGGTACATCAGTCTTGGGACTGCAATACTCTTAATCAGGCCCTAAGTGTAGAATACTCCACTGACAGTGAATTTGATTTCGAAATAAAAAACATGATAGCACTAGCCTATGTCCCTGTCACAGGGGTAGTCAACCACTATAATTTACTAATAGAAAGCCCTGTCTACAAACAAAATGAAGATAAATTTAGTTCCCTAATGAACTAATTTGAAGATACATGGGTTGGCAGACTTCATCGATCAGGACACAGATGCCAAGCCAAGTACCAGATACCATGGTGGAATGTCTATGATAGCACCTCAGCACAGAAAGCCAAAACAAACAACATAGTGGAAGGATGGCACAATGCCTTCCAATGCAAACTAGGCAGAACAAGAAAAATAGAGCACTCTGTTACCCTAAACTAATCAAAAAAACTAAAAGAATGTACGACATGCTACAATTTAAAGTCAAACTCTTCATAAGTAACAAAGGACTACATTACTTAGAAATGATAGCCAAAAGCATATTATAAATTAAATATAAACCTACCAAACACCTTAAAAAATACAACAAACTATAAACCACCAAATCAAAACCTTTTAGATTTTTTTTTAAATGTGAGCATAAATATTTTATTAAATCAGTGAAACAAATATAAATCACCAAGTTATTAAACACAGATATAATAAAATATATATAGTGAATAGTTCTTTAAAAAACATGACAATAATCCACTTATCAACATAAAATATTCCAATACATAACATCAAATAAATACAACACATATTCAGAACAATTGTTCATAATAATTAACATACATATAGCATAAACAATATAATATCATATGTCCCATACATACACACAATAAGTAAAAAAAAACTTACAGTTTTGTAGCTACAGATCTTTTTCTTCCCCATAAAATAAAAAATAGGAATCCACAAAAAAGATAAAAATCCAAAAGCAAAAAGCCCCAAATAAATGCAAACATATGAACAATCCAATCGAAATCCGTTTGAATCAATCCAAAATCTCCCATAAAAAAACGGAAAAGTATTTTACAAAAAGAACCGCTCCAGGAAACCAGAAAAAAGGAAATCTAAGTAAACACCATTAGTTTATAATAAATCAAAACAGATTTCCTTAAAAAAAAAAGTAAACTCCAATAGAAATTGTTCAGGAACAAAAATTTGTAAAGCAAACATTCAAAACCCACTCACATAATAGATCAAAGTCCCAAATATACAAACACACAACACTTAGGGCCTGATTTAGATCTTGGCGGATGGGTTACTCCATCACAACAGTGACAGATATCCCGTCCACCTAAATATAAATCCCATTATATTCTATGGGATATATATTTCAGCGGACGAGAATATCCGTCACCATTGTGACGGAGTAACCCGTCTGTCAAAATCTGAGGGCCTAATTACGAGTTCAGTGGTCCGATGGACTGCGGAATTCGTGGTTGCGGTGCAGCCACCGCAGCACCGGTGGTCCAACCGCCATATTCCGACTTTAGAGGTCGGACTGCCACAGGACCGCTGCAACCACCAAGGATCCGTGAATCTGCTGCGGTGTTTCAGCTTTCAGAGGCTGTAATATGCTAGCAGTCCCACTGCGGCACCACCAAGCATATTACGAGTTGCCTCACTGCGACCCTATCCGTGCGGTGAGCCCGCCATGGAAAGGGTGGCATTGAGGCAACTCAGAGGGTGTGCCTCTATGCAGGGGGGTGCATGCAGGGGGGCACATGTTTACACCCCCAGTTCTTGCACAGGAAGAAATTCACGACATGTTGCATTTCTCCCTGTGCAGGAATGTGCTGTGCCACTACCACGGTGCTGCATTTCTATGGCTCTCCTTTGAGCCTTAGAAAGGCACCGCAGTGAGACCGCTGCAGCAGGACTGCCCTCACTCAATTCAACTCGTAATCCGGTGGGAGGTCAGAGTACGGGTTTGGCAGTCTCGCAGTGGGACGTTGGCGTGGCGGCCTACTGCGAGTCTGCCAAACTCGTAATCAGGCTTTAAATCAGGCCCTTAAGCATCAAAATATACATAACATTACATAATATAACATAAAATATTCATACATTTACATCACATTTTAAAAAAATGCAAAAGGACGACACAGTGCAAAAAACACATCTAAGGGCCTCATTAAGATGTCGGATAGAAACTTTCTGCCCGACACCGACTCGGAATCGGGACCGACCGACTTGCGGTCGGCAGTTCCGCACCCCTGATTACGATGGGTTGGAGTCCCATTGTTTCCTATGGGAGCTTGTGGTCCGCCCGACAACCGGCCAGAACACAGGCTCCTATTGGGGAAATGGGGGGTGTGTGTAAAACCCTGCACCCTGCCGCGGGCACCCCATTGTGCCTGCCACACAGTGCAGGGCCGTCCAGGGGGGATCCCTTAGGTACCCCCTAGGCCCCCAACCGGAGGCTGCAGGAGGAAAGGGGGCCCTGCTAGTGGCCCCCAAAGTTACTTTCCGACAGCCAGACTCGGAAAGGCTGTTGGAAATCGACATCCTAATCGCGAGCTCGGAAACGCTGTCCATAGAGGTGCATGATGTGGTTCCGACTGACACAAATACTCCTAGAGCCAGTCGGGACCGATTCGGAATGACCGTGCGGTTTGTTTTCCAACTGCGAACATCGTCATCGCTTGGTCGGAATGTAAACTGACCGAGTCGGTCGGAAGGTTTCCGACACAACTGAGGAGATTCTGACTGTCGGGTGGAGGCTTTCTGCCCGAAATCGTAATCGGCCCCCTAAATGTACAAAAAACACTAAAACAACACTATATCCAACTTTTAAACTTGCATTCTAAATCCCCCTAGCCCCAAAACCCTAAAAAAGGACTTCCCTCTTCCGAAAAATAAAAGCACCTAATTGAGACTTGGTTCTTGGAAAAATGACCCAAAATAACGCAAATAGACTACAAAATATTAGTTAGCTGTTGTAGAAAAGTAGGATCTGCTTTCATGGTTACCCCCCAATTTTTGCATGGTGTTTTGCTGTTTCTGACTAGGCTGACTGGGATCCTACTAATCAGGACCCCGGTCTCTGTGCTTTCTCCCCTAAATTGGCTATGGTAAGTACTTAGGTATGCCCCACATTGATTACTGGTGCACCCTTATAAGTCCCTAGTGTATGGTACCAAGGAACCGAGGGCATAGGTACGCCAGGGGTCTCCCATGGGCTGAAGCATGTATTATGCCACCCATGAGAGACCATTCAAATTGTGTCTCCAGGCCTGCCATTGCAGCCTGTGTAAGCTGGTGCTAGCACCACTTACAACAGATATAGGTTTCCCTATATCTGAGGTCACTACACTTAAAACCTATAAGTCACCCCTAAGGCAGGCCTTTCAATCCTGAAGGCAGGGTGCTCGGTTCTAAGTGTGAGGGTGCCCCTGCATGAGCGGGACACCCCTACAACCTTCGGAGTCCATTCTCCTGGGTTGTAAGTGCATCAGCCATTATGATATATAGAGTGGCCATGCGTCATTACGCGATGACCATCTCTAAACGGGCTGTAACGAACCGTGTCATGTTTGGTATCAAACATGTTGGAATCATACCCCCACACCATAAACGGTGTGGGAGGTATAATTCCATGCACTGTAAAGCTCCTCTGGGAGGCCCTCAGTGCTCCCGGTACCAGTCTTCCAGAACTGGACAGCAAGCTAGGGCTGCTGCTGACCAGAGACATGTTTCTGCCCTCCTGCTGCTGAACCAAGCTCGGGCAGGGGAAGGCAGAACAATAGATATCCTATCACAGGGAGGTGTGACCACCTCCCAGGCAGGGTTTAGTGTATTGGGGCTGGTTGGGGGCACTTTCCAGTGCAACTGAGACTGCTTGAAACGCATATTTGGTGCTCTCCTTGCATACTCCAGTTCAAACCAGTTCAGGGAGCCGTTGGCTCCCGTTCTGGCGCGAAACTGGACAAAGGACATGGGAGTATCCTCCCCACTGTCCAGCCCCTCCTCAAGGAGTGCCCCCTGAATCTTCCCAACCCCTGAATCTCCCCAACCCAAACCTTAGGGTATTTAAGGGCTTACCTGTGGGTGGGTCCTTAGATTCGTCATGGGATTCAATTCCGATTCAACTCCGTGTCCTCTTCAACCGTCTGGACACTCTGACCGAGTCGGACTGACCGTGTTGGACTGAACGCATCGAACTTCGCTCTAGGAACCGAGACTGCAACCGGGAAGACTCAGTCTGCTACAGGTCTCCATATCCTGCAAGTCTGCTGCAACGTCACTGTCCATGCTCCATGCAGGTCCCTCACAGGCCCTGTGGACATCCAAGACATCTGAAGGAATCTTCCTTGGAGTGAAGAAGTCACTCCCCTTCATCTACAGGCATTGCAATGTAACTGTCCGGTTTGCTGATCCTGGGCTCCTGCGGACTCCGACAGGTTCAGTAACACAGGCAGCAGTTCTACAGCTCCATCGAGGCCTGCACTGTCTTCAGACTGAGTCTGCAGTGAATATCCCTCATCAGCACCATTGGAACCAAGCCCCTGTGCACCGCGTTGGCTGGCTGTTGCTTAGGCTGGTGATTCTCGTCTCCAGAGATCTTCGGGTACTTTTCACAGGACTTCTTTGATTCCAGTGGGCTCCCCTGATTCCTCGGGGCCTACTCCTACCCCCCTGCTTGTCGTGAGTGACTTGGACCTTGCTGGCCCTACCTTTGCACCTTTGTCGCTTGCCACGTTGTTTGCGGTTGCCAAGGCTTGTTGGTGCTCCTGACAGAGACCGACCCCTCAGCTCTCGTAATCTGGCATGGGACAACTCATGAATGCCTCCTGGTCTTCCACAGTGTCGCCTAGTCCACACAGCTGCAGCTCCAAGGTCATCGTCAAATATCCTGCATCTCCCGACATCATTGGGCATTCGTCTCCTGTGCCCCCTGGTCACTCCTGAGTTGCATAGACTCTGTCCCATCTGCTTGCAGGTACTTCTCAACTTGAATCCACCTTTGGGTTCCACCGGACACTTTCACCTTCTCCAACAGTGGCATCTTCCTGAAGTCCTCCATTGGGTTCGACTGCAGTTTCCAACGCCACTTTACACCTATGCACCCGGCTTCCCTAGTGTAGGTATCCTGGTTCCTAGGGCATCCACGGGTGGGGTGGCTCTCCAACCTTCTGTCTTCCACGGGGTTTCTTCAGGTTCCACTGGGAAGGGTCCTTCTTCCTTAAAATTGCAACCGCGACTTACCCATTGACTTGAATTGAGTGCGTGGTCGTGTTCCCAAACTACACACTGCCTCCATGGGGTTCCTGGGTACCTACCTCGGGTGGTTCCTTGGGTCCCCAGCATTTCTACATCTTCTGGGTATAGTCTTGACTCAAGTCCTGAGTCTCATCCCTCTATTTTAGTATATGGTTTGGTCTCCCCCTGGCGACCACTGTGTATTCGTGCTACTTATCTGTTTTTATTGCAAAGTATTGTGTGCATTGGGTTATATCTCCAGGTAGGAGATATTATTATGTGTTAGTAGGTGTCTTATAATAAATACCTATTTTTATAAATACACTGTGTGGTTCTTTTTCACTTAACCTATACCAATAAGATTAAGATCTGGTGAAACAAGCTGCTTTACACTCCTTCTGGACTAAGCCTGAAGGCTGCTCTCCACAGCTACCACTTAGACAGCTTTCTAAGGTTGTCTAAGACCACTAAAATCATCGTAAGGGTTGTCTGGATTAGTGCAGGGTGCTACACTTACATAAGTGAGCACCATATACTAAGCGAGCCTCCTACAGCGGTAAAAAAACGGACTGACAAATGAAACTAAAAGAAGACAATGGGCCTCATTAGGATGGCTGTTGGACTTACGTCCGACCGTCATCCATTCGGAAATGGGACCGCCTGACTATAAGTCAGCAGTCTCACCAGCCGAATTACGATGTGACTGCCACCACGGCGGTCACAATGTCTATATTTTTTATTAGATGGGTGCTGCAGGCTGCAGCACACGCTGCTGTACAAAAAATGGACATTACACTTATCCCTGCACTACGTGGCAGGCACCAGGTGCAGGGATATGCAGGGGGCACCTAGACCCAAAGCTGAGGCCCAAGGGTGAAGGGTGGCCCGCTACGGGCCCCCAGTGTTCCTTTCCGCCAGCCTTTTCACGGTGGGTTCACCGCCATGGATGGGCCGGCGGAAAGGAACATTGTAATACCTACGGCAGTGCCTGGCTGGCACCGCCACCATTGTAGGTATTACTGCTCCTCCAATGGACCGACGGGCTCCTTGAGCTTGTCAGATCAGTGGCGGTCGGTCTCGCCGACCCCCAAAGACCCACCCGCCATCATAATGAGGCGGGCGGTAACGCAGTCACAGATGGCAGTGGGACCGCCACCGATGGGGTGAAGGTGGCTGTCCCACTGCCATCATAATGAGGCCCTATTTGCCCATAGAAATCAATGGGAAATATAGTATAAAAAATTAATAAATGTTAAAAAAATTGTAATACATTTTTTAAAATGTTAAACTATAAATTAAATAATAGAATAAAATATATACAATTATTTAATACATACTAATAAAAAAAGTTAAAATATTTTTTAAATGTTATTAAATGTATCAAAATTGTAAGCAATGAAAATAACAATTGCAACTGTACATTTTACAAATATATAATAAATGATGTTCTATTTTTTCCCAGTAAAAATTAACAAAAAGTATTGTTTTCAAATCACTTTGTAATGACTTTTATTTTTGCTTTAAAAATGTATTTGTTAAAATGTAAATCTATAATAAATTGAAAATTATAAAAAAATAAAAAAATGTAAAATATATGTGACATCTTTTTATTATACTAAATAAAACAATATCTTATACACTAAGGTGGTGACATTTACTATTCCAACTCCAATCTAATCCAACTTGAAGGTGTTGGACACTTAGGGGTCGATTCCGATCTCGGTCGGAAGGCCTCCGAATCGGATTCGGCTTTACCGGATCCGAGTCGGAGGCTTTGTTTCCGACCGAGTCGTACAGAGGTCCGGACGCCCAAGTACGATGCGAATGAACGCGAAATCGCCGACCGACTTGTTTCCGGGTCCGAACCGCTCCGTACGACTCGGTCGCAGACGAACCGTACCGCGCAATGGAGTCGATTTCCGACCGAGCCAGTACAATGCACGAATCGGTCAGCCGGATCGAGTCGGAGTCTCCGGGACGAAAAAGCTCCGGGAAGCGGACTTCGGGGGTCCGTGCCGGACCCCCTTCACCCGTAGCCTAACGAGTCAAACACAGGGGGGACCCAAGTGTCCCCCCTTCACATGCATGTATGGTGCGGATGGCACCAACACGTACCCACTGCAGGGAGCGCCCTTTTGCGAGACGTACCTATTTAGCTGATGCGAGGCCATGCACGCGTCGTACGACCGGCTCCCATTGACTTCAATGGGAATCCAACCGAGCCGAGTCCGTCAGCATGCGGCAGCATCGTACTCTCTCGGTCGGACTCCAGGGGTACGGCTCGGTCGGAAAACACTCCGGATCCGGCTCGGTCGGAGGGCTTTCCGACCCAGATCGGAATCGACCCCTGAATGGTTACATTTACTATCCCCACTCCAATTTAAACAAACTAGGGGTAAGTATTGGTCACTAAGGGGGCAACATTTACTATTCCCACTCAAATCTAAACTGACTTGAGGAAAGTGTTGAACACTAAAGGGGTTACAATTAGTAAGTATATCCACTCCAATCTAAACCAAATTGGGGAAAGTGTTGGACACAAAAGGGGTAGCATTTATAATTCACACTCCAATCAAAACCAACTAGAAGAGGGTATTGGTTACTAAAGGGGTGACTACTTCAATCTAAGCCAACTTAGGGAAAATGGTGGACACTAAATGGGTGACATTTACTATTCTAACTCCAATCTAAACAAACGTGGATAAAGTGTTGGATACTAAAAGGGTAACATTTACTATTCCCACGCCAATCTAAGCCAACTTTTACTATTCCCTCTTGATTCTAAACCAACTTGACAAAGGTGTTGTAAACTAAAGTGGTGACATTTACTATTCCCACTCCAATTTAAACTAACTTGGGGAAAGAGTTGGTCATTAAAGGGGTGGCATTTACTATTCCCACTCCAATATAAACCAACTTGGGTAAAGTGTTGGATACTAAAAGGGTAACATTTACTATTCCCACGCCAATCTAAGCCAACTTGGGGAAAGTGTTGGACACTAAAGGGGTGACATTTACTACTTCCACTGCAATTTATACTAATTTGAGAAATACTTTTTGTACCTAAAATATTATAAATATTATAAATAAAAAATTAAAAACACAAACTTACTACTAAACATTGTAACATTTCAGTAAAAGAAAAAATTGTTTATTCAAACACACTATTCTAAACTACTAACCTTTATATAAACATTTTGTACATACAATTTAAATCTGTATATTATAAAATTGATGTAAAATCTCAAAATGTCCTTTAATATTTCCTACCATTAATACATTTTTAAAAATCTAGTTACCTAATTTTCAATTCATAAAATTATCAACAAAAATGTTATTTAAAAAAGTAATATTAATTTTTATTTGTTAAATTAATAAATCTAGATTTTTTGAATTATCAAAATATGTTGTAAATTTAAAAAAATCAATTATTAAAAAGTAATAACATATGCTTTTTAATTTAAATATTCAGAAAAAAGCAAAAATGCTACTTAATACAAATGTATTTTACAAACTTATATATTCCAAAAATTAAAATATTCCTTTAAATTATTTATTATTTAATATATTATTTTTTAATAAAATGTTATAATATATTTTTTTTAAATTAAAAATTAATTTGCATACATTACAATAATTAAGTTACATTTTTAATTCTAAATACATTTTTTTTTAAACTCCCCTCCCTTATCTTCTAATAAGCCAACATCCTGCTACTAAAAAATATTTAAAAAATGATTTAAAAATAATTCATTTAAAAAAAAAAAAAAACTTGTTTTACTAAAAATGAACTAAAATAAAAGCAAATTAATAAAACCATAAACAAATATAATAAAAATAAGTACGTGTTACAAGCTAATTAACACTAAAAAAACAATATTATATACAACGATATTTTCTACATTGATATTTTTTCCAACGATATTAAAAACAACACTAAAAACCATAGTTTTACCTTTGATATTCCTGTCCACGATATATCTGAAGTCCTGATATTATACTAATTTGAGAAATTAATACACATTAATACTTTTGTACCTAAAATATTATAAATTCAAAATTCAAAACACAAATTTACTACTAAACATTCTAACATTTCAGTAAAAGAAAAAATTGTTTGTTCAAACACACTATTCTAAACTACTAACCTTTATATAAACGTTTTTACATGCAATTTAAATCTGTATATTATAAAATTGATGTAAAATCTCAAAATGTCCTTTAATATTTCCTACCATTCATACATTTTTAAAAATCTAGTTACCTAAATTTCAATTAATAAAATTACCAACAAAAATGTTATTTAAAAAAGTAATAGTTTTACCTTTGATATTCCTGTGCACAATATATCTGAAGTGCCGATATTCTTGACACAATATTTCTGTATCTCTATATTTTTAATCTGATATTTTGTCCAAATACCAACTGTTTGTTAGGAAATGACCTTGAGCACACTACCTGAAAGGAAGTGGAGCTCAAGTCACACCTGGAAATGTTAGGGTTGCCTGAGTGGATATGTTCTACCACCAGGTCCATGGATGTCCAGGAAGGGAGTTAAGGAAGTCTGGAGCCTGGAAGAATGGCCCAGATAGCTGCCAAAAGAGGGAAGGGCAAGGGGCATGGGAAATCAACCCCTGAATGACTCTTGACTGAGGTGGATGGGGTGCCGGAGGAGACTGCCTTTGGAGCCCACTGAGGAGGACAATGTCTCCCTTGGTGACTTACCTGAACTTCCTGGATGACACGTGGAGGGGGGACCCAGCAGGGAGGAGTTCTGCAAGGCACAGAGAGAGGGCATGAGGCAACGGGCTGACGCCCAGGCAGCAGGGGATTCCTCTGGGAATCACTGCATTTACTGGGAGGGAAAACTCCTGTATAGTGAGCCTAAGGCACCTGCGCATGAGGCAACAAGGGCACTGTTCATTCCCCAATCCCACAGGTCCTTTCTACTGGAGCTGGCTCATGAGATACACCTGGCAGAGCACGTAGGGAAGGACAAAATCTTTGCCAGGCTTGTCCCCGACTTTTATTGGCCCGGGATAAAGATTCGGTAGGACTTGCTTGCCTGCCAGGCCAGCGGAAAGACAGGGCAGAGGCTGAAAGCCTCCCTTAATCCCTTGCCTGTTATTGGCACCCCCTTTGAAAGAGTGGGCATCAACATTGTGGGGTCTACAGATTCCCAGACAGCCTCTGGAAACAGGTTTATCCTGGTACTAGTGGACCATGACATAAGATACTCTGAGCACTGCACCTGCAGTGGCTAAGGCCCTAATGGGGATTTTTACCACAGTGGGTTTCCCCAAGTAAGTGGTGTCTGACAAGGGCACCAACTTCATGTCTGCTTATGTGCAGTCAGTGTGGAAGGAGTGTGGAGTTACTTACAAGTTCTCCACTGCCTACCATCCAGAAACCAATGGGCTTGTTGAAAGATCCAACAAGACCCCCAAAGGCATGATCAAGGACTGTCAGAGGACCTAAGGCGTAAGTGGGACTTCCTTTTGCCATGCCTTCTCTCTGCTTACAGAAGGGTATTACAGAAGGGTGTTGGATTTAGCCCCTTTGAGCTTCTGAATGGTCATCCTATAAGGGGACCTCTCACTCTGGTGAAGGGGCGTGGGAGCAAGTTCCCAGGAAACCTTTCCAGGATATCGTTAGCTATTTGCTGGCTTTCTGAAGACAGATGTTGAAGCAAGCTTCTAACAACTTAGAGGCCAGCCAGGAGGTGATGATACAGGGGTATCACCAGACAGCTACCCCTGTGGAATTATAGCCTGGGCAGAAAGTGTAGGTGATGGAACCCGTAGAGCCCAGTGCCCTCCTAGACCATTAGACTGGGCACTATGAGATAGTTGAGAAGAAGGGGGAGGTCACCAACTTGGTGGACCTCAAGACCCCCAGGAACCCCCAAAGGGTGCTCCATATCAACTGTCTCAAACCTCATTTTGAGAGGTCACCATGTTGCTGGTGACAGATGGAGGGGAGGAAGATGAGAGTGAACCTCTCCATGATCTCTTAGCCTCCAAAGAGAAGGATGGGCCATTGGAAGGTGCAAACCTCTCCCCTACATTGACTTCAAAACAGCAGAGGGACTGTCACCAGTTTCTGGGACAGTTCTCTTCTGGGTTTTCCATCACTCCTGGGACTACCCACGTGTGTACCCATGATATAGACACAGAAGGCAGCCTCCCTGTCAAGAATAAAACTTATAGACAGTCTCACGAAGTGAGGGCCAGCATCAAATATGAGGTCCCTAAGATGCTAGAGTTGGGGGTGATTGAACCCTGCAGTGGCCCTTGGTCCAGCCCTGTGATGCTGGTACCAAAAGTTGCCCCACCGGGCAGTACACCAGAACTCATGTTCTGTGTAGATTACAGGGGGCTCAATTCAGTCACCAAGACTGATGCTCATCCCATTCCTGAGCTGATTGATAGGTTAGGGGTTGCGCAGTTGCTGAGTACCTTTGACCTCACTTTAGGGTACAGGCAGATTGCCCTAACAGAAGGAGTCAAGGAGAGGACAGCCTTCTCCATTCTAGATGGCCACTACCAATTCAGAGTGATGCCCTTGGACTAAAGAATACCCCTGCCACCTTCCAGAGGGTAGTGAACCAGGTTTTGGCTGGTATGGAGGGCTCCAGTGCTGCTTACGTGGATGACATTGCTGTGCACCAGCTGGAAGGACCACCCTTTTCACCTGCAGCAAGTCCTTTGGACCTTGCAAAAGGCAAGCCTGACTATCAAGGCAAGTGAGTGCCAGATAGGGCTGGGGTCTGTGGTGTACTTAGGACACCTGGTGGGCAGGGGTAAGGTGCAGCCAGTCCAGGTCAAGATAGAGGCTATCATGGCCCGGGAGTCCCCCAATACCCAAAATGAGGTGTGAGCCTTCTTGGGCCTCACAGAGTATTAAAAGTGGTTTGGCAAGTGGTATGGCATCATTGTTGTCCCCTTGACCGAGCTGACTTTGAAGAAGCAGCCCAGAAATGTGGTTTGGACAGAGTCAGGCCAAAAAGCATTTGACTCCCTAAAGCAGGCCATGTGCACAGCACCTGTGCTCAAGGCCCCAGGGAATTCCTTCTGCAAACAGATGCCTCAGAACATGGCATAGGGCAGTTCTATCAGAGCTAAATGATGAGGGCCTAGACCAACCTGTAGCTTTCCTCTCTAGGAGGTTACTTCCCAGCTAACAGAGGTGGGGTGCCATTGAAAGGGAAGCCTTGGCTGTAGTCTGGGCACTGAGGAGGTTGAGACCATACCTGTTTGGGACTCACTTCTTTATTCAGACAGACCCCAGGCCCCTCAGGTGGCTAATACAAGTAAGGGTGAGAATCCAAAATTGTTGAGGTAGTCCATCCCCCTACAGGGAATGGACTTTATGGTGGAACACAGACCTGGTGTAGACCACGCCAATGCTGATGGTCTCTCCAGGTTATTCCGCCTTAGTGATGAGAACTCCCAAGAGGTTGGGTAGCTCTCTCCACTGTCAGCTTGGGGAGACTCGTGTTAGACCTGACAACCTTAGGGTGGTCTTCCCCCAAACCTTTTACCTGCTTGCCTCCAATTTTGCTGAATTATTTTTGTTGGCCTTAGGGCTCTGAGCACTTTACCACTGCCAACCAGTGATAAAGTGCATGTGCTTCTCCCCGAAAACATGGTTTGATTGACTTATCCACAATTGGCATATTTAATTTACCTATAAGTCCGTATAGAGTGCACTACCTCTACCCAGGACCTGTAAATTAAAATCTAGTAGTAGGCATGCAGCACTGATTGTGTCACACTGTGTGTGCAGTTCACACTGCCATGCATTTAAAACCCCTTGTCAAACCTTAAACTCTCCTTTTATTACATAGAAGTCACCCTTAAGGTAGGCTCTAAGTAGCCCATAGGACAGGGTGCTGTGTGATCAAAAGGTAGGACATGTACTTTGAGGTTTTGCATGCCCTGGTAGTGAACAACACTCAAATTCGTTTTTCACTACTGTGAGGCCAACCCCTCAGATAGGTTAACATCGGGAATTCCTTATTACACTTACAAGCTGTAATTCCTGATTGAGAATGAGTAGTTCTGTCATGTTTCATATCACTGGAATGGTAATGATAAATCCTTACTGGTGAAGTGGAATTTATCATTACCCTTTTATAAATGCCACTTTTAAGATGGCATTTTTCTGCTTTTATCCCTGTGTGCCTGCAGTCTGTCTCCAATACATGTCTAGAGTGGGTGGCAGCTGGACTTTGCACATTTCCTCTAGACAGCCACACACAAAGGGATCTTGGATGTGACTGAGTGGCCTCCACATCCTGAAGGGTCATCCTGGGCAGGATGGGAGGGGGAGCGGAGACTTACACCTGAACAGGCTGTGTCATTTCCCCGCACAAGGGCTGTATACCCCCTGGGTGAGTCTGGAACCAGATCTGGGAGGGGGTACCTCTGTGCACTTCAAAACCTCTCTTTAAAGTCACTTCCACTTCAAGGGTACAAATGGGTATAAGTACTGGGTCTCTGCATCGCATTTGGCAATGCAGCGCTCACAACGAAATTCGTTTTATTTATTTAAATGTTTACTTACCTGTATTCGGCCATAATCCGTGGTTTACTACCCCCCACCCTGCCCCTCCCCCACCCCACGTCACCGCCCGGCCGGCACTCCTACCTTACTGAGAGTCAGTTCAGTAATTTTGCAGCACCAGTATTTGATTCTTTTTTTTTTCTTTTCTACGAGCGCTAATACCTTGTTTGAACAATTTGCATGACTAAATGCCTTGAACTTGTATCCAATCATAGCGCTATAGTTTCTTAAAACGTTTCTTGTGCAATAAGACTCAACATCTTAAAACTAGAAACTGAAGACTACATTCTGGCAGAAAATTATAATCTTCGAGTTACGACAGTGTATGTAACAATATATATATATATATTCTACTTACCAACGGTCTTTGAGTTCTGCCACCTGCAAAAGAAAGAAAGAGAATTACAAGGACAGTATTAACAGACTAAACATCATACTAACACAACTGCTTAACAAGAGAGAAGCTAGCCACTGCGGAGGTTAAGGTAGGAGATACGATAGGGTAGAGGGTTAAGCAGTAGTAGAGGCATTTTTAGGAAGGGAATATTTTAATGTTGTGATTTGTATTTCAGATGCCTAGCTGAGTAGGGAAGAATTCCCAAGCAGAAGAGCGGAAGAGGCATAGCAGTAGAGTCTCTCTTTTATCCCATCCCCCTTTCCCCCTCTCTACTGGCAGTGGAACAGTACGTCCGCTCTCAGTGGGGTGTGGGATTTGGAGAATAGTCGTCTGCTCCTGTGGAAGATCAAGTTTAAGGTGCGTGGTACTGACAGGATGGGCCTAAACTGGGGTAGCATAGTGAGCAAAAGAACAATGGATTAAACCCAGATCTCTTGACTGTGGGTGAGTCGTTGAAAAGTTTCAGCACTCCATCCATCAACTTGTTGTGTTTGCTATGTTCGCCATAAGTGGCCAAGGGTAGGCCCAGACTTGTGTCCCTTGCTCGCTGTACCACTGGATTCAAACTAGCCTGGCTGGTGAGGGGTGAAACCCCGAAACCAGTGCCAGGATACTTGTTTCCGGTCCAGGGAGGACCTGGCCTGGCAGTTCGGGCTGGACTGATTTGCATATGGCTGGGTCCAAACTGGGGTAGCATAGTGAGCAAAAGAACAATGGACTAAACCTAGATCTCTTGACTGGGGGTGAGTGGTTGAAAAGCTTCAGCACTCCGTCCATCATCTTGTTGTGTTTGCTATGCTCACACAAAGTGGCCAGGGGTATGCCCAGACGTGGGTCCCTTGCTCGCTGTGCCACTGGATTTAAGCTAGCCTGGCTGATGAGGGGTGAAACCCAGAAACTGGTCCCAGGATGCTTGTTTCCGGTACAGAGAGGACCTGGCCCGGCAGTTCGGGTTGGACTGTTCCCATGAGGAACAGGGTCATGACTGATTTGCATATGGCTGGGTCCAAACTGGGGTGGCATAGTGAGCAAAAGAACGATGGATTAAACCCAATTCTCTTGACCGGGGGTGAGTGGTTGAAAAGTTTCAGCACTCCGTCCATCATCTTGTTGTGTTTGCTAAGTAAAAGGTAGGACATGCACCTTTTTGTTTTACATGTACTGGTAGTGACAATCACTCAAGTTCATGTTCACTACTGTGAGGCCTACTCCTCTCATAGGTTAACATTTAGAATTCCTTAAATACCCTTTTTAAGCATTATTCCTGATTGCAGAGGTGTAGCTGCTTTATGTTTTATAACATTGAATTGGGAATGACAAATCCTCTTTAGTGGTAAAGATGGATCTGGTATTGCTAATCCAGAATTGCCACTTTTAGAAAGAGGACATTTCTCGTCTCTTAGCTCTTTTGTGTGCCTTACAGCCTGTCTCCAATACACATCTGGGGTGGGGTGACAGCTACACTTTGTGCATTCCCTCTTGACAGCCACAAGTACAGGACACTCAGCTGCATTTATCTGCATACTTATGGGTCTTCCTGGACAAGAGTGATTTGCATATGGCTGGGTCTTGACTGGGGTGGCCAAGCGAGCTAAAGAATGATGATGGATTCAACCCAGATCTAATAGTGACTGGCGGTGAGTGTCTGAAAAGTTTCAGCGCTCCATCCATTATCTCGTTGTTTTGCTTTTTTTGCCCTAAGTTGGCAGGGTATGCCCAGATGTGGGCCCCTTGCTCACTTTGCCACTAGATTCAATCTGGCCTGGCTGATGAGGGGTATTACCCCGAAACCGGTCCCAGGATGCTTGTTTCTGGTCCAGGGAAGATCTGGCTTGGCAGTTTGGGCTGGACTGTTCCCATGAGGAACAGGGTCAAGACTGATTTCCATATGGCTGGGTCTAAACTGGGGTGGCGAAGTGAGCTAAAGAACGATGATGGATTTAACCCAGATCTAATAGTGACTGGGGTTGAGTGTCTGAAAAGTTCCAAGGCTCCGTCCATCATCTCCTTGTGCTTTTTTACCTTTTACTTCACCATCACTCTGCCCTTAGGGCTACCTATGGCCTTCCTTAGGGATAACTGGTATATAATAAAAGGGGGGTTTAAAGCTTGCCAAGTAGTTGGAATTGCCAAGTAGAGGTGGCAGTAAACTGTGCCCACAGGCCCTCCAGTGGTAGGCCTGGGTCAGGTTTGAAAGGGTACTTCTGTGGGTGGCACAGTCAGTGCTGCAGACCCACTAGTACCATTTTGTTTATAGGTCATGGGTATATGGTAAACCACTTTACTAGGGACTTATAAGTGAACCAAAATACCAATCATGGATAAACCAATTGTCATCACATTTTCTATTAGGAGAACAAGCACTTTAGCAATGGGAAGCAGTGGTAAAGTGCTCAGAGTCGTAAGGCCAGCAAGACCAAAGTCAAAAACAGGAGGTCAGAAAGCAAAAAGTCAGGGGAAACCATGCCAAAAAATGCCTAGCCTAACTACCCAGATCTTCGTGCTAGGGCAAATGTTTGACATTGTTCAGCATTCCGTCCACCAATTGTTCTTTTTGCATTTGTTGCCCTAAGTGGGACGGATATGCCAACACATGGGTCCCGTGCTCGCCATACCACTGGAGTCAAGCTATCCTGGCTTATGAGGGGTGATGCCCTGAAACAGATCCTAGGATGCTTGTTTCCAGTCTGTGGAGGACCTGGCCTTGCAGTTCGGACTGGACTGTTCCCTTGGGTAGCAGGGTCAAGACTGATTTGCATATGGCTGGGTCCTAACTGGAATGGCATGGTAGGCAAAACAAATGATGGATTTAGGACCAGATCTGTGTACTGGGGTGAATGTTTTACATTGTTCAGCATTCTGTCCATCAATTGTTCCTTTTGCATTTATCGCCTTAAGTGAGACGGGTATGCCCAGATGTGGTTCCCGTGCTCGCAATGCCACTGGAGTCAAGCTATCCTGGCTGATGAGGAGTGATACCCTGAAACAGGTCCTAGGATGCTTGTTTACGGACCAGGGAGGGCTTGGACTGGGGCTGTTCGGGCTGGACTGTTCCCATGGGGAGCAGGGTCAAGATTGATTTGCATATGGCTGGGTCCAAACTGGAATGGCATGGTGAGCAAAATAAAACGATGGGTTTAGGACCAGATCTATGTACAGGGGTGAATGTTTGACATTGTTCAGCATTCCGTCCATCAATTGTTTGTTTTTCTGCATTTCTCGCCCTATGTGGGATGGGTGTGCCCAGACGTGGGTCCCGTGCTCCCCATGCCACTGGAGTCTAGATATCCTGACTAATGAGGGGTGATACCCCGAAACTGGTCCTCGGATGCTTGATTACAAACTGGGGAAGACCTGGCCTGGCAGTTCAGGCAGGAATGTTCCCATGGTGAGCATGGTCAAGACTGAATTGCATTTGGCAGGGCCCAAACTGGAATGGCGAGCAAAAAACATTGATGAGTTTAGGTCCAGATCTCTGTACTGGGGTGAAAGTTTGACATTGTTTATCATTCCGTCCATAAATTGTTCTTTTTGCATTTGTTGCCCTAAGTGGGACAGGTATGCCCAGACGTGGGTCCCGTACTCGCCGTGACACTGGTGTCAAGCTATTCTGGCTGATATGGGGTGATACCCTGAAACCGGTCCTAGGGTGCTTGTTTTCGGTCCAGGGAGGACCTTACCTGGCAGTTCGGGCTGGACTGTTCCCATGGGGAGCAGGGTCAAGACTGATTTGCATATGGCTGGGTCAAAACTGGAATGGCATGGTGAGAAAAAAAACAATGGGTATAGGCCCAGATCTCTGTACTGTACTGTTTGACATTGTTCAGCATTCCATCCATCAATTGTTCTTTTTGCACCTGTGAAGAACTCTGCCAGGAGGAAGGACTGCTGTCTTGCTATAAGGATTGCCACTCTGCTGGACTGCTGCTCTAGAAGAACTGCTTTTTTGCTGTGCTCCCCTGCTGCCTGCTACCCTCTGCTTTGCTGAGGAAGGACTTGATCCATCTCACTTGAACCCAGAGTGACGCCAAGGGAATGCTGGCTTGCCCCCTGTTCTAAGTCTCAGGGACATCAAAGACTTATCATCAACCTGCAACAGCACCAGGACTTTGTTGCTGCAAGTCTTACCCTGCCAAGTGTTGCCAATCCAGTCCTGGGCCCATGGAAGTGGGTATAAAGTGCTACAACTGCTAAAAATCTACGTTTTGATGACGTTGCGCCGATCGGAACTGGAGCATCTTCCTCAATATGAAGCATCGCTTCTGCTTCACAGACCGCAGACCTCGCATCGCCGACTTCGTGGTGCACCGCCTCCAGTTTCCAACACTTTGCCTACATCCTGTGGTTCGATGAAGACGCATCTTCATTTTGCGCAGCTTGATGATGACACATCGCCTCAATGAATTTCTTCTTTGCTTCTCGAATCTCAACTACTTCGACGACGAACCCCAGGGACTTTTCAGTGGGTCAAAGCTGGTCCCTTATCCGACCCATGCTCCATCGCGGTCAGCTTGAACTTTTGGATTGACCCCGGTCTAGTGGGACCAGATATCCCCGGTTGCTTTGTTAAGCTTTTAAGCACTACATTTTAATTTATTCTTTAAAAATGTATAACTCCGGTTATACCTATTCAATTTTTGTCATTTTGGTTTTGTTTTGTCATACAAATGTAAGCTATTTTTCTAAACGGGTGTGAAGTCTTTTTGTGGTGTTTTCACTTTGTTACTGGTTGAAGTGTTACACAAATATTTTACACATTGCCTCTTAAGTTAAGCCTGCCAGTTCTGTGCCAAGCTATCAGAGGGTGAGCACAGGTTAATTTATTGTGTACATCTGACTTACCCTGACTAGGATTGTGGTTCATGCTTGGACAGGGTGCATACCTCTGCCAACCAGAAACCCAATTTCTAACAAAGTGCAATCTCTAGGACAGCAATTCAACTTTAGATCAAACTGTGGCACAGAGATAGCAACACTTCAAGTAATTGGCAATGCCTTTCTCAGCAACTACCAAAACTACCCTTGCTTCCATACCATCAAGCACTAAGCCACACCCTGGAAATAGGTGGGCTTCTGTGCCACATTCCTGCAATGGTTCACCTCATGCTTCACCAACTGCCATCAATTTATGCAAATATGAACCCCAAGATCCCAGAAACTCCCTGTGTCCTGCTGAGTACCATTTGGTTCTATTCCCCACTCTAACACTCCCCATCTTCTTTAAACTGTCCATGGAAACCGTGCGATCCATACTCAACAGCATTCACCAATATGCAGGTGGCACTCAACTCAAAATTTACTCAACTAATGACATTTATTGACTGAAAACCTGCCTTTGGGCTCATTCAGAATTGAATGTCAGGGATGTATGTAAAGATGAACCCAAAGAAACCTGGTTTCCTATTTTGTTCCTAACTGTTTAAAATATCCAAAGATTGAAGTTTGGCTGTCCAAGATGATGGCTTCACCACCACTGAGAGACAATAGAAAATCACTTGGATTTACTCTTACTGTCACAGAACTCACTTTCAAAGATCACATGACAAGCAAAACAAAGACTACATGATATCATCTCTGCTGAAGAAAGTGAAACCCTTTCTTTCAGAAGCCAACTTCAGATTAAAAGTACAAGACTTGGTCCTCTTGCACTTGGATGGAGGTACAACTCTGCTCCCAGATACCACCTGGGCACCCCTGAAGGACATCTTCCACAATCTGGCTTGTCTGTAGGGCTTGAGGATGTTCGACCATACCACACCAACACTTAAAAAATTAAATTGGCTTCTTCTCCAAGCACGTATCACTTTCAAGAACATCTGCATCACATTTTACTAGAAATTATAGTCTAATATACCTAGACAATAATTAAACTTAGGTGGACAGCATCATACCAGGAACAATGACATCTCCAGACTGGAAATGAAGGGGTGTTAGAAATTAAAAATAGAAAGCAGACTTTCATCATTGTGCCGCCTATTTCTGAAACAACCTCATGAACTTCAGAACAGCACCTGTAATGAGAAAGAAGCTAAAGACATCACTCTTCAAGAAGTCCACAGTATTATGTGTTATCTGCATCACTGTAACTCATACTCTTCAACCCTAATACTATTTATCAGTGTATGGTAAGTAAAAAACCACCACATACACGTAATCAATTGTAGAAGTTTATTTATTCACAAGCTACTTCTTTAGTCACCACAGATTGCTCACAGGCAACTGACTAACTACTCCAAACCCAACAGTCTAAGAATCTTGTGCACACATAGGTTCTATAAAGAACCCAAAACCACGAGCCCTAAAGGATAAACCTTTTAATGCAAAAACCATATGAATCATACCATTAAAGCCTCATACGATATTAGACACCTTTTTTTCACAAAAAATCATTAAAAAACCACATTGCAATAAGAAATAACATCATACAAATTGCACGATATTAGTGAACATCTAGAATTTAGTTTACACCCAAAAAAATGAACATGCATCCTGAACAAATACAAATTACCTCACAGGAATTATCTATACCTCAAAGGTACCCGATGACCCCTTGTACTCCTGCGTTCCAGAACAGGACTGATTTGGTTTTGAAGACCGGCATCATTAGACAAAATACCAGGAAGATCCATGTCATTTGAAACAATACGGGGACTTCCATTTTTCCACTGTTTGTGACCTTGGTTACTTTTGCTTTATTCCACCAATGGCAGCCCAATACCCTTACAGCAGAACCACACACTTTGTCCACCACAGCAGACTCATAGAATTTTTGATCACCTTTTCTAACAATCCCAGGTTTTTTTATACGAATCAAGTCCCCAACCACATCAGGTTTGTCCAGCACTCTATTCCTTTGATCATAATACATCTTTTGTTTGGCGTTAGCCTTATCTATATTAGACCTTACAATGGAATCTAATGCCTTTGGAGAATGTTGGTCTTTTAACAACTTAGACGTCCAAGCAGGTCTAAACTGTGTTGCAGGTGTCACGATTTGCTCCCTGCATTCCCGTGTCCACCACCAGGGGGCTGAACTGTGGGACTCTCCAGTGTTCTAATAAGCTTCCAGACCCTCCCCTTCATGTATATACTGACTTCCAGCCATTTGGACACTATTTGGAAATTGACATCCATTCCCAATCCATGCCGGGTTTTGTGAAAGCCAGCCTGCTCATACTTGAAGCCAGCCTGCTCATGTTTGGAACTCCACTACCTAGAATTCCCTGCTCACTGCTTTGTCTCCACCCCTGCAGGCCAAGGATGGGTGGAGGAATTCAGCTCACCTGTGGCTGGCTGCTGCTAGCCTGCTCACACCTGCTGCATATGATTACTGTGAGCTCTTTTAAGCCCCAGCTCCCTTCAGCCCAGTGTTGGTCATTGTAGCTGTTATCCGGTGAGACCAGTCCTTGTTCCTGAGCTTTTGCTATTCCTTGTTTCCTGAGCTGTAGCTATTTCCTGTTTCCTGAACCAGCACTGCCTGCAGTGCTACTTAGTATCCTGAGCTATAGTTAGTCTTTGATCCTGTTCCAGGGCTTCAGCTATTTCTTGTTCCTGATTTGCACTGCTTGCAGTGCTCTCTTGACTCCTAGTTTCCTGAGCTGTAGCTATTTTCTGTTTCCTGAACCAGCACTGCCTGCAGTGCTACCTAGTATCCTGAGCTATAGTTAGTCTTTGTTCCTGTTCCAGGGCTTCAGCTATTTCTTGTTCCTGATTTGCACTGCTTGCAGTGCTCTCTTGACTCCTAGTTTCCTGAGCTGTAGCTATTTCCTGTTTCCTGAACCTGCAGTGCTACCTTGATTCCTGAGCCTTGGCATTCCTTGTTCCTGACCTGCAGCAGTTTCCCTTCTCCTGAACTAGCACTACCTGCAGGGCTACTTTGACTCCTGAGCCTTAGCATTCCTTGTTCCTGCCCCAGCACTGCCGTCTATGCTACTTTGTTTTCTTGATTCCTGAACCTTCACTATTCTATTATACCCTTGTAGCCTCCCCTTCTGTCTATCCTTTTCCAGTCCCTGCCTTTCTTCCCATTTCTGTGGTTCCAGTTCTAATTTGCTGTCTTTCTATTTCTGCTGTCTTGCATCTGTTACCTTGTATGTTTGTTACCTGCTTTCTGCCAAGTGTGCCCTATGATTTCCTTCCTTTCCTGTTAAGCACTCCTCCTTGCTAGCTCCTTGTCTATTGTGCTTGTGTTTAGTTCTACCCCTTTGCTGTTATTGCCTTGCGTGTTCCTGTTTGATCGCCAGGATCCGTGGGCACAGCTGACTACCTAGGTGGTGTTTCTTGTTCACTGTGAGTATTGTCTTTGAGTTACTGTTATAACATCACCATAGGTATAAGCTCCACAGACCCTGCCTTTGCATACATATCCTATATGTGGGTATTTTCAGTCAGTATCTGTAACAGCAATTGTGGGTGAGGAACTTACTGAGCTTCAGTCTTACCGTGTGGAGCTCCCGAGTGCTTTACCCCACATCCCCTTTATTGTTAATGTTGTTTTATATTTAAGTGTATTGCATATCCGTCCTGGGTTTAGTGATTCTGAATGCTGAGCCGCCTCATGAGTGCCTGTCCTTTCTGAGTCTCACCCTTCTTGTTCACTTGTACAGGCTTTCCCTTTGGATCCCTTTGTCTCCTCTTTCTGTGTACGTTTCCTACCCAGTTCCCAGTCCTTGCCCAAGTCCCTGACTGTGTTCCCCACATAGTCCCGGAGTGTCCCTGACAGAATGACCAACCCACATTTCCAGGGTCACTTGTGAGGTTTCTGTGTGTTCAGTTAGCTACCTTTTTATTAAAACCCACCCTGTCAGTTCTTGCCAAGATGTTTAGCAACAGATCCATAAAGTCTGCGTATGCTGACAGGAATCCATTGTCAAGGCAGCGCAGTTCTGTACACCCTATTAGGAAGTCCTTAAACTCTAGAGATCGATTCATGGAACAAAACAGACTTTTACGTGCTGAATATTATTCCCTGTGGTTGGCTGATCCTTCTATGTTAGATTTTCATTCCATCTGTGACCCTGATCTTCACCTGATGTCAGCCAGTGATCTACAGGATGAAAACGAATTTCTGCAAACCTTGTTAGCAGCAGAAAGACACACCAGTGCATCATGTAAGTTTGTGCAGGGCAGTTCACCAGTGCCCACCAATGAGAGACATTTAGTGTCTACTTTACAGTTTGAGAATGTTCACCCTAGTCCTGAAACAATTAATCCTCTTATGAAAAATGGACATTTACGTTCTGAATATTTTACTCATTGGCTCTTAAACACCTCTTTGCCAGATCCTGACTTGCTCTTCTGTTCTGATCCAGATTCAATGTCTGTGGGAGCATTGCGAAAGGAGAATGATACCTTACTCGGTTTGCTGAACAAGAATTCTGGTTCTAGCATGTCTGCTGTTAGTGGTTGTAAAATACAATATTCAACCACACAACCAAAGAAAGAGCAGGTGCATTTCATAACCTCTGCTCTCCATTCACATAGTGTTACCCAGTCTTGTAGTCCAGTAAATATCACAGTCCCGGATACTACAAGGACCTGTGAAGATGTCACTACTGACAACAGCAAATCTACTTTTCACAAGCTACTACCATTCCCAGAGCTTAAAGTCTATGAACCATGTGTCACTCTGCCTTCAGCTTGTCTTCTTGCAGAGTCTTCAGAGACCTCAGCCGGCCCGCTGCCTTCAGAGCCCGAGTCCTCAGCCGGCCCGCTGCCTTCAGAGCCCGAGTCCTCAGCCGGCCCGCTGCCTTCAGAGCCCGAGTCCTCAGCCGGCCCGCTGCCTTCAGAGCCCCGGTCCTCAGCCGGCCCGCTGCCTTCAGAGCCCCGGTCCTCAGCCGGCCCGCTGCCTTCAGAGCCCCGGTCCTCAGCCGGCCCGCTGCCTTCAGAGCCCCGGTCCTCAGCCGGCCCGCTGCCTTCAGAGCCCCGGTCCTCAGCCGGCCCGCTGCCTTCAGAGCCCCGGTCCTCAGCCGGCCCGCTGCCTTCAGAGCCCCGGTCCTCAGCCGGCCCGCTGCCTTCAGAGCCCCGGTCCTCAGCCGGCCCGCTGCCTTCAGAGCCCCGGTCCTCAGCCGGCCCGCTGCCTTCAGAGCCCCGGTCCTCAGCCGGCCCGCTGCCTTCAGAGCCCCGGTCCTCAGCCGGCCCGCTGCCTTCAGAGCCCCGGTCCTCAGCCGGCCCGCTGCCTTCAGAGCCCCGGTCCTCAGCCGGCCCGCTGCCTTCAGAGCCCCGGTCCTCAGCCGGCCCGCTGCCTTCAGAGCCCCGGTCCTCAGCCGGCCCGCTGCCTTCAGAGCCTGGGTCCTCAGCCGGCCTACCTACGGAACTTCAGCCTGCAGTCTGCCTGCCTACTGAGCCCAAGCCTGCAGCCTTCCTGCCATCTAAGCCCGAGCCTGCAGCCTTCCTGCCTTCAGCACCAGAGCTTCCAGGCCGCCTGCTTCCAGCACCAGAGCTTCCAGGCCGCCTGCTTCCAGCACCAGAGCTTCCAGGCCGCCTGCTTCCAGCACCAGAGCTTCCAGGCCGCCTGCTTCCAGCACCAGAGCTTCCAGGCCGCCTGCTTCCAGCACCAGAGCTTCCAGGCCGCCTGCTTCCAGCACCAGAGCTTCCAGGCCGCCTGCTTCCAGCACCAGAGCTTCCAGGCCGCCTGCTTCCAGCACCAGAGCTTCCAGGCCGCCTGCTTCCAGCACCAGAGCTTCCAGGCCGCCTGCTTCCAGCACCAGAGCTTCCAGGCCGCCTGCTTCCAGCACCAGAGCTTCCAGGCCGCCTGCTTCCAGCACCAGAGCTTCCAGGCCGCCTGCTTCCAGCACCAGAGCTTCCAGGCCGCCTGCTTCCAGCACCAGAGCTTCCAGGCCGCCTGCTTCCAGCACCAGAGCTTCCAGGCCGCCTGCTTCCAGCACCAGAGCTTCCAGGCCGCCTGCTTCCAGCACCAGAGCTTCCAGGCCGCCTGCTTCCAGCACCAGAGCTTCCAGGCTCCCTGCCTCCAGCACCAGAGCTTCCAGGCCGCCTGCCTTCAGCACCAGAGCTTCCAGGCCGCCTGCCTTCAGCACCAGAGCTTCCAGGCCGCCTGCCTTCAGCACCAGAGCTTCCAGGCCGCCTGCTTCCAGCACCAGAGCTTCCAGGCCGCCTGCTTCCAGCACCAGAGCTTCCAGGCCGCCTGCTTCCAGCACCAGAGCTTCCAGGCCGCCTGCTTCCAGCACCAGAGCTTCCAGGCCGCCTGCTTCCAGCACCAGAGCTTCCAGGCCGCCTGCTTCCAGCACCAGAGCTTCCAGGCCGCCTGCTTCCAGCACCAGAGCTTCCAGGCCGCCTGCTTCCAGCACCAGAGCTTCCAGGCCGCCTGCTTCCAGCACCAGAGCTTCCAGGCCGCCTGCTTCCAGCACCAGAGCTTCCAGGCCGCCTGCTTCCAGCACCAGAGCTTCCAGGCCGCCTGCTTCCAGCACCAGAGCTTCCAGGCCGCCTGCTTCCAGCACCAGAGCTTCCAGGCCGCCTGCTTCCAGCACCAGAGCTTCCAGGCCGCCTGCTTCCAGCACCAGAGCTTCCAGGCCGCCTGCTTCCAGCACCAGAGCTTCCAGGCCGCCTGCTTCCAGCACCAGAGCTTCCAGGCCGCCTGCTTCCAGCACCAGAGCTTCCAGGCCGCCTGCTTCCAGCACCAGAGCTTCCAGGCCGCCTGCTTCCAGCACCAGAGCTTCCAGGCCGCCTGCTTCCAGCACCAGAGCTTCCAGGCCGCCTGCCTCCAGCACCAGAGCTTCCAGGCTCCCTGCCTCCAGCACCAGAGCTTCCAGGCCGCCTGCCTCCAGCACCAGAGCTTCCAGGCCGCCTGCCTCCAGCACCAGAGCTTCCAGGCCGCCTGCCTTCAGCACCAGAGCTTCCAGGCCGCCTGCCTTCAGCACCAGAGCTTCCAGGCCGCCTGCCTTCAGCACCAGAGCTTCCAGGCCGCCTGCCTTCAGCACCAGAGCTTCCAGGCCGCCTGCCTTCAGCACCAGAGCTTCCAGGCCGCCTGCCTTCAGCACCAGAGCTTCCAGGCCGCCTGCCTTCAGCACCAGAGCTTCCAGGCCGCCTGCCTTCAGCACCAGAGCTTCCAGGCCGCCTGCCTTCAGCACCAGAGCTTCCAGGCCGCCTGCCTTCAGCACCAGAGCTTCCAGGCCGCCTGCCTTCAGCACCAGAGCTTCCAGGCCGCCTGCCTTCAGCACCAGAGCTTCCAGGCCGCCTGCCTTCAGCACCAGAGCTTCCAGGCCGCCTGCCTTCCAGCACCAGAGCTTCCAGGCCGCCTGCTTCCAGCACCAGAGCTTCCAGGCCGCCTGCTTCCAGCACCAGAGCTTCCAGGCCGCCTGCTTCCAGCACCAGAGCTTCCAGGCCGCCTGCTTCCAGCACCAGAGCTTCCAGGCCGCCTGCTTCCAGCACCAGAGCTTCCAGGCCGCCTGCTTCCAGCACCAGAGCTTCCAGGCCGCCTGCTTCCAGCACCAGAGCTTCCAGGCCGCCTGCTTCCAGCACCAGAGCTTCCAGGCCGCCTGCTTCCAGCAGCAGAGCTTCCAGGCCGCCTGCTTCCAGCACCAGAGCTTCCAGGCCGCCTGCTTCCAGCACCAGAGCTTCCAGGCCGCCTGCTTCCAGCACCAGAGCTTCCAGGCCGCCTGCTTCCAGCACCAGAGCTTCCAGGCCGCCTGCTTCCAGCACCAGAGCTTCCAGGCCGCCTGCTTCCAGCACCAGAGCTTCCAGGCCGCCTGCTTCCAGCACCAGAGCTTCCAGGCCGCCTGCTTCCAGCACCAGAGCTTCCAGGCCGCCTGCTTCCAGCACCAGAGCTTCCAGGCTCCCTGCCTCCAGCACCAGAGCTTCCAGGCCGCCTGCCTCCAGCACCAGAGCTTCCAGGCCGCCTGCCTTCAGCACCAGAGCTTCCAGGCCGCCTGCCTTCAGCACCAGAGCTTCCAGGCCGCCTGCTTCCAGCACCAGAGCTTCCAGGCCGCCTGCTTCCAGCACCAGAGCTTCCAGGCCGCCTGCTTCCAGCACCAGAGCTTCCAGGCCGCCTGCTTCCAGCACCAGAGCTTCCAGGCCGCCTGCTTCCAGCACCAGAGCTTCCAGGCCGCCTGCTTCCAGCACCAGAGCTTCCAGGCCGCCTGCTTCCAGCACCAGAGCTTCCAGGCCGCCTGCTTCCAGCACCAGAGCTTCCAGGCCGCCTGCTTCCAGCACCAGAGCTTCCAGGCCGCCTGCTTCCAGCACCAGAGCTTCCAGGCCGCCTGCTTCCAGCACCAGAGCTTCCAGGCCGCCTGCTTCCAGCACCAGAGCTTCCAGGCCGCCTGCTTCCAGCACCAGAGCTTCCAGGCCGCCTGCTTCCAGCACCAGAGCTTCCAGGCCGCCTGCTTCCAGCACCAGAGCTTCCAGGCCGCCTGCTTCCAGCACCAGAGCTTCCAGGCCGCCTGCTTCCAGCACCAGAGCTTCCAGGCCGCCTGCTTCCAGCACCAGAGCTTCCAGGCCGCCTGCTTCCAGCACCAGAGCTTCCAGGCCGCCTGCTTCCAGCACCAGAGCTTCCAGGCCGCCTGCTTCCAGCACCAGAGCTTCCAGGCCGCCTGCTTCCAGCACCAGAGCTTCCAGGCCGCCTGCCTCCAGCACCAGAGCTTCCAGGCCGCCTGCCTCCAGCACCAGAGCTTCCAGGCCGCCTGCTTCCAGCACCAGAGCTTCCAGGCCGCCTGCTTCCAGCACCAGAGCTTCCAGGCCGCCTGCTTCCAGCACCAGAGCTTCCAGGCCGCCTGCTTCCAGCACCAGAGCTTCCAGGCTCCCTGCCTCCAGCACCAGAGCTTCCAGGCTCCCTGCCTCCAGCACCAGAGCTTCCAGGCTCCCTGCCTCCAGCACCAGAGCTTCCAGGCTCCCTGCCTCCAGCACCAGAGCTTCCAGGCTCCCTGCCTCCAGCACCAGAGCTTCCAGGCTCCCTGCCTCCAGCACCAGAGCTTCCAGGCTCCCTGCCTCCAGCACCAGAGCTTCCAGGCTCCCTGCCTCCAGCACCAGAGCTTCCAGGCTCCCTGCCTCCAGCACCAGAGCTTCCAGGCTCCCTGCCTTCTTGCCTTGAGCCTTTATTTTGCCAACTTTTTGACCCTGTGCTTCCAGTTTCCCAGCCTTCAGAGGTCTCAATACATATACATTCAGAGACTGAACCTCCAGCACCAGAGACAAAACTCTCAACATGTAAGCCTCAAGGGCCTGGGTCTCCTGCATACCTGCTTCCTAAGTCTCCTGTATGTGTATCTTTTGTATGTTTTCCTCCGGGGCCAAAACTTCAGGTCTGCTTCCTATCACCTCCTTCTTTTTCAGCCAGTTTGCCTTTGACCTCTGTGCCTCCTGCCAATCCGTTATCTGCTTTTGACCCTACAGTCAATCTGCCTTTGTTTTCAGAGTGCTACTCTAGCCTGTCATCATCAGGACATCAAACACTTCTAATTCAGGCGTCTAAGCCCCTATCACTGGATTTGGACTCTTCAAGTTGTGCCTTCAATACTGCTGATATTTTACAGCCTATTATCCAACCCTCCAGAACATCACAATTTTCCTGCAGTCCTCTGGCATCTTGCACTACATCTACGATGGAAATGGACTTATTTCTTAGGAGCCACGGCTTTGAATCCAGTTCCAGATTCCGGGAGAGGGTCTTTGGAGGGGGTGTACTGTCACGATTTGCTCCCTGCATTCCCGTGTCCACCACCAGGGGGCTGAACTGTGGGACTCTCCAGTGTTCTAATAGGCTTCCAGACCCTCCCCTTCAGGTATATACTGACTTCCAGCCATTTGGACACTATTTGGGAATTGACATCCATTCCCAATCCATGCCGGGTTTTGTGAAAGCCAGCCTGCTCATACTTGAAGCCAGCCTGCTCATGTTTGGAACTCCACTACCTAGAATTCCCTGCTCACTGCTTTGTCTCCACCCCTGCAGGCCAAGGATGGGTGGAGGAATTCAGCTCACCTGTGGCTGGCTGCTGCTAGCCTGCTCACACCTGCTGCATATGATTACTGTGAGCTCTTTTAAGCCCCAGCTCCCTTCAGCCCAGTGTTGGTCATTGTAGCTGTTATCCGGTGAGACCAGTCCTTGTTCCTGAGCTTTTGCTATTCCTTGTTTCCTGAGCTGTAGCTATTTCCTGTTTCCTGAACCAGCACTGCCTGCAGTGCTACTTAGTATCCTGAGCTATAGTTAGTCTTTGATCCTGTTCCAGGGCTTCAGCTATTTCTTGTTCCTGATTTGCACTGCTTGCAGTGCTCTCTTGACTCCTAGTTTCCTGAGCTGTAGCTATTTCCTGTTTCCTGAACCAGCACTGCCTGCAGTGCTACCTAGTATCCTGAGCTATAGTTAGTCTTTGTTCCTGTTCCAGGGCTTCAGCTATTTCTTGTTCCTGATTTGCACTGCTTGCAGTGCTCTCTTGACTCCTAGTTTCCTGAGCTGTACCTATTTCCTGTTTCCTGAACCAGCACTGCCTGCAGTGCTACCTAGTATCCTGAGCTATAGTTAGTCTTTGTTCCTGTTCCTGGGCTTCAGCTATTTCTTGTGCCTGATTTGCACTGCTTGCAGTGCTCTCTTGACTCCTTGTTTCCTGAGCTGTAGCTATTTCCTGTTTCCTGAACCTGCAGTGCTACCTTGACTCCTGAAGCCTTAGTATTCCCTGTTCCTGAACTAGCACTGCCTACAGGGCTACTTTGACTCCTGAGCCTTAGCATTCCTTGTTCCTGCCCCAGCACTGCCGTCTATGCTACTTTGTTTTCTTGATTCCTGAACCTTCACTATTCTATTATACCCTTGTAGCCTCCCCTTCTGTCTATCCTTTTCCAGTCCCTGCCTTTCTTCCCATTTCCGTGGTTCCAGTTCTAATTTGCTGTCTTTCTATTTCTGCTGTCTTGCATCTGTTACCTTGTATGTTTGTTACCTGCTTTCTGCCAAGTGTGCCCTATGATTTCCTTCCTTTCCTGTTAAGCACTCCTCCTTGCTAGCTCCTTGTCTATTGTGCTTGTGTTTAGTTCTACCCCTTTGCTGTTATTGCCTTGCGTGTTCCTGTTTGATCGCCAGGATCCGTGGGCACAGCTGACTACCTAGGTGGTGTTTCTTGTTCACTGTGAGTATTGTCTTTGAGTTACTGTTATAACATCACCATAGGTATAAGCTCCACAGACCCTGCCTTTGCATACATATCCTATATGTGGGTATTTTCAGTCAGTATCTGTAACAGCAATTGTGGGTGAGGAACTTACTGAGCTTCAGTCTTACCGTGTGGAGCTCCCGAGTGCTTTACCCCACATCCCCTTTATTGTTAATGTTGTTTTATATTTAAGTGTATTGCACATACGTCCTGGGTTTAGTGATTCTGAATGCTGAGCCGCCTCATGAGTGCCTGTCCTTTCTGAGTCTCACCCTTCTTGTTCACTTGTACAGGCTTTCCCTTTGGATCCCTTTGTCTCCTCTTTCTGTGTACGTTTCCTACCCAGTTCCCAGTCCTTGCCCAAGTCCCTGACTGTGTTCCCCACATAGTCCCGGACAGTCCCTGACAGCAGGTTTCCTATTTTTTAGAAGTTCAAATGGAGAAACCCCTGTGGATGAATGGGGTGTGGTTCTGTGGAACCACAACATAGTTTGGACTGCAGTAATAACAACACATTTATCCTGTAAAGCCCATCTCACACATTCTCGTAACACTCTGTTGAAGCAGTCAACAAGGCCTTTGGTTTGTGGGTTATATAACAAGCTTTTTACATCTTTAATAGAACTCATAGTTAAAAAATCTTCCACCTTTGCTGAGATAAACTGCACCCCATTATCAGATATCAAATCCTCTGGAAAGCCCTCATACATGAATACATCCTTTAAAAATGTTATCACTGATTTGCAATTAGGTTCACTCATGAATTTGACATGTGGCCACTTAGTGTAATAATCCTTGAGTACAAAAGCGTACCTAGAATGGTGTGGAAGAGAGTTGAACGGTCCCACCAAATCTATGCACAGTTTCTTCCAGGGCCCCGAAGGACACTCTAAAGACTTCAAAGGTGGAGTAGCTGTTTTTTAAGATTTGGCCCAAGTGGCACAAACCGTACACATCTTTACCAAATAATCAATGTCACTATCCATTTGTGGTCACCAATATGAGGTGCGTACTCTCCTTTTGGTTAACGTAGCCCCTAAATGTCCTTCATGAGTTTTTCTAAGAACTGGTTTCTTAGACTACCAGGTGGTTCTAATTTGGCCTATCTCATGATAAAGCCATCTTTAATGGTTAACTCTTTAGCAATTTTACAAAATGGTTGAATCATCAAACTCACAGCTTTCTCCCTAGGCCAACCTTCAACAATTTATTTGGCCACAGTCTTTAGCACAGAATCATTATCAGTGGCTTCTTTCCATATCTTTTCTGAGAAAGAACTGACATTTTCAGCTTCGATGGCCACAATCAAACATGCCTCATCCTCATTGTTATCATTCTCTGTAAATTCCTACTGATAGGAAACCTTGACAAATAGTCAGCTTTAACATTTTTCCCACCTGATACATGAAAACATCAACCTGAAATTAAAGCAATCTTGCTGCAAACCTAGCTAATCTGGGCATTCTGGATTTGGCATTAATACCACCGAGGATAGAAGAATGAAATGCCTCCCCCATAGATAACCCTTGAACTGTTCTATGGCCCACCAACCAGCTACAAGTTTTTTTTCTATGACAGAGTAGTGACTCTCTGATTCCCTAAGAACCCTGGATTCAAAACCAATAGTAAATTCTTGATCACCAGACTTCTGTGAAAGCATGGCTCCCACACACACATTGCTTGCATCAACAGTAAGGAAGCATTTAAGATTGGAACATAAGATTTAAGAACCTCTACCAATGACATTTGATATCACTGAATTGATTGGCACACTTAGAATCACTCAAGGAATTCACTCGGGATTTAAGCAACATAGAAATGGGTCTGACTCTTGAGGCAAAATCGGGAATGAATTGGGAATAGAATTCACAAAGTCCCAAAAAAGATTTGACACTAGACCTGTCTTTAGGAGGTGGTGCTTTTACAATGGCATCAATCAAACCTGGTTTTGGACGAACCCCATTACATGCGATCACATGTGCCAAATATTTCACTGACTCCTTCAAAAATTAACACTTCTCCCTTTTTAGGACAACACCAGCACTGTCAAAGATAGAAAGCACCTTATGTAAAATGACATCATGTTCATTCCATTCCTTAGCATATATCAAAACATCATCTTGAGAAATAGATTCATTAGATAGACCCTTGAGCATCGTGGTCATCACCCTTTAAAACACTGAAGCTGCGGACGCAAGGCCAAACGGTATCTGGCAATAATGATAAATTCCCCATTGGGATACAAACGCAGTAAGGTGACAGGATTCAGGTTTCAATTCCACCTGGTGATATGCTGATGCCATGTTAAGTTTAGTAAAATACTTTGCCCCTGAAATGTTAAAAAACATTTAATTGATTTTAGGGAGAGGGTGCACATCCACCCATATTTCTATATTGAGTGCTCGAAGATCCACACACACTCAAAGTTCCCCATTTGTTTCTGAGCCACCACTAAAGGTGAGAATTCAACTGGTTCAATGATCCCTTTGATGCACAACTCTTCCAATTCTTTTTCCAGCTCCTTCCTCACACTAAAAGGTACTACTTATTTTTTGTTTAATGTGTATAGCATTGTCCTTGGTTCTAATCCTGTGTTTCAAATCTTTTATCATTCCAAGTTCACCTGAGAACACCTTTGAAAACTGGTTCAATAGCTCCTCGATACCACTGTCCTCACGTACTACAGTTACCTGTTCACTGGTACCTGGCCGTAAAATCATGCCAAAAAGCCCTTGATGAAACCATCCCAATATGTTTAGAACTTTAACTGTCACATACACTTCACAATAGATCCCCATCCCTTTAAAAGTCAAAACATCCTCAAAATATCCTTGCGACTCAATCTTTCTTCCTTCTTACAATACTGGAGATCTATCTAGTGGTGTTAAACTAAGCTCACCCCACTTCTGTAGAAATAACTCTTGGGTGACCTTAGTGATCCTGGTACCGGAGTCAACTAACAACCTTGCAACTTTGTCACTTATCTGAACATCAACATACAGGTCAACACAATACTCAGGATTCTCCTGTTTGATTTAATTATCTGAAACAACAAGAAACATGTCTTGAACCTCGTCCACCAAATCTTCTTCATTGGCCTCACACTCCACACATGCTGCTGTAACATTAGTAGATTTTCGTTTAGTACTCTGGCAAACCTTTGCAAAATGACCAATTTTCATACTAATACAACACTAGACATTTTTCGCTGGGGAAGGCTTCTCTCCCTTAACATGAGTTGCATTTCCACACCTGAAACAAATATTTGATTGATTGAAAAATGAATTATTTTGACAAAACCTATTCCCAAACCTTATGAATCATACGGTTAAAGCCTAATACGATATTACACAGTGCTCTGTTGCTCCACACTTGGGTTTTCACTATTCGAATACCATTACATAAATACGTACATACATACATTCTGTCATGCCCTGCTTCATTCCCTCTCTCTTCACTGTCCATGTAGACACTGTTATTTCTTTTCCCAATTATTATGAATTGCAGTTCTGCAATTGTAATGCAGTTTGAGAACCTCTGTCACTATAAATCTTTCACTTAAAATGGCAGTGCTCTCCACAGTGGTTTTGAGAATAGCTGCAATTTCAAGGTTATCATGAAGAACCATAAATGTGGCAATGCAGTAGTTTGTACTATGGAATATATATATATATATATATATATATATATATATATATATATAATGTGACCACGTCACTCTGCTTTTTAAATGAGTATTGGTAATGGAGACTGTTGTGTGATCAAGGCAGGTGTGCCGAAAAGCGTAACAGTGTAAAAGGAATAAAGCAGAGATGGATTTGCTACGTTACCCCTGTGTCGGTGTCTGATTCTTTAAGGAGATTCGGAGTTGGTGCTTATATATATATATATATATATATATATATATATATATATATATATATATTACCTAGTGGCGGTCGCCAGTAGGTAGTTATAGTTAGGACCTAGTTTCCATAGGAAAAGCATTTTTTGACTTGGCTATAACTTTGGTGTTTGACCAATCTGCATGAATTTTTCCTAAAAAAGTGTCATGGTGGTACTATTGATTGGGAAAGTTTGGGGGTGATCCGTGCAGTGGGAACCGAGAATTTGGGGTGCGAAATAAGGTTGCGTTTGTAATGTTAATTCCCATAGGAACCTTTAGCCCCCCTCTACAGCCCGAGCTGCTGAACGGACTTACACCAAATTTGACAGGGAGGTAGATGTCGGTTCAAGGAAGTGCCTTTTGCTTATTTGGTGTAAATCTTGTAGTTGTTGAGAATTTTAAGTAAAAAATTATAGTGATATCTCTGGCCGCTGATATTTTGCAGTGGTTTTGTGATGAATCGCGAATGCATGCGCCAATGGGAATGCTCTGATTGGCTGGTCGCAACCTGAATAGAAAGTTGCGGCTGCCATTTTATCTATCGGGAACAGTTCCCGGGGCTGAAAATCTGTGTGAAAGCCCACATAAGGGGTCAGGGTGGAGATACTCTGACCCGATGGTTGAGAAATGGAGGTGTTAGTGACACAAGTTATGTGTCCAAAATTGATTTTTTTTATCGTGCACGATATTCGCGATTACGGCGCGACCGCTAGCATGACCCTCGTGTACCGTCGCGGAGATGTCACGACTACCAACTTCTTCGCGAATATTGGTGAATCATTAATGTGCATTCTTATAGAGATATTGAGATTCTGATAAATGTTTTTATAGAGTTATTTATATAGTGAGTTATCTACTGTGATGGTTAGAATTAATTATATAGTTATAATTTTTGAATGTGGTGGTGGCTATTGAAATCCTGCTTTTGCTTTCTGCTTTCACGACATATTCGCGGGTATCGCGATTACCGATGGCATTGCCTGAGTCACAGTGAAAACAGAAAATAGGTTCTAGAGATGGTTGTTCTAGAAATACAGTAGAAAAACATGAGTTTGAAGTGTACAGTAATAAACCTCTAGTGTGTAGAATACTGTAATGTGTGTGCATATATGTGTTTTCACTTTATGGGAATGGCGCGATCGTGATATCCAGAATAACCGCGAAAACTGGAAATAGGTCTGAAAGATGGTTTTTAAAGAAACTTAGTACAAAAATATGAGATTAAACATGCTTTGAAAGAAGTATGTATATAGTAATGTGTGTAGGCCAATGTTCAGAATAGATTTTTTTACATGTTATTTTTGGGTGTGTTGGTGGCCATTGAATGGCTGCTTTTGTTTTCCATTTTCGTGACGTGCCCTCGGAGATCGCGACGTCATCGCAAAGATCCCCAAAATCTAAAGGAAAAAAAAAACCTTTCGAACAAAACTTCACAATATTTCGGGTACTAGGGGTGGCTCTGACAAGAGCCATTCTGGTGGTTGTGTGTATATGGCTGCTACACATTAGACTGGATGCAGAGTTTCAGGTTACTTAGAAATACCCTGTTTCTTTCATCTGTAAAGTGCACTCCATCACTTCTATAAATTCCATGCATGTCAAAACGCAGATTGTTGTTATAGATACAGCCATGCGATGGTCTCTGAGGAATGCAGAAACAGTTTTATTACCATGTTTCCTGGCTTTGTCAATCTGTGGATTGAATTGATTTGACCACTTCCATTTCTGTCTTTGGCATATATTAGAGTACACCATGACAGTGTGTGGGAAAAGCGACATCAGTTCTGCAAAGGTTTCTTTCATTAGGATTTCCAGCCCTACCCCAGTCAATGTGCCTAGGTCATTGCCACCACAGTGCACAATCATGAGGTGAGGAGCTTGGGAACCCACAATGGATTTAACCAAAGCCAGCAACTGATGAAACATTAACCCTCTCTGGCCAAACCAAGTAATCTGCACATTTGGCAAACCCAAGTCCCTGTCAATACCTCTCTTTTTTGCAGCCTCTTTAGCCCAATAGATATAATTGTGGCCCACAATCCATACTCTAAGCATTTTGACGTGAAAGAGCAATAGTAGTCAGGAGAAGGCTGGAGCTGAATGAGGTAGTTTTCCAAAGGAAAATAAGTTAAAATGGAGGTGTTTAAAAAAATAAATATATATATATATATATATATACACATATATATATTTCATTGGATGATGTCAGCATGAAAGTGAATAAAATTAGGTAGGGTGTTGGATGGCTCTGGAAGAAGTCTTATTATTGGCTGTTGTTTAAAAAAAGAAATGTAATATAGACATTGATAGGCTTTTGAATCTGTGGAGTAAACCACACCTGCTGTATCTCATTTGGAAGTAGCATGTTCCTTCTAGAATGTGCTGTGAACTTGTGTCCTACTGGTTTTACTGGGCTGCTAGGTACACTGAGCTAAGACTGTATTGGGGGGAAGAGACAGAACATTTTTTTGAAAAGTTGAGGAGTGATGACACAATGTAAGTAATGGCAAGTTTTAATTTCCAACTCAGGACTATGTAATAAACTGTTGTGTGGTATTTAAATTTCAGAAAAATTAAGCTAGATATAGGTTTGAACTCCTGTTTGTTTTCACGATTATTCTGCGATGATCGCGAAAACATCACGATAACGCGCCGACAGGAACCTCGTTTCGAAAGAGAGGGAAAGGGTTAACAGATGCTAACCAATCACAAGTGAGATGCAGTTGTCTAAAAGGAAAGACATGATTTCATTTGCTGCCTTTCTCATGATGATAGAGTGGAAAGTTGAAGAGGTTGCCATTTTAGACTTGCTTTGTATGAGAGTGGTGTACCATTCTTGTGCTTAGCTTTTACAAATCTTAACAGTGCCAAAACTATGTAGAAAGAGCTAAAACAACAATATCATCTACAAACTGAATTCAGTAGTATGTATATAACTTTGTAATTAATTTAAAAATGTGCATTAGAAATGAAGATGTATATGGGAGTTTGATAAAAAAGAATTTCACAGTGATATGAAAAAATACATGAGATGAACTGTATCTATTAGAGGGTATGTGTTTAAGAGGTTAGTGGTGAATGTTTTGGGAAGTAAGAGAAAAATGAATTAGTGCCTGTTTATTACAGTGTGTATTTTATTGAAAAATAACAGTATCCTTTTATGGACAGTTGCAATGAGGAACTAAGAAGGTTTTAAATGTGTAAACATCATGTCCAGAATAGATACAACTGTTTTTTGCATTCTGGGAGTTGTAGTACTTTTAGTAACATTATGAAACGGGAATATTGTAGTGAGAAATAATAGATGAGAACATGTTGTCCGCCTGTATATGAATTAGAAAGAAGTAATACTAGTTAGGTATGTATTGGGAATTGTTTGTCAATGTGGTTTTTAACTTATATGACCGCTTTGCATTTGCTTAGATGGTGAGATATAGTTTTTGTGCTTGCACATAGCTATATATATGGTGGGCCTTTCGAGTTTACTTAAAGATGCAGAGAGGTATATATTTTGGAAAAGATTGCTTAAAGGTGTGCATCTATTAAGAAATCGCATATATGTTTACTATGTTCAGTAAGGCTGATAAACTTCATGTATATGGTAGGGGTAGTGTTTTTCTTTAAACATGGTTTGTTTAAAATTGAGAAGAATTAATAGTGAAGAATGCCTCAAGAGTTCTTGTGCTAGCTTTATTTTGAGTGTAACTTTTGTTTGGGATATGCTGAATATATGTTTTAGAAGCAGAAGAAGTATTTGAGAAATGATGTAGGTATTCAATTCTCAAAAGGTTTTGTGCTTTGAAAAATGTCAATATGCTGTTTTCCATTTTAGAAACGTTCTGATGCATGTGCACGCTTAGTAACAAAGAAGTGTATGTTTCTAGAGGGACATGTATACAATTATATATCAAGTGTGATAACTAGATTTCACTCACACTTAGCTCAGAAGAAAATCATGTATACAGTAAAATATGTAGTTTGATACTGACAGAAGGAGACCAATGATTCAGAGAAATAGTGACAACTGTTATATATCTAACAGCAATGAAGGTACTTTCTCAGTCAGTCAGGCAGTATTCAGGCACTCATGGAATCAACCAGCCACTATTCAGGCAGTCATCAAATCAGTGATTCAGTATCCATGGAGTTATTCAATTATCCAGAAACTATACATGTACTCTTGCAATCAGGCAGAAATGATGTAGTCATTGAAGTATGCAGACACTACATATACATTCATCTAATCACCTAGGTACTATCTATTGAGTTATGCAATTAACAAGGCTGTAACTATGCAATCATTATAACATTTGCGCAGAACCTATGCAGCCATCAAAACACCCACTTACAACCCATGCAGTCATTGAAATACTGAGGCACACGTGTGCACTGATTAAACACTCAGGCTCTACTCATTCACTCATGTAGAGAGTACCATTGTAGTAAACCTATCACCCCCCTCCAATACCTATGCACTCATTTAATTACTGAGACAATAGTCTTGCACTAATAAAATCACCCCAGCAGTATACTTACTTTCATCAAATCTCTCAAGCTTTAACAATGGAATCATGCAGTCACTCAGACACTAGTCATGCACTCATCTAATTAGGTAGGCACTACTGATGCACTTATTCAATTCCCCTGACACTGCCCATGTAGTTATGTAGGCATCCATGCACTACCTGTTCAGTCAACCAAAAAGACATGGGCAGTATCCAATCGCTGAAACACTATTCATCCACTCATCCAATAGGCTAGGTTCTATGCATGGACTTAAACAATCATGTATGCACTATCCATGTACTGCATAAATCACCTATATACTATGTATGCACTCTTGCAATCATCCAGGCACTAGAATTGCACTCATTTAATCATCCTGCCAGTATCTATGCATGCAATGAATTATTGAAGCATTAGTCACGCACTTGTCGAATCATTCAGGCTCTACTCATGCACTCATCCAAACACCCAGATACTAGTGGTATACTCATGCAAACATGCAGGCAGTAAGTATGCAGATAGGGAATGACCCATGGAGTTATGACAAAGTCAGGGAATCATCTAAGCGCTACTTGTATCCTCACGGAATCACCTAGGCACTACCTATGCACTCATTCAATCATCCAGGGAGTACTGATGTATTCAACTACAAACCCATGTATTTACAAGTTTTACTGAGGAATATGTAGACTTTAAACAATATGGGTGATAGGTTTACTACAATGGTTCTCTCTACGTAATTACATGAGTGCATGAGTAGAGCCTGGTTGTTTCATTAGTGCACGTGTGTGCCTTAGTATATCAATGACTGCATGTGTTGTAAGTGGGTGTTTAGATGGCTGCATAGGTTCTGCGCAAATGTTATAATGATTGCATAGTTACAGCCTTGTAAATTTAGTGTTAAATTTTAAAAAGTGTAGAAGAAGGAGAGATGCAGTAAAACGGAAAGAACGCGTTGTGAGAAGTTTATAAGGTCTTTGCTTTGAAGAGGAATCTTTTCATTTTGATTCTAAATAGAATGAAGACTCTTGACAAAATAATGTTTTGCATGAGGAGACAAAACCAGAAGATAAGATTAGTGAATAGAACTAACTTTTGTACAGTTTTTAGTGGACAATGGATACATACTTCTTCTACAGAGGCTTTCTTTAATGAAGAAAGCTATATCCAGTATAACAAATTAGTTCATGCTATTGATTAAAAAGGACGATGGTATCAAATGAAGAATGGTAGTCCTATAGAAAAAGAGGTGATGGTACCTAGAAATGTAGAAGAAGTTATTGCAGAAGAGGTACGAGGAAGGCGTAGTTAGGCTACTGCATGCAAATAGAATTGTAGTAGTGTTTCTAGTATTAGACAGGAATCCATTGATATATTAATAAAATTCCTGGGTATCTTTCCAAGGCAAAGTTTAAAACACAAAATAAGTTATACCACTCAACAATGCGAACTTTAGGTTAGGAGGCTGTATTATGTGAAAACTTCTGCTTTATGTTTAGGAGAAATAAGCAGAGCACCTTTGCATGGTAGTGTGGCAGACGTAGAAAAGGTTTGTGGTGATGTGCACTTTTGTTTCTTTGGTCCTGAGGAGAATTCTAGGGAAAATGAAGAGTTGTTAAGAGGAGGAGTTGCAGAACAAGATACAGATATTACAGTTGATAGTTTTAAAAACGTGATTACAAATTGAACAGAGTGTTCTTTAAAAACCAGAGTATGTTTGTATATGATGTTGATGCTCTTACTAGAAGATTTAAACACAGACTGTTGACATATCTAAAAAGTGGAAATGTCAATTATGATAACTGGCAAAAGTTAGCTGTGTATTTATTTGTAGTGGGATGGTTTGACTTGTCTATACAGCAAGTTATATATAAGTAGTGTTACAATAAATTGGAAGATAATAAAATGAACAACACATAGATATTAGATACCCATTTTGTAAGATAATAAAATGTCTGCTAATGTAGAAAAACTATGAAGGTCAAAAATAAAAAAAAACATCAACATTTATTATTCCTTTCAGCATTGCGAAGGGCCGTTATGGACTGCTCTCCAGAACTAACTACAACTCCACAATCCATGTAGTATGACGCTATCAGGGAAAACTGTGGAGCCAAATCTTGAAGTTAAGATTGGACTCTCTGCTTCGGCGTTGTTGTGCTGCTATTGAACTTGAGGGTCCTTCAGCTTTGCGTTGCCTTCTTGCTGCTCACTATGAACTCCTCTCATGAAATGTGCAAAAAATATAAACGGAGGAAAAAATACCATGTATGATTTTTGGCAGCATTGTGAATAGCTGTAACACACTGCTCACCAGCTGTTATAACAACATTACAGTCCATGGAATATGTGGCCATTCTTGAAAACTGGAGCCATATCTGTTTTAGTAGTCTGTACATCTAAAGGGACTTTCTGGCCGGGTATTGTTGCTGCTGCCACTGATGTAGATGGTCCTCCAGCTTCCCTCTTGTGGATCACCAGTTGGAGACGTTTTCTATGATTGGTTTTAAGATAATATGAGATGGACTTCGTCCCACATAAATATTTTTTGTACGTCTCTCTAGAGAGGGTCTTGTCAGACATTGTTCATTGCACTAGTTTTACAGAAGTTTATGATTCCCCATAAGTTTGGGTAACAATGGATAGTTTGACATTTGTTTGAAGTTATGTTGTGTTCGTGTGTTTAGATGCTGAAAGGTATTTTTTGAAACTGTTGTTTTTTTATAAATATGTTGACGTTAAACCAATATGTTACTAAACAGCTAGACTCAAACTTTGTTTAAAATATTTCTATATATGTTTCACACTTTTCCATTTGTATTTGTGACCACTAATGTCATTGCGACCTCCAGTGTTGCTGTGAAGAAGGAAAATGCATTTTTGATGTAGTTATTTTGACAAATGAATTCAAAGAAAAGAGTTATATTAGTATCTTTCCAAATTGCCACACTGAAACTTTATGTCAAATATGTCTATATATGTGTTTTACACTTTGTCAAAAACACCCAGTGTTCGCAGTCTGTCCTTGTCAATGGCATTTATAGAATCATACAGGCACTACCTGTGCAATCATCAAGGGCGTCCTTTCTGTATCACTCTGCAAACGTGTCTCCTGGCATAGTACTAGCTGGGGGATGAAGTCCCCTTGGCTATTAAGGGTATTTGGTGGCCAAGTATCCCTCTTGTTACCTCCAACAAGCTCTACAGTCAGTTTGCTAAGAGGTGTCCTGGGGCCACACCCCCTTTCTGTACCATTCAGCAAACATGTCTCCTGGCACCCTACTGGTTAGGGAATAAAGTTGTCTTGGATGCTAAAGGACCTTGGGGACCAAGAAACCCTCCTAGTACTTACTATAAGTCCTACTCAGCTAGATTTCTGAGAGCTGGTCAGATGCCCCGCCCCCTCTCCACACAATTCTGCAAAGACCATTGCTACTTAAAAAGCTGTGGAAATTTACTGAAAAAACAAAGGTTACAGATAAGTTATAGTTAACAATTAGCATTAAAAAACCTTAGAAATTCACTGAAAAAAACCAAAGGTTACAGGGACGTTATAGTTAGGAAATAGAATTAAAAGAAACCTTAGAAATTCACTGAAAAAACCAAAGGCTGACATTTTACTCATACAAAACCAGAGAAATTCAGCAGGTATAGTTATAAATCGTACCCCAGCAATGCACTACTTATGACCTCACATATTATATCCCTCATGACATGGTCAGTGACATCACTGATGACATCTCAAATGACATCACTGATGACATCATCCTCAGAATCACTGATGCAGCCATTCACACCCCCATGTAACCATTCAGACACCCTTTCTAACTTTCACACTACTATTCTCGAAACCATTGACACACCCATACCAGTACTTACATATCCACTCACTCATTCATAGGTCTACACACACACACATCCACTCACTCACCTATACAGCCACTCCTACACCTACTCACTCACTAATACAGCCACTGACATATCCACTCATATACCTATATAGCCACTCATACACTGTCAGACACTCATAGAGATACTCACACACCTACTCACTCATCCATAGAGTCAATCACACTGCCACGTACTCACCTATACAGTTATACACACGCCAACCCCCTTATTCATACAGATACTAACACATACTGACTCAACTATACAGTCACTGACACAAGGACACACTCACCGATGCAGCCACTCTCACACTCACACATACAGTCACTTATATACTCCAACACTCACCTATACTGACTTTCACATATGCAGTTACTCACCCATATACCACTGAGCCATCCATTCACTCACTGATACAGCCATATGCATACTCACTCACCCATACAACCACTCACAGATGCACTAATTAATCCATACGGCCACTGATTCACCCACTCACCCATGCAGGGAGTCATACACACCCTAGCCCACCCACATAGATACTCATACACCCATACAGGTACTCAGACAACCAATCAATAACCCATACAGCCACTCATGCACATACTCAGCAACCCATGTAGACACTTACACACCAACTGACAGACTGATACAGCCATTCACATAAATTAATCACTCACCCATACATTCACTGAGACACGTATAATCACTCACTTATACAGTCAGTCATGCACCCACTAAATCATCCATACAGGCACTCATGCACCCACTGATTCATTAATACACCTTGGTGTATATATATTAAACACTCATAAACGTTTTAGAAACACTCACAGTCACCGGATGATGTCATCAATTACGTCATCATTGATGTCATTTGAGATGTCATCAGTGATATCATCAGTGAGGCACTGACCATGTCATGAGGGATGTAATATGTTAGGACATAAGCAGTGCATTGCGGGGGCGCCAGTTATAGTTAGCTCTGCTAAGTATAACTGCTGAATTTTTCTGGTTTTGTACGAGTGAAATGTCAGCCTAATGATAATGTCTCTGTAACCTTTGTTTTTTTAGTGAATATACATATATTCACTGAAAAAAACAAAGGTTACAGGGACGTTATAGTTAGGCTGATATTTCATATCAGATATGGCTCCAGAGTTTTCAAGAATGGCCACGTACTGCATGGACTGTAGTGTTGTAAGTGCTGGTGAGCAATGTTTTACAGCTGTTCGCAATACCACGATACATCATACATGCTAATTTTTTTCCCCTTTTATATTTTTTGCACCTTTTTCAGTGAACATTTTTTGAGTTCCCCCGTCCCAGTTGAAATTTTTGGCCATATAAAAAAGAAGAAAAAACATTTAAAACTTTACAAAAGCACTAAAAAAAACCAATAAAAAGTTCCTTTTGGAGCCATCTTTTACAGGTAAAAGAAGATAAAGTATGTATATATGTTGGAATGAGTGTATGACTGGTGTATGGATGATTGAATGAGTGAACAACTGATTGGATGAGTGCATGGGTAGTGCCTGGGTGATTGGATGAGTGCATGGGTAGTGTCTGGGTGATTGCATGAGTGCATGGGTAGTGCATGGTTGATTGGATGAGTGCATTGGTAGTGCCTGAGTGAATGGATGAGTGCATGGGTACTACGTGAGTGAATGGATGAGTGCAACGGTAGTGCCTGGGTCATTGGATGAGTGCATGAGTAGTGCCACAGTGAGTGGATGAGGGCATGGGTAATGCTTGAGTGAATGGATGAGTGCAAAGGTAGTGACTGGGTGATTGGATGTGTGCATGGGTAGTGCCTGGGTGAATGGATAAGTGCATGGGTAGTGCCTGAGTGAATGGATGAGTGCATGGGTAGTGTCTGAGTGAATGGATGAGTGCAGAGATGGTGCCTGGGTGATTGGATGTGTGCAAGGGTAGTCTATTGGTGAATGGATGAGTGCATGGGTAGTGCCTAAGTGAATGGATGAGTGCATGGGTAGTGTGTGACTGAATGAATGAGTGCATGGGTAGTGCCTGAGAGAATGGATGAGTGCATGGGTAGTGCCTGAGTAAATGGATGAGTGCAAGGGTAGTGCCTGGGTGAATGGATGAATGCATGGATAATGGCTCAGTGAATTAATGAGTACATGGGTAGTGCCTGGGTGATTGGATCAGTGCATGGATAGTGCCTGGGTGAATAGATGAGTGCATGGGTAGTGCCTGAGTGAATAGATGAGTGCATGGGTAGTGTGGGCCTGATTCACAGAACTAACTTACGTCAAAAACGTAAAGTTAGTACTTTTTGGTATTCACAGAATACACTTACTCATTTTGGTATTCACAGAATGAACTTACTCATTTCGGTATTCACAGAAGTTAGTAGTCCTAACTTTAGGACTTCTAAATGCCTTCTGTGAATACCGAAAGTCTTAAGTTAGCATTTTCTCAGTTTAGGAGCAGTAAAGTTAGGACTCTAACTTTACTACTCCTAAACTGAGAAAAATGCTAACTTTAAGATTTTCGGTATTCACAGAAGGCATTTAGGAGTCCTAAAGTTAGGACTACTAACTTCTGTGAATACCGAAATGAGTAAGTTCATTCTGTGAATACCAAATGAGTAAGTGTATTCTGTGAATACCAAAAAGTACTAACTTTACGTTTTTGACGTAAGTTAGTTCTGTGAATCAGGCCCATTGTGAGTGAATGGATGAGTGCATGGGTTGTGCCTGAGTGAATGGATGGGTTCATGGGCAGTGCCTCAGTGAATGGATGAGTGCAAGCGTAGTAACCAGGTGATATGGTGAGTGCATTGGTAGTACCCATGTGATTGGATGAGTGCATGGGTAGTGCCTGAGTGATTCGATGAGGGCATAGGTACTGCCTGGGCGACTGGATGAGTGGAAGAGTAGCAACTGGGTGATTGGATGAGTGCATGGGCAGTGCCTGTCTGAATGCATGAGTGCATGGGTACTGCGTGAGTGATTGTATGAGTGCATGGGTAGTGCCTGTTGATTGGATGAGTGCATGGGTAGTGCCTGCATGAATGGATGAGTGCATGGGTACTGCATGAGTGAATGGATGAGTGCAATGGCAGTGCTGGGGTCATTGGATGAGTACATGGGTAGTGCCTGAGTGAATTATGAGTGCATGGGTAGGAGTGCCTGAGTGAATGGATGAGTGCAAGGGTAGTGCCTGAGTGAATGGATGAGTGCATGGATAATTTCTGGGTGAATCAATGAGTGCATGGGTAGTGCCTGGGTGATAGTATGAGTGCATGGGTAGTTCCTGGGTAAATATGTGTGCATGGGTAGTTCCTGGGTGAATAGATGTATGCATGGGTAGTGCCTGAGTGAATGGATGAGTGCATGGATAGTTCGTGATTGAATGGATGAGTGCAAGGGTGGTGCCTGGGTCATTGGATAAGTGCATGGGTAGTGCCTGAGTGAATGGATAAGTGCATGCATAGTGCCTGAGTGAATGGATGAGTGCAAGGGTAGTACCTGGGTAATTGGGTGTGTGAATGGGTAGTGCCTGGGTGATTGGATGTGTGCATGGGTAGTGCCTGGGTGATTGGATGTGTGCATGGGTAGTGCCTGGGTGAATGGATAAGTGCATAGGTAGTGCCTGAGTGAATGGATGAGTGCATGGGTACTGCCTGGGTTAGTGGATAAGTGCATGGGTAGTGCCTGAGTGAATGGATGAGTGCATGGGTACTGCCTGGGTTAGTGGATAAGTGCATGGATAATGGCTGGGTGAATGAATGAGTGCATGGGTAGTGCAGGGGTGATTGGGTGAATGCATGGATTGTGCCTGGGTGAATGGATGAGTGCATGGGTAGTGCCTGGGTGATTGGACGAATGCATGGGTAGTGCCTCAGTGAATGGATGAGTGCAAGGATAGTAGCTGGGTGATTGGGTGAGTGCATGGATAGTGCCTGGGTGATTGGATGTGTGCGTGGGTAGTGCCTGGGTGAATGGATAAGTGCATAGGTAGTGCCTGAGTGAATGGATGAGTGCATGGGTACTGCCTGGGTTAGTGGATAAGTGCATGGGTAGTGCCTGAGTGAATGGATGAGTGCATGGGTAGCGGTGCCTGAGTGAATGGATGAGTGCAAGGGTAGTGCCTGAGTGAATGGATGAGTGCATGGATAATGGCTGGGTGAATGAATGAGTGCATGAGTAGTGCCGGGTGAATGGATGAGTTCATGGGTAGTGCCTGGGTGAATAGATGTGTGCATGGGTAGTGCCTGGGCAAATGAATGAGTGCAAGGGTAGTGCATTGGATGTTGGATGCGTGCATGGGTAGTGCCTGGGTGACTGGATGAGTGCAAGAGTAGCGCCTGGGTGGTTTGATGAGTACATGGGCTAGCGCCTTATTGAATGGATGAGTGGAAGAGTAGTGCCTGGGTGATTGGATGAGTGCCTGGGTGATTGGGTGAGTGCATGGATAGTGCCTGGGTTATTGTATGAGTGCATGGGTAGTGCCTGGGTGATTGGATGAGTGCATGGTTACAGCATGGATAAATGGATGAGTGCATGGGTAGTGCCTGAGTGAATTATGAGTGCATGGGTAGGAGTGCCTGAGTGAATGGATGAGTGCAAGGGTAGTGACTGAGTGAATGGATGGGTGCATGGATAATTGCTGGGTGAATCAATGAGTGCATGGGTAGTGCCTGGGTGATAGTATGAGTGCATGGGTAGTTCCTGGGTAAATATATGTGTGCATGGGTAGTTCCTGGGTGAATAGATGTATGCATGGGTAGTGCCTGAGTGAATGGATGAGTGCAAGGGTGGAGCCTGGGTCATTGGATGAGTGCATGGGTAGTGCCTCAGTGAATGGGTAAGTGCATGCATAGTGCCTGAGTGAATGGATGAGTGCAAGGGTAGTACCTGGGTAATTGGGTGTGTGAATGGGTAGTGCCTGGGTAAATGGATAAGTGCATGGGTAGTGCCTGAGTGAATGGATGAGTGCAAGGGTAGTGCCTGAGCAATTGAATGAGTGCAAAGTAGTGCCTGGGTAATTGGATGAGTGCAAGGGTAGTGCCTGGGTGAATGAATGAGTGCATGGGTAGTACCAGGGTGATTGGATGTGTGCATGGGTAGTGCCTGGGTGAGTGGATAAGTGCATAGGTAGTGCCTGAGTGAATGGATGAGTGCATGGGTACTGCCTGGGTTAGTGGATAAGTGCATGGGTAGTGCCTGAGTGAATGGATGAGTGCATGGGTAGCGGTGCCTGAGTGAATGGATGAGTGCAAGGGTAGTGCCTGAGTGAATGAATGAGTGCATGGATAATGGCTGGGTGAATGAATGAGTGCATGGGTAGTGCCGGGGTGATTGGGTGAATGCATGGATTGTGCCTGGGTGAATGGATGAGTGCATGGGTAGTGGCTGGTGATTGGATGAGTGCATGGTTAGTGCCTGGGTGATTGGACGAATGCATGGGTAGTGCCTCAGTGAATGGATGAGTGCAAGGATAGTAGCTGGGTGATTGGGTGAGTGCATGGATAGTGCCTAGGTGATTGGATACATGCATGGATAGTGCCTGGATGACTGGATGAATGCAAGAGTAGCACCTGGGTGATTTGATGAGTGCATGGGCTAGCGCCTCATTGAATGGATGAGTGCAAGGGTAGTGCCTGGGTGATTTGATGAGTGCATGGATAGTGCCTGGGTGAGTGCATGGATAGTGCCTGGGTACTGCGTGAATGAATGGATGAGTGCATGTTTAGTGCCTTGGTCATTGGATAAGTACATGGGTAGTAGTGCCTGAATGAATGGTTGAGTGCAAGGGTAGTGCCTGAGTGAATGGATGAGTGCATGGATAATAGCTGGGTGAATGAGTGAGTGCATGGGTAGTACCTGGGTGATTGGATGTGTGCATGGGTAGTGCCTGGGTAAATGGATGAGTGCAAGGGTAGTGCCTGGTTGATTGGATGTGTGCATGGGTAGTGCCTGGGTTATTGTATGAGTGCATGGGTAGTGCCTGGGTGATTGGATGAGTGCCTGGGTTATTGTATGAGTGCATGGGTAGTGCCTGGGTGATTGGATGAGTGCATGGTTACAGCATGGATAAATGGATGAGTGCATGGGTAGTGCCTGAGTGAATTATGAGTGCATGGGTAGGAGTGCCTGAGTGAATGGATGAGTGCAAGGGTAGTGCCTGAGTAAATGGATGAGTGCATGGATAATTGCTGGGTGAATCAATGAGTGCATGGGTAGTGCCTGGGTGATAGTATGAGTGCATGGGTAGTGCCTGGGTGATAGTATGAGTGCATGGGTAGTTCCTGGGTAAATATGTGTGCATGGGTAGTTCCTGGGTGAATAGATGTATGCATGGGTAGTGCCTGAGTGAATGGATGAGTGCATGGATAGTGCGTGATTGAATGGATGAGTGCAAGGGTGGTGCCTGGGTCATTGGATGAGTGCATGGGTAGTGCCTGAGTGAATGGATAAGTGCATGCATAGTGCCTGAGTGAATGGATGAGTGCAAGGGTAGTACCTGGGTAATTGGGTGTGTGAATGGGTAGTGCCTTGGTAAATGGATAAGTGCATGGGTAGTGCCTGAGTGAATGGATGAGTGCAAGGGTAGTGCCTGAGCAATTGAATGAGTGCAAAGTAGTGCCTGGGTAATTGGATGAGTGCAAGGGTAGTGCCTGGGTGAATGAATGAGTGCATGGGTAGTACCTGGGTGATTGGATGTGTGCATGGGTAGTGCCTGGGTAAATGGATGAGTGCAAGGGTAGTGCCTGGGTGATTGGATGTGTGCATGGGTAGTGCCTGGGTGAATGGATAAGTGCATAGGTAGTGCCTGAGTGAATGGATGAGTGCATGGGTACTTCCTGGGTTAGTGGATAAGTTCATGGGTAGTGCCTGAGTGAATGGATGAGTGCATGGGTAGCGGTGCCTGAGTGAATGGATGAGTGCAAGGGTAGCGCCTGAGTGAATGGATGAGTGCATGGATAATGGCTGGGTGAATGAATGAGTGCATGGGTAGTGCCGGGGTGATTGGGTGAATGCATGGATTGTGCCTGGGTGAATGGATGCGTGCATGGGTAGTGGCTGGTGATTGGATGTGTGCATGGTTAGTGCCTGGGTGATTGGACAAATGCATGGGTAGTGCCTCAGTGAATGGATGAGTGCAAGGATAGTAGCTGGGTGATGGGGTGAGTGCATGGATAGTGCCTGGGTGATTGGATACATGCATGGATAGCGCCTGGGTGACTGGATGAATGCAAGAGTAGCACCTGGGTGATTTGATGAGTGCATGGTCTAGCGCCCCATTGAATGGATGAGTGCAAGGGTAGTGCCTGGGTGATTCGATGAGTGCATGGATAGTGCCTGGGTGAGTGCATGGATAGTGCCTGGGTACTGCATGAATGAATGGATGAGTGCATGGTTAGAGCCTTGGTCATTGGATGAGTGCATGGGTAGTAGTGCCTGAATGAATGGTTGAGTGCAAGGGTGTTGCCTGAGTGAATGGATGAGTGCATGGATAATAGCTGGGTGAATGAATGAGTGCATGGGTAGTACCTGGGTGATTGGATGTGTGCATGGGTAGTGCCTGGGTAAATGGATGAGTGCAAGGGTAGTGCCTGGGTGATTGGATGTGTGCATGGGTAGTGGCTGTCTGAATGGATGAGTGCATGGGTAGAGCCTGAGTGAATGGATGAGTACATGGATAGTGCCTGGGTGATTGGATGAGTACATGGATAGTGCCTGGGTGAGTGCATGGATAGTGCCTGGGTACTGCTTGAATGAATGGATGAATGCAACGGTAGTGCCTGGGTCATTGAATGAGTGCAAGGGTAGTGCCTGAGTGAATGGATGAGTGCATGGTTAATTGCGGGTGAATGAATGAGTGCATGGGTAGTACCTGGGTGATTTGATGAGTGCATGGGCTAGAGCCTCATTGAATGGATGAGTGCAAGGGTAGAGCCTGGGTGATTGGATGAGTGCATGGATAGTGCCTGGGTAAGTGCATGGATAGTGCCTGGGTACTGCGTGAATGAATGGATGAGTGCAACAGTAGTGCCTTGGTCATTGGATGAGTGCATGTGTAGTAGTGCCTGAGTGCAAGGGTAGTGCCTGAGTGAATGGATGAGTGCATGGATAATCGCTGGGTGAATAAATGAGTGCATGGGTAGTACCTGGGTGATTGGATGTGTGCATGGGTAGTGCCTGGGTAAATGGATGAGTGCAAGGGTAGTGCCTGGGTGATTGGATGTGTGCGTGGGTAGTGCCTGTGTGAATGGATGAGTGCATGGGTAGTGCCTTGTTGATTGGATGAGTGCATGGATAGTGCCTGGGTGAGTGCATGGATAGTGCTTGGGTACTGCGCGAATGAATGAATGGATGAGTGCAACAGTAGTGCCTGGGTCATTGGATGAGTGCATGGGTACTAATGCCTGAGTGAATGGTTGAGTGCATGGATAATCGCTGGGTGAATGAATGAGTGCATGGGTAGTACCTGGGTGATTGGATGAGTGCAAGGGTAGTGCCTGGGTGATTGGATGAGTGCATGGATAGTGCCTGGGTCTTTGGATGAGTGCATGGGTAGTAGTGCCTGAGTGAATGGTTGAGTGCAAGGGTAGTGCCTGAGTGAATGGATGAGTGCATGGATAATCGCTGGGTGAATGAATGAGTGCTTGGGTAGCACCTGGGTGATTGGATGTGTGCATGGGTAGGGCCTGGGTAAATGGAGGAGTGTAAGGGTAGTGCCTGAGTGAATGGATGAGTGCATGGATAATCGCTGGGTGAATGAATGAGTGCATGGATAATCGCTGGGTGAATGAATGAGTGCATGGGTAGCACCTGGGTGATTGGATGTGTGCATGGGTAGGGCCTGTGTAAATGGAGGAGTGTAAGGGTAGTGCCTGGGTTATTGGATGTGTGCGTGGGTAGTGCCTGTGTGAATGGATGAGTACATGGGTAGAGCCTGAGTGAATGGATGAGTGCATGGATAGTGCGTGAGTGAATGGATGAGTGCAAGGGTAGTGCCTGGGTAAATGGATAAGTGCATGGGTAGTGCCTGGGTGAATGGATGAGTGCACGGGTAGTGCCTGAGTAATTGAATGAGTGCAAAGTAGTGCCTGGGTAATTGGCTGAGTGCAAGGGTAGTGCCTGGGTGATTGGATGAGTGCATGGATAGTGCCGGGGTGATTGGGTGAATGCATGGATTGTGCCTGGGTGATTGGATGAGTGCATGGGTAGTGGCTGGTGATTGGATGAGTGCATGGTTAGTGCCTGGGTGATTGGACGAGTGCATGGGCTAGCGCCTCATTGACTGGATGAGTGCAAGGGTAGTGCCTGGGTGATTGGATGAGTGCATGGATAGTGCCTGGGTGAGTGCATGGATAGTGCCTGGGTACTGCGTGAGTGAATGGATGAGTGCAACGGTAGTGCCTGGGTCATTGGATGAGTGCATGGGTAGTGCCTTAGTGAATGGATGAGTGCATGCGTACTGCCTGGGTAAATGGATGAGTGCATGGGTAGTGCTTGAGTGAATGGATGAGTGCATGGGTAGTAGTGCCTGAGTGAATGGTTGAGTGCATGGGTATTGCCTGGGTGATTGGATGTGTGCATGGGTAGTGCCTGGGTGAATGGATGAGTGCAAGGGTAGTGCCTAGGTGATTGGATGTGTGCGTGGGTAGTGCCTGTGTGAATGGATGAGTGCATGGGTAGAGCCTGAGTGAATGGATGAGTGCATGGGTAGTGCATGAGTGAATGGATGAGTGCAAGGGTAGTGCCTGGGTCATTGGATGAGTGTATGTGTAGTGCCAGGGTGAATGGATGAGTGCATGCTTAGTGCCTGAGTGAATGGATGAGCGCAACGGTAGTGCCTGGGTAATTGGATGTGTACATGGGTAGTGCCCGGGTAAATTGATATGTGCATAGGTAGTGCCTGAGTAAATGGATGAGTGCATGGGTACTGCCTGGGTAAATGGATGAGTGCATGGGTAGTGCCTGAGTAAATGGATGAGTGCATGGGTAGCAGTGCCTGAGTGAATGGATGAGTGCAATGGTAGTGCCTGAATGAATGAGTGCATGGGTATTGCCTGGGTGATTGGATGAGTTCATGGGTAGTGCCTGGGTGAATAGATGTGTGCATGTGTACTGCCTGGGTAAATGAATGAGTGCAAGGGTAGTGCATTGGATATTGGATGCGTGCATGGATAGTGCGTGGGTGACTGTATGAGTGCAAGAGTAGCGCTTGAGTGATTTGATGAGTGCATGGGCTAGCACCTCATTGAATGGATGAGTGCAAGGGTAGTGCCTGGGTGACTGGATGAGTGCATGGATAGTGCCTGGGTGATTGGGTGAGTGCATGGATAGTGCCTGAGTGATTGTATGAGTGCATGGGTAGTGCCTGGGTGATTGGACAAATGCATGGGTAGTGCCTCAGTGAATGGATGAGTGCAAGGATAGTAGCTGGTTGATGGGGTGAGTGCATGGATAGTGCCTGGGTGATTGGATACATGCATGGATAGCGCCTGGGTGACTGGATGAATGCAAGAGTAGCACCTGGGTGATTTGATGAGTGCATGGTCTAGCGCCCCATTGAATGGATGAGTGCAAGGGTAGTGCCTGGGTGATTCGATGAGTGCATGGATAGTGCCTGGGTGAGTGCATGGATAGTGCCTGGGTACTGCATGAATGAATGGATGAGTGCATGGTTAGAGCCTTGGTCATTGGATGAGTGCATGGGTAGTAGTGCCTGAATGAATGGTTGAGTGCAAGGGTGTTGCCTGAGTGAATGGATGAGTGCATGGATAATAGCTGGGTGAATGAATGAGTGCATGGGTAGTACCTGGGTGATTGGATGTGTGCATGGGTAGTGCCTGGGTAAATGGATGAGTGCAAGGGTAGTGCCTGGGTGATTGGATGTGTGCATGGGTAGTGGCTGTCTGAATGGATGAGTGCATGGGTAGAGCCTGAGTGAATGGATGAGTACATGGATAGTGCCTGGGTGATTGGATGAGTACATGGATAGTGCCTGGGTGAGTGCATGGATAGTGCCTGGGTACTGCTTGAATGAATGGATGAGTGCAACGGTAGTGCCTGGGTCATTGAATGAGTGCATGGGTTATAGTGCCTGAGTGAATGGTTGAGTGCAAGGGTAGTGCCTGAGTGAATGGATGAGTGCATGGTTAATTGCGGGTGAATGAATGAGTGCATGGGTAGTACCTGGGTGATTTGATGAGTGCATGGGCTAGAGCCTCATTGAATGGATGAGTGCAAGGGTAGAGCCTGGGTGATTGGATGAGTGCATGGATAGTGCCTGGGTAAGTGCATGGATAGTGCCTGGGTACTGCGTGAATGAATGGATGAGTGCAACAGTAGTGCCTTGGTCATTGGATGAGTGCATGTGTAGTAGTGCCTGAGTGCAAGGGTAGTGCCTGAGTGAATGGATGAGTGCATGGATAATCGCTGGGTGAATGAATGAGTGCATGGGTAGCACCTGGGTGATTGGATGTGTGCATGGGTAGGGCCTGTGTAAATGGAGGAGTGTAAGGGTAGTGCCTGGGTTATTGGATGTGTGCGTGGGTAGTGCCTGTGTGAATGGATGAGTACATGGGTAGAGCCTGAGTGAATGGATGAGTGCATGGATAGTGCGTGAGTGAATGGATGAGTGCAAGGGTAGTACCTGGGTAAATGGATAAGTGCATGGGTAGTGCCTGGGTGAATGGATGAGTGCACGGGTAGTGCCTGAGTAATTGAATGAGTGCAAAGTAGTGCCTGGGTAATTGGCTGAGTGCAAGGGTAGTGCCTGGGTGATTGGATGAGTGCATGGATAGTGCCGGGGTGATTGGGTGAATGCATGGATTGTGCCTGGGTGATTGGATGAGTGCATGGGTAGTGGCTGGTGATTGGATGAGTGCATGGTTAGTGCCTGGGTGATTGGACGAGTGCATGGGCTAGCGCCTCATTGACTGGATGAGTGCAAGGGTAGTGCCTGGGTGATTAGATGAGTGCATGGATAGTGCCTGGGTGAGTGCATGGATAGTGCCTGGGTACTGCGTGAGTGAATGGATGAGTGCAACGGTAGTGCCTGGGTCATTGGATGAGTGCATGGGTAGTGCCTTAGTGAATGGATGAGTGCATGCGTACTGCCTGGGTAAATGGATGAGTGCATGGGTAGTGCTTGAGTGAATGGATGAGTGCATGGGTAGTAGTGCCTGAGTGAATGGTTGAGTGCATGGGTAGTGCCTGGGTGATTGGATGTGTGCATGGGTAGTGCCTGGGTGAATGGATGAGTGCAAGGGTAGTGCCTAGGTGATTGGATGTGTGCGTGGGTAGTGCCTGTGTGAATGGATGAGTGCATGGGTAGAGCCTGAGTGAATGGATGAGTGCATGGGTAGTGCATGAGTGAATGGATGAGTGCAAGGGTAGTGCCTGGGTCATTGGATGAGTGTATGTGTAGTGCCAGGGTGAATGGATGAGTGCATGCTTAGTGCCTGAGTGAATGGATGAGCGCAACGGTAGTGCCTGGGTAATTGGATGTGTACATGGGTAGTGCCCGGGTAAATTGATATGTGCATAGGTAGTGCCTGAGTAAATGGATGAGTGCATGGGTACTGCCTGGGTAAATGGATGAGTGCATGGGTAGTGCCTGAGTAAATGGATGAGTGCATGGGTAGCAGTGCCTGAGTGAATGGATGAGTGCAATGGTAGTGCCTGAATGAATGAGTGCATGGGTATTGCCTGGGTGATTGGATGAGTTCATGGGTAGTGCCTGGGTGAATAGATGTGTGCATGTGTACTGCCTGGGTAAATGAATGAGTGCAAGGGTAGTGCATTGGATATTGGATGCGTGCATGGATAGTGCGTGGGTGACTGTATGAGTGCAAGAGTAGCGCTTGAGTGATTTGATGAGTGCATGGGCTAGCACCTCATTGAATGGATGAGTGCAAGGGTAGTGCCTGGGTGACTGGATGAGTGCATGGATAGTGCCTGGGTGATTGGGTGAGTGCATGGATAGTGCCTGAGTGATTGTATGAGTGCATGGGTAGTGCCTGAGTGAATGGATGAGTGCATGGATAGTGCGTGAGTCAATGGATGAGTGCAAGGGTAGTGCCTGAGTGATTGGATGTGTACATGGGTAGTGCCTGTGTGAATAGATAAGTGCATAGGTAGTGCTTGAGTGAATGGATGAGTGCCAGGGTAGTGCCTGAGTAATTGAATGAGTGCAAAGTAGTGCCTGGGTAATTGGATCAGTGCAAGGGTAGTGCCTGGGTGATTGGATGAGTGCATGGATAGTGCTGGGGTGATTGGGTGAATGCATGGATAGTGCCTGGGTGAATGGATAGGAGCTTGGGTAGTGCCTGGTGATTGGATGAGTTATTGTTATTGTTAATTTATATTTATATAGCGCCAAATCACCAACAGGTCTCTAAGCGCCAAACAAACCCTAAACCAGGAACTTAACAAACTTCCCAAGCTTCACATCACCGGATAAGCCTATCCGAGCGCCTGAGTAAAAAGGAAGGTCTTAAGACCCTTCCTAAACGGGAGTAAGGAAGTTTCCCTACGCAGGCTATCCGGGAACTTATTCCAAAGCTGAGGAATCACAACCGAAAAGGCACGCCCCCCCAGAGTATTTTTATCAAAGCATGGGCATGCCAGCAGGCTTGCCTCAACCGATCGGAGGCATCGTCCTGGCACCTATTTCTTCAGATGGTCTTTGATGTAACCGGGTGCTGCTCCATGGAGGGCCTTGTGTGCAATGCACAGCCCCTTGAACTTGACCCTCTGCCTTATTGGGAGCCAGTGTAGTTGTTGTAACAAGGGTGTGGCATGTGCTCTTCTCGGGAGCTTAAAAATCAGTCGTGCTGCGTCATTCATTACCACCTGAAGTCTCCCCAGAAGCTTGTCAGGTAGCCCTAAATATACTGCGTTACCGTAATCCAGGCGAGACACAATTAAGGCCGATACCACAGTACGCAAGGTAGAGAAAGACAACAGGGGTACCAGTCTCCAAAGCTGCCTCATAAGACTCGCGCAGCTTCCCACTACGGAGGTCACCTGATTATTCAGTGTTAACTTGGAGTCCAATCTAATACCCAGGCTCTTTACCACTGGCACTGGTGTTGGAGTTGTGCCTAGCTCCTGCGGCCAGAAGGCATCAGACCAGGGATTAACCCCTGTCGTGATGGCGAGTACCTCCGTCTTATCAGGGTTTACTTTCAATGAATTGTTAGTCATCCAATTCATGGTTAACCGGAGAATATTTTGCACGTTGGCCTGTGTCAGTGAAGAGCTGTCAATCCTTTTGATTAACTGAGTGTCATCGGCGTAGTTAAACACCTGACAGTCCAATTTTGCCAGAGCTTCAACCAGTGGCTGGAGGTAAATGTTGAAAAGCAGAGGGGATAGCGCAGAGCCCTGCGCGACCCCACATAGCAGGGCACCCTTCCTGGATAGGCATTCCCCCAGTTGTACTCTTTGTGACCGATCCTTCAGGAAAGAAGTGATCCATTGGAGTACTCTGCCAGTGATTCCCAACCGCCGAACACAGGCCAAAAGCTGAGTATGGTTCACCGTGTCGAATGCGGCAGAGAGATCCAGAAGGATCAAAGCTGATGATTTCTTCTTATCTGCCGCAAGCCTCAGCTCATCCAGCACTGAGAGCATTACCAGCTCTGTGCTGTTGTGGGCCCTAAAGCCTGCTTGTCGGACATGTAACAGCTGATGTGTCTCCAAAAAGGAGGACAGTGCTCTGAGCACATGCTGCTCAAGTATTTTGGCCAGGAATGGAAGCCTAGATATAGGTCGAAAATTCTTCAGGTTATTAGTGTCCGCCCCAGCCTTCTTCAACAGCGGGGTCACAGTAGCTTCCTTAAATTTGAGAGGAACCTTCCCCGATGTCAAAGAGGTTTAACAGGGAGAGTGCCTCTGGTTCTATCATAGGGAGGACACTTTGGAGCACCTCGGCGGGCAGGGGTCTTCTGGTGAGCCTGATTTCACTTTGGCCATGATGTGTGCTAGGCCCTCTGAGTCCAGAGCAGGAAATCCTGCGAGCGTTCCATCCTGGAAGTCTGGTTGATCTGTCACTGAGAGGGGGCACGGGGTTATACTAGTGTTGCCAATCTCAATGAGGATATCTTTGACTTTGGCTAAAAAAAAGTCCTGCATTTTATTGCAATCATCTAGGTTGGCCACCATCCTCTGTTCTTTTTTCTGGCTCAGCTCTTTAAGCACATTGAAGGTCTCTTTCTGAATATCCATGGCTTCCCTGACCTTTAGTTCATAGTACGCAGATTTCGTTGCGATAATAGATCTTTTATAGAGAGCTAATTTTCCTTTATATTCCTCCCTGGCTTTCGGTTCGTATGATTTCCGCCAGTGCCTTTCGCACTGGCGGAGGGCCTGTTTTTCCCCTCTTAATTCCGCTGAGTACCACGGGGCGCCCTTCACTCTGTTCATTATCTTTTCCCTCCGCACCAGTGCCACTATGTCCATGGCTGTCTTCAACCGGCACGCGAGTTTCGCATATTCCACGTCCGGGTCCTCAGATTGTTTCCCTGGGGGCACTGTCTCGTGTAGTTACTCCCTCAAACTAGCATCTTCTATCTTGTGCCAGTTCTGTACCGTTCTCCATACTGTTGGTAGGGGATTAGGGCGACTAGGCACAAGGATCTCAAAGCTGATCAGATAATGGTCTGACCAGCTACATGGTCTACAATCTGTAAGTAGCACACCGGGAGATGTAGTCCAAATAAGATCCAAAGTATGGCCCTTCTCGTGAGTGGGGTTCTCCACAATTTGTTTCAGCCCCATCGTGGTCATAGCCTCTGCCAACCTGCTGGTTACCTGATCTCTTGGAGTCAGATCCCAGTGATAGTTAAAATCCCCCATCACTATGATCTGTTGGTATCTGGAGCATAGATCACTGATTACCTCAGTAAACTGATCATTAAATGAGGGGGATGGTCGGGGTGGACGATATACTACTACCACCATTAGGCAGGATGTTTTTAGTCCAATCTTAATCCCCAGACCTCCGCCCCGTCCAGGCACTCTTCTACTATTTTCTCAGTAGTCAGCATCTTACGACAAAATATCGCTACCCCCCCCCCCCTCTTTTCTTCCCCTGGCGATAGAATGTCAAAACATCATAGTCTGGGGGGAGGGAGGCCACTATGTCGGGCTCTGAGGCATCGTCTAGCCATGTTTCCATTAGAGCAAGGATATCTAGTTCGCTCTCCTGGAGCAGGCCAAAGATTTCCAAATTATGCTTCTGCAGGGATCCATTCCTTAAGCTAGAAGGGGCCACGGCCCCCCCCCTACTGTAACGCTCTGAGTCTGAGTGCTGATCAACTCCTGCCTACCGTTATCCACCAACAGCTTGTCGCGCCGAAGCTTATTGACCAATGCTGCAGGGAGTGTTGGCATGTGGCCTGTATCTTTTAATTTGCGCAATTCTTCCATTGAGTAAATCACATTTGGACCAGGGGTCCTGGGCCCGTTCGGGTGCAGACGGGCTTGCCTGAGGCGCGCCTTTGGCGCACTGGCTGCGCGTGTCCGGCGCCCCAGTTTAAATGCATTCAGCCACCTCCCCAGAGTGCGTCAAAACGGAAGTGACGTCGCTCTCTGCGTCACCACCCAGAGCGTATCGAGGGACCAGCCGGAACTGGCCGTCTCCTCTCTCCCGTGAGTAACCAAGAATTGCACCAAGCTTATTAAAGTTTAGAATCAAATTCAACTTTACACATTTGAGTGCATGGTTAGTGCCTGGATGATTGGATGAGTACATGGGTAGTGCTTCAGTGAATGGATGAGTGCAAGGGTAGTGCCTGGGTGATTGGATGAGTGCATGGATAGTGCCTGGGTGATTGGATGCGTGCATGGATAGTGCCTGGGTGAGTGGATGAGTGCAAGAGTGGCGCCTGAGTGATTTGATGAGTGCATGGGCTAATGCCTCATTGAATGGATGAGTGCAAGGGTAGTGCCTGGGTGATTGGATGAGTGCATGGATAGTGCCTGGGTGATTGGGTGAGTGCATGGATAGTGCCTGGGTGATTGGATGAGTGCATGGGTAGAATGGTGGATTAAACCCAGATCCTTGTGACTGGGGGTGAATGTTTGCATTGTCCAGCATTCCGTTCATCAATTGTTTCTTTTGCGAGTGCATGGGTAGTGCCTGGGTGATTGGATGAGTGCATCAGTAGTGCCTGAGTGATTGGATGAGTGAATGGGTAGTGCCTCAGGGAATGGATGAGTGCAAGGGTAGTGCCTGGGTTATTGGTTGAGTGCATGGATAGTGCTTGGGTGATTGGATGAGTGCATGTATAGTGTCTGAGTGATTGGATGAGTGCATGGGTACAGCCTGGATGACTGGATGAGTGCAAGAATAGCGCCTGGGTAATTGGATGAGTGCATGGGTAGCGCCTTATTGAATGGATGAGTGCAAGGGTAGTGCCTGAGTGATTGGATGAGTGCAACTGTAGTGGCTGGGAGATTGGATGAATGCAAGTGCAGTACCTGAGTGATTGGACGACTGCCCTGGTAGTGGCTGGGTGATTGGATGAGTATATGAGTAGTGACTCAATGAATCTATCACTAGATTAGTGATTTGACACACGTAATATATCCCGACCTCCAACCACTGTGAAAAAATATAAACAAACATTTATTAGAATTGCATTTTGAACGCTAGGCAACCAAACAACATACAATATTTTTTAACCAAAACTTTAATTCAACATAGAAAAATATTTTACTGTTTTTTACTGTTTCAGCTTTCATACTTCTTCACTTTCAACAGTGCTTTGTATGAAGCATCATCATTAAACAGTGGGAAAACACAATCAATGGATTGTAAAAGAAAAACATATGTGCACAGTACATCATTACAACTATGTCATACTGTTCACTGCATTCACTACAATTTTTTACTACTGGCTTGCTGATAGGTTATTACATTAATGAAAGCAACTATATGTTAAAACTGTTTCTGATATTTTTATATCTGGTACAAAATGTCCAACAATTATGAAGCAGTCTTCATTTTTGGAAATCCTTTTGTAAACATCATCCCTGTTAGGCCAAATGATGTCTAAAATGTTCATAGTCCCTATACGAAAAATATAACACATAGTACTACGTAGAAGTTGCTGTAGCAGAAACAACAGGGGACTTTTTTATTAGTGGTGAGGAGACTTTTCACATGCAACTTAAGGCAACTGGTATTATAGTGCCTCCATTTACTTTTTATCTGCAGTAACACAATGTAGTCTTCAAATGTTTAATAAATTCCTTTCCCGCAATTAAAAAGAGTCTTTCATTTCTAACAGCTTGCTTTAGACAATACCCCTAATAGGCCAAATAATGTCTCAGAAACACATAATCTATATATATGTCAACACAATACTACATTTTCTTATCCTAAATTCTCCTTAGAACTTCGGTTCTAGAAATAGCAGTTATGAGTTTGGTAACTTTTTAGATAGTCTTGATTTGAATGTCACTTGTATGTCATTGCACTCTGTCCATTCCTGTTTGACATCTTAAGTATATTGTGTACTGTACAGAGGTTAAGTTAACTCCGTCATGAAATATGATTGCTATAGTTGTGAAAGTTTTTTTTGAGATGGAAATTTGTATAGCTTTAAAGTTTGCAATTTCAGTTCCTAATTTAGTACCATCCACTCTGCATCCTTGTAGCATGACTATGACATATTTGCCATACCTTTGGAGAAATAACGTTAACATAAGTTCTGAACTGCAGTTTGAACAGGTCATATCTTGATGGGCGTTTGTAGTTAAATTTTCAAAGGACACAGCTTTACAATCTGGTAATGTCAAGTAGAGGAATCGTTCTGAATTGATTTCAGTGCTAGATGTAAATTCACAGTCTTTACAGTTTTGCGTCCATGTATAAGTTAAACCAAATAATTCATTGATATTCATATCTTCTTCGTCTAATAGTCCAAGCATTACCATTAGAAATTCTTTACCATTCTGCTGAAAATTTTGAGAGAACACTACTGATCCAGTACAGTCATCGGTGAGTTTTCTTATTCCAGTAGCAGAATGTATAATGCTTCTGTCACTTCTTAATTCTTCAAGTAATCTACACAGTTGTGGAGACATTCTTTTATCTAGGTTTTCTTTAATAGAATTTGTGAAATGAGGCAAATGGTATACTGCATTTAACACTACATTAGCATAACAGTTCACTCCAGATTTATTATCAAAATGATACCCTTCTATTTCCTCATTGTGCTGTAGTTTTCTTTTCTTTCTTCCTTGTTGTTTTTCTTTTTGTTCATCTTTCTGTTCAGCTCTGATAGACTGCTTTGATATTATCCACTTTGGACACAGTATTGCTTTTTGAACCACTGGATACTGGCCTAAATGAGGAGCATATTGAGCGCTTAACCGATTATACTCCGTTACACAGCTCACATCAGCACTTACTTTCTTCTCATCAAAATCAATCAGAAATAAACCAGTCAATGTTCTAATTCATGACAAAGCAACATATGACATTCCTTCTTTGAATACACTACTACCAATATTAACAAGACCTGTATCTACACTTAAACCTTGCGATTTGTGAATAGCTACTGCATACACCAAAGACACTGGGAACTGCTTTCACTGGATAACCAAGTCTTTCACAAGTAGGAAACGTACAACCTATCTACCAATCTGCTTAACTTAAGCAATATCATCAATTTTAGGGCTAAGTATTCCACATCAATTATTTGGATATTTAATAAATTTCATAACTTTATCCATTGCGCCATTCACTAGCCCTTCTTCAACATTTAAATTATGATGTAAGCTTACACGACAATTTTTACGGATACATAACTGTTTTGCTAATCCTGCAGTTTTCGACACAGACTTTTCTAAACTATCCAATTTTGATTGCAGTTTTTCTGTTAGTAGCACTGTAACTCCTTGATGTTGAAATTTATCATTTGATCTAATTTCGATGATCTCTTCTTTTTCCAGTTGCAATAATTGTTTATTGAATTTACTACCCTCTTCAAGAGTTGGCATCAAACAAACAATAGACTTCTCTTCCTTAACAAAATTATACATTACTTCAGCAACTGAAACATTACTTGGAAACAATTTTTTGATGAGACGGGTTGTAATACTGTCTTTCCCTCTTTTGTGAGGACTACCACTCTTATGTCCTTTAGTATATCTCCATACTGCATATCTGATGCTTGGCGCATATTTTGGATTAACTCTTTGTGTTGAAAGTTTTCTCAAATGTTTACATTTCCAATACTTCCTAGTGAATTCCTTGTTTCATTGTGTGGTAGTTTCTTGAATACAGGTTGTCCTTTTATGGGAGTTAGTTATGGCAGGTCTCCAAAGACTATTAAGTGTTTTCCTCCAAAAAGTACATCGTAGTCAGTTTTTAATATTTGCTGCATTCTTAAATGTATAAAAGCTAGCATTAGGTTAGGCACCGTGCTGACTTCATCAATAATTAGTAGCTTTAAATTTCTTTAATACTCTTGCCACTTCATGACAAGCATCACCAGGTAATTTGTTGTATTGTAATTTGTTGTCATGTTAAACAGACAGCATTAATAATCGAAGAAGGGTAACTCCTTTAACATTATGAGCAGCTAAGCCTGTTGGTGCAGTGACTGCACACGACATATTGGAATCTGTTGTCTTCTGTAGGTAACTTTTCAGTACTTTAATAAAGAAGCTTTTTCCAGATCCAGCTTGACCACTTATGTACAATAGAACTGATTTATATTTACACAATGCAGAAATACATGTTCTACTTTACCTTTTAGCTATTCAAAATTTTCTTTCTGATCTGCATTCAATTGCTGTATTAGTAGTTCTAGATCCACAGTTTCCCGTCTTACTTGCTGCATTGCATTCACCACCTCATTCATAGCTTTTGCAGCTTCAGTTTAATGATTGGCTGTCCAAGAGGATCTTGACTTCCAGGTGCTGAACTTTGACTGCTCTGATAACTCTCTCTTACTATCTCGGCAGCAATTGTTTCTTCTTGTTCAATCTCTTCTTTCAACATTTGAAGATACACTGGAAACACAGAGCACTCAATGCTGTCTTTCACAGCGCTGAATGAGTCTTCATAACAGTCAAATTCTCCAAGTAGCTCACTTTCAATTCGCCAGGGCTTAAACAACTGTAACAAGGCTAAATAGAAAAACTATTTTGTCTGCATTTCGGCAACTTAGCTTTTGATGCTTGATTAAATTTCCTTTGTTATGTCTCACCAAACTTCTTTCACATCCAGCCACTTCAAATTTACCTTCATCTATGTTTTCACTGACATTACTTCTGAAAGTATAATGTTGAAGTATTTCATAGAGACACATCCTTTCCAGATGAGGACTTCTTCTTGGGTAGTACATATCAAACATGATACTCTTCAGAATATTTCTGCAAGATATTGAATTTCAGGAAAAGACTTCAGTACTCTGTTATGTGTATTAGCAAGCCCTAAACTCACCCATAGAACTCCTCTAGATTGAAAAACCAAACTAACTGAGCGTAACCAGTCTACACATTCATAGGAGCCTATCTCTCTGTGAGAAAGCATTTTCAAACTAAAACTGTACAATTTCTTCGTAAGACTCTTTTCTGCTGAAATCTCCTCCCACATCTCTTTCATCTCAGTTTTCTCTGACTTTGTTATATAAGATGTAACGTACCGAGCAACAGCAATTGAGCTATCTGCAACAGACTGTACATCCATGTTTGCATTCAGCATCTTCAGAAGCACAGAGTTGTAGTCATTAGTGTACTTGGAGGCCTCTGTAGTTCTTAGGTTGTATGTATTTTTCAGTGTTTTCCTTGTATGTATGTCTTACTGCGGACAAAAGCTGTTGACTCTTCCTTGTGAGATGACAGGTCGTGGGAATCTTAAACGACACCTTGTGCAAAATTTCCCTTTTGCTCTGTATTTTCGCTGACAGTATTTTCTGCATCTATGATTTTGGAATCATAAAACTTTTTGTCTTAATATGTTGTCACTGCTCTCCTTTGGAATGGAGCAAGTTACATACTGCTCAATAAAAGACAAAACAGACTCATCACTGCCTGTTCCAAACTTTGGGGCATCTTGTACCCACAACAGCATGTAGACGGAGCGTGGCTTGACGCTTATGTAGACGGGGGCAAGCTTCGGAGCTCCGGCCCCGGACTCCCGTGTTTGGGATTATCCTGAGCCCCTGGCCCTCAGAAAAGAGGAGAAATTGGCAGCTGCCCTCTCAGGGACGCAGCAGGCGCGAAGTGGCACGACAAGTTGAAGTGACCCGTCGGGAACGACGAAGGACGAGGGCGAGACGATCTTGAGAGGTGGCGCGCAAAATGGCGCCCACGAGATGAGCCAGAGGCTATAGACTGATCACCTGCAAAGAGAGAGAAGAGAAATGGCGGGCGGGGAGCGCTCGCACCGCGGGTGAGAACGGCGGTGGGAGCGGAAGCTGGCATCCCCCCCGTGTGAGCCTGACTGCGCTGTGGCCTTGCGGTGGGCAAGGCAAGGAGCGATGTGTGAAGCAGCTCCGAGCCGCGGGGGCGAGCGCCCACATACATAAGGCAGAATGGAGCGGACTCGAAGGCCGCTGAACACCCGGATGACACCTCCCTAATTGGCTGAGGCCCGGAACAGATAATGGGCACAAGGACACGAGAGGAAGTGTCAATACCTGAATATAGTAAAGAATCTGACCAGAGTTACAGCGGGAGGCTGTCTGAGATTAGGAAGGAGGCCTCGGGGGTCGCACGCCCAGGCCTGTTAGAGGGAGTTCAGGCCCCCATGAACACAACGCTGCACGTAAAGAAAGCTGCGGAGAGGCCTAGTTGGTGGACGGTGGCATCTGGGTCCGCGATAGCGACATGTCGAAGGTCGCCTGCTCGCACTGCGGCCTGGAGGAGGTGACGGTAGGCTGGCCGTGGCAGCCCGCAGCGGTGCGCTCGAGCAGGTAAGGAGTGAGTGGAAAGCGCGCTACTTTTAGAGGTGGCATCCTCTAAATACCCATGGTGTGAGGCATGAGCTGTTGGGAGCTTTACAGTGAATAATTTAACCCACAGAAAGCGGTCCTATCAGCGGGGGGAAAAAAGGCCTTGAGGATTACATACGTGGATCTGCTGTGCGCGGAACAGGCATGAGAGAGAACAGTATGGTGGAGACAGGCGCCGACAGGGGGGCCTCCCTCATGGAAAATAGACTGTAAGGGCCCCACACTTCGCCGTGAATCCTGAAGACAGGATGAAACAGTACTTTGTGAGAGAGCAAACCCTAGACCAGGTGGAGAACTAACTGCGAGGCGCAGTGGTGAATGGTCGAGTGAAGGAAGCCCACACATGTAGATCGTGAGTATGACTGCTTGAGGAGCCTGTGGTTCCGTGGTGTCGCCGAGACCACCGGGAGCTTGCCCTAGGTGGGGCAGCACACAGGAGGTGTGTTGTGTACAAAGCACAGCCATTTGTGCGCAGAGCACCTACGTGGGCGACCGCCATGGGAAGAGTGGCCAGTAAAAAAAGGACAAAGCACCGCGAATACGGAGGGGGGAGGTGTCCCAACGGACGAAGAAAATGATATTCAAGACTCGGAGAAGGATGCAGCAACTTCGAAGCTCACGCTGGCAGACATAATGGAAGCTATCATGGCGTCCCGGGAAGCGCTTGAAACTAAAATAGACTCCATAGGCACCGATCTCAGTCTCCTGAAGGATGACCACCGCCGGCTGGCGGAAAGGGTCACTGGCACTGAGAAAGTGCTTGCGGACATCCCTCTGCAGGTTACAGAACTAAAGAATTCTCTCATGGAGGTAGCGGCGAAAGTTACAATTCTGGAGACGCGCGCAGAAGATAGCGAAGGGAGGTCTCGCCACAATAATTTGCGCATAGTAGGGGTGCCTGAGAAGGAGGAAGGCGATGATATGGTGCAATACCTGGAGGACTGGATCAAAAAAGAAGTGCCGCCAGAGGGACTCTCGCAGTTTTACGCAATTGAGAGGGCGCATAGGGTGCCGGCCAGACTTCCCAGACCAGGGGAGCCACCGAGGCCAATTATTGCTCGCCTGCTTCATTTCTAAGACAGAGACCATATACTCAAGTAGGCTCGACAAGTGAAGGGTGATGGTGTTCCCGGACTTTACTAGGGAGGTGCAGAGGCGAAGGTCCACGTTCCTGGCAGTAAAAAGAAAGCTACGCCAAATGCAGCTCCCATATGCGATGCTATTCCCCACCAGGATGCGCTTTGCCGGACCTAAGGGGGTGCAGTTCTCCTGACTCCACAAGAGGCCTGGGATTGGCTGGAAACTGTCCCGGGACGGAGGTCGGGAGGCAACTCGCCGAGATCGAACGCAGGAGATGGTGGGACGAGTCGGGGACAATCGAGGGCACCGACCCAGACAGAAGCTCAAGTCGAAAGGAGCAAGGTCCTCAAGGCGGTGGTGGAGCTCAGCCAACCGGGGTCTAGCCCTAGGTCAATGAGGAGCGACAGAGAAGATGGCAGATCAGAAAGTTCACCAATACTGAGTGCGGCGGAAGATTCGGAAACGGAGATGCCTGTTGTGACACCCCACACTGCGGATGAGCTGGGCTGATCTGGGAGATTCGGAACTTTGGGACTGCAAATTTTGGCGAACTATATCCTTTTAAAGAACACATACCATGCAATATAGGGGGGAGGAGGGCAGCGGCAGGTATTTTCAGAGACACAAAAGATGAGGAGCCGAGGGGGGACCAATGGTTCTTGCTTGGGGGGAGGTCAGAACGGAGGGGTATCCGAGGCTGGGTGACAGCCACTACACCCACATACTCAATATAATTAGAAGAATTTGGATGGGAGGGGGATCACTTCTGCCTGTCCTGGGGAAGGGGAGTTGGGTAGTTCAGTTATTTTAGGGTTGTTCAATGGGGTCCAGGCGTGTCTGGGGTAAGCATTTTACTAGGACTAGTGCAATGGCTCTTCAATGGGACCCAACATAGATTATAAGTGCATCTCCTGGAATGTGTGTGGGATGCACTCCATGACAAAGCGGCATAAAATACATGCATTTCTGGTGCGAAGAGGGGTGCAATTTGCATTATTACAAGAGATGCATATAAATACAAAAGGGGGGCTGCTTTGAAACGCAGGTGGCGAGGACAACTATTTTATACAAATTACTCCGCATTCGCCAGAGGATTTGGGTGAGAGCAGGGGTCCCCTTTCAATGCACCAGGGAATTCGTAGACCCGAATGGGAGATATGTAGTAGTACTGGGTAAGTTGGACGGAAGGGATATAACAATCGGGAGTATATATGCTCCAAATACAGAGCAAGCTTCATTCCTGGTGGATCTCTCTAGGTCACTAGTGCAAGTATTGACAGGGTCGGTCTTCTTGGGGGGAGACTACAAGAGTGTTGAGGATGTAGGGCTTGACAGGTCTCACCCCCCCCTCCGCGACTCACCTGCTCACAGGATGGCAAGGGCAAGAAGAGATTGGCAACAGCAATGGGGGTTAATAGATACTTGGAGGGCACAACACCCCGGGGAACGAGACTATTCGTTCTTCTCCCCTATGCATGACCTACATGTTAGACTAGACGCTGTTCTATGCACTCCTGATGTACACGGGTATGTGAAGAGTAGCAAATACCTGGCACGCACGGTCTTGGACCACAATCCCATGTTGATCTGCCTCAGCTGGGCCAGGATAAGAACAAATATCCCCACATGGCGCCTTAAACCAGAGGCATTAGAGGATCAGGTCTACCAAACCGAGATCCGCACAGCCATAGAACAATACTATGCAGAGAATGCAGGTACGGCCTCCAATATCATAATAGAGTGGGAGGCGTTCAAGGTGGAGCTTAGGGGTCAATGTATTTCTGAGGCGGTAGGAGTGAGGAGGACCCTTCTAAGGGATACATTGAATGCAGAGCAGAGGTTGAGACAGGTTGAATGTGACAGGCCTGGGAATGCAGAAAAGCAGAGGGAAATTATAGAGACTAGAGAGGAGGTAGCAGGACACGTAGAGAGACTGCTCTGCTTTGACTACAAGAACTATATGACAAGGGCTCATGCGGAGAGAGATAAACCTGGGTCTCTGTTGGCCTGGCTGGCCAATCCAGCCAAGAGGGGGTCAGTTATTCTGGAGCTGAGGGACGATCAGGGGGGGGACCCGATACCGCCAGCAGGATATCAATCAGCATTTCTGTGACTACTATACTGAACTATATAGAAGTAAAGCTTCCCCTACAACTGCAGAACTTGATGAATATATAGAAAGTGTTGAATTGCCAACAATCTGCGCGGAAGAAGCAGAGGTCTTGGGGAGGGAGATAGAGCTGCACGAGGTACAAGGTGCTGTTAAGGCCATGGCCAGAAATAAGATGCCAGGCACTGATGGGTTTTCCATTGAATTTTATGCAACCTACATAGATTTGTTGGGCCTCCGACTGGTAGCGCTATATAACCAAGCAAAACAGGAGGGGAAACTGCCGGGGATCACTAGGGAGGCCTTGATTGTCCCATTGCTAAAGCCAGGAAAGCAGGCGCATGACAAGACAACATGTAGGCCATTGTCAATGCTCAACCTTGACTATAAGATATTGAGCAGGATACTAGCCTCACGACTCTTACCACACATGACGAGTCTCATACATCGGGACCAGGCTGGGTTCATACCAGCACGGAATACAGCCATGATTGTGAGGAGATTATTAAGAGTGTTGGGAGCTGACTCCTACTGCAAAGGGTAGAGAGAGTAACACAACAGGGATGCCCATTATCATCTCTACTATTCGCGCTGGCCATGGACTGGGCGCTGGTACCGCGGACTGGAAGTGGAGGGACATATCCATCATATAGCCTTATATGCTGATGATTTAATTCTGTTTTTAAGAAACACGGAAGCAGACTAGAAGGAGCTAGAGGACTGTTGTTAGCGCTGGAAAGGGTGGCGGGCCTTAAGGTGAATTGGAGAAAGTCAGGCTTGTTCCCTACTATGCAGGGACGGGAGAAACTCCAGACGGGGCAGGGGATCGAATGGGAAGGGAGATGTATCTCATACTTAGGGGTACAAATATACCATGATAAAGTGAATCTTCTGGAGGGCAATGTGGGGAAGATAATACGGGGAACGTCGGTGCCAGATTTTGAATACTATAACATTGCAGCCCAACTGCAATGGCTAACAAAATGGGTGTCCAGCCAACTTCGGGGAACAGCGCAGCAGGGAGATGGATGCCCTGCTCCAGACCTCCTATCCAGAATAGTGCTGAGACTGCCTATATCAGAGCGAGTAATGACAGCGGAGGCACATGTGGTCTAGAAATGCTAGGTCAGAAGGTTGCAGAGGGCTAAAGTGAGACGCCCTTATGCACCGGAGATACCACTAAATTACTGTATGGTAATACCTCACAGGGCAGATTGGAGGAGGCTCAGGACACGGGAGGAAGCTGGAGTGCTCACTGTAGGGCAATCGTATCAGGATGGCATGTTATTACCATTTGAAGAATTTAGCGAGCAAACTGGGATACCCGGGGGCAACTTTCTGCTTCATGCGGCTTTAACTGCAGCAATACATAAACATTGAGGGGCAGGCATGACTGAACCTGGATTAGATGAAGGTTGCTGTTAGATTTGGGGGTCTCTAGTTGGCAGAGGTAGGTACCTTTGTCCAAATAGGGACCCTTGCGTCTAGTCAGGGTAAGGGGGTACACTCCTAAAATAACCCCTGCTCACCCCCTTGGTAGCTTGGCACGAGCAGACAGGCTTATCTCAGAGGCAGTGTGTAGAGCATTTGTGAACACATACAGTAATCAAGTGACACTACAGATGGACACCACACCAGTTGTATATTAAAAATAAGTATCTTTTATATAGATTTAACACAAGACCAAAAACGACAAAAATCCACAATACTGTACTTCAAAAATGGTAGAATTAACTCAGTTCTCTTTAAGATGGTAAATGCGACACTTTGAGTTCAATGTACCTTTGGATGCGTAACGCTATACAACGAAAGTGTTGCAGGGAAGGTGATGCGTCGGTTCCTTACACGCAAGAATGGTGATGCGTCGGGTCCCTACTGATGCGTAGGGGATGCGTCGGTTCTTCTCGGCGTGGGGAGGTGATGCGTCGGTTTCTTACTGCGCTTCCGTGGCGATGCGACCAGCAACGCCCTGATGCGATGAAGATCCGGTGCAACGAAACAAAGATGGCGTCTTCTTCTTGATGCGACACGATGCGTGCACGCCCGATGGCCGTGCGGCGACTCAACGATTCTTCTCAGCCGCGACAGGCCCTGCAACACGCTTCCCGGTGATGCGGCGTCGCCGGATGCGACGTCGAACCTCTTCTCCGGCGATGTGAGGCGCTTCGGCAACGATGCGACGGCCGTGCGGTGACTCAACGATTCTTCTGAGCCGCGACAGGCCCTGCGACACGCTTCCCGGTGATGCAGCGGCGTCTGATACGATTTCGATCCTCTTCTCCGGCGATGCGAAGCGCTTCGGAAAAGATGCGACAGCGGCGGCGACACTCTTCCACGTTGATGCGGCGGCGTCTGATGCGACGTCGATCCTCTTCTCCGGCGATGCGAGGCGGTTCGGCAACGATGCGACAGCGGCGGCGACACTCTTCCCCGTTGATGCGGTGGCGTCTGATGCGACGTCGATCCTTGTCTTCGGCGATGCGAGGCGCTTCGGCGGCGACGCTGCTTCTTCGTGAGTCACGCTTCCAGCTCCTTGCGACACGCAGTCCCTCAGAAAGTCCAGCACAGCAGCAGGCACTTCCAGAAAGACTCTTGGGGAGCTGGTTGGTGAAGTCTGTTGTCCCTGAGACTTCAGCAGGAGGCAAGCTCTTCTCTCAAGCCCTTGGAGATCTTTTACAAGTTGATGAAAGTACACACAAAGTTCCTTTCTCCTTTCTTTGGCAGTCAGGCAACCACTGCAGGCCAATCCCCCAAACAGCACTCAGCTTAGGGATAGTCTCCTCCTCAGTTTCTCTGGTTCCTCTCCTCAGCAAAGGTTCTTCTTGTTTCCCAAAGTGATCTAAAGTTCTGGGGTTTGGGTCCCTTCTTTTATACTCATTTTCCCTTTGTTCTCTGAAGGCAGAGAGGCCTTTGCCTAGTCCAAACCAGTTCTGGCCAGTCCTGGAGCACTTTGTTGACAAGACTCCTTCTTTCCTTTCACAGTGTAGGCCAGGGATATCAGACGCACCACAGGAGGTGGAGCCAGCATTGTGGAGGGAAGGCACAGCCCTATTCAGGTCCCAGGTGCAACTCCTCCCACCCATCTCCATGCAGATCTCTCTATTCAGCCCTGTGCTGACTCACCCTGTCTCCTGGAATCCCCCAGCCCCTGTCATTCACAAACCAGACAAGGAATACCCAACCTAGCAGAGGCAGGCTTGGATAGTTAGGCAAGAAAATACCCACTTTCTAAAAGTGGTATTTTCAAACACAGAATGCTAAAACCAACTTCACTAAAAGATGCATTTTATCATTCTGAGTTCAGGCATACTAAATTAGTTTTTCTACCATTTTCCCTGGGTCAGTTAGGATTATAAGATGTAATAATCAAACTGCCCATTCTGGCCTATGGGGAACAGGTAGCCTTGCAATAGTGAAAAACGAAAATGGCTGTAATTCACTATTAGGACATGCCACACACACCAGGGCATGTCCTACCTTATACTTACAATGCACCCTGCCCTTGGGCCTGCCATAGGGGTGTCTGATATAAAGAAAAGGGAAGGTTTAGGGACTGGCAAGTGGGTGCACTTGCCCAGTCAACATGGCAGTACCAGACTGCACACAGGCTCTGCATTGGCAGACCTGAGACACACTTTTACAGGCTGCTTCTGTGGGTGGCAAAACCAGTGCTGCAAGCCCACCAGCAGCGTTTGGTTTACAAGCCCTGGGCACACTCAGTGCACTGTACTGGGGTCTGACAAGTAAACCAAACCAACCAATCATGGAATCACTAATCCATACATCAATTTTACCATAGGGAGCACTTGCACTGTGGCACTGAATAGCAGTGGCACAGTGCCCAAAGCATCTATAACCAGCAAAAACACATGAGGCAACAGCAAAACAATGGAAGGGAGACCCACGCCAACAGTGCCAGGTCTAACACGTGTCCCCTCAAGCTGAAATGTGGGGAGAACTACCCTACCTCCTGGGAGTTTTCTTCACTAAGGCGGTAAAATCTGGACAGACCATCAGCATTGGCGTGTTCTGTACCAGGGCAGTGTTCCACCGTGAAGTCCATCCCCTGTAGGGAAATGGACCACCTCAACAGCTTTGGATTCTCACCCCTCATCTGCATCAACCATCTGAGGGGCCTGTGGTCTGTCTGAACCCGGAAGTGAGTCCCAAAGAGGTATGGTCTCAGCTTCTTCAGTGCCCAGACCACAGCAAATGCCTCACGCTCAATCGCACTCCACCTCTGTTCCCATGGAAGTAACCTCCTACTGATGAAGGCTACAGGTTGATCTAGGCCCTCCTCATTTATCTGTGACAAAACAGCCCCCACACCATGCTCTGAAGCATCTGTTTGAACGATAAACTCTCTTGAGAAGTTGGGTGCCAGGATCACGGGCGCTGTGCACATGGCAGTTTTCAGGGCCTCAAAAGCTTTCTGACAGGTGTCAGTCCAAATCACTTTCTTGGGCTGCTTCCTGGAAGTCAGCTCTGTCAAGGGTGCAACGATGCTGCCATACCCCTTGACAAACCTCCTGTAATACCCAGTGAGTCTTAAAAAGGCTCTCACCTCTGTCTGGGTCTTGGGGGCTCCCAAGCCAGGATGGTCTCAATCTTGGGCTGTAGGGGTGCCACCTGGCCGCTCCCAACCTGGTGTCCCAAGTACACCACGGAACCCTGCCCGATCTGGCACTTACTCGCCTTGATCGTGAGGCCTGCCCTCCGCAGCGCCATTAACACTTCCCAGAGGTGGCGCAGATGTTCTTCCCAACTGGCGCTGAACACTGCAATGTCATCCAGGTAGGCGGCACTGAACTCTTCCAGTCCAGCCAACACCTGGTTGACCAACCTCTGAAAGGTGGCAGGGGCATTCTTCATCCCAAAGGGCATAACCCGGAACTGGTAGTGCCCATCTGGTGTGGAGAATGCTGACCTCTCTCTTGCCCCATCAGTCAGGGCAATCTGCCAGTACCCAGACGTTAGATCAAACGTGCTGAGGTACCGGGCAATCCCTAACCGATCGATGAGCTCATCAGCTCTGGGGATGGGGTGCACGTCAGTCCTCGTGACTGAATTGAGCCCTCGGTAGTCCACACAGAACCGGAGTTCTGGCATGGCACCCGGTGCGGCAGCCTTTGGGACCAAGACCACTGGGCTGGCCCAAGGACTGTTAGAGGACTCAATCACCCCTTATGCAAGCATCTTGGAGTCCTCCTCCTTGATGCAAGCTCTCACCCTGTCAGTTACCCTGTAAGTTTTATGCTTAACAGGTGGACTGTCTCCAGTGTCCACATCATGGATGCACCAATCAGTGACACTGGGAATCGGGGAGAACAGATCAGAAAATTGTCCCAGCAACTGGTGACAGTCATTCTGTTGCTCAGGGGTCAGGGTGGAAGAGAGGTTCACACATCCACTGACCCATCTCGCTCTGTCGCCAACAGGAGGTCAGGAAGAGGCTCAGTCTCCTCCTCCATTCCAGCATCTGTCGCTAAGAGCATGCCCACTTCGGACCTCTCCAAGTGGGGCTTCAGGCGGTTGACATGCAGGACCCGCAAGGGGTTCCTGGGAGACCGCAATCCACCAAGTAGGTAACAGGACTTTTGCGCTCCACCACCTCAAATGGTCCGGTCCACTTATCCTGGAGCGCACAGGGCTCCACTGGGGCCATGACCCACAATTTCTGACCAGGCTGGAGCTCTACCAGAGTGGCAGTCTGGTCGTACCACCGCTTTATCTCCTCCTGGCTGGCTTCCAGATTCGCCTAGTCTGTTTCCTGAAGGCCAGCATGTAGCTATATACATCCTGGGGAGGTTTCCTGGGAGATTGCTCCCAGCCTTCCTTGACCAGACTCAGAGGTCCTCTCACTGGGTGACCATAGAGAAGCTCAAAGGGACTGAACCCTAGAGATTTCTGTGGTACCTCACGGTATGCAAAGAGCAGGCATGGTAAGAGGATGTCCCACTTATGCCTCATAGATTCCTCAAGACCCATAATCATGCCTTTGAGGGTCCAGTTGAATCTCTCAACCAACCCATTTCCTTGGGGGTGGTAAGGAGTGGTGAACTTATAAGTTACCCCACACTCCTGCCACAGGGACTTCATATACTTGGAAATGAAGTTTGGACCTTGGTCAGACACTACCTCTCTAGGGAATCCCACTCGGGAGAAAATTCCCATCAGTGCCCGTCCCACCACGGGGGCCGTCACTGTCCTCAGAGGTATGGCTTCCGGGTACCGGGTGGCATGGTCCACAAAGACCAGGATGAACCTGTTGCCCATGTCTGTCTTGGGGTCCAGTGGCCCCACAATGTCAATACCCACCCGTTCAAAGGGGGTACTGACCACAGGGAATGGCTGGAGAGGAGCCTTCTGCTTCCTCCCACTCTTTCCACTTGCCTGGCAAGTCTGACAGGTCCTGCAGTGAGTGTCTGAACTCCTGCGCATTTGGGGCCAATAAAAGTGGGTGACAAGCCTCTCAAAGGTCTTGTCCTGCCCCAAATGTCCTGCTAACGGCACATCATGAGCCAGCCCCAGTAGGAAGGCTCTGAAGCGCTGGGGTACTACCAGCACACGGGCTGACCCAGGCTCAGCAACATTAGGCTCAGTATACAGAAGATCATTCTCCCAGTAGATCCAATGTGATCCAGACTGATCACCTGCTGCCTGGTCTGCAGCCTGCTGCCGCAAACCCACAAGAGAAGGGCACTTCTTCTGCTCCGCGCAGAACTCTTCCCTGGAGGGTCCTCCTTCCTGCTGCCAATGGGTCAGCTCAGGCAGGTCCACCAGTTCAGCTACCTGTTCCCCTGTAGGCGCCAGGGCATCCCCCTCAGGGTCTACCTCCTCCTGGACTGTGGGAACTTCGGGGGCCGGTTTCCTGTGCCCCCTGACTCTTCTCTTTAAGGCAGGCACCTGGGCCCCCCCTCTCAGGCTCCAGGTCCTCTTGTACACCCTTATTGGCTGCCATGGACCGTGTGGTCACACACGCCCAGTCAGGCAGACCCAACATCTCCAAATGAGCACTTCGCTCCACCTTAGCCCAAGGTGAGCTCTCCAAATCGTTCCCCAACAAACAGTCAACAGGCATGGCTGGCCTCACAGCTACTTGAAGAGTATCAGAGACCCCCCCCACTCAAAGGGAACCTGAGCCACCTTGCAGTGGCTCTCTGTGTTGTCAGCGGCAACAACTGGATAAAATGCATTGGGGACAACCTGCTCTTCAGACACCAGGTGACACTTGACAGCTGTCACACTGGCTCCTGTGTCTCGAAGAGCCTCCACTCTATGGCCATTGATGGTCACGCACTGCCTGTACTTCTTAGTGTTATCAGGCAGTTGGGTCCTGGGGACCACCTCACAGTCTCCTAAAGAGACAAGGGACATCTCTGCGGGACCCCACCCACCTTGGACACCCCTCTCCTCCCCAGGGCTACACTCGCCATCTGCCGGGGTGGAGCACCAGTGGGTGCTGTCTTTCCAAACTGTGGGCACTGGGGATCAACCGACTTATGACCCACTTCACCACACTTGTAGCACCTCAGGGGTCCCCTGGGAACAGGCCTACCTGTCGGGCCCCGTGCTTCTTCTCAGGGGGAGGCTGGGAGCCCTTCCCTTGGTTCCCTTGGGGATTACTTTGGGGCCCTTTCTGGAACTCCCTCTGTTTACCCTTGTCCCCCCCACTCTTCTGCTGGGGACCCTGCCCACTCTTGGCGGAGTCTCCCACATGACCCTTTTGGACCCAGGTGCTCACCCAGTGGTCCGCGTCCTCAGCAAGCTTCCTAGGGTTAGTCAGCCTTCTATCAATCAGGTTCTGGGGTAGCTCTGGAAAACAATTACTTGACAAGTGCTCCCATGCAATTAAATCAAAGAGCCCCTCAAAATCATTAACTTTGCTACCCTTCACCCAACCATCCAATCCTCTGCAAAAGAAAGTTACATACTCTACCCATGTACCTGACTCCACCTTCTTGCAATTTCTAAACCTCTGGCTATACAATTCAGGAGTCAACCCATACCTGGACATCAATGCATCTTTCATTTGGCTATAAAAATTATGGACTTCAGAAGGCAAGTCTAACAGTGTGTCCCACCCCTTACTAAGAAACCGCCCCCACAACCCCGCTCCCCAATCCTTCTCAGGGACCCAGTGGGAAGACATGGCTACCTCATAGGCTTTGAACCACTGCCCAATATCATCATTCTTATAAAACTCTCTCACCACATCTTTAGGAATATACACCCTTGCTTCAACAGGCATGGACGGTGTGCTGCCACCAGAGGGAGTAATCTCTAAGCTTCTAGCTTTCAACTCCAACTCCCTCAAACTTTTCTCATGCTCCAACTGCATTCTCTTTTCTTCAAGGGCCAATCTCCTATTCTCTAACTCCAGTTGCCCACCCAACTTGAGCTTGGCAAGCTCCAATTCGTGCATCCTGTTTTCCTTCCTGTCCGCCAACTCCTCTGGGGACAGGCCTTTGGCAGAAACACTGCTACCTACTGGGGAAGTTGCTCTCCTCCCCTCTGGACCCAATGGCCCCTACAGCTGCTCATCTGCATTCTCAGCCCCATCCTCATTCTCAGGTGTATACCTTGCTTCAACCCAGGCCCTCAGCGCCTTTTGGAACTCATCCTTCTTGGTGAGACCGGTCATTGCAACTTTAAATTTCCTGCAGAAGTGCTTGAGCTGTTTCACATTGTTGCATTCCAGTTTCTCCTCTTCCCACTCATAATGGTTGCTGCTTTATCCATTGTGGTTAAACTTGGCAGTTCTTTGCAAAAATAGAAAATCCCAGAAAAAACAATCTACCAAGAGTATGTGGTCGCATTTTGGTCTGCACTCACTAGTAGTGTTCACCAATCACTGTACATGAGTCACAAATGCAAGTCCAGAATACTCACTGCTGCCCACCAATGTTAGATTTGGGGGTCTCTAGTTGGCAGAGGTAGGTACCTTTGTCCAAATAGGGACCCTTGCGTCTAGTCAGGGTAAGGGGGTACACTCCTAAAATAACGCCTGCTCACCCCCTTGGTAGCTTGGCACGAGCAGACAGGCTTATCTCAGAGGCAGTGTGTAGAGCATTTGTGAACACATACAGTAATCAAGTGACAACACTACAGATGGACACCACACCAGTTGTATATTAAAAATAAGTATCTTTTAAATAGATTTAACACAAGACCACAAACGACAAAAATCCACAATACTGTACTTCAAAAATGGTAGAATTAACTCAGTTCTCTATAAGATGGTAAATGTGACACTTTGAGTTCAATGTACCTTTGGATGCGTAACGCTATACAACGAAAGTGTTGCAGGGAAGGTGATGCGTCGGTTCCTCACACGCAAGAACGGTGATGCGTCGGGTCCCTACTGATGCGTAGGGGGTGCGTCGGTTTCTTACTGCGCTTCCGTGGCGATGCGACCTGCAACGCCGTGATGCGATGAAAATCTGGTGCAATGAAACAAAGATGGCGTCTTCTTCTTGATGCGACACGATGCGTGCACGCCCGACGGCCGTGCGTCGACTCAACGACTCTTCTGAGCCACGACAGGCCCTGCGACACGCTTCCCGGTGATGTGGCGGCGTGTGATGCGACGTCGATCCTCTTCTCCGGTGATGCGAGGTGCTTCGGCAAAGATGCGACGGCCGTGCGGCGACTCAACGACTCTTCTGAGCCGCGACAGGCCCTGCGACACGCTTCCCGGTGATGCGGCGGCGTCTGATGCGATGTCGATCCTCTTCTCCGGCAATGCGTGGCGCTTCAGCAACGATGCGACAGCGGCAGCGGTGGCGACACTCTTCCCCGTTGATGCGGCGGCGTCTGATGCGACGTCGATCCTTGTCTTCGGCGATGCGAGGCGCTTCGGCTGCGGCGGCGACGCTTCTTCTTCGTGAGTCGCGCTTCCAGCTCCTTGCAACACGCAGTCCCTCAGAAAGTCCAGCACAGCAGCAGGCACTTTCCAGAAAGACTCTTGGGGAGCTGGTTGGTGAAGTCTGTTGTCCCTGAGACTTCAGCAGGAGGCAAGCTCTTCTCTCAAGCCCTTAGAGATGTTTTACAAGTTGATGAAAGTACACACAAAGTTCCTTTCTCCTTTCTTTGGCAGTCAGGCAACCACTGCAGGCCAATCCCCCAAACAGCACTCAGCTTAGGGATAGTCTCCTCCTCAGTTTCTCTGGTTCCTCTCCTCAGCAAAGGTTCTTCTTGTTTCCCAAAGTGATCTAAAGTTCTGGGGTTTGGGTCCCTTCTTTTATACTCATTTTTCCTTTGTTCTCTGAAGGCAGAGAGGCTTTTGCCTAGTCCAAACCAGTTCTGGTCAGTCCTGGAGCACTTTGTTGACAAGACTCCTTCTTTCCTTTCATAGTGTAGGCCAGGGATATCAGACGCACCACAGGAGGTGGAGCCAGCATTGTGGAGGGAAGGCACAGCCCTATTCAGGTCCCAGGTGCAACTCCTCCCACCCATCTCCATGCAGATCTCTCTATTCAGCCCTGTGCTGACTCACCCTGTCTCCTGGAATCCCCAGCCCCTGTCACTCACAAACCAGACAAGGAATACACAACCTAGCAGAGGCAGGCTTGGATAGTTAGACAAGAAAATACCCACTTTCTAAAAGTGGTATTTTCAAACACAGAATGCTAAAACCAACTTCACTAAAAGATGTATTTTATCATTCTGAGTTCAGGCATACTAAATTCGTTTTTCTACCATGTTCCCTGGGTCAGTTAGGATTATAAGATGTAATAATCAAACTGCCCATTCTGGCCTATGGGGAACAGGTAGCCTTGCAATAGTGAAAACAAAAATGGCTGTAATTCACTATTAGGACATGCCACACACACCAGGGCATGTCCTACCTTATACTTACAATGCACCCTGCCCTTGGGCCTACCATAGGGGTGTCTGATATGAAGAAAAGGGAAGGTTTAGGGACTGGCAAGTGGGTGCACTTGCCCAGTCAACATGGCAGTACCAGACTGCACACAAGCTCTGTAATGGCAGACCTGAGACACACTTTTACAGGCTGCTTCTGTGGGTGGGACAACCAGTGCTGCAAGCCCACCAGCAGCGTTTGGTTTACAAGCCCTGGGCACACTCAGTGCACTGTACTGGGGTCTGACAAGTAAACCAAACCAACCAATCATGGAATCACTAATCCATACATCAATTTTACCATAGGGAGCACTTGCACTGTGGCACTGAATAGCAGTGGCACAGTGCCCAAAGCATCTATAACCAGCAAAAACACATGAGGCAACAGCAAAACAATGGAAGGGAGACACACGCCAACAGTGCCAGGTCTAACAGTTGCCAATATGTGGCATCGGCAGTGCGGACTTTTAAGGCGGTCACCTGCTTACATCGAAGGTTGAGCCGTGCAACACTCCTCCCGCTTACTGAGCTTCAACAGAAAGAGTCAGTAAGGTCACTAGAAATGCTCGATTCCAGCTGGTTAATTTTTATGTATTCCATAGGGCGTACCTTACCCCAGGGCGCATCTACAAGAACTTCAATACGGACACGGTGGCGTGTCCCCGTTGTGGTGTAGTAGGGGCAGAGTTCCTCCATATGTTCTGGAGTTGCCTGGAAATAGGGAATTACTGGAGGGAGGTGACGGAAACTCCAGCGGAAATTACAGAGAAAGAAGTGAGTATGGCAGCAGGATACTGCTTACTGCATAGATTCCCACATACTTCTAAGAACAAAGTCACCAGCAAATTCCAAGATCTAGGTTTTGTGTTAGCGAAGCGAGACATCACGAGTCATTGGAAAGCAAGGGGAGGGCCCAACGTAAGCAGGTGGAGAAGAGAGTTTGTGCGAGGGGCAGGTTGTGAGGGGACGATTCGCTTATGAAACGCTAAGCACAATGGGAGTGAGAAGGCGTTAGAATCCGCAAGGGCGTGTGAAGCTTTAACGATGCATTTAAAGCAGCTCAATGACATCTCAGAAGAGGGAAACCGGGAATAGCCGAGGGAAGATGGTTGATCACAGGTATAGCGATCCATGCGTAGGGGAGAGAGTGGGAAGAGAAGTATGCCTCCAGCGGAAGCCTTAACAGGAAATTTAGAGACCAAGAGTGCTGGATAGACGTCTCTGGAGGGTGACCCGGCAAAGGATGTAGGAGCTTAACGACCCAAGACACACCTGGGCGGAGGAGGGTGGGACTGAGGGGGGTCGAAGTTACTGTTTGGTGGGAGGGGGGCTGAATTACCTATTGTACCATTTATTGACATGTGCTTAGCAAACACCCAAGCTCCTGGGGGCAAACTGTAGGCATTTGGGCGCCAACATAGCAGTACCGAAATATATATGCATGCCAAGGGAGTACTTATGTTTGCTTGCTCAGCAGAGCGAATGCCGGTGATGTAATGTGACATGTCTTCCAAATGCCGAATAAAGTTTGTTTACAAAACAAAAAAACAGCATGTGAATATGGGGCGCACCTCTGGCTTGGTACTCTTTTTTTTTTTTAAACGATATTTTTATTGACATTTTGTATTTTTATGCTTTAGTGTACACATATAAATTAGTTTCCAGTTACATTTCTCTTTTACTATTGAGGCAACCATATATAAATTCCATTCTGATTTCACATGGGGCGAGGGATGCGGTGACTAAGACGTCATACTGTCACTTCACTTGGTGTCTCGCTGTGCCCAGGGTGATCAGTGAATGTAGCACAGGGTGTGACTCTGGTTCCTCCCTACCCATTCCCCACAACTGCCCAAAGGTGCGAGTCAAGGCCTTGTACTGTAAGGATTGACTAGGGGGAGACCATAACTGTCCATCAGTTCCGCAAATGGGATTAGGGATTTATCCTGGTAACAGTCGCCCACTGTCTCCAACCCCGCCTCCGTCCAAAGTGACAGTTGCTCTGCCGTGAATGTCGTCATAGGGTCTCCGTGGGGAAGGCCCACCAATGGCAGCATAGAGGTATACCTCAGAGACCCCCGCAATCTGGCCAAACATCGCTTCCAGGTCTGTAAGGCTGTAATTTGTAACGTCGAGCAGTATGGGACTGCAATTGCCGGCTTCAACAGTTTAGCCAACAGTAGGCTAGGGTGTGTGTTGGGCTCCATCAAACAAGTGCCCTCCACGTTCACCCCCTTCACCCATTGAGCCAGCCATTGCAGCTTGGCAGCCAGCATGTAGAGTTCAAAGTCTGGTACCCCTAAACTGCCTTCTTCCATGGGGCGCTGAAGCGTTTTCAAAGACACTCTCTGCCGCCCGTCTCCCCATATCAAGTCTCGTAGTAGGGAATTCAATGGTCGGAACCACCCTGGGGACATCAGGCTCGGGAGGTTAACAAACAAGTATAAAACACGGGTAGCATGACCATCTTGATCAGGGAATTCCTGGCCATGATGGGCAATTGCAGGGTGCGCCAAAAGTGGACACAGGATCGGAGGGACCGAAGCGCCCAATCCAGATTCCCTTCCTTCAGGTCGTCCATAGAGTGAAATACATGAATACCCAGATATTTAAAAGAGTGTGGGGCCCAATTAATGTCGGCAGGCAAAGCCGCAGGCCTAGGCATGGATCCCGCCACCGGGAATAGGTACGTCTTTTTCTTGTTAACCCGCAGGCCCAATAGCAATTCGAAACTCTCCAAGAGCTTTATTGTTGAAGCAGTACCTGTCCCGGCCTCCCCCATGTAAATCAGCAGGTCATCGGCATATAGGGAGATGGTGTATACCCGCCTGTCAAATCTGAGGCCCATCCCCTCGCCACCTTTACGTATCAGCTCAGCAAGCGGTTCAATTGCCAAGGCAAATAGAAGGGGTGAAAGGGGGCACCCTTGCAGGGTTCCACGCAAGATTCGATATTGGGTAGAAACAGTTTTACCTGTCCTAACCCTCGCCGTGGGGGATGCATAGAGGAGTTGTACCCACTTCACCCAGCCCTTCCTGAGGCCCATACGCAGCATTGCCTCAAACAGGTAGTTCCAAACGGCCGTGTCAAAGGCTTTTTCAAGATCGATCGAAAGTATTGCGGCCTGCGGCAATGATTTCGCCTCAGTGTGGTAAAGGATGGAATAAAGTCTGCCGGGATTATAGGAAGTGTTGCGGTAGGGAATAAAGCTGTTCTGATCGGGGTATATACGGGACTTCATGTACGGGAGTAGTCTAAGTGCCAATATTTTGCTGAGGATCTTCAAGTCCAAATTGAGCATTGACAGCGGTCTATACTCCCTAACCTGGGCACCTACCTCTGTGGTTTTGGGGAGGTTAATCACCAGCGCACTTTGAATACACTCGGGGAGACCTCCTAGATGTAGGGATTCCGCATACAGGATCACTAGTTGCAGCGCTAGTTTGGCGGCATATCTTGCATAGAATTCTGCAGGGAGGCCATCAGGCCCCAGTGTTTTGTCATACGCCATATCTGCAATGGTGCGTGAACTTCCTGCAGGGTCACCGGGCCTCCCATATTGTCCTGTGTTTGTCTGTCTAGTGTCTGGAGTGGCAGTGTGTTTAAAAAGTCTCTGATAGCGGAGTGAGGAGCTGCTGCGGGGGCATAATATTCTTGGAACAAGGCATTAATTGCTTCTGGGTTATAGACCAATTTACCCGTTTCCGTCTGGGCTTGCGTGTTTGGTGCCCCTCGAGTTTCGGGTTTGATCAACCATGCCAGCAGACGACCAGCTTTCCCCTCTTCTCTCTGCACCTTATCTAGATACTCCCTATAGCTATGACATCTCAGCCTTTCCAGTACGTCATTATAACGCACGCGCATCTCTTGCAATTGCAACGAGGAGGCGGCGTCATGTCCCTGAGCGTTATCTAAGTGGCGTATCCTAGCCTTTAGGTCTAATAGGTCTTGTCGGATTTCCCGCTGCGCTCCAATCGACAGACCTAGGCAATGTCCCCTCACCACCACTTTAAATGCTTCCCGCTCCCCTAATGCATAGGATGCTGTTTGCAAAACAACAGTTGATGGACAGAATGCAGAACAATGTCATACATTCACCCCAGTACAGAGATCTGGGCCTAAATCCATCAGTTTTTGCTCACCATGCCATTCCAGTTTGAACCCAGCCATATGCAAATCAGTCTTGACCCTGTGCCTCATGGGAACAGTCCAGCCCGAACTGCCAAGCCAGGTCCTCCCTGGACTGGAAACAAGCATCCTAGGACCGGTTTCGGGGTTTCACCCCTCTTCAGCCAGGATAGCTTGATTCCAGTGGCATGGAGAGCACGGGACCCATGTCTGGGCATACCCGTCCCACTCGGGTGACAAATGCAAAAACAACAGTTGATGGACAGAATGCAGAACAATGTCATACATTCACCCCAGTACAGAGATCTGGGCCTAAATCCATCGTTTTTTTGCTCACCATGCCATTCCAGTTTGAACCCAGCCATATGCAAATCAGTCTTGACCCTGTGCCTCATGGGAACAGTCCAGCCCGAACTGCCAAGCCAAGCCAGGTCCTCCCTGGAATGATGATGGATTAAACCCAGATCAGTTGACTGGGGGTGAGTGTTTGATTGGCTCAAACGTTCCGTCCATCATCCCCTTTGTATCGCTTTGGTCGCCCTAAGTTGGCGGGGGTATGCCCAGACGTGGGTCCCTTGCTCACTTTGCCACTGGATTCAAGCAAGCCTGGCTGATGACGGCTGAAATGCCAGAAACCGGTCCTAGGATGCTTGTTTCCGGTCCAGGGAAGACATGGCTTGGCAGTTCGGGCTGGACTGTTCCCATGAGGCACAGGGTCAGACTGATTTGCATATGGCCATGTCTGAACTGGGGTGGTGGAGTGAGCTAAAGAATGATGATGGATTAAACCCAGATCAGTTGACTGGGGGTGAGTGTTTGATTGGCTCAAACGTTCCGTCCATCATCCCCTTTTGTATCGCTTTGGTCGCCCTAAGTTGGCGGGGGTATGCCCAGACGTGGGTCACTTGCTCACTTTGCCACTGGATTCAAGCAAGCCTGGCTGATGACGGCTGAAATGCCAGAAACCGGTCCTAGGATGCTTGTTTCCGGTCCAGGAAAGACATGGCTTGGCAGTTTGGGCTGGACTGTTCCCATGAGGCACAGGGTCAGACTGATTTGCATATGGCCATGTCTGAACTGGGGTGGTGGAGTGAGCTAAAGAATGATGATGGATTAAACCCAGATCAGTTGACTGGGGGTGAGTGTTTGATTGGCTCAAACGTTCCGTCCATCATCCCCTTTTGTATCGCTTAGGATGCTGTTTGAGCGTTGGCTGGGAAAAATGTATCAGGAAGGGTACCCAAGGACTCCCGGAAGGGGGCATCTTCCAACATCAGTGCGTTCAGCCTCCATAGTGGGATCGGTGGGTGTCTCCCCAGAGGCTGATGGATCATTAATAAGGGAATGTGGTCCAAGAAGGTCTGTCCCAGGAATTCTGTATGTGTGATGGAGTTACTAAAGGCTGGTGTGCACAGGAAGGTATCCAATCTGCTGTACACCTGGTGTATCGGGGAGAAGTAAGAAAATTCTCTATCCGCCATGTGTTGTACCCTCCAAATATCCTCCAGTCCCCAATGGTTTATCCAGCCCCGGAACCCCAATGCTATGCGGTGGACCTGCGCTCCCGGGAGAGGGGGGTGAGAGTGGTCCGCAACACAATTAAAGTCTCCCCAATGTATCCGGCCATCCAGGCCGAGAGGGCAGAAAGGAAAGTGACTTAGTCTAGGTTAGGTGGGTACACACTACCCAACATCACCTCCCGACTCGCCAGCCTCCACGCAATAAGTACATATCCGCCTTCACTGTCTAATAAGGTGTGTATATGGTCAAAAGTGACCCCAGGCCCTATCTAAATCAATCCTCCTCAAGCATAGGCTGAGAAAGTAGTTGCAAATATCTGCCCTCTCCACCTCCTGCACAACTTTTTGACTTCGCTTCCGATTAAGTGAGTTTCCTGGAGGAGGACTATATGTACATCTCACCACTTTAAATAGGTGTACACATTGTGCCGTTTAGCCATAGTCCCCATCTCTCTTATATTCCATGTTATAAACTTTAACGTATCGTGTGTAGGCGGCATAATGACAAAACACATCCACCCGGCCACTCTCTGCAGCCCTCCCAATTTTCGAGCCCCCCCAGTTGTACCCATCCACCTTCCTCAGCAAACAGAATAATAGAAACAGTTAAGAAATCCCCCATGTTGAACAACTCCCCGATCCTAGGACAGACTGGCAACGGCCAGCCGCCCAAACCTTAACTAGAACATCAGCAACTAGTTGAGGCCCAAACCCCGTGTGATAAGGACCATAGGGGGGTGTGGCAGATTTAGAAAAGGAACCAAGAGCAGGAAAGACTGTATGTGGTGCACCAGCCCCAGTTGGCCGTTCCCGGCTGGCGCCCGGGCACCCAGCGGGTGGCCCTCCGCCCCCACGGAAGCCCCCAAATATCAGTGCCAGACTTTGATATCAAATAATCTCATCTGCTGTCTTCGGGGTCACCACAGGCAGATTTATGCTACCACTACGAGAAGAGTCTGATTCTGACCCCTTGGTCCCTCTCAGGGAGAGGGATCCAACTTCCGATGGTGATTTCCTGTCCTCCATGATCGCTGCCACCGCCTGCAGCGCCTCAGCTCTCTCTTTCTCTGTTTGTGAGGAGCTCGGTTACTTTGGGGCACCATGTCCCTGCCGCCTCCTGAGTTGATTCCTGCGTTCTCGGTCCCGGGGTGGTGCCGCAATCCTCTGTGCCGCTTGTGGTCCCTCTGTTCTGCAGGCCTCTATCCATTCCCACGCCATTTTGGGGTCTTTGTAGAATTGTGCCTTCCCATCCAAACATATATGCAGCCGGGCTGGGAATATCAGGAAATACTGGAGACCCTCTTCTCGCAAGGTTTTCTTGGCTTCGAGGAAAGAGGTGCAACGTCTTTGTCTATGTCAGTACCCTCCGCTCCCTCCGACAGCCCCAGGATGCTGATGTAGTTCCTCCTGTTCCATCCTTCCGCGTCTTCTGCTCTCGGCTCTATTGGGCAGACCCTATAAGACAGGTCCCCTGCCTGTGGTGTCAGTGTCCGCTGTGCCAGCGCACTGTCTCCAATAGAGGATTCGGTCAGCTTCACTCTTTCAGCTAGTTTCTCATGCTCCGATCTCAGTAGGCCTAGCCCCACTGACACCGTACTTATGTCCTGTTGCAGTGTTGCTTTGGTGTCGGCTATTGCGTCCAATATTCTAGTCAGTTGCTGTTGCACAGGGTCCTCAAGGAGGTTGCTGCCTGAGTTTTTCTGCGCCTGTTCCTGGGCATTTTTCTCCTGGTCCAGGGTGGCCCCCGTCTGCCTCGCTCTAGGCTTGCCCATCTTAAGAGGGGGTGCTCCAAGACAGGTATGTTGCTGATACACTCATGCAGTCCAGAAATCTAGGCCTCAGTCTACCTCAGCTGCACAAAATTGGTCAAGCTCCCCTAGGCTGCCTCTCGACCTTGGTAGCCCGCCTTGTATTGCCAGGCCATGTGGTCGGTGTTCCTGGGCACTCGCTTAGCGGGTGCCTCAGTCGGGGTGATGGGTGTCAGAGACCTTGCGAGGGCATGCAAGCCAGTTCAGCCACCCCCTTCCTCAAGTCCCAGGGGGGACCTTCTCTGCACTTAATGTTAGGACCTGGCCCGGCAGCTTCGTCCCAGTGAGGTAGGCATCACCTCCACCTGTGTGCTATGTAGCATGAGTATGCTTCCCCCGCAGCTGGGGCCGCCCCAATCGGCAGCCTACCGCATGGACCAGTCCCAGGATCCTGAAGTATGGGCCCAGGCCCTCAGCGCTCGCACTCCGGTTGTCCCCTAGGGCTCCAGCCCTCAGGGATCCTCCACTGTGGCCTGGCCACTCTCCCAGGGCATCCCCTTGTTCCTGACTCCAGCTCGGTGAGAGCCTCCATCCGCTTCAGTGTCCCTGAATCAGCCACGTCCGCCGTCAGCACACCTTCTGCCTGTCGTCTCCACTGGGCCTCGATTCAGGCCCCAAGGAGCCGCCGCCGCTCCCTACCGCAGCTCTTGCATCTTCGCGTGCTCGATCCAGGATTTAGGGCCCCCGCTTCAGCATGGCAATGCCGCAGCACCGCCAAAGCTGCAGCTGGTCTCCCCGGGCTCCATTCTCACCTTGGCAGCCCAGGTCCCGCAGCTCTCTCTGCCTCCTTCGGGAGGTCCCCACTGGGGCTCCCTCTCACCTGCGGGCTCTCTCGTTGAGGCCACCCAGTCTCAGGCTGCCTCGCTCTCCTCCGTTGTACTGGTGGCTTGTACTTCGGCTCCCAGCTGCAGCCCGTCCATGCCGTGGCGTCCTCCAGGCCGCAGATAGACGCCCCGGGCTCCGACTGCTCTTCAGCAGCCTGGGTCCCACCATTCACCCTGCACTGCACTCTGGTTTGCCGGGGACCTAGGTCGCCATCTTTCAGGGGTGCGGTCCGCGATCTCGCTCCGGTGTCTCAGCCATCCGGGCTCTTCCAGGCTGCAGGAGGCTCCAGACTCTCCCTGGGGCTCCTCCGGTGCACGAGCCCCCCTCGCTGAAAACCGGGGCCCCAGCTGTCACCGATGGAACAGGATAATTGGTAGGCTGGCGCAGAACTACAGGCTCATGCGTCCACCATCTTAGACTGCCAAGCCATGCCCCCTCTGGCTTGGTACTCTTTAAGAAATCAATCACTTCACCAAGAGGAGGTTTTGTTTTGTTCAAGATGAAAGACACCATTTCTTGAAATCTGTGATTAAAATATCTGGCAACATTTGCGGGGTCTAGTGAGCACAGTTCTCAAAGCGTCTTCAGATGAATGTCTTTTACATTTGAATTTGCCTCCTGCAAGAATTCTAGCAGGTCATACCATGCATATTCAGCACAACTCAGCATCAGGAACCAAGTAGGTGCTCCAAGGTTCCTCAACATGCACTTGAGTTCACCATGACACCGATACCAATATTCATTAATCCCACACTGACATGCCATTAGGTTTATTAAATTGTATTCCAAGTGCTCATCTTTTCCTTGAACTTTCTCCAAAAGATCTCTTGCTGATATATTATGCAAATGAACTCCACTTTTTAGAATATGATTCACAGCATTTGAGAGGCCAGACAAGTCACTCTCAAATAATAGGTGAAATATATTTGGAGTACACTGACAACAGCTAGGGTCTTCTGAATAAAGTTTACTATATCTATACTCAGCTGCAGGTATTTGCAGAGGCTGCTCGTCATACCTACCACCTACTCCAGTAGGAAAAAGATGTGGGAAACACTGAGCTTCTAAACTTTTTTTCCCCACACACCTAATGGAGCTCCTTTTGCCTCCTTCATTTGAAACAGTTCAATGGCATCACCAATAACCTCTTTAGTATGCAAAGTGTGGATGCTGTAATGTTCATAAATTTCTTCTGTTCTGGACTGATCCACCTTTTCAATCTGACCTGTTGATGGAAATGTCTGATCCTTCATATGTGTGATATCCTGCAGGCTTTCCACATTTCTATAGTAAACATTGTTTTGTACCAGATATAAAGTTGCTTTTTTAACTTTGGTAACATCTACTAACTCCTGCCATATCTTCTTGTTCTTGGGAGGCATCCCATTTACAAAAATTACAAGTCCTTCCTCTAAATCTCTATCTACCCCTCCAGTTTCAATGTTTTTCTTGACATCTAATGGCAAATACACTACTCTATCTTTTAGACCTTTCTGCAGCTCTGTTGGGGGTAACTTGCCTGTCTTTGGCTCCATACGTACTATATCCTGAAATGGATGTATAGTTTGGATAAGAATGGACTCATAAATATTTAAACCTTAAAGTGCTTTTGGAATGGGAACCAGTTCTAACTTGTTATGCACAGCTCTAGCATGCATTTTATTATCCTCTGATTTATTGTAGCAGTACTTACATGTAACTTGTCGTGTGGCCAAGTCAAAGTGTTCTTCTACAAATAAGTACAGTGCAAGCATTTGCCAGCTATCATTATTCTCTTTTTCACTTTTTAACTCAACAGTCCGTGTTTGATTCTTGTAGTGAATGCGTCAACAACATATACAAACATACTCTGGTTTTTCAGAATATACTGTCTTAAATTTTATAATCTCTTCTGCAAAACTATAAACAGTAGTATCTGTGTCCTGTTCTGCAACTCCTCCTGTTATCAACTCTTCAATTTCCCTACAGTCTATGGGCCTGATTTTAAGTTTGGTGGACGGAATTTACTCTGTCGCCCTGAGGGAGTACCCGCCAGCTGAATTTAGAGATGTCCCCGCGGCCAACTCTTGCACTGGCAGGAACTGCCATCACAGGGATTTATGTCAATGCATCGAATGGCAACAGTACGGCAAGTGTTTGAAAATTAAAAAAAAGCAATGAGCCCCTTACCATCGGAGATTTCTCTAATGGCTTGGGGGTCACAAGTTTTCTCAGTCTCTTACCGCCAGGTTTTATTCGGTGGTGATGGTGATGGAGCAAGGACTCACAATGAGACTTGCTCGTAAGCAATCTTCTCACAGTATTAATTAATTTATATTAAACTTTGTAATGTCATTATTAATAATGTGCAAACACTACATCTTATCTGAGAGACGCTTGCCTATGTGTTTAAAACTAATAAGTAATCCTTGTCTAATCCAAAATGGCCGCTAAAGCGCGGGAACTCAATTGCGCATGTGTCAACCATATCACGTGGTATGACGTCTTTCTTTGCTTGGAGGAATCTTTGCTTCTGCGCAGTGTGTGCTAAAATGGCTGCTTGATGTTCTCACATGCTAAAGCTTACGCATTTGCTGCAATTAATAATGTGGTATTTCCAACGCTATTAATGCGAGATAGATTTTTTTTATTAAATGGGAATAGAGTAGCAGTAGGGGGTATACAGTGAAAACATTTATTTTTGATTTTAATATGTTTCTTCTTTGATTTCTATTAGTTCGTAAAATGGGCCTGGGTTAACTGAACAGCAGCTCGAGAGCCATGGAACCTGCGCATGCGCTCTGAAACTAACCATGCAAAGCGATGAAGTTAACTTGGAAGATGTCCAAGGACATGACCCGCTGATCACCTTCAATGTACATCTGAGATGTCCTACCAATTGAAACAATGTTTACATATTTTGTATTAAAATTTGTCGTGAGACGGGTGGGAAATAAAGCAAATGTATTAATTGTGAGGGGCGGTATTTTAAAACAAAGGGCTTAAAGAAATTGAATTAAATTGTCATGGTGTGAGGATCAACCCCCTGTCCCTGTCCAATCAGAAGTAGTGGGCCCATAATTTTGAAACATTAATGGGAGGTACCTGGGTGTAGAAGGGTATAATAGATATAGAATTAGCTAACTAGTTAGCGTTGAGGCAGTCAGCTCTGAGAACCACAGAACAAGCTGATCGATTGCAGACTGAAGCGCTGTCCAAAGAGGTCCTGAGGTGGGGGCGGCGGATTCCATTAGAAAGAAGACACGGAAGAATCGAGGAGGAATGAAGTGTCAGAGAGGGGAACGACGCAGGCGTCGTTGGTAGAGAGGTCACCTATCCTGTCCTGAACCTGGTCCGGAGGTCTTTGGTCTTCATCCTTCTTGGGACCCATCTTTCCAACTCCTTGGCCAAGGGGTTTGGTCTTCACACCTTTAGGTAACTATAAATACATAAATCTTTAGCTGTACTGCTGTCTCTATCTTCTTCTTTCTGAGGGACCGTCATTTGATTAAATAGGTGATTATTTAGTATGCTTCCTCCTTGATATGCGATTAAGTATTATGTGGTCTGTAATTTACTATGCTAAAGAAGTTAGATAATCATTTTAAAACTTCCTGAGTCAGTGGTTATTTCAGGTGTTTATGAAATTGTATTTGTATGTTCTCATTTTATCCCCAATTATCAACGGTTCATTGGTAAGTCATTACTCTTCAATCAGAAAGGTAATTGGTAGCAGGGATTTTTGATAAAGAGTACAACTGATTCCCACCAGCGGTGATTATTAGTTAGCGTGAATGAATGGGCCCAGGTGAGTATATAGTGTATGAATGCTTGTTGCTAGTAACCCGCTGGATCAGTTTTCTGGTAGCAGAGGATGGTTTTGGTTTTACTTTGTTAATTGGGTAATGAGAATTTTATAAACTAACATCCGTTTGTTTAAAAGTTTTGTTTTATGTTGTCTAGAATCCCCGAGGGAAATTTGAATAGCGGATGGTAAGTGGAAGCCATATTGCAGTGAGGTTATCTGCCAGGCAGAAATAGTACTGAAAAGTTAAGCAGGGCTATCAGTACTTGTTAGGGACTCTGTGCGTGTGAGTGACAGCAAAGGAATACGCTGGTAAAATTTGATGTTATATCACCTAGCAAGGGTAACATTGAAGAAGTAGCAGGTATTTTCCGAAGCTTATGTGAAGAGTAAACGGAAGGGTTTTACTCGTAGTGTATGTTTAGTAAACAGAAAGGTTTTACTAACTGTGAGAGAAACTATCTTTCCCAATTTAGAGAAACTGGCACAATAGCGAATGTTTTATGTTGTTACTGAATTTAAATAAGAAGCTTTGAGAAAATAAAGTTTTACGTACTATTTTGTAAAGGGAGGGTCAGCTGCCGGAGTAGAAGCTGATGTCACAAAGGCCGCGCTGGGATTGGTTGAAACAGTGGGCGTAGAGCGAGTCTTGTAAAGGAGGGGTCAGTAGTCAGGAGTAATACTGACGTCACAGGTGTCGCGCTGGGATTGGTTGAAACAGCGAGGGACCGAGAAGCGCAGATTATAAAGGAGGGGTCGTCAAACAGACGTCACAAAAAAAGCAGCGCTAGGATTGGTCCGAGACAAATGTTAGCTAGAGTTTGATTGGTTGTCAGCATAGAAGTCGAAATCTTAGTGGATAGTGTAGATTATATATGGAAACGTGATCCGACTTTGACAGGAACCCGTCCAGACAGGAGATTTTTAGGTTTTGCAGAATATAATTCAATACATAGATATTTACCCAAAATGTACGGAGAAAAGAGAAAATGTCATTTTTACAAAAGATTAAGAATTATTTTAAGAAGGATAAGCCAATCAAAACTAGGGAAGGAATTATCATTCCACCAGCAAAAACGCCCGCCTCATTCATGATGATGGAGAGGGGTTATCATACTTGCGTATGGTTAGAAAATTGGATAGAATATACAAAAGATGACGGAATATTAGCTTTCCCGGAGAATGGTACTTTCAATGGGAGAGTTCTTCAAAATTTATGAATAAGAATGAATTAGAACCCAGACCAAGATTAACTCAATACGAAGCCCTAGAAGAATGGGAAACCGAGGCATTTGAACATGATAGACCCAGAAGCAATAGGAGTTATAGGGGATTTTTCCCTAGACACCAAAATGAGACAAGAGAAAGTCAGATGAAACAGTGGAGAAGAGCGATGCTTACCGAGGGTTTGTATCCAGTTTTCATGACAGATGAGCCGTTAGGGAGTAAATGCAAAGAAAAGACTAAACATATGACAGGGTTTGGAGAATCCAAAGATGAATTTATGGAAGAAATATTAAAGAACCCTCCACCATATCAGGAAGGGTCAAGTGGATGTTCCCCAAGCGCACCAATTTTGAGAACCCCAGTGATACCTCAAGTACTGCATAATCCACCAGTTAATAGGGTACTTCAGGATAAGGAAAGAGAGGCTTTAGACAGAAACAGTCAATATAGTATAATAGGGTGGCCCAGTTACGTGCAGAACCTGGGGATATATACTTTAAAGGAAGAGTGGTTCTGCCACTTAATAGCTTCAAAGGAGCATCTAGCTTATATTCAATTAGTGTCCCCCTCTTTTAGTAGGGCTAACATTTAATGAAAATACTAGTGTCCGTTAATTACATCCAAACCAAAAATAAAAATATAGAAAGGAATCCTGTGGTTCTTAGAGATTGCTAGAAAATTTATGTAAATGATGTAATCACAAAATGAACAAATATATATACACACACAGATCAACACTATACAATTACATTCAAATGACGTGAAGTGAACACAAAAAAATATATATATATCACAACACAATACACAAATAACACATCATTATAAACCCAAACATTACATTTAAACAGTGTGAAGTGTTTTGACTATGTATCATCCCAGTTTCGAAATTAATCTAGTTTTTTCTATTGGTCTGGGTGATCATTTGCACTTAATATTTAGCGTCGACGTTTCGACCCCTGGAAATATTGCGAAAGTGTGTTCGTCTGAGGGGGGTCTTCTTCAGGACTAGAAAAGAATCTGTGTGTGGCCTGTTTAAGAAAAATGAAGGTACTTTAATATTTAAAATTTTTGAAAATGGTTTGGACAATTGGTTTTGAAGTGGAGAGACCGAGAGTCTCTGCTCACCTTCAGGAAGTTCCACCCTGATTTCTATGACAGCACGGCCGCTTGTTCATAACAGATGACCTATCAAAAATAAATTATGCCTGTCACCACCTAAATTCAGAGGGAAACCATCGGTAAAGACTCCATTGTAACACGCCCTTACAGGGACTGTACCTGTATCCGACGTTACTCTTCTTATTCTGTGGGTAAGATTAGTCCAAGGCACATGGTGCCTATATATCTATATGGGGATGATGATTAATGTTAAATACATGTATCTGTCTATATCATGTAAGAAAAGTGACTTCAATATCTATTGGTGAGAAAACATCTATTGGTGAATTAACAACAACACTAACCTCCGGCGTCTGGCGCTCGGGGTTCCAAGTATGAATCTCTCCTTATATCCAAATTATGTTTTTCGGGGCCTTCCACCTCCAGAAAACAGCCTCAAGGCTAAGTATTTGCCTTTGAAAGCTAAAAAATAGATCAAGAGCGGACACATCCATTAATTCAAATTCCCGCATTGGTCGCGTGTTTTAAAAAGAAAGAAAATTAGCACAGTGGAACCAAATGGATCGGCGTCTTACCTCCGGCGTGTGAATATGCCTTCTGAGATCAGGGATTCTCTCGACACGAGTGAACCCTCCTCTTAAATAGTTTACGCTAGTTAGAACGTGTCAAAAACGTCCTCGTGTGAGGAAGCTACGTTCTAGACAAGACTGCCCTCCAGTGGGGATCACCGGAAAAGAGCATGTCTAAATTCCTAAGTGTAAATAAGGGAGTGAGGCAGATTTCGCGCACTTGCTCAAAAAAGGCGAAGAAGGTGGCTTACATTCTCCCGAGTATGTCTGTTTCTAAACCCAAAAGAGGAACCATTCCATTTCTTATATTCACAAGATATGTGTTCAAATGGAAAAGCATTATTTCTGTCAATAGCTGATAACAAAGCTATTCATGAGAGCTCTACTCCCATAAATCCACTGTGAACATTCTGCGTTTAAATTTGTATCTCTAAACAATGTTACCATTACACATATTAGTTGTTAGTCAATGTGTTATCAGCAGTAGTCATATATATATATATATATGCAATATTTTTACATTTCTGTGCATACTGAAGTGTCTCATATCATGAAGTGTTAATAAAAACCTATATATATGCAATTCATTTGCGTTTGATGCAGGCACATACAAATTATATTAAACACATTGTATCAAAACATATTCTGATGTTATTATCACATTGTGGACAATCTATATATATGTCTCTTGATGAACAATGAGACGCACAGATCCCTGTTTTACATAGAACAGTCATGTGTGTCATAAGACAGATCCCTGTCATATATACCCATTATGTATGTATGCTTTAACGCTCATAGAGGCAGTATAGGTCTTTCTACATTTGTGTGGATGTTATACACAACAAAATGAGTAACCATTATGTACATTTAGTGCACCATCAGCTCATTATTACACATTCAGACTAAGTCATGCTGAGTAGAGAAATCTGTCTAGATATTTCCTCCTGTTCATTCAGACCCCCTTCAACTGAGTTAAGTAAATGGATCCATTTACACTCTCGTAAATTCATGATAGCTGATAGTGAACCACCTCTGGGATTGGGCATTATTCTTTCAAGTGCCCACCACTCCAGGTTGTTACTTGTGTGGCCTTTGTCAACAAAATGTTCGACTAAGGGGCACCCTGCACCTTGCAACGGATGCGTGAACAGTGTTGCAAAATTCTTGTCTTCATTTTTTGTTTTGTCTGTCCTACGTAAACCTTTTGGCATGGACATCTGATTATATAAATGACGTCCTGTGTGTTACAGTTAGTATGATGATGTAAACTGTATCTTTTGCCATTGTGTACGAATTCTTTTTGTTCTACAGTAAGCTCACATGCTTTGCAGCGTCCGCATTTGAAATGCCCTTGTAACGGGGGTAACATCAGCAGTGATCGAGTGTCTGGTGCTGGCTCTTCTCTAAGATATGAGCTAACAACATAGTCCTTGATGTTCCTCCCCCGTTTAAAAGCAAACAAGGGACGATCGGTAATGCCTATTTCATCCGAAACTAGGTGCCAATTCTTCTTGATAATCTTTTTTATTTCACTACTCCTATTACTGAATGTTGAAACACAGACAATCCGGTTAGTATCAGTGGACTTGTCAGTGTTGTTTTGTAGGAGTATGTCTCTATGACAGTACCACGCTCTTTTCCTTGATCTTTTTAGGAGACTGCGTGGATAGCCACGTTCCAGAAGTCTCTGTAGAAGAGAATCAGACTCTTTAAAGAAATCGGCCCTACGGGTGCAGTTCCTGCGAAGTCTCAAGAACTGTCCGTAGGGCAGATTATCTCTCAAGTTCCTGGGATGATAGCTCTTGTAACCCAGTAGTGTGTTTCTTTCTAATGGCTTTCTATAGAGTGACGTATATAACTCATTTTCTTCACTCTGTATATTGAGATCAAGAAAGGCCACCTTTTCTTTACTGTACGTCATGGTCATTTTGATGTCATCTGACCTGCCATTAAGCCAATTACAAAATTCTTCTAGGGAGTCTGATGTACCTGTCCCTATCATGAGGACATCATCGATATACCTCTTCCACAGAGTTATATTCTCTGTGAAAGGGTTATCGAAATTGTAGATGTTCTTATCCTAGTAGTTATCCATGTATAGATTTGCTATATCTGGAGCAAATCCAGCCCCCATGGCTACTCCTTTGGTCTGGTAAAAATACTCTTTTTGGAATAGGAAGAAATTCCTAGTCATGGCCACCTCAAGTAGGCCAATGACAAATTCAGTGGGTACCCTATGTGGTCTTTCTCTACGCTCTAATACCTCTTGAGCTATATAACTAGGGCTTCTCTTTGTGGGATACTCGTATATAACGAGGCCACATCCATTGTTACAAGTATTTGTCTGTCTTTGTCAGAGTTACGGCCTTCTACCCAATTAATGACTTCCAAAGTATCACGGATGTAGGATCTTGTCTTGGAAACCCAGGGTTGTAGAAAAAGATCTACATACTGGCAAAGGGGTTCCAAGACTGAGCCACATCCGGACACGATGGGCCTCCCTGGTGGTTTGTCCCTGTTTTTATGGACTTTGGGGAGTGTGTAAATCGTAGGTATTCGGGGCTCTTTCTGATTAAGATAACCAAACTCCAATTCGCTTAGGTAACCTTCCTCCAATCCCTGAGTAGTCAATGTGTGTATCAATTTGGCTACCTCTTTCGTGGGGTTTACCCTGATTTTCCTGGTAATTCTCAGCCACTTGCAATTGTGATTTGATCTCTTCAACATAATCCTCTCTGTCCTGAACCACAATGGAGCCGCCTTTATCAGCTGGTTTGACTACAAGGCTAACATTATTTTTTAGTGTGTCCAAACTCAATTTTTCTTCCTTACTGATGTTGTGTTTTATGTATTTTTTGGTGTCAAATAATTTGAGAAGATCTTGTAGGACCACTTGTTCAAAGGTCAAGATTTTATTTGACATTAAATGTGTTGGCGGTGAAAAACTAGAGGGTGTTCGTAAGGGAGTGGCTGGGGACCTGCTAGTATTGAGGGGGCTTGCGTGTTTATGAAAAAAATGTTTTAATCGTATCTTTCTGAAGAAACGATAAAGCTCAATCTTAGTACCAAAGCTGTTGCTGGGTCGGTGGGTACATAACTTAGTCCTTTAGACAGGACCGATAATTCTGTTGGGGATAGTGAATGTTTAGATAGATTGATAACTGGATTTGTGTACTCATCTTCACGATGATTGGGTTGCGAAAAGTCTAAGTCAACTACAGGAGGTATGTTTGCCTCTTGGTTTGGATCTCCCCTTGGGCTTATATAAACATCTTCTTGCGGATTGGGTTGAGGAAGGTCTAAAGTAACTACCAGCGGTATGTTTGCCTCCTGGTTTGAATCTCTCTGTGTGTTTGGGGATAGAATTTGACTGATCCCCTGCCTCTCTCTCTGCTCCTGTTCCATCCCCTGTTCTGTCCCCTGTTCAGTCCCCTGCCCATCCCTCTCTCTTCTGACCATCCTTGGGGGGGTCCCCCACCCCTGTGTGTCGGGCATCTGGGATCCCCTAAAAAAGGACCTGAGGTTAATTCTGGGTATGTCACAATTTGACGATTGACTACCTGATTGCTTGGGCCTGCATGTGTTTGCAGTCGGCTAACAGAGGGATCACTATTCTCGTAGTCACTCTCAGGTCCACTCGAGTAAGAGGACTCTGAAAAGATTTATACTTCCTGCCTCCTTGTCTACCTCTGTTCATGTAATGGCCCTGATTATCCTGTTGGTAATATTCTTCTGTAGTGTAAGGATAAGTGACTTTTTTATCGTATGTTCTTAAGTCTTTGGCTAACTTGTCCAATTTCCTATTTAGCGTGATTGTATTAAATTCTGCCACTGTTTTGTCAAGTCTTTCCAGGGCTTCTTTTCCGTCAGTCAATGCGCTATCGTCTACAATCTCTTTCCTTAAATCCTCCCTTACGAACACCCTCTAGTTTTTCACCGCCAACACATTTAATGTCAAATAAAATCTTGACCTTTGAACAAGTGGTCCTACAAGATGTTCTCAAATTATTTGACACCAAAAAATACATAAAACACAACATCAGTAAGGAAGAAAAATTGAGTTTGGACACACTAAAAAATAATGTTAGCCTTGTAGTCAAACCAGCTGATAAAGGCGGCTCCATTGTGGTTCAGGACAGAGAGGATTATGTTGAAGAGATCAAATCACAATTGCAAGTGGCTGAGAATTACCGGAAAATCAGGGTAGACCCCACGAAAGAGGTAGCAAAATTGATACACACATTGACTACTCAGGGATTGGAGGAAGGTTACCTAAGCGAATTGGAGTTTGGTTATCTTAATCAGAAAGAGCCCCGAATACCTACGATTTACACACTCCCCAAAGTCCATAAAAACAGGGACAAACCACCAGGGAGGCCCATCGTGTCCGGATGTGGCTCAGTCTTGGAACCCCTTTGCCAGTATGTAGATCTTTTTCTACAACCCTGGGTTTCCAAGACAAGATCCTACATCCGTGATACTTTGGAAGTCATTAATTGGGTAGAAGGCCGTACTCTATGACAAAGACAGACAAATACTTGTAACAATGGATGTGGCCTCGTTATATACGAGTATCCCACAAAGAGAAGCCCTAGTTATAGCTCAAGAGGTATTAGAGCGTAGAGAAAGACCACATAGGGTACCCACTGAATTTGTCATTGGCCTACTTGAGGTGGCCATGACTAGGAATTTCTTCCCATTCCAAAAAGAGTATTTTTACCAGACCAAAGGAGTAGCCATGGGGGCTGGATTTGCTCCAGATATAGCAAATCTATACATGGATAACTACGAGGATAAGAACATCTACAATTTTGATAACCCTTTCACAGAGAATATAACTCTGTGGAAGAGGTATATCGATGATGTCCTCATGATATGGCCAGGTACATCAGACTCCCTAGAAGAATTTTGTAATTGGCTTAATGGCAGGTCAGATGACATCAAAATGACCATGACATACAGTAAAGAAAAGGTGGCCTTTCTTGATCTCAATATACAGAGTGAAGATAATGAGTTATATACGTCACTCTATAGAAAGCCATTTGAAAGAAACACACTACTGGGTTACAAGAGCTATCATCCCAGGAACTTGAGAGATAATCTGCCCTACGGACAGTTCTTGAGACTTCGCAGGAACTGCACCCGTAGGGCCGATTTCTTTAAAGAGTCTGATTCTCTTCTACAGAGACTTCTGGAACATGGCTATCCACGCAGTCTCCTAAAAAGATCAAGGAAAAGAGCGTGGTACTGTCATAGAGACATACTCCTACAAAACAACACTGACAAGTCCACTGATACTAACCGGATTGTCTGTGTTTCAACATTCAGTAATAGGAGTAGTGAAATAAAAAAGATTATCAAGAAGAATTGGCACCTAGTTTCGGATGAAATAGGCATTACCGATCGTCCCTTGTTTGCTTTTAAACGGGGGAGGAACATCAAGGACTATGTTGTTAGCTCATATCTTAGAGAAGAGCCAGCACCAGACACTCGATCACTGCTGATGTTACCCCCGTTACAAGGGCATTTCAAATGCGGACGCTGCAAAGCATGTGAGCTTACTGTAGAACAAAAAGAATTCGTACACAATGGTAAAAGATACAGTTTACATCATCATACTAACTGTAACACACAGGACGTCATTTATATAATCAGATGTCCATGCCAAAAGGTTTACGTAGGACAGACAAAACAAAAAATGAAGACAAGAATTTTGCAACACTGTTCACGCATCCGTTGCAAGGTGCAGGGTGCCCCCTTAGTCGAACATTTTGTTGACAAAGGCCACACAAGTAACAACCTGGAGTGGTGGGCACTTGAAAGAATAATGCCCAATCCCAGAGGTGGTTCACTATCAGCTATCATGAATTTACGAGAGTGTAAATGGATCCATTTACTTAACTCAGTTGAAGGGGGTCTGAATGAACAGGAGAAAATATCTAGACAGATTTCTCTACTCAGCATGACTTAGTCTGAATGTGTAATAATGAGCTGATGGTGCACTAAATGTACATAATGGTTACTCATTTTGTTGTGTATAACATCCACACAAATGTTGAAAGACCTATACTGCCTCTATGAGCGTTAAAGCATACATACATAATGGGTATATATGACAGGGCTCTGTCTTATGACACACATGACTGTTCTATGTAAAACAGGGATCTGTGCGTCTCATTGTTCATCAAGAGACATATATATAGATTGTCCACAATGTGATAATAAAATCAGAATATGTTTTGATACAATGTGTTTAATATAATTTGTATGTGCCTGCATCAAACGCAAATGAATTGCATATATATAGGTTTTTATTAACACTTCATGATATGAGACACTTCAGTATGCACAGAAATGTAAAAATATTGCATATATATGACTACTGCTGATAACACATTGACTAACAACTAATATGTGTAATGGTAACATTGTTTAGAGATACGAATTTAAACGGAGAATGTACACAGTGGATTTATGGGAATAGAGCTCTCATGAATAGCTTTATCAGTTATTGACAGAAATAATGCTTTTCCATTTGAACACATATTTAGTGAATATAAGAAATGGAATGGTTCCTCTTTTGGGTTTAGAAACAGACATACTCGGGAGAATGTAAGCCACCTTCTTCGTCTTTTTTGAGCAAGTGCGCGAAATCTGCCTCGCTCCCTTATTTACACTTAGGAATTTAGACATGCTCTTTTCCGGTGATCCCCACTGGAGGGCAGTCTTGTCTAGAACGTAGCTTCCTCACACGAGGACGTTTTTGACACGTTCTAACTAGCGTAAACTATTTAAGAGGAGGGTTCACTCGTGTCGAGAGAATCCCTGATCTCAGAAGGCATATTCACACGCCGGAGGTAAGACGCCGATCCATTTGGTTCCACCGCGCTAACTTTCTTTCTTTTTAAAACACGCGACCAATGCAGGACTTTGAATTAATGGATGTGTCCGCTCTTGATCTATTTTTTAGCTTTCAAAGGCAAATACTTATCCTTGAGGCTGTTTTCTGGAGGTGGAAGGCCCCGAAAAACATAATTTGGATATAAGGAGAGATTCATACTTGGAACCCCGAGCGCCAGACGCCGGAGGTTAGTGTTGTTGTTTTTTCACCAATAGATGTTTTCTCACCAATAGATATTGAAGTCACTTTTCTTACATGATATAGACGGATACATGTATTTAACATTAATAATCATCCCCATATAGATATATAGGCACCAAGTGCATGTGCCTTGGACTAATCTTACCCACAGAATAAGAAGAGTAACGTCGGATACAGGTACAGTCCCTGTAAGGGCATGTTACAATGGAGTCTTTACCGATGGTTTCCCTCTGAATTTAGGTGGTGACAGGCATAATTTATTTTTGATAGGTCATCTGTTATGAACAAGCGGCCGTGCTGTCATAGAAATCAGGGTGGAACTTCCTGAAGGTGAGCAGAGACTCTCGGTCTCTCCACTTCAGAACCAATTGTCCAAACCATTTTCAAAATTTTTTAATATTAAAGTACCTTCATTTTTCTTAAACAGGCCACACACAGATTCTTTTCTAGTCCTGAAGAAGACCCCCTCAGACGAACACACTTTCGCAATATTTCCAGGGTCGAAACGTCGACGCTAAATATTAAGTGCAAATGATCACCCAGACCAATAGAAAAAACTAGATTAATTTCGAAACTGGGATGATACATAGTCAAAACACTTCACACTTTGTTTAAATGTAATGTTTGGGTTTATAATGATGTGTTATTTGTGTATTGTGTTGTGATATATATATTTTTTTTGTGTTCACTTCACGTCATTTGAATGTAATTGTATAGTGATGATCTGTGTGTGTATTAAATATTTGTTCATTTTGTGATTACATCATTTGCATAAATTTTCTAGAAATCTCTAAGAACCACAGGATTCCTTTCTATATTTTTATTTTTGGTTTGGATGTAATTAACGGCCACTAGTATTTTCATTAACCCCTTCGTTGCTCATGACGAGCTCAGCTCGTCATGCTGCGCAGTCGGCGTGTGCGCATGACGAGCTGAGCTCGTCACGACCACGCCCGCGATCGGAATGTCCAGCACCTGTGCGGAATTCCGATCGTGGCGAAGGTGTTAAATGTTAGCCCTACTAAAAGAGGGGGACACTAATTGAATATAAGCTAGATGCTCCTTTGAAGCTATTAAGTGGCAGAACCACTCTTCCTTTAAAGTTAGACAGAAACAGAGCAGAATTGATACAGAAAATAACACAGTTGAATGTACATCCTGATTCCCTGACCATACCTGTAACCATTGGTCCTGTGGTCCCTTTATATGGTGACAAAGTAAGTTGTCCGAAACCTCTAGTTATGCCTACACCTGTGGATATTCCTAAACATGAAGCGGTAATAATTGATGACCATATCAGCGATTGTGAATCTATGATTTCACTAATGGATTTACCTATTCGAGACTCCGTAAATAGCACCCCAGAAGAGTCCCACCTGGTTGCTCAAAGGATGTAAATATAATAACATCTTCAGGAACTAAAAGTACAACAGTAGTAACTCCAGAAGACTTAGGGGCCGATTCCGATCTCGGTCGGAGGCGCACCCAATACCATTCGGTCGGGAAAAAAGCCATGCGAAAGCCTGTTTCCCGACCGATCCGTACAGTACACCGAACGAGCAAGTACGATGCGCACAACAGCAAAAATCCGGCCGAGCCGTACTCACCCAAACCAGGTCCTGTACTCCGACCGAGGCGAATCCGGAAACGCCGAATCGAGTCGCACTGAAGGGAAAATGCAGCCCCGTCCGGCCGGACAAGTACGATGCGCTTTCCGTACGCTCCGAACCCGTCGCTACGCACGGCACGTCAAAGCATCCGGGAGAGGCGCACATAAGCTCCGATTCGCGCCACAACACGATCCACGGCTCCGAGACGAACACGGCACCGACAAGGACGACGCGAAGCGACGAGGACGAGGCGAAGCGACGAGGACGACGCCAAGCAACGAGAAGGACGAACGACACGAACCAACCATGAATCCCTTCGTCCCGATCATACCAATATTCTACATTTACTACCGGAACAGGCACGGACGCGTACGGCGCAGAAGGTAAGCCAGACACCAACCACAAAACACATACAACACGTACACGACACATCACACACACACACGGGGATGCTGAATATACTTACACCAGCAACAGCAGCACTATAGGGGCGGGATGCCCATCACCAATGCCACATATGCACACAGGGGCCTGGATGCGCACCACCACCCCTACCCAGGGGGGCTGGATGCCTACCACTACTACCAGCCTTAGCCAGGGGGGCTGGATGCCTACCACTACTACCACCCTTAGCCAGGGGGGGCTGGATGCCTACCACTACTACCACCCTTAGCCAGGGGGGGCTGGATGCCTACCACAACTACCACCCCTACCCAGGGGGGGCTGGATGCCTACCACTACTACCAGCCTTAGCCAGGGGGGGCTGGATGTCTACCACTACTACCACCCTCACCCAGGGGGGCTGGATGCCTACCACCACCCTCACCCAGGGGGGCTGGATGCCTACCACCACCCTTAGCCAGGGGGGCTGGATGCCTACCACTACTACCACCCTTAGCCAGGGGGGCTGGATGCCTACCACTACTACCACCCTCACCCAAGGGGGCAGGATGCCTACCACTACTACCACCCTTAGCCAGGGGGGCTTGATGCCTACCACTACTACCACCCTTAGCCAGGGGGGCTGGATGCCTACCACTACTACCACCCTTAGCCAGGGGGGCTGGATGCCTACCACTACTACCACCCTTAGCCAGGGGGGCTGGATGCCTACCACTACTACCACCCTCACCCAGGGGGGCTGGATGCCTACCACCACCCTCACCCAGGGGGGCTGGATGCCTACCACTCACCCTTAGCCAGGGGGGCTGGATGCCTACCACTACTACCACCCTTAGCCAGGGGGGCTGGATGCCTACCACTACTACCACCCTCACCCAGGGGGGCAGGATGCCTACCACTACTACCACCCTTAGCCAGGGGGGCTGGATGCCTACCACTACTACCACCCTTAGCCAGGGGGGCTGGATGCCTACCACTACTACCACCCTTAGCCAGGGGGGCTGGATGCCTACCACTACTACCACCCTCACCCAGGGGGGCAGGATGCCTACCACTACTACCACCCTTAGCCAGGGGGGCTGGATGCCTACCACTACTACCACCCTTAGCCAGGGGGGCTGGATGCCTACCACTACTACCACCCTCACCCAGGGGGGCTGGATGCCTACCACCACCCTCACCCAGGGGGGCTGGATGCCTACCACCACCCTTAGCCAGGGGGGCTGGATGCCTACCACTACTACCACCCTTAGCCAGGGGGCTGGATGCCTACCACTACTACCACCCTTAGCCAGGGGGGGCTGGATGCCTACCACTACTACCACCCTCACCCAGGGGGGGCAGGATGCCTACCACTACTACCACCCCCACTCATAGGATGGACAATGCATGACACAACCAGCACACCTCAACCTAGGGAATGCAAGATAAAGACATCCCCCCACCACCATGACAAGCGTGTGTAGGCTGTGTCAAATGCCTACAACACCGAACATGACTTTGAACATACAATGTGACCCCCTAGCACATGTGCCACACATATATGTGTGTGGTACCCACAATGCAAGCAGCCCATGACCATTGTGGCAATGGGGCCTAAACCCCCATCATCACAGTGACCAAAAGGTAAGTGTGGGGTCCATAGCTGAAGCACATTTTGACCATTGTGGCAATGGGGTCTAAACCCCCATCATCACAGTGACCAAAAGGCAAGTGTGGGGTCCATAGCTGAAGCCCATTTTGACCATTGTGGCAATGGGGTCTAAACCCCCATCATCACAGTGACCAAAAGGGAAGTGTGGGGTCCATAGCTGAAGCACATTTTGACCATTGTGGCAATGGGGTCTACACCCCCATCATCACAGTGACCAAAAGGTAAGTGTTGACAAAGAAAGAGCTGCAACTGCCAAACTGCATGGATCATTCCTGGTCACAGAACCAAAAACTCATCTGTGGCAAAGTAGTGTATGTGTCCCATTGCAACATAAATTGGGTGAGCCAAATACTGCAGTGCAAATGAGACATTCCTTTGGCCATGTGCAGACAAACAACACCCATGGGGGCTGACACCGTCAACATTCATCAATGACACAATGACAGAAGTGACCATCAGAATGCAGAACCACATATTTGCACCAATGGGCACACAAATGCAGATATCCTGTGGAGACAGCAGATGTGAGGTGAACAGATACCATACCATGGCAGCAATGGGACACACAAACCATGATCACTGTGCTGACCGATGACCTAGGAGTCCCAGGGTCAGCAGGGGAAACACACCAAACAACATACAGCCAATGGCACACCCAAGATATGCCAATGCAGTGGTGCAGATGCACAAACACAAACAGGCAGACCAACACTGACATCATACACAGCAGGTGAGGGGGGTGCCAGTGTCCCCAGGTAACCACACAACACATGAGGAGAGCTGAATACCAATCATACAGATGTGCATACACTGCCACACTAAGGTAACTCATGGATCCAAATCCCCTATGTGGGCAAGCAGGCATTGTCAGATGAGAGGGAGGACAAAACACACATGTCACACAGGAACGTAGGAACAACAACTGACACAGCAAGACACAGACACACCACAGCACCACCCCCAGGGCCCCCACAATGTGGTGACCCTTGGCTGCATAAAATTCCCACTCTGATGACAAAGCTGAATGTGGTTCACACTGTGAACCACAGTCATGTGTCCTGAGCAACAAACTACCATCACACCGACACAAGCACAAATCAATCAGCATGGCCAGTAAGCCAAGGCCAACATGGAGGCAGGGGTCCAGCTGGGCAACAACTCCCATCTGCACACACTCAACACCACACCCCTCGACCTCCAACAATGTGCAGCAGTGAAGTACACATGCACTGGTGACATTGCACATGCACCCATGACTATTCCAGGGTGGTGGGTGGGAACCAAGGTGCAGAAACACATCACACATGGCCACTCAACAAGACTCCTGAATGTCTGACACACTGCACACTACGCTGTACATGGACATGACGGCGATACCACACCAACCAATGGGATCCCAGCCACAGTCACACATCAATGAAGAAGCCAAGGTCACCCACAAAGAACACACATAGACAACAACCAACATCGCAGCCCGGACCCTGAGGAGTGCCAGCAGTCACACACACAACGTGTCACAATAACTTAAAGATAACACGAACTGAAAATCACATGACAGGGGCAAACAACAAGTGCCAAGGGGAAACCTGACTGTGACCCATCTGCGTCTGCACACAAACTCAGCCCTGACAGCAAACACACCTATGGGTGACACCCTGATGACCAGTAATGTGCCATGCACCCACATCACAGAGAACACAGGGAGAAGACTTTGGGGGAACATAGCTCAAGTCAGCAAGCATCACAAACAGGTACAACACTACGGATCACAGCATGCGCAGATAAATGGAAGTGAACACACAGACATGCACATACAACACACACCTTGGGCGCAGGCAATGTCACACGTGTACACACTGCCATGAGGGGACTCCACTCCTGTGTGAGGAAAGCTGTGCCATATGTTGCCTCAGTAGGGCCCCATCATGTCAGCTGAGCACTTGGTCACACAATCAACAATTAGCACCAAATGAGGGCTCCCGTCACATCAGCCTGGTCATGGATGTGCCAACGGAATCATCAGCACAGATCCAACACACTTGTATAGCAATGTTGCACTGACTACACGGATGAGTCCTTCCCCATTGATGCCCAAACCTGCATGTCCAGTGGAGATGGCAACACGGTCAGGGAAGTAGACAAATCCAACAATGGAAGGCACAACAGATGTGCAGGGGTGGAAGCCACAGATATGAAATTGCTAATGTAAGTAGGAAATCCCATTGCCAAATACTGAACACATGACACTCTCAGATGCTGCTATGGATGACATGGATACACCACATGATAGGACACATTCCCCTGGACCACATGGGTTCCTGCACAGTAACACTTCATAATCATGAGACCAGATATCACCATCACTGCAGCAAGGGCATGGTTAGCAGCACCAACAACATGTACATCTGAAGCATGAGCACTAGAGAAAAGAAAGTTGCTTTATTCAGCATATGTGTTGAATGAAAACGACGTCCAGAAAAAAAGAGCAAAGGCCAATGGCCAGTCCATTGTCAAAGTTCAAACAGGGTGACACTGGCAGATGTCACCCTACGCATGCCTGCACAAAACCAGGGACAATCCACTAGGAGGGGCAACCGGGGGGGCAGGCCAGGCACCGCAGGGACAGGATCAGGGCTCACCAGGGGGAGTCAGGGAAGGGGTGGTGGGTGCTGGAGAGCCACTGACAACTGCAGTGGAGGTGTCTGACATGGTGTGTGCCGGCACAACTGGGGTGCATGACTCAGATGTCGTGGGTGCCGGCACAACTGCAGTGGACCCTGCAGATGCAGTGGACAGGTCCGCCACTGCAGTGCCCAAGTCAGACAGGGCGGTAGTGGACTCCACTGCAGTGCCTACCTCCATGGGAGGAGAATGGGGAACAGGCAAGGTGGGTTGGACAGAGGGGGAGGACACCCTCACCACATCAGTGGCACAGACAAGCGCAGCGGGGGGTGTGGTGCTGGGAGAGCAAGTGGCAGGGGGAGAAGGCCGGAGCATCTTGGGGATGGTATATCTGTGGGTGGGGGAACCTGGGGCAGGGTGTGGTGGGGGCACCTGTGGAGTGGGGGCCTGAGGGATGGAGGAAGGAGACCTGGTGCTTGAGCTGCAGGGCGGTGGCGGGGTCTTGCTCTTAGGACTCCGTGGGGACTTGCGGGTGGGTGCCTCAGTCCGTCTGCGCCTGGGGGAGGGTGTCCGGGGGCGAGGGGCACTCTGCTCCGTGTGGGTGGGCTTCCTCTTCCCCCGGGATGCTGGAGCAGCTTCATCGGTGGGGAAGAGGCCGAGGTCACAGAGGAAGAGCTGCTGTGACTTTGGGGTTGCAGGTGAGGCAAGGGAGGGTGCTTTGGAGGGAGAGGGAACTGAGGACTGCGCAGTGCATGTGGATGCGTGTGTGTGTTCCAGGGCCCCATCCCCTGTGAGTCTGGCTTCAGTCCCCTGAATGTGCGTGCGTGTGCGTTTTGTCATTGGCGTGTGTGTAAGTGTGTGTGTGCTGGATGTGTGTGCCTGTGCTTGGGATGGGTAAGGTGCTGGGGAGTGTGGATGGAGCAGAGGCAGGAGGGGTGAGGGACCGTTTGAGGAGGGACACTGCTGCCGTCAGGGAGGAGTCCATGGACCTATTGCCCCTCTGTAGGTCAGACATGCCCGATGAGATGCCCTCCATGAACGACACCAGCTGAGTCAACAGCGCGGTGTGCGCATGGAGGACACTCAGCATGGCTGTCTGGCCTACATGGAGCTGGCGAAGGAGGTACACAGACTCCTCACTCAGGGCAGCAGGGGACACAGGGTCAGGGGCTGCGGTGCCTGGCCCAAAGGAGACACGCTCCCGGACATGGGAGCCTCCACGGACCTGGGGAATGGGAGCCGATGGGAGGGCGGTGGTGGTGCTGGTGGTGGCGGGGACAGCAACACTAGCTGGGGTGTGGTGGCTGCTGACACCCGCCTCCACAAGGGAGTCATCCTCCGAGTTGCTCTGGTCCTCAGCTGAGGTGGATGCTGCTGAGGACTCCTCGGTGTGGCTCCCCTCGCCCTCCGTGCCACTGGGTCCCTCCGACCACTCCTCGGCTGCTGACCCAGTCTGGCTCTCTGGCTCCTCCTGGTCCGTGGAGCTGTCCCCTTCCGTGGCCGTGGATGTATCTGCAAACAATGGGGAAACAGACAGACATCAGTCACCTGCACAAAACGCACACACCACTGTGAGCACAGCACATCACAGAGCAAGCCCTGGCATCATTAGTTGTACATTGCTAAAAGTGCCCTAACTGAACAGGAGAAGCCAATTGTCAGTCTGATGCCAAGCATGGCACTCACATCCCACATGGCCTTGCACCCATCTGTCTGGTGTCTGTTGGATTGCAACACCCCAGTGTGGACACATGCACCAAGTACACAGTAGTTGGACAGTGCAGAGGACACGGTGTGGCATGTGGACATGCACACATCACAGCTCTTGCCACTGAGTCAGTACAGGTTTCCGGATGAAAGGGATGCCCAGAGTCAAATAGGAAATGCATGTGATGCATACCAGCGACAGACACCATGATGCACCCATGTGCTGATAGCCAGCGCCACTATGGTGTGCATGTAGCACATGTCACTCCCCTGCAGGCTCACCAATCAGTAGACACATGCCATGGCGGAGGCATGACTGCAAAGTCATACATCACTGTCTCAGTGATGTATGACTTGGCAGCCAGACAACAACACTCTGCACTGTGTCACAATAGTAGGTCATGGGGAATGCAAGTCCTGGAGCTGCACAAGTGCACATGTACATCCCCCCACAACACATCCTCTCAACCCTCATCTGTCCAGGTCATACCTATTGGACATATGGGAGACCTGTGACACTACCCTCTGAACCTGAGCCCCTCACACTCTGCTGTGAATGGGGAACAGCTGCCTGAACTTCACATTCACATGCCCCAGTCTGCATGGGCAGCTGATCAGACACCTATGTGACACACAAGTATCGTCTCCTATGGTCACATCTCCAGTGGCATGCTGAGCCCCTACCAAGAAACTCCACAGCAGTCCTGGCGACTAATCCACAGCACACTGACACAGAGGCAGACACCTGAGGGGTCAAATCACTGCGCACAATGTGTCAGCTGATACACGGGAGTGGGAGTACAGAGTGTATTGTATGGCCTGGAGTAGGCATGACTGTCCAGCCCCACATGAATGAGGGATGAGCCCTGGACTGTAGGCAGCTGGCTAAGTATGTGTGACACACGTCATATACATACTCCTGGGGCCCAAACATTGTTCCCACCCGCAGCATGGGTGTGTGCCAGATACCCCAGCCACATGTGGTGGATCAGCTCAGCAATTGGACCACAGATCAAAGTAACACGCTGAATACATGTCAGAATACAGGCATTGTGTAAGCAATGGACCCACCCATGATGCCCACCACAGAGTCAGGGAAACAGATGCTGTCTCCCACCTTGAGTCAAGCAAACTGCAAGGACACAGTCCTAAGTGACAGTATTCCCTGCATGTAAGGGCCACACCTGGGTATCAGATGAGGAGTGGGCAGTGCACAATAGAGGGACATGGCTCCTGGACAACATGACTGCTGTACTGTGGCAGTTTAACCAGGCCCGAGGAGGGCACATAGCATGTTAGACAGAGTTCACAGTGCAGTCTTTGACTCACCCCCTCCTTGCTGCTCTCTGGCCTTCAGCTGCCCATCCAGGTCTGGAAAGACCACCGCCAGGATCCTGAGCATGTGGGGGTCAGGGTCCGTGTTCCGCCCCTCCTGCGAGGAGGCGACAGCTTCAGCTGGACCCGTGCAATCCTCCGGGTCCAGCCCCGAAGGTCCTGCCACCTCTTTTGGCAGTTGCGGATCCGGCGCTTGTAGACCCCCACGGACCGGACAGCCCGGACGATGTCCTTCCAGATCTCCTGCTTCCGATGGGCAGAAGCCTGTCAGGATGACAAAGTGATAAGGCCATTACTACACATGCAACATATCCGTGCATGACACAGTTGCATCTACATGTCGCAATCACAGGGGCACATGGTGTACACAGGCAGTGCACGGCTGCCCATGGACAGTTTTCCAGAAGTCACTACATGGTATCATAGCATGGGGAGTAAAACCCTGTTCAGAAGCACTGTCACTGCACCATACCTGTCCAGTGCAAGTCACTACACACTATGGGGGGTGACAACTACTCAGTGAGCCTGCTAGCCAGTGGCGTGCAGACTCTCAGCCTTGCTAGTCAGACAAAATGCACATTCAGAAAGGCAGTGCACAGGACACTCACCTGCTCTCCTGGTGTCCCATACAGCTTGCTGTACTGTGGAAGTAGGCTGTCCAGCAGGGCCTGGTTCTCTTCAAGGCTGAAGGCTGGGGCTCTCTCCACAGTACGTGCCATTGCAGGGTCCAGAGGGGCAGAGACAGCAGCAGTGCAGTGGCAGATGTCGTCTTGGAGCATGTAGTGCAGGCAAGTGGGCTCTCAGGGGACCAGCCAGCAATATATATGTGCTGGAGAGGCAGATACTGTCCCTTGTGTCCAAAGTGATAGGTCCAAGTCGTTTGCATCTTCTGAATCTGGCCAATCCATGGAATAGCAGCACCAAAACACGCCCACAGCATCCTTCAAATCTTCAACTTCATGACATACATGATTTTGCAACATTGTTGTGGGTGACCAACTGATTTTCCAGCAACCGACTCGTTCGGAATTCGAAAACGCGTCCGTTGCCAGGCAAGCCCATTGTCAATGGGTGCGCACCGATCGGTCCATTGCAGTACAACGCGCACAGGGGTACAACGCGTACCCGCACACATTGAAAGCAATGGGCCGGCCGGAGGCACCGATCGGTCCATTGCAGTTCAACGCGCACAGGGGTACAACGCGTACCCGCACACATTGAAAGCAATGGGCCGGCCGGAGGCACCGATCGGTCCATTGCAGTTCAACGCGCACAGGGGTACAACGCGTACCCGCACACATTGAAAGCAATGGGCCGGCCGGAGGCACCGATCGGTCCATTGCAGTTCAACGCGCACAGGGGTACAACGCGTACCCGCACACATTGAAAGCAATGGGCCGGCCGGAGGCACCGATCGGTCCATTGCAGTTCAACGCGCACAGGGGTACAACGCGTACCCGCACACATTGAAAGCAATGGGCCGGCCGGAGGCACCGACCGGTCCATTGCAGTTCAACGCGCACAGGGGTACAACGCGTACCCGCACACATTGAAAGCAATGGGCCGGCCGGAGGCACCGATCGGTCCATTGCAGTTCAACGCGCACAGGGGTACAACGCGTACCCGCACACATTGAAAGCAATGGGCCGGCCGGAGGCACCGATCGGTCCATTGCAGTTCAACGCGCACAGGGGTACAACGCGTACCCGCACACATTGAATGCAATGGGCCGGCCGGAGGCACCGATCGGTCCATTGCAGTACAACGCATCACTGTACATGTGACTGGCATATGTCAGCATGCCTGTCTCAGATGGACATATGCCAGCCACAGATAGCTCCCAGGGAGTGAGGGGCACACCTACATCACGACAGCCTGTCCAAACCTTATCATAAGGCATGTAAGGCTGCATTTCCTATTGTGTGTATGTTGGTGTACATGTTGTCCTGTGGGTGTCACCTGTGGGCAGCCACCCCCAGGCTGTGCACGTGTTCATGGGGACAGGATCCTGGGTGTTACGTGTACGTGACCACTGTGATGTGCAACTGTTCATATCTGTGCATGTGCCATGGTCACATTTCACAGTGGTGTTTGTGTATGTCATGTCACATACCCCGTGAGTCCCATGTGGGACGGTATGTTTGAGCCAGGGTGTCCCAGTGGCACAATAGTGATGGACCTCCACAGTCTTTGTGCATGTAGTGTTTACAATGTCTCTGATTTCATGTGCACAATGGGAGACAGTCTCCACATCCACGTTGTGTGTGCATGGACTCTGATGTTGTGCGTGTGTGTCACAGACATCCATGTCTGTCCTGCCGTGGCAAGTGGGGCCACTACCTGTGGGGGTCATGTTTGTTTTGCTGTGGTGTACACATGATACTCCATGTGATGCCAGTGTCCATGTGGCATTACAGGGTCCCTGGGAATGTACCTGTCGTTGAGCTGTGGTGCCTGGGGCACATCTGTCCTCACATGTCACTGTGGGGGTGATTGTGACACGGCAGCAGGAGATGGGAACTGTGACACGGCATCATGATATCCAATGGGCCAACCTGGGACAAATTGATGCCACCTGTAGGACCGTGTTGACAGATGTTGGCCATGTACGTACCATACATGTCCTTCCGGTACTGCACACTTCATGTAGTTGTGCCTCATAATGATGTATGTTGGGATCTTGAGTGTGTTCAATGCCGCATATGTGGGGTGACTGACAATCTTGCTTACTTCTCCTCTGCACTGCAGGGCTCCTGCTGTCCATCGGCCATTCCCAGACCTGGCAACGATGGTGGAACGGGACAGCATCCGACGGTACCGCTTCACCAGGCAGCTGATTGAGGATTTGGCAGTGCAGTTGTCCCCACATTTGCAGCCTGGCCGGCCGTATCCTACAGCGCTGACCCCCAAGGTGAAGGTGATGGCAGCCCTACACTTCTTTGCCACCGGTACCTTCCAACATACTGTGGCGACTGCTGGTGGGATGTCACAGACCATGTTCAGCCGTGTGCTCCACGATGTTTTGGCGGCAATGTTGCTCTTCCTGAACCGGTACATCTATTTCCCTAGACTGCGACGACTCACTGACGTGAAGAGTGACTTTTATGCCCTGGGGAGGATGCCGCATGTAATTGGCTCCATTGATGGGACACATGTGGCTTTGGTACCACCACAGGCCCAGGAGCAGGCCTACAGGAACCGCAAGCACTACCACTCGGTCAATGCACTGGTGGTGTGTCTTGCAGACATGACCATCACACACGTGTGTGCCCGTTTCCCTGGTTCAGCACACGATGCCTTTGTGATGAGGAGTAGTCGCATCCCCAGGATGATGGCACAGATGCAGAACCAGCGTGCCTGGCTTGTCGGTGTGTACTGACTTTGTGCCATTGTGTGTGATCTGATCTGTAGTATTCCGCCCACTTTTCCAAGTCAGCTAATGTGCACTTGTCTGTCCGTAGGTGACTCGGGATACCCCAACATGCCGTGGTTGCTGACACCCCTCAGGAACCCTGTGACACCTGCCCAGATGCGCTACAATGAGGCACATGGTCGGACCAGGAGAGTGATTGAGCGGACCTTTGGTCTCCTGAAGAGCCGCTTCCGCTGCCTGGACAAGACCGGAGGGTCCCTCCCATATGCCCCTGCGAAAGTGTGCAAGGTTATCATCGTCTGCTGCATGCTCCACAACCTGGCAGTGCGGAAGGAGTTGCCTCTCATCCAGGATGACAATGACCAACATCCGCCACCTGTGGAGGATCCTGGCCTGGACCACGATGCCAGTGACGATGATGATGATGATGATGGTGATGGTGATGTCCGCACACAGCTCATCACCAACTTCTTTAGCTGAATGTGAGTATCCTGAGGTGTCATGTCAATGATGTGAGTTGGCATGATGTGTGGGTGGTGCTCTGGTGCTGTTGGAGTGTGTCCATGGGCTACTTGACTGGATGTGTGTTGCGATGTGTGGTGACAGGTGGGCTGTACTCCCCAACAGTGTTGACATGCTAACTTGGTTCTGGGTGGGTATCTTGTAACATGTATTGTGCATGAGTTTTGCTGTTCTGTCCTGTACTCCATTGCTTTTGACTGTGTGTCATTTCTGTCCTTCACAGGGTACTTTCAGATTCGTTTGGTCAACTGTGTCCACCGACGACGTGATTGCACATCCAGGGTGGTAGCTGTTGTGTCCCTACAGGTGATGTGCGCCACACCCATGGACTTCCTTCCGTCTACAGTTGTTGACTGTGTGCCCGCTACCAGGTGGGGTTACCTTGCATCTGTAGTGGTTACGGCATGTTGCAACTGTGTAATAAACCTGTGCTTCACTTTGTGATGTGCGTTGTCTGTGGTCACACATTTGACTGCCATTTGCTTACTGCACCAGTGGGCTACTTGACTACAACTGGGAATGGGTGTGGTGTCTGTGCATTGCACCGTCTTCCCTGGCAACATCAGTGTAGGCAATGAGTCAGATGGCCTAGGTGTGTATGTGTCGTGTAGCCCTGGTGGTGTGTCTCCCTCATGTGTGTCACGTTGCCTGTACTCACATGCCTGTGTTGTCCTTGCTGTTGCAGTTCGCATACACAGTGTAATTTTGCAGTTCATCATCCCCATAACAGCACCCACGTTGGAATCACGACAGAGGCAAGTATGGTGTATTTGTGTGTTTATTGTGATACATTTGTGTTAATAGTGCATAGGATGGGTTGTGCTGTACATGAATCTTGCAATCCCAAGTTCCTAGGTGAATTGAAAGTCCGGGTAGACAGGATCCCCAGTATCGGGGCCACAGTTGTCTGACACATTGGTCCAACTTGTACTCCCCATGCAATGTGTGGGAGTAGTGTTGCCGTCAACAGGGTGAACAGTCTGTGCACAAAGGCGAACATCCAGAACAGGTTCAGGCTTCCTGGGAGTTGCGCTTGGCCATCGGCCTCTCACTTTTCCCTCCTCGGACGACCCCTCTTCTTGGGGGGGGCCCCTCAAGTGCAGGCTGCTGCGGTGCAGGGGACTCTCCGCCAGAGTCCTCCTCCCTCCCTGTGGCAGTTGCAGTTTGTTCGGCACCAGATGTTGTTGGCACACAGGGAGGTGTGGACTGGTTGCTGTTCATCTGGCGGAGGCATTGTAAAATGTCCCTGTGCACCGCCGTCATCTCATGCAGTGCATCCCACTTGGACTCCACGTGGGACATGTGTGAGTCCACACGGGACATGTGTGACTCCACGTGGGACATGTGGGAGTCCAAGCGGGCATGATGGGCAGCCTGCTGCTGTTTAATGTCTCTGAGGAGCCCCACTACCTGGCTGAGCTCTCCGGTGCTGGACTGGTACGCATCAGCTATGCGTACCAGTTGTGGGTCGTCATGCACACCAGCAACGTCTGCAAGCAGCGACCTCTGTCTCCCACCCCTCCCACCACCCCTGCTGACATGTGCAGTGTGTGCAGTGGCACGCACAGATAACCCTGGTCCACCTTGGCGGTTGGTGGTGGTGGTGGTGTCCATGGCCCCAGGTTGGTCCAGGGTCACTGTGCTGGTGTTGCTCCTTATTCTGTCCATGTCGGCAGGGATGGTATTTGTGGTGACAGTCGTTGTAGGGGTGGGTGCAGGGGGTGCAGCTGGTGGTCCTGCTGGTGCTGCAGCTGGTGGTCCTGCTGGTGCTGCATGTTGACTTGCACCGGATGTGCCAGGTTGTTCTTCATCGTCCGAGGAGGACAGAGGCTGTACGACGCCAGTGAGCTCGGCATCCTCTTGAGCCTGGGACTGGGACTCCTCAGCGTCTGCTGCTGTGTCCCCATCATCACCTGTTTTTGGGAGACACAAACAATGTATGTCATGTTTCTGCAGGCATCAATGGTTGACACACATGACAGTTGTGACTGTGCCTCTGGGTGCGGGCCTGTACATTGCATTGTCCTAAGTCGTCACAGTCAGGGGTTGATATTGGTGTGGCACATTGTCCTGCATTATTTGGGCATTTCTATGTATTTTCTGGGGTGTGAACATGGTCTGCATTGCTTGTGTTTGGTTGACAGCCGGACCTCCTTCCCACCCACACAGCCAGTCAGTTATCCCACCATGGAACGTGCTTGCATTGCAGGGAGTGGAAGTTGTCTCTCAGGATGTCAGTCAGTGGTGTCCTGCTGTTTGTTGGTGCACAGTTGGCAGCAGGGCCTTGTGCTCCCCACAGCAGTAGCCAGTGTCAGCCATCTTGTGAGTCCTTCTCCACTCCCTGTGATGTGAGCATGGTTCAGGGTGGTGTTGATGGGCCAGTTGTGAGGCTGAGCAATGTCTGTGACTACGACTCCCATCATGCTATTGCCTCCACCCCCTTCCCAGCATGCCCATGCTTCCTTCCTTTTGACTCTGCTTCCCTGTGGGGTGGGCTGGCTGTGCTGACAGGATGGCTGGGAGTGTTGTCCTGGCAGTTGTTTGGCTAAGAGTCCCAAGAGTGTCCCTGTGCTTCACACAACATAACCCAGGGTGGTGGTGCTTAGTGGGATCTTGTGTTAGGATGGAGGGCATTGCATTCTACCAGGTGGGTACTGTGGAGTTTGTGTTGGGGGGGTGTGAGGGGAGGTGCTGGTGACTATAGTCAGTGCTGCAAGTCCCCCTTCCCACCCAGCCAGCCAGATATCCCACCATGGAACGTGCTTGCATTGCAGGGAGTGGAAGTTGTCTCTCAGGATGTCAGTCAGTGGTGTCCTGCTGTTTGTTGGTGCACAGTTGCCAGCAGGGCCTTGTGCTCCCCACAGCAGTAGCCAGTGTCAGCCATCTTGTGAGTCCTTCTCCACTCCCTGTGATGTGCGCATGGTTCATGGTGGTGTTGATGGGACAGTTGTGGGGGGGCAATATGTGTGACTGCGACTCCCATGATGCTATTGGCTACACAGACTTGGCCAGCATACACAGAATTCCTTCCTTTGAGTGGTCTTCACTGTGTGTTGGTGTTGTTGTGGTGGCTACATGTCTGGATGTGTTTGTTAGTTCTATTTGTGCCACTGCCTAGCTGTAGTTGTAGTTGTGTTTGTACATGTGATGGCACGGTTGGATGTAACTTTTTTGATGGCATGTGTTGTGTTTATCTGACTGACATACACATTTTGGGATGATTCTGTTCTGGTTGCTGTGTAATTGCTATGAGTGCATGGTTTGACTCTCCCCTTGACAGTGATGTGTGTGTGTTTTGTGTCAGAAAATTGTGTACATTTGTTGTGTACTCACCAGGCTCTGGGATGTTCTCTAGTCCATATACGCTCACTGGCGGAAGGATGGCCCGCACCTTCTCCTCCCAGGGCCTGAGGTATACTGGCTTGGCAGGAGGGCCACTGCCGGTGTATTGGCTGATGAGGTAGTCTTTCTTGAGCAGCTCCCGGACCCTCCTGCGCACGTCATACCACCTGTTCTGGATGTCGGTCTTTGTGCGCAGACATGGTGATTGTGCGTTCACCCTGTTGATGATCCTCTCCCACATCTTGGTTTTCTGCGACATGGGGGTCTGTTGGACCAATGTGCCAAACAGCTGTGGCTCTACCCTGAGGATCTCGTCTACCAGGACTTCCAATTCACAATCTAGGAACTTGTGATTCTTCTTGGGGGGCATGGTGATGGGTGGTGATGGTGAGTGATGTGTGTGTTGGTGTGCAGGTGAGGGTGTGTGAGTGTGTGTTTTGCTGGGTGTATGTGAGGTAGGTATTTGTTGGTGTGCTGATGGTGTGTGGCTTGTGTGAGGGATGAGCTGTGGGTGTGTGGTTGCTTTCTCTTGGGTGCTGGCAGTGGAATGGCATTTGCAAAGGCTCATGGTAGTGATTTGTGTCCTTTATATAGGTGGAGTTGTGGGTGTGTCTTTGTTCTCTGTCCCCACCCCCCCAGTATTTATTGGCTTGGTAATTGCTTGTTTGGCCTTTTTTTGGGTGATTTTTCCTTTGTGCTGTTTGTGTGTGTTGGAAACGTTCTTGTGACCGAGTCGGACCCTGCATTGGTCTCGTACGGTGTTCTCCGTTTCGTTCACGCTGTGTTTGTGCAGTTTTCTATGCTGCGTACGCGTCGGTCGCGGTGTATTGTGTTGCTTCGGCTCGGTTTTGTATGCGTGTCGGTCGTCCGGCTTGTCCTCCGTCCGACTCGCTCGTGGTTTTCGCGCCTTGCATCGTACTTAGCGGTTTGGAGTTAGCGTGTACGTTTCGGTCGGATTTGTTCCGGGTGCGTGTCGGTCGGTTGGATTCGCGTGTTTTTCCGGCCGGATTGCTGTTTTCCGTGCGGCTCGGTCGGTCGACTTGGTTTCGTTACGTGTCGGTCGGAGTTTTCGCGCCTTGCATCGTACTTGGTGTGTCGGGCGCCACGGGTACGTGTCGGTCGGTATTTTTTCCGGATCCGAGTCGGTCGGTGCTTTTTCCGGCCCGAATCGGAATCGACCCCTAAGGGCCCGATTCTGATGCGGGTTGGAAAAGCTTCCCGACTGAGGGCCTGATTCTGATGCAGTTAGGAAGGCCTCCTAATGGCATTTGCTCCTTCCAAATCGGATCGGGAACGTGTCTTCCCGACCCAGGGCCCAATTATGATGCGGTTAGGAACATATGCTCCCATTGAAGTCAATGGGAGTCCAACCAAATCGTATCTGGAAGCATCCGGATGCATCGTACCCCGTTGGTCGGACTCTCCCGATCCGAGTGGGTCGGAAACCATTTCCAAACCGATTCGGTCGGGAAGCTTTCCAACCTGCATCAGAATCAGGCCCTTAGAAAGATGGGCACAAGGAATAGACAGACAAAGTTCACCCCCAAAGATTTTGGACATTTATAAATTAAAAGTCGAGTTAGAAGAAATGATAGCAGGCAATGTAGGAGTAGATCGTTTAAATACCTACAGTGAAGAAGAACTATTGTTCGTATGTAGGAGCATAACAAGAAATGTAAAGATATTCCATGAAAAGTTGGCGGATTTGGCCTCAGAAATGGGAAATGAAATAAGAAAGTCAAAAGTACTACAGAAACCATATAGAGCAGACTTTACTGACAAAGATTTAGAAAATATGAATACATCTGGTAGGAAATTACAAGTGAAAAAATTAATGTCAGTATTACAGAAATGGGGAGAACTGGATATATGGAAAACTAGATGGACAAAGAAAAAGGAAGAGGCACGTTACAGTAGAACTCCTTCTGAATATTTATTGAAGGAAACAGGGAAAGTAGATCAGATGTACCCGATGCGGGAGGTTCCAGGAGGTGGTTACGTTCATGTCCCATGGAGCAGGCAAGATATTTTGTCATTTACGAATGATTTTCCAAAGTTGAGAGAAAAACCAATTGAATGGTACAAGCAGGTTGAGAGGTTTGTGAAGGTATCAAAGGTATTGTTAAAGGACTTAGATGGTTTGTTTGACATAGTGGTACCTACCGATTTATGGACAGATTGTAAAATCACAATCGACTGGCCTAGTGAAGAGTATCCTAGAGATTCAAAGACAGGTGCCCCATCAAATGATGTAATGAAAAAGTATCACCAAGTAATAACTTATTTGAAAGGGAAAATACCACCAAAAGAAACAGATTGGGTGAAAATAGACAGGACTACCCAAGAAGCAAGTGAATCAGTACATGCCTATTATGAACGTCTATTACAGGTGTTCAAACAGTATAACGGTTTTGAGGATATTGGAGACAAAAATATGAGTCAGGTTGACTATCGATTTGTTTATGTCTAAAACCAGAGATTTGTCAGATGATCAAGCAACCTATTGACGAAATTTTGAAATATGCTAAATATTGTGGAGACGACATTGAGAATAGGCACAAGAAACTACAAGAAAAAGTGATGTGGGCTCAAGTGAAAATGGCTGAGCGACAGGGAATTAATTTGGATAATCCAACAGATAGTCAGGGAAAAGAATCTGGAATGAATGGTGACACAGGGAATGGTGAGAGGACGAATGAGTAGAGAAGAGGCTAAAAAGAAATTTCCTTGTCATGGACGCGGAAAGTTGGGACATTGGAAGAACGAATGTAAAAAGATTCAAAATAATAATGGCCCAAATCATAATTTAAATCCACAGACGCAGAATGACTCACAGCAGGGTGTAAACCCTTAGAGTCAGTTGCCATCTGCCCCTATACAGGGTAATGTAAGCAGAGCAAAGCACGGTACAGACGTCGGATATCAAGGAGGAAGTGGTAAGAATGAATATGTAACTTCACAGTTTCTTTTACAGGATGATTTTAGTCCGTATGACTATCAATGACGGTGCCTAAGAGAGGGGGAGAAGGAGTGCGTACTTGGCACATCCTTACCGGTAGATCAGTCAGGTCCATATGTTGAAGGGAAAGTAAGAGGAAATTATATCATTTTTCTTTTGGACACTGGTGCTACCCGTTCTACTGTAAGAACAGCAGACATCCCAGACCTCCCTCTCTCTGGAGAAGCTATCCAAGTTGTAGGTGTTGCAATACAGACCCCGGATGAAGATCATGTTTATAAGTTCATGATAGCCAAGCAAGGTACAGAAGTAGATGAGATGTTCTCCTTGATAACCAAAGACGAATTACCAGAAGAATTAAGAACTACAGTGAGTTCTAAGATATGGGATTTTACTGGGAAAGAAGTAGGACTCATGGCAAAAATAGACCCAGTAAAGATCACCGTAAAAGAAGGCCCAATTTTCCCAAATACCAGACAGTACAAAATGAGTGCAGAAGTAAAAACAGGAGTTATTGAGGAAATTGGCAGAATGGTGAAACAAGGCATATTAAAAGAAGTCATGAGTAGTCCTTGTAATTCACCAATCATGGGTTTGAAAAAGCCTAGTGGAAAATATAGGATCGTTCAGGATTTGCGGAAAATTAATAAAATTGTGGTACCTTGTTGTCCTATAGTACCAAATCCTGCAGTGATCCTATACCAGATACCATGGGATGCAGAATGGTTTACCGTGATTGATCTGTGCCAAGCATTTTTCTCAATACCATTGCATCCAGATAGCCAATATCTGTTTTCGTTTAAATTTAAAAACCATGTCTATGTGTGGAATCGTGTTCCTCAAGGGTACACAGAAAGTCCCTCCATTTTTAATCAAATACTGAAAGGGTGTCTAGAAAAATTAGTACTGCCCAGGAGCTCAGTCCTGGTGCAGTACATAGACGACTTATTGGTAGCATCAAGAACTCATGACGATTGTGTCGCAGATTCAATTGCATTACTCAACCATTTGGCTGAAGAAGGACACAAAGTGTCACCTGAGAAGCTGCAGTTTTGTACAACGGCAGTTAAATATTTGGGACACCAAATTGAAAGGGGAAAAAGAAGAATAACATCTGATAGAATAAAAATAATCAAGCAAATGAAAATGCCAGTAACACAAAGAGAAGTGGGACTGTTTCTTGGAATAGTAGCATACTGTCGACAATGGATTATAGGGTTTTCACTACTAGCAAAGCCTTTAATTCAGCTAACCAAAAAGAAAGCAAAGGATCCAGTTGAATGGGATGATGAAAGTGCCGGTGCATTTGTAAAATTAAGAAATGCTTTATGTGAGGCACCTGCCTTGGGCATGCCTGACTATGCAAAAGAATTTACACTGTTCTGTTATGAAAGAGAAAATTGTGCACTTTCAGTGTTAACCCAAAGACATGGACTAGACAGGCGTCCTATAGCATATTTTTCTGCTACATTGGACCCAGTGGCTGCAGCATTTCCAGGCTGTTTAAAAGCAGTTGCTGCTACCTGTATGAGCATTGAGCAAAGTGAGTCAATAGTAATGGGATATCCTGTTAAAGTGTTTGTCCCACATGCAGTTGTGATTCTGTTGACAAGAACTAGAACTCAGCATCTCACACCTAATCGGATGACAAGATATGAGCGAATAATTCTAGGAGCTGAAAATGTGACCATAGCTAGGTGCACAGTTGTAAATCCTGCTACATTATTGCCAGATCCATATTGTGAAGAAGTTAAGGACGATCCAGAACATGACTGTTTACAGGTCACAGAATTGTGTACAAAACCGCGTCCCGACATACAGGAAATGCCCCTAAAAGACCCAGACAGAGAGCTGTTTGTGGACGGCTCATGCCTAAGACATGAGGATGGCAAATTGAGTGCAGCCTATGCTGTATGTGAACTTTCTGGAATAGTCGAAGCATCCTATTTACCAGGAATCAAATCTGCACAAATAGCTGAATTAATTGCTTTGATCAAAGCCTCCAAAATTGGGAAAAATTTAAAAGTAACCATATTTACGGACAGTCAATATGGGTACGGGGTTGTGCATGACTTTGGCCAACTGTGGATGCAGAGGGATTTCATGACTTCTTCAGGATCCCCTATCAAAAATGGACAGTTTGTAAAGGAACTATTGGAGGCAATACAATCACCAAAAGAATTGGCAGTGGTGAAATGTGCCGCACACCAGTCAGGAGATGACTGGGTGTAGCCGGTAACAGATACGCAGACCTAGTTGCTCAACATTGTGCCAGAAACAGATTGGCAGTAAACAGAAAAGTTGAAAGGATGGGAATCAGCTGCCAACTTATGCTATGTTCAACACCTGAAACATGGAATGATATGAAAAGATTGCAAGATGATGCTGAGGAGAATGAAAGAGTTGTTTGGATAAAAATAGGGTGTACCCAAAGAACAGATGATGATGTATGGGTATATTCAGATGGCAGACCAGTCATGCCCGACTGCTTGATTTCACAAATAGCCAGAATGTATCATGGAGACACACATGTAGGGAGGGATGCCATGATTAGACTTTTCAGACAAAGTTGGTACAATACAAAGTTTAGGGCTGCAGCAGAGAGTCTTTGCCAGAGATGTTTAACTTGCCAAATGAATAATCCAGGAAGGAGAACAGTAATTGGTTTGGGAAAAATTGGAAAGGCTGAAGGTCCCTTTGTGAGATTGCAGTTAGATTTCATTCAGTTACCACCATGTAAAGGACTGAAATATGTACTTGTCATAGTGTGTCTGTTTTCAAGGTGGGTGGAGGCTTACCCTACCAGAAGGAATGACAGCATTACAGTCGCAAAACTGTTGTTACAAGAACTCATTCCTAGGTTCGGTTTCCCAGTAACTTTGGAATCAGACAGAGGAAGTCACTTCAATAACGATGTAATTCGAATAATCTGTGAAGCATTTAAAATTGAACAAAAATTGCACTGTGCGTACCGCCCAGAGGCTTCTGGAGTGGTTGAACAAATGAATGGCACAATAAAATCAAGATTGTCAAAGATGTGTGCATCCACATCGTTAGATTGGCCAGATGCATTGCCTCTTGTCTTAATGGGACTCAGAAGCATTCCTGATAGAAATACAGGATTGAGTCCACATGAAATCATCATGGTAAGAGCAATGAGACAAGCACATGTACCTGGAAATAAACTGCTGAACATAACTGATGCTTATAGTGTGGTTAGTTGTGATTGTAGCAATTCCTTACCTTATGATAATGGATAAAAAGATTAACAATGAAACAAAGGGAAGGATAGATAACCTGAAAGGTGATAGAGTCAAATTAGAAGCAGAAGATGAACCAGAGTTTCATAACGTGGTAACAGATAACGATACTAATTTAAATGTTTTCACTAAATTATTGTTTCAGTACGTAGATACAACGGAAGTTAGTGACTGTTATGTCTGTATGAAGTTACCTGAATCAGTAGCAGAAGGGTTAACATATCATCATTTGCCTTTAACTTAGGGCATATCATGTAGTGTATTAACTAGTTTATTTTATAGAACCGGAAACTTCAGTATTATTATTCAAATATAGATGTGATATTTTCAGAGGTTCCTATTCGAAAGAATCTGAACCCAGTGCTTAGTAGTCAAGATGCACAATTTATGGGGGAATTTTTCTTAACAATGAATTCAATAGACATAACACATGCACATAGAAGCAATCTAACATGTTCATTACTTGAAGAAGAAAAGATATTTTTGAACTTAGTTGAGTATAGAATACAGAAATTCCAAAAGAAAGCGACTGAGCATAAAGCTCATCTTCCACCTTGGGCTGAGAAAGAGGGTATTTACACACCTGACAAAGCTCAAGCTGCTATGGCTCTGAATTTTGTAAAGACAGGGAAAATTTGTCTACATAGGCTAAAGACTGATTATAACAATATTCTCATCGGTACCAGTGAATGTGAACATAATTTCTTAATTCTTGGAGGTTGGGGACTAAAAGGAGGAACAGATTCAGTTTTTCCTGGAATTTATTATGTGTGTGGGAATAAGGCTTACTTTAGGCTTCCTGCACGATGGTATGGAAGTTGTTATTTTGGAATAGTTTTTCCAAAGGTATATCACGTAAAAAGAAACACTGGGAGCAATGAAAATAATAGTGAATTAACCTGTAGTAAAAGAGCTAGTTTTTCAGAAATTGTAGGTGATATATTTGGTGCATTGATACCTTCAGTGGGAATAATTCTGAACTCAAGGAAAATATGTAAATTATCTACAGTGGTTGATCGTTTATCAACGGATACTGCTGGAGGATTTCTAAAGGTTAATGCGGAAATGGTTGCGATTAGATCTATGGTTATGCAAAATCGACTTGCTCTTGATATAATATTAGCAAAAGAGGGCGGAGTCTGTAAATTGTTGAAAACGAAACATTGTTGCACGTATATTCCTGACAAAAGTGCAGAAATCGGAACGTATATAAAGAATATAACAAAACTTGAGAATGAACTGAAACCACTTGAAGTTGATAGTGTATGGGAAAGATTGACAAATAGCATTGCGTCAATTGGTACCTGGTTTACTAATGTAGGAAAAGGACTTATAGGTCAAATATTAGTACCATTAGTAGGGATAGCAATAATAGTATTGTCAATAATAATATGGTGCAAATGTTGTAAAAAGAATGAAACATATAGGGTGACAGGAAAAGGCAAGAAACGAAAATTTGATGAAATTGAATTAGAAGATCTGAAAAGTGAAATATACAAGAAACTGAAAGGAGAAGAGAAGAATAGAAAATGTAAAAATGAGACTGTGACAAAAATATGCTAGAAGTTGGCATCTGGTTGTGGGTAATTTTGATGGCTCAGAAACGCCATCAGAGAGGGGATTGATGGAGCAAGGACTCACAATGAGACTTGCTCGTAAGCAATCTTCTCACAGTATTAATTAATCTATATTAAACTTTGTAATGTCATTATTAATAATGTGCAAACACTACATCTTATCCGAGAGACGCTTGCCTATGTGTTTAAAACTAATAAGTAATCCTTGTCTAAACAAAAATGGCCGCTAAAGCGCGGGAACTCAATTGCGCATGTGTCAACCATATCACGTGGTATGACGTCTTTCTTTGCTTGGAGGGAATCTTTGCTTCTGCACAGTGTGTGCTAAAATGGCTGCTTGCTGTTCTCACATGCTAAAGCTTAGCATTTGCTGCAATTAATAATGTGGTATTTCTAACGCTATTAATGCGAGATAGATTTTTTGATTAAATGGGAATAGAGTAGAAGTAGGGGGTATACAGTGAAAACATTTATTTTTGATTTTAATATGTTTCTTCTTTGATTTCTATTAGTTCGTAAAATAGGCCTGGGTTAACTGAACAGCAGCTCGAGAGCCATGGAACCTGCGCATGCGCTCTGAAACTAACCATGCAAAGCGATGAAGTCAACTTGGAAGATGTCCAAGGACATGACCGGCTGATCATCTTCACTGTACATCTGAGATGTCCTACCAATTGAAACAATGTGTACACATTTTGTATTAAAATTTTTCGTGAGACGGGTGGGAAATAAAGCAAATGTATTAATTGTGAGGGGCGGTATTTTAAAACAATGGGCTTAAAGAAATTGAATTGAATTGTCATGGTGTGAGGATCAACCCCCTGTCCCTGTCCAATCAGAAGTAGTGGGCCCATAATTTTGAAACATTAATGGGAGGTACCGGGGTGTAGAAGGGTATAATAGATATAGAATTAGCTAACTAGTTAGCGTTGAGGCTGTCAGCTCTGAGAACCACAGAACAAGCTGATCGATTGCAGACTGAACCGCTGTCCAAAGAGGTCCTGAGGTGGGGGCGGCGGATTCCATTAGAAAGAAGACACAGAAGAATCGAGGAGGAACGAAGTGTCAGAGAGGGGAACGACGCAGGCGTCGTTGGTAGAGAGGTCACCTATCCTGTCCTGAACCTGGTCCGGAGGTCTTTGGTCTTCATCCTTCTTGGGACCCATCTTTCCAACTCCTTGGCCAAGGGGTTTGGTCTTCACACCTTTAGGTAACTATAAATACATAAATCTTTAGCTGTACTGCTGTCTCTATCTTCTTTCTGAGGGACTGTCATTTGATTAAATAGGTGATTATTTAGTATGCTTCCTCCTTGATATGCGATTAAGTATTATGTGGTCTGTAATTCACTCTGCTAAAGAATTTAGATAAACATTTTAAAACTTCCTGAGTCAGTGGTTATTTCAGGTGTTTATGAAATTGTATTTGTATGTTCTCATTTTATCCCCAATTATCAACGGTCCATTGGTAAGTCATTACTCTTCAATCAGAAAGGTAATTGGTAGCAGGGATTTTTGATAAAGAGTACAACTGATTCCCACCAGCGGTGATTATTAGTTAGCGTGAATGAATGGGCCCAGGTGAGTATATAGTGTATGAATGCTTGTTGCTAGTAACCCGCTGGATCAATGGGTAGGGAAAAACGGCCATTTGACCACCCACTCTATATTGATCAGATGGCCAAACCTGCGACGGCCCTTACTCTGTCAGGCCATCAAAGGTGTAAGTTAGTGGTGGAGATGGAGTAGTCTCTGCTGTTTGACATACTTCTGTTCCACAGACTCTAATTTAGTTGGGCAAAACTTCACTTTGGTGGCGAGTACTCCATTGCCTTTGCGTTGGAGTACACTCTCTGCTAGATTCTAAATCAGATCCGAATTATACATAGTGTTTGAGCCTTCTCCCTTGTTGCCTATAGACTGGAATAATTTCATAAGGACCAGGGTAAGCAGATTGTTAAAGATGTTTTAAAACTCACGTGTGTACTGGTTTGGTCCTCTATAATATTCCATTATCATGAGGGGCTCCAGGTCTCTGGAAGGCATCTTGTTGAGTCTTTGACTCATCCCCCTTCCAATAAAGTGCTGCATAGCAATCTCTAAAGAGCACTAATCTAGCCTGTCCTCAAATATTTGTTGGTTGTCCCTGCATCTAAAGGTTGTGATCCTATCTCTGTTTTGTTTGACTTATAGCGCACTCACAAATTGGTCGTATGCCTTGTTGCCATGTCCATATGCTTTCTGACATAGGGTCAGAAGTCCGCTTTTACACTTATCACCAGCTTCATATGCAGCTGGCCACACAGTTTCATTACCACCCTGAGATCCACCTTTAATCCTGTCTTTTGATGGGTTTCTCAGCTGTTTTCAACTTTTGTTCTAATATCCTCTGTGTGAGGGGTCTGTTTTGTTTGTCTGCGGCTGCCAGTATTGCACTTGCCCCTTACATCTGCTATCCCACAGTGTTTCTGGGAACTTCTGTGGGATTTCATTTGTCTTCAGGAAGTCTGTAATGGTTTCTACTAACTCATCCTGTAAAATGTATCTTCCCAGCCTCCATTTTCTGCCCCTGGGTGCTTTTTCCTTGACTGAGGCCACCAGAATGACTGGGGTGTGAGCTGATCACTCTTACCCCTATATGGGTTTTCCCTACTTGGCCTTTCATTTATGTGGACATATATAAAAGTTCTGTTCTTGAATAGAAGTGGTGGGCATGGGAGCAGTATGTGTAACCCATCGCGCAGAGTGAATTAAACATCATGCATACATTCCATGTGCCTAAGTGTTTGCAATGTGTCTTGGGCCATATAGTTTGCATGTCTGCTGCTGTATCCTATGGAATGCAGCCTATTGTCTGGTGCTTGATTAAAATCGCCCCCCCATTATGATGTCTCCTTCTGCAAATCCCTGTACCTTCACAACACCCTGAGTGAACCTACTTTGCTTCTTATTTAGGGCATATATTGTAGCTACTGTCAGTATTTGCCTGCCCAATCTGCATTTTGCAAATAATTATGAACATGCCCTTTCTGATATTGTTTCCAGAATAACTTCACCCAAGCTGTGTGAAAATATTCACATGTCTAGCTTGCGGCAGAGAAGTGCACTTCTGTATTATAGTGTCTCTGTTTAAGTCTACCTGTGTCTAACGCATGAAGACTATGTCTGCTCCAGTCTCTTCCATTTTAGTGTATACCCGTGACCTCTTTATGGGGGGAGTTTATGCCCCTTTCGTAAAAGTTAGTACCTTACGCCCCTGTTTGGTAAAATATTTTTGTTTCTCCTAGGTTCACCTCCTGTCCAGTCACTCAGAGGTGTCTTTTCCCATAGGCTGTCCCCCTTCACACTTCCCCAGTTAACCCCTTTCAACTGGAACAACTTAACTCAGACTCCACCAGTTTACATCAGTAGCTAACAACTGGTATCATGTTAGCTCCACTATCGAAACTGGAGCAACGTAATTTTGGCTCCATCTTTTCAGGTTTAATTAGGCCACATATGTGTGTACATATGGCCTTATGTATTTGTGTGATGTAACCTTATTAGCATAATGTAGTGCACTTGAACAGTTACAGAAAGTGCATCTTTTGTGTATTCTTTACATTTATATGAGGGTGCATATTAAAGTATTCTTTACAGAAACAACTAGTCGCAGTTTTCACATATATCTACATCTGTGTGGTTTGAATAATATTTTATTTCTTATATATTCACAAATTTCTCTAAATAATACTCTCCATTTATTTTATAACTGAAAATGCATCCATTCGAACAGTCCTCTACACTTGTATTGTAACTGTATATGTATCTGTAATCATGCATCTAAATGTGCACTGAAATGCTTGCCATACTAAAGTTGACCAAAGGCTTTAAGCTTTTGGATTTTGCAATGTTTAATTTTAATGTGAATGCTTGCTTTGGATGCAGTGATTTTCTTTCCTCTGCAGGCGCAGATGCATGATCTCGTGGCTGAAGAAAGGCACATTGTGTGAAAGAGATAGAGAGGTTCGAAAGGAGTATCTCTTGGCAAGGATAAGAAGATTTAACAAAGCAAAGAAGAACTACTGTCCGAGCGGAATATGGAGACGAGGAGGCATTCAAGAACGTTTTAATGTGTAGACTAAAGGAAGGAGTTGCCAAGATTTTTGTTTGAAGATGAGAAATAATTAGACATGTGACCTAGAATTCCTTTGGTGGGTATAATTGGGCATTGCACTTTAGCTTTGTTCAGATTCCCCTTTAGACTTGAAGGGGTATAAACCTCTTTGCTACATCCTTATTGTGTGGCTTCATGCTATACAATATATTTTACCTTGAGAACGTCTACTGAAGTTCTGCTATGCTGACACCTTTCTCTGCTTACTTGATTGGATATGGTTTCCCTGATTCCCAGCTAGAAATAGGATTTAGTAGGTCTTCTTAGAAAACCTCATGTATAGGCTACAGGATCAGACTTTATTTCCTATTCTTTGTATAATAGCTTCCAAATTCCTCATTTGCTTTCTGTTATTGAGGATAAATTTTATCTGTTGTTTTGAATATCCTTTAGTGATTCTGTATTTTTATAGCATGTTTCTGCAACTGATTTATGTCAGCTTGGCTTTGAATTTTTAATAAATCCATACTTAATCCCATCCATCAACTCTGAGATTTACTGTGTGGCCAAAGGGTTTCACTGTAATTGGTAGATTGCAGTTTTGCTTCTTTGTAAGTTCCTCCAAGATTGGTTTAAGTTGTTTTCTTTTCACTAACATGCACGGGTTAGGTCATGGTGGAGTATTATCTTGTCCTTGCAGAAATTCCTCCATCAGCTATTCCTTACGTTGGTATGATGTTATTTTGACGTCTGAGTCCATGGATCTTTCATTGACTCTGCGTTACCTAGTGCTCCCTCTATGCACGGTCTCTATGTTCACTTTACATCCTCTTCCAGACCCAGAATCTGAGTGCAAAGTATTTTAAAAATGCCATGAGGTTGGTACCTTCTATTTCCTCTAATAATAAATAAAAGATACCCTAGTCATCTACAAATTCACATTAAATTTGATGAAGGCTTACCGGACAAAGTCTTATTAACGTCAGGTACCTATCTACTAGAAAATAATTAATTGCCTTTATACATTATACATGAATTAGTTCAACTGTGCATACCAGATAGACAGATATATCATATATAAACTTACAACCATATCTTTGTATCACATACAGTGTTAGAAACATGCTTGATGAATAATAATAAAATGAAAATTACTTAAAATTACACAAATAGCACTACGTTTAAAAACACACCATATTTCTCCACAAATGCATAGAATCAATAAATTTCCCTGAGGGTACAAATAGGTACCAGTTTATACGAGAGCACGTTTCTCTTTTTAGGCAAAGGCAAATATTCCTCTGAGACTTCACTCTCTTTACTCAGAAAAATACTTGTTGATGCTTTGAGGGTCAGTTTGTGTTTCAACCTCTTGGGGCTTGTCATTCAAGGGAGCTCTTCATCAGGACATAGATCCTTGTTCTGAACACTGTGACAGAGCCCATTTAGACCTCTTGTAATTTTATCATGTGCTTGCAGGCTCTTTTATCTCTTTTTTTCTATGAAGGTGTGAATATTTAGTCACGCATAGAAGTGCTAGTATCATGTTTTCCTCATATGTAGGCTGACATATTTTTGTTGATTATATTATTTTAGTTATGGGGCTAATTATCTACATGTAATTCGACATGACATATTTATCGCCATAATTGTTTTGTCTTGTTGAGACCTTTGTGTCTCCAACTGCTGTTTTATTTTATAAACAATAGAGGAAAAAAATTGAAACTCAGATACTATAAATACCCAAGTATCTGACCATTAACTAGCAGAGACTTGCACTGCTTATCATTACCGGGCAAGGGCAATGTTAGAGACTAGCTAAACAGCTATTTTTAACCAAGAGAAGGTATGCTGTGCTATCCAGCTTAAGAATCTCTATTTATAGGCTTGCTATTTTCTGCTTCAGCTAAGATTTAGCACTACTTAGAAGTAGTGATATGACACTAGGATGCTAGGAACTTACTAACCATGTTAGGAATATGCCATTTGGTATCAATATTAATCAATATCGGCTCAGAGCTGCAGAAGGCAATATAAAACTACTGCATCATACCTGGGAATGATACTTCCAGATGGTGGAGCTGGAAGAATTATGGCAATAGTCTTTCAGTATTCTTTATGGTGGAGCTGGAAGAATTATGGCAATTGTCTTTCAGTATTCTTTATACCACAGTTATACCTGCTACACTCAGAAGGAATCATTTCTTCACTCTTTGCAGAGCTAATTGGACTCCACAGAGTCTGGACAAAGTCAGAAAAAGTGAGGAAATCAGATGTAAGAGATGTGACTTTCTAAAAGCAGATGATGTGCACCTGCTCTTTGACTGTCCAAGGCTGAGGCACTTTTTTTTTGCAGAATGTGGGTAAGATGGTATCTGATATTTTGAGAAGGACTATAGAAGTAAGCTGAACTATTATACTTTTTTGTGTATTGGGTAAAGACATTGGGAGATCTGAACTGGCTTTAAATCTAATCAAACTACTTTTTTATTTAGTGCTGCTGGCAAGAAGGAAAATATGTAAGAAATGGTCCCAGACAAAAAATTCTACGTGGCTTGATTGTTGGAAATTAGTAAAATATGTATATGATTTGGATAAGAAGTGCTTAATGGAAGAAAAAAAGGTTACATTTTGGGGAAAAAAGTTGGCTGATGGTATTTGGTATTTATTTATTTAATTGCATAAGTTAATTAAAACCATTGCATTACAATAGAGCATTAAAACAAATTTTGGGGAAAAAAAGTAAGAACATCACAATTCATAGAAATAAATCAGGATCTGAGAAAGTGCAATAATTAAAATGCCAGCATTTGTTTAAGGGCTTCTTATCATGGTTTCAATTGGGCCTTGCTTTTTGGCTAGACCCATAAGAAAGTGTCACCTTTTTGGCTGATGGTTAATGGTGAGGTTCTATGATTATACCTTGTAAATCAGTGAAGATATGAGTACTTTTTTTTGTAGTTTCACTAACTGGATCAGACGAGCAAAGGCGGTGGTAAAAGTACTTGTAAAATGAGTCTAAGGAATGAATAAGGGATATGTTAATCTGAGGTAATATGAGGACGAAAAACATGTTAGTAATATTCATACTGTTTTCACTGGCCATGACATGCATTGCTAGAATTATTTTCACATTATGTATTTTTTCTTTTTATATACTAGACATGGGTTTTAGAAATAAACATTTTAAAGTTGACCCCCAGTTTCTTAGTGCTATTTTAAGTATGATATATATTTATGAAGGACAGATTGGAGTTCCACTGTGTCCCTAAAGGCATCTACTAATTGTAAGTGCATTCATATAGCTCTTATGCTACTCTGGAACCCAAGATTAGTAGTTAGCAGGTTTGAACAATTCTTTTTTTTTTGCATTAGTTGTGTGAGATTTGTGCTCTTGACCTCATGCTTGTTTAGTAGAGTTTGGAGTAGGGATAGAATGATAGGAATGGATTTGAAAAGGAGGAGTTTGTAGTAGGTATACATTGATAGGAGTGGAATTGAAAAGGGGAACTAGTAAGTTTTTTGTAAGTAGTGGTCCTGTGTGCTTGTTATTCGGGTGGCATGGCTAAAAAGATGTGGTGAAATTTTGTGTAGCATGTTTAGGTGTCCATAGTAGTCAGAAAGGTTTGGGCTGAGACAGGGCGGAGGGATTTTTTTAATAGCAACATGTAAATAGTTTATATATAAATGTACATATACATATATACATTTACATGCCTATGATCAATTGCTACAACAGGTTACATTTTCATATGTACTGATGCTTTATTTTGTGTTTCTGATTTTTATAATAGTGAATGCCATATAATATAACAGAATGGAACTATGCAAAAAGTATTTTAATTCACAGGTGGTAGTTTGCATCTTGCACTTGTTCTTTTCTTACACTTGGCACTGGCTATTGAAACGCATGAATGTACAGTATATATTCCCTATATCACTATGCTTGAAACAATGAGATGACAAGAGTGAGGATAGGCATTGATGTATTTCTGTAGGCCATACACTATTAAGATATCATAGGAAAATCAGGTATCTTGATTAATGATCATTGGTTGTTTGTAATTGATGAGAATTTTGTATCATTGATATAAAATACATGTACATGGCCTACAGAGTGAATTCCAGTATAGTATCTTTGTTGTTGTACGTGAACACAGCGCTAGTATATTTTACAATTTATTTCAGATGCTTTTATTTTTTTGATTTGTGGTCATATTTTTATACTATTTTCATTGTGGAATCATGTATATTGCTACTACGGCCATGGTTTGAATCATGCTTGCAGTAGTGCTATATGACTGTATAGTATTTTGTTGATGTCCATGAACAAATAAGTATTTTTTGAAAGGAGTCAGATCATTTCAATTCACTTTGAAAAAGGCTTCTGCAAGGATGTATAAGTTTGATAACGCCCCATTGGGCTATTGGTACACCTGAAAGGAGACAGTATAACCCATCATATACTAAGGGACTGTCACGGGAAAGCATAATATCTAACAATTGCAAGTCATCAAACCCAACAACCCTCTAAACCCATGATTCATTTACCTACACATGATTCAACACCTTACATCACCTTTGGCACTAAAAGTAAAAGAAAACATTATTACTAAAACAAAACTGGTTCATACAACACACCTACCCATCTAGTGCAATTTAAAATTCTAAATGATCTAAAAAACTGACGCGAATGCATTAAGAGAGAGTAAACTGGGGATTCAATTCATTGTAAACATGTATACATCTCTTCATCCATATTTAGGCCAAAAGGTTCTCTACTATTTATATCCAGTATATACCTCATTTCAAGTTGCCTGAGTTTTATCTCTCGATTCCCCGCTCTGATATGTGGGAATCTGGGTGATGCAGCTGTATATCATTAAAGTAGCATTGCTATCAAGATATTTTTCAAAATGTCTCGCAACTGGGAATGATCTGTCCTTGTTGGGTATGGCCCTCATATGTTGTAGTATTCACTTGTAGACAGGTAGTGTAGTGCTGCCTATGTAGACCGTAGAACACGGGCACCTCAAGAGATAGACTACAAACTCACTTTTACACATAGCCTGCCCTTTACTTTGATGATAGAGTTGAAAGGTGTTTTCACTTGAGTAACATTTTCTCCTTGCTGATATGCTTTACAGCGAGTGCATTTAGTAAGCTTTCCTTCTGGGTTATCCACGTCTCTCTAGATGTTATAGGGGCTAGTTCACTTTTGACCAATTGGTCTACCGGGGATCTAGCACATCTGAAACTTATCTGTGGCTGATTGGAGATATCTTGGCCTATGACAATATTGTGTTTGAGCAAGTGCCAGTGTCTCTGTAATGCTAAGCGTTATTGGATGTGTTCAGAATTGTATATTGTGACAAATCTCTGTTCTCTATGCTTCTTTTGATGTTTCTTGGATGGGGCAAATAGTGCTACTTCCCTTTTGTGTGATCTTGCTCTTCCTGCAGCCACTTTGATAAGAGTGTCTAAGTATCCCCTAACCTGAAACCGTGCAACCATTTATGTTTCAGTTTTGACATAATCTTCTTCTGTACTACATAGTCTGCGGGCCCTATAGAATTCTCCAAAGGGGATGCTCTTGATTAATGGTACTGGATGAATGCTGTGTGCATGTAAAATTGTGTTACCTGCTGATAGTTTACTATATACTGTTGTGACTAATGACTCACCCTTTCACGTTGACTGAGACATCTAAATCTTCACTCTCTTTTTTGCTGATTTTGCTGGTGAATTTCAAGTTTAAATCATTCTGATTGATCTTCCTCACAAAACTCTCAGCCTGGGATTCTGTTCCCCTCCATTGTAGGAATAAGTCATCAATAAATCTCAGTTCTAGGGCAACATGTTCCACACATTCCTCCATATTGCTCAGCACCTGCTCCTCCCACCAGCCCACATGCAAATTAGCATAACTGGGGACAAAGCAGGTGCCCATAGCGGTTCCTCTTAATTGATGGTACAGGGCATTGTTAAAGATAAACATGTTTTTTGTGTGGCACCATTCCATCATCATTAACAACATCTTATAGTGTTCTACAAATTTTATGGGCCTCATTCTCAAACAGGGATGTGTTGCCTGAATGCCATCACTGTGTTTTATGCTGGTGTAAAGTTTAGATACATCTAATGTCATAAGATACATGTTTTCTTCCCACTTAACATCAAATATTCTGCGTACAAAATCCGCGCTATCCTGGACATATGATGGTAATGTCCTCACTATTGGATTGAGAAAAAAGTCAATGTACTTTGATGTATTCTCAAAATTACTCTCTTGTGCTGCTATAATCGGGCGACCAGGGTGTGTGCTTGCATCCTTATGCACTTTGGGAATGAGATAAAACTTAGGGAACTTTGGGTGATTTTGTTTCAAAAAGTTCAGTTCATCCCAATTCAAGACTTCCCTTTTGTGCCATTCTCTAAGTAGATTCCCAAAGTCAACATTGACTTTTTGATATTCCATACTAGTGATGATACGATAACATTCTTTGTGATTTAACTGTTTATACGCTTCTTTCAAGTATGCTTGTCTGTCCCACAAAACTATATTTCCTCCTTTGTCGCAGGGTTTCACTATTACATTGGTCGATTCCTATAACTTCATCATAATCTGTTGGATTTTTGTCTGTTCCATATTGGGTCGCCGTCTTCTCTTACTAGCTTTCATATGAATATCTCTTATTTCACTAATCATATTATCTGAGAAGGTATCTATGTTGTCTTTGCTTGTTTGAGGGATGTATCTAGATTTCATTCTGGAAGGTGTGTCACTCCCCTTGCAAGTCTCAGTGTTCGATAATTCTTCCTCTAACTTTCTCGTTAAGCTCGCTTCATTTTTTCCAGGGTCTTGTTCTATTTCCAGAAGATCTTGTAGTAATTCAAAGTCTGATGCCTGCAAATTTCCTCCACTAGGATTCCTTGTCTCAGTGATAGATGTTTCCATTTATTTGTTCTTGTAAATTTTAGCTAATTTCAGATTTCTTACAAATTTATATAGGTCAATTCTAGTCTGTGCCTAATTGAAATTTGATCTTTGGCAGTCGTATAATCCCAGGGATAAGTTATTTTTGTCTTTATCTGTGAGGGGTACTTGTGTCAAGTTTATAACAGTTTTACTCTCTGTTCAGTGCCATGTATCTATTTCTGACTTCTCCTTGTGTTCCTCCCGGATGCTATTCTTTTTTGTCTTTTCCTTGGCCACCTCTTCTTTGTTGGTGCCTCCTCCTCTTGGCCTGAACCGGTCTCTTTTGGTGTTGAATTCCGTTTGCAGGTCAGTTTGTAAAAAACAAAACTCCACTGCCAAAGATGTACAGTTTGTTATGATCACTTTTCCTCCTGCTTCATTAGCCTCTGAGCCAGGGTCAGAGCTGAGATCACTATAAGTTGTATCCTGTTGGGATTTATTCATGTCCTGTATCCATTGCCGCCTCAGGGAATCAAATCTTTTAGCAAAGGTATAAATCTGTCCTCTTTCATAATTCAAACAATCTCTTTGGAATTTGCTTGCTTTCCGAATTTGCATACTTTGTTTATATTTTATTAATCTTTATTTTAATCCCTTCATAAATTTCTATACTTTTTCTGTATCTTGATCCTTTTCTATGATCGCAACCACTTCCCATATTTTTGTTAAGGCCTCCAATCTCTCGATTTCTGCATACTTAATCAAGATTTTAAGCATACCTTGGCATTGTGGTCCTCCCATTCCTTCAACAGATTTGGATGGGGATTTTCTTATGTGGGCACTATCATGATACGCAACTCACGTAGCACTCGTTCCACATCAGCATATCTTTTCAGAGAAGCGCTTTCCCGCTAGCGAGATATCTCCAATAGTTGCAGATTCTGCCAAAGACTATTGGAGAGATTCGCAGTTGTGTTAGAGCTTGTGCTTGCTGCATTTTCACTTCCGCTTTCCGTAAATAACTCCAAGGCCGCTTGTTCTTTCTCTGTGCATTCCTCCTTATTCATAGCCAAATGTGTATTACAACACCCGATTCTTCAACCACCACCCAATCTCTTTTTTCAATGATTGAGAATGTGGTATATACTGACTCCCACTGTCCTGATTATTTTTGTTGTACACCAGGGTATTGTGGCGGCGTGATGGAGTCCTCCGACTCTCTCCTCACTACTCCTACCTCCGGTAATGATGAACACGGGATCAGCAGAGGGCACGCTAGCAGTCAGTCTGCTTCCTGGAATGCGGATGCAGGCATACTGCTTGATCATAAGGGGTGCCTCCTCACTCGGTGCTTCCGCAACCGCGCTATAGTATCCACTCGATTTGTCTCCACATCTGAACATGAAGAAGGCACTCCGATTGAAGTTATCAAGCGTGAATTTATTTAAATGCCCGAGGACAATCTTCGAGTTTCAGTAGCCAGCCGCTACCTTGGTCATGATTTAAAGCGCCATTTTGTTTTCAAAACTTAAATAAGACAAATCAATCTCAAAGTGCATTGTGCCATCACTGTACATATCAATGAATTCATTGCAAAACATGAGTGCCATTTTGTAACATATAAACAATACTTGGGACTCAATGGTCTCTTCGTCTCTGTATTCACATGTGAGGGGTTATCATGCTAATGGTTACTCTGTTATGGAATTGAAAAGTAACTACATCGTAACAAATTCATAAATAGACTTTGTAAACAGAAAAGACATAATTAATTCTGTTCATCTATATTTCATGAATGACATTAGTATCTGGCTATATCCTCTAATGGTTATATCAAGTTTATGTATCTGTCTCCTTTTATAAATTCTAATTCAAGGAGCGACAATCTCCTCATATCTGACCTGTTATGTATCAAAATGGATAGTATAATAACACCCCATTGGGCAAGGATGTATAAGTTTGATATATATATATATATATATTCACTGAAAAAACCATAGGTTTCAGGGACGTTATAGTTACAAATTAGCATTTAAAAACCTTTGAAATTCACTGAAAAAACCATAGGTTTTAGGGACAGTTATAGTTAGTTGGACATTGCACTCGTACAAAACCCGTGAAATTCCCCCGTTATAGTTAGTCCAGCTAACTATAACTCGCGCCCCCGCAATGCACTGCTGATGACGTCACATATTACATCACTCATGACATGGTCAGTGACATCACTGATGACATCACATCTCCCAGGGCCTTACCCCTTTTTTTTAATTACAAATTTAAAAAAAAACGGGAAGGGGGCCGCGTGGCCCCCCTTCCCTGGGCCTGTATTGGCCCCGGGGACCCCATCCCCCGGGGCATGGCCTCGATTTTTTTTTTTTTCGTAGGGAGGGGGGCTGCGTGGCCCCCCTCCTCAGGCCATTTAAGGCCCCGGGGAGCCCATCCCCCGGGGCCGGCCTTTCCGTTTTTTTATTTTTTTTATTTTTTGGGGAGGGGGGCCGCGTGGCCCCCCTCCTGGGCCACTACTTGCCCCGGGGACCCCATCCCCCGGGGCTGGCCCTCTCGTTGGGGACTGTGGGGGGGTCCCGCCGGCTCCCCGTGTCCTACGGGAGCCGGCATTGCTTTTAAACATGGGGAGCAGCTAACATGCTGCTCCCCATGTGGAAAAGCAATCGGCTTTGGATATTGGAAGAGAGAGCAGGTTTCCCTGCCTCTCTTCCAATATCCAAAGCAGTTTGCAATGACAGGACGGGAGCCGCGAGGCTCCCGTCCTGTCATGCAAACAGCAGTGTCCCGGGGGTAGGCACCCGGGACACTGCAGGAGCCGGCCCTGGGGGTGGTGGTCCCCAGGGCCATCAAGGGCTCCAGGAGGGGGCCGCGCGGCCCCCTCCCATTCAGTTCACAGCCCCGGGAGGTGGTGGTCCCTGGGCTCTGGGGTCCGTAACGGACCCCCATATTTAAATGTTTAGTGCCCCGGGAGGTGGCGGTCCCGGGCGTGTGGGGGCTGGAGCCCCCCACACAGGTTTTTAATTAATTTTAAAAAGCCCCGGGGAGGTGGTGGTCCCCGGGGCTGCGGGAGGGCTCAGAGCCCTCCCGCACCATTTTTAAAAAAGCCCTGGGGGTGGCGGTCCCCGGGGCTTGGGGGCCCTTTGAGGCCCCCACACATTAAATTATCCCCCACCATGCCCCCGGGACTTGGGCCACCCGGGGCAAATACAATCGAGGCGCGGGAGACCGCGCTTCGATTTTTTTCGGCAGGATTCGCGCACCCTGAGCGAATCCTGCCGATTTTTTTGAAATTTTTTTTTTTTTTGCCCAGGGGTCCTTGTGGGACCCCCTGAGCAAACCTAGGGGTCAGGGTGTTTCTACCCTGCCCCTTTGTGCGCTTTGCGCACTTGTTTCTGTCCCTCGGTTCTACCGAGGGACAAAATGGCTGCCAACATTTCCTGAATCGGAATGTTGACAGCCAATTAACATGCAGCTCGTGATCGGGAGGGTACGCGGACCCTACTCGGCCATAGATATCACTAACTTTTTACTTTTGATTTTCTCAGCAACTACTGAACGGATTTACACCATTTAACAAAAAGGGTTCTTTCTGAACCAAGAACTACCTCTGCCAAATTTGGTGTAATTCCGTTCAGCAGTTCGGGCTGTAGCCGTGTCTAAAGTTTCCTATGGAAAATTGCATGGGGAAAACGCGTTTTGGGACCCCTTTTTTCTCGGCCCCCGCTTGACGAATCCCCGAGACTTTCAGGGTAGGAGCGGACCGGAGCGGGCCACAAAGTTTGAAAATTTTGCGAAGATACGTCAACCGGCAAGAGAGTTATTTCAAATAGAATGTCGCGGATTTCCTATGGATAATAGGTTGTAACTATAACTATCTACTGGCGACCGCCAGTAGATAATATATATATATATATATATATATATATATATATATATATATATATATATATCCCAAATACCGTTGCTTCTGGTGGACCCCCGGACCCTTGGAAGGTGGTGCGTACGTCAGCGAAGCGCACAATCCAAATAATAATTTCAGAAGAACGCACTCTCAGGACACACAGGAATGCTCAGATACTCAGTTTAATGAGCCTCACGTAACGCATTTGAGCTGTCCCGCAGCCTTGATCACACGTAAAGTCACCACAGTGTACATGTTCAGATAAAGAGTTTAAAACGTTAACATAAACAGAGGACTGCTTCCAAACATTTGGTATCTTGCCCATCTGCCTTATTAGACAGAGCAAAATAGTAACGATATTAGTACAGCCCCTCGTATTAGAAGTCTAACCAATGCTCATCATCATGATATGTGTCAAAGTAAGGAAGAACAAATACATACAGAGGTACCAAGACGTGCATAGTCAATTCCAGTAATGTGCAGCGTAATATACAATCATGTTAAGAATGCTTTGAAATGGTAAAGGTTAACTATGCATGAAAACATGACACACAGCCCTCATAGTATGGGTACGGGACTCATAATAGCACTGTCAATGATCATGATTTTGCTCAACATGACTGGTATTGCCCATACATCCAGTTAATATATCTGAAATATACCTAGTAACATGGTAAAAAATCATGACTGGTAGTGTCCCTCAATCCAGTTTGTAACACAAATATATCTTCCTTTCCTTCTGTAAAGAAAACACAAAATAAACAGTATCAGTGAGTTCATAAGTTAAATAAAAATAACATCGAAGGGCATAAAATACATGTATCAATACAATTGATAAGCAGCCCTGGAAGCTAAAGTGAACATGGAGGAAGACTGTAGAAATGTGTAACCCTAGTTGTCGCGTAAATGCACTGCTAATTCTTCGTCCCGATTCAAACCCCCCAGACTTTTAGTTTGGAAATCTATAATGTATCAAGATTCTTTTATCCTGAGTTTGAGGGTCCTGTCCCCTCCCCTGGAAGCATTCTGAATTTGTTCGATTGCAACAAAAGTGAGATGAGAACTGTCTGAAAAGTGATTGTTTTCAAAGTGGCGGGCTACTGGATAGTGCAGATCTTTATTAGTGATGGCTCTCATGTGCTCCAATACTCTTTTTTTCACCATCTGTAAAGTACTACCAGCGTAATTCAATTTGCAAGGGCACTCTAAAACATAGATGACAAAAGGAGTGCTGCGTGTGAGAAATTGGGATATAGTCTTCTTGTTCCTATGCCCTGCTCCCATGGTGCACTCCTTCCGCATGTAACTGTATCTACAGGCTTTACAATGTCCACATGGAAGAAACCCTGTAGGGTAAGTTCTTTCACCATCGTGGTCTTAGTGATGTCACTGTGGACTAACATATCTCTGATGCTGCGCCCTTTCCTGTATGTTATCCTCGGCCTGTCTTGTGTCATGTGTCCAATGGTGGAGTCACTCGTCAATATATCCCAACTCTTATTGAGGATATGGTGAATATCTTTAGAGCTTTCATTGTAAGTAAGAATGATTCTAGTTTTAGTCTCACTCTCTTCCTTGTCTCTGATATTGGGTACAAATAAAGTATCTTTTCTCTGTACTTTGTTTACTTTCAGGATGGCTTTGTTAAGCACCCACTGCGGGTACCCACGTTCTTTAAATCTTTCAATCATGATCTTGCATTCCGCTGTAAATGCCTCATTTGTGTTGCAATCTTGCCACAGCAGCCAGGGTTGAGGGGACAGAGGACCCTTGGACGGCATGCAGAAAGAAAGCTTTTGCAGGCAAGTTGATATTTTACCATCACGGTTGGAATGGAGAGTGACATTGCCTTTGATGTTTTAAAGCTACCAAATACCTCGGCCACATATGGAATTTAATCCTTGAAGGCGCGATAAGGGACGTTTGGAACTTTTACCTTGAGGTAATGAGTTGATTAAAAGATGGTGAAGGAATGGGGCATTTTGAAAGACTATTACAAAGCATTATGGTAGCTGTGGTCCAAAACGTGAGGAATATAAACAAAACTGGCATTGAAACCTGTGCGTATGATACAGTGCTTATATAATGGATTGACCATCTTCAAACAGTGTTGAGACGTTGAATTGCACTGATTTGTATGAAGTCCTTTCTAACAACTTATTTATGGATCACTACCACTTTAAAACCTGCTGCTTAAATGCTGACAATTTGCAGTCCTTCAACATTTTCATGAAAACTAAGCTGGAAAGATTTGATGGCTGCTCGGTCTGACCTAATGCATATGAATAAGACTTTTAAGAAGTTGAAACGCGTTATGCTGCAGTACTTGCCGAAATTAAAGAATTTTTCTAAGAAAGCATTTCTGTTGGGCTTGCATACATGTCACTGAATCAGTGCATGTTTTTCCTTTGTAATATATATACATATATATTTCCTACTGGCGGTAGCCAGTAGATAGTTATAGTTAGGAACTAGTTTCCATAGGAAAAGCATTTTTTGTTTTGCCAATAACTTTGGCGCTGTTTGATGAATCTTCACAAAATTTCCAAAGTTAGTACGACATTCAGTTCAGCTGCTGTGTTGAAATTTTGAGGTGATTCATGAAGCGGGCCGAGAAAAAGGGGGGTCCCAAAATGCTTTTTCCCCATGCAATTTCCCATAGGGATTTTGAACACGACTACAGCCCGAACCATTGAACGGAATTACACCAAATTTGGCAGAAAGCTAGCTCTTGGTCCAGAAAGAGCCCTTTTTGTTATTTGGTGTAAATCCGTTCACAAAATTTTGAGATATTACAGGAAAACAAATTTGTATATCTAGAGGCGTGGACCCTGTGTGAATCTAACTGATCTCGTGCTGAGATCTGATTGGCTGCCAACACTTCAACCAAGAAGTGTTGGCAGCCATTTTGAGACTCAGATTCAGCGAGTCCAAAAAAAGTTACAAATAAAGAAAAGGGTGCAGGGTAGGAATACCCTGACTCCCTAGATCTGGTACTGGAGTCCCCCAGGGACCCCATCAAGGCCAAAAAGCATTTTATTGTAAATTTTCACCATGCCAGATAGATCCTGAATTTGCAGCAAAAAAACCCCAATACGCGCAGTCTCCTGTGCTTGTTTCTTTTTCAGCCCTCGGGTGGGCCAGGTCCAGGGTAATTGACTATTAAAAAGTGGGAGGGGGAGCATGTGGTCCCCTTCCCTAGGCCAGTTTGTGCCTTGGGGACCAGCACCCCCTGGAGCTTGTCCTGCTAATAGGAGGGGTGCCGCACGGACCCCACTCCTGGTATTGAGATTGCTGCAGGATGCCACCTCCCCAGGGCACAATACTTTTAAAAAGGGGAGGGGGATCGTGCGGCCCCCCTCCTGGGCCAAGTTCAGCCCTGGGGACCACCACCTCCCCGGGTCATGGCTGATATATGTGGGAGGGGGCTGTGCTGCCCCCTACCGTGTCGTTTTCGGCCCCAGGAACCACCACCTCCCTGTGGCTGGCCCTGTGCACAATGAAGGAGGGGGGCCGAGTGGCTCCCCTTGTGATGCCATTAATGGACCTGGGGACGGCCGCCCCCCAGGGCTGGCTCCCTCTCTCCCAAGGAGCCCACCTTCAGGGGATAGCAGCTTACTCTCACTTGGCGGGAGCCTTGACAGGTCCTGCCAATTGAGAGCAAACAGCAACTCCACCCACAGAGGGTAGAGCAAGAAAACTGCTCCCGCTCGCTGGGAGCTGGGTTTTTAAAAATTGCCCCCACATGCAGGGAGCAGCATGCTGGAGTTGGGGAGTCAGCAGGGACCGTGGGGGCATTGAGGCTCCCCCCACGGTCCCAAACTCTGCACACTAGGTGCCCTGGGTGGGCTCCAGGGCACCCAGCATCAAGAGGCTAGGCCCCGGAGGATGGAGTCCCAGGGGCCGAGGGGGTGCACGTGGCCCCCCTCCCCTTGAACACCATAATGCAGGTGCATCGTTGAGAAGTGGTTTCTTTCTTGTTGTCTCCTGGTGAAAGAAGAGTCAATGGTTCTCCCTTTTAATTACCCTGAGTATGCAAATGCCCAAAATCATCTGCAAGCTCTGCCTGTATGGCCCTGCCCTGTTTTCCTTAGTGGTATGCAATGGTCTTGCCGCCTTTTCCCACGTTGATGGACAGCTCACCAAAAGTCCCCTGGATGCGTTTCCCGCTGGTTTTGGTGATGGGCTCTAGATGCAGAGAAATATGAGAACATCTCCACCAAACAAAGAGGCACTTACTACATAAAGTTAAGAGAAAGTACCCTTGTTTGGTGGAGATTCCCCTCTTTGTACATTTTGTAATCTTCTCTAGCAAGTATTCATGTTATCATAGATTTGTGGAGCAAGACCTCGAGAAATACAATCACATTTCCACAATTGCATGCACACAAGGTCACTGGAGACATTTCCTCGTGGTCCATTTTGCAGCTGTAGTGTAGATTATGCACCAGACATTAGCCCAACAAGGTAGTACTTACTAAGTGGCCAATACAAAGTACTCCAGTTGGGTAGACATTTTGTGCAAAACTGTGGACTCTTGTTGGATAAAGGGGTAGGTGAGGTTCCATTCTGGCCCAGTAACTCATACGGCTACTGACACACAGATGCACACTCACATACCCATTTAGCCACTCTCATATATACTCACAGACCCACACAGCCACTCACACACCAATACAGTCACTCACACACCCTGTGACTCACCCACAAAACCCCTCACACACCCACTTGCAGACTCATACAGCCACCTATATACCCACTCACACACCCACATAACCACTCACACACCCATGCACAGACCCATACAGCCACTCACACACCCATACAGTCACTGATACATCCTCTCAGAGACTCAGAGAACTACTCATACACTCACACAGACACTTAGACACCCACTCACACACCCATTCTTCCACTCTCACATCCACTCACACACCCATATAATCACTCACACATCCACTCACAGACCCACACAGCCACTTGCACACCCACTCACACACTCACATACATATACAGCCACTCACACACCCACTTACAGACCCATGTAGACACTCACAAACAGGCACTTACAAAACCACTCGCACACATACAGCTACTCACACACCCACTCACATACCCATACAACCACTCACCCTCATAACTACTCACAAACCCACTCATACACCCAGACACTTACACACCCATTCAGACCCATGTAGCCACTCACACACCCACTCACATACCCACAAAACCACTCACACACCCAATAACAGACTCATACAGCTACTCACACACCCACTCACTGACCCATACAGTCACTCACACACCCACTCGCACACCCACAAAACCACTCACAGACCCTTACAGCCACTGACACACCACACTCAAAAGTTATAGTTAGGAAATAAAATTTAAAAAACTTAGAAATTCACTGGAAAAAAGGTTACAGGGACATTATATTTAGGAAATAGATTTAAAAAAGCCTTAGAAATTCACTCAAAAAACCAAAGGTAACAGAGATGTTATAGTTAGGAAATAGAATGAAAAAATACTTAGAAATTCACTGAGAAAAAACAGTGTTACAGAGATGCTATAGTTCGGCTCAGATTCCATTCGTATAAAACCAGTGAAATTCAGCAGTTATAGTTAACTGAGTTAACTATAACTTATGCCCACGATGCACTGCTTATGATCTCACATATTGCATCACTCATGTATGGAAAAGAGCTGTTGTAATCCAAGTGTACACATCATTATATATATATATATATATATATATATATATATATATATACGCTCATTTTGCACCGTTTGTTCGGATCACTCTCGGATGGGTGCTATTACCGTGGTGGTGCCCCCACGTAATATTCCAGCTCAAACTCTTTCAATCTCCAAAAAAGAATTACAGCACTCGGGGGGAAAGTTGCACCGGTAGTTTTTATTCCGGAACCACAACAAACGCGTTTCAGAAACTCCTTCTTCAGTGTCTACCATCCGCACTGAGAGGAGCTATTTAAATTACCCTGCATCATGCAGACATAGACATAAAGGATGGACTCTATAGCCTCAACATGAGCGCCATCTTATAATGGTATTCTTACTCGAATTTCATATAATATAACATATCACTGTAACAAATCGCATCACATGTGTATTCACAATTTCATGTAATAATTTAGCCGTGAATCGGCACACTTCACGCTTTATAAGTCTCCAAATAATCGGAAACTCAATCGCAAATAACGCTGCTTTTTAAAAAAAAAATGCATCAGATTAAACGTTCATTTTGCATAAAACCATGAAATACAAGTCATAATGAAATTCTCAATCACGCCGTGAATCGGCATATACCACTCAAGGCACTCAATTAATCTTTACCTTGGTCTCTCATGACCTCTTAATATCTCGCCATGTATTGGCACACCATTACTGTCTATGTCAGAACAACTCATAGCAAATTACTTTCAAAAGTTATGTTTTTAGTAATACACTTACTCTACCAGTGCCAATCTTTTTATAGATTTCCTTTAAAAGGACAAATTTCAGATTCTTTCATTTAAACACTATACTATCTCCCAAGCAGTCTTTAGTTTTGGCGATTAAACAATTGCACACATTCTTTAAAGAGCAGGGATTCTGGAGAGATGGCTTGTTTCTCATACAGCTGCCTCTCACTTCACGTAGAGTAGTCCTTCTCCCCCTCCAACCTTTAGCAACTCAACCATTCAGTGAAGGTTGTTTTTTAATAAAAAGTACGGGAATTGTTTTGATTAAATTAATAAGGCATGGGAATGCGGTTCCCCCATTATCCTGCCCATTTCGACCTCTGAACCAGACAAGATATCACATCCGGGTCAAACTTTGTTCGCATTTCTTCAATGCAACCCCGTCGATTTCTTACCTCCGACCTACACGGGTCATTTATTGCGCTGACAATACTTTGAGATTGTACTGTGTTTCTTTTAAAACACTTCATATGCCCATCATAGTTTCCCCACCCAATCTCTGCCTCTATATGCCTCCTCATTTTAGCTCCTACCATTGTGTGGATTGACCATCAACAGACACCAGCACCAAAAATGGTATATTCTTATATTCCATAGCCACTCTGAATTCCAGGAAACCTGAGGTGTAAGGGTTTGGAGAGAGATGCCCTATAGGATGCTCATAGATCATGCCCTGGTCTAGCTTAAGATGACGTAGCCTAGGCTATTAGAGTGCAGCACCTCACCCTGCATTGCTCTAGTGGAGCTCCAATGCTCTTGGCCCAGACAAATCCATGGGTCATATTCAGGACACATTGATTGAAGATTTCACATTTGGGACACATGGAAGGATGTATGACAATAGCTCCTGACTGCTTCACTCTGAGATTTCAGGATCTTGATCTGCTAGGGGAGAATGCATGAGTGCAGTGCTTCTGTAGGAAAGAAAAGAGTATGAACAGGGACCTTATATGAGAGCACTGGAGCATTTTAAAGTGTGAACGTATGTGTGCAGTGTATCTGTGGGGGGTTATACTAGGGCATGGATAAGTAGAAAGGAAGGCCTTTGGAGGGATTTTTATTGTGTGTGTGACTACCTAATGCTGGCTGTCAGTCTATTCCACAGATTTAAGTTAGTTAGAGAACCAATATGTTTTGTTTCGGTGTGGCATAATTTGTTAACTACTGATGTTGCAAATGCTGAGGAGGTCACCAATATATCAATACTGAGATTGGTGTATGTAGCTATTGTGCTCTACTGGATGTTTGCATATGGCATGTCTATAGCCAACTACATCATACACCTGTTTGATATTAGTTGCAAGCAGTGTTGAAAATGTTTCAATTTTGAACTTGATAGACTGAATTAAACATAACTGAGGCTTGTCCACTCTGCTTAGAGGGCAAGAATTGAATGACCTGATGTATTCTTAACCCATTCATGACCCATTGACATGCACTGTGAAAAAATCGCACTGTCTTAAGCACCAATTCTAGTGCTCTGAGTCGTGCTGTGTTATAAACACCTGGATTATAAACACCTTGAGGGGCATCGGATCAAAGAATACACTTTACAAGAGTAATATGCTACACAAAAAAATACAGAAACACAACATCCTAGAAATAGTTAATACTCTTAGGAAATACAAGATTAAGTAAAACGTGAAATATAAACAGGAAGTAAATCAAAGACATGGAGTACCATAACTCTTTTTACATTTCTTGTTCAGAAATGATCAGTGTTTTTGCCATTATAGTTAAGGACACGAAATTAGGGTCTAATAGGGACACGTTTCAATGTCAGTTTTGAATTACTACCAAGTCAGAGACCCAAAGGGACCTGGCCCACTTAAAGCACTGAGACTGGCGTTAATCTTAGCTAGGCAGGCTCATTGTTGGGTTCTTAACATATCCATACTCCTTCCCTGTGTCCCAAAATATGCGCATGCTTTGTTTATCAGGAAAATGCAGAAGCGTGGTGCTAGTTACTCAAATATCCCAATTAACTGGGCAGGTGCAATCGGGTCCTGGAGAAGCTTTCCTTGTACACGCAGCTAGAAAGAAATGTAGACCTTTCTGTACCTCTTGCAGAGCTTGTCAGTAAATCATACCTTGGGGCATCCAGCACCGCATCGATACAGCCAGCTGCCATGGTTGCTTCCTGTGGAGTCTAGACAGACCTGTGTGTGAGTGTCCCTTCAGTGGCACTAATCGTGTCCAGAAAACATGACCTGCGCAGTATTTGTCCGTGGGTTGTGTATGGGTCGCAGTCCAACTGGATTTCTAATTCATATTGGTGCATTGAACTGAGTACTTTACAACAGGAGGTTCGAAATCTAACCAGAGGCCCCCATATTGTGACATTTGGTGCCCAACCTGGGGTGCTCGGATTTTCTGAATTCATGTGTAGCTTTTGATGACACACTCAAAAAAATAATTATTTCAAACATATGGAAATGCCCTTTGTAATATTAATTTACTCCTTCAGGTTAAACAGGAAACCCCTGCCTACTGTAGGCTTCACACACTTGGCTCTGACAAGGATATTTCCCCATCTGTGGTATCTGCATTTTGGATCTTATGTTAATTGAATCTGTTCTTTAAACATGGCAGCTCCTATTGCAAGAGGATTTAATTACAGGGTAGCAGTTACACAATATCTCAAAGAGAGAGGTTCTCCCTGGTGAGAGGGGTGCAGTAACTTTTGTTGTACAGTATGTGCTGCCTATGACTTTGAAATCTCTTACTCATGGGTGGAGATTAATCCTATAGAAATCAAAAAAATTGAAATTTTCATACATGTAAGGCTGCAGCTGTTCTTCCACAATACCAAGCATAATATTACTTGGAGGTCCTTTTGACCTACCAAGAAGACAAACACTGGTTTGGTGGTCAGTTACCACACACACATCAGATTGGTTCCCCTAAGTAACAATGGGGCCACATGGTCCATATTGGATGGGTATACACCTTTTTCCTAATTCACAAAACCTGCAACTTAGGGAAGTAGTAGCTATACTAAATCAGACAGTAGCCTTATGCAGGAGATTCAGACAGTACATACTACAGAGCATATCCGGCAGAACTGATCCATCAGGACCTGCACAACAGGCTTAGGTTGCTATAAAGGCAACCAATCCAGAGACTATAAATGCTTTTATAGGCAAAGTGCCCATAAAACGTGAGAAAACGTCCTTCTGGATTGCTTGCAAGACCAACAAGTTTGACGTGGCCTATCCTCCTACAACATACCATGATGAGCATTGAATTTTGACTATGTGTCTTACTCCTGTAATGGTGCCACACTTAGAGGAGTGCAACACCTGGGGAAGTACATCTGTGTGTATCTACATTACTTTGCATGGTACGCCCTCATTGGTGGTACTACAGATGTATTAAGACAAGTACAAAATGAGCACAGAGCTGCACCGGCTCTAGATCTAGGAATGAAATTAATGGGAATGTTTTTAATACTTTCCTCAATCATTCTAAGTAACATTCACAGAGAAGTGGTAACTCTGGCCATATGTCAGACATGTGGTTCCTGTTCAAGGGGGTGGTTACAGTTTCAAGGACTGTGGCATAATTAACAAGCATTTATAATGCAATAGGTCTCGCAACAGCGAGTTTTGGAGCTATTGGCATTGTAAATGGCAATGCCTTTTAAAAAATTAAAAGCCATTGTTATTTACAATACCAAAAGCAACACCTATTGCATTGCATAGCGCGTGTCCGTTACTGACCATATCTCGTAAGTAGGGATGGTGCTGTGCAGGTGAGAGCTGCAGGGTACGTAGTTTCAACGTAACAGGGTTAAATACCACCACTGGTGCGGAGTGGGGTGTAGGGTGACCACGTGCACAGAATTATGTAACTTGGTCGGGGAAGGTGGTACCCAAGGTCCACGGCCAGACAAGGCTGGGCCCTTCTCTTGGATTCACGCTCTCATCCCCAAGTAACTATTGTTGATATATCAAAGCATAATGTTGTACAAAACTATTACCTGAGGACATGATGTTTACTTCTCAGAGAAGGGGAGAAAAATACACCTGGATAAACTGTGCTATTTCCTAAAGATGCAATGTAATTGATTTTGCATTTTTGGGGGGAATCAACTAAAGCAAAAGTACAAGTTGGCATCTTGAGAAGATCGAAGAGGAGCTGACAAGTTTCCGAAAGAGCAGCCAGAGCCAGGAACCTCATCACAGTCCATTGTTAAGCAATATTTTTCCATCGCTCTACAATAAAAAAGGTTTCTTTGAATATATATTATGGGGACGCGCACCCGGCAATACCGGCAACACCGGGGGTAGAGCCGAGGCTGGGACTCCAATTCCCAGGCTCCACCTGCACCGCGTCACACTGCCTATGTCCTCTCTGCGCCTGGAGGCTCTTAAGGGTGCTGGAGGCGGAGTGGGTTGTAGGGTGACCACGTGAAATGGTTTCTACCTCCCTCTGTGAAAGAAATGTGTCTGGGCCCTTTGAAACCCCTACTTTTGTCTAAAATACAACGCTTTTTAGCTGAGAGCCCTTGAATGAGGCCTGCAGACCTTTGCTCCAGACTCCTCTCAGATGGGATGAGGAGAGAGTGGCCATTAGACGGAATTTGGCACCCCATCCGCAGGGAGGTGGGTGAGCGATGGCTTTCATCGCCTGGGTTTGTTTGCAGCCCAGACTGCCTTAAAGGTGCCCTGAGAAGGCCAACAACCGGCCCTCTGTAAACAGGGCAATGAAGGTCCATGCTTGACCTGTTCATATGTATGGGGGAGGAGGGGATTTCACCTATTTTAATCACATGGTGGCAGCTACATGTTGCCTGCACTGGCGATACTGGCGTCAAAGACAATTATTTTAAGCACTTGTGTGTGTTTTGAAAGAGCGCCCTAGCTTCTATGTGCTAGGGTGATGCACGGGCGGGAGGCCACAATTTGAAGTGGCACTTTACCTACCTTGTTACATTCCGTTTCTGATTTCAAGGGGAAGTAAGAAACAGTTCGTCTTTTGGTCGTGGCTCCACACAAGTGTTAATATTCACGACTTCAGACTCGCACAGTTAGTGGGAAATGGGTCTGGAGTGCGATAGCAATAATCTGCAGTCTTTTTCACCATTCCTCAAGCGGTAAAGATGTTAACACAGGCTTTGAATACAGTCTGAATTCTGGAGATTTATCGGGGGGGGGGTTAGCGGATATAAATTGCACAATAGTTCCTCAGATGGACAACATATTTAGCAAGAAGGGATGATTTGGGTCCAACACTGAGAGCAGACGTGTCCGTGTTTTGCACCTTTTGGGATCTTAATAAAATGGCAAAGAAAATAACTGGGAGGTGAAAAGTAGCACCAACAGTTGCCACGAGACAGACCTGTGCAGCGGCGTTTAAGTGCTCATAGAAGACAAACAGAGTCTTGTTTACTCCAGCGCCTTCCCTCACTGAGGCGCAGTTTGCCTCTAAGGTACATCATAGGAGGTCCCTCACTGGCTCTTTCTCTGTCTCTTTTGCACACGCACTTTTATCTCACACGCACCTTCCATTATCTCTCTCCCCTCTTATCTATCACACACACTTGTCTCTCTCTCTCACACACACACATACTCGCGCTCTCTTTCGCTCATTGGGTACAAACTGCACGCCAGGTTTCTTTCTTTTTCTCTCCCTCTCACATACACACACTAATTTCTCTGTCCCCCAAGTTTTTTTTTGTGCTGTTTTTTTATATACCGCGATCTCGACCCAAAGGTATTGGAGCTCTTTACATGAGCACCAGTAACATTACACAGGGACACATTCATTTGTGGCAGGCACGGGGAGATTAATCGATTTGCCCAGAATCACAGGATGTTGAGCTGACGCTCAGACTCAAACCTGGTTTCCCAGTTCCAAACTCGGCAACTCTGGCCGTTATGCCACATCCTATCCATGTTGTCCAAAGCCTATTCTTTCTCTCCAAAGCCCCATGACCCCTCTTGGAACCACCTTATATTCTCTTAAAATTCTCTTAAAGCAGAGCGCTTGATCTCTTCCTCTCTGAGGTGCAAGCCACAGGCTCCCTCTCCAATCTCTCTGAAATGCTGGCTCTCTCTGAGGTGCTGAACACACGCTACTTTATTTGGAGCAGGATCCGCCTGCCTCTGAGGTGCAGAGTTCATTTCTGAGGTACAGAGTTCAGTCTCCCACGTTCTACAGCAGGGTCTCTCGATCTCTGACATACAGAGCACTTGATCCCTCTCTAAGTTGCTACATGTCTCTGAGCCTCGGGGCACACCCTTCGTCTCTATACCTTGCAGGGCGCACTCCCCTACTTCGAGGCATAGGATGGAGGCTCCCTCTCTGAGGTGCCCTAAAGGACAAACTTTCTGAGATATAAGCTCCTCCCTGTGGCTCTAGTTGCAGCCTCCCTCTCTGAGGTGCAGGGCTCCGGCTCCCTCCATAAGGTGCAGGACGGAGACTCCTTCTCTGATGTGCATACCTTCGTAGTAGTACAGGCACATGCTCTCTCACACGGGTGCAGACCGTCTATGGGGTGCAGGGCACACGCCCTCTCTCTGAGATGCAGGACGCAGGCTTCTGGCAGTTGCTTCAGGTCAGTTTAAAGCGCCTAAAAGCTCAGACAGTTGTGGGATTGCTGAAGACTGCCTCGTTAACAGCATTTAAATGGATAAGTTGACCCTGCACAACAAGACCCGAGTCTGTCTTTTTTTTTGTTTATAAATCGTGTCTCCTGAATATGGCAACTCGTGTTTAGACTGGCACCATTGAGTCATTTTGAAATTGCACTTGGAGGAGAGTAGGCTGTTTGGAAGACTATATGTGTGTTCGACTCACGGTCTTGCATTTCAACATTCACCAGAGGCCCTTCTCCTCCCACACAGGTTTGAAGTCCCAAGCCTATACGGTAAGACACACACTGCTCGAACGTTCAACGTTCACCTGTGGTCCTTCGCTTGGAATCCTGTTTGCAGTACCCCAGCTCCCACAGTGTGAGGAACAGAGCTCAACATTTCAATATTCTCTAGTGCAGGCCTACCTTTCCTTGGCCCCGGCTGAACTTGCTAGTCACTGCTTTGTGAGTGTCACAGCTCAAAGTTTCAACATTCTCTGATGATGGACTTATTTTCCATCGTTGATGTCTCCGAGCCCATGCAATGTGAGAGCTTAACATTTCAACATTCTCCGACATGGACTTCATTTCCTTGGTTAAAGTCCCAGAGCTCATCATGATGCACGAGTCTCAGAGCTCAACATTTTCTGATGCGCTGGGGAGGCCTTTGTCTCCAGTCGAGGCACGCTCAGCGGTGGAGAGCCGCGCGGGCTCGCACGGGCCTTAGTGTGCAGGGTAGTGCCTGCAGACTTTCTTATCTTTAGGGGGGCCCATCTGTTTCTAATTAGCATGGCCGCGCTAAGGCCATGCTAATTAGAAACAGATGGCCCCCCCTAAAGATAAGAAAGTGCTTCACGACAGCCGTGAAGCAGACGACCCAGTCCGGATGGGCCGTTCAAAAGGGAGAAAGGGCAGTGACCAAAAAGCATCCTTTTCAATGGGAAGCCAGCGTTTAGCATAAACGCTGACACGACCCAATGAAAATGATGGGCGGGGCTTCAAGTCCCCTTCTGAAATCTCCTCTCTCACTATGTCTCGCCGAGCGAGCAGCGCATGCGCTGCAACGCTAGGTGAGACCTAAAAAGCCAGATCGGGATCAGCATATCTGATAGCTGTTCTTCCAGGACTCTTACAGTAGAAGGGCAGAGCGGACTGGACAGCGAGTACCACAGAAATAAATAACTAGATTCAAAAACATGCCCTGCAAACTACGGATACTTCTGTGAAACGGGACTTGGGCAACAGTGCTTATGGACTGTGCAGCAGAAATGACAATAGAGCGCCACACTCTCCAAAAGCTTTTGTTGGTGAATCCGACTAAAGAATTTATTGAAGTTGAAACTCCAGATGGACATCTAAACCCTCCAGGCAGGGTTTATAGTGTAAAAATACAGATTTAGGGGGCTATACCAAGCAAAATTAAAGCAATATTCTGCTAAATTTATCAGATGCCTAAGACCTCATTCTAGCTGAGGGCAAGTGGACTCGTTTTTAAGAGGGATGTGCCTGACGAGAGGAGGTGATAATGTTTGCATCTTGCTCCGTCATACTTGAAGACCTCAGGAAAAAATATGCAAGTGAATGGGCTTTAAAACATGCTCCAGCGCGGTATAAAAATCAAGCAGTGTCGATAAAGAATCAATCCCACATTTCATTCCTCTATGGAGTGAGCCCCAATAATTTTTAAAGCCAGAAGCAAAAAGGCGACATAAAAGCAATTTTAGATCAGCTGCAATATCAAGACATCTTAGCGCCTTGTGGTTCTACAATGAACGCCCTTCTTTTTTCCCGTTTTAGATTATAAAAATGTTAATTCACACACAAGTACAATATGCTGTACAAATGCTTATAGCAGAAGACTCATGACAAATCTGATGTAGAAAAAAATATAAAACAACAATGTGCATTTCCAATGGGCTCTTTTCAGTCAAATGAAATCAAAATACTCTTTATTCGGTTTTATCGATGAAAACCATAAAATAATACATCTCAATACAGTTCATCAATACATAAAAGTTAAAACAAACTATTTAAGAATCAATCGACATTCTCAGTTAAACAGCTTTACTTAAAACCCTGCACCAGTTAAGCAACTTTTGACTATCCTGCAATAGTTTTAAATACAGTAAAGCATGCTCAACTTGGGTAAAGATCATCTTTTCTTAACAGGGCCACTTAAAAGTGCTTGCGTAGTTGTTTACAAAATCTACGGAATAGGTAAAATGAATGGTATCTGTAAGAGAAAGGTAGACACAATGGCAAGGGGCCAACCTTTGGGAAAAGCATGCAGACAATTAATTAAATTTAACCTAAAGCGAGTTATAAAAAGCACTATTTCCTGTTAGGAACAGTAAATATGGTTAAATAAAAATTATAGTTTTCAACAATATAAAGGAATGCACAGTGTGTTAACAAAGTTCATCTGACTCTCTGCTAGCTTTTCTCCATTAGAGGAAGCCATATTTCTTCCAAGCCAAATCTGCCCTGGTAATGGACTCTGATTTATCAAATAACTCACAATGGCCAAGTTTATAAAAAGTGAACTCAATCCATCTTAACCAGGGAATTTCACTGGCTCATTCCAAACCCAAGCAATCTCTAAATATGGCTTGATTTAAGGCAGTCTCTGGTTTTATTCAAACTGATAGCCAAAGCAAGAAAGGACACAGGTGAATCGCATCAGAAAGGTAACCTTGGCCCAAATCTTCATGAACAATAAAGGATGCAACGCTATTGGAAGAGATAAAAAGCATTTAAAAAACAGTTTTCCACCATTTGAAGAAATGGTTTATTTACCTAATCCCATATATCACATCCATAAGTGGCAGTAGCGACACACTTAGCCTGATAGATATTAAGCAATGCGTCAATATGCTTGCTACCCAATCTCGGTCGCAAAGTCCTGGACCGCAGAAATTTATCTTAAAAATAGGTGTTTTGAGTGAGCGGCAATCTGACTAATTATTAGTGGAATCAAACGTAACTCCTAGTTAATAAAAGGGGTTGACATTGCTTATAAAACTGTCCTTAACGAGAAAGGTATGTGACTCTGTTGATCTAGGGCCCACTGTCATATAATATACACATTTTTTAAATTGGTGCTACTGTCAAAAAAGTCCATAGAGGACACAAAGGGGCATATTTACAAGCCCCTATCGTCACCTCACCTTCACTTTCAGTGACGTTGTGATGGCGAAAGGGGCCTCACCTTATTTCCAAGGCAGCGTTAAGCCACGTAACGCTGTAAATAAGGCACCCTTTCACGCTGCATTTAGCGTGAAAGGGGTGGGCAATGGGTGTTGCTGTGGGCGTTCCACCCCAACACCCATTGATTTTGACGCTGCCCCATATTTTTAAGGACAGCGTAAATAGGAGGCAGCACCAAAATTAAAACCAGGAAAAACCTGGTCCTAAATAGGCAAAATAAGGAGAAATGCTTTATTTCTCTTTGTTTTTGCTGTTTCTATGTGTGCTGCCTTGTGCAGCACTCATAGAAACAGCAAAGTGCCTATGATTGTAATGTGCAGGAATGTCTCCCTTCCTGCACATAAACAATCATTTTTAAAAAAATGCAGTTTTGCAACTTTTATGTGTGCTGCATTAAGCAGCACACATAAAAATTACAAAACGGCATTTAAAGATTGTTTATGTGCAGGAAGGGGGACCTTCCTGCACATAAACAATCTTCCCCTCAACACAGCCCCCCTGCACTATGGTGCAAGGGGTGCCCGTGTTGGCGCTAGGCTCCTAAAGATAGCGCCAGTGCAGGGGGAAACGCAGGGCTGCACCATATTCTAGTAAATATGGTGCAGCCCTGCGTTTCTAAAGTGATGAAGCGCTTCGCCACTTTATTGTAAATAAGCCCCTAAGTATCTAATAGGCATTGCTGACCATTGGTGGTCTTCCCAAGTAGCATGTGTCATCGGTGTAAAGCAGCGTCGGGCTAGGACAATTACCACTTGAGGCACATCTTGGCACACCCTTATAAGGGTTTCTTCCAAATGATTGATATAACGTGTATATAAAAACGAGGCGAGAATGCACCCTTGTCTGACCCCATGTTCTACCTTAAAAGAACTTTTGGATTTGCATCTTATTCCGTACCTTGCACAGGCTGACAAATTAAGGTGAAGGTCCCGTAGAAAGCAAACCAAATTAAAATCCACACCCAGACATAACATAATGATAGTTTATTCCTGTAACACTCGATCAAATGCCAAGTTAAGGTCCATAAATGCCAAGTGTAATGAACTCTGCATGGCCACTGTAGATTTATTAATTATTAATTGGAGGTTCAGCAATGGATAGAGAGTACCAAGTCATGGCCTGAAGCCATACTGCAGGTTAGTAAAGATATATTTGTCCCTGGCCCAAGAAGTCAGCATATTCATGACCATGTAACCTATTGCCTACTGAGTCAATTAGGGATGTAGACGAATAGCAGCATGGGTCCTTTTTATTTCTTTTTTTAAACTCGGGCACTATTACTGACTGCGTCCATGATTACAAGGTAGTGTGGGTTACAGCTGCATTGATGGCCAAAGTAAGCAGGTGAACCCAAAGGGAAATAGTCAGTCTGTGCAAGTCAATAGGTACCCCATCAGGACCAGGGGCCTTTTTCTTACACAATGTAATAACGGCTTTGGTTACCTCCTCTAGGAAAAAGGAAAGAATAGGATCTGAAAGGGTCGGAGGCAAATCTGACAAAATAACCACAGGAATTGTGTATCCGTAAATCTTCTTAACTAATTCACTAATGAATTGTGAGAGCACAAAGAAGTGTTATCTTGTTGGCACAAGAAAGGACAATTAACGTTCTTCCATAAAGCTACCTGCTCCCAAGACTCTTCACGTAAGGATATCTTTCTGTGCATCACCACGTTCTTATATCTACCTCTACATGCCGCTACCTCATGCCTATCTTCTTTAAGGCCAATACTACATCTTGACGGGTAGCAGAACAAGCATGATCAAACTACCTGTGTTCCTTTGTCAGATTAACCTGTGCAGGCATGCTCAAAAATCTTTGGACATTAGTACAAATCGGCTCAAAAGGAGCAAGTAGAAGCATCTAAACACATTAAAAAATTTGACAAAGGGATATTTATGAAAAGTGTCTGGTATTACTTTAGTCCAATGTGGCATCTTAGGTTGGTGCTAGTGTAAACCAACCTTGTTGGATGACATGGAGATGGAATGGCAATGAGGTCATAGACCACTGGGGGGATGTACAGGCAGTTCTTCATGAGCAGCTGTCCTGGATGGATGGGACCTTTCATTTAGAGAATAAACTACGGACTTCTATCAACTCTGCACTCATGGATTCATTGATAACCATTGTGTTACACTGGCAACGAGCAGGGAATATTCAAACATTCATGAAGAGGACAGAAAGGTCTCAACATCCTACTTCCTACTCACATCTTTATTTTATTTTTTCGGGAATAATTTTACTTCCCATTCGAAGTTACTTCAAGCGGAGAAGGAAAAAGCATGTGAGGTGTGAGTAATCTGAAGTGCCACTTTAGCAGCCTTCAACTTCGTCCTCCCGACGTGACTGTGTTGTGGACTACTGTTGGAAGAGGACTCCGCATAGTATAAGGACACTGCGGATTTATCGCAAGCGTGATCTCTAATGAGCAATCAGGTGAGCCAATTTTTTTTTTTTTTTTGCAAGTTGTGAGGTCGAGAGCTTTCATCACGTTTACACCTGACTTCAGCGCATTACTAACGGATCTCGAGGTGCGAGATCGAGGGTTCGAGGAAATCACAAGATCTCACCTTGAGGGTGCCGTGACTCGAGCGCGTTCCATCCTGGCGGTTGCAGAGAGCCAAGAAGGGTGACGACAAGCTGATGTGACTTCACTGTGTGCGACACAACACCAAATCCATCTAACTGTGGGAAGTCAGCGTCAGTGCGTACCTTTCAGTGATACGCACACTCAGTGCTGATAAGTCGTCACATACATCTGACGTGAGGTGTACGCCATATTTTAAAAAAAAAACCTCTCTTTATTGGATATATACCCACACGCATTGGTAACAGTGGTTTCGGGAGGTGCGTACAGCAGAAGCCTACTTAACTTGAGTTTACGTTTTTGAGTTTCAATACTATCAGACCGCTCGCATTATCCTCTGCAGCTAGCTCTGGCAATTGTGGAAGTCTTATCTAGTGCTCAGTAGTGACACGTACACTGTGTCTTCAACTTGCGTGTCTTTGATAATCCTTTCAGTGATACGCACACTTTTGACTGCTTAATTTCATTTACTGTTTTTCATAATTTCGGAGTACTCAAGGTGGTCAAGTGCTCAGCAGTGAAACGTGCATGGATTTCTATGCTTGGGGTGTTCTGCACTCTTGTTTTAAATTGCGTGTCAATACTAATTCTTTCAATGACACCCACATTGATTAATTCATTACTTATTAACTTGACAACATAATTTCAGAGGTGTCATTAAGTCTCAGGATTGCAATTGTATATTTTCTAGGTTTCCTCTATTGCGTTTTTACATTCAATCTATTTGTTTTCTTTCTTCTTCTGGTATAGTGTACTTATAGTTATTTCATAGACTCTCTGTTTCTGCGTAACATTGCTAGGAAGGGTGTGGGGTCAACATGCATAATGTCACAGCTTCACCATGTTTTTCAACTACTCCTGGTGATCCACCCATCAGGTGGCAAAAGTGGCGTAAAGTCTCTGAAAGGTATGCAAAAGTATGTGGGGTATCATTGAGTGCTGAAAGGAAAACTGTGCTTCTTTTACATTGTTTAGGTTCAGAAGGGCAAGAAGTCTTTGACCATCTTCCAGAGATTGTAGGGGAGGATTTTAACGAATATGAGGTATGCATTATGAAATTGGATAGGCACTACTTATCCAAAGTAAGTGCCATTTTAGAGCTATATCATTTTGGCTGCAGAAATCAAAAAGAAGAGGAGTCTGTGGAAAATTATGTAACCATGTTAAGGAAGTTAGCTTCCTCCTGTAAGTTTGGGGCGTCAGTTAAAGAAAGAACACAGGATCAATGTATGCTTGGCTGCAACATTGAAAGAGTTAGGGAGGATTTGTGGCAAAAAGACGAACCGTCTTTAGATGAGGTACTTGCAATTGCCAAGCAAATTGAACATTCTCTCAAGTGTGTGGAAGTCATTAAAAAAAGATGAGGTGAAGAGTGAGACTGTACACTTGGTCGCTTTAAAGGATAAAGACAAAAGAAAAGAGGTGAATGAGAAAAACTGGGGAAAAAACCTTCTTTTCAACCTAAGTGCTATAGATGTGGGAAAATTGGGCATCTGGCCAATGATGCTAATTGTCCAGCGAGTCAAACAGTGTGTAATCACTGTAAGAAAAGGGGACATTTTGCTGCTGTCTGTAAAGCAAAAAGTGTAAGGAAAAAATTCAATGAAATCAGTGAAGGGTGTGTTGATGACAGTGATGTGGAGAAGGATTTTGATTGTGGACGAATTGTGTTGCAAGTGACAGGAGGCAGTACAAGTAGCCCGTTGGATGAAATAATGGTGGAGGGTGAAAGAACAAAAGTATTATTTGATTCAGGTGCAAAAATTACCATATTGTCCAAGGAATTCTATTTGAACAAGTTGAAGGGGAAAGTCAAAGTGTTGAAACCAGACATTAGAACATGTGCGTATGGTGGTGAACCGATAAAACTCTTTAGGTATTTCTGGGGTTTGCTAGAATACAAAGAAAGGTATACTAATGCAGAAGTTTGTGTCGCTAAAAAGAGACAAAATTCTGAGCTGGTTTCACCAGAGAGACTTGGGAATAATGCTGGATCCTAACAGTGATCATTTTCAAGTAAAGGAGTTGGATGTGCAGAATAGCTCTGGTGGGACATTTGTACAAAGTCTTGAAAGTAAGTTTCTTTGAGTCTCTAGGGAGGAACTTGGATGTCTCAGGGACTTTGTTCATCACATAAGGTTGATTGACGTGACCAAACAATTTTCTCGAAAGGTACGTACTGTACCGGTAGCTGTGAGAGATGAGATGAAAGCTGAATTAGAAAAGTTGCAGCTGGATGGAGTCATTGAAGAGGTGGAAGGTACTCAGAGGTTGGCTCAGGTGGTCGCTGCTCATAAGCCTAATGGGAGCATGCGTCTATGTGTGGATTTGAGGGAGTTAAACAGGCACATACTAGTGGATAAATACCCTTTGCCAAAAATCTCGGACATGCTAATATTGTTACAAGGGGCAAGAGTATTTTCTAGTATAGATCTTAAGTCCGCGTACCATCAGATAAGACTTGATGAGGCATCCAAGGATCTCACAGCCTTCATCATGCCTTTTGGGGCATTTAGATTTGTGAGGTTACCTTTCGGATTGGTGTCAGCGGCCTCTCTTTTCAGAGGGCCTTGAAAAAAGTATTGAAAGGACTCGAGGGTGTGAGGATATATCAAGATGATGATTTGGTTTTGGGAAGGACAATGAGGAACATGATGTCAGGGTGGAACATGTTTTAAAGAAGTTGGACAAATATAATCTCACCAGTCGATTAGGAAAATGCAAATTTAGAAAGAACTCTATTGACTACTTAGGCCACACCATCACTGGGGAAGGCATAATGCCTAAAAAAGATTTGGTTGACACCATACGGAACTTGAAGTCTCCATGCAATAGAGATGAATTGACAACATTTCTGGGGATGGCAGAGTATTACAACCAATTGTTTAAAGGTTTCGCTGGGATGTGTGTGAACATGAGAGCCCTACTCAGGAAAGGGGCTGAGTTTGTCTGGACTGAGGCATGTGAAACACAATTCAAGCAGGTGGGAGACGAATTGAATAAAGCTCCCAAGTTACGGAATTTTGATCCTAAGAGAAAATCAGTGCCAATCACTGACGCCAGTATGAAGGGTTTGGGCGCTGTTCTGCAACAGGAATTTGGTGATTCTGAGAAAGTGATTTTGTTTCTCTTACGCGGTCTTCATGGTGCGGAGTTACGATACTCAGTCATTCAGAGAAAAGCACTTGCGGCGCACTGGACCACAAATAAATTTAAGAATCTGTTGTGGGGTAGCAAATTTGAAGTCCGCACAGACCATAAACCATTGTGTGAGATATTTTTTTAAAAAGGTATTAATGCGGTATCCAGCAGGATTACAAAATGGGTGGTGGCCTTACAATAATATGACTTTGAGATAAGGTATTTACCAGGAATAAGGAATAAAGTAGCTGACACACTCTTGAGGTTGGTGGAGGTGAGTGAGGAAGACCGGTTGATCAGCTGTGAAGAGGACAAGGAAGCAGTTTGTGAAATCAATCAATCAATCAATCAATCACAGAATTTGTAGAGCGCACTACTTACCCGCGAGGGTCTCAAGGTGCTGGGGAGAGGGAAGGGGGGGGTGCTGCTACTGGTTCAACAGCCAGGTCTTGAGTAGCCTCCTGAAGGTCAGCAGGTCTTGGGTCTGTCGTAGGCTTAGTGGAAGGGTGTTCCAGGTCTTGGCAGCGAGGTGTCTGCCGCCGGTGGTTGTTCTTCGAATGCGAGGGACGGTGGCGAGGGAGAGGTTAGCGGAGCGGAGCTGGCGGTTGGGGACGTAGAAGGAGAGTCGTCTGTTGAGGTAGGCTGGGCCAGTTTTGTGGAGTGCCTTGTGTGCGTGGATGAGGAGTTTGAAGGTGATCCTCCTGTCGACGGGGAGCCAGTGCAGGTTCCTCAAGTGGGGGGTGATGTGGCTGTGGCGTGGTACGTCGAGGATCAGGCGTGCAGAGGCGTTTTGTATGCGTTGCAGTCGCTTGATGAGCTTGGCCGGGGCTCCCGCATAGAGGGCGTTCCCATAGTCAAGTCTGCTACTGACGAGGGCCTGGGTGACTGTTCTTCTTGTGTCTGTCGGGATCCACCTGAAATAGAGAGTAGTGGTCTCACAGAGTGTGCATGGCGGGATGCCTGTCTGCAGGACAAGGAGATGCAAGATGTACAGGTTTTCTTGAGGGAAGGTTGGCCTTCAAGGATAAAGGGTGCTTCTGAGAAGTTTTGGCATGTTAAGCATGAGTTGTCAGTGTCTAAAGGAATGTTGTTCAGGGGAACGAGACGTTCCACCAGTCACACTGAGGAAGGACCTTGTTGGATTGGCACATGCTGGTCACCAAGGGATGTCCAAAACTAAAGAGAGGCTCAGATTGACATATTGGTGGCCAGACATGGACACCCAGGTCGAAAGGGAATGTGCTCAGTGTGCGATGAGTGAGAAAACTGCAAAACCCCAGGTACAACCCATGGTGATTAGAGCACGTCCTACCAAACCATAACAAGAGGTGGCTTTGGGCATTTTGGGCCCAATACATGTAGGTGGTGGTGAATCATATACGATGGTGCTCATTGACATGTTTTCGAGGTGGCTGGAGATGAAAATCTCCACCGGAATTGAGACTAAGCATGTGGTAAGTTTTTTTAAACAGTTCTTTGGGAGAGAAGGCATACCAAATGTGTTGTTAACAGACAATGGGGTGCAGTTGGTATTAGTAGAAATGGTGCAGTTTTAAAAAAAATGTGGGGTGAGGCACAAGAAATGCTCTTTATATCACCCAGAAACAAATGGCATGGTCGAGAGGTTTAACCGCGTATTAAAAGAGATGGTTGCCATTTCAAAAACAAATGGTTTAAATTGGAGAGAGGAGGTCAACAAGAAGGTTGAGGCGTACAGAGTTTCTCCACATGCAGTTACAGGGAGGTCTCCTTTTGAACTGTTTAATGGAACATGGTGTCGGGATCAGGACAAGTAGGAGGTGATGGTAGTTGGAAACTCAAAGAGATGAGGAAGATAAAAGCTCGCAAAAAGAATTTTGATGCTAGGAAATGTGTGAAGGTAACAGAAGTCAAGGTGGGAGATGTGGTCTTGATTAAAAACCCTACGGGAGAGGAGGGTCAGCTGTTTTTCACAAACCCATGAGGGTTGTGAAGGTCTTGTTGAATGCTGTTAAGACAGAAGACTCCTGCATATGGAACCTTAATAGGGTTGTGGTTCTCAATGAGAGGGTTGTCAAAAAGGCTGCACAAGAGACAGACGTTGGTGCATAAAGCGTGCCAGCTTCGGACTGTCTTGTGAGGAAATCTACCAGAGAAGGAAAGACACCTGTTTACTTAAGAGACTATTGCATGGAATGAACTCACTTGCAGTGTGTTGTTTTCTAAACTAATTTCAGTGAGATATCTAGTGCTTGTACATAGTTTTATTTCTTGTTTGTGTTTGAGGAAGGGAGGTGTGTGGCCTCTTAGGTTGGTGCTAGTGTAAACCAACCTTGTTGAATGCCATGGAGATGGAATGGCAATGAGGTCATAGACCACTGGGGGGATGTACAGGCAGTTCTTCATGAGCAGCTGTCCTGGATGGACGGGATCTTTCATTTAGAGAATGAACTATGGACTTCTATCAACTCTGCACTCTTGGATTCATTGATAACCACCTGGTTACATCCATTTTAACCTACAACCCTGATCACAAATCTTCTCTATTCAGGCATTGCAGATGGCGATGATGGTTAATGTTCCCACATGTTAGTGAGATAGAAATGGGATTATGGTTGCTAGAAATACTCCAGGTAACTTTACAATCATCAACCAATTTGCAGAGTGAAGTGGAAATAAAGATGTAATCAATATTGAAAGATGAGCACATCCTAATAAATGTCTGTGGAACTGGTGTTAAAACATATTTAGCACCCACATTTATTGTGATTGAGAGGATAAGGTCATTGAATAAAGTGTTCATATATTCTTCCTTGTGGAGTGTTTAAAATGTAGGTCACTGTTTGAGGCACCCAATAAATGACTGTCATAACATGAACAATTGCTGTTACAAAGGTGAAGTTTAAAATCTCCCAATACTACCAAAAAGATGTTGTTAGAAACTTGCACCTTATAAGAGTCCAAGAAATCTAGCTATTACAATTGTTAACACTTCTTCAGGTTGCACATACATAGTTTTCAATGAGGGACAGACAGTTCCTATTACTTACAAATCACATTTGTATTCCGCAGCTGAAGCACGCTTCCCTCCCATAGAGAAAATTCCCACTACAGTGCAGATGGCTATTATGAAAGAGCGCTCGTTGGTGCAGGGGAAACTAATAATTATAGCCTCTCCTATTCCTTTACTACAAGCAGTGACAAAAGCAATTATTCCTAATGCTCGCCTTCTACACCTTCAATGGGTGCAGTAGGCTGCGTCTTTAAGAACAGTTGAAGTAAAGTTTTAGTACAACCTGACTCTCCCCTTACAAATATTTCTACAATGCACACAAAACATACCACAAACTCCTAATATCCTACCCATCAAAAACTATAAGACCATCTTCTGTACAGATGACCCTTCACAGCCTGCAGTTGGTACTAAACAATAATACCCTGCGGCTTGCGCTGCAATACAGGGAATTTTGGAAAATGGCAAATTCAAACCACTGTAGACACACTCCAAAACACTCAAAAACCAACATTTGTTCCTTGTTGCTTGCACTACAGAAGGCTGATCCATCAGCTCCCACACTAATAGTGTTAGTCATCCTTCACTGTGCATGGGTACAATGTCAACTTAGCACATTGGTAGGTGAATGGAATCAGAGATTCAAAAGGGAAAATGGTAAAACATAAAGAGCTCTGGAGAAAAGTGGATATCTTCCAAAACAAGCTTCCTTTGGTCCATGTTAAATATACCATGACCCCTAAAAGTGAGGGAATTAATGTTTATGGGAACTGTGCAGCTGACTTAGCCACAAAGGTAACCGTTCATACTTTTAAAGTAGTAATAGTAATCAGATCACAGACCAAGATAGAGACTGAGATATTGGCAGTGATACAAGCAACAGTTAAGTGTGAAAGGTTTTCTTATGGCACTTCCTACAAATAGTCCTGCACCGTTAATCAAGATAACACTCTGATGGTTTCCTTACCCAGAGTGGGAGAAAGACAACTACCTAATGAGCAGGTTAGATTAGGTCTAACGGAAGCTGTGTATGAAGGGTTGGCATCTCTCCATGTTGGCATAAGTGTTACAGTGGCTATGCTTCAGCAAATATGCTAGTGGCTTTATCTGCCCAAACAAACTAGCAACTATGTGCATCAATGTAATATCTACCAACAAATGAAACATTCTACTGCTTCAGGACCATTGCAGACTCCTCTTACTATCTCCAGTTGCCTGTTCAGGGTGATTTTCCTCTATCATATTGGGGCAACTAGTCCAGTAAAGCATTGTAAGTATGTATAATTTGATGTTGATTCATGCTTCTGATTCCTTTGGGTTTTGCCGCAAAGGAATGCTGAAGCTCAAGCGGTCATAAAAGACTTATAGTGCTTAGTAGCAATGGGTGCAAATCATACTAATGGTCTTGCATTTGCTGCAAAGGCATTCAGGCATGCTATGTCTGCTCTGGGAGTATGTCTGCATTACTCACACTGGTTTAGTGCAGAGACCAATGGGTTATTAGAGTGCGCCAAGGCTTGACTGCTAGGGTAATAAGTAAAGGACCAAGTTGGCTACATAATCTGTATTGAGTTTGAAGAGTACTAAATAATTTGCCTAGAGGAGTATTCGGTGGTCCCATTTCACATGAAATACTCTTTGGAGTATCTATATATGTGCCCGGTCTTGACAGCCCTAGCAAAGTGGCCGTAGAAAAAGAATTTGATCTGGGCAAATGTTTGAATGTCTTGTAGATTGTCCAAGAGGTCCAAAGTAAATTTATCTAATTTGAAGCATTCCGACACTGTCATTGGCAAAGATAAGGTTCTATTACATATCTTAGGGGTATACCCTGTCTACAGGTCTTGCCCCCCCCTAACTCTATAATACAAGGACTTAGTTCAATGTGCTATGTATGAGGAAGATGGGTCTCTTTTACTGCAGACATGTACTCTGTCCCATTTCATGGGGGGGGGGAAGTGCTTTCTGGTAAATGAAACAGTCCTTTTCTCCGGGACACCGTGCATTCCGGAAACACCCTTTTCGTACCTAGAACGTCTCACTCAAGCTTCTGTACTAATAATGACACAATGTATGGTTTATTATAGTATTCTATGAATTAGTATGTGGGCTGTAACCACAAAACACATCAAGCAGATTGCTATCATTATGTTTGCTATGAGGAGGTAAACAACAAACATTACAACCATGTTTCCCAACAATATGTTTCTGACTCCTACACTCTATTATTAGCACTGCACTGAGATCAGCGGTTCCCAATCTGTGTGTTGTGGCACCCCGGCGCACCATCAAAACTAGCCAGGGGTGCCGCGAACAGATGTGCACCAAGCATTCAGTTTGAAAACTAAGGGGCCTATTAGGATGGCGGGCAGACTTTAGTCCGCTCGCCACCCTAGCGGTAACGGGACCAGCCGCCAGACATGCGGCGGTCCCGCCACCCTAATTATGATGCGACCGCCACTGCGGCGGTCGCATCTGACGATTCAACATTGCGGCGGGTGCTGCTGGCTGCAGCACCCGCCGCAATGGTGAAATGGCATGTTGTGCATTTCCATGCACAACGTGGCAGGCACCGCGCAGTGCCTGCCACCTTGTACATGGACATGCAGGGGGGTACCATAGGTACCCCCCCAAGTGCACCACCCCAACCTGCCGGGGGCCCGCAACGGGCCCCCAAAGCAAATCCCCGCCAGCCTTTCCATGGCGCCGCCATGGAAAGGCCTTCAAAACCTCACATCCTAATATGGCTGGCGGTGCCTGCTAGGCACCGCCACCATATTTGGGCCCTACTCGCTCCGGCCGGCAATCGTAACGATTGCCGACCGGCGAAAGCGGCGGACGCACTTTGCGTCCGTCGAATACCCACCGCCATCGTAATATGGCGGTGGGTAATTCACGTTATGATGGCGTAACGGTCGCTGAACGTTACGCCATCGTAATGACCCCTAAGGCTTCCAAATTGAAGACTAACCAAAATTGAAAGATGACTCAGTGCACCGGTACGGTTGTGGCCATCTTAGAATTATGGATTTTCTTTGACAGCAAAATGTGTAAAATGCTAATACATGCATGATTATTTAATCACTTTGAAGAGGAAGTGCACGCATCCCATCACGTGTCATGAAACATTATTTAATTACATACATTTTGCACAGTTATCTTCACCTTTAATGCTGCCATTCCAGACCCTTTTAAGTCATAATTGCAAAGGATGGGTATTTATGTCTTTTTAGAGTCTACTAAAAACAAAACGAGGTTGGGCAAATAGCAAACTAGTTCCAGTAGGAACTGTGCATGTTTTGGGCTTCTTTTTTAGGTGGATTGGGCTTGCATAGATTTTCAGGCCTGGCAACACCGCTGGGTGCTCCAAGCCCCGGATTTGCTTGCTGTAAATATGGACAGAGAACGCCTGTTAAAGGATCTATAACGAACTGTCCAGTTAAATTTTGGACAGATGGTCACTCTGGTATGTGTTAATTCATATTCATAGTTGGGAGGTGGTGTGTTGTGGGGTTGGAGAAAATTGAGCAAAAATGGGTAGAGAAAGAGTACTTGAATACCATGGGGTGGGGCTAAATGTTGCAGTTTTATAGATAGCAATAGTGCTTGGTCGAATGTGCTGTATGGGAGCTTGCAAATTCGGTATGTAGAGGCGTAGTTACCTGAGATGAGGAAAATGGTATTACATGGAGGCCGGGTAGCAGATCAGCATCTTGGTGGGGATCGGGCTACGACAAATTCTAAGAGGTTTTGTACAGGGAGGTGGGTGTTGGGGGGGCTATGAAAAGAAGTGGTTGGGGGCTTGAGGTATGAAGAGAGTCCCTCCCTATGCCCCCCGTTGCTGTTCTCACCCTGTAAACCCGTTCATATGATCGAAGTGATATTTAGCCTTGTTTGTTCCGAATGGAATCCACACTGTATCATGATGTAATCACTGGTTTTACAATTATGTTTATTCTCCATCGTGTGCTTTCTTCTGGATTGCCCCACAAAGCCTCTAAATTGAGCATTTTCTGGTGTTATGTATAACACGTCAGTTTTTTGCACTTTATCTTTTTTTTTCTTTTTTGCAAGATGGAGACAATTTGTTGCTTGAGGATCACATCAGAGGTGTTACCTTGCGAATGGGTGATGCAGGGACGCTTTACATTGATACGTTGCTGTGGCCAGGGTGGTCCAGTTTGTGCTAAGGATTATGGAAGTGTGCCTGGTCTTCTATATGATTCTGTAAGCAATTATTTGGTTTTGGCGTACCCAGTTTCCTTCCACACACTTGCTTGAGTTATGGTACTTTTGTGTTCATTTTTAGTGACACCGGTATGGCCATTCTCATACTTGGGTTTTTCATCTCAGACTGGTGACTGGCTTTGGGATGTGCTGTTAACTGTGTCTTTTAGTTTTCCATATCTGAGTCCAGTAGAAACTCCTTAATCATGTGGGTATCTGCTTCTCCATATGTGAGAAGACCTTCTGCACATTCCAGTATCATCGGAGTGAAGTAAGCAATGACTGACTGTGCCAAAATGTATCATGCTGTTGAGCATGGGCAACGAGCGTCAGACAGCTGTGTAGTGCCCATTCTCTTGTTGCTGTAATAATTGTTGTTACTCCCTGCGCAACATTGTAATCTGGATCTACAAGCGGCGGCTCTCTTAAGTGGCCCTAGTGGCAGAACACTTGTTTTCTATAAGGAAAACAAAAAGGTGGTGGGTTGAAGGTTTAAGTTAATCTCAGCTTCTGGTAGTTACTTAATGTTGAATTCCAATCTACCATGTTGCCTACGCAAACAGTCCTGGATTAAAGCAGGGGTGTCTGTTGGTGCCGTTGCTATTCTCGCCTTACATTTATGATCTGCCCCACAAAACAGGATTGGCAAGGGATGTGTCCCCTAAAATTGGCTTTGTGGATGTATGTTGCTTCTTATTTGTTGATGATGTAGTCCTGTTGGATTTAACACCAATAGGACTCCAAAGATGTCTCAGTACCTTGGAAGAATAAGCTGCGGAGCATTTTTTGAAATAAACATATCAAAAAGTAAAGTCCTGACTTTTAGTAAGACGGGTGCTAGAATCAGGCAGAATGTTAACAGGTGGTTGGGGAGAGATAAAATAGAAAACGTGCAATTTTACCCTTCTTTGGGAAAGATTTTCTCTAGCAATTGTGATAGAGATCTTATAAACTATTGTACAAGTAAGGCACTCTCCTAAGCTTCTGGTGCTAACAGATTGCATAAAAGCTGCGGGAAAAGACACTTTGCACATGCTCTATCAGTTTACAAATGCAAAAACAACAGTTGATGGACAGAATGCAGAACAATGTCATACATTCACCCCAGTACAGAGATCTGGGCCTAAATCCATCGTTTTTTTGCTCACCATGCCATTCCAGTTTGGACCCAGCCATATGCAAATCAGTCTTGACCCTGTGCCTCATGGGAACAGTTCAGCCCGAACTGCCAAGCCATCATCCCCTTTGGTATCGTTTTGTTCGCCCTAAGTTGGCAGGGTATGCCCAGACGTGGGTCCCTTGCTCATTTTGCCACTGGATTCAAGATAGCCTGGCTGATGAGGGTTTTGAACCCGAAACCGGTCCCAGGATGCTTGTTTCCGGTCCAGGGAAGACATGGCTTGGCAGTTCGGCGCTGGACTGTTCCCATGAGGCACAGGGTCAGACTGATTTGCATATGGCCATGTCTGAACTGGGGTGGTGGAGTGAGCTAAAGAATGATGATGGATTAAACCCAGATCAGTTGACTGGGGGTGAGTGTTTGATTTGCTCTAACGCTCCGTCCATCATCCCCTTTGGTATCGTTTTGTTCGCCCTAAGTTGGCAGGGTATGCCCAGACGTGGGTCCCTTGCTCACTTTGCCACTGGATTCAAGATAGCCTGGCTGATGAGGGTTTTGAACCCGAAACCGGTCCCAGGATGCTTGTTTCCGGTCCAGGGAAGACATGGCTTGGCAGTTCGGCGCTGGACTGTTCCCATGAGGCACAGGGTCAGACTGATTTGCATATGGCCATGTCTGAACTGGGGTGGTGGAGTGAGCTAAAGAATGATGATGGATTAAACCAAGATCAGTTGACTGGGGGTGAGTGTTTGATTTGCTCTAACGCTCCGTCCATCATCCCCTTTGGTATCGTTTTGTTCGCCCTATGTTGGCAGGGTATGCTCAGACGTGGGTCCCTTGCTCACTTTGCCACTGGATTCAAGATAGCCTGGCTGATGAGGGTTTTGAACCCGAAACCGGTCCCAGGATGCTTGTTTCCGGTCCAGGGAAGACATGGCTTGGCAGTTCGGTGCTGGACTGTTCCCATGAGGCACAGGGTCAGACTGATTTGCATATGGCCATGTCTGAACTGGGGTGGTGGAGTGAGCTAAAGAATGATGATGGATTAAACCCAGATCAGTTGACTGGGGGTGAGTGTTTGATTTGCTCTAACGCTCCGTCCATCATCCCCTTTGGTATCGTTTTGTTCGCCCTAAGTTGGCAGGGTATGCCCAGACGTGGGTCCCTTGCTCACTTTGCCACTGGATTCAAGATAGCCTGGCTGATGAGGGTTTTGAACCCGAAACCGGTCCCAGGATGCTTGTTTCCGGTCCAGGGAAGACATGGCTTGGCAGTTCGGCGCTGGACTGTTCCCATGAGGCACAGGGTCAGACTGATTTGCATATGGACATGTCTGAACTGGGGTGGTGGAGTGAGCTAAAGAATGATGATGGATTAAACCCAGATCAGTTGACTGGGGGTGAGTGTTTGATTTGCTCTAACGCTCCGTCCATTATCCCCTTTGGTATCGTTTTGTTCGCCCTAAGTTGGCAGGGTATGCCCAGACGTGGGTCCCTTGCTCACTTTGCCACTGGATTCAAGATAGCCTGGCTGATGAGGGTTTTGAACCCGAAACCGGTCCCAGGATGCTTGTTTCCGGTCCAGGGAAGACATGGCTTGGCAGTTCGGTGCTGGACTGTTCCCATGAGGCACAGGGTCAGACTGATTTGCATCTGGCCATGTCTGAACTGGGGTGGTGGAGTGAGCTAAAGAATGATGATGGATTAAACCCAGATCAGTTGACTGGGGGTGAGTGTTTGATTTGCTCTAACGCTCCGTCCATCATCCCCTTTGGTATCGTTTTTTTCTATCAGTTTACAAGGCAAACATTTCCCCAACATTAAGTTATGCTTGTGAAGTGATGGACATGAAGCATTGGGCCTTTTCCGAAATAGTGGAGGGGCATATTTGGCGTCAAATTTGTGATTTGAATTCTCTGGTTTCCTCTTATGTTATTCGAATTGAGTTTGGGCTACCTTCCACTGCTGCACTCGCTCTGACAGCAGTTTTGCTCAGAAGGGAAAAGGGGTCAATTAGAGTCGCGTTAAGGCACATCATTTTCACCCTCCAGAGAGAGAATAGTGCATTTTTTCCTTCCTTTATAAAAGCTAATAAAATCTTTAAGATTGTTCAAATTGGGGATCTTCCACTGCCAAATTCCCTTTTAAAAAGTTTTTAAAAAAAAATACTTGTACAAAGTAAGCATGAAAAGGGATCTTTTGATTTGTACGCAGTACATGAGAAATATGGTTGTTCAGGCAAGTTGCTTATGGAAAAAGCCTCAGCCTTACCTTATCTGGAACCTTTCTCATGGAGTGCGCAGACTTATTTTGCTTTTAAGGCTAAATTTACTCCCTCTGCGTGTGATCACAGTAATATGGGAAGGCATTCCCAAGGAAGAGTGACTTTGTGAATTTTATACACTTGTACAGGATTTAAATCATGTGGTCATCATGTGCCCTTATTTGCACTCTGTACGTCGCCACTTTTTCAGACCGATCTTTTGAAAATATAATGTACAATCGGCAGTTGAGGCTCGTCAATGTTTGTTTACCCCCCATTTAGATGGTTTGTGCGCAAATTTTAAATTTTTTAATGCTTCTTTAATGTGTATTAATCTCTTCTTTGTAACTGTTAGCTGCAATTATGTTTGTGTAAATGTATGTCTGTATTAGCACTCCTAAAGTGTATCGTTGTGAATTTTGCTGTATTCATGCATGAAATTCAAATCACATCGTTTTTTTGGCCTACTTGCGCATTGCACGTCTCCACTTTTTAAAATCGTTCCTTATATATTGTTGTTGTAACTATGACTGTGTAAATGTATGTTTATATTTGTGTTTTTGCTCTTTCTGTGTGGACCCTCATCAGAGATACAAAACATAAATAAATAAATGTAAAAAAAAAAATGTGTACCAGATGATCCTCAGCTGTATATATATGACATCTTAGCCAGACTCATGTTTATATTCTGCTGATAAACTAATGAGAAAACAATTTTCTTCAATCTGAATGTGCCTTCGTGTCACAAAAACAAGTAAATATCTCACTTAATGCTGAAAGAGGGGAATAACTAAAGTCAGGCTAACACTAAATGCATTTGAAAATTTAAAAAAACTAATGCACTCCTCCGCTTGCGGAACTCCACGTGGAACTCCTCCCAGGCCTCCTCATTGGGGACCCTTTGAGAGGTTACTTACTCTCTCCAATAATAGGCGTAGACTAAAATAGAGCTCAGTTGTGGGTTCCCTGGCAGTAATAAAGGAGGTTTATGGCATAGTGGCTGCTAGGGTTCATTAGATCTATTCATAACGTTTTGTTTACATCCCTGAGGAATATTTTTTTGTGAAGTCAAAAGCACGTGAGGAAAAAAAGGCCTTGGAATCATAGTATAACAAGTCTTGTACATTATCAAGACACTTGTTATCTAACGCTATACAAGACCAGGATAGACTACTGATCCCAGAAGCAAGGCAGGCTTACAAGGCCACTGTTGCTCATGCTAAGAGAGAATGGGTCCATAATAATTGGGCATTCATGCTCCATGCCATCAAGGAAAGTGACCTTCGCTCCTTTTGGCAGATCCTAGCCAATGGGGTATCAAATAATTCATCCCCTATGGACAACAACATCTTGGCAGCTGATTGGATCACCCATTTCTCTGAGCTTTATTCTCCCATTACAAATCCTTTAGAGAGCGCCTCAGCCGGCTGTGACCTGGCAAGTGTCGGGTTAGTCGGCCCTCAACTAGATCCCTCCGGTTATGCTGTTAACTTTATAACCAGCTCAGAGGTCGGGACCGCCCTTGATTGGAGTATTCCAAACAAAGCTCCAGGGTTGGATAAAATCCCAGGGGATCTTTTCAGGGCTGAAAAGGACATTTGTTGTCTGTACTTAGTTTTGTTTTTTAATGATATCTTGACAGGTGCACCAATGCCGCTCACTTGGGCAGGGGATGAAATAATTCCGATTTTTAAGAAGGGATGCAGGTCCCTCCCTTCAAATTACAGGTCGATAAGCCTTTTGGATAGCACGCAGAAAACTTTCAATAGAGTTATTCTGGGTAGGTTGCGTGACTGGCTTACAGACACTGCTATACTGACACCTTTACAAGCTGGCTTTAGGGATGGTATAAGTACCAGTGTTCCATCTCCAATTATTGTATTGGAAATACATCACATTGGGGTTAGCCGCTTATATGTGACTTTCGTTGACTTCTGATCCTCCTTCGACCTAGTTTCTAGGGATGTCCTCTGGAAGGTGTTGGAAGAGATGGGTGTTCCGAAGTATCTTTTGAATTTCCTTATTAGGTTACATACTGGCAATTTCGCTCAGGTTTGCTGCGGGTCTCAAGGCAGAGTAATGGATGCTATTCCTGTTGAACGGAGAGTCCGACAGAGGTGCGTTCTTGCCCCAACCTTATTTCTTTAATTTATTGATGGTCTGGTAATGTTCATAGAGAGTTGTGAGAATGACACACCGAGTCCTGCTGATGTCAGGATCCCAGTCCTTCTGTTTGTGGACGATGCCCTCCTGATCTCTAGAAATCCTATGTGGCCACAAAATCTCTTGGATCTGTTTGGTTTCAAGAGGACAACATTGGTAAAACCAAGTCTATGTTTTCTAATCCCTGTTCATCTTCCAGGCCCAGTCCTGCACTCCATGGAGTACCTTTGGAGTTAGTCTCAATCTTTGATTATTTAGGGGTCACACTTACCGAACACTCTGACTGGACTCCACATACTGTGAAGTGCAGGTTAAAGCTTGAACAGTACTCTGGGGGATTATAAGGTCTCAGAAGGATTCTCAATTTCGCCCCACTGCTCCAGCTCGTCAAATGTATATTATGCAAGACCTGAGGGCCGCATTGTACTGTGCAGAACTACGGGGCCACAAAGAAAGCAGTCAATTTGAGAAAGTAGAAAATCGCTATTTGCGTTCATTGACCAATCTTCCTGCTAGCACCCCGCTTACACCCCTCCACTTTGAATTGGAAGTGAGAGTGATTAGTGCAAAAACAGCTCTCAGACCCCTTCTTTACTGGCGTAGGCTCTAGGTGACCCCTGAGCTTCTCCCTTATTGGCAGCTGTAAGGGGATGTTCTTAGGTTACCTGGTGCTTCAAAAATACTATGGGTTAGGTTCATCAATCATTCCTTTACCCATTTAGGTTGTGAGACGTTTTGGTCTACTCCTTCAGATCTTATTGGGTTTTCTAAGGCTGCTTTAAAGGTTCTATTCTGGCAGTGTAAGCTATCCCTTCTTATTGGGCAATCAAGAGCAGGCTCCCTAGCTTCTGCATTCCTTGATTTTAAAGCAGATTTTAACTTGGAAGCCTTCCTTGATCAAGTAGAGCCTCCCCAAGCTAAGACACTTTCTTTAAAATTTCAATTTGGGACCTTGTAACTCCGCACTTTTACTTCCAAATGGCACCATGTAACTGGGGAGTTGGATGCTGGTTCTGGAATCTGTATCGGTTCCTAAAGCTCCTAACCGTTGGCTCCCCAAATTGGGTGAACTACTTCATGAAATGATTCCTGATAAACTAGTATTTGGCCAACTTACAGACCACCCATTCCAGTTCTTGGGATAGAAGGCACACAAATTGTAATCCTGCCTGCACTGCCTGGTTCAAAGCAAAACAGAAAGATATCCATCAATCACATTAAAAAGCATTACTTGGACGATTTTGTTCTGCAGACCCTCCTTGACATCAAAGTACCTTTAAAGTAGAACCTTACTGCCTTTCAGTGGTCTGGAGGAGCTAACCCAAGAAGAGAGCAATCATACTGACATCTCATGCCCCAATCAGGGACTCTAGAGCCTACTATGTCTATAGCTTTACACTAAGTGCCAGCTTCCGTGAAGGAGCTTGATGCTGTGATTTTAACAATCACAACAGTTTCGACTACTGCTATGGTTTATTATGGCCCACCAACTAAGTCAACACCAAATGAAATTATGCCTTGGTAAGAAATAACCCTTTTGAAAAAAATTATTCTGACTTTGAATTAAACGAAGTACTGACACGCTCTAAAGTTACTCAACATCACCACTGGCTTTCTGGATGTTACTGGCTTTGTAATAGATATATCATACCACTATGGACCTCTTTCTGGATTGCTACTTGAGTGTTTTTAATTTGTAATGTAGATCGTCACGCTGACCACAGTGCTACTGCTAATAAATGCACATTGTATTCCTGATAAAACTGTACAATTTCCTGTGGTTCAGGAACTGCGATCACATTCTTCTTCTCACCTAGCACGTCAGGATTGTCTGTCTGTGAACATCACCACATATCCTGTGCTAGATGTTGTTGTTTTAGAAAAGATTCCTGTTCAGATCATGGGACATACTTAAGTATTATAAATTCCTTATATTTTGATAATTGCTCTTGTTGATATTATAATACCTGGTTCCTTTACAGATCATTGGGACATAAAGACGATTAGAAGAATGTTAATAGACCTACAGGCATATACCACTTTAGACAATGAGGACCTTTATTTCAATGCTAACAATCACAAAGAAATATATTGCTTTCAATACTTCAGACATCACCTCAGTGTGTGGACCACCATTACCTGCATTCTACAGGGCGGAGGCAGAGCCCTGCATTGTGCATCACTTTCCCGGGCCACTAAGCGGTTAAAAGAGCATTGAGAGTACTGTGGCACTGGAAGCATGCAGGCGAAGCCCAAGCCAAGGGTGGGCCCATCTGCATCCGTCAGCAACTGGAGGAGGCTGGGCCGGGCCACCCCCTTGGTTTCTCTACCTAGCAGGTCTCTAGTTGTACGGTGAGTCCTGTTGTGCAGCGAAGAACGTAGAGCGCCACAGTTACACTTTCTGTGCTTCCTATTGTGTTCATTTAGCAGAGTCATGGTAAAGTGTAAGCTTTCCGGAGACAGGGGTGGACATTAACGTTAAGCAAGTTGGAGTAACTGTTATAACTCTTAATAATAATAATACAGACATTTGTAAAGTGCTACAGCTACCTCAAACAGAGGTGTCCCGGCGCTAGAGCGATCAACAGTATGCAGATGAAAACCAAGAAGAGAAAACCGCGGACCCATTACTCTTGCCTCCTTTTTAATGCAGGCAGTGGGTGTTCTTGCAAAACAGATTGATTTAGCAGAGCAACGCCTATCTCTCAAGCTGGGTGAGGCGCCTAGCCTCTCCCCCACTCCTATTGTGGAGCAGTCGGACCATCACTTGGTAGCGGGTCAGGAGGGTTGTCCTGAGACTGGGTCATGAGAAAAGTCACCCAGTACACCAGCCTATCAAGCACCTGTTCACTGTCCTGCCACATTGATTAATTCTGTCTCACCAAGCAACAATGTTAATGGTTCCCATGCTTGCGGCCCCCTAGCCAAAAGGAAATGCAACACTAAATAAGGGGCCCCAACTAAATTGGGTAGAGCACAAGGGGGTCTTCCCATGCCACTTGAGACTATTATGCCAGAGTCTGTCTTAACTTGCTCAACCATGACACCTACCTTTGGTACTGCTGGTGCTGTTGTCAACACCGATTGGACCTGGGTGCTGGAATATAAAGTGGCTAACTGTATTTCCCCTTTAATGTTTCAGTTGCATAGTTTGGAGGATGCTATAGCATTGTTATCCCTGTCGCAGTCAAATTTCCTTGCTCAATCGGGTTTTGTGCTGAAACCTGTAATTGATTTAGTTATGCCTTCGTCTTCTAGTATTGCCCCCTCCTCAGGCCACACCATTATGCGAAGAGCCTCACCTGCTATTTATGCTCAGCCTTCTCTCATGAATGATGTGGGAGCCCTGCCTGCAGGCATTGTTAATGATGGGGTATATTGTCGATCTGAGGCCCGGGTCGACTCACAACTCATAGGAGTTGCCCCCGTACCAACACTTTTCCTAATAAGTCACCTCAATCTCTCACTGAGTGTTGCCGTATGTAGCTGTGCTAACAGGTGTACCGTACCTACAATCCATCAGGGAGGAACATACCCTTCAACTTAAAAACAAAGGGGTTTCTCTACTAGTCCCTTGCAACGGCAGTACGTCACTTTTTTCCACATAAGTGACGGACCGGCGGCGCAAGGGGCTTATCAATAAGTCCCAAAGTTTGTCAATGGTTGTCGTGCAATTCTGTCTTTAAATTGAATTAATTTCATGACATTTTGTTTGTCAGTATGGTTGGTTGGGTTGGTCCTCCTGAAAAACAACTCAGAGGGGACTGTGTTGTTATTAATTGTAAACATCCCGGCTTGGCTTAGTTTATCGCTTAATACAATGTGGTGTTACAAAGAATCCACGGAGAGGTAGTACTAACATTGCTCCACTGGGTTACTTCTATCAACATTTACAACATAGGAGGTGGAGGGGGCGAAGGCCCATGTCGCTTAGGCCTGTTGAGTTATTTAGCCGTGCTGTTTCCACCTCAAATCGCTTTCACCCCTTGTCGCATTTGACGAATGTTGACTGACGCTCCAGTTCCATCGGGGACTCCCTTGATCCCTGTAAAGAAGAGCCAGGGATTCAGGGGGATGACAGTTTTCAGATTCTGTTATTAGTAGCCCTGTGGCAGCAAGTCCAAATCACTCTCGTCCTTTTACTGTTGAAAACAACCTATGCCCCCCACTAAGCTTCTCTTTTGGAATATTGCTGGTTTAGCTTCTAAACTTCCTTGTGTTGAATGGTGTAAGTTTGTTGATACTTCAACATCTACCTCTTTCAAGAGACCTGGGCCTTATCCCCTGTGTTTTGTTCTGGTTATGTTAACTTTTCTCAGGCTGCCACTTCTACGGGCAAGTGCCATCCATCTCGCGGGCTGACTACCTGGGTGAAAAATACCTTACCCTGTTCTGTCGTTGCATTTGAGTTGGTATTACCCGGTATCTTATGCGTTAGTCTGCGGTTCTCTGCCAATGCGACTTATTATGTTTACAATTTATACCATAGGCCAGGAGGTAGTGGCTCTGAGTCACCTACTATTAACATATTGAATGCTCACTTCGCTGCCCTTCCTCCAGATGTTTACAAAATTGTCGCTGGTGATTTAAACTGCAGATTTGAGCCACTGAGCTCCCATATCGGGGATTTTGCACGTGATGAAGACCAGGGTTGTTCAGTCCCTCAGTTGATTCTCTCCCCCATTAAGAAATGGTCAGCTATTGCAGTCCAGTTAAACGCACTCACTTTGAATCAAGGCCTTCAAGCTTGTAATGGGACAGTATCTTCTGACAAAGAGGGGAAGCACATTCAATCATCCGTTTCATACCAGTTTAATTGATTATACTTTGCTTGACATCAGACTCTGGCCCAAATTGGTTCATATGTATGTTGTTCCCTGGCAGGATAGCAACCATAATGCATTCAATCTGACATTGAGCTCATTGGTAGGCCTGGGTGGTGAACTCTGCTCCGTTCACAGAGTTTTCAGCACTCCGCGCTCCGCAGAACACACAGAGTTCCAAAAAACTCCGCTCAGCGAAGAGTAGCAGAGTTTTTTTCCTAGTGGCGTAGCTAGACCTTTAGCTGCCTGTGGCGGCCCCTGCGTATGCCACCCCGTGACAGCTGCAGGTATGAGTGGGGGGGGTGCTGACGATCCCTCGCAACGTCCCTGTGTTTGCCACGACGGCCGCAGGTAAGAGCGGGAGGAGGCCAATGCCCCCAAAACTCGGACTGCCCCACCAGCCCCCCTTGCTACGCCACTGCTTTTCCCTCACTCGCCCTCGCCAATGTTAAGTTGAAGAGCGCGAGCGAGGAAAATCCAATGCTAGACCACCTCCCAGTGAGATTTCTCAATGCGGGCGGTAGCGGATGGTCTCCAACGCTCGCGTTGAGAAACCATCTTCTCTCGTTGAGGAAGCTGCCGATCTAGTAGAAAATCTCCTCAAGCAACAGAAAGAAGCAGCGCCCTTTTGTGCTGCGCATGGTGCCATTCGTGCTGATTTTCCAGTGCAGGTTAAACACCTGGTGCTAAAAATCAGTGCCAACGGCGCTACCTAATGCACTCAGCCACTTGTGGAACTCCACATGGAACTCCATGCGGAACTCCACGAACTCCGCCCAGGCCTACTCATTGAGCACCCTTTGAGAGGTTACTTAGACTCTCCAATAACAGGCGTAGACTAAAATGGAGCTCAGTTGTGAGTTCCCCAGCAGTAATAAAGGAGGGTTATGGCATAGTGGCCACTAGGTTAGAGGCTGTGCAATCTCTGGCACAGCCCCTGGATGACCTGGCCTTGGCTGAGTCCATTAGCTCTATTCATAAAGTTTTGTTTACATCCCTGAGAAATATTTTTTTTTGTGGTCAAAAGCACATGTGAAGAAAAAGCCCTTGAAATTGTGGTATAACATGTCTTATAGAGTAGCCAGACACTTGTTATCTAAAGCTATACAAGACCAGGATTGACTACTGATCCCAGAAGCAAGGAAGGCTTACAAGGCCACTGTTGCTCGTGCTAAGAGAGAATGGGTCCATAATAATTGGGCATTCATGCTCTGTGCCATCAAGGAAAGTGACCATTGCTCCTTTTGGCAGATCCTAACCAATGGGGTATCGGATAATTCATCCCCTATGACAACAACATCTTGGCAGCTGATTGGGTCACCCATTTCTCTGAGCTTTATTCTCCCATTACAAATCCTTTAGAGAGCGCCTCAGCCGGCCGTGACCTGGCAAGTGTCGGGCTAGTCAACCCTCAAGTAGATCCCTCAGGTTATGCTATTAACCTTATAACTAGCTCAGAGGTTAGGACCGCCCTGGATTGGATTATTCCAAACTAAGCTCCAGGGTTGGATAAAATCCCAAGGGATCTTTTCAGGGCCGAAAAGGAAATTTGTTGTCTGTACTTAGTTTTGTTTTTTTAAGCTATTTTGACAGGTGCACCAATGCCACTCACTTGGGAAGCTGCTGCAATAATTCTGATTTTTAAGAAGGGATACAGGTTCCTCCCTTTAAATTACATGTCAATAAGCCTTATAGATAGCACGTAGAAAATTTTCAATAGAGCTATTCTGGTTAGGTTGCTTGACTGGCTTACATACACTGCTATACTGACACCTTTACAAGCTGGCTTTAGGGATGGTATAAGTACCATTGTCTAAGTGTTCCGCCTCCAATTATTGAATTGGAAATACATCACACTTGTGAGTAGATGCTTTTATATGTGAATTTCGTTGACTTTCGGTCCGCCTTCGACCTAATTTCTAGGGATGTCCTCTGGAAGGTGTTGGCAGAGTTGGGTGTTCCGAAGTATCTTTTGGATGTCCTTATTTGGTTACATACTGGCAATTTCGCTCAGGTTTGCTGTGGGTCTCAAGGCGAACTAAAATATGCTATTCCTGTTAAAATGAGAGTCCGACATCGTTGCGTTCTTGCCCTGACCTTATTTCTTTTATTTATTAATGGTCTGGTAATGCTCATAGAAAGTTGTGAGAATGATACACCGAGTCTTGTTGATGTCCGGATCCCGGCCCTTCTGTTTGTGGCCGTAACCCTCTTGACCTCTAGAACTCCGATGGGGCCACAAAAGCTTTTGGATCTGTTTGGGTTCTTCTGCAAACAGAGGGGTTCAGAGGTCAACATTTGCAAGACCAAGTCTATGTTTTCTAATCCCTGTTCATCTTCCAGGCCCAGTCCTGCACTCCATGGAGTACCTTTGGAGTTAGTCTCAATCTTTGATTATTTAGGGGTCACACTTACCGAACACTCTGACTGGACTCCACATACTGTGAAGTGCAGGTTAAAGCTTGAACAGTACTCTGGGGTATTATATGGTCTCAGAAGGGTTCTCAATTTCGCCCCACTGCTCCAGCTCTTCAAATGTATAATATGCAAGACCTGAGGGCCGCATTGTATGGTGCAGAACTATGGGGCCACAAAGAAAGCAGTCAATTTGAGAAAGTAGAAAATCGCTTTCTGCGTTCATTGACCAATCTTCCTGCTAGCACCCCGCTTACACCCCTCCACTTTGAATTGGAAGTGAGAGTGATTAGTGCAAAAACAGCTCTCAGACCCCTTCCGTACTGGCGTAGGCTCTGGGCGACCCCTGAGCTTCTTCCTTATCGGCAGGTGTAAGGGAATGTTCTTAGATCACCTGGTGCTTCAAAAATACTATGGGGCTGATTACTATCTCGTTAGGAAAGGCTCCGAAAGGGGATCTGGATTAAGCAAATCCGATTCGGAGCCTATGTTTCCGACCGAATCGTCCACCTTTCCCTACGACCAAGTATGTCCGGGCTGACCGAATTGGTACCGAACGCGATTCAGGCAGTCCGACTCGTGCAGCGCAATGGGGACGGTTTCCGAACGAGCGAGTACGATGGCCGATTCTGACAACCGTACCGACTCGGTTTGAACGAGATTAAACTGCTGTGGGAATCAGACTTTGGGGGCCCATAGCAGGCCCCCCTTCAACCTGGGCCCTCCGAATCGGTTGCAGGGGGTACCCATGGGCCCGCCCTTTCCATGCATGCACTGTGTGGCAGGGATGTCCACCACAGGGTGCACGCTTTTCCCCACCCACCCCTTTTTGCAATGGGAGCCTGTGTTCACGTTGGGTATACAGGCTCCCATTGAATTCAATGTGAGTCCAACCGAACAGAGTCCGTAAACATACGGACACATCGTAATCGGTTATTGGGACTCCCGGAGTGCGATTCATATGGAAAGCTTCCAGAACCGACTCGTCCGGACGGCTTTCCTAACGAGATCGTAATCGGCCCCTATAGGTCAGGTTCATCAAGCATTCCTTTACCTACTTAGGTTATGAGAGTTTTTGGTCTACTCCTTCAGATCTTGTTGGGTTTTTAAAGGCTGCTTTAAAGGGTCTATTCTGGCAGCGTAAGCTATCCCTTCAAGAGCAGACTCCCTAGCTTCCGCATGCCTTGATTTTAAAGCAGATTTTAACTTGGAACCCTTCCTTGATGAGGTAGAGCCTACCTAAGCTAAGACACTTTCTTTAAAATTTCGCTTGGGACCTTGCAACTCCGCTCTTTTTCTTCCAAATGGCACCGTAAAGCTGGGGACTTGGAAGGGTCTTGCCCCCTCTGTACTGGGACTACTGAGACCGTTGAGCATGCTTTATTTTTCTGCCCTGTATAAATGGGATATTGCAAGAAATGGATTGGTCTGATTTGTCGTCTCTTGGACATTTGAGATTATAGAGTAGCGACCAGGATTTTGAGAAGTGATGGCAGGCAATCTATAGTGTTCGCAGTCTCACGTTTTCTGTTTTGTATGTGGAGGCTAAGGGCCTATTTATGCGATGGACTGCTGTAGACATGGTGGCGGTCCGTAGACCACCAGTGGGCCACCAGCCATATTACCAATTCAGCAGTTGGACCACCACTGGACCGCTGCAACCACCGGGGAGCCCTGATCCCGCGGCGGTGGCACAGCAGTCTGAGGCAGCAATATGCTGGCGGTGTCGCTGCGGCACTGCCGAGCATATTACGAGTTGCCTCAGCACAACACTATCCATTTTTTTTTTTACTGTTTTTTATTGCTTTTTCATAACCTTCTACAAACAACCATCATGTTATTACTTGCTATCAGTGTCCTTCAGTTCAATTGTTCCTTTAGTCAGGAATCTCATGGCCTTTAACATCATAGTACAGTACGGTAAGCACTCATGCTCTTCAGGATGTTACTCTATATTCCTACTTCATTGCATCTCACAACTGAAGGACAGAAACTTGTCAAATATTAGCTCCCTGAATGGGAACGTTCCCCATTAATCAAACAAATAACCATTAACTAACCCTCACCACAACCCTATCCATGACAGTCTGCCCGCCATGGAAAGGGTAGTGGTGAGGTAACTCAGGGGGCTGTGCATGGGGGTGCATGCAGGGGGGCACATATTGTGCCCTCCTGTATTTCTGCACCCCAAGTTCCTGCAAGAGAAGAAATGCACGACATGGTGCATTTCTTCCCAAGCAGGATCGGTCTGACTTCAAGTTTGGCAGTCATCCTGCGGGACGCTGGCGTGGCGGCCCGCAGAAAGACCGTCAAACTCGGAATCAGGCCCTTAGGCTTAAAAGCTTGCACCATAGTGATCCCGCCTTTGTTGCCTGAGAGATTTTGCACTTCTCTCCGTTCATCTAATCCTGCTGTTGGTATTCAGACAAAATATTGAAAATTAAATATCGGTATACATAACTATTGAGACTGAAATATCGTCATACCGAAATATCGTGTGCAGGAATATTGTTGTCAAGAACATATTGATTTTAAGGTAAGTAATATTGATATTAACACTATCGAAATCATTAATATAGTTTACAAAAATATCATTAGTATTGTTTTTCAATTATTTTTATGTATTTTAATTGTATATGCTATAAATTGTTTGTATAATTATTGTTAATGTTTTTTAATATAGTTTTTAGTGTTTAGTGCATTTGAAATACAATTCTATACATTTTTTGTTATTTTTAGTACTATAGCGGGATGTGGGGTTTATAAGGGTACAGTGTGGGAAGTAAATTAATTATAATTAATTAATAATACATTTTTAATTAATATTCATTTTTTAATTAATAATTATTTATGTTAATTGTTTAATTAATTTTTTGTAAAGTTAAGTTTCAGGTGTGGGTTGTGGGTTTTGTAATGGTATACGGTGGAAAGTAAATAATTATAAATAATTAATATTAATAATTGAATTGATAATCAATTATGTAAATTGTGTAATTATAATTAATTATTTGTTAATTGAATATATTTTTTTAAATTATGTTTCAGGTGCGGGTTGTGTGTTTTGTAGGGGTACAGGGTGGGAAGAAAATAATTATAATTATTATTAATTTAATTCATAATTATGTAAATTGTGTAATACATTCATTTGGTGTGTGTTTTTGTATGAGTAAAGGGTGTGTAGGAAATTAAATATAATAATTAATAAATAATGTTAATTTATAATAATTATTGAAATGATAATTATGTAAAATATGTAATTGAGATATTCTTTAAGTTATATATTAGGTGTGAGTTGTTGCATTTGTAGGGGTAACAGGTTAGAAGTTAATTAAATATAATGAATTTATTTTTAGTTAATTAATATGAATTATTTAATTGACAATTAATTTTGCAAATTATGCAAATAAAGTTTTTTTAAGTATATATTAGGTGTGAGTTGTTGGTTTTGTATGCATAAAGGGTAGGAGATTAAATAAATATAATGATTTTACTAATAGTTAATTATTATTCATAATTTAATAAATATTTATTTATGTAAAATGTGTAAATAATATCATTTTAAGAATTAAATTGAGATATTTGCTGTGTAGGTTATAGAAATATAGGGTAGAAAGTTATTTAAGTAATACCAAATTTAAAAATTGTTGATTTTTGTTAATTATGTTATTTATTATTGTATGTGTCAATTGTGTTGTGCTTTTTAAATGTAAATACAATTGTATTTATTGGTTGTTCCTGTCGGGAACGGGACCGCTCGAATAGCTGTCGGCAGTCCCGCCATCAGGGTTAGGATGCGACCGCTTTAAGGCGGTCGCAATCTGTATATTTTGTATTGCGGCGTGTGCTGCGAGCTGCAGCACATGCCACAGTACAAAATAAACAGATTGCAGATTTCCCTGCAACATGTGGCAGGCACCATGCGGTGCCTGCCACATGGTGCAGGGATATGTAGGGGGCACCATAGGTGCCCCCAGGGCCCATATTAGAGGGCCAGGGGGGAAGAGAGGCCCGCTATGGGCCCCCAAGTCACTTTCTGCCTGCCTTTTCATGCCATGAAACAGCAGGGGGAAAGGGACATTGTAATCCCTACAGCAGTGCCTGAGCAGGCACCGTGACTGTTGTAGGGATTGCAGTCCCTCCAAAGAACTGACGTGCTCATTGAGCCCGTCGGTTGCATGGCGGTCGGTCTCTCCGCCTGCCCTCCATCCGCCCGCCATCATAATGCGGCAAGCGGTCATGCAGGGTCCGATGGCGGTGCGACCGCCACCAATGGCCTGATGGTCCCACCACCATCCTAATGAGGCCCATAGTCTGGTATTTTAAATATAATAATATTTGTAGTAATTTATGATATGTATTAAACATTGTAATAAATATTTAATTTGCATATTTTTGAAACAAAATAATATTTAGATTTTTTATATTTAAATATTTATATTTTTTGCTATTTAGTATGCTTCTGGAATTATTTTATTTTGTTGTAGTGAATTAGTCTGTTTCTAATGTTGCAGAGAGTGCAGTGGGAGTAGTAAATTTGACAACACAATGTAGAGGGGGGACAGGGAGCTAATTAGAAAGGAAAGGTCCAGTACCGATGTTTCCAAAGTTTAATGTAGTAATCACCAGGGGGTAACTGTTCCTAATAGGAAAAAGAAAAGCGAAGAATCCCAGTTTGGTAGCTGAAAAAGACTCGTGAGTGAATGTAACTCACAGTAGAGGTTGGATACCGATGAAGGTGGGGGGAATTCCTCCTTTAGGAAAAAGTGCCCTCACACACCCATGGCGGTGTCATGCTTCATCATCGGGCGTTTGCTCCTTGTGGGGGTAGCGCTGCTGTCCCCCACGGGCCTCGCTAGAGGGCTCTTTGTCGGAGATCTTTTTAGGAGTGACGCCGCAGTTGTGAGTGCGGGTATCTGGGTCAAGAAGCTTAGTGAGTGAATTAAAATGACCCCCTTGGTACCCAGAACCAGAACTTTATTCAAGGGTCCGAGTGGTAAGATTAAAAACAGTGGACAAGGAGGACCTCTTTAAAAATATTGTAGAGGAGTGAGTGTAAGTGCAGGTGATAGTGAGTATATTAGGTCGACATGTTTTGCACTTCAACTTGGTCCCTAGTGGATCCCGTTGCGCTTCTTCAGGACTGTGATGTGGTATAAAACAATAACAATAGGAATCCGAGACGGCGACACTCTATATTCCTATTGTACCCTGAGTCAGGTTATTAGGCGCCAATGTGCCTATTTGAACGTCCGGTAGGCGTTCCAGGTTCCAACCTAGTGAGAAAAAAAGACAATAATATAGTAGTAGGATAACCTTGCTCATTCATTCATGATGGAATGAAGAGTGAGTTACTGGCGTTTACACTTGTAAATGCTGCATAGAGGCATGCTGTATCAAACATACCCCTTTCAACAGTGATCAACACAATAGTGCGTGACATCATTGCTGCACTTGTGTGACCTGTACAGGTTCGCTTGTCACAGGACGACGTGGCACCTCAACATAACAGAAAAGCGTCGGGGGAGACACAGTATATGCATGCAATACATTTTTATCATGGACCCCATAACGCAAGAAGGGGGACGCCTATATCGTGTGGTAAATCAAGGTGTCTCAGCCATGGTGAATGTGGCAGTCCATTATACTTAAACTGTAAATGTAACGCTCGAGGGGATGTGGTAAGGGTGCACTCAAACTTGGTGAGAACAGTGCAGCGAAAACATAGACACAAGTTGAACATGTAAAACAAAAACTTGACTCCTACCCCTCAAATAGTAAAGATTGGCCTCATCGGGTAATCAGCGAGGTAAAGGAGAAGTACACCTGTGGGTAATACGATCACAATCAGCTCGAGACCAAAGATGTTCCTTGCCAAATACCTGTGTCCGTGTGCGAGTCAGCCAGGAAATACTCACAGTGCTTCTCCTTAGGTGCAGCCCATTACCTGCCCCGCCGCTGCTCGGTTGCCAGTGAAGTGAGCGTGGCAGCTAGCCCAAGGTATATCCCTGAGCCGGGGACTAATCGGAAATGACGTTGCGGGGGTGGGGACTACCCGGAAATGACGTCACGGGGCGGGGGCGTATCACATAGTGTATGGCTTGTAAAGTTCAGGGCACTACAGCGGCCATCTTACAAAGGGGAGGCTAATGATGAATAACAGTGGGTGCCTCGTACTATTAGCCGTATCGTCAATTTATATGAGGGGATTGATTGCTCGTGTGGACTGAAAACATGTAAAATAGAAGAGCATGTGTTGTAAAGAGGGGGAAGCACTAGGGAGTCCTAAGACCTCTGTTAGAATGAGCGTCTCGTTGTGTTCGATGTGTAAAAAAGTTTATTAAGAGCAGGTACTAGTACACACTGATAACCATTTCAATTTCCTAAAATGTCATGGGTAACAGCCGCTTAGCTGGTGCCCGTGTCGTGAGCCCTCAAAGGGAACAGATCGTACTGTGGAGGTGTGAGTAAAAAGAGGATCACTCAGCACTCAAAGTTGTCATATAGATTTTTTATATGCAGAGCTTAAACTACGTCCTGGCATTGAAACCAGAGGGTAACCCATAAGTGTCGGTCTAAATTATGACATATATCCTGGAAACTGAGAGGATGGAGCGGTTAAAGCAAACACTTGTGTGTGATGTGATGATACTTTCGGAAATGTCATGGTTCCTGCCTCACCAGCCTTGCGCTGTATGTCTCTAAAGTGTCTAGTGGTGTTGCTGTCATGGCCAATGCACTAGTAAAAGAGGTTCGTGATAAGTGATGTTCATAGGCCTCGTGTATATCGAACAAAGTCTCTCCTTCGTAGCTCACTTTCTGTAAGAGAGACATGCCCACATAGTGAGATACACCATAGGCGTAGTTAGATCGTTATTTCAGACAGTGTGTAGTTAGATCGTTATTTCCACCCACGGAATCTCATCGTTGAGACCCCTTGAGTTACTCTTTAAACGGAACACCCACCGCTGTTCTTGTTTGAACAGCGTACTGGTTGTCCAGCTGGGGTTAGATTCAATTATAGTCCATTTGAGACTGTCAGGGGTGTGGTTCTTTTCTAGGAAGTGACTCAACATCTTGGTATTGGTCTTTTTACAGCGTATGGTGCTCCTATGTTCACCTATTCGTGTTTGGATGGGTCTGGTTGTCATACCTACATATTGTAGGTTGCAAGGACATGTTATGAGGTATGTGCAATTCTTAGTGTTTCAGTTATTGTGTCTCTTTTGGTGCCAAGGTCTAGCAAGACCTAGTTCAATGTGCTTCGTTGCTATCGTCAGATGGCAAATGGAGCATGCTCCACAGGGAAAATGGCCCTCTACCGGCGGGAGTGCCCATAAGGTGGGTTGTCTAGTAGTTTGTGGTTTTGGCCGAGTATGGACCAGTAGGTCCTTCAGGTTCTGGGTACGTTTGAAAGCAAAGAGGGGGACTGGGCCCGGGGTGAAATTGCCCGTCTCTAAGATCCCCCAGTGCCTCCTAATCACTTTTTGAATCCTACTGGAGTTTGGTGTGAACGTAGTAACACATGTGAGAGTTTCAGTGCTGGTTTTTTCTCTGCTCTCTAATAGACCCTCTCTGTGATTGTTTTTGCCCGCTTCTGTGCTTGTCGTATCACTCTTTTTGGGTAATGTCGTTCAGTTAGGTTATCGGACAGGATTTTAGCTTGGTTGTCAAACTCTCTCATGGTGTTGCAATTACGGCATAGGCGTAGGAACTGTCCTACTCGGAGGTTGTCCCTCAGAGCTTTAGGATGATGGCTGTCGTACATGAGGAGGCTGTTCCTATCTGTGGGCTTTTTATAGTTGGTGGTGAGCAGGGCCCCATCATGGAGGGAGATCTGGAGATCCAGGAAAGGGATGCTGTCTGGTGATCTGGTGCCAGAGAACTTCAGGTATGGGTCGAGGGTGTTCACCCATTCACAGAAAGTAGTACATTGTTCTTCATCTCCCCTCCAGAAAAGGAGGCTATCATCTCTATAGCGCCAACATATTAGTATGTTGTCCCGGTTTGGGTTGTTCTCACGTAGGATATACTTATCTTCAAACGCGGCCATGTATAGGCAGGCCAGACTGGAAGCAAAGGTACTCCCCATGTTGGTCACTTGGATTTGGTGATAGAGTTGTGTCTGGAAGGAAAAAAAGTTTTCTTTCAGAGCTAGGGAGGCACACTCCAGGATGAACGAGACCGGAGTTTCATGTGGCCAAGGGTCGATATTCTGTAGGATGGTTCCTAAGACCTCAAGGGTAGCATCCTGAGGGATATTTGTGTACAGTGCCTCCATATCCAGGGTCACTAGAAAGCTGATTGTCTCTGGTTCTGGGAAATTCTCGATCAGGTTGAGGACTTAAGTCGTATCTCTGAGATAAGTGGGGGTCTCCATGACTATCGGTCTGAGATAGAAGTCACAGAATGTACTTAATGGTTCAAGCAAGGAATCGATCCCAGAGACTATGGGTCGTCCTGGAGGTGGAATGACACCTTTATGAATTTTGGGTAAGGTGTAGAAGTAGGGGGTCAGTGGTTGGTCGTTGATGAGAAATGCCGCTTCTTGGGGTGAGATCCAGCCTTCAGTCTCGGCTTCGGTGACCAGACTCCTGATCTTGATGGTCAGTCGAGCAGTAGGATCTTCCTCGATAGGGAGGTAGTATTGGGTGCTGGTAAGCTGGCGACGGCATTCCACATCGTATGTGCCCACATCCTGATTAACAATGGCACCGCCTTTATCGGCTGGTTTCAATATGACAGTGGTGTCTTCGGTGAGTGCCTTAAGTTGTTTAGTTTCTTCGTTGGACATATTGTTGAATGGGCGCTTGCTGGAAAGGCATGCAACGTCTTTCAGAATGGCTTGTTCGAAATTCAGGACCTCGTTGGATGTCATGGCCGCAGTGGGCGTAAACCATGACCTTTTCTTGAGACCAGTTCCAGTACTAGGGGTCTCTGGTTTGTCTTGAAAAAAGGCTTAAGCCTTATCTTGCGAAAGAACTGGTGTAGTTCTTGGTGTAGTCTAAACGAGTCCTCACAGGGTGTCGGGACAAAACCCAAGCCCTTCTCCAAGAGCTTGGCTTCGCTCATGGCAAGGGGTCTGGAGGACAAGTTGCCTACTAGCGTTTCTGTCCTGAGGTCTTGCTCCGTAGTGTCATCTGTTCTGGCTCCTGCCAGTGCACCTTCTTGGGCCCTCCTCTTCTTCTGCCTCTTCCTCTGCTCTTCCCTCTGTTGAAAAAAGGGGGGTTCGGGAATTGTTGGGCCTGTAGAGGGTGCCCTGGTGGTATGTTCCACATCGGTTGCGGTCCCATCTATTGTCCTGGGAATAGTTGCGGTTGGTACGGGTGGGTGTGAAAATTCTGGAACAGAGGTGGTGGTTGGTGATTCTGTGCCCCCCTGGGTTTCGGTGTGTAGCTCCGGCCCTCATAACTGGAGTCGCTGCTCATGGAGCCTGATCTTCTTGAGAGATTACAGCTGCTGTCATCAGATGAGGTCTCGTTGTTTTGGAAATCATAATCTTCTTTGATGTAAGGGTAAATCTTTTCTTGGTCAAATCGTTTTACATCCTTCTGGAGCTTAGTGATCTCCTGTTTTGTGAGAAAGACCTTGTGTTCGCTCATCTCTTCATTTATCTCAGCCAGGCGTGATTTAAAGGCTGTGATGGAGATGCCTGCCTTAAGTCCATTCTCAGCCACGGTGATTTGGATCAGTAATTCATCTGAGAGGCATTTGGCCGTGTTGATGATGAGTAAGAGCCAATCTCGTATGCATTTTCACGCTATTTTTGACAATTCTCTGCGGAAGGTTATGTCTTCTAAGAAGATTCTGGGGGTGAGTGTCACATTCACCATGGCTAAGACGCCTTGATTTACCACACGATATAGGTGTCTCCCTTCTTGCGTTATGGGGTCCATGATAAAAATGTATTGCATGCATATACTGTATCACCCCGACGCTTTTCTGTTATGTTGAGGTGCCACGTCGTCCTGTGACAAGCGAACCTGTACAGGTCACATGAGTGCAGCAATGATGTCACGCACTATTGTGATGATCACTGTTGAAAGGGGTATGTTTGATACAGCATGCCTCTATGCAGCATTTACAAGTGTAAACGCCAGTAACTCACTCTCCATTCCATCATGAATGAATGAGCAAGGTTATCCTACTACTATATTATTGTCTTTTTTCTCACTAGGTTGGAACCTGGAACGCCTACCGGACGTTCAAATAGGCACATTGGCGCCTAATAACCTGACTCTAGGTACAATAGGAATATAGAGTGTCGCCGTCTCTGATTCCTATTTTTATTGTTTCATACCACACCATGGTCCTGAAGAAGCGCAACGGGATCCACTAGGGACCAAGTCGAAGCGCAAAACATGTCGACCTAGTATACTCACTATCACCTGCACTTACACTCACGGATAAGAGAGCAGCAAGAAAATACTCACTGCTCTACAATATTTTTAAAGAGGTCCTCCTTGTCCACTGTTTTTAATCTTACCACTCGGGGCCTTGAATAAAGTTCTGGTTCTGGGTACCGAGGGGGTAATTTTAATTCACTCACTTAGCTTCTTGACCCACATACCCGCACTCACAACTGCGGCGTCACTCCTAAAAAGATCTCCGACAAAGAGTCCTCTCATGGGGCACGTGGGGGACAGCAGCGCCACCCCCACGAGGAGCAAACACCCGATGATGAAGCATGACACCCGCATGGGTGTGTGGGGGTACTTTTTCCTAAAGGAGGAGGAATTCCCCCCACCTTCATCGGTATCCAACCTCTACTGTGAGTTACATTCACTCACGAGTCTTTTTTAGCTACCAAACTGGGATGCTTCGCTTTTCTTTTTTCTTTTTCCTATTAGGAACAGTTACCCCTAGTGATTACTATGTTAAACTTTGGGAGCATCGATACTGGACCTTTCCTTTCCAATTAGCTCCCAGTCCCCCCTCTACATTGTGTTGTGATTTAGTACGGCAGCTAGCCGTGGGACATCACTGTAGGAAGGTGGAATCTGACTATATGGTTGCCCCCACTTTTTTTTATGGTGTTTTGCTGGTTTATGACTTAGTTGGACTGGGATCCTGCTATTCAGGGCCCCAGTCTATCTGCTTTCTCTGTAAAAAGGTTTCCATGTGCCTTAGGCACATCTCTGATTGGAATCTGGAGTGCCCTTATAAGTCCCTAGTATATGGTATACTATGTACCAAGGGCATAGGTACCTCAGAGGCCTACCAGGGGCTGCAGCATGTATTATGCCACCCCTGGAAGGCCATCCAAACTGACACCACAGGTCTGCTACTGCAGCCTGGGTAAGGTGGTGCATGCACTCCTTACTGTGATATAGGTTACCTATATCACTAAATACATACACACATATAAACCTATAAGTCACTCCTATGGCAGGCCTTATCAATCCTGAAGGCAGAGTGCGTGGTTCCTATGTGAGAGGGTGCCCCTGCATGAGCAGGGCCCCTTTGCAGCGTTCGGAGACCCTTCTCTGATGCTGTTTGTAGTGCAGCCTGACCATATACTCTTAAGCGCATTATAACCTCGCGTTAAATGCTAACTTTGGAATGGCTGCACCGAAACATGTCGTGTTTGGTGTCAAACATCTTGGAATACTACCCCCCGCCAATTCTGGCGGCGGGGGTAGCATTCCACCCTTCTAGAGGGAGAGACATGTTAACCCTGGCTTGGCCGGTAACTTCTTTCTAAAGCCCTGGCATCACAAAATGGATGCTGCTGCCACAGACACAAGTCTGGCCTCCTGCTGCTGACCGAAACTCCGGCAGGGAGGCCTGTACAATAGGTTTCCTGTCCCAGGGAGGTGTGACCACCTCCCCAGACAGGATAGTGTGTATTGGGGCTGGGCGGGAGCACTTTGGGTGCTTTGAAGTCCTGCACTGGGGGCACACTTGGTGTCCCTAGTGCATACCCCAGTTCAAACCGGATCAGGGGCTTGCAGCCCCTGCTTTGGCGCGAACTGGACAAAGGGAAAGGGGTGTAGCCACCTCTCTGCCCTGACCCACCCATAGGTGGGACCACAGAGTAAGTCCAACCCCTAAACTTAGTATAAGTATAGGAACCCAGTCCTTAGGACTTTAGATTATCCCTGGACGAAACTCTGAAACAGAATCCTGGACCTTCGACGCTCTACTCAAGACTAGAGGACAGAAGAATCTCCCTTGGGGTCAAGGAGTGACTCCCCTGCTTGGCAGGCACCAAAGAAGCAATTGTCCGGTCTGCATCGCCTAAGCTCCCGTCGGACGCCGAAGTCTTTGCATCACCAGAGGTAGATTTCCAGACTTTCCCGAGGCTTCCCTGAGTCCCCAGCAAAGCTGAGGCCCGTAGCTGTCGTGGGTAACGTGGAACCATGACCCCTGGACACCGCACGCATTTGCTAGTGCATCCTCTTTTGGGTCACCCACGAAGTCGTGCTTTGGGCTCCAAGTAGCCCTAGCCTCCAGGACCAACTGCACCGAAGATCACTGGCCTCCACTCCACGAGTGTCCTGTGAGCCAGCTCCACGTGCGACGTCTTGAGGCTCCTTCGCGGTCGCTAGCCCGTTGGCTAGTAGCCCTTCACGAAGGCCAATCCTTTTCTTCTTGGGCACCCTGGTTGCTCCAGGCTTGCCCTCACTTACCCTTGCTGGGTGAGTTCCTCAGACCTTGCTGGTCTGCATCATCGACGATCTTCATCTTTATCGAGACTTGCCGTTGCCAAGGCTTGTTGGGTCCAATCCGGTCGCCGACACATCAGCACTCGACAGACATTGTGTACCAGCCCGAATCCTGCTCCTGGTCACCGACAACGCCTCCTGGACCTCGTGGCTGAAGAGTCAAGGCGACTGTCAACCTACCTGAAGCACTCGACATCGGTGGGCATCCGCTCATCGCCATCCTGGTCACTGGCTAGTGACCCAGACTCTGTCCCCTCTGCTTTCAGGTTCTTCAGATCTCCGATCCACTCTTGGATCAACCCGGACACTTTCCACTTGGTCGCCAGCAGCACTTTGCAGCAGATCGCCATCAAATCGACGACGAAACCCGAACCCCAAAAGGCACCTATGCACCCGGCTTCCCTGGGTGAGGTAACACGAGTACTCCGGTGCTCCCGTTGGTAGAGACTCTAGAACGACCTAGTTCTCAAAGGGTTTGCTCCAAGTCCTCCTTTAAGTGTCCCTTTTCTTTAATTTCCTGATCGCGACTTTCTCCATAGAAGTTAACGGCGTATCGCGGTTGTGTATTTACACTGCACGCGTCCCCCGTGGGTCCCCTGTGTCACTACCTTGGGTGGTTCCTTGTGGTCCAAGCACTTCTAGAGGCTCTAGGCCTAGTGTCTAGTTCAGTCGTGGTTCTTATACCACTTTATTGGTATATGGTTTGGTACGCCCCTAGGGCCCAAACGTGTATTTGTGCTATTACTGTGTTTAAATAACTTATAACTTGTGTACTTGAACTCTAGCCTCATAAAGAGACTAGAGGGGTGTGTTTAGCAATAAATACATATATTTTGAATATATACCTGGTGTGGTGCTCTTTCATTTGGTCACTCAAGAGATTATAGACTGGTAAAACAAGCTGCTTTACATTCCTTCAAGACTTAGCCTGAAGGCTGCTCTCCATAGCTACCACTAGGATAGCTTTCAATAAGGTTGTCTTTAACCTATCTCCAATAAGGGGTTGTTTGGACTGGTGCAAGGTGCCCACTATAATTAGTGGACAGCATATGCCAGGCCAACTTCTCACGTTGGTGTGCAGCTTGTGGGATTCCAGCTTGCTATTGTTTTACCAGATAATCTCAATTGAATTGATCAACTGAAAACCACTAAAGGTACCTAAGGTACATATAAATTAAGCTTAGAATACAGTAAGTTCTACTGAACTTAGAGTTGTGTGTTAAGGGATAGCACACCCTTTCTACAACTCAAGAGAGTTTAGTAGGCCACACTAGAGTAGGTAGTGCATACACCACACCTCACTAGTGATGTCTTCAAAGCCAGGACCCAGTGAGTCCTTGCCAGAAGCCCCTGGGCTTCTTCCCTCCAAGTATGATACCCTCCCATTCTTGGAATTGAGAGCATTATGTAACTTGAGGAAACTGAAGACAGGACAAAGTCCCACCACCCAACATCTTAGAGAGATGTTGGAGGCTTATGATCTCAGCAGGCCCTTAGGGACTGAATGGGTAGGAGCAGAGGGTGGGGCAGAAGATGAGGATGGGGCCAGGGGTAGCAATACCACCAGCCCCCCTCTGGAACTGACCAGGAGGGTGACAATGACCCTGACCTGGATAACCCAATTCCTCCTGTGGATGAGGAGGAGGCTCAGAATGACCTCCACTTTGTCCCCCAGGAAGGATTGTGAGTGTGCCCAGAAGGTCTAGATCTCCTTCTCAGGAGTCTAACCACTCTGGCACCTCAATAGGGACCTCTGTCTCCTCTCATAGGAGGGAATCCTCTCATGAGAGGAGAAAGAGGCTGATTCAATATGAGGAAGCTCAGCTTGAACTCAGAAAACAGCAACTGGCTATAGACAGGGAGTCCCTAGATCTCTACAAAGAGAGAAAAAGTTGGGACTAGAGTCCCATGGTGGCAGCAATATCCCTAAAGATAGGGAAAGGTCTTATGACCATAGAAGCCTAAACAAGATTGTCCCTCCCTACCAGAGTGGGGATGACATCCACAAATGGATAACTGCACTGGAGAGGGCATGTAAAGTTCAGAGGGTCCCCCAGAAGCAGTGGGCAGCAATCTTGTGGCTCTCCTTTGCAGACAAAGGTAGAGACAAGCTCCTCACTGTAAGAGAAGAGGATGCTGACAATTACACAGTCTTGAAGAGTGCTCTGATAGATGGGTTTGGCCTAACCACTGAACAGTATAGGTTGAAGTTCAGAGACACCCAAAAGCTCAGACTCAAGACTGGGTTGATTTTGTAGATTGTGCTACTAAGGCTCTGGAAGGTTGGATACATGGCAACAAAGTGCAGGACTTTTAGGATTGTACAATTTGATTATGAGGGAGCAGATCCTTAATAATTGTCAAAACCAGCTTTTGCACCAGTATCTGGTGGACTCTGATCTGACCTCTCCCCAAGAATTGGGAAAGAAGGCAGACAAATGGGTCAGAACCAGAGTAAAAACTAAAAATCAGGGTGGTGACCAGAAGAAAGATTCTACTAAGTCCCAAGAGAAAGGTGGGGATAAATCTAAGGATAAGTCCCCTACAGGGCCCCAAAATTCCTCTTCTGGGGTGGGTCCCAAACTCCTTCCTCTCCTGAAAAGAAACCATATTGCCATGTCTGTAAAAAGCCTGGGCACTGGAAAACTGATCCCAGTTGCCCCAGGGTTGGTAATAAAGAAAATGTTCCTCCCACAACTACTACCACCCCTCCTGGTACTACCAGTAGTAATCCTCCAGTTAGGAGTAGTGCACCCAAAAGTTGGGTGCTTTTGCAAGAGGAACAGAGGTGGGCCCTAGTTTAGACAGGGACCCCTCAACAGACTCCTCTGACTCTGATGGTGGTATAGGATTTGCCACCTTTACCATGGGTCCCACAGCATTGGGCAGGTACAGATTGGAGCCAATAATTAATGGTCTGAAAGCTGTGGCATTTAGGGACACAGGGGCTAGTGTCACCATGGTGGCAGGGAAACTAGTCCCCCTCACCAGCTTTTACCTGAGTTTAAATACCAGGTGACCAACATTGATGGTGTCAGAACAGATCACCCCATGGCCATAGTCAATCTCAGCTGGGAGGGGGTCACAGGCCCAAAAAGAGTGGCAGTGTCCCCAACCCTACCTGTAGATTGCCTGATGGGCAATGATCTGGAAATTTCAGCCTGGGCTGAAGTTGAACACCAAACCCATCTCAGGATGCTGGGCGTCCCTGTAAAGGTTAGTGGGGCTGTGATGGCCACAGCCCCAGCCCAAGATTTTGGAGAGATGGAGCCTGGAAGAATGGCCCACTCTCCCCCAAAAGAGGGCACATGGGTTGAAGAAAAGTCTTCTTCCCTCCAGACAGTAGGTAAGGGTCAGCCTCCTCAGGGAACTGACCCTACCCCTAGTGAAGGAACTGCCCCAGAGGTAGTCAGGCCTGGCCTGGCCACACCCCTGATGGCAGAGGACCCTTCCAAGGTGGTACCCAGTCTGGAGCAGGTAACCTGCCCCTCTCTACCCTGCCTCAGCCAGCCCAGGGCTGCAGAGGTCAGGGAGGTCAGTGGACCCCCCAGGGCCCCCTGTCCAGAGGAACCCCCATCAGCAGATTAGGGGCACCCAGTCTAGTAGCCCTAGCCAGGTGAAAATTCCTCTACACACTGAGGGATCCCCCATACCTTTATGTAGGGACCTCCCCAGAAGGACTCTGGTAGGCAAGGGCAAACCTGGGACCAGAAGGTTCCAAACCTGCCATGTCCCTCCAGTAGTCCATCCAAAGGGACCCAACCCCCAGCTGTAGGCAGCCAAAGGTTGACCCTTAGAGCAAAGTGCAACTCAGTCATGGAAAGACAGGCATACATGGTGACCAGTGATCTGAGGAAGCTGAGACCAACATTCCTAGGGCCTCACTTCCCTACTCAGACACCTCACCAGCCTTGTACTTTACCTAAGCACACCACAGGTAGTGATTCCCCATGGTGGAGACCCTCTCATACCCTTAGGGTGAGGGATTGATTAGTGGACCATAAGACAGGGGGCAACCATGCTAGTGCAGGTGCTTCCTTATATGGCCACTTAGTCAATGAAGGCTCAACTGGCCACGGTTAGCCTTATCTCCTTTCGTTTGGGGGGGGGGGGTTATGTAGGAAGATGGAATCTGACTATATGGTTGCCCCCACTTTTTTTTGGGGTGTTTTGCTGGTTTATGACTTAGTTGGACTGGGATCCTGCTATTCAGGGCCCCAGTCTATCTGCTTTCTCTGTAAAACGGTTTCCATGTGCCTTAGGCACATCTCTGATTGGAATCTGGAGTGCCCTTATAAGTCCCTAGTATATGGTATACTATGTACCAAGGGCATAGGTACCTCAGAGGCCTACCAGGGGCTGCAGCATGTATTATGCCACCCCTGGAAGGCCATCCAAACTGACACCACAGGTCTGCTACTGCAGCCTGGGTAAGGTGGTGCATGCACCCCTTACTGTGATATAGGTTACCTATATCACTAAATACTATAAGTCACTCCTATGGCAGGCCTTATCAATCCTGAAGGCAGAGTGCGTGGTTCCTATGTGAGAGGGTGCCCCTGCATGAGCAGGGCCCCTCTGCAGCGTTCGGAGACCCTTCTCTGATGCTGTTTGTAGTGCAGCCTGACCATATACTCTTAAGCGCATTATAACCTCACGTTAAATGCTAACTTTGGAATGGCTGCACCGAAACATGTCGTGTTTGGTGTCAAACATCTTGAATACTACCCCCACCAATTCTGGCGGCGGGGGTAGCATTCCACCCTTCTAGAGGGAGAGACATGTTAACCCTGGCTTGGCCGGTAACTTCTTTCTAAAGCCCTGGCATCACAAAATGGATGCTGCTGCCACAGACACAAGTCTGGCCTCCTGCTGCTGACCGAAACTCCGGCAGGGGAGGCCTGGACAATAGGTTTCCTGTCCCAGGGAGGTGTGACCACCTCCCCAGACAGGATAGTGTATATTGGGGCTGGGCGGGAGCACTTTTGGGTGCTTTGAAGTCCTGCACTGGGGGCACACTTGGTGTCCCTGTGCATACCCCAGTTCAAACCGGATCAGGGCTTGCAGCCCCTGCTTTGGCGCGAACTGGACAAAGGGAAAGGGGTGTAGCCACCCCTCTGCCCTGACCCACCCATAGGTGGGACCACAGAGTAAGTCCAACCCCTAAACTTAGTATAAGTATAGGAACCCAGTCCTTAGGACTTTAGATTATCCCTGGACGAAACTCTGAAACAGAATCCTGGACCTTCGACGGTCTACTCAAGACTAGAGGACAGAAGAATCTCCCTTGGGGTCAAGGAGTGACACCCCTGCTTGGCAGGCACCAAAGAAGCAATTGTCCGGTCTGCATCGCCTAAGCTCCCGTCGGACGCCGAAGTCTTTGCATCACCAGAGGTAGATTTCCAGACTTCCCCGAGGCTGCCCTGAGTCCCCAGCAAAGCTGAGGCCCGTAGCTGTCGTGGGTAACGTGGAACCGTGACCCCTGGACACCGCACGCATTTGCTAGTGCATCCTCTTCTGGGTCACCCACGAAGTCGTGCTTTGGGCTCCGAGTAGCCCTAGCCTCCAGCACCAACTGCACCGAAGATCACTGGCCTCCACTCCACGAGTGTCCTGTGAGCCAGCTCCACGTGCGACGTCTTGAGGCTCCTTCGCGGTCGCTAGCCCGTTGGCTAGTAGCACTTCACGAAGGCCAATCCTTTTGTTCTTAGGCACCCTGGTTTCTCCAGGCTTGCCCTCACTTACCCTCGCTGGGTGAGTTCCTCAGACCTTGCTGGTCTGCATCATCGACGATCTTCATCTTCATCGAGACTTGCCGTTGCCAAGGCTTGTTGGGTCCAATCCGGTCGCCGACACCTCAGCACTCGACAGACATTGTGTACCAGCCCGAATCCTGCTCCTGGTTGCCGACAACGCCTCCTGGACCTCGTGGCTGAAGAGTCAAGACGACCGTCAACCTACCTGAAGCACTCGACATCGGTGGGCATCCGCTCATCGCCATCCTGGTCACTGGCTAGTGACCCAGACTCTGTCCCCTCTGCTTTCAGGTTCTTCAGATCTCCGATCCACTCTTGGATCCACCCGGACACTTTCCACTTGGTCGCCAGCAGCACTTTGCAGCAGATCGCCATTCAAATCGACGACGAAACCCGACCCCGAAAGGCACCTATGCACGCGACTTCCCTGGGTGAGGTAACACGAGTACTCCGGTGCTCCCGTGGGTAGAGACTCTAGAACGACCTAGTTCTCAAAGGGTTTGCTCCAAGTCCTCCTTTAAGTGTCCCTTTTCTTTAATTTCCTGATCGCGACTTTCTCCATAGAAGTTAACGGCGTATCGCGGTTGTGTATTTACACTGCACGCGTCCCCGTGGGTCCCCTGTGTCACTACCTTGGGTGGTTCCTTGTGGTCCAAGCACTTCTAGAGGCTCTAGGCCTAGTGTCTAGTTCAGTCGTGGTTCTTATACCACTTTATTGGTATATGGTTTGGTACGCTCCTAGGGCCCAAACATGTATTTGTGCTATTACTGTGTTTAAATAACTTATAACTTGTGTACTTCGAACTCTAGCCTCATAAAGAGACTAGAGGGGTGTGTTTAGCAATAAATACATATATTTTGAATATATACCTGGTGTGGTGCTCTTTCATTTGGTCACTCAAGAGATTATAGACTGGTAAAACAAGCTGCTTTACATTCCTTCAAGACTTAGCCTGAAGGCTGCTCTCCATAGCTACCACTAGGATAGCTTTCAATAAGGTTGTCTTTAACCTATCTCCAATAAGGGGTTGTTTGGACTGGTGCAAGGTGCCCACTATAATTAGTGGACAGCATATGCCAGGCCAACTTCTCACAATCACTAGTTCTATCCTCCTCTTTTCTTCTTTCTCACCAGAACCACTTTAGTGGCACACCGAACTCATAACACACCTTCATAGAGAGTACCCCTAGGGTGACAAACACAATATAAGAAGGACAACCCAGGCTTAAGTTTTGATGACGATACGGTGGCAGAGATTTTAAGGGCACCTTCACTACTGACAGCAGAGGAAGGTATGGCAACAGGCAGCAAGGCTGAGGACTGGAAAGCACTATAAGCCCTGAGGAAACAACAGATAAAGACTGCCCTACACGGGTCAATAATGACAGAATATCTCCGTGCCAATATAGCCCCTAATGGCCTCCTGGTAACACTCACTCGAGAATCTTCTTAGAAGACAAAACCTTCCGCAGAGAATGGTCAAAAATAGCTTGGAAATGCACAAGAGATTGGCTCATACTCATCATCAACACGGCCAAACGCCTCTCAGATGAGTTACTTATCCAAATCACCGTGGCTGAGAATGGACTTAAGGCAGGCATCTCCATCACAGCCTTTAAATCACGCCTGGCTGAGATAAATGAAGAGATGAACGAACACATGGACTTTCTCACAAAACTGAAGATCACCAAGCTCCAGAAGGATGTAAAACGATTTGACCAAGAAAAGGTTTACCCTTACATCAAAGAAGATTATAATTTCCAAAACAACGAGACCTCATCTGATGACAGCAGCTGTAATCTCTCAAGAAGATCAGGCTCCATGAGCAGCGACTCCAGTTATGAGGGCCGAAGCTACACACCGAAACCCAGGGATGCACACAATCACCAACCACCACCTCTGTTCCAGAATTTTCCCACCCACCCGTACCAACTGCAACGATTCCCAGGACAATGGATGGGACGGCAACCGATGTGGAACATACCACCATGGCACCCTCTACAGGCCCAACAATACCAACAATTCCCGATCCCCCCTTTTTTCAACAGAGGGAGGGGCAGAGGAAGAGGCAGACGAAGAGGAGGGCCCAAGAACGTGCACTGGCAGGAGCCAGAACAGATGACCCTACGGAGCAAGACCTCAGGACAGAAACACTAGTAGTCAACTTGTCCTCCAGACCCCTTGCGTGGGCGAAGCCAAGCTCTTGGAGAAGGGCTTGGGTTTCGTCCCGACACCCTGTGAGGACTCGTTTAGACTACACCAAGAACTACACCAGTTCTTTCGCAAGATAAGGATTAAAGCCTTTTTTCAAGACAAACCAGAGACCCCTAGTACTGGAACTGGTCTCAAGAAAAAGTCACGGTTTACTCCCACTGCGGCCATGACACCCAACGAGGTCCTGACTTTCGAACAAGCCATTCTGAAAGACGTTGCATGCCTTTCCAGCAAGCGCCCATTCAACAATATGTCCAATGAAGAAAGGAACCAACTTAAGGCACTCACCGAAGACACCACTGTCATATTGAAACCAGCCGATAAAGGCGGTGCCATTGTTATTCAGGATGTGGGCACATACTATGCGGAATGCCGTCTCCAGCTTACCAAGACCCAATACTACCTCCCTATTGAGGAAGATCCTACTGCTCGACTGACCATCAGGATCAGGAGTCTGGTCACCGAAGCCGAGACTGAAGGCTGGATCTCACCCCAAGAAGCGGCCTTTCTCATCAACGACCAACCACGGACCCCCTACTTCTACACCTTACCCAAAATTCATAAAGGTGTCATTCCACCTCCAGGCCGACCCATAGTCTCTGGGATCGATTCCTTGCTTGAACAATTAAGTAAATTCTGTGACTTCTATCTCAGACCAATAGTCATGGAGACCCCCACTTATCTCAGAGATACGACTGAAGTCCTCAACCTGATTAAGAATTTCCCAGAACCAGAGACAATCAGCCTTCTAGTGACCCTGGATGTGGAGGCACTGTACAAAAATATCCCTCAGGATGCTACCCTTGAGGTCTTAGGAACCATCCTACAGAATATCGACCCTTGGCCACATGAAACTCCGGTCTCGTTCATCCTGGAGTGTGCCTCCCTAGCTCTGAAAGAAAACTTTTTTGCCTTCCAGACACAACTCTATCACCAAATCCAAGGGACCAGCATGGGGAGCACCTTTGCTCCCAGTCTGGCCTGCCTATACATGGCCGCGTTTGAAGAGAAGTATATCCTACGTGAGAACAACCCCTACCGGGACAACATACTAATATGGCGACGCTATATAGATGATATTCTCCTTTTCTGGAGTGGTGATGAAGAACAATATATGTTTTTCTGTGAATGAGTCAACACCCTCGACCCATACCTGAAGTTCTCTGGCACCAGATCACCAGACAGCATCCCTTTCCTGGATCTCCAGATCTCCCTCCATGATGGAGCCCTACTCACCACCAACTATAAAAAGCCCACAGATAGGAACAGCCTCCTCATGTACGACAGCCATCATCCTAAAGCTCTGAGGGACAACCTCCCAGTAGGACAGTTCCTACGCCTACGCCGTAATTGCAACACCATGAGAGAATTTGACAACCAAGCTAAAATCCTGTCTGATAACCTAAATGAACGACATTACCCAAAAAGAGTGATACGACAAGCACAGAAGCGGGCAAAAAACAATCACAGAGAGGGTCTATTAGAGAGCAGAGAAAAAACCAGCACTGAAACCCTCACATGTGTTACTACGTTCACACCAAACTCCAATAGGATTCAAAAAGTGATTAGGAGTCACTGTGGGATCTTAGAGACGGGCAATTTCACCCCGGGCCCAGTCCCCCTCTTTGCTTTCAAACGTACCCAGAATCTGAAGGACCTACTGGTCCATACTCGGCCAAAACCACAAACTACTAGACAACCCACCTTATGGGCAATCCCGCAGGTAGAGGGGCATTTTCCCTGTGGAGCATGCTCCATTTGCCATCTGACAATAGCAACGAAGCACATTGAACTAGGTCTTGCTAGACCTTGGCACCAAAAGAGACACAATAACTGCAACACTAAGAATTCCATATACCTCATAACATGTCCCTGCAACCTACAATATGTAGGTATGACAACCAGACCCATCAAAACATGAATAGGTGAACAGAGGAGCACCATACGCTGTAAAAAGACCAATACCAAGATGTTGAGTCACTTCCTAGAAAAGAACCACACCCCTGACAGTCTCAAACGGACCATAATTGAATCTTTCCCCAGCTGGACAACCAGTATGCTGTTCAAACAAGAACAGCGGTGGGTATTCTGTTTAAAGAGTAACTCAAGGGGTCTCAACGATGAGATTTCGTGGGCGGAAATAGCAATCTAACTACACACTGCCCCGCCTATGGTGTATCTCACTATGTGGACATGGCTCTCTTACAGAAAGTGAGCTACGAATGAGAGACTTTGTTCGATATACACGAGGCCTATGAACATTACTTATCACGAACCTCTTTTACTAGTGCATTGGCCATGACAGCAACACCACCAGACACTTTAGAGACATACAGCGCAAGGCTGGTGAGGCAGGAACCATGACATTTCCGAAAGTATCACCACATCGCACACAAGTGTTTGCTTTAACCGCTCCATCCTCTCAGTTTCCAGGATATATGTCATAATTTAGACCGACACTTATGGGTTACCCTCCGGTTTCAATGCCAGGACGTAGTTTAAGCTCTGCATATAAAAAATCCATATGACAACTTTGAGTGCTGAGTGATCCTCTTTTTACTCACACCTCTACAGTACGATTTGTACCCTGCGAGGGCTCATGACACAGGCACCAGCTAAGCGCCCGTTACCCATGACATTTTAGGAAATTGAAATGGTTATCATTGTGTACTAGTACCTGCTCTTAATAAAGTTTTTTACACATTTAAGACGACGAGACGATCATTCTAACAGAGGTCTCATAGACTCCCTAGTGCTTCCCCCTCTTTACAACATATGCTCTCCTATTTTACATGTTTTCAGTCCACACGAGCAATCAATCCCCTCATATAAACTGACGATACGGCTAATAGTACGTGGCACCCACTGTTATTCATCATTAGCCTCCCCTTTGTAAGATGGCCGCTGTAGTGCCCTGAACTTTACAGGCCATAAACTATTTGATACACCCCAGCCTCCGTGACGTCATTTCCGGGTAGTCCCCACCCCCGCAACGTCGTTTCCGATTAGTCCCCGGCTCAGGGAAATACCTTGGGCTAGCTGCTACGCTCACTTCACCGGCAACCGAGCAGCGGCAGGGCAGGTAATGGGCTGCACCTAAGGAGAAGCACTGTGAGTATTTCCTGGCTGACTCGCACACGGACACAGGTATTTGGCAAGGAACATCTTTGGTCTCGAGCTGATTATGATCGTATTACCCACAGGTGTACTTCTCCATCACTGCCCTGATTAGCCGATGAGGCCAATCTTTACTATTTGAGGGGTAGGAGTCAAGTTTTTGGTTTACATGTTCAACTTGTGTCTCTGTTCTCGCTGCACTGTTCTCACCGAGTTTGAGTGCACCCTTACCACATCCCCTCGATCGTTACATTTACAGTTTAAGTATAATGGACTGCCACATTCACCAGGGCTGAGACGCCTTGATTTACCACACGATATAGGGGTCCCCCTTCTTGCGTTATGGGGTCCATGATAAAAATGTATTGCATGCATTTACTGTGTCACCCCGACGCTTTTCTGTTTTGTTGAGGTGCCACATCGTCCTGTGACAAGCGAACCTATACAGGTCACACTAGTGCAGCAATGATGTCACGCACTATTGTGATGATCACTGTTGAAAGGGGTATGTTTGATACAGCATGCCTCTATGCAGCATTTACAAGTGTAAACGCCAGTAACTCACTCTCCATTCCATCATGAATGAATGAGCAAGGTTATCCTACTACTATATTATTGTCTTTTTTTCTCACTAGGTTGGAACCTGGAACGCCTACCGGACGTTCAAATAGGCACATTGGCGCCTAATAACCTGACTATGTACAATAGGAATATAGAGTGTCACCGTCTCTGATTCCTATTTTTATTGTTTTATACCACACCACGGTCCTGAAGAAGCGCAACGGGATCCACTAGGGACCAAGTCGAAGCACAAAACATGTCGACCTAATATACTCACTATCATCTGCACTTACACTCATGGATAAGAGAGCAGCAAGAAAATACTCACTCCTCTACAATATTTTTAAAGAGGTCCTCTTTGTCCACTGTTTTTAATCTTACCACTCGAACCCTTGAATACAGTTCTGGTTCTGGGTACCGAGGGGGTAATTTTAATTCACTCACTTAGCTTCTTGACCCACATACCCGCACTCACAACTGCGGCGTCACTCCTAAATAGATCTCCGACAAAGAGCCCTCTTGCGGGGCCCGTGGGGGATAGCAGCGCCACCCCCACGAGGAGCAAACCCCCAATGATGAAGCATGACACCCGCATGGGTGTGTGAGGGCACTTTTTCCTAAAGGAGGAATTCCCCCCACCTTCATCTGTATCCAACCTCTACTGTGAGTTACATTCACTCACCAGTCTTTTCAGCTACCAAACTGGGATGCTTCGCTTTTCTTTTGTCTTTTTCCTATTAGGAACAGTTACCCCCTAGTGATTACTACAGTAGTAAATTTGACCCCTTTGCAATCCAACACTTTCCCTACTGTTGCACTGACTGTAGTGGGAATAGTAAACTTTTCCCATCTGCAATCCAACACTTTTCGTACTGTTGCGCTGATTGGAGTGGGAATAGTAAATTTTATCATTCCATAATACAACAATTTCCCTACTGTTGAACTGACTGGAGTGGGAATAGTAAATTTTACCCCTTCGCAATCCAACAGTTTCCCTACAGTTGTACTGCGAAGAGTAGTAATAGCACATTTTACCCTCCTTTGCCTACTGTTGTGGAGTGGGAATAGTATATGTATTATTTGTAAAATTGTATAGTTTACTTTAGATTATTTAAATTTATAATATTATGTTTTTGTTTATTTAAAATTATAATATTTAAAATTATAAATGTTTTTAATAGCTAATATATTTTTAGTAAATTGTCATTTTTTATGGTGTTTACTTTTTAATTTGGAATTAAATTGGTTTGCTTTAAAAAAATGTATGCTATTGGGTGTGTGTGTGTATATATATATATATATATATATATATATCTATCCAACAGTTCGCCCCCACAGGGGATAACGCACTCTCAGGACACAACACGCCACACAGGATAGTTGCTCAATTTATCTTTACTGGCTCCTTGTAACGCGTTTCGGCTGACCTGCAGCCTTGCTCACACGTAGGAATGCCTTGCACAGCCACATCATATGTACAAAGAGTAAACAAGAAATAGAAAACAGACTAAATTGATCAAATACAAGCATACCCAAAGTTCGGCCATCTTGTACTGGTCATTGATCCGTATAAACGTTATGGCAACCACGTTAAATACATAGTAATCGGCGGGGAGGCGAAGCGGATGAACATAGATGGAACTGCTGGAAGCGCTGAATATGACAAATAAGCCACAGTAGGCTCTTCCACCCTCGACCTCCCATGAAGCTTATAGGATAGTGTCCTTAGATACTCTCATATTTTAGATTTTGCACTATATGGGGAGTTGGTATTTGCACCCCCGTTTCTTAGAGTGGTAACCCTTCCATACACATTGTGTAAAAAGGTAGAGCCCAATACCCATCTCGGTCCTGACGAATGCTATGTACCCATATGGGACGCAGAGCAGAAACATGTTGACCATTTATTTCGGTAAAGGGATATTGAATTCCCAGATTACCGTTCACTTGTTTTAATACCATAGATCTGCCCCTTAATTAAACTTCTTGGGGACAAGTTTAATGGTTTTTAAATTACACTTTCACTCACTTACGGGCCACCACTTAGTTTTAGAAGTGCATCCCTGTCTTCAGGTATATGCCCGCCCTCTATCAAACGGAGTTTTTAGAGGGCGAGGACGGCCTATGATGAAGCATGACACCAGGTGGTGTGTGAGGCCAGTCTTTCACCTTTTGTGAGATGCCCCTTGTGGATATACATCTCTAGAGATTCTGTAGGTACTTGTAGGAAGCTTTACTAGGGACAGCCTTATTTGTGTTTAAAAAACTTGGTCTGTACCAGTTGGTGCATGCCAAAAACTCTGAAGTGAATAGTAGGACTGTACCACCATATTAAGTGAATGTCAGTTCAAACAGAATCAGGATTCTCAATTGTAAACACGTTGTCAATAAAGTTGAAATCTGACATTGAAATGCGGTAGATTCAAGGAAACAACGGTTTCTCAAAAGTGGAAACCCTGCTGAAAAAGAAATACTTTATCATGCACTATGTCGGCCGGTCATCACATCAATAGCGTACCTTCTGGAACACAAGCAATAAATATCCAATCATGGGAATATGCAGAAAATACGCAGGCAAACAAAATATATATACAGAAATCTACGAGAGCCTGCTTGATACTCGGGTGTTAACCTCCTTGTAGCCGGTACTAGCTTAATGTAGTAAAAATAAAATTGGGATAAGAGTGAGCGTCCCCATGCAGAATAGTACATAAAGTTAAATAAAATAGAGGTCATATCATGCTTCAGTGGACAGTCTTGTACTATGGACCCTACATGGACGGGCTGACCATCAGAATAGATGAATAAAGCATCATAGGCAAGTGCCCTAGTAAATAAAACTATGCCGGTAATTTAAGGTAAAGTAAATAAATACATATAGGACCCTTGGGGATAATTTGCTGTACACGGGTTATCGTAGCAGAGATCTCCACATTGTTCACAGTGTTGCAAAGTCTAAATATAGCATCCTCATGATTAACGACTCTGTACATAATGAAAAAGAGTTCTCATCTGTGTTTGCGTGCCACCCAAAAGTGCCTCTGAAGAAAAGGTTAGGGGACCCGTGAAAGTGAACTGCATCGCAGGGTGGACCCCTTCCTTTCCTCCTGTGAAGCTTGGGGTGAAACAAGTCCCCATAGCGGTCCCCAGGACTTTTCTGTAGAGGACACCATTAAAAAGAAAAATGTTGTTGGTAGCCCTTCCCAAGCTTGTACTGAGTTGGTATGACGGGGGGATCGGGCTACCCGACATTAGGAGGTACTATTGGGCGGCTCACCTGGCAGCCATAAACCAATGCATCTATCGACAGGGAGACGATCCAGGCTATAAAATGGACAAGTGGTTAATGCCAGGGGAAAACTACAACACGGCCCTCTATTCAAGACCTAGGAGAGTTCCCTTAACTGGTCCAACTAGACACTCAGTGCATGTGTGGCACACGGTAAATAGAAACCTGGGGTGGGATCGAAAGCTCACGATGGCAACCCCCATGTGGGACTCAAAACAACTAGGCACCCTGAGACGCTTGAAGGGGTTTGATAGGTGGGACCTAATAGGGATCACGAAAATAGGGGACCTATGGCAAAAAGGAGACATTATCTCCTTCGCCGCTATGCAACAATAATATGAACTGGCCGACTCGGAATATTTTCGGTATCTACAGGTGAGGCATGCATTGACGACGCAATTGCAGAGGGGTGCATCCCTTCCGGACGCTTCTCCGTTGGAGGACAGACTGCTCGATGGTTACCTACCAACGAAGGCGGTCTCTTTGACTTATAAGAAACTGGTCAATAATACGCTAGACCCCCTCCAAGTGCTTCGGGAATGTTGGGGGAGCAATGGGTTGCAACTTGATGACGAGGAGTGGCAGGAGGCAGTGGCCTCCCCGAAAGAAGTGGCAATCTCCTCCAGGCTACGCCTGGTCCAACGGAAGATCCTACACAGATCTTATATTACCGGGACTAGGCTCGTCAGTATGGGAAGGGCGGAGGAGGGCCTATGCAGGAGACAATGCGGGCAGGAGGGCACTTTCATGCATATCCTGTGGTAGTGTGAATACATACAAAGGTATTGGAGGGGGATACATGCCTGTATGGGGGAGGTCCTCGGACTTGCGGTTGGGATCGAGGCTAAGAGATGTCTCTTAAATGTCTAGGAGCCCACAGATTTAGGTAGAAAGGACCATACTTGGGTAACGCTGGGGCTGATGGTCGCAAAAAGGAACCTGGCAGGACTGTGGGGGGCCACGGCACCGCTCGGCGTTGAAGGGTGGAAAGCGGACATAGACTGGTGCATGCTGCGTGAGAAATATGTGTATGTCTCTAGAGGGTGCCCCAAGAAATGGATAGATATATGGAGCAAATGGAATAACTACCGTGGTAATATTTGTGAACCATAAGAAACAAAAAGATCCACCCTACAGTAGAAATATGATTGTATTCTCCCAGACTGCATGCGTTTCCTACGATGGTGGGAAACGCACAGCTTTGTTAAAATACCCCTCACACACCAAAAGGACCCTTGGTGTCATGCTTCATCATGGGGGTCTTCCCGCCCCGCTGCGGGGCGTGCTACGACCTACGACTACGCGGGAGCACTGAAAAAAGTAACAAAACTATGTGTGGTGTAGGGAAGCGAGTAGAAGGGTCAGGAGTGAAAAAGTGATAATGAGTTAAAAAAAGAGTTAAAAAAATACCTGGCTCCTTGGAAAAGAATAATGTAATGTTCATCTGAGCTGGTATTGTTAAAAAGGGGAATGAGTGGAAGGTACTTAGCTATGATGAGCTGTCCCTCCTATGTCAACATGTTTCGAAGCCTCCCCTGGCTTCTTCATCAGGACCAAAAAGATCCCTTCTACGCTCAAATTAAATAGATAATGTAAAAAAAAGGGGTATATGTACAGGTAGACAATGTTACGTGATGCACATGCCAATTAAACATGCACAGTATACAATACCCCGATAGGTATAGTACATGACGAAATCTGGAAGAAAAACATAGCATTAGAATCACAGCACATACACCATCCATCACAATAGGTGGTGACCTGAAAAAAGTGATATAATGTGATATTCTTTCTCTATCACTATCCGTGATGATACGCCGGTGCTGTGTGCTGCAGGTGAAAAAAGGACAATACAAAAACAGACACATTGAACATAAAACACACACTCTATGTCAAAAGGACCGCAAATTGCATGTCCAATTCGATAATTGGCTTTTCTGTTAATTCGCATTAACAAAATAATCATGTTTCGTGCCACATAAGAACATATCAATGAGGTAGAGCACATACTTTTTTGGAGGGAGGATATGCCCCATGAGCCTTATGAATGGGTGGAAAGGAGTGCCTCTAATAATGCACTGGAACGCGATGGTAGGAAAAAAAGAAGAAAAGGGATGCGTGTTAGCGGTTCCTACCATTCTGTCAGTCTTATCCAGGGTCCCATAGACCCTGGGCGGCTATGCCGTACTTACAATGCCAAGGTCACTGCCTCTCCTCGATACTGCCTCCCCGTGTCTCCGTCGAATTATAGGCCTGCGGGGGGAGGAGCCTTAAGTAGTGCGGTTAATTGGTAGAAATGCCGCCAAACTACTAATTGCTTTAAAAAAAGCTGCACTAGACTGCTGAATTCATTCCTGGCGAGATTACCCCACTTCCTGTTCTGATGGTTGCCTAGTTACGTGGCTCGGAATGAAGTCTCGTCGGTCCTCCACTGTAAAAGACTAGACCGCTAACTCATTCTGGCGGAAGTGAGAAAACTCACTTCCGGTGTTGTGCCATGCCTCAATTGGCTCTTGATATCAGGTATACCTCCTGTATCCGATCGTGTTCCTAAAGAAGTGCTCAAAGTCTACAACGGTAGCTAATAATCGTGGACGTTTTTCAATTCCTTACGTGAACCAAACCCAGAAAATATGAGTTGGTGGAAACACCCTTATTTTATACGTGTACAAAAACATTGGGAAAAAGCAGGGCAGAGATATATTGCCTCCTTAATATTTCAAAAGTATGTAAGTCGATCGATCATGTGCAAATGATCCCATAATTATAGTTTAAAGACACATTTTTCTCAGGAATGAGGTAGTCACTTGGTCATGTGAGATTGATAGATAGTTATTCTCATAATTACTGAGTTATTCTCATAGTTACTACGTTATTGTACCTTGGCCCAGTTAATGGTAAATCAAGAAAACCCTCTAGGAAAGATTGATAATTGTCATAAATTCCTACCATTTCCACATGCGGCCCAAATGAAGGTTAGCCAGGTAAATTGCCCCCAGGGTATGTCGTCGTTCAGACCCTCGACATGTGTCCCCAGGCGGAACACCCACGGTTGTTCTTTCTGAAATAGACCAGTCGCATTGTCCAATTGTTCAATGGCGGTCCATTGAAGGTCTTCCATTGTGTGTTGGGATGTCAAATAGTGAGTTGCCATCTTGGTAGTGCTCTTTTTGCAACGAACGTTGCTCCTGTGTTCCCCAATCCGAGTCTTTACTGGTCTCGTCGTCATGCCAATGTACTCCAGACCGCAGGGGCAGGTGACCATGTACACTACATTCTTGCTGTTGCAATTGGTGAACCTCCTCTGCTCCCATTGGGTACCGTTCCTAAATTTTAAGTATCTGCTCTTTTTTGTGAGGTAACAGGTACTGCAGTTTCCACAGTACTGGTGGTAGAAGTATGTTCTCACTAGTCCTTAGTGGTCCAGGTCGTGGTCTCGTGTGGACTAGCATGTCCTTCAAGTTTCTCCCCCTCTTATGTGCAAACATAGGTTTTGGCAAATTGAGGTTGCAGCATGTAAGGAGTCTCCAGTGTTTGTTCACAATCTGTGATACCTGGTTAGAGTTGGTATTGAACGTAGTGACACATATTGGTCTCCCTCCTTGTTCTTTTGGGATCTTATCCTCCAGGAGGGCATCCCTGTTGTTATTACGGGCCCTTTTCATGGCTTTGTTGGTAATTGCTGTGGGATAGTTGCGTTCCTTTAATCTGATTTTCAGGTCTGCGGCTTGTGTCTTGAAATCCTGCAGTTCAGTACAGTTCCTATGGAGATGCAGGAATTGTCCGTAAGGGAGATTGTCCCGGAGATGGCGGGGATGAAAACTGTTATACAACAGCAAACAGTTTTTTGCTGTGGCCTTAAAATGGGTAGTAGTCTTCAAGGTTCCTTCTTCTGGGTATATGTTGAGATCAAGAAAAACCAGGTTTGTTCGTGAGGTGGTACTTGTGAACTTAAGGAAGGCGTTTTGTTGGTTCAGACACAACATGAAGGCTTCGGTAGATGGAATGTCCCCTTCCCATATAACCAAGACGTCATCAATGTAACGCTTCCAAGTTTTTATATTGGAAAAAAATGGGTTACTGAGCCATTGCATATCATGGTATTAAATAAAATATTAGACAAGTAAGTTGACAATGTGTCCCTGGAAGAAGTCAAAGAAGTCCGTTTTATAAGAATAGTTCTACTGTAAGCAGATTGTTTTGCCATGTATTTTCAAAAATTAAAAAGAAAAAGTTCAATTCTGGGAAAAGTTCCAAGTTTTGAAAATATGAAGGACACACTTCATTGCTTCCCTGGTACACTGTGAGCCGAATCAAAGTCAGTGTATGGGTCTGGTGTAAACATGAAATCATCTATTTCTGTAGCCAAAATATCGTCTACCGAAGTTGGTGACATTTGGAACACCTCGCTCAGAAGGTTAAATGCACAGAGATGAGAAACATCACCTTCAGCAGAAGATGCCGTAGCAATGTTCGTGTCCGTTATTACCTGTGTTTCTGTTGATCCATCTCGTACCTCAGCAGCTGCAGGAAGCGTCTGAGATCTCAATGAATGCCGTCATCAGGATTGGTAGCCTCTGGGGACAACACAGAGCATGGGCCGTTATCGGGTCCAGCAGAGTATCGATATCCGTTGGCATGACTGATGGGAGTGTTAGACAGGTGTCTAGCACGCATGCTTCACTGCAAAGCAGGCAGCGTAGAACAGGTAAGATGCAATCTTGCCAGATTGGTCTCAATGACAGGAACCACGTTGTATTAAGTTCCCGTAGACGAGGCATGCCCAAAAGCTGTCCTATGCGCTCACGGCACTTCCGTTCAAGGAGAGCTTTCTCCACATCGCTCGGAGTGATGTTGGCGAATAGGCTTGCCATAGCGTAATAGTAGGAATAGAAATAGAATTCCTGCAACAAGTGCTAGAATTAAAGGCACACCACCAAACACCGAATGTGCGAAGTTTGGGATGATTCCGAGGACTGCTTGGAAAGGTGCTAATAGTCCAGAACAGATGGTCTTAAATACATGTACAATTCCGCTCGTATCAGACATGTTAAAGATACGTCCCATCATTTCTACGAAATGTATAGGGCAGTTTGTACGAATTAAAGCCTGTATCTCAGCCGAAGTCCTTGCAACTTGTAAATCATAGATTTCTTTGGCTGAGGTCAGAGGCACTGTTTGTTGTATAAGCATGGCTTTCATTCTGCTTAAAGTATCAAATCGTATAAAAGAAACATTCAATGAAGGCCATAAAGGCGACTCCCTGACTGTGTCTATTGGGGGGAACAATACTTGCATACAGCAAGTGACCCTGGAGTTCACCGTTACTAGATATGGGATGCCTGGCAACATGCCACAGCAACTCTGATCATTCAACATGAGGTAACTCCCGTTAGAAAGTTGGCCAAACGTTGGATTAATCACAGTAGCTGGTGTACCCTGCTGGTGGCAGGACACATTTTCCACAGAACCATTACAAGCCCTGTGTAAAGAAATGTCCTGACAAATGAGTGAACCGCTTAGTGCATTTTCACAGTGTGTACCGCTTAGAAACACTTCACGATACCCACTCCAACATCTATATGTGTAAGGTAAATTCCAGGATGTCTTAATGTATTCTTTACCCAACCTTTCATATTTGCCTGCTTGCATTTGTTTGAGGCAATACTGAAACTGAAAAGTAGTGACAGGCAGAGTGATTTTGCCATGAATAAGCCATTCTGTAGCTGGTTTTTCTGCCACTGTGAATGGTAATTTTTCCAGTTTTTCAATGCTCAGCACTGTATACTTTGCTCCTCTTTGTGCCAGTTCAATCTGTTTATCAGTTAGATTGTATTCTGCAAACAGAGCCGACGTGTTGATAAAACGCCAAGGCACATAGCCCGCACGCAAAGATTGCAGCGTCCAGCTTAATAACATAATAGAACGTAACTGAAATTGGCCTTGCTGTAACATGGCTAAATCTTGTTCCAGTATGTCAATAGCAGAGGATACAATGTTGTCCAATGAATAAATTCTGGATGACAAAGTTGTTAACCCATTGTCGACCACAGTGAGAGATTTCTCTAAGTTAATACGATCAAGTTCACGTATTCGTTCTGCGGCCTCTGCCTGTGAAACCTTCCGTGCTTCATTATAAGCAGCATAGATGCCGGCATATATGAAACATTTTTGATGCGGTTTTCTTGGTCCTAGCAAGAATTCCCTAAGGTCTGCGTCTTCTTTAAGTAAAGATAAGTGTTGTTTCACATCCTTAAGTGTAGATTTTTGCAGCCAGTCGAGGCACAATTTTCCTACACTGTATGTTGTTACTACCCCCGGATGTTGTCTTTGGATGTATCGTGGGTCTGGCCTGTGAATAGTAAACCCCTGTGTTTTAGTCAGGAATCTTTCTTGACAGATGTTTGTGTCTGTGGGCCAGATCAACCATTTTCTCCAATCAGGATTTGTTCTGTTGATTTGTAGTATTGTGTCAACTGTAACCGCTGCCTGTGTATTGTTATTACTGGCAGGTGTTGGTACAGAAGGAGTTTTCATGTCTTTGATCATGGCTAAACCAAGGCAAGACGTTTGTTGCACAGTGTCATTCAAAAACATTATTTGCTGAGGGACGATACATGCTCTAAACAAAGCTTCTATCCCCTGCACTTGCCAATCTTTGGTACCCCAGACAGATTTTGTGTCTACTGTGTCTTTCCACAAGTCGAAACCATGTCTAGACAGTTGGGCAATAAATGATGCAGAGTAAATCTGTTTTGTATTAGTTAACATAATTTTCAGTCCAGTTTTGTTTACATTTTTATAGTAAAATGTTTCTGGGTCAGATGTATTGTATCCTGAAAAATATGGAAACCTTTTAGCAAACGTTTTTGAACTACCTTTTGGTGGTGTAGGACAATGCTCCCATTGGTTAAACATAACCACATTTCTAGGTGTTGCAGATTTATGCAAAAAATGATGACCATAGTGGTTATAGCAATAAAGCTGTTCATAGTCTGATGAACCCTCTAAATATTCATTATTAGAAAATGCAGCAGACCTTTCTAGATCCAACATCATATCATTTACAGTCTCAAAGTCCCAATCATCAGAATAGGTACTGGATTAAATAAAATCACTTAGTGAAATCTTAAATAAATGTGGAATGTTCAAAAGTTCCGTAGGGCCGAAGATATCAAAATCTGTTTTGTCCCACACTATACCATCCTGTATAGGAACGGCTGTGATGTTCACTGCTGACAAGTCTCTTGCTTCACGATGGGTTGATTTGTGTGGTTTTAAAAGTAAGTTCACATTTTTACTTTCAATGTCCAAATGGATGTATCTGCCATTTATAAGCACGCTGATAGTCATAACCAAAGCTAGCCAAAGCAGAAAGAAAAATATTCCAGAAATAATCCATAGATCAATCCATGGTGAAACCAGATAAGTCTTTCTCAGAAAATGAAAAAAGTCTTGTACTTGCTGTTTAAAAGTTTTTGATGCTGGCGTCGTTTCAGGCTCACTCGGATCCTCAGAAAATGTATCAAAGTTAATGAAATAGCCAGAAGCAGCTCTGTCAATTGTTGGAATTGCATCAGGATTTATCGAAATTGCTGGAACCAGTTGATCACTTGTTACATTGGTGTAGACAGGTATATTTGGACGAACTGTTACTTGAGTTTCAAGAGGGATGAGTTCCATAGCATTGTTGCTCAGTCCTTCATCTGTTACTGCTGAATTCTCGATGGTTATCAGTGTTTCAGTCTGAACCTCTTGGATAGTAGCGAGAGGAGTGTGTCTGCTACTAGGTCGGAGTCCACGAGGCCTACTATTTAGTATTGGCCACATACTGTGGTTTGATGAGGTCGATGGACACAAATCTTTTCTCCTTTTTTCCAGCAAGGGGCGGCAGAAGTACTGTTCTTGTTCCGTGTACGGCTAAGACAGGTACTGGTTGTCTGTAAGAAGGCCCAAATTCCTTCTTGTCCGCAATCTTCTCTCTGACTAGATCCCCAACTTTTGGGATCCAGACAGGCCTTGCTGGGACCACCGGTTTTTCCCCAGTGGTGGTTGGCTGCAGGAACACGTTGCTTTGTTTCGATCTTAGTTCATTTAGATCCTGTAAAACAGCCAAACGATCTTTGATATCAAAGGGTTTATTTTCCACCACTGTGCCTTTACATTCGAGATCAGGAACCCACATTCTTGTCCCAAATAGGACCTCATATGGAGTGACCTCCCTAGAGAACTTCTTGGCAAATTATTTAATGAGCATTGGACCCCATAAAGATGTTTGACCCACCCATCACCCGAACCTAATACCCTAGCTGTTATAGACTGCTTTATGTCCCGGTTTTTCCTTTCCACAACAGAATTTCCCTCAGGATGAAACGGAGAGGAGTACCGCAATGCAACGCCCAGACTGGCCATGGCTTCTTTGTAAGCCCGAGAGCTAAACGCAGGGCCCTGGTCAGAATGTAGCGTGCCTATTACGTATGTGCCGATAAAGACTCGCAAATCTTTTATAACAGTTCGAGCGTCAGCCGAGCGCTGAGGCCATATCCATAGGAACCTTGACTTAGTATTTGTGGGATTGTATTTGTCCAAAAGGACGCCTGCGCGTAGATAGTCTAATGCTGTCTAACAATGGTGTCTGTACTGGGCAGGCTACTTCGTATCATGGTGTCTGGTGGCGTTCTGCATCACGCTGTACCTTACAGTCTATGCAGTCATTGATGAAGATGTGAATGTGTATTCATTCCAGGCCACCAGTATATCTCTTTTAATGTCAATATCGTTTTAGAGATCCCTTGATGTGACAGACCCTCCCCCAGATGTGCTTCATAAATCAAAGCGGCTCTACGTTCCATGTTTGGAATTACCCTATCCCCCACTCCAAGGATTCGAGCAAAAGGAACATTGTTCGCATCAATTACATAAGAGTACTTGAGTGGAAACTTTTTTGGTAACGCTGCACCACTGCCTTTGCTCGTAGCATTGACAGCCAACAATATCTCACTGTCTATTCTCGTTTTTGAACGAGTGATCGCAGCTACGGAAGCAGTCTGAACAGCCCCCTTTGCGGCTTCGTCAGCCAATGAATTCCCTGCAACGTGAACGCCATCACGTTGATGACTCAGCGTGTGTATCACGTGAGCCTTTGGTAGTTCGTTTTTTAACTGAACTACTTGTTCCCAAAGTGATTTATGCCTTATTGTGCCACCTTTTGCATCTTTGAACCCATTTTCAAGCCAATTTTGTGTATATTCATTATACGACTGTACACAGTAGAAAGAATCGCACACTATTAGTGTGGGGAATTCGCGATCTGTACTTTCAAGTGCCAGTTTGAATGCTTGTAGTTCAGCTCGCTGAGCTGTACAATCTCCTAGAGATTGAGTTTTAGTGACCATTGGTCTGAAGTTACCATCGCTCGTGCGACCTTTAACGATTGCGCACGCTGCACTGTAAACTTGCTTACTCCCTGTAGCAGGTTGTGCGTATCCGTCAGTGTAAATTATAAATTCGTACTGATCTAGAGGCAGAATTTCAGTGGGCAGAGGACATTCATGTTCATATTGCAGGAACGCTTGTGTTTTTAAATCAGGATCAAAAACATATTCAACATCTGTTGCAGCAAGAGAATTAACCCATTGTATCCATCTAGGATGTAATGCTTTAGCATTTGGAATGCTCGCTTTTGTTACCGCCACTAAGGCCGGTACTGGGGTTACGACAATAATGCGTTTCCCTTGGGCTAGAGCTCATTCTTTTGCTACTGCAGTTTGAACTGCTGTCAGTATTTTTTCAGTTGAAGTGAAGTGCATTTCTGCTTGTGTATACAAATGTGATTTGTATGCTATTGGTACTTTTTCACCCTCAGTAAATGTTAAGTAGGTGAATCCGCATTGACCCTAAATTATTCGGATCACTAAATTGCGTTGACTTACGCGTGTTTGTAAGTGATTTGTTGCTAACATGTTAGCTTGGAGTGAACGCAAGATTTCTGTGTGTTCATGTGTCCAATGTTTGATTGAAAAATCAGGTTTGATTAATGCGTAGAGAGGTTTAACCCTTTCTGCGTAATTTAGAATGTAAGTTCTTCCAAAATTTAGGAAACCCAGGATGGATTGTAAATGTTTCAGCGTTTTTGGAGGTTGGAGCAGTGCACACCTTTCTAAAAAGTTGGCTGCCAAGCTCTTGCCTTCTCTTGAAAGCTCATATCCTAGAAAAAGGATATTGAGATGGGCAATTCTGGATTTTTTAAAGTTGAACTTATAGCCCTCAGAGGCGAAGCCCAATATAATGGTGCTCACCCTGTTCAAGTGCCTATCCAGGTCATCGTCTGTCAGATAGATGTCATCGACATATGACAATGCCTCATTATCATAAATTTGTAGTAACTCTGTTACCCTCGCTGAGAATAACCCCGGGCTGTTCTTGAACCTTTGTGGGAGTCGACAACATTGACGCTGGGTCCCCATTATTGAGAAAGCTGTTAAGTACCTGCTTTCAGGTGCTATGTTTTGACAAAAGAAACCATTTGAGATATCCAATGTGGTTTTATATTTTTTACGCACAATGTTATTCATTAATGCTGTACTATGTGCATTTTGCACTGCAAATGTTTTTGAACAAGTGTTTAAGTGTCTGTAATCCAAAACTAGATGATATGTATTGTCTGGTTTGGAGACAGGAAACAAAGGATTGTTCATTGAGGAGGTGCATGTTTCAATCACCCCTTGGTATTCAAGTTGATCTAAGATCTCCCTGACCTGTTTTTTAGCTTCTTGCTTTATTGGGTACTGCCTTTGTGCAGTATGTTCATTTTTTAGATGTATTTTGTGGTGAGGTGAGTCCTGATCCCATCCTACATTTTTTTTATATAATGCTGGGGCCTGGGCAACTGCCCATTTCCTGGCATAAGTATATTTTTGGTGAATTGGAATATGGTTGGAGAAGGCGCGCATAATGATGTCTTCACCATGTGGGCACTCCCTGACAAATTGTGGTGGCCAGTCTTTTTCTGCTAGAAGTATATCATAACCCCTTGAAAGTTTTTCCCAAAAGAGTGTTTTCACCTTTCTTGGTATGTCTCCCTCCATTCGGAGTGTTATTTCATATAACTTTTGTGGAGTACTAACCCTGGTGTCTACAGTCTCAACTGTGATGTACTCATTCAAGTCCACTGTCTCCAGAAGTTCCTTCAGGTTCTGGCGAGCTATTGTGACTTCTGCCGCACTGTCCAGCATTGTCTGAGCCCATTCTCCGTTCTTGAGTTGTGTTCTCAGATTCCTCGGCATGTCTGATCTTCAGACCTGCTACCTTCTTTTTTGAGAATTGAGGTTTTGATTTATTTTTCGGAACGTGTTTGTCGTCTTTCGATTTCACGCGTTCTTCTCTATGTTCTGACCGTCCTCTTCTTTCCGATGTCTGTGACGATACCTGAAAGGTACGAGAGGAACGTGTATCAGTATCTTGATACATGTCAGGCTTTCTTAAATTATCCCTAATCCTGAGGTTATACCTCCTTTCAGAGGGCTCCTTTTGGGTAGACCTACCTCGGGATTGAGAACGTTTCTCGTTTGAATTTTGTTTATTAGTTTCCCACTTCTTTTTAGAAGATGTAGGAGTTTGTTTAATAGAGTCCTTCTCAGGACTTTCAGATAGTTTTGGCTTCAATGGTCTTCCACCCAAACTATCTCTGCCTAATTCTGCATAAGATTGTTCTATTATTCTGGGTAGTTCAGTTTGATGTTCTGTTACATCAAATTCCCTTAATCGTTGGCGGATCGCCACTGATGCTGCCTCCCCTTTAATATTAGATAATATTATTGTTGAGACCTGGTCGAAATTTTTCAGTAATTTCATACCTAAATTCAGAGCAGGCTCTGCCCCGTATTCGTTTTCAATTTGTTTCAGGACATGTGGTATTACTGCAATTGACGGAACACCATGTGTTTTAGTATAGATGGCAGCAAAGACTGCGCCCCAAGTGGTGCAATCTTCCAGTTGTGGTGTGATCCCTATTGGTAAACAGATTGTTTGGATTCTGTGTTTCTCATAAGGGCTAGTATTAGGAAATACTGCTTCGATTTGAGTAATTTTTTTGAGCTATTCAGAATGGAATTTGCTCACGTTTAGTGGGCATTTTACCCATGACTGCGTATAAAGTCTGTGGTGTAATTTTTAGTGTATTCCCCTGTTGAGGGGTTTGATTTGGAATGGTCAATGGTGGTTGGACTGTGAAAGTGTGCATGACATATTGGACAAATTGTCTGTAAATTTTTATTAACTCTGTAAGTTGAGTAAGTAATTCCTCGTCTGACATTATATCGAGGTCAGGATGAGGAGTGTAGCCGGCTAGAATCGGCCATGTTGCTCCTGGTCTACCTAATGGACCGAGCCTGGTAATGTTTCTGTGATGTTTTAGGGCGCCTTTAAACCAGAGCTGATGCTCTTGGTATGTTAGTGGAATTTCAATATCCTCGAAAGGAATATATTCCTCTGGTGGTTCATCTTCTTTGTAGAAGTGTAACAGTTTTGTTACTGGATTTGATTCAGGGAATACTATCCATGAATAGAATACCTCTGTCTGAAATGATTCGTGTGCCTCTATCACGAAAACTGCTCTGCCGCCTCTTGGTGGTAGGCCATGTTTTATAAGTTTTAGAGTGATGGCTCTTCTTAAGTTTGGATGGATGTCTATAACACCCTCCACGGTTTCATTTAAACCTGTAAAGTTAAAAGCTGCTACGACTGGGTCAGCCGCAGCTCCACCGGTTTCGGTGTTATTGTCCCCGTTTAAGGACATTTGTTTTTTGAAAAATGTAGAACAAGTTTCAAGGAAACAAAAGATAAGGTGCACAATATTTTGGAACACTGTATCCTTCAACGTTGAACAAACCAAGCAACTAATATATAGGTTTTTTTTGTCCTGTTTAGTTTTGGCGGATATTTAACCCTACCCACTCCAGACGTCTTATGGAGTATGTGAATAGGGGTCTCTGAGAGAAAAGCACGACTGAGTTACTCAGTATCTAGCATTAAATTACTGCCTTACCAAACGTTTGGGTGCCATGTAATGTAGTTCCTATTTCCCTAATAGGCTCTGCGCATTGGAATAATATACCCTATAGGCTTGACATAGGACTGAGGTCGGTATGTCCCTATCGAGTATATTAAACTTAATTACTTTTGTGCCAGCTAGCTCAGAGGCCACTAGAAACTCCTTGAGAACAAGAAGGAGTAGTTTCTGGCAACCGCATAAACATGACTACTTTGTTTCACTTTAGAATCGGAACACGTCTCAGAATCGTGGAAACAATAGATAACAGTTTCACTCAGTCAATCGTGCATGCTTAGTTTCTACAGAGTTACACAGAAAGGAAAGACGGGCGTTTCAATAAAGAGGTTTTATTGAACAGTCTTGTTTCTCGTGTAAGAGATATGTGCTGTTATGATCACAAGACAGTATGCAAGATAAATAATGTACAGCGCAAGCAGTAGAAATAAATAATACTGCGCTAGCATTATCTTTTAGCATATATTCACGTACATAAATAACATGAGCTAAAAAATGCGAGTACTCATACGATGCTTCTCTAAGCTAGTTCTACCCCAATGTACCTAACCTAGTCTAGGTGTAGGGAAAGGTAAGAAGTAGGTGGAGTATTCTCTAGTATGGTATACTAAGAGTATGTTAAGTCTAGTATGCCAAGAGTCCCTCTAGGTACTAGTCAGCTCCATAACTTGAGAATGAGATAGGTGGGAATCTCCTGCCGGATCTGGAACTCTAACACCCCGCGAAGGGAGTCAGAACACTGGAAGCTGGATTCTTCTGCGAGCAGGAATGACAGCGTCTTCTCAGTGCGTCAGGCCGGGATACGGGCTCCTCTGAAGTCGAGGTCTCTTCTAAATTGCTTGGGCAAGGGAAGGTATATTTATACCTGGTAGGTGCCTTGGAATGTTAGCATTGACGTGAAGTCGGACAGAGGATGACGTCAGGAATGAACCCTTAAGGTATAAAGGTTCATACATAATAGATGAGTTCTTGGAGAAATCAATAATCCTGTGCTAGGGGAACTCCCGAGAGCTTAAGGGTCTGGTTTCTAAGAACTCGTTGTGACGTTAGGGTGGACGGCTGTCGGTGACCATGCCTGTATTTGGAGTGCACGGCTAATGCCTAAATAAGGACTGGGATTCTATGCCTATATAAGGGCAATGCGAATTGTGCCTATATAAGGACATGTTTCAGGAAAACCTATATACGGACACCTAAAGCGGTATACAACAGTAGGTTAACACCCGAGTATCAAGCAGGCTCTCGTAGATTTCTGTATATATATTTTGTTTGCCTGCGTATTTTCTGCATATTTCCATGATTGGATGTTTATTACTTGTGTTCCAGAAGGTACGCTATTGATGTGATGACCAGCCGACATGGTGCATGATAAAGTATTTCTTTTTCAGCAGGGTTTCCACTTTTGAGAAACCGTTGTTTCCTTGAATCTACCGCATTTCAATGTCAGATTTCAACTTTATTGACCACATGTGTTTACAATTGAGAATCCTGATTCAGTTTGAACTGACATTCACGTAATATGGAGGTACAGTCCTACTATTCACTTCAGAGTTTTTGGCATGCACCAACTGGTACGTACGAAGTTTTGACACATGTCTTTACTATGTATTTAATGTGGTTGCTATAACGTATATACAGATCAATGACCAGTACAAGATGGCCGAACTTAGGGTCAGCCGAAACGCATTATGAGGAGCCAGTAAAGATAACTTGAGCAACTATCCTTTGTGGCGTGTTGTGCCCTGAGAGTGCGTTATCCAATGTGGGGGTGGACTGTTGGATATTGAAAGCCGGTTTGCTTCGCCGGCGCACGCACCACCTTCCTCGGGTCTGTGGTCTGGGAAGGAGCGCTTTGTGTATGGATATATATATATATATATATATTTGTTATATAATTACATTTAAAAAATATTAAATTATAATACTAATTTAATCATTCAATTATATTTGTAATTAGATGTGTGTGTTTTATTTTTGAAAATAAGTATAATTGTTATATTTGTTTTAAAATCAATTAGATATATCTTTAATTTGTATTATATTATTGTTATTTATTAGTATATTAATGATTACTATTTAAATTTATATATATTTAAAACAACAATATTTTAGACTATGATATTAGTGACAATATTTTTTCCGATATTTTTTTTATTTACATAATAACTATAGGATGGTAGTTTTTTTGACGTCAATATTTATGTTACAATATTTTTGTATGATGATATTTTCAGGTTCGATATTTTACCAGTGAACCCCTGCTGTTGTATTTTAGCATATTGCACTGTTGTAATGGATTTAATACGTTTTTACCTATTTATGTATTGTATTTCATTGACTTTATGTATTCTAATTTTTATGATTTTCATGTTCTTTTATGTCTAGTTGCTGAATAAAGATTTAACGAGCATCACTATATACACAGAATCAGCACTCCCTGAGAAATATATAAATATACACAGTGGGAGCACTGCAAAGTTCTGCCCATAAATAGCCACACAATTTTTAAAAAGAAGTATGCTTATTTAAAAAGTATTGACAGGGAAGATCAAACAGCCTTCTCTTATTTACAGCAAGAAGAGAAACCACAAAAGAACCTGATTACCAATCACAAACTGATATATTACCATAGATTTGTTGAAAATATTGCTGTGTAAGTCTATTAGTACAGAAAATATGAAAGAGAAAAGCATTTGAGAACCACCATTTGGCAAATTCAGGGTAAAGAAGCTTTATTTAGAGCATGTTAATTCTCAAATTATTTTGCTGAATAAAACTGTACAGCAGACATGTCTGAGATTTTAAGCCACTAGAAATTTAAGGAAGCCTTCAATTCCAAAAGGTAATTCAACACAATTTCCAAATTAGCAAAGTAAAGAAAACATTACTGATTCCGAATTAACTGACATGATCCAGAATGGTACTTACAATTTGACCATATTACACTCTGAAGAGATAGCCCTATGGCCAATCGATATTGATGTATGCATGGGCCGATTTCTTTCCAAACCTCCTGGTCTTTAGCTGGTTGTCCAGTCCCCAGGTATAATAAATATACACCTGTGAGTTGTCGGTAGGCTGTGCCAAAATGGCTAGCACATTCCATCCTTGTGGCTGTGAAGGAGCATCTGTCCATGATAAGTGAAACTCTGCCAATTACCTATTCCTGGCTCCACACCAAGTTAAAGTTAATTGCTTCTTATTTGCAGCAGGTTATGCAATTTTTAATGAACTGCAAATAGTCAGAAAAGAAGGCTGCGGGAAAAATTTGAGAAAATGACAGAGAAATTATGCAAACAACATTTAAAATTATTGATAATGGCATACAAACACTCTTTAAACATGAGTATTCTATAAGTACTACAATGTCTTCAGCCTTTGACCTTCTATAAGACAAATTAAATCTACAACATGGATAGGCTCAACTGCAAGCAAAACACAGCTACAATGGCAGTTACAAGCAACAAAATCTAATAAAAGTGCCTTGCCAGCTCATTAATGAGAGTGCCATATTCAAACCATATAATCTGACTTCTACACAAAGAATCATGGCTAATAAATAAGCCATTTACACCCTATTAAGCATAGAAGAAATGGAAGATGCCACATTTTTTGTAGCAGAGGACTCACATTTTATGTGGCTCTTACATGCCGGTGACTACCTTTAAATTTAATGAGTCCTTGGGTTGGTTTGCAAAAATGCACAATACTTTTCTCCACCATGTGTGGGAGTTACCGTTTTAATTGTTTCTGTTACATACAAGACACACCTCATTCATAAGCACACTGGATGTTCCAGTCCTCTAGGTCATGCACTCCTTTGCGATTCCATCACTAAGCACAGAGCTTGTACACTATTGAAGCCAGAATTAAGCTGTAAATTGGTAGCTGGGCCTGTTTCATCCATTCCAGCCTACAACACACACCTGAATAACAGGTCATATTTAATAGTCACGAATAGCACATTGTGGAATGAACCAAGGCCAATTGTATTTGTTAACCGTACCAGAAATCATAAAATGCTGTGGGGTAACCTTGTATCCTCCCCCCAATAGATTGTTTGAAAATTTCCTTTGGCCCAGAATAAATATGGATATTATGGGGCCGATTCCGATCTCGGTCGGAGGCGCACCCAACACCATTCGGTCGGGAAAAAAGCCATGCGAAAGCCTGTTTCCCGACCGATCCGTACAGCACACCGAACGAGTAAGTACGATGCGCACAACAGCAAAGAATCCGGCCGAGCCGTACTCACCCAAACCAGGTCCTGTTCCCCGACCGAGGCGAATCCGGAAACGCCGAATCGAGTCGCACGGAAGGAAATATGCAGCTCCGTCCGGCCGAACGAGTACGATGCGCTTTCCGTACGCGCCGAACCCGTCGCTACGCACGGCACGTCAAAGCATCCGGGAGAGGCGCACATAAGCTCCGATTCGCGCCACAACACGATCCACGGCTCCGAGACGAACACGCCAGCGACGAGGATGAGGCGAAGCGACGAGGACGACGCGAAGCAACGAGAAGGACGAACGACACGAACCAACCATGAATCCCTTCGTCCCGATCATACCAATATTCTACATTTACTACCGGAACAGGCACGGACGCGTACGGCGCAGAAGGTAAGCCAGACACCAACCACAAAACACATACAACACGTACACGACACATCACACACACACAGAGGGATGCAGAATATACTTACACCAGCAACAGCAGCACCATAGGGGCGGGATGCCCATCACCAATGCCACATATGCACACAGGGGCCTGAATGCGCACCACCACCCCTACCCAGGGGGGCAGGATGCCTACCACTACTACCACCCTCACCCAGGGGGGCAGGATGCCTACCACTACTACCACCCTCACCCAGGGGGGCTGGATGCCTACCACTACTACCACCCTCACCCAGGGGGGCTGGATGCCTACCACTACTACCACCCTCACCCAGGGGGGCTGGATGCCTACCACTACTACCACCCTTACCCAGGGGGGCAGGATGCCTACCACTACTACCACCCTCACCCAGGGGGGCTGGATGCCTACCACTACTACCACCCTCACCCAGGGGGGCTGGATGCCTACCACCACCCTTAGCCAGGGTGGGCTGGATACCTACCACTACTACCACCCTCACCCAGGGGGCTGGATGCCTACCACTACTACCACCCTCACCCAGGGGGGCTGGATGCCTACCACCACTACCACCCTCACCCAGGGGGGCTGGATGCCTCACCACCACCCTTAGCCAGGAGGGGCTGGATGCCTACCACTACTACCACCCTCACCCAGGGGGGCTGGATGCCTACCACTACTACCACCCTCAGCCAGGGGGGCTGGATGCCTACCACTACTACCACCCTTAGCCAGGGGGCTGGATGCCTACCACCACCCTTAGCCAGGGGGGCTGGATGCCTACCACTACTACCACCCTTAGCCAGGGTGGGCTGGATGCCTACCACTACTACCACCCTCACCCAGGGGGCTGGATGCCTACCACTACTACCACCCTCACCCAGGGGGCTGGATGCCTACCACTACTACCACCCTCACCCAGGGGGCTGGATGCCTACCACTACTACCACCCTTAGCCAGGGGGGCTGGATGCCTACCACCACCCTTAGCCAGGGGGCTGGATGCCTACCACTACTACCACCCTTAGCCAGGGTGGGCTGGATGCCTACCACTACCACCCTCACCCAGGGGGGCTGGATGCCTACCACTACTACCACCCTCACCCAGGGGGGCTGGATGCCTACCACTACTACCACCCTCACCCAGGGGGGCTGGATGCCTACCACCACCCTTAGCCAGGGGGGCTGGATGCCTACCACTACTACCACCCTTAGCCAGGGGGGGCTGGATGCCTACCACTACTACCACCCTCACCCAGGGGGGGCTGGATGCCTACCACCACTACCACCCTCACCCAGGGGGGGCTGGATGCCTACCACTACTACCACCCTCACCCAGGGGGGGCTGGATGCCTACCACCACCCTTAGCCAGGGTGGGCTGGATGCCTACCACTACTACCACCCTTAGCCAGGGTGGGCTGGATGCCTACCACTACTACCACCCTTAGCCAGGGGGGGCTGGATGCCTACCTCTACTACCACCCTCACCCAGGGGGGCTGGATGCCTACCACCACTACCACCCTCACCCAGGGGGGCTGGATGCCTACCACTACTACCACCCTCACCCAGGGGGCTGGATGCCTACCACCACCCTTACCCAGGGTGGGCTGGATGCCTACCACTACTACCACCCTCACCCAGGGGGGGCTGGATGCCTACCACTACTACCACCCTTAGCCAGGGGGGGCTGGATGCCTACCACTACTACCACCCCCACTCATAGGATGGACAATGCATGACACAACCAGCACACCACAACCTAGGGAATGCAAGAAGAAGACATCCCCCAACACCATGACAAGCGTGTGTAGACTGTGTCAAATGCCTACAACACCGAACATGACTTTGAACATACAATGTGACCCCCTAGCACATGTGCCACACATATATGTGTGTGGCACCCACAATGCAAGCAGGCCATGACCATTGTGGCAATGGGGTCCAAACCCCATCATCACAGTGACCAAAATGTAAGTGTGGGGTCCATAGCTGAAGCACACTTTGAACATTGTGGCAATGGGGTCCAAACCCCCATCATCACAGTGACCAAAATGTAAGTGTGGGGTCCATAGCTGAAGCACACTTTGAACATTGTGGCAATGGGGTCCAAACCCCCATCATCACAGTGACCAAAATGTAAGTGTGGGGTCCATAGCTGAAGCACACTTTGAACATTGTGGCAATGGGGTCCAAACCCCCATCATCACAGTGACCAAAATGTAAGTGTGGGGTCCATAGCTGAAGCACACTTTGAACATTGTGGCAATGGGGTCCAAGCCCCCATCATCACAGTGACCAAAAGGTAAGTGTGGGGTCCATAGCTGAAGCACACTTTGAACATTGTGGCAATGGGGTCCAAACCCCCATCATCACAGTGACCAAAAGGTAAGTGTTGACAAAGAAAGAGGTGCAACTGCCAAACTGCATGGATGATTCCTGGTCACAGAACAACAAACACATCAGTGGCAAAGTAGTGTATGTGTCCCATTGCAACATAAATTGGGGGAGCCAAATACTGCAGTGCAAATAAGACATACCTTTGGCCATGTGCAGACAAACAACACCCATGGGGGCTGACACCGTCAACAATCATCAATGACACAATGACAGAAGTGACCATCAGAATGCAGACCCACATATTTGCACCAATGGGCACACACATGCAGATACCCTGTGGAGACTGCAGAAGTGAGGTGAACAGATACCATACCATGGCAGCAATGGGACACACAAACCATGATCATTGTGCTGACCGATGACCTAGGAGTCCCAGGGACAGCAGGGGAAAGCCACCAAACTACATAGAGCCAATGGCACACCCAAGATATGCCAATGCAGTGGTGCAGATGCACAAACACAAACAGGCAGACCCACACTGCACATCATACACAACAGGTGAGGGGGGTGCCAGTGTCCCCAGGCAACCACACAACACATGAGGAGACCTGAATACCAATCATACAGATGTGCATACAGTGCCACACAAAGGTAACTCATGGATCCAAATCCCCTATGTGGGCAAGCAGGCATTGTCAGATGAGAGGGAGCACAAATCACACATGTCACACAGGCACGTAGGGACAGCAACTGACACAGCAAGACACAGACACACCACAGCACCACCCCCAGGGCCCCCACAATGTGGTGACCCTGGGCTGCATTACAATCCCACTGTGATGACAAAGCTAAATGTGGTTCACACTGTGAACCACAGTCATGTGTCCTGAGCAACTAACTACCATCACACCTACACAAGCACAAATCAAACAGCATGGCCAGTAAGCCAAGGCCAACATGGAGGCAGGGGCCTAGCCGGGCAACAACTCTCATCTGCACACACTCAACACCACACCCCTCGACCTCCAACAATGTGCAGCAGTGAAGCACACATGCACTGGTGACATTGCACATGCACCCATGACTATTCCAGGGTGGTGGGTGGGAACCAAGGTGCAGAAATACATCACACATGGACACTCAACAAGACTCCTGAATGTCTGACACACTGCACACTACGCTGTACATGGACATGACGGCAATACCACACCAACCAATGGGATCCCAGCCACAGTCACACACCAATGAAGAAGCCAAGGTCACCCACAAAGAACACACATAGACAACAACCAACATTGCAGCCCGGACCCTGAGGAGTGCCAGCAGTCACACACACAACGTGTCACAATCACTGAAAGATAACACAAACTGGAAATCACATGACAGGGGCAAACAACAAGTGCCAAGGGGAAACCTGACTGTGACCCATCTGCGTCTGCACACAAACTCAGCCCTGACAGCAAACACACCTATGGGTGACACCCTGATGACCAGTAATGTGCCATGCACCCACATCACAGAGAACCCAGGGCGAAGACTTTGGGGGAACATAGGTCAACTCAGCTAGCATCACAAACAGGTACAACACTAGGGATCACAGCATGCACAGCTAAACGGAAGTGAACACACAGACATGCACATACAACACACACCTTGGGCGCAGGCAATGTCACAGGAGTACACACTGCCATGAGGGGACTCCACTCCTGTGTGAGGAAAGCTGTGCCATATGTTGCCTCAGTAGGGCCCCATCATGTCAGCTGAGCACTTGGTCACACAATCAACAATTAGCACCAAATGAGGGCTCCCGTAACATCAGCCTGGTCATGGAAGTGCCAACGGAATCATCAGCACAGATCCAACACACTTGTATAGCAATGTTGCACTGACAACACAGATGAGTCCTTCCCCATTGATGCCCAAACCTGCATGTCCACTGGAGATGGCCACACGGTCAGGGAAGTAGACGAATTGAACAATGGCAGGCACAACAGATGTGCAGGGGTGGAAGCCACAGATGTGAAATAGGCAATCTGAGTAGGGAATCCCATTGCCAAATACTGAACACATGACACCCTCAGATGCTGCTATGGATGACATGGATACACCACAGGATAGGACACATTCCCCCTGGACCACATGGGTTCCTGCACAGTAACACTTCATTATCATGAGACCAAATATCACCATCACTGCAGCAAGGGCATGGTTAGCATCATCAACATCATGTACATCAGAAGCAAAAGCACTAGAGAACAGAAAGTTGCTTTATTCAGCATATGTGGCATTAAAAGTAGAAGTCCAGTAGAAAATAAACAAAGGCCAATGGCCAGTCCATCAACAAAGTCACAAGTGGGTGACAGTGGCAGATGCCACCCTACACATGCCTGCACAAAACCAGGGACAATCCACTAGGAGGGGCAACCGGGGGGTAGGCCAGGCACCGCAGGGACAGGATCAGGGCTCACCAGGAGGAAGCAGGGAAGGGGTGGTGGGTGCTGGAGAGCCACTGACAACTGCAGTGGAGGTGTCTGACATGGTGTGTGCCGGCACAACTGGGGGGCATGGCTCAGATGTTGTGGGTGCCGGCACGACTGCAGTGGACCCTGCAGATGGAGTGGACAGGTCCGCCACTGCAGTGCCCAAGTCAGACAGGGTGGTAGTGGACTCCACTGCAGTGCCTACCACCAGGGGAGGAGAATGGGGAACAGGCAAGGTGGGCTGGACAGAGGGGGAGGACACCCTCACCACATCAGTGGCACAGACAAGCGCAGCAGGGGTGTGGTGCCGGGAGAGCAAGTGGCAGGGGGAGAAGGCCGGAGCCTCTTGGGGATGGTATATCTGTGGGTGGGGGAACCTGGGGCAGGGTGTGGTGGGGGCACCTGTGGAGTGGGGGCCTGAGGGATGGAGGAAGGAGACCTGGTGCTTGAGCTGCAGGGTGGCGGCGGGGTCTTGCTCTTACCACTCCGGGGGGACTTGCGGGTGGGGGCCTCAGTCTGTCTGCGCCTGGGGGAGGGTGTCCGGGGGCGAGGGGCACTCTGCTCCGTGTGGGGGGGGCTTCCTCTTCCCCCTGGATGCTGGAGCAGCTGGATCGGAGGGGAAGAGGCCGAGGTCACTGAGGAAGAGGCGCTGGGTCTTTGGGGTTGCAGGTGAGGCAAGGGAGGGTGCTTTGGAGGGAGAGGCAACTGAGGACTGCGCAGTGCCCGTGGATGCGTGTGTGTGTACCAGGGCCCCATCCCCTGTGAGTCTGGTTTCAGTCCCCTGACTGTGCGTGCGTGTGCGTTTTGTTTGTGGCGTGTGTGTCTGTGTGCTGGACGTGTGTGTGCTGGTGTGTGCCTGTGCCGGTGTGTGTGTGCTTGGGACGGGTAAGGTGCTGGGGAGTGTGGATGGAGCAGAGGCAGGAGGGGTGAGGGACTGTCTGAGGAGGGACACTGCTGCCGTCAGGGAGGAGTCCATGGACCTATTGCCCCTCTGTAGGTCAGACATGCCCGATGAGATGCCCTCCATGAACGACACCAGCTGAGTCAACAGAGCGGTGTGCGCATGGAGGACACTCAGCATGGCTGTCTGCCCTACATGGAGCTGGCGAAGGAGGTACACAGACTCCTCACTCAGGGCAGCAGGGGACACAGGGGCAGGGGGTGCGGTGCCTGGCCCAAAGGAGACACGCTCCCGAACATGGGAGCCTCCACGGACCTGGGGAATGGGAGCCGATGGGAGGGCGGTGGTGGTGCTGGTGGTGGCGGGGACAGCAACACTAGCTGGGGTGTGGTGGCTGCTGACACCCACCTCCATAAGGGAGTCATCCTCCGAGTTGCTCTGGTCCTCAGCTGAGGTGGATGGTGCTGAGGACTCCTCGGTGTGGCTCCCCTCGCCCTCCGTGCCACTGGGTCCCTCCGACCACTCCTCGGCTGCTGACCCAGTCTGGCTCTCTGGCTCCTCCTGGTCCGTGGAGCTGTCCCCTTCCGTGGCCGTGGATGTATCTGCAAACAATGGGGAAACAGACAGACATCAGTCACCTGCACCAAACGCACACACCACTGTGAGCACAGCACATTACAGAGCAAGCCCTGGCATCATTAGTTGTACATTGCTAAAAGTGCCCTAACTGAACAGGAGAAGCCAATTGTCAGTCTGATGCCAAGCATGGCACTCACATCCCACATGGCCTTGCACCCATCTGTCTGGTGTCTGTTGGATTGCAACACCCCAGTGTGGACACATGCACCAAGTACACAGTAGTTGGACAGTGCAGAGGACACGGTGTGGCATGTGGACATGCACACATCACAGCTCTTGCCACTGAGTCAGTACAGGTTTCCGGATGAAAGGGATGCCCAGAGTCAAATAGGAAATGCATGTGATGCATACCAGCGACAGACACCATGATGCACCCATGTCCTGATAGCCATCGCCACAATGGTGTGCATGTAGCACATGTCACTCCCCTGCAGGACCACCAATAAGTTGACACATGCCATGGCAGAGGCATGACTGCTAAGTCATACATCACTGTCTCAGTGATGTATGACTTGGCAGCCAGACAACAACACTATGCACTGTGTCACAATAGTAGGTCATGGGGAATGCAAGTCCTGGAGCTGCACAAGTGCACATGTACATCCCCCACACAACACATCATCTTAACCCTCATCTGTCCAGGTCATACCTATTGGACATATGGGAGACCTGTGACACTACCCTCTGAACCTGAGCCCCTCACAATCTGCTGTGAATGGGGAACAGCTGCCTGAACTTCACATTCGCATACCCCAGTCTGCACGGGCAGCTGATCAAACACCTATGTGACACACAAGTATCGTCTCCTATGGTCACATCTCCAGGGGCATGCTGAGCCCCTACCAAGAAACACCCCAGCAGTCCTGGCAACTAATCCACAGCACACTGACACAGAGGCAGACACCTGAGGGGTCAAATCACTGCGCACAATGTGTCAGCTGATACACGGGAGTGGGAGTACAGAGTGCATTGCATGGCCTGGAGTAGGCATGACTGTCCTGCTCCACATGAATGAGGGATGAGCCCTGGACAGTGGATAGCTGGCTATGTATGTGTGACACACGTAATCTGCACACTCCTGGGGCCCAAACATTGTTCCCACCCGCTGCATGGGCGTGTGCCACATACCCCAGGCACATGTGGTGGCTCAGCTCAGCAAGTGGACCGCATATCAAAGCAACACGCAGATTACATGTCCGAACACAGGCGTTGTGTGAACAATGGACCCACCCATGATGCCCACAACAGAGTTAGGGAAACAGATGCTGTCCCCCACCTTTAGTGAAGCAAACTGCAAGGACACAGTCCCAAGTGACACAATTCCCTGAATGTAAGGGCCACACCTGGGTATCAGATGAGCAGTGGGCAGTGCACAATAGAGGGACATGGCTCCTGGACAACATGACTGCTGCACTGTGGCAGTTGAACCAGGCCAGAGGAGGGCACAAAGCATGTAATACAGAGTTCACAGTGCAGTCTTTGACTCACCCCCTCCTTGCTGCTGTCTGGCCTTCAGCTGCCCATCCAGGTCTGGAAACACCACCGCCAGGATCTGGAGCATGTGGGGGGTCAGGGTCCGTGTTCCGCCCCTCCTGCGAGGAGGCGACAGCTTCAGCTGGACCCGTGCAATCCTCCGGGTCCAGCCCCGAAGGTCCTGCCACCTCTTCTGGCAGTTGCGGATCCGGCGCTTGTAGACCCCCACGGACCGGACGGCCCGGACGATGTCCTTCCAGATCTCCTGCTTCCGATGGGCATTAACCTGTCAGGATGACAAAGTGAAAAGGCCATTACTACACATGCAACATATCCGTGCATGACACAGTTGCATATACATGTCTCAATCATAGGGGCACATGATGTACACAGGCAGTGCAAAGCTGCCCATGGACAGTTTGCCAGACGTCACTACATGGTATCATTGCATGGGAAGTAAAACCTTGTTCAAATGCACTGTCACTGCACCATACCTGTCCAGTGCATGTCACTACACACTATGGGGGGTGACAACTACTCAGTGAGCCTGCTAGCCAGTGGCGTGCAGACTTTCAGCCTTGCTAGTCAGACAATATGCACATTCAGAAAGGCAGTGCACAGAACACTCACCTGCTCCCCTGGTGTCCCATACAGCTTGCTGTACTGTGGAAGTAGGCTGTCCAGCAGGGCCTGGTTCTCTTCAAGGCTGAAGGCTGGGGCTCTCTCCACAGTACGTGCCATTGCAGGGTCCAGAGGGGCAGAGACAGCAGCAGTGCAGTGGCAGATGTCGTCCTGGAGCATGTAGTGCAGGCAAGTGAGCTCTCAGGGGAACAGCCAGCAATATATATGTGCTTGAGAGGCAGATACTGTCCCTTGTGTCCAAAGTGATAGGTCCAAGTCGTTTGCATCTTCTGAATCTGGCCAATCCATGGAATAGCAGCACCAAAACACGCCCACAGCATCCTTCAAATCTTCAACTTCATGACATACATGATTTTGCAACATTGTTGTGGGTGACCAACTGATTTTCCAGCAACCGACTCGTTCGAAATTCGAAAACGCGTCCGTTGCCAGGCAAGCCCATTTTCAATGGGTGCGCACCGATCGGTCCATTGCGGTACAACACGTACAGGGGTACAACGCGTACCCGCACACATTGAATGCAATGGGCCGGCCGGGGGCACCGATCGGTCCATTGCAGTACAACGCGTACAGGGGTACAACGCGTACCCGCACACATTGAATGCAATGGGCCGGCCAGGGGCACCGATCGGTCCATTGCAGTACAACGCGTACAGGGGTACAACGCGTACCCGCACACATTGAATGCAATGGGCCGGCCGGGGGCACCGATCGGTCCATTGCAGTACAACGCGTACAGGGGTACAACGCGTGCACCACGCACACATTGAATGCAATGGGCCGGCCGGGGGCACCGATCGGTCCATTGCAGTACAACGCGTACAGGGGTACAACGCGTACCCGCACACATTGAATGCAATGGGCCGGCCGGGGCACCGATCGGTCCATTGCAGTACAACGCGTACAGGGGTACAACGCGTACCCGCACACATTGAATGCAATGGGCCGGCCGGGGCACCGATCGGTCCATTGCAGTACAACGCGTACAGGGGTACAACGCGTACCCGCACACATTGAATGCAATGGGCCGGCCGGGGGCACCGACCGGTCCATTGCAGTACAACGCGTACAGGGGTACAACGCGTACCCGCACACATTGAATGCAATGGGCCGGCCGGGGCACCGACCGGTCCATTGCAGTACAACGCGTACACGCGGGTACAACGCGTACCCGCACACATTGAATGCAATGGGCCGGCCGGGGCACCGACCGGTCCATTGCAGTACACGCGTACAGGGGTACAACGCGTACAGGGGTACAACGCGTACCCGCACACATTGAATGCAATGGGCCGGCCGGGGGCACCGACCGGTCCATTGCTGTTCAACGCATCACTGTACATGTGACTGGCATATGTCAGCATGCCTGTCTCAGATGGACATATGCCAGCCACAGATAGCTCCCAGGGAGTGAGGGGCACACCTACATCACGACAGCCTGTCCAAACTTTATCATAAGGCATGTAAGGCTGCATTTCCTATTGTGTGTATGTTGGTGTACATGTTGTCCTGTGGGTGTCACCTGTGGGCAGCCACCCCCAGGCTGTGCACGTGTTCATGGGGACAGGATCCTGGGTGTTACGTGTACATGACCACTGTGATGTGCAACTGTTCATATCTGTGCATGTGCCATGGTCACATTTCACGGTGGTGTATGTGTATGTCATGTCACATACCCCGTGAGTCCCATGTGGGACGGTATGTTTGAGCCAGGGTGTCCCAGTGGCACAATAGTGATGGTCCTCCACAGTCTTTGTGCATGTAGTGTTTACAATGTCTCTGATTTCATGTGCACAATGGGAGACAGTCTCCACATCCAGGTTGTGTGTGCATGGACTTTGATGTTGTGCGTGTGTGTGTCACAGACGTCCATGTCTGTCCTGCCGTGGCAAGTGGGGCCACTACCTGTGGGGGTCATGGTTGTTTTGCTGTGGTGTATACATGATACTCCATGTAATGCCAGTGTCCATGTGGCAATACAGGGTCCCTGGGAATGTACCTGTCGTTGAGCTGTGGTGCCTGGGGCACATCTGTCCTCACATGTCACTGTGGGGGGTGATTGTGACACGGCAGCAGGAGATGGGAACTGTGACACGGCCTCATGATATCCAATGGGCCAACCTGGGACTAATTGATGCCACCTGTTGGACCGTGTTGACAGATGTTGGCCATGTATGTACCATACATGTCCTTCCGGAACTGCACACTTCATGTAGTTGTGCCTCATAATGATGTATGTTGGGATATTGAGTGTGTTCAATGCCGCATATGTGGGGTGACTGACAATCTTGCTTACTTCTCCTCTGCACTGCAGGGCTCCTGCTGTCCATCGACCATTCCCAGACCTGGCAACGATGGTGGAACGGGACAGCATCCGACGGTACCGCTTCACCAGGCAGCTGATTGAGGATTTGGCAGTGCAGTTGTCCCCACATTTGCAGCCTGGCCGGCCGTATCCTACAGCGCTGACCCCCAAGGTGAAGGTGATGGCAGCCCTACACTTCTTTGCCACCGGTACCTTCCAACATACTGTGGCGACTGCTGGTGGGATGTCACAGACCATGTTGAGCCGTGTGCTCCGCGATGTTTTGGCGGCAATGTTGCTATTCCTGAACCGGTACATCTATTTCCCTAGACTGCGACGACTCACTGACGTGAAGAGTGACTTTTATGCCCTGGGGAGGATGCCGCATGTCATTGGCTCCATTGATGGGACACATGTGGCTTTGGTACCACCACAGGCCCAGGAGCAGGCCTACAGGAACCGCAAGCACTACCACTCGGTCAATGCACTGGTGGTGTGTCTTGCAGACATGACCATCACACACGTGTGTGCCCGTTTCCCTGGTTCAGCACACGATGCCTTTGTGATGAGGAGTAGTCGCATCCCCAGGATGATGGCACAGATGCAGAACCAGCGTGCCTGGCTTGTCGGTGTGTACTGACTTTGTGCCATTGTGTGTGATCTGATCTGTAGTATTCCGCCCACTTTTCCAAGTCAGCTAATGTGCACTTGTCTGTCCGTAGGTGACTCGGGATACCCCAACATGCCGTGGTTGCTGACACCCCTCAGGAACCCTGTGACACCAGCCCAGATGCGCTACAATGAGGCACATGGTCGGACCAGGAGAGTGATTGAGCGGACATTTGGTCTCCTGAAGAGCCGCTTCCGCTGCCTGGACAAGACCGGAGGGTCCCTCCCATATGCCCCTGCGAAAGTGTGCAAGATTATCATCGTCTGCTGCATGCTCCACAACCTGGCAGTGCGGAAGGAGTTGCCTCTCATCCAGGATGACAATGACCAACATCCGCCACCTGTGGAGGATCCTGGCCTGGACCACGATGCCAGTGACGATGATGATGATGATGATGATGATGGTGATGTCCGCACACAGCTCATCACCAACTTCTTTAGCTGAATGTGAGTATCCTGAGGTGTCATGTCAATGATGTGAGTTGGCATGATGTGTAGGTGGTGCTCTGGTGCTGTTGGAGTGTGTCCATGGGCTACTTGACTGGATGTGTGTTGCGATGTGTGCTTACAGGTGGGCTGTACTCCCCAACAGTGTTGACATGCTAACTTGGTTCTGGGTGGGTATCTTGTAACATGTATTGTGCATGAGTTTTGCTGTTCTGTCCTGTACTCCATTGCTTTTGACTGTGTGTCATTTCTGTCCTTCACAGGGTACTTTCAGATTCGTTTGGTCAACTGTGTCCACCGACGACGTGATTGCACTTCCAGGCTGGTAGCTGTTGTGTCCCTACAGGTGATGTGCGCCACACCCATGGACTTCCTTCCGTCTACAGTTGTTGACTGTGTGCCCGCTGCCAGGTGGGATTACCTTGCATCTGTAGTGGTTACGACATGTTGCAACTGTGTAATAAACCTGTGCTTCACTTTGTGATGTGCGTTGTCTGTGGTCACACATTTGACTGCCATTTGCTTACTGCACCTGTGGGCTACTTGACTACAACTGGGAATGGGTGTGGTGTCTGTGCATTGCACCGTCTTCCCTGGCAACATCAGTGTAGGCAATGAGTCAGATGGCCTAGGTGTGTATGTGTTGTGTAGCCCTGGTGGTGTGTCTCCCTCATATGTGTCACGTTGCCTTTACTCACATGCCTGTGTTGTCCTTGCTGTTGCAGTTCGCATACACAGTGTAATTTTGCAGTTCATCATCCCCATAACAGCACCCACGTTGGAATCACAACAGAGGCAAGTATGGTGTATTAGTGTGTTTATTGTGATACATTTGTGTGAATAGTGCATAGGATGGGTAGTGCTGTACATAAATCTTGCAATCCGAAGTTCCTAGGTGAATTGAAAGTCCTGGTAGACAGAATCCCCAGTATCGGGGCCACAGTTGTCTGACACATTGGTCCAACTTGTACTCCCCATGCAATGTGTGGGAGTAGTGTTGCCGTCAACAGGGTGAACAGTCTGTGCACAAAGGTGAACATCCAGAACAGGTTCAGGCTTCCTGGGAGTTGCGCTTGGCCATCGGCCTCTCACTTGCCCCTCCTCGGACGACCCCTCTTCTTGGGGGGGCCCCTCAAGTACAGGCTGCTGCGGTGCAGGGGACTCTCCGCCAGAGTCATCCTCCCTCCCTGTGGCAGTTGCAGTTTGTTCGGCACCAGATGTTGTTGGCACACAGGGAGGTGTGGACTGGTTGCTGTTCATCTGGCGGAGGCATTGTAAAATGTCCCTGTGCACCGCCGTCATCTCATGCAGTGCATCCCACTTGGACTCCACGCGGGACATGTGTGAGTCCACGCGGGACATGTGTGACTCCACGTGGGACATGTGGGAGTCCAAGCGGGCATGATGGGCAGCCTGCTGCTGTTTCATGTCTCTGAGGAGCCCCACTACCTGGCTGAGATCTCCGGTGCTGGACTGGTACGCATCAGCTATGCGTACCAGTTGTGGGTCATCATGCACACCAGCAACGTCTGCAAGCAGCGACCTCTGTCTCCCACCCCTCCCACCACCCCTGCTGACATGTGCAGTGTGTGCAGTGGCACGCACAGATAACCCTGGTCCACCTTGGGGGTTGGTGGTGGTGGTGGTGTCCATGGCCCCAGGTTGGTCCAGGGTCCCTGTGCTGGTGTTGCTCCTTGTTCTGTCCATGTCGGCAGGGATGGTATTTGTGGTGACAGTCGTTGGAGGGGTGGGTGCAGGGGGTGCAGCTGGTGGTCCTGCTGGTGCTGCAGCTGGTGGTCCTGCTGGTGCTGCATGTAGACTTGCACCGGATGTGCCAGGTTGGTCTTCATCGTCCGAGGAGGACAGAGGCTGTACGACGCCAGTGAGCTCCGCATCCTCTTGAGCCTGGGACTGGGACTCCTCAGCGTCTGCTGCTGTGTCCCCATCATCACCTGTTTTTGGGAGACACACACAATGTATGTTATGTTTCTGCAGGCATCAATGGTTGACACACATGACAGTTGTGACTGTGCCTCTGGGTGCGGGCCTGTACATTGCATTGTCCTAAGTCGTCACAGTCAGGGGTTGATATTGGTGTGGCACATTGTCCTGCATTATTTGGGCATTTCTATGTATTTTTTGGGGTGTGAACATGGTCTGCATTGGTTGTGTTTGCTTGACAGCCGGCCCTCCTTCCCACCCACCCAGCCAGTCAGTTATCCCACCATGGAACGTGCTTGCATTGCAGGGAGTGGAAGTTGTCTCTCAGGATGTCAGTCAGTGGTGTCCTGCTGTTTGTTGGTGCACAGTTGCCAGCAGGGCCTTGTGCTCCCCACAGCAGTAGCCAGTGTCAGCCATCTTGTGAGTCCTTCTCCACTCCCTGTGATGTGAGCATGGTTCAGGGTGGTGTTGATGGGACAGTTGTGGGGGTGAGCTATGTCTGTGACTACGACTCCCATCATGCTATTGCCTCCACCCCACTTCCCAGCATTCCCATACTTACTTGCTTTTGTGGGGAGTTCAGTGTGTGTGGGTGTGAGAGCAATGGCAAGATGGCTGACAGTGGTGTCCTGCTGTTGGTTGGTGTGCAGTACCCAGCATGCCCTTGTGCTCCCCACGACACAGCAACAGTGTCAGACATCTTTGATGGGCCTTTCCACTCTCTGTGGGATGTGCATGCGTGAGTGTGAGCTTGCTGGGCCATGTGGTGGGGGATGTAGAGCTGTGACTACGACTCCCATCATGCTATTGCCTCCACCCCCTTCCCAGCATGCCCATGCTTCCTTCCTTTTGACTCTGCTTCCCTGTGGGGTGGGCTGGCTGTGCTGACAGGATGGCTGGGAGTGTTGTCCTGGCAGTTGTTTGGCTAAAAGTCCCAAGAGTGGCCCTGTGCTTCACACAACATAACCCAGGGTGGTGGTTCTTTGTGGGATCTTGTGTTAGGATGGGGGGCATTGCATTCTACCAGGTGGGTTCTGTGGAGTTTGTGTTGGGGGTGTGTGTGAGGGGAGGTGCTTGTGACTATGGTCAGTGCTGCAAGTCCTCCTTCCCACCCAGCCAGCCAGATATCCCACCATGGAACGTGCTTGCATTGCAGGGAGTGGAAGTTGTCTCTCAGGATGTCAGTCAGTGGTGTCCTGCTGTTTGTTGGTGCACAGTTGCCAGCAGGGCCTTGTGCTCCCCACAGCAGTAGCCAGTGTCAGCCATCTTGTGAGTCCTTCTCCACTCCCTGTGATGTGAGCATGGTTCAGGGTGGTGTTGATGGGACAGTTGTGGGGGTGAGCTATGTCTGTGACTACGACTCCCATCATGCTATTGCCTCCACCCCACTTCCCAGCATTCCCATACTTACTTGCTTTTGTGGGGAGTTCAGTGTGTGTGGGTGTGAGAGCAATGGCAAGATGGCTGACAGTGGTGTCCTGCTGTTGGTTGGTGTGCAGTACCCAGCATGCCCTTGTGCTCCCCACGACACAGCAACAGTGTCAGACATCTTTGATGGGCCTTTCCACTCTCTGTGGGATGTGCATGCGTGAGTGTGAGCTTGCTGGGCCATGTGGTGGGGGATGTAGAGCTGTGACTACGACTCCCATCATGCTATTGCCTCCACCCCCTTCCCAGCATGCCCTTGCTTCCTTCCTTTTGACTCTGCTTCCCTGTGGGGTGGGCTGGCTGTGCTGACAGGATGGCTGGGAGTGTTGTCCTGGCAGTTGTTTGGCTAAAAGTCCCAAGAGTGGCCCTGTGCTTCACACAACATAACCCAGGGTGGTGGTTCTTTGTGGGATCTTGTGTTAGGATGGGGGGCATTGCATTCTACCAGGTGGGTTCTGTGGAGTTTGTGTTGGGGGGTGTGTGAGGGGAGGTGCTTGTGACTATGGTTAGTGCTGCAAGTCCTCCTTCCCACCCACCCAGCCAGCCAGTTATCCCACCATGGAACGTGCTTGCATTGCAGGGAGTGGAAGTTGTCTCTCAGGATGTCAGTCAGTGGTGTCCTGCTGTTTGTTGGTGCACAGTTGCCAGCAGGGCCTTGTGCTCCCCACAGCAGTAGCCAGTGTCAGCCATCTTGTGAGTCCTTCTCCACTCCCTGTGATGTGAGCATGGTTCAGGGTGGTGTTGATGGGACAGTTGTGGGGGTGACCAATATCAGTGACTACGACTCCCATCATGCTATTGCCTCCACCCCCTTCCCAGCATGCCCATGCTTCCTTCCTTTTGACTCTGCTTCCCTGTGGGGTGGGCTGGCTGTGCTGACAGGATGGCTGGGAGTGTTGTCCTGGCAGTTGTTTGGCTAAAAGTCCCAAGAGTGTCCCTGTGCTTCACACAACATAACCCAGGGTGGTGGTTCTTTGTGGGATCTTGTGTTAGGATGGGGGGCATTGCATTCTACCAGGTGGGTTCTGTGGAGTTTGTGTTGGGGGGTGTGTGAGGGGAGGTGCTTGTGACTATGGTTAGTGCTGCAAGTCCTCCTTCCCACCCACCCAGCCAGCCAGTTATCCCACCATGGAACGTGCTTGCATTGCAGGGAGTGGAAGTTGTCTCTCAGGATGTCAGTCAGTGGTGTCCTGCTGTTTGTTGGTGCACAGTTGCCAGCAGGGCCTTGTGCTCCCCACAGCAGTAGCCAGTGTCAGCCATCTTGTGAGTCCTTCTCCACTCCCTGTGATGTGAGCATGGTTCAGGGTGGTGTTGATGGGACAGTTGTGGGGGTGACCAATATCAGTGACTACGACTCCCATCATGCTATTGCCTCCACCCCCCTTCCCAGCATGCCCATGCTTCCTTCCTTTTGACTCTGCTTCCCTGTGGGGTGGGCTGGCTGTGCTGACAGGATGGCTGGGAGTGTTGTCCTGGCAGTTGTTTGGCTAAAAGTCCCAAGAGTGTCCCTGTGCTTCACACAACATAACCCAGGGTGGTGGTTCTTTGTGGGATCTTGTGTTAGGATGGGGGCATTGCATTCTACCAGGTGGGTTCTGTGGAGTTTGTGTTGGGGGGTGTGTGAGGGGAGGTGCTTGTGACTATGGTCAGTGCTGCAAGTCCTCCTTCCCACCCAGCTAGCCAGATATCCCACCATGGAACGTGCTTGCATTGCAGGGAGTGGAAGTTGTCTCTCAGGATGTCAGTCAGTGGTGTCCTGCTGTTTGTTGGTGCACAGTTGCCAGCAGGGCCTTGTGCTCCCCACAGCAGTTGCCAGTGTCAGCCATCTTGTGAGTCCTTCTCCACTCCCTGTGATGTGCGCATGGTTCATGGTGGTGTTGATGGGACAGTTGTGGGGGGGCAATATGTGTGACTGCGACTCCCATGATGCTATTGGCTACACTGACTTGGCCAGCATACACAGAATTCCTTCCTTTGAGTGGTCTTCACTGTGTGTTGGTGTTGTTGTGGTGGCTACATGTCTGGATGTGTTTGTTAGTTCTATTTGTGCCACTGCCTAGCTGTAGTTGTAGTTGTGTTTGTACATGTGATGGCACAGTTGGATGTGACTTTTTTGATGGCATGTGTTGTGTTTATCTGACTGACATACACATTTTGGGATGATTCTGTTCTGGTTGCTGTGTAATTGCTATGAGTGCATGGTTTGACTCTCCCCTTGACAGTGATGTGTGTGTGTTTTGTGGCAGTATATTGTGTACATTTGTTGTGTACTCACCAGGCTCTGGGATGTCCTCTAGTCCATATACGCTCACTGGCGGAAGGATGGCCCGCACCTTCTCCTCCCAGGGCCTGAGGTATATTGGCTTGGCAGGAGGGCCACTGCCGGTGTGTTGGCTGTTGATGTAGTCTTTTTTGAGCAGGTCCCGTACCCTCCTGCGCACGTCATACCACCTGTTCTGGATGTCGCTCTTTGTGCGCCGACATGGTGATTGTGCGTTCACCCTGTTGATGATCCTCTCCCACATCTTGGTTTTCTGGGAGATGGGGGTCTGTTGGACCAGTGTGCCAAACAGCTGTGGCTCTACCCTGAGGATCTCGTCTACCATGACTTCCAATTCACAATCTAGGAACTTGGGATTCTTCTTGGGGGGCATGGTGATGGGTGGTGATGGTGAGTGATGTGTGTGTTGGTGTGCAGGTGAGGGTGTGTGAGTGTGTGTTTTGCTGGGTGTATGTGAGGTAGGTATTTGTTGGTGTGCTGATGGTGTGTGGCTTGTGTGAGGGATGAGCTGTGGGTGTGTGGTTGCTTTCTCTTGGGTGCTGGCAGTGGAATGGCATTTGCAAAGGCTCATGGTTGTGATTTGTGTCCTTTATATGGGTGGAGTTGTGGGTGTGTCTTTGTTCTCTGTCCCCACCCCCCCCAGTATTTATTGGCTTGGTAATTGCTTGTTTGGCCTTTTTTTGGGTGAATTTTCCTTTGTACTGTCTGTGTATGTTGGAAACGTTCTTGTGACTGAGTCGGACCCTGCATTTGTCTCGTACGGTCTTCTCCGTTTCGTTCACGCTGTGTATGTGCAGTTTTCTATGCTGCGTACGCGTCGGTCGCGGTGTTTTGTGTTGCTTCGGCTCGGTTTTGTATGCGTGTCGGTCGTACGGCTTGGCCTCCGTCCGACTCGCTCGTGGTTTTCGCGCCTTGCATCGTACTTTGCGGGTTGGAGTTCGCGTGTACGGTTCGGTCGGATTTGTTCCGGGTGCGTGTCGGTCGGTTGGATTCGCGTGTTTTTCCGACCGGATTGCTGTTTTCCGTGCGGCTCGGTCGGTCGACTTGGTTTCGGTACGTGTCGGTCGGATTTTGCACGCCTTGCATCGTACTTGGCGTGTCGGGCGCCACAGGTACGTGTCGGTCGGTATTATTTCCGGATCCGAGTCGGTCGGTGCTTTTTCCGGCCCGAATCGGAATCGACCCCACAGTCTCCACAATAAACTTAGCACTACACCTCTGCCGCTGTCTAATAGGATTTACCGTCCACGTATTTTCCTTAGATACCTGACGGACATCGAAACCCAAATTCTACTACTATCCTACGCGACGACACCCAAACTACCGGCTAAGGGAAATGAACAGAAAATACAAGTGGTCCCAATAGAAAGAAACAGAATCACACAAACTAAGCACAGAGAGCTAAACCCCAACAACCTGAAGGAAATAACGCTGATTCCCTCAGGGCAGGACTCTAACTTAGATAACCATACAAAAAAAAAGATCACATGTCTACTTATCAACTGCTGCTCAGCAATAAAACATGCCATGGACATTGCCGACCTAATCCTGAACCAAGATATTGACATATCTATTCTAACGGAATCGTGGCTATCTGAATCATCCTCCCCATGCCTAGACCTACTTGTTCCACCAAACTACAACATCATAAGACTAGACAGGTTAAACAAAACTGGTGGAGGTGTAGCCTGCATCCACAAATCAGACATCACCATCTCCAAAGTTATCGCAGACCCCATTGAATCATGTGAATACCTGGGGCTCTCTGTACGATTTACAGACAACCAACTTTACAAATTTCACGCATTCTACCACCCCCCAGGTAAAAACTCGATGTTCACAGACCATTTAATGGAAATTATTACAACAAACTCAGAACACCACGCCAATGATATTTTCCTAGGAGACCTCAACCTCCACTGGAACGACAGTAATAATAATCAAGTTAATATTCTTAAAGAATTCCTAACTGACCACGCACTAGTGCAAGCCTGTACCCTGCCAACCCATTCTAAAGGAGCTACTTTAGATTGGATCATATCCAAAGAAAACACGGTCCACTCTGTCTCAATCGTCCCTTGCGACTGGTCTGATCACCACATCATCACGTTCCAACTTCCATCCACTAAAAATAAATCAGGCTCACAACCAGTCAAACCCAAGCATTGGGTTAGAGACACTAAAGGTCTGAACCCTGACAGCTTAGCTTTACACTACGAGAATGAGCTTCAACCCCCTTCTGAACTGACGGATGTCAACGAGCTGACGAATCATTACAATCATACGATCTCTAAATTATTGGACAATTTAGCCCCTTTCAAACTGAAAAGAATTCAGGTCAAGGATAAAAACCCATGGTTCAGTAGTTCACTTAATGAAGAAAGACGGAAACTCAGACTCACGGAACGGATTTGGAGACTAAGTCCATCATCCCCCCACCTAAAACAATTAAGAAAGTCGCGAAACCTACAATATAAGCGTACTTAAATCAAAAAAAGATTTTTTTTAGACATGAGCTTGATAACACAAAGAACAGGCGGCTAAAACTCTTCAATCTACTAAAAGATCAATCGAATAAATTAGCCAAATCCTCCCTACTTACTTCTAAATCGGAATTGAACTGTGAAGACTTCTCAACATTCTTTAACACCAAAGCCAGCGTACTGGAGATAGAACTCAAGAATACCGCTGACAAAGCGTTGAATATAAGGAATAATCAAGGGGAGAATACAGACACACCTGCACAAGCAACTCCCAAAAACAATGCTCATTGGGCAGACTTCAAACTATATGACCAACATGACATTACCAAAACCTTACTATCCCTGAAACCCAATAACCACTACAATGACCCTCTTCCTTCCAAATGCTGGTCCTCATTCAACCACATGGTCATCCCATATTGGACTAAGATAATTAATGAATCACTAGCCCATGGATCCTTCCCTGACTGTCTAAAAACAGGACAGGTCATCCCTCTTTTAAAGAAGCCTACGGAAAACCCTTCGGATCCAAACAACTTTAGGCCGGTAACAACCATCCCCTTACTAGCCAAAGTGCTAGAAAAATGTGCTCAACAACAACTGAATCAACATATTACTGAATTTAAGCAACTCAACGACTACCAATGAGGGTTCAGATCAGAACACAGTACAGAAACAGCAATCCTACACATAGTAGATGATGCTCTGCTTGCTCTAGACCGTAATGAAACCTGTCTCTTGGTCCTTCTTGACCTATCATCCGCATTTGACACCGTAAACCATCCCAAACTATTGGACCGTCTTGAAAATAGGATGGGCTTATCAGGAACAGTCTTGAAATGGTTCTATTCCTTCCTAGAGAATAGATCACAAAGATTCCTAGTGAACAATGAGCTATCCCTTCCATCTCCAATTCAGATTGGAGTTCCACAAGGATCAACTCTATCGCCATCACTATTCAACCTGTACATTGAACCATTAACAGAGGTATTACAGCAGGCTAACATTTCCTTCCACATGTATGCAGATGACACTCAACTGTATATGAAGCTTACACCAACCTGTGGGGAGCCTTTGCTTTCAGCGCTCTTTTCGCTTGTGGCACATCTGCACCTTATGCGATCCTCTACGCATTAAAAGTCATCCTTCCGCCTACGCTGCTTCCTAGTGTTTGGGCTGCGCGTGGAGGTGTTGCTCATGGGTCGTTGCCACTGAACTTTGTGAAGAGTCTGTATACAGTTAACGCGACACTTGCGCTTCTCCTCAGACTGCATCGTGAGGCCCCACTGCGCACTTCATTACGTCACTGGAACGCAGGTTGCGGCCATTTTGAATTGGGCTACACATTCCACATGCAGCGGCCATTTTAATGAATTTCAACAGTGATGCGCACACTTTCTTCACGCAACACAGTGCATTTCAGTTACAGCGGCGATCTTGAAAACTAACCTACAGTGATGCGCACACTTCATTGTGCATTATACAGTGCGTTTCAACTACAACAGCGATTTCAAGGGTTATTCTACTGTGATGCGCACACTTTCTCCCAAGTTACACCGTATACCCCCCATTCCACATAACTAGCACTACGTCCTGGATACTTCAGTGATGCACACACTACTTCGTGCATCTTTCAGTATCTAATTCTAATATAAAGTCGTTGCTTTTAATTGTCTCTGTTCACCTGTTCCAGTTCCTTTTCCACTTTTCACCTTTCTTATACCTGGTTACCTCTTCCATATTTTGCAACTCCTTCTATACTCTACGGGTGTTATTCTTCTTTCCTTCTTTCACTCTTTTTCTTCTCGCCCTTCCCGTTCTCTCCATGGCGTCAGGCAACGTTTGGAACCTCTCACCTCCTCAACCTTTTATCCCTGCGCCTGGTGATTCATCCCTCAAATGGGAAGACTGGCGCGAATACTTTGAAAATTACATCTCCACTTTTGATGAGGATGGTGAAGTGCTAACTTCTGAAAGAAAAAAGAAAATCCTACTACACAGTTTAGGTGCAAAAACTATGAAAATTTACAACCGCATAAATAAAAAACCCAGACCTGCAAGTCAAGACGACGTTTACGCAAATGCTCTAGAAGATCTGACTAATTATTTTAAACCCACCGTCTGTGTATCAGTAGGTACAAATTCTTCCATCGCAAACAGAGTTCGGAAGAGTCCATTGAAAACTTTGTCTCTGCACTTAAGAACTTAGCATTATCCTGTAGATTTGGTGAATTGCATGACGAATTTATTCGCGACCAGATAGGTATGCGAGCCGCCAATCGTGAAATCCAAGAAAGGTTGTGGGCTAAGGGCGAGGCTCCTCTCCAAGAAGTCATTGACATTGTCAAAAGGGCAGAACTTACCGGTAGATGTGCCAAGGCTGTCCTTTCGGATGACAAGCATAAACCAGAAGGAGAAGAACAACCTATTGTAGCTAGGGTAAAAGCTTTAAACACACAGCTCAGAAATCCATTCATGACCCTAGCCAAAGGAAAGATTCGTCCCCCAGAGCCATGTTGACTGGAAACAGGAAATGCTTTAGATGCGGAAGCAGATTTCACTTAGCTAACGACAAAGCATGCCCGGGCCCTCAAGCAGAAGTGCACTAAATGCGGAGTTGTTGGCCATTTTGTTACACAGTGTCAGAGCAAACAAAGAAGGAACTCTAATGTAAAAATGGTTGTACCTGAGGAATACAATGAATTGGATTTGTCCGAAGATGAGGACATGAATCTCTTTGTACTACTTGTTAATGACGATGTCCTTAATGTAAAAGGCAAGAGTAAAAAACCTATATGTGAACTAAATATTGGTGGGGTGGACATTTCTATCGTAGCAGATTCAGGGTCACCCTATACCATTATAAACAAGAGTGTCTGGGAAGAAAAGTTCGTACCGGTATTGGGCCGTAATCTCACTAGTCCCGACATCTCCCCCAAAACATTTACTGGGGAACCTATTGATGTCTTGGGATACAGGGAACTACCATTCCTGTTCAAAGACCGAGACACTGTAAGCAAGTTGTACGTATCTGCCATCGGTCCTTCAGTACTAGGGTGGATGGACCAGGGGAAACTTGGAATAATCCTGGATCCTAACAGCCCGGACCCTGTACTTTCATTGCAATCCGAGGATGAGTATAAGAAAGTCATCCAAAAAAAAATTCCCTGTCTATTTTCTGAAAAATTTGGGAAATTGAAGGGATTCCATCATAAAATTGAACTAAAAAAAGATGCGGTTCCTTGCATACACAAATCCAGAAATATCCCTTTCTCCATCAGAGAAGAGGTCAAATCTGAACTCATTATACTACAAAAGTCTGGTATCATTGAACCTGTGGAGTCAGCGGAATGGGTCGCACCCTTGGTTTGCGCCAAAAAATCCAACGGCAAACTCCGCTTGTGTGTGGACCTCCGCGACCTCAACAAAAACATTCTTATTGACCAGTACCCCTTGCCAAGAATCAGCGAGATGTTGTCTCATACAAATGGCAATAAATGGTTTTCAACTGTTGACCTGACCGCAGCATACCATCAGGTTGCACTACACCCAGACAGCAGAAGCCTCACTACTTTTGTAACACCCTTCGGGTGTTTTAGATTTAAAAGGGTTCCATTTGGACTGGCCTCTGCTGCGGCCATGTTTCAAAGACTTATGCACATACTATTTAAAGATGAACCCAACCTTTTGATCTTTCAAGACGACATTATGGTCATGGGAGTCAACAAGGCGGAGCATGATGCTAATCTAAAAAGGGTACTACAGACTTTGGAGAATTACGGTCTCACCGCGGACATTCACAAATGCAAATTCGCTGAGACCAGTGTCACCTACTTGGGACATGAGATTTGTGGGTAAGGCATCAAGCCAAAAAAAGAGTTGTTATCAGCTATAAGAGAGGCTCCCTCCCCCAAAAACAGAGATGAAGTGAAGGCTTTTTTGGGATTATCGGAATTTTATGCAAAATTTGTGCAAGACTTCTCCTCAAAAACCTTCTCACTTAGACAACTTGTTAAACAAGGGTGCAACTTCGTGTGGTCTGATGATTGTGAAAAAGCATTTACAAACATAAAAAACGACATTTGCAATGCCCCACCTTTGCAAGGATTTAACCCCTCCTTACACAGTATAGTCACTACGGATGCCAGTGGTAGGGGTTTAGGTGCGGTTTTGAGCCAGATCGACGAGTTAGGCAATGAACAGACTATCGCATTTGCCTCACGCTCCATCACACCTACAGAGGAGAGATACTCCGTCATAGAGCGTGAGGCTTTGGCATGTGCATGGGGTTTAGAGCACTTTAGACAGTACATATGGGGATTTCACATTACCCTAAGAAGTGATCACAAACCCCTGGTCAAAGTCCTGACCACTAAAGGTTTACAAAGCGCCTCTCCCCGCCTTGCACGCATATCAGTCAAGATGATGGACTACAATTACAATGTACAATATGTTCCTGGGTTCAAGAATGTTGTTGCAGACTGTTTAAGTCGCTTACCCTTACCTTGTATTAGTGATTCCACTGTAGACATTGACTCCTTCTGTGTAGCTAATATACTTGATGAGGTACCTTGCATTCCACAACATGATTGGTTATCGGCCCAAGGAACTGATACCATTTTGTGCCAGGTAGAGAAGTACATCACGGAGGGGTGGCCTATTAAAAGAGACTTACCCCACCATTTACGCACATTCTGGGAATTAAGACACGAATTGTCGTCTGAAGGCGGACTTATCCTAAGAAATGGCAAAGTTATACCCCCTACATCACTTAGAAGCAAACTACTTGACATTTGCCACGAAGGGCATCTTGGTATTGGAAAAACAAAAAGTAGAGTTAAAAATTCATACTGGTGGCCGGAATTGGACCTGGAAATAGAGAGGAGAGTGAGAAACTGCCCCGCTTGTGAGAACTCAGACAAGTCCCAACGCACTCTCAGGCCACCACTTCAACCCCTTTCCAATCCTTGTATGCCATGGACCAGATTAGGAATAGACATTTGTGGTCCAATTTGGGAAAAGGGTGAACAAGTTTTCCTTATTGTTCTTGTGGACCATTTCTCCAAATGGCCCGAAGTAGAAATCGTACACAGTGCTGATGCCAAAGCTATCATCAAGTTCTTAAAAAACTTGTTCTTGAGAGAAGGGCTACCCAAATGTGTTGTAACCGACAATGGTCCCCAATTTATTTCTGACATTTTTTAAAAATTTGTCAACGACAATGGCATTTCTCACAAAACCACTTCTCTGTACCACCCAGCGGGTAATGGTGCAGTAGAGAGGTTTAATCGCGTTGTGAAAGGAATTGTACAATTAGCCAATCACAACGACCTTTCATGGAGGAAGGAATTAACACACAACTTATGGGCTTTCCGTGTCACACCCTGTGAGTCCACCGGTTCAAGCCCATTTGTGTTATTGAGAGGCAGAACACCTATCACCAAAGACACTGTTGGGTGGTTAACTCCTAAGAAAGTGGACTGGTCCATGGAAACAGTCAATAGCAGAATTTCACGTACTCAAAGAACTAGTAAGGATTATTACGACTCCAAACACGCCTGCAAACTTGTCAACATTCACGTAGGTGAGTGGGTCAGAGTTAAAAGTAGTGGCTTTGTTAAGAAAGGACACAGCCGTTATTCCCAACCCCTTATGGTAAAGAAAATCTTCTGTAATTCTGCACTCTTAAGTGACGGAAAGGTGTGGCACTTTTCATCCTTATCATTGTGCAGAGGGGATGGGACCACTGCTCTGCAACACCCCAGTCAAGAGCGTAGGAGTACCCACGTCTCCTCTAGATACGATTGGATCTTTGATGATGACACCGGTCCGGGTTTTAACACTGGGGGGTGTGAGGTTAGAGTGAGGGCTCCCTTGAGCGATCTGGGTGTGGGCACTAGTGAAAGCTCCAACCTTGCAGAGAGTGACACCAGACTCAGTGACCCTACGAGTGTGTTTCCTAAAGATGACCTCACTATCGATACTCCCGTTGAGGAAACCCTCGTTAGCACTCCACGTGACTCCATCACTTACAGTGCTAATGACACACCTCAGGCTGAAACTTCTGACATTACACAAGGTTGTTCACATTCCCCTGGTTCCCAGGTTGGCGGGACCATGGTCAAGGAACCGGTTACTAGCAGACACGGCAGAGAAATAATTCCACCAAAAAAGTTACAAGATTTTGTATGTGATTGAACTTCCTCCCTTGTACCTCCATTCTCTTCCCCCCCTCCCCCTCCTTTTGCGTCTTTGCATTTTCTGTAAATGAGGAGATGTGTTGTGTTTACTATTGTTCTTGGTCTCGCAACCTGCCTCGCGCTGTCCCTTTGCCGCGTGCCCTTGCCCAGAGTTCTATGACGTTCCCCCGTTCGATTGTGGAACCTTGGGCAAGGGTGGCGGTTGGAGGGCAGTTGGAGGAAATCTGTCGTTCTTACTGGACGCCACTTGGCGTCAGGGCTTATGCTTAATAAAGTCTACTTAACTTACTCCTACCTTACTGCGTGGTCTTTACACAAGCATTCCATCTTTCATTGTATTGTTTTTCTCAATGAGTCACCTTGAGTGTGAAGGGTATCCTGAGCCGGTGGCCTCTGGCTGCATTGGAGACCCAACAAGGCTGAAACCTGTCTGTGGTTGTTTTTGTTGCTTTGGCCTGGATAACTGGATTGGACTCTTGCATTTTCAAGCACGACCACGACTAATTACCATACGTCAGGCCCCTTTCTGTATTGGAACAGTGGAAAAAAAGTACAGCTGGAATGCAGTCAACAGCAATTACTAGTGAATGAATGAAGGAATGAATCAGCATTTCTAAAGCGCATGGTTACCCGGAGGCATCCCAGCGCTAGTAGCGGTGCAATCACAGACTCCGAGCAGAGTTAAGGAAACAAGTAGGTTTTTATTTGTCTTCGAAAGATAAGATAGTTTGGCTCAAGACGGATGTGGAGGGGGAGGCGGTTCCATAGTTTGGCAGCATTATATGAAAAAAGCCCTCCACTTCGTGTTTTTCGGATTTTCGGTACTGTCGCCAATTGTTTGTTGTACGACCTCAAAGCCCTATTAGGACGGTAGGGCAAAATGATGGAACGAATAATGGGCGATCCCTTGCCTGATAATGCTTTATGTGCGATGCACAGAGCCTTAAACTAGATCCTCTCCTGAATAGGAAGCCAGTGTAAAGTAGCAAGGGCTGGCCTAGCCGATAGGCGATTAGAAATGTTCAGGAGAAGGCGTGCTGCGCAGTTTTGCATGATCTGTAGCTTTTTGATGGTAAAGGATGGGGCTCCTAAATAGAGGGCATTGGCATAATCAAGCCGTGAAAGGATCAGCGCTTGAACCAACAGTCTTCTGGCGGGGAATGGCAGCAGAGAATGGATTTTGCGTATCATCCTCAAAATCCCATAACTAATGAGATTAATTACTTCTTTTGTTTTATTGCGGTTTTGCTGATCTCAGTCACTGAGCGCTTTATCTGCTCCTGATTCTAGTCTCTCTCAGCAGCCCGTGTGCCCCAGTTAGTCTCAGCCTGTCGGTGCTGAAATGCTGCCTCTGATTTCAACCTCCAAGCCGTGTGCTTGGATCTCCCTCTCTGTTAAGCTGTACTCTACTCCTGATTCTTAGCTTTTCTGCTCCTGATTACAGCTTCCCTGCGATGTACATCTGGTCCTGTTTGCAGCATCCCAGAACCAGCGCCGCTCCTGACCACAGCCCCAGTGTCCTGCCTAATTGCTTCTGCCTCTCCTACCCACGTGCCTGTTTGTAGCCTTTCCGCCCCTGATTCACAGCACTTTAAGGTCTTATTATGAGTTTGGCAATGCAGGAGCGGGACCGCCCCGCTCCCACACCACCAAACCCATGTCTGAACCGCCCGCCAGATTAGGAGTTTCCTCCTGTCTGGCGGGCTGTTTTTTGGCGTTTCCACAGCAGTCCCTGTGAAATAGGCACAGCAATGGGAACGTCAAAATGTCAAAATCAGTACCTGCACGGCATGGACTGCTGCAGTCCATGCTCTGCTGGTACTGGGGTGCATGCACACAGGGAGGCACATGTGCATTCACATGCGGTGAGGCACCAGGGGGCCCTGTAAGGCCCCCTTTGCTTCCTCACTGCCACACTTTTCATGGCGGTCGCACCGCTATAAAAAGTGTGGCAGAGAGGAAACTCATAATATGCTTGGAGGGGCCACAGCGGCCCTGCCAAGATATTGCGGCCTCAGGATTGCTGTGCAACCGCCAGGGAACGGTGTTTCCCTAGCAATTGTGGTGGCTGCCGTGGTACCAGGGCGGCCTGACTGCCCTAGCCGTAATAGGGCGGTCGGGAGACCGTCACCGTGAGTCTGGCAGTCCGTGGACCGCCAGACTCATAATAAGGCCGTAAGATTCATGCGAATGTCCAGTTTAGGATTCTGGAGTGTAGGCTTCTCCCTGATTTTGGTCCCTTTGAACTGTATGTCTGCCCCTTAGCTGAGCCTCTTTGAGTTTGTGCTTGATTTCAGCCTACCTGAGCGGTACATATGCTCCTGATTTCAGCCTACCTGAGCAGTACATTTATTCCTGATTTCAGCCTACCTGAACGGTACATATGCTCCTGATTTCAGCCTACCAGAGTTGTACATTTATTCCTGATTTCAGCCTACCAGAGCTGTACATTTATTCCTGATTTCAGCCTAGCTGAGCGGTACATATGCTCCTGATTTCAGCCTACCAGAGCTGTACATATGCTCCTGATTTCAGCTTCCCTGGACTGCATGTCGGCTCCTAGCCTTACTTTGGTTATTTGAGCTGTGTGCCTACTGGGGATCCCCGCCTGTGTGAGAGTAGGCCTGCCCTTCATCACAGCCTCTTTAAGCTTTAAAATCACTCCTGCATCCAGTTTTTTGAGCCACGATGTTCTGTTTAAGTATTTTCAAATTAAGATTTGGTACATGCCTACTTTTTGGCAATACAAAAAATACAAATATTATATATCAGACTCAACATTAATTAAGTAATTACATATTTTGAGACATTTAGCAGATTTGCAACACATGTGAACCTCTTCAAATTTCACCACAAAAAACATTTATATTTTTGCAGTGCTCATTTTTACTTTTCGAACAATAAACAGCAGCCATAGCCGGCAATTGAGAACTGCAATATCTGTAGTTGAGATGGTACCGTTTGATTATAGAGAGGGCAAAGCCGATGAGAATTTGAGATATTTCTCCAAGCTCGAACTAACCCAAATATTGGGACCTGCCCAGACACAGGCCTGGTTCAAAACTTTCCTATCTTGTGCCAAACTTTCACCTCGGTTTCTGTACCATATGACTCCAGCTCAACAGTGTGCCCTGTGTAACTTACGACCTACCCAAGAATGGAGTTATAACTGAAGATAAAACACATCCTTTGATGTCTTTAGAAGTCCCTGGTGGCTCTGGATCGTCTACCCCAGGCAACCAGACAACATACAAGTATACACCTGCACTGTGAACGTCAAACTATATACTACATTAATCCGCTGAGACACACCACCAACACTCTGGAGCCTATTACAATGTCGGTCGGTTGGTCGGACGAGCGTCCGACCGACACCGTAGCGGGATGGAATCCACCCATTAGTCGGCGGTTCCACCCGCTGATTTAGGAAACATTTATTTTTCCATTGCAGCTTGTGCAGCGGGGGGGGGAAAGGGCCACAGACAAGCTGCAATAGAAAAATTGATGGTTTCAAACATCCATGCACCTTGTGCCAGGCACCGTGCGGTGCCTGCCACACGGTGCATGGATCATAGCGCAGACGGCGGGGGCGGGGGCATTCCCCAGAATTCCCCCACAGGTTTACCTCTGACCGCCAGTATCGTAATACGGTGTGTTGTGTATGCATTTTCTTTATGCCTTTTGTTCTTCTACTGTTAATGTTCCAATGTGTACTGGTGGAGCGTGGCATGGAACACTCCTTGTGTCCGTCATGAGTTCCAATCCAGGTCGTCAGTTTATCTGGAGTCCTGGAGTGGAAGTCGTGCTGCCTGGCGCTCACCTGTTTCTCTTATCTGCAATAAACCATTTTATTCCCCCCCAATACCGTCTTCATCTCCTTACTACAATTGGCGACGATCGTGGAAGAACCTTTCAGGAACCTGCTTGAGGACTTTTTATTTTTTTTTAAGTGGGAGCAGAAGAAGGATTCGCGTTCAGTGTACTGATTTAAAAAAAAAAAAAGAGGAAACTGGAATCGGGAACGGAATCGTTGAGCTTCTTTCATGCAGACTGGAAATTGAAGGAAATGGGGTAAGATTTCCCATTTTTACTCACCGTGTCAGTGTCGTTGGGACTAACTGCCATTGGCCGCATCTTTCAAGCAGAGGAGGAGTTCGGTGCTCGAGCGTAGATCGCGCGAGTGAGTGCGACCTGCTTGCCTGCACGCGCAACACTGTGAACACAGATTCACACGTCAGCGCGCAAGGTCACGCAGCGTGACCTTGCGTGGCGGCCATCTTCAAAAAAAAAAAAAAAAAAAAAAATAAACAGAGGTCGTGAATCGGAAGAGTTTGTCGGAAGAGTACAAACTGACTTCTGCAACGAGAGGGACACGGCGCAGATTTAGAGAGCGATGGTGGGAGATTTGAAGAAACAGGTGAGAGAGTCGGGGGACGACTCCAAATAAGTTGTATTTTGTCGCATTTCGAACGCATTGCTGTAGCATTATTTCGTTTTTTTTTTATTCCCTTGAGAGAATCTCTGGTACTGTGCTAAGGCAGCCTAACAAGCAAGTTCAGAGAATTGCGTATGGAACAAGGGGACCAAAGAGTAGAGCCAACTATGACACAACAAAACTTTACCATCAGTAACCCACATGCATTTTGGACTACTGGGTCCCAACCCAGTATCAAATGGATGGAATGGAGAGAGTACTTTGTCAATTACATCGAGGCCATAGATGAAGCAGGCAAAATGAAACCTGACCAAAAGAAAAGGATTTTACTTCACTCTTTAGGTCCGATAGGTTTAAAAACATATTCTCGCATGCCAAAGAGTACAGGCGGAGAGGAGAATGTGTTCGAAACTGCGCTAAAAGATCTTGACAAATATTTTGCACCTAAAGTATGTATTGGGGTGGTAAGGTACAAATTTTTCCAGAGGAAGCAAAATAAAGAAGAACATGTGGATGATTGGCTAGATGATCTTAAAAAATTGGCAATAGACTGCAAATTTGGAGGTTTACATGATGATCTCATTTGTGATCAGTTAGTAATGCACAGCAACAATGAGTCGATTCAGGACCGGTTATGGATTAACGGGGATGCACCGTTAGAGGATGTTTTGGCAATAATGAGGAAAGCCGAAATGTCAGGGAGGTGTGCCACAGTGGTTAAAGAATCGGAGAAAGATTCTGGGGGTGTGTTCAAAGTACAGAATGGAAATAAGTATCAAGGCCAGCACATGACCGGGCGCTGGCGGAATACACCTCAAAGGAACACAGAAATGGACAGGAGAGTAGATGAAAGGAGATGCTATCGATGTGATAGCAAAGAACATTTGGCGTTCAGTAAGGCCTGCCCTGCTTTAAAAAAAAATGTGGTATCTGTGGACTAATGGGGCATTTTAGTAAAATGTGCCGGAGGAGAAACAATGTTAAATATGTATGGAATGATGAAGAAGGAACTGAAAGAGACGTTGAAAATGAAGATAGTTGTGTGAAAAGTTTACAGGGAAATTACCTTTTAAATGTGGTGGACAATTCTGTAAAGGGGAAGCCAATATGTGAAATATCTTTGGGTGGTGTCACAGTGAATGTGTATGCGGATTCGGGATCGCCCTACACGATAGTTAATGAGAGTATATGGAAGGATAAATTTGTGGGAAAAATTGGGCAACAGTTATCTCCTACAGATGTGAACCCGATAAGTTTTACTGGGGAAAGGATCAATATGCTTGGGTTCAGGTGGCTTACTTTCCTATTCAAAGGGAGGACAGCAAGGGGTAAGTTATATGTAGCCAAAATGGCCCTTCGGTACTTGGATGGTTGGACCAAAAGAACTTACATATTATTTTAGACCCAAATAGTGAAGAAAAAGTACTCATAATGGATGAGACAAGTAAATTGGGAGAGGTTCTAGTAAAGAAGTTTCCTGGAGTATTTGGGAAAAATCTGGGAGCACTCAAGGGGTTCGAACACAGGATTGTACTGAAGGAAAGGGCGGAACCTAAAGTGCATAAGGTGAGGCCAATACCTATACTCATAAGAGATGAAGTCAACAAGGAACTGCAAGGGTTATTAACCAAGGGTGTAATCGAAGAAGTGGAGAGTTCGGAATGGATTTCTCCGGTCGTGATCGCACGCAAAAGCAATGGAAAAATCCGTTTATGCATTGATTTGCGCCATTTAAATAATAACATTGTGGTTGAAAGATTCCCTTTACCAAAAATCAATGAGATGGTGTCTTCTCTGAATGGAGCGAGCTGGTTTTCTACCATAGATTTATCAGCGGCTTATCATCAAGTTATATTGTCACCTGAATCGAGGAAACTCACCGCATTCATTACGCCTTTTGGATGTTACCAGTTCAGGCGTATGCCTTTCGGTTTGGCCTCAGCCGCTGCTGTTTTTCAGCGGCTGATGCACAGACTCTTTGGAAAGGCAAAGGGCGTGAGTTTCTTTCAGGATGACATCCTAGTTGCTGCCACCAGCAAAGAGGAACACGATCATATTCTCAATGAGACTTTGGGTATTTTGCAAGATGCAGGGTTAAGTGTAGAACTGAGCAAGTGTAGATTCGCACAGAGAAATGTATCGTACCTTGGACATATAATAAGTGAGGATGGTGTAAAACCCAAACCCTCACTTGTAAATGCCATTGTAGGTTCACCAGCTCCTAGTACCAAGGAGGAAGTCAGATCCTTTTTAGGAATGACAGAATATTGTGCAAAATACATACCTAATTTCGCAAGCAAGATATTCAACATACGCTCACTCCTCAGGAAGAATGTAAAATTTGAGTGGTCGGATGAATGTAGAAGAGAATTTTCTAGGATCAAAGTTGATTTGGAAAATGTAATTGCTTTGAGCAGCTTTGACCCAAATTTGGAATGTTTGTTAACTACTGATGCTAGTGACAAAGGATTGGGCGCAGTCCTTTCGCAAATGATGGGTAATGGTACTGAAAAGATCATTTTGTTCGCATCCAGAGCACTTTCCCCTGCAGAGAGTAAATACCCGATTATTGAAAGGGAAGCTCTGGCCTGTGCATGGGCATTAGAACACTTTAGAGCTTTTGTTTGGGGAAATCTGTCACCATCCGCACGGACCATCGACCCTTGGTAAGGATTTTAACTAGTGAAGGTAGTGTAGGAGCTTCTGCTAGGTTGGCTAGGATATCCATGAGAATGAAGGAATACATTTATAGGATTATCTATGTACCCGGCAAAGACAATGTGGTGGCTGACTGTCTGTCTAGGCTACCTGCACCTTTAGAAGAATGTGTGGATGACCCGTGGGGCAATTTTAGTATTGCTTTGATTCAGGACTCTGGTACACCGGTCATTACTAAAGCAGAGTGGGTGGAAAAACAGTCTAAAGATGAAGTGTTACAAGCTGTTTGTAATCATATTTGTAAAGGGTGGCCCAAAAGGAATTTATCAGTGGAGAGTTGAAATCATATTGGGATGTGAGGATGGAACTGTCATTTGATAGGGATTTATTATTGAGAGGTGAGAGAGTAATTCCACCCAAAGTTTTACGGAAAGGAGTATTACAGTTATGTCATGAAGGACATTTCGGGGTAGTCAGGACCAAACAAGTGGTCAAAAGTATTTTTTGGTGGCCAGGTGTTGACAATGAAGTGGAGAAGTTTGTGAGAGAGTGTTCTGTTTGTTCTTCGGCAGATAAATCATTTAAGACCTTGAGACCTCCGATGAGTGAAGGGTTGATTCCTAATCTTCCTTGGGAGGTGATTGCAATTGATATTTTTGGGCCTGTGGGAGAATCAAAGGAATATGGCTTGGTTGTAATTGATTTGTTTACGAAGTGGCCTGTGGTTAAGATTGTGGAAAAAGTAGACACACACGCAGTTTTGAAGTTTATGGACAAATTATTTGTATTGGAGGGATTACCAGTATGTGTGTTGAGTGATAATGGGGTACAGTTCACATCTAATTTGGCCAAGGATTATTTTAAGAAATGTGGGATCAAGCATAGGACCACCTCACTGTACAACCCTAGCGGGAATGGCACCGTAGAACGTTTTAACCGTGTGTTAAAAGGTGTGATTCAGGGGGCAATGTGCCAGGGGTTGGAGTGGAAATTGGAATTACAAAAAGCTGTTTGGGCTTATAGAACCACAAGACATGCTGTAACTGGTTTATCTCCTTTTGTCATGATGAGGGGTAGAACACCCAGGTGCAAGTTCAATCCCAATTGGATTATGGAAGGTAAGGTAGAACATTGGTCACCTATTGATGTAAAGGGAAAAGTAGAATTGGCACACATGAAAAGCAAAGAGTATTATGACAAATGTCATGGTACTAAAAATGTTTCCGTAATGGTTGGGGATTGGGTCCGCATCAAAAAACCCATTAAAGTTCCTAAAGGTGAAAGCATGTTTGAGGAACCACAACAAGTGGCAGAAGTTCTTCGCAATGCTATAAGACTCAAGGATGGTAGGGTTTGGAACCTAAAGAATGTGGCTTTAGACTTTAAGCAACAACATGACTTGGATACTACACCTGTGTTTCAACACCCTTCCAATTTTGAGTGGGTGGAGGACTATTTTAATCAAAGTAATATACAAACTGAGTTGGGACTTGAAGGCTGTGTACCCACAAAAACTGTGGGGAGGGAGGAATTGTCAGAGGCAAACCAAGTCTCCACAGAGGTTGGGGAAGAAAATCTTGCTCAGGGGATTGCTCCTTCTGTGAGGAGGGGGAGGGGTTTCAGTACTGCTAGTTGTAACACTGAGCAAGTTGGGGAGAGCGACTTGAGTGTCGGTGGAAAGAGGAAAAGGGTTTTGCCAGGATGGCTCAGTGAATATGTTAGGTAATTCTGTTTTGTTTTTCTTCTATTTCCAAAGGAGGGGGATGTGTTGTGTATGCATTTTCTTTATGCCTTTTGTTCTTCTACTGTTAATGTTCCAATGTGTACTGGTGGAGCGTGGCATGGAACACTCCTTGTGTCCGTCATGAGTTCCAATCCAGGTCGTCAGTTTATCTGGAGTCCTGGAGTGGAAGTCGTGCTGCCTGGCGCTCACCTGTTTCTCTTATCTGCAATAAACCATTTTATTCCCCCCCAATACCGTCTTCATCTCCTTACTACACGGTGGTCAACGAAAGCCTCAGTTGTCGGGTGGAAATCGTCCGACAAGCTGTGGGAGAACTTTCTGCCCGACATCATAATGAGGCCCTCTGTTACGTATTCATTTGTTCCAGATGTACACTGACACATGAACTCGAATAGGACTGTTTTGCATTTTTAGTTAGAAGCAAGAACTATTGACTTTGCCATGTTTGTTATAAGGCTATGTTTGGCGTATAGCTTTCAGCATTTGCTTCCAAAGGCTGGCAGGGTTTCCGAACACCAGGACGAATAAGGGCTCCTTTGCTGTGCTGCACCACCTGACACCCCCCAGCCCCCTCCCACCCTTCCCAATGCTTCTTCTCCACCACGTAGCCCTTGGTCTCTCTGTCTGTCTCTTGCACTCTCTCTCTTATCCCTTCTCTCTTTCTTTTGCTCTCTCACGTCTTTCTGTTAATGCCAAGTGGGATGCAGTTTCAAGTTAAGCACAAGAAGTTTCGAACACACTTCCAGGGGTCACTTAGGTCACCAAAATTTCTTCATACACAGAGCAATGTAAAAACAACTCTATGAACCATGCATAACAGATTGCGTAATTACTGACTCACCCACCCAGAAAGCGCGTTGGGCCTTCTAAGGGGTAGAAAAGCACTATTCAAATGTAAATGCTAAAGATTTGTACAGTATCAATGCCAAACCTACTATCTTTCTCAAACTTTTTCTAACTTTATCTCTAGGGTTCTTGTTTTGCAGTATTGGTTTAGCAGGTTTATGGTGCCCTTATGGCCTCTTTGTGTGTGCTAAAATGTCCATATTATATTTGCGGAGTATACTTGTTATACTATCTCTATGCCAGCCAGCATCAGACCTGGGTCTTTAATATTCAAAATTCAAATGCAAATGTCCTTTGAATATGCTTAATTATTTAAAACATTTGCATCACCAGGTACAAAACGTTAAAAATTGTTCTACAACAGTGCATACTGAGTTGTTTTAAGACTAATGCAAACTCCAAGCAGCTTAAAAGAGTATGGCAAGCTTAAAGTAACACATTCACAGGCACGGTTACATGCTCAGCTGTTCAAGCAATTAGTTGAGACCTGGGTCTTTCGATTCCTGTAGCAGTGGTGGTAACTCAGTGAGCTAGAAATAAAACTAGGTTGTTGGGGGAATTAGGGTTAAATAACTATCGTAACAGTGTATGAACTCCCACATTGCAAGTAATCAATGCCTTGCTAAGTAAATGTATTTCAATGAGGAATCTTGTGCTTTCACCTGGTAGATCTGGCTTCTAAGCAACATGCTTCTATGAGAGAAAATGTGTTTAAAGTATTAAAGCAGCCCCAAATCAATATTAACTTCAAGGAATAAAAAAGGCAAATTCTCAGACAAATTTAGGAAAAAGAATAATTAAATGAGAGAAACAACATCAAATGATAGCAGACAGATAAAGGCTTCAGGAGTTATGGCATTTTCTAGGATATGTGAAAAAGCACCGATAGGAAACAATGGGTTGGCCAAAGTCAATCTTACAGTACGGAGCCTAGGTGGATGGTCCTGGTTGCCTTTTCAAGCCAACCATGATGGCACACAGGTCAGGAAAAGCCTAGTATTACCTTCAGACCCAGTTTTTAAGATGTAAGTCAAAACTGTCAGCAGGACAAGGAAGTATGATGTAGCTAATAATGTGTAGCCCCCAGGACTCTTTGCTGCCAGGATCACTTGGGCACCTTTTCCATCTGTCCTGTGTGTTATTACTTAGGCCCTCACAAGCTGAATTTCTCTGCAATGATATCCCTATGGTGGTGCTAATACTAGGCCTGGGTGGAGTACGCGGAGTTCCGAGTAAACTCTGCTGCACTATGCGGAGTTCTGCAAGCGGCAGAGTGTGTTAAGTTGCACCGTTCGCGCATATTTTTAGCGCCAGGAGTTTTACCCGCGCTGGAATATCAGCACGAATGGCACCATGCGCAGCGCAAAAGGTTGCTGCTTCTTTCTGCCGCTCGAGTAGATTTTCTACTCGAGCGGCAGCTTCCTCAACAAAAATGGATGGTTTCTCAACGCGAGCAGTAGCGACCATCCGTGACTGCCCGCGTTGAGAAATCTTGCTGGGAGGTGGTCTAGAATTGGATTTTCCTTGCTTGCCAACTTGACGATGAAAAAACTCTCTTTTCATTGGTCTGCGGAGTGCGGAAAGCTCCGCAAACTATGCGAATGGAGCAGAGTTCACAGCCCAGGCCTAGCTAATACTTCTCTGTATTTACAATTTCCTACAGAGGATTTTTAGTTCCCTTCAGATTCTAAATAAGGCCCTAAGGGGCCCATTACGATGGCGGGCGGAAGCACCACCGCCGTGCTGGCGGATGCAAAAAGCACCAGTTACCGCCGGCACGCAGCAGTCCACACGCCCGTCCAATTACGATGCGAAAAGTAGGCCAAACACCGCCGGCAAGCCAGCAACACCGTCCGCCATCAAAGTGCGCCCGTACACGTAGCGGCGCAGCCCAACTGACACACACCGTCCGACGAAACACGTCCCGCCCGGCGCATAAATTACGATGCCGCAAACAAACGGCTCCCACGGCCAAGAGATACCGTACGACAAACCGAAGCGGTAACACGGATGCCGAGCACGGACAACGAAGAAGCGGCTCCCGAGCATGAATCCAGCACTGCAGGCCCTCCCCATGCTCCTGCTGATGCACCACCAAGGACGCAACGTACCGCGGAGACGCAGGTAGGCACACACACAACAAGTGCACGCAAACAGCGCACACAGTGCAAGGGCGGAAAAAGCGGACAACCCCCACCAGCGCGTGTACACTACACATCCACCATTGCATCCACATATGACACACAGGCCAAATCGTAACATCGCGTAACACATGTGTACACACCACCTGGGACTAGGAACCAACCACCCCGTCACGGCCCCAAAGCGCCGATGACGCCGCCACACATGCGCACAACGCAGAGGCCAACCGCAGCGCCATGCATGCGTCGCACACAGACACAGGGACACAACCAAGCAGCACACACATCAGCCCCACCCCGAACGCACATGACACGTGACAGGCCTGCCACAGACATGTCCCCAACGCCCAATTCACGGACAACACCCAACGCCACACAACCGACGCACACATGTCAGTGAAGACACGCAACAGCAGGACACACCCCAGTGTAACAAACATGGCGTAGCACACAGCGGCGGCAACACAAACTAGGAGAAGCAGGGCCCCTTCGGGAAGAGGAACGCCAGTACCACACTGAAACACCCATACCACCCTGCACATATGAACAAGACATATAAAACGGAACACCAAAGAGCCCGGGGACCGACAACAGGTGGCCCAAGAATAACATTCACACACAAGGCCCAACGCAGAGCGGAAAGGCAGCCTGCCGCCCACACAAGGGAGAGCAGACAGCACTGAATGACCTTCCATTCCAACTCCGAAACCACAGCCCTACGACAGAAGCCGGTGAATACAGCCATTGTCCAAGAATAGACCAACACAGGCATGCCGAGGAGACCGACCACAGGGCAGATAGCGCATATCACAGAAGCACACAACGGACGGGGAAGAAAGAAGAAAACACTCCCCCATGTCGGCCACATGCAAGTTAATTGGAAGGAGTCACACATCACTGACCTTGAACTGTCTGAGAAGCATGTGGGAAGAGGGCCCGTGTCCTCCAAACAAGCCAACAGAACACAAGTCCTGTCTCCCTACGACTACACAGAGCTCACAGCAACCTCGGAGCGTGCACATTGCAGACTGCACACACAGCCGGAGCACGCCACCACAACGCACCGCTGCGAAATGGCAACCGCAACACACCTACCCAACTACGCCGAACAGCTCAAGCTGTACAAAACCAACCTGTTCCATACATTGGGATGCGATCTCCTGTCCCTGCTGAACGTAAGTTACCGACTGACTTACCGCATCACATTGTTCAGCTGCGTCATGCCCGTCTTCTACTGTCGGAGGTGTCCCTACCAGCATCCCGTCGAGATATGCCTCTCCAACCCGGCATGTCTGAAGGCGGACCTGCTACCACTACTCCTCCCTCTGGACGCACACGACAGGGCCTGCTCTGCCTATGGGGGCATGGCGTATGTGGCCAACATCGCACCCGCACTGAAATGGGACCACTGTGCCTCCACACGACGGATCATCGAGAACAGCTACATCGAATGTCACCCAGCATGCCCCATCATGGTCCTCCAAGGGACAACTTACGAACAACACCTTGACAGCCACCATCCGCTACATTGGCTGGCAAACATGTACACCACCAATGACATGGAAGCCCTGCTGGGCGGCATCGCATACCTGACAACCTGTAAATTCGTCGGACCACAACGCAGGTTCCCCGAGTGACCTATGATGTCCAACCCCGCACCCATGCTTAGCTTCCGCACGGACTGGCCAGTCACCACCACAACAGCCATACCAAACGACCGGCAACTGTAACCACACCATCAACGACATCGCCATGACATCGGATATGACCGGGACATGCACACTGTTCCCCATCACATCCAGGAACACCGCATGCATCGTGGGAGGCAGTGGCATGGGCTCTGTGTATCGCACCCACATGGACGGAACTGCACGAACAACCAGGACACGACATGGATCCAGCGCACATGGACACACACACCGCTCAGTGGACATGAATAGTTCGCCTGGAGTCTGTGGGTGCTGCACCCTCCCACCCCCGCCCGGGAATCCCATACCAGGACCTTTGCATGGACGACAAGTGCATACAACAACAACACGACCCCAGTGACTGTGACATGTCCAGTAACCACCACAGTGCAACAACAAGTGGCACGCCGCTGCATGCACGCAAGCACATGCCCTGATGTCATCTCACATGCACGCGTGCATGAGGAACAACCGCAGCAAACCTGTCACATGGAACTGAGATGGACTGCGCCCATGATGCCAAGCGGTCTGGTAGGCTACATGTATACCGTCTGTGTCAAAGTCCGCAGCTCCGCAGCAATACGTAAATGTACATTAGCACAGCCTTGGCCAAGCAGATGTCACTCTGAAGCCCACATCCCACATGCAACAGCCAATCACATGTAACCCCACACCCTATCCCATTTGCAATCATGCTCAGTATATCCTCAACATGTATTCCGCTGCCAGTAGTGTCCACTATACTGCATCACAGAGGACAGAAGACTCAATATAATGTTTGAAACCAAAACTGTCTCCGCTGACTCATTTCACAAGTACGAATGAGAGAGGATGAGAGTATGTGAAGTACACGGCAGTCGTGACATGACCATGTAGTCCACTGGTATTGGATGTCAACGCAAATGAGTAGCACTACTGTGGAAGACACACATGTGTCGTGTGAAGTCGTATGGACGCAGTGCTCAGGTGGGTGGGTGCGACGGGTAGATGCGCACATGCCAAGTTGGAGCACGCCGTGTTGGGAGGGGTCATGAACAGTACACCACCGCTTCCCTGGGCATTGTGAGAGGACACCTGTCGGGGGAGTGAACACGTGTGTGCACAGCAGCCGGGCACACGTACAAAGCGGTACCAGGCGCACCTCAGCCCACCCTCTGTGGACAAGCTGGATCCTGTTGTGCGCCCGCCATGCCCCTTGACAAGGCACACACAGCCCCAGTCGACCAGGTGTAACCCCAACATAGTCAATCCGCACAGGCGATACAGGGCACGGGATGGCAGTGGAGCATGGTGTGTGAGAGGTCTCCTCGCGCTCCTCCTGGTCATATCACGCAGGCAATAGAACCTCAACGTCTAGCATGGCACAAGTCAAATGGAAGTGTAGGGGGACGCACCACAGCACGAGCAGCACTGACGTCACGGGAGGTGGCTCGCACCATCCCATCCATTGCCCATCATACCAACCACGCCACATGCCATTGCGACTAAGTGCAAGCGCGTGCGCCACCACCCCCGAGCCCTCCCCAGAGAGGCCAAAGAGTGAATGTGTGGGCCATCAGCCACAGACGGACGCGGCCTGGCCGCAAGGGCAGCCACAGCCACTGGGTGTCGCAGGTGGCGGATCCGGAAGGCGAAGACTGTGATGCATAGTCCATGCAGGCCGGGTCTCCATTTGGGGCACCACGCAGGTGGACGGCGTCCCGCCACACATCATACCCTGAGACAGCCCACTCGTGCAACTGGACCCACACATACACTCCTTGCCCTCTCTGGTGCGAGCTTGGGGCTGCCTGTGCAAGCGCTAGCCTCGCAGGTGAGCATGCATATTGGGGGAGCGAGGGAGGACATGAGGGCTGGGGCGAAGATGACTGTATCACTGTCAGTTAGTACAAGGGATGACCCAGATGTGGAAAGGAAGAGACGTGTCCCGTGTGTACTGCAACTAGTCGCCAATCCAACTACCCCCATGTCCGGAATGTAAGCCCGCACCTAGGCCCGCCCATCCGCCACATCGAACATACCACCAGCACGACAACCTTCCCATTCGAAACACTGACTGGGGGTGGCGACCAGTGTACAATCATGTGTAGCCTACCCACGCGTACATGTGGGCCCTCCATGATCCATGTCACCTGCGGCAAAGTCATGACATGCGCAATGAGGGAAGTGAGGAGAGCTGTCCGCCCCACGCGCAGAAGGTGCATCAGCTCCACAGACCCAGCAGTGAGTCCAGCAGGGGTCACATGTGCAGGGGCAGCTGTGCCTGGTGTGAAGGCACATGCATATGGACAGCACATCGACCAATGTGTAGTCTGCCCACATCTACAGTCCATCATCATGCGGACATAGGAATTGAACACAGGGCAACACATCTTCAGTTGGTGCACCCACCGTGACCAACAATGCGCAATCATCGACGTACCCGCCCTGTGCATGGCCCCCACCCAACGGAGGCACATCCAGTGCCACCATCCCACACACACAAGCCTTCCACGGAACATGCTGTGTCCAATGGTCAGTACAGAGTCAGCGCCCATCTGGTGGATCCTGAACAGGAGACACATGCACACACATGCCAGCTCCCACTATGTACGTCTGCCACCTGGCACGTGCAATGTAACCTCTCACCTGTGACGTGTGACTGCAAGCACACAGCCGTCTTGGCATGGGGCTGTCAATGTGGACACCTGTCAATGTTTCGGGAGGTGTGATCCGTACAGTGCTGTACATAGGGTGCAGTGCTGACACCTACTACTGTCTCATATCCCCTCGTGCCACAGGTCCCACTTGTTTTGGCCGCTCAGCCTGTGCCCACATCGTCGTCGTCGTGTGCCATACTCATCCAGCCGCGGAAGCAGTTCCATGCTCAGCAGACATTCATGTTGTCGTGGCGTTGCCGCTTGACGGATATGCAGTCAGTCCCCATCAGCACGCCCGCAAGTCATTGGGGCCTAGATCCCCATGTGCATGCACATGGCAGTGGTTTGTATCACTAGCCATTGCCATTGTTGGGAGACCTGTGTAAGTGTATTGTGGCCGTGCCGTCCCAGCTTGACAGCTGGGCTGTGGCTCATGTGCTTGCTCAGTCATGTCAGTGATGTGTATGCGAAATTGCTATGTGTCGTGTTGCTTTGACATGTGTCCTCTGCCATTGTCCCTAGGCGGAGACCGAACATTGACCGCCCATACCAATTGCTGGCGGACATGGACGATACAGAGGTTATTAGGAAGTTTCGGCTGGACAGGCCAACCCTGCATCGACTGTGTGCCATGTTAGAACCCCATCTCCGTCCCCGCAGGGTGTATCCGACTGCTGTCACCCCCACGGCTAAGGTGATGGCCGCCATGCATTTCTTCGCCACTGGGTCATTCCAGCACACAGTGGGCATTGGAGGAGGGATGTCCCAGCCCATGTTCAGCAAGGTGCTGAGGGATGTACTGGCAGCCATGATGCTGTGCCGAAACAGGTACATCCGCTTCCCCAGGGCTCGTGAATTGGCGGCAGTGAAGGGTGCATTCTATGCCCTTGGCAGAATCCCACACGTCGTTGGAGCCATTGACTGCACACATGTCGGCCTTGTTCCACCACAGGCCACTGAGCACCTGTACCGCAACAGGAAGCACACGCACTCCCTGAATGTGCAAGTGGTGTGCCTTGCGGACATGGTGATCACCCACGTGTGTGCAAAGTTCCCAGGCTCGGCCCATGACGCACACATAATGCGCAACAGCATCTTGCCACGACTGATGTCCAATATGCAACAGGATCGTGCCTGTATTGTCGGTGAGTATGTGGAGTGGTGTAGCGTGCTGGTTGTGCGATGCTGTCCCCTGTCCAGTTGGAATTGCAACGGTTCTCTGTGTCCCTCACACCCAGGTGACTCTGCGTACCCGAATGGGGCATGGCTGCTCAGTCCATTGAGGAATCCTCGCACCCCAGCAGACGATCGCTACAATGAGGCACATGGGAGGACCAGACGTGTGGTCGAGCGTACCTTTGGCCTCCTCAAGTCCAGGTTCAGGTGCCTGGACCGCACCGAGGGTGCGCTGGCGTACTCCCCACAGAAGGTGTGCCGGATAGTGGTGGCGTGCTGCATGCTGCACAATCTGGCCATTCGGAAGCAGATCCCCCTCATCGTGGATGACGGAGATCAACCAGGGCCCCAGCCCGCAGACCAGGACAGCTCGAGTGAGGAGGACAGCGGAGAGGAGGAAGCTGGTAATGTGCGGCAGCAGCTCATCGCCCGCTACTTCACTTGACGGTGAGTGTCCATGTACGACGGCTGATGTGGTTGTATCTGTGCAGGTGTGTGTGTGCTGTGTCAGGGTGGCCGTTTGTTCACTGCGTGCTGTGTGTCAACGCTCCATGGCCAGGGTAGTATGCCACTGTTGGTGGCTGTGGCATTGTGCCCTATTGCTCTGTGCGATGTGTGTACATTGCTTGTAGTTGTTGACATGTACTGTGTGATGGGTGTGTGACACACTCATTGAATGTGCTCCTGTTCTGTCTCCCACCCCTAGGTCCCTACAGGCCCTCCGGATTCAATTGCCATGCCACGCATCAGGTGCCTTTCCGCCCAAGGTGGCCGTTGTATTCCGTACAAATAAAACACAGGGCACAAACAGCAGTTAGTGAAAAGGTGCATTTATTACAAACTGTGACATGTGATTGTGTGTAAGGTGATGACAAAAGTGGTGCGTGCAGTGACAATGAGCTGTCGGTCATGGCTGCATGATGATCAGGGTGTACCCACTGGTTCTATGTCCATAGTCCAACACACACATGCCATCCAGATGGCTGTGTGGAGTGGGATCGTAGTCCAAGTCAATGCAGTGGCTGGTCAAGGAAGGCTGGCGGAAGGCTGGCTGGCTGCCTCACTTGCGTTTGGAGCGTGCGAAGTCCTCCCGGGAGATCTGTTTCCACTTCGGACGGCCCCTTCCACGTTTGCGAGGGGGTGCCTGCTTGCGACATGCTGGTGGTTGAGGTGTGCTCACTGGCTGTGGACGCAGGGGAACTGGACACTGCTGCTCCACCCTGCGCCCCGGCAGGTGGTGGCGGAGGGGAGCTGCTGTCCCTGGCAGTGACCTCACCGCCACCACCAGCTGGCCCATGAGGTCCACGAGTTGGCCCATACGGGCGTCCATGGACCTCAGCACCCCCAGCACCTCACGCGTGTCTGAGGCAGACCGGACCCATTGTCCTTGGGCCTCTTCATAGGCCCCAAGGACTCTGGCCATTTGAGGCAGGGCATGGCTCCCAGGGGAGGCTGGCGTTTCCCTGACCCTGCTCCTCCTACCAGTCCTGCTGCCACCGGCCTGCCCACTAGCCACATTGCTCACCACGGTCCTCGCTGTGGCTCCCAGGGTGGATCCAGTCGGCCGGGCCACCACCTGCGCTGGGGCTGGTGCCAGCGAAGACGTGGTGGTGGTGGCGGCGGTGGTGGTCGGTGCGGCGATGGTGGCGGTTGCGGCAGTGGTAGTGGCCACAATGACCGTGGGTGTGGCCGCAACGACAGTGGCAGCAGGGGGCTGGGAATGTTCAGCAGCCCTGGATGATGGGTTGGTGGGTAGGAGGGGTCCTGGGGAGCGGCTGGTCCCTGCCACACCAGATGGGCCTGCTTGGTGGTCCGTGTCCGAAGAGGAGGACAGATCCTCCAGATCCGTGTGTCCTCGTTGGGGGCTTGTAGGCTGGCTGTGCTGGCTGCTGGCTCCATCCCCAGCATCCAGCAGTTCGTCACCTGTGGAGAGAATGAGATTTGTTATTGTGTTGCACCTGGCGAAGTATGTAGTTGTCGTCTGACATTAACAGTTCGTGCAATCTCGTACATGGGTTTCCCGGAGGCGTGTGTGTGGCTGTAGCATTTGTAGTTGTGTGTGCTTGGCAATGGGACTGTGTGCTGTGCACATGTGGCATGGGACGGATTGGCCATGCCGATGGGTGTGTTGCTGTGCCCCTACTTATTGTGACTCTGGTGTATGCGGGCTCCTGGCCCATCCTGGGTCTGGTTTGTACTTTGCTTTTGGTGTTCAGATGGGACGCTTAGGAACGCATATGGCAACATGGGGGCCATGCCCCAGATTCGCATTTGGGAGGGAATATGCTTTTGGGGTTCAAATGGAACGCTTAGGAACGCATATGGCAACATGGGGGCCATGCCCCAGATTCGCATTTGGGAGGGGATATGCTTTTGGGGTTCAAATGGAACGCTTAGGAACGCATATGGCAACATGGGGGCCATGCCCCAGATTCGCATTTGGGAGGGATATGCTTTTGGGGTTCAAATGGAACGCTTAGGAACGCATATGGCAACATGGGGGCCATGCCCCAGATTCGCATTTGGGAGGGGATATGCTTTTGGGGTTCAAATGGAACGCTTAGGAACGCATATGGCAACATGGGGGCCATGCCCCAGATTCGCATTTGGGAGGGGATATGCTTTTGGGGTACATGCTGTGAGCCATGGGTGCCGAACGTGACATGTGTTGTGGCAGCATGACAGTGCATGGTTTGAGGTGTGTGCATGCTTGACATGGCCTGCATATTTGCTGTCTGTTGTGATTACTGGACATGGCATTGGACGCATCGTTATGAGTGAGTGATGGTTGTGTGCCAGCCAACGTATTGCAGTTGTCCCATCTCCTTGGTGTGCGTGCTGCCCTGTGCCATGTGCATCACTGCAGTGCTCGGGGGGTGTGGCCCATGTTGTGTGTTGTTGCTCACAGTGTGTCGTGCGCTTCATTGACTTCTGGCACATGGTTGGTCATGGGCATGTATCTTAGCGTGACTGCTGTATGTGTGGCAGCTGTGCGGATGACATGCCTTTCATGAGACTGGGGCTGACGGATGGATGGTATGTTGTATGTGCATGGTGTGTCTGTGTGTTTGATGGGTTCAGTGGTGTTCGTGTGCATATATGTTGTTCCGCTCTGTTGCGTCTAGTGTTGTTTGTCTTACATAGGCGTAGTTGTGGGGTGTGTGGTTGACAGGCAGTAGGGGCTACATGGACAGGACTTCAATGGTGTTTCGGTTGTGTGTGATGAGTTGCACAGTGGCTGACGTGTGGTACTATATTCAGTGTGGCTTGTGCATGCAGACGTGGCTCCTTGGGTGTTGCTATGTATGTGATGGGTCATGTGGGGTTTGAGTCTGTTGTTCATGTCCGTGTGCACATTGTTCACTTGTTCGTGACGGTGGGCGGTGCTGCGTGTTCGTCTGCTACGTGACATGTCCCATGTGTTGGTCGTGTTATGGTCCTCATGCCTCCAGTAATCCAGCCCTGTCCAGTTTCCCACCTGCAAGTTGTTCGTGCGTGCACTGTACTGGATGCCACATGGCTCTAAGCGGGGGTGCTCCATGTTGCAGGTCTGTGGGGGTGGGGGGTGTTGTGGGTCGTGGGGGTGGCTGTACACCCACTGACACCGATTGCTGTGGACCGTGATGTCTGCCTTTCGGCTGTCGTTGTGCACTGCGGTGGCTGACACGTGGCTGTGGGGTGTGGGGGATGCTCCTCCTTGCTGTGCTGTGGGACTGGGGCCTGGTGTGTGTTGTACTTGGGCTGTCCACCCTCCCACCCACTGCACTTTGTGTTCCTGCCACTTACCTGTTACTTGTCGGTTAGTGCATCTGTGGCGGACACATGGGTGTGGTGGGTGCTCGTTGTGGCACTTCTGGCATGTTTGGGGACCTGTTGGTGGTTACGTGGCTGGCTGAGTGTACACATGTCCCCACGTATGTTACAGTTGTTCGGTTTGGGCTGTGTGTGGTGGTGTCTGTTGCATGTGTGTGTGATGTGTTGTGTATTGTGTGCTGGACATGGGGGTGTTTGTCCCTGGGAGCTGTGGCATGGTGGTAGTGCATGTGAGTACATAGCGGTGTGCTGGTATACATTAGTTTGTACTTACCAGCCTCCACTCCCCCTGCTAATCCGGTGAGGATCTCCGGATGTATTACGACTCGCACCTTCTCCTCCCACGCTTTGAAGGTCTTAAAGAGCGCGGGATTCCCTCCGCCAGTGACGGCAGCCAGCTCTCTGTTTTTGCCCTCCTTCTTCTTGACCAGGCTCTTTACGTCATTCCAACGTTTGTTTATTTCACCTCTGTTCCTGGGCAGGGTCCCGACTGCATTGACCTGGTCTACGATCCGGTTCCACATTCTGTTTCTGGTGGCTAGTGGTGTGTGCTGGACCATGTTCCCATAGATTTGTGGGTACACCTTGATGATCTCGTTGACCATGACCGTCAGCTCAATGGGCGTGTACTTGGGCATTCTTTGTGGTGCCATGGTGTTTGTGGTGCTGGTGCGGTGTGTGTTGTGTAATGTGCAGGGGTTTGTGGTGCCGGTGTTTGGTGGTGGTGGTGGTGGTGGTGGTAGTGATGTGTGCGTTTCTGTGGTGTGCTGCTGTCCTTGCTGTGTCACTGTGTCCTCTCCTCTCCTCTCTGGTTTGCAATGTAGCAAGGGGTTGTGGTCTGTGGGAGTGCTGCTTTTGTACTCACCTATGTGGGTGTGTCCTCATGGTCTGTTGTTTTCAGGTGTGTTGTGTCTGGGGTTCTGGCCTTTGTATTTTTTGTTTGTCCGGGGGGTGTTTTCGGGATGTGTACTGTGCTTGTGTATTTGTGCGTGCCTTGCTGTGTGGACTTGTTGGCCATGTTGTGTGCTATTGGTTTTGTGAGCGGATGGTTTCTGTGCAGGTACGTGGGCGCCATGGCTTCTGCCGTGTCGATTCTCATCGGCGTTGTTTGCGCTGGCGGGCGGTATATTTGTGGTTTTTCCGCGCTCATGGCGGTGCGATCGTAATTTCACGTGCGGTGTGTCGGCCGTGAGGGCGGGCGGTTTTGTGTTGTCGTGCGTGTTTCCGTCCGTGGCGGGCGGTTTGACTCCGACTCGGACGTTGGCGGGCGGTATTTTGTGTGATTTTTCCGCCGATGGCGGTTTTCGGTTTGTGTAATCGTAATGGCGTGGTCGGTGTTCAGGCGGTGTGTGCGGGCGGATTTTTGCCGCTTCCATGCCTGGCGGATTTTTTTACGCCGGGTATCGTAATGGGCCCCTAAGTCCCTTTCCTGGAGCTCAAAGTTTTTCAGAGGTTTGAGGCAGCACAAAGTGGCTGAGGCGAGATCCACAAGGCCAGACACATAGGGAACAGGATCTTGATTAAGTTTTGGATTTTGAAGCTAAAAGCTCCAAGTGGGGTAGATTGAAATTATGTAGCAGCTGAAGTTTCTTGTCACTGGAAACACATTGCCTCCTTCACTTCCTGTTGCTCTGTGCTCATATTCAGCCACTTTTCGAAGCCCAGATTCCACCTGGGGGAAATGCTGAGAGCAGCGTCAGGGCAGGGCTTCACAAGGTCGGATAGCTGGTTTCAGTGGTCCCGCTGGAGCCTCGAATTGCAAACAGGTCAGAGTGGGATAAATCAATAAATCTTGCCCACCCAGACCGCATCTTGGTCAAATAACCCCTCTACCTCGTCCCATTTCGCCCAAGGCCAAAAACCTTCTGAGACCAATCGACTCAGGCTTCTGAATATCTTCCTCGTGGTAACACATAAGATTCTCAAGCTCCCAGGGACAGGGTGCCAGTGAGAGACAGGCTGAACCACACCCTACAGCCAAACGCCCAGCTCCAACTGGCTGGTTGAGCCTTCTTCAAAGACCCCTTTCTTGCCTAATATCACCCTGGAACTACAGAAGGTGTGCTGGGATGACCATTGAGAAGCACTGGCAAAGCTTGGATACAAGGCAGAGAGTATCAAGCAGAAAACCTCAGTCATCTCCCCGACACACCGCAGCAGCCTGCCACCCTTCCTGCCTTCTTCCAAGCCAGTGTTTTGATTCCTGCCATTGTCTCGTCCTTCTACATCATGCTGCTTATCCTTAGTCACAGTCCCCGTATCTTCCTATTCCTGCATATCCCAATCTCCATGCATTTCTTTTCATGACTTCCCCTTTCACTGTCCTCGCGATCCCCCTGTCCCCTCTTCCTGTGTTTCTCTTTCTGTGAGGTCTGCCTGTTCTCATGTCCCCCTCTCCGAGTCTCCATGCTTCCCAGTATTGACGTCACCCTGTCCAGACTCCTTCCAGTCCATTAGCCTGCACGCCTCCAGGTCTATGTGGCATAGCACAGGATAGCATGACGAGAATAACACAGCAGAACATACCATGGGTTTAAAAAGCATGAAAAACTTGACGTCACATAGCCGAGCATGGCATAATATAACATGGCTCGACATAATATAATGTGATATAGAAATACACAACTGGGCATATTTACTAATGTTTCACGCAACGCAAGGCAGCAAGCAAAGTTACAGTACTGTGTTATGTGAAACAGAGAGAGCAGAAATGAACAATATCTACTAAGATATGGTGCAGTTCTGCTCTCTCCTAGTGCTGGTGCACTGTGTGCATTATGTCTGGATTGCAGGGCGGACAGATCACACGGACATGAGGTATGGTTCTAAACAATGCTTTATTTGAGAGCCCTGCCTGTTACTTTGTTCTTCTACTTCTGGGGGAGCTTGTCACCACCCATGTTGTTCCTATGCTGCCCTACAGTAGAATGCCCTGCTCCTCCTTACACTTCCTGTCCAGTCCCTGGACCAAGCAAGTGGTGTCCAGTGTCCTGGGAGGATAGAGTCTGCAAGGTCCGAGTGTGCTGTTCATAACACGACAGTGTGCTGCCTGGCGCCAATGCATGCTCCCTTGCGTCATGCTGCAAGGGTGCCTGTGCTACAACCAGCATTGTTTTTGTGCAGGATGGGATACCTTCCTACAAAAAAACAATCCAAAGAGGCTTTTTCCTCTTTCAATGTGTAATGCAGAATGCATCACGCATAAAAGAAGAAATAACACGGGGGACAAAAACATTTTCCTCCTCCTTTCGCCATCCTTTGGGAAGCACACTGATTTGACACAACCCCAGGTTTACAAACCTTTGTAAGTCTGGAATGCATTAAATCCATGGGCGGATGCACGGGAACGCCAATGCTCCGCCCATGGACCGCCTACCGGTGCAAGTAGCCCCTTGTGTGTCTTTGTAAATATTACTGAGGTCTTCGCGTTGTCCATGCGTGGGCTTGCGTGACGCAAGGACGACGCAAAGGTTAGCAAATCTGGGCCAACATGCCCTGACATTGATTTTTGGAGCAGTCAGACTGAATTCAGAGTTAGCATTGCTTGTATGTTGTTGATCAGTCCACTGAGGCGAATATTGAACAGAGTTGAACACATCGAGGGAGGCGGGGGTGAGCGGGGGTGCTGTCCCTGCATCTGGTATGGATGTCTAATATTAGACACTGTGAAATGGCATTTTACAACTCTCGTCCCCTTGCTTGGCCAGCTCCGAGAGCTGTGTATTCTTGCGATGCTGATATAAGGCGAATCCAATTACGCTGATTGAAAGCCAACGTTGGCAAGAACAAAGTGGGGATTTATATTACGAGAGAGAGGGGGCAGAGGAGGGCGCCGAGGATGAGAGCACGGGGGGTGGAGGGGGAGTCAAGATGTCTCAATCCCACCCTAGGCTGGGTCTGTTTGGGAGAGAAGGGTCAGTTCTTTAGAGCGTTTCGTTATCCGTTCTGTGGGTTTCCAAGTCAGCAAGGAGCAGTGGTGAGAGGCTTGGAGGGTTGGGGACAGGGGGTTTCATTGATGTAAAGCGGAACAACAAGGGAGATGGAATCTACCATCACAATTCTACACCTGAGAAAATAGTGTATGTATCACATGTTCAGCATGGCTCCTCTGCAGCAAGAGCAGTGCCCGCTACACTATATCGCAAGTAACAGACCCCTCAAATAAGCACGGATGGCTTGATGCACACAGGCATGGTCTTGTGTGAGCTGCTCGACTTATGTGTGAAAATTCACTTTTGAAATTCTCAAAATTTGAACTTGCACTTGTAAAGATATGTGTCTATGTGTAATATTACACCACCAGTACAGTGAGGAGAAGTAATTGGCAAACCCTCCTGATAAAAAATAAAGAATCCAGTCTAAAGGTGAACATTGCTGAGCACAAAAATGGTCGTGAAACGATGACGAATGGCTTCTTGGCAACAATTCTGTTGCTGAGGATAGACACAGGGGTACTATTTTCTTTTCAATGCATTTTATATATATGAGTGTCAAGGGACTAAGGGCCATATGTATCAAAGTTTGTGTTTGCGATTCTCAAATAGCGAATTTTTAAGAATCGCTATTTGAGAATCGCAAACGAGATGTATGTAGGATTCGCAAGAAAAATTGCGAATCCTACATATTCCTTAATTGCGATTCGCAAATTGCGAATCGCAGTTAAGGAAACCCTCCCCATTCATTCCTAGAGGCCCATAGGAATGAATGGGAGGACATTCTCAATTTGCGATTAGCAATTAGAGAATCGCAAATTGAGAATGCAATTTCAAGGTTGCAAGGGTGTCCAAAGGACACCCTGTTGCACCCCTGAAATGAGCATGGGTGCACATGTGGCGCACATACATGCCCTAAGGGCATGTATGTGCGCCACATGCCACTTTGAAAAATGCAAAAAAATGCATTTCTCAAAGAAATCGCAAGTTACCACCAACCTGTAGTTGGTGGTAATTTGCGATTCCTTAAGCCATAATCGCACAACTTAGGTGCTTCATACATTTCATTTAAGGAATCGCAATTAGCGATTCCTTAAATGCATTCGCAAAATAGAGAATCGCAATTTTTGCGATTCTCTATTTTGTGAATGCCTTTTGGGATGATACATCCCAAAAGGCTTGTTCCCATTCGCAAACGGGCCGATTCTGAGAATCGGCCCGTTTGCGAACGGGAAATGGGCTTGATACATATGGCCCTAAGTATTTGATTCAATGGTGATCTAATTCACGTGTCTGTTCGAATACCTGTATTTTGGGATTTTGCATTAATTATGATATTTAATTGTAATATATATATATATATATATATATATATATATATATATATATATATATATATATATATATATATATATATATATATATATATTTGTGTTTTGCTTTTATGGTTCAATTTAATCGAATAAAGCTCCCAACATTCCGACTGGTGTACAATTTGCTTGTTACCACTGTTGAACATTATCAGTTCACTTGTGTTTCTCGCAGCGGAGGCCTCAAGCCATAGTTTTCCTTACCATATTGTTGACTTAGAAAAACAAAACAGTGATGTGCGAAATTTTTGAAGTCATCTCAGCCACTGACAATTACCCAGGCCTGTTCAAGGTCGTCACTTTCATGTTTTTCTAAGAGAATTTCTCTAAGTTTACTTGGGCCGCATTCAAGGTCGTCACTTTCATGTTTTTCTAAGATAATTTCTCTAAGTTTATTTGGGCCGTATTCAAGGTTGTCACTTTCATGTTTTCTAAGTGAATCTCCCAAACTTTACTTGGACCTTGAAAGTTTAAGGTCGTCACTTTCATGTTTTCTAAGTGAATCTCCTTAAGTGTGATGGGTATTCCCTGACGCGGGTCGTGTGCTCCCTTTGCAATTGAACAGAACCCACATCTTCATGATTTGGCGTATCCAGGCCTAAACTAGAGGGGGCGTGGCTTGGAACTTTGGTCTGAGCTGTTCCTATTAGCGCAAGACCAAGTCTGATTTGCCCATGGCTGGTCTTTGCAATGACACAGTGGGCACAAAAATGGACTGGAAAGCCGCCGAAGCAATTTAGCAGTGACTGAGGTTAATTCACCTGCACACAAGTAAATGTGTAGGACTCCGAACAGAAGTAACATATCCATGAAGTTTTTCAACTGGGAATCTTGAACACCCCTGTTGTATTATGTTATGGTGTATGAAGCATAAATCAGGCAGATGTAGAGAAAAGAGGAAACCTTATTTCACTAACCAACACTCACTCACTCGGTGCTTCTCTGACACAAGAAATAGTTAAAGAAAGCACCAGTCAATCTTCCAAACACCTCGGGCTGTATCATGACGGGAAGAGCTTGCTTAGTGCAGAGCCAAGCACCTGTTTCCCGGGTTGTATGACAGAGGCACGCATGGTTGAACCATGTGTGCCTCTACCACGCAGCCCAAACCATGAATGCGTCTCAACAACGCATTTCTTTACCACGTATGCCTTTACCATGCAATTTCGTGGTAAAGGCATGTTTTGAAAAGGGATGTGTGGTAAAGTTCACGCCCCTATCCCTCCACTCTGTGTCTTAAAATCCTGGCCCCTGCCCTATAACTCGACCCCGAGCCCCAAAACAACCCCACCTCTTAAACCTTAAAGTATCCTGACTTGCCCTGCCCTAAAAACTGCCGTTCTTGCCCTAGAAACTGCCCCTTCCCCCCTGCCCTGAGCCCTAAAACTCTGTCCCCTACCTTAAAACCTACCTGGACACTAGGCCCCCGCCCTGACCCCTCAATTGTCCCCCTAACTAAAAACCTACCGCCCTGAGCCTTAAAATCAGCCCCCTCCCTTAAAACCTATCCCCCAGCCCCAGCCCAACTTACCTCGTCGCGTCCCCGTCCTTTGCGCAGGCTCTCCTTTCCTTTTCCTCTCCCTGCCAGCCAGCGGCTAGAACACTGACTGCCTTAACCACGCATATGCGTGGTTCAGCCATGTACGTGGCTAAGGCAAGCAGTGTTCAGCTTGCGATGAAACAGAACGCGTGCTTGAAGCCGCGTTGTAACATTATACGTCCCCATCAGCCATATCATGAATTTTTGATTCGTCACAGAGCTGTGCGCCTGTTATTAAGGCACTGCACTGTCGACAGTTCTTAGGGCCTCATTTACAAAGAATTGGCATAGGGGAGCACCGCAAGTCCTTTTGCTGTGCTGCCCTACGCCAATTCGAAAGGGCAGAGATGCACCGTATTTACAAGATACGGTGCATTCCTGTCCTTTCAGCCAGCACTGGCGCACAATTTGCAGCCAAGTGCCAATGCAGGCACCCTTGCACCATAGTGCAAAAATGTCTGCATTGTTGGCATGATTGTTTTTGTGCAGGAAGGCACACCTTCCTGCACAAAAAGAATCACAAGAGCCGTTTTCCTCTTTTTATGTGTGCTGCAGAATGCAGCACGTGGAAAGAGGAAAAAACAAGGAGAAATGTAAACATTGTCGTTGTGCCTGCTCTGGGGAGGCGTAAGTTTTTGTCGCTGCCCCAGGTTTACGTAATGTTGTAAATCTGGAGCAGTGTCAAATTCCATGGGTGTTGAGTGGGAACACCCTCAGCAACACCCATGGAACACCTCCTTAACGTAGAGTAAGGGCTGCCTTTCTTACTCCATATCTGTGAGGCCATGTAAAGCCACGCAGGGTGGCTTTGCTTCGCTCATAGGTATGAATGAGGGGCCTGTCCCACCGGATCGTCATAAAAAGTGGCGCTCCAGCGTCGCAGACCTCTTGTAAATGAGGGCCTTAGTTCTTACACTTAACTAGGAAATTCTCGGATACAGGGTGAGGTAACCATTTTTCTCCTATCCGAACTATACTGTCTGCTGCTCATGCATTAACTGTGTGAATTTCTTAGTTAAATATATGGACTTTAGACAGTGCAATGTCTATAAAGCAGACGCGCAGCTCTGCATCAACACACACGTTCATGATACGGTGCAGCCCGCACAGCACGAGGAACACATCTTCTGAGAGTGCATCTAAAGCCATGTATATCACAACATATTCTTTTTTAGCATAAATCCAAAATAATTGAGCAGTTGACGGACATCCCTTTATTTTGCAGAGTTAGTGCTGTATTTATGTAGTGTTTCATGTGATTCATTACTCTGCTGTTCTTTCAGCTGCACCTCTCTATTTCCCCTTTCTACGCCTGTGTTAGGCCACGCACTGTGAGCAAGGAATCACCACTCCGGTGTTTCTGTGATACCTGCCCGTAGCTCATGTGTAGCACACCCTATATGCACTGCAGCACCTTGTGTGGATATAATTTAGGTTCGACAGGGTTTCAGCTGTGACACCTAGCTTACCCCTTGCAAGCCCTGGAACTGCATTTGTGACCCCTGGCCTCAGACCTTGAAAAATCAGCGCCAAGAACACATATAATTATTGGCTTATAGAGGCACCCATGGCAAAATACTGGCCGTGGCATACTGGGGCAATAATTAACATGACAGGAACCTTTGACAAAATATAGCACTAGAAAACTAGAGGTAATGCTTGGCATATGGGGCATGCATGGCAAAAGGCTGGCACTGGCGTACTGGAGGTAATTCCTGGCATATGGGGCATCTGCCGAAAAATGCAGGTGCTGGCAAACCTGGGAGATTCTTGGCATAGGAGGTACCAGTAGGAACATTTTGCTACTAGTAATTCCTAGAATAAGGGAGGGCAACAGTGGGATATAAGTAGGACTGGGTGGAGTTTGCGGAGTGATGTCACTGACCATGTCATGAGTGATGTAATATGTGAGGTCATAAGCAGTGCATTGCAGGGGTGTAAGTTATAGTTAACCCAGCTAACTATAACTGCTGAATTTCACTGGTTTTGTACAAGTGAAATCTGAGCCTAAATATAACGTCCCTGTAACTGTCGGTTTTTTCAGTGAATATTATTTATATATATATATAAATATGTATATATATATATATATTTCATCCAAAAAAACGCCCACATTTGAAAGTGCACTCAGGAAACAGGCAGACCCAGCCGTTACTTGCAAAATCTTTATTTCATTTCGAACCGGTAGAATCCTCGGAAATATTGTCCAGCCCTACGCGTTTCGAAGCTTAGATGCTTCTTGTTCACGGGCAAGTGAGAGCAGCGGAAAGGAGCGCCTTACGTCATTGGTCTTTATACTTCCTTCTGATGGATTAGTCCCCAAGGCCTCCTGGGACCTTTGGTGCTCATGCAAGTTATACCCAGCAATGAATTTCCGCTGGCCACACATAATCATGAAAATAAAACCCTCAATGGGTCCCAATTCTGCCGCCGGTTCACCTGATGAACACCTGTTCCTCTGTGAAACGATTGCTGTGTATCTGCAATCCACAGTCCATACTTCATTTTGATGGCGGTGCACATTTCCCGACCTGGTCAGGCCGGAGTTAATTCATCCAAAAAACGCCCACATTTGAAAGTGCACTCAGGAAACAGGCAGACCCAGTCGTTACTTGCAAAATCTTTATTTCATTTCGAACCGGCAGAATCCTCGGAAATATTGTCCAGCCCTACGCGTTTCGAAGCTTAGATGCTTCTTGTTCCCGGGCAAGTGAGAGCAGCGGAAAGGAGCACCTTACGTCATTGGTCTTTATACTTCCTTCTGATGGATTAGTCCCCAAGGCCTCCTGGGACTTGTGGTGCTCATGCAAGTTATACCCAGCAATGGGTTTCCGCTGGCCAGACAATCATGAAAATAAAACCCTCAATGGGTCCCAATTCTGCCGCCGGTTCACTTGATGAACACCTGTTCCTCTGTGAAACGATTGCCGTGTATCTGCAATCCACAGTCCATACTTCATTTTGAAGGCGGTGCACATTTCCCGACCTGGACAGGCCGGAGTTAATTCATCCAAAAACCGCCCACATTTGAAAGTGCACTCAGGAAACAGGCAGACCCAGCCGTTACTTGCAAAATCTTTATTTCATTTCGAACCGGCAGAATCCTCGGAAATATTGTCCAGCCCTACGCGTTTCGAAGCTTAGATGCTTCTTGTTCACGGGCAAGTGAGAGCAGCGGAAAGGAGCGCCTTACGTCATTGGTCTTTATACTTCCTTCTGATGGATTAGTCCCCAAGGCCTCCTGGGACTTGTGGTGCTCATGCAAGTTATACCCAGCAATGGGTTTCCGCTGGCCACACAATCATGAAAATAAAACCCTCAATGGGTCCCAATTCTGCCGCCGGTTCACTTGATGAACACCTGTTCCTCTGTGAAACGATTGCCGTGTATCTGCAATCCACAGTCCATACTTCATTTTGATGGAGGTGCACATTTCCCGACCTGGACAGGCCGGAGTTAATTCATCCAAAAAACACCCACATTTGAAAGTGCACTCAGGAAACAGGCAGACCCAGCCGTTACTTGCAAAATCTTTATTTCATTTCGAACCGGCAGAATCCTCGGAAATATGGGCGTTTTTTGGATGATCAAGTGATCAAGTCCCCTGTGAGGGACGAAACGCGTCATGGCTGCTGCATCTCTTTGGGAGTTGGAATAAATTTGAAGTTGACGAACCACGGTGGTCCGCGCCCTTTCTTGTTGCCCGAGGAGACTGGCATAGTAAGAAGGATTCTACTTGGATATATATATATATATATATACAGTGAATCTCCTTTTGCAGTCTCTTGCTCTGACCGCCGAAAAAACGGAGTACGGACCCGAACATGGATATGGAATCAATCTTTATTCAGCTCCACACAACTCCACAGCATGACGCGTTTCGATCCCTGAGGATCTTGATCATATATATACACACATATTTTTTTTTTTTATAACTATATATTTTTTTATATATATATATATATAAATATATGTGATGTGTATATATATATATATATATATATATATATATATATATATATATATATATATCACAGAAAGAAAACCGTAGGAGCCAATTTTCAAAACTTCCAGTTGTTTATTCGCAAGGTAAAGTGGCAAGATGCATTTCTTATGCTTAATCCTTACATGTTTCAGCTCACATCCAGAGCTTTGTTCACAGGTGCAAATTTCATCGCTCTCTCTGTGCTTGTATGTCCAGGATAAATGCCATCATAAGTACTGCAGCACCAAAATGTCCAAATAACAGCAATGCTGGCAGCATGTATAATAAAAGTGACTACGTGCATTTAAATTAATAATCAGTGTGCATGATTTTGCCACTGGAAAAATTTAATTTCAACACTGAAGAAGACTGTTCGCATCGTCCAACTTGCAGGTGACTGGAGTGTGAGTGACAGTTTTTCGAGTATTGCTTGGGATCCATTTGAAAATCTTCTCCAGCATCTTCGGGGTGGGAGCAGGATGCAGTGACGGTGTTGACTTGTGCGGTAATGTCCAGTTTGCTGTCAATGATTATTCCAAGGTTATTCCAAGGTTCCTGGCGTAGGTGCTGGGTGTGGGTGAGAGTTCGGATGGCTGCCAGTTTAAGTGCCATGGTAAGGTGTTTCTTTACTGCTGTCTTGTCTGTGTAAAGCTTGGGATGGTTGGCTTTCATCCAGTTAGCGACTTCGGGCATGCAGGTGGTGAACTTGTTTCTTGTGTCGGGGGTCTTGTCCGAGAGGGAGAGTACGAGTTGTGTGTTGTTGTCATTGATGTTGTATGCATGGATGCGTTCAAAAGGGCGGGCTGAGCTTTGAACCTTGTGGCACTCCACAGATGAGTTTGCGGGCTTCTGAGGAGTAATGTGAAAGGGTTGACAGCTTGTGTGTTAACATTAAGAAGGAGCAGATCCAGCGAGAGAAGGTCCTTGGATGCCAATCTCGTGCAGGCGCCAGATGAGGATGGAGTGTGAGACACACTTCTCCAACTGCAGCTAGCACGCTACTTCTATAAATTAGGAGTGTATAAATAATAGCACATAAAACGATCCTTCCTTCATACGTACCTATAAAATAGTAAGGAATACTTACCTCGCAGGAGCAGCATTTAAAAGAGGGAGAACATTCTGAGACAGGACTATTTATAGGGATGCTGAAGTTCTAATTCTAGATTGGTTGTTATGGTGAAGTTATGTTAGTTCTTGATTGTTGCTGCGGCAGGAGTGACATTAAAAGAAGTTGCCACATAATGCTAGCCTCCAGTCTTGTAATGAAATTCAAAGTTTGATATGATAGATTTACATTGAAGCAAGGATTCTAGGGGTAAAAGAAGGCACTGCGTTTAAAAAGAGCTCCCAATCTGAAAGGAATGTCAAAACTCAGAATGAGAGTTCCTAGTTTATAAAGGGAGTTTTAAGCTGGTAATGGTAGGTCCAAACTTGAAATGTCAGCTTTATAACGAGAGTTCCAAAAAAGTTCTACATTTGGAATACATGACCTAAGAATTGAATGAGTTTAAAGACAGTTATGTGAATGAGAGATTACATTTTAGTGAGACTGACAGGTTTAGAATAAGAGATCAAAGCTTGGAATGCATCTTCTAAGTTTGTATGGAAGTTTCACTCTTGGAATGACACCTTTAGAAGGAACTTTTCAAGTATGGCAAGAGACTTCTAAATTTTAAAGTGAATTGTGGGCTGGGAATACTGAATCGAAGTGTGGTATGAAAGTTATAAGTCTGACACAATAATTCTACGTTTAGAAGAGATGTTCCAGGTTTGAAACTAGATTTCAAAATTTGGAACAAAAGTTCTATGTTTGGCGGGAAATTTCGGAGTTTGCAGTGAGCGTTTTAAGTTCGGAATGAGTTTTGAAGTGAGAGTCCGTGCCAAGAATGAACGTTCTGAATTTGATATGCGAGTACCAAGATTAAAATGCGATTTTTTAATAAATAAAAAATGGGGAAAAAGGGAGATTCAGGATTGGAAAAGGATTTTCAAGTGTGTAATGAGAGCTCCAAATTTTGGGCGAGATATCTTGCTTTGAAGAAGGGCTCTGAATTTGGAATTTTATTTCGTATGAGATACCATAACTTGTGGATTGTCCGAAAAATGATTGACTTTGTCCCAGCCCTACTTGACTGAGACACCAGCATGTTGGAAATCTGCTGAACTACAAACAGAATGGTCAACGTCCTCTGGCAAAAAATTGAGTATGCGTGTGCGCCCCTGGCTCGTGAAGTCTTTTAAATAACTGTTGCGTTCATTTTCTTATAATTGCACAATTGAGCAGCGGTCATTAGGGGGCGCTCCACAATCAGCCATTAGCAGAGCCAAGCAGGAGCCTGCTTCTAGAGTACTGTGGCAAGGGGCCACTTTCTGGTGGGCGTTAACATTACCTGAGAAGTCCGATCCCTGGAGCATTCCCAGAGGTTCTCTTTCTGCTGAGGAGCTATGTGCTAGTTGTGAGTGTTTTAAAAAAAATGTTTTTATCAAGGCATGAGATGCAACCCCCCAGCTACTAAGTAGGCATCCGCTCAGTGCATGGGACGGGATGCAGGCTGACACAAACTACTGACGACCCTTTAAATGGGAGCGAGGGTCTCAAGGGTCTGTGGGCCGATGAAGTACCATGAAAAGAGTAACTTCTGAAAATGGTGCAGGAGTGTTTCATTTACTACTTGGTTGTAGGAGAATATACGAGTGCCTTGCAGATAAGTAATTGTAATTGTTTATATAGCGCTTGCTACCCCTGAGTAGGAGTCAAAATAGCTTTTTTTGGTGAGCAGCATGCTACTCCGGACCGCAAAAAGGATTAGTGGTGGATCAGTATAGGGAAATATGTTTTAATTTGAGTGGTGGACATGTGAGCCTGTTAGTTAGATTGAATAGGATAATGGATGGATAGAAGAGGAAAGAGTCTAGAAGGTGTTATTTTGGAGATCATAGTAATAAGGTGAGGCGTGGGATGAGTGAAAGGATACCCTATCGGGTGATTAGCCACGCTTTATAAATTCTGATTGATTGATTGAGAGATGGAGGAGGGAAGAGTCTCTAGAAATGGATTAGTAAGATCATAGTAGTAAGATGAAGTTTGGGATGAGTCAAAAGAGGGACACATGAGGGAAGAATTTAGAAAGCGTTGCTTGGGAGATCGTAGTAGTAAAATGAGGTTTCGTGTGAGCAAAGGAGGGATAGAGTGGGGAAGAGTTTGGATTGGTTTATTTTGGAGATCATAAAAGTAGAATGAGGTTTGGGATGAATCAGAGAGTAGAGGTAGAATATATCTTGAAATTGCATTGGAGAAAGTTAAAGGTGTTTTTTTCTTTTTCTTTTTTTTTTATGGTGCCAGCTGTGCTGGTTAGTTAAATGGTCTGTATAAATGCTGCCCGATTACTGGTTTTGGATAATGTATGGTGGCCTGTGTAGATTAGTGGCAAAGTGCTGTCTGTGATAGTGTGAGTGCACGACAGAGAATGGTCCACATCGCTGGTTGTCTGTGAGAGAGTATGGGTGCACTGCGGGGAATGGTGCCCTTAATACTGGCTTTGTTTAACGCTTGTGTCCAATAGTATCAAAGTGCTGTCTATGATAGTGTATGAGTGCACAACAGAGAATAATAGTGCCTGAGTGCCAGCTTTGGATAATGTATGGGTGCCTGGGTAGAATAATGCTGAAGTGATGTCTGTGATAGTGCATGAGATAACAGTGGGGAATGGTGACACATTGATGGCTTTGGATAATGTATGTGCACTCTGCGTAGAATAGCACCAAAGTGCTATCTGTGATAGTGTATGAGTGCACTGCAGGAAATGATGTCTGAGTGCCACCTTTGGATATTATTGAATGCCCTGTACAGAATAGTGCACAAGTGCTCCCTGTGCGAGTGTATGAGTGCCCAGCTGAGTTTGGTGTTGAGGGCTGGCTTTGGATAATCTTTCAGTGCCCTTCTGAGGACATTGCAGGATTGTCAGTTTTGGATAGGGTATAAGTACCATTGCTGAGAGTGATGCTGGAGTGCCTGCTGTTAGAATGTATGAGTACACATACACAAAAGGAGCACAGGGGGAAAGAAAGGGGTCAGATCGCCCCCCCACTCAATCATTTATAAACATCACAAGACCTGACCTCTGTAGAACGAATATCCTTATATTTTTAAGACCCAAGGGGAGTTTCTCAACAACTTTCGACTTCCCCCACAGGTACAGCTAACTGCCAGTGACCTGTTGGTCCAACTATTCCATTTAGAAAGAACGTCAATAACCACATAACATACACACATAAGAGTGTTTTTAAACCATCACATAAATGTGTGAAACAGAAAAAATGTGAGAAAGGCCAGAAAGCACCTCACGTACGCACACCCAAGGAGCTGCTGGATGGTACTTGCCAGTATGCCCACGTTATCATCATAGGTTGCTTTCATGACCGAACAGAACAAGAAAGTGTGTACTGAAATTCCTCGGAGGTGAGAAATCAGAAAAAATAAGAAATGAATCAAAAGATGTGGCAAACACCACTGAGAATGCTAATGTCACTCAGTGCCCACTGGTCCCCAACTGTGAAAAGAGAATTATTATTCTCACAATTAAAATGGGGTACCACTCACATGTAGAACATACTTTATTTAATGCCGTGAGTGTCCTCAGATTAAAAGAAAGGCATGTATATGGCCCACTTTCAAACATGAAAGGCCAACATGTGTCGTTGCCAGCCTGTTTTCGGCAACTTCATCAGGGCTGATGGGGAAACCAGTCTTCACCTCAATCGTTTATCACACCCAACCGAGTGGTTGCTGTCAAACCTCGTACCTGCAAACCACTTCATTAAAGGATCGCGCGCCAGGGGTCGCGTATCTCCTTCAAGACTGCAATCGTCAGTGTCAACCGCGTCCTCGGGCAGCCTCGGCTTCTGTGCTCCGTCCCGGTCAATGTATGAGTACCCTGCAGAAAGTGTCACAGGAGTGCCAGCTGATAGTGGTGCAGAAGTGCCAGCTGTGGATAGTACTAGAGTGCCCTGCTGACAGCTGTGCCATAGTGTTAGCTGTGGATAGTATAGGAGTGCCCTGCAGATAGTGGTGCAGGAGTGACAGCTGTGGATAGTGTATGAGTGCCCTAAAGACAGTTGTGCCATAATGCCGGCTGTGGACAATGCTGAAGTGCCCTGCTGACAGCGGTGCAGGAGTGCCAGCTGTGGATAGTGTATGAATATCCTGCAGACAGTGGTACAGGTGCACCAGCTGTGGATAGTGTATGAGTGCCCTAAAGACAGTTGTGCAGGAGTGCATGCTCTGGACAATGCTGGAGTGCCCTGCTCACAGTGCTGCAGGACTGCCAGCTGTGGATAGTGTATGAGTGTCCTGCAGAGAGTGGTGCAACAGTGCTAGCTGTGCATAGTGTATGAGTGCCCTGCAGACAGTTGTGCAGGAGTGCAAGATGGGGATAATGTTGGAGTTCCCTGCTGACAGCGGTGCAACAGTGGCAGCTGTGGATAGTGTCTGAGTACCCTGCAGACAGTGGTGCAGGAGTGGCGGTTGTGGATAGTGTATGAGTGCCCTGCAGACAGGAGTGCCAGCTGCGGATACAGTGGCGGAACAAAACGTGAGAAGGCCCCCCTGCAAGATTTTCTGAAGGGGCCCCTCACACTCACATCAGTAGGGGGCAGAGGGGGCCTCCTCCAGTATGGGTAAGCCTGGGGCCCCCACCCACCACGGGGGCTTCGGGGGCCTTTGTTACACCCCTGTGTGGATAGTGTATGAGTGTCCTGCAGACAGTTGTGCAGGAGTACAGGCTGTCGATAATGCTGGAATGCCCTGCAGACAGTGGTGCAGGAGTGCCAGCTGTGGATAGTGTATGAGTGTCCTGCAGACAGTGGTGCAGGAGTGCCAGCTGTGGATAGTGTATGAGTGTCCTGCAAACAGTGATACAGGAGTGCCAGCTGTGGATAGTGTATGATTGTCCTGCAAACAGTTGTGCAAGAGTGCCAGTTGTGGATAGTGTATGATTGTCCTGCAAACAGTGATGCAGGAGTGCCAGCTGTGGATAGTGTATGAGTGTCCTGCAAACAGTGATGCAGGAGTGCCAGCTGTGGATAGTGTATGAGTGGTATGAGTGTCTTGCAAACAGTGGTGCAGGAGTGCCAGCTGTGGATAGTGTATGAGTGTCCTGCAAACAGTGATGCAGGAGTGCCAGCTGTGGATAGCGTATGAGTGTCCTGCAAACAGTGATGCAGGAGTGCAAGCTGTGGATAGTGTATGAGTGTCCTGCAAACAGTGGTGCAAGAGTGCCAGCTGTGGATAGTGTATGAGTGTCCTGCAAACAGTGGTGCAGGAGTGCCAGCTGTGGATAGTGTATGAGTGTCCTGCAAACAGTGGTGCAGGAGTGCCAGCTATGGATAGTGTATGAGTGTCCTGCAAACAGTGGTGCAGGAGTGCCGGCTGTGGATAGTGTATGAGTGCCCTGCAGACAGTTGTGCAGGAGTGCAGGCTAGGGATAATGCTGGAGTGCCATGCAGATAGCAGTTCTGTGCAGTGTAGCTGTGGATAGTGTATGAGTGCCATGCAGAGAATGGTACAAGAGTTCTGGCTGTGGAAAGTGTGCAAAAGTTCTCCTGAGAAATGCATAAGAGTGCTGGCTGTGAATAGTAGGTGAGTGCCTTCTCTGGCACATGTGATTTTCCTGCTGAGAATAATGCGGAGTGCTATGGATAACCCTTGAGTGCCTTGCTGAGAGTTGTGCAGCAGTGCCAGCTAAGGATAGTATGTCAATGGCCTACTGAGAGTGGTGCTATGAGTACCCTGATGGTAGTGTCTCAGAGACACAGGCTGGTATAGTATAATGTATGGGTGTTCAGTCAATAGTGGTGCATGGGTGCCAGTTATGAATAATATATGTGTGTCCCAACGAGAGTGCCACAGTGGCAGTCACACTGGCAATGGATAGTGTACGCACGACAGTGCAGGAGTTCTACCACCGGGATGCATATAATCTCCTGCAGGAAGTGCAGGAGTGCCAGCTGTGGATCATGTATGAGTGCCCTGCTGAAAGAGGTGCAGTGACGCTGACTGCAGATAGTTTATGAGTGCACTTCTGAGAGTGGCGCAGTGCCTTTGGGCCGGGCATAATGACTGAGGCCCCTGCAGAGAGTGGTGCTGGTTGTGATCAGTGCCTGAACTTAATGCAAAGAGTGGTGCAGAATTGCTAGCTAAGGATAGGATAGGAGAGCCCGAAGTGAGTGGTGCTGGCTGTGAACAGTGCCTGAACTCAATGCCAAGAGTGGTGCAGAATTGCTGGCTAAGGATAGGATATGAGAGTCACAAAGAGAGTGATGCTGGCTGTGAACATTGCCTGAACTCAATGCCAAGAGTGGTGCAGAATTGCTGGCTAAGGATAGGATATGAGAGTCACAAAGAGAGTGATGCTGGCTGTGATCAGTGCCTGAACTTGATGCCGAGAGTGGTGCAGAATTGCTGGCTAAGGATAGGATAGGAGAGCCCGAAGTGAGTGGTGCTGGCTGTGAACAGTGCCTGAACTCAATGCCTAGAGTGGTGCAGAATTGCTGGCTAAGGATAGGATAGGAGAGCCCCGAAGTGAGTGGTGCTGGCTGTGAACAGTGCCTGAACTCGATGCCTAGAGTGGTGCAGAATTGCTGGCTAAGCATAGGCTATGAGAGCCCTCAAGAGAGTGGTGCTGACTGTGAACAGTGCCTGAACTCGATGCCTAGAGTGGTGCAGAATTGCTGGCTAAGCATAGGCTATGAGAGCCCTCAAGAGAGTGGTGCTGGCTGTGAACAGTGCCTGAACTCCATGCCAAGAGTGGTGCAGAATTGCTGGTTAAGGATAGGATATGAGAGCCCTCAAGAGAGTGGTGCTGGCTGTGAACAGTGCCCGAACTGGATGCGAAAACTGGTGCAGGATTGCTGGCTAAGGATAGCGCATGCGGGCCCTTCAGATGATAACACAGGAGCTGTGAAAGGCTCGGAGTGCCAAGCAGAGAATGGAGCAGGACCTCTGGCTGTGGATAATGTGATAATGTGGATCAATAGTGCGCAGGCCTGGGCCTTTTTCAAGACTAAGATGGTTTGTATGTCAAAAATATCATTATGGTTGGCCTCACATGGATTGTAGGTAAGCAATTTTAGTCTGTCTTTGCATGGCGGGATTTGAAGCTTTTGTTTTACCATTATGAGATTTGGTTTAAAATCCCAGAATGCAAATTGCTGTTAGCTAAAAACACAGGATTGCCTAAAGGTGTTAAACCTGACCTTCAAAGTTAATTATTTTAAAATATCTAACTTTGTAGTGTATTGTGTGTGTATATGTGTGTGTGCGTGTATGTGTGCGCGTGCACAGAGAGAGAAAGATATCAGTGAAAAAACAAAGGTTAAAGTGAAGTTATGGTTATCTGTGGTTATTATACCTTATTTATTTTTTTAAATACCTAAAAACCTCAGAAATTGACCTAAAAACGCACTCACAGTGCAGTTGTGGATACAAATTAAAAGCGAAAACCATAAACATTTGCAAGTTTTTATTAGGAGCACAATCCATAAATTGTGCAAGAGCCAAGGAAACCGTAACCAAATGTAGCTCCGCTTTAAAACTGTGGTTCTTAACCTTTTGACTTCTAAGGAACTCTACTGAATACTGAAACTTGGGGACCCCCAATGAATATTTATTGGAATCTGGGAACCCCCACTGAGTCATTATTGGAATCCTGGGGCCCCAGCCTAAGCAATTTCTATGATTTGAACCACAAAACAATACACAGAATTATGGAAAAACATTCATCAAACACATACACAAACATGGAAATATTTTATTTAATTCATAAACAAATATTTAAAAAAAAAAAGAAAATTTAATTGGAAGGTTGGAGCTTTTCTAAATTCAATAGAGGCCACCTAATATCAATACTATATTCTGTTTGATGTACTTGGACTGCTCCAGTGAGTCAATTTCAGATACCAACTTAATTTTTAGCCTCCAATTTCAAATTCCTTCACATTTACAGTACATTATACATTTTTCAATTTTACATTTTGCTTCATTTTTTTATACACTTTATTTATCTGTAAATATTATTTTATTTTCTAAGCAGTCCCCGGACCACAGATTAGAAACCTCTGCTTTAAAATGTACGACTAAAGGTTGCAGCACTTACAGAGGGCCATGCCAAATCAGGTGACCTGGACAATAACAAACTCTCTCGGATCCCGCCCTTTTGAAGGTCCTGATTGAGATCATTTATTGCACTGGTTTTGCCAACTTAGAAGGATCAATTGGTCTTCTAAGGATTCTAACTCACAGTGGGCGACCTGCAGATGACCGCATAGGTGCTGGTAAGCAGAACCTCATGGTGCAGCCAAAGATGGCCGCCTGCGTCCTGTGTTCTCATAGCACCTATGCCACTGAATCTCAGCCCCTGCTGTACCTGTTCTGTTTGAGTGAGGCAAGCAGGGCCGGACTGGCCGTAGCGGGCACCGGGCGTTTCCCCGGTGCGCCGCCACGGTGGGAGCTGGTTTTGGGCCCCTTGGGGGCCATTTTTGTTACTGAAGGGATGGCAATATTGGCCCCCTGTAACAAAATTGGCCAAAACCGGCCCTAGCAAACAGCTCGGCCGCAAGGGGGGGGCCGGACGAAAGTTTGCCTGGGCCGGGTTTTGTTCCCAGTCCGGCCCTGGAGGCAAGTTTGCAATGTTGATGCGCCTCTTTACCTGCTGTTCTCTGTATGAGCGGGGTTAACACTTCCAAAACATTGAAAGGTGTAAGTGAGTCACAGGAGTCGGTAATTAATTAAAGCTCGGTTTTGACAGTATCTACTAATTAGTGCTTAAACATTTCTCACTAAGGTTGCAGTTTTACAAGGTAGTCAGTAGCGTGAAAATGCTGTCAGCGAGCGCTGTCTCTCTGCTACGCATGGCATCTGGATGGCAAGGCAGGCGCATTTAGAGAGGCTGTGAGCTGCAGATCACCAAAGTTTTCCAGTAACCACCAATCCACTCAATTTCAGATAAGAGCTCAGTTTCGCAGATGTAACTTGTAATTGGAGTTATGTATCGCATCTGATAAATAACTATCCCCAGGGATCAATCGGCGCCTAAGAGTTGGAATTCACAGGTGAGCCACCATCAAGCCCGAAAGGACCCAACCTCTCCACACAGTCAAACATGCTGAGAAACTTAGAGGAACTTCTATTGACAGGCACTTGTGAGGGAAGGAACCCTGCTGACGACTGACCTGAAGCACTGTGTAGTGCATCAGAGATGTAAAACAAGGCTGCCTGCTATCTGTGGTTGCAGCGGTGTTTTCTTCACGAGGGCGGGGGAACGTCGCCCCCCTGCCCGCCCGCTGTGAGCCATGCAGGAAAAAATAAAATGGCAATGAAAAGATTTCATTGCCCATTTATTTTTCACCTTTGTGCGCACTGCCGGCAGCCAGCCGACCCCGAGCCCAGAGACATGCAGGGCGTGTCCTCTGCTGCCGATTGGCAGCAGAGGGCAGGAGCAGTGGCTGGCTGAATGCTCCATAGTGAACATATCACTTTGGCGGGCGGTATTGCGCTGGCCAAAGTGACCTGCGCACTTTGAAGCTCTCCACCCAGCTGTCTTAGACAGCTGGGTGGAGGCAAAGCACAGGCCTCCAGGGCCTGAAGGAGCGTCCAGCCAGCCTGGTCCATCCAATCCTGGTGCTTCTCTCATGCTGGTTAACAGCATGAGAGCAGTGCCAGATTAGGTTAAGGGAGTTGGCTAGACCCAGTGCTTTAAATGGGCCGGTACTCACCGGTACTGAGTACCGGCACTTCTCAGTTTTCTCCCCCAGAGTACCGGAACTTATTTGCGGGCAAGGAGAGTACCGGTACTCCATGAAGCAGCAGGGCTCAGGCCCTGAAGTACGGGTACGTGCAACGTGAAAACTGAAAATTACCCTTTCAGATGGTGCGTGTTTATGTGCTGCTCTGGCTGGCAACAGCCTGTGTATTTCTGCGCTGGGTTGCTCCTGCAGTGTTAGGTTCTGATCAGGCGCGCAACGCCCATTGGGATCAAAGGGATTCAGACACCCCACTCCCCCATCGTGGTCAATGTTTCGACCCCTATATGTGGCAGGGAACTTTATCCCTTGCGGACGGGGTCTTCATCAGGACTGGGGCACGTAGACGCGGAAGCACCAAAACAGCAAGAGGAATTCAAGCTGTAGTAGAAAAGAAAGGGCCTCGCAGGTTCTCATGTGACTAACTGGCGTGTATTCCAGGTAAGCATGAGCAAGGGTTGATGAGTAACCAGTGGCTCGCGGTTGCTGGTGAAAAACCGGTCTAGCTGTCAGACCATTTCTTTCACTCAAACATGGATGACAGAGATTGTTTATCTGCATTCCTTTATTGTTTGGATCTTTCATACATGTGCAAGCCAGTTATTGGCTGGATAGGTTGTAAATATTGAATTTGATGCTCACATGTACACTACCTTTCCTTTCCTCACATCACGCACTTTTCACGACCCTCACCCCCCTCCTTTAGGTTGCACCGTATATATATATATATATATATTTTTTTTTAAACTTTAAGATTTACATGCATTGTACTTTATATATGAATTGATTATTCCATTTGGTGATGAGATTAAATCATAACCATTTGATGGTATAACTCGAAGGTGGTGTTGTCAAAAGTTTTTAGCAACATAGACCATTTGTGTATATTACTGTATTTTGTGTTTGATTATCGTCCACTGAGACAATCTTTTGTGTACCCTTTTATTTCTAAAGCAGAAGGGCTGGCAGCAATTTGCCCGCTGACCATTCAAAAAATAAAAAAATGCACTAAAATACTAGCACTGGAGGAAGGGGCTAGAGAGCAATGGATGAGCGGATCAGGGTAGTGGGTGGGGGTAGTAAAGGAAAAGAAGCACACTAGAGAGGGAGCAACAAGGAGGGTGGGTGGAGATACATACAAGGAAGCGAACAACACATGGCAAAGAAAGAAGCACATGGGTGAGAGCAACACAGAGCATGGGGGAGAGAGAATCCCAGGATAGAGCAACACAGAGTGCTACAAGGAGAGAAGCACATGGATGAGAGGGATTAAGACATAGTGCTAGGGGAGAGAAGCACACAGAAACAGCTGTGGATCACATGCCCTCTCATGGAGTGTTTAAGCGAAAAGAAAAAAGTAGTTCCCTGAAACTGAGTGGTGGAAGGTGGCGGGTGGGGGTAGTACGTGTAGGGACCGGCTGGTCACTGTTCTAGTGTTTCTTGTACCATCCACCCCCCGAGGGCTGGCTTACATTAGCACCCCACACCCATCCATCACAGGTGTCATAGGACATGTTAACCTGCTAATAAAAGGGGCCGGGCACACGTGCCCTGGGCCAGTTCCAGATACCTTAACACTGTGTCTGTCATTACTTACACTGTATGTGGGCCTAGGGCCCCGACCCTTTACATTGGCGACGAGCAGTTGGACCCGCGTGTGCAGCAGCCCAGAAGATTGGCGAGAGGGGAAGTGTAGCATATGTCGAAGGCTCCCCGGCCAACCACGTGCCCGAGGTAGGCGAGGAAGACAGTGCCCGCCTGCACATGACCCTACAGCAGATGTTGCCTGCTGGCAGCCACCCCGTATTTCCTGGTGGGGAGAAGGGTAGCCCATGTGGAGGGTACCCTTGCAGGTGCTGCCGATGAGCATGCAAGGAGGGGAAAATGCATCCCAGACCTTTCAAACAAAGATATAAATGCAGATGGGGAAGTGGCGTTGAGCGGAGCCCTGCATTAGGAGAGGCTGCGACGGTTGCTTGGGACCATCGGGTGTGGCATAGCTGACCGGAATTGGTTTGGTCAGAGGACAGGCCGACTGGCAATGGTGCGTGCCCAAACCCCACCCCCCTCCTCCGCCATCAGAATCACCCTCAGCGTCCCTTCCCTACCTGGATGCGGCAGCATGGCGTGAAGCACTCCTGCTTGTGACCGTCCGCAGCCCCTCACTGGAAGTTGAAGAAGTCAGCAGTGGAACTGGGTCCGCACCAGCTATAGGAATCCTGAGGCTGCAAGGGCATCAAAAGCCCCCGGCAAGCTGCATGTCGCCCAAATCGGATGAAAGGTCCACAGCCTCAGGGAAGCCGCTCTCGGCCTGCACGATGAGATAGCAGCAGCGTGGAAGGATCTGCCGTGGCAGGTGTGAAAGTGTTGGCAGTGGTGCTGCACCTTCCTCTGCGCCGCTGGAGAGAGCAGCGAGGCCTGCAGAGTAGCTAAAGCTGCCGGGACCCACAACTATTGCAGCGCTGATATCTAGTGGCCATTGGTGGTCACTGCACCAGTATCCAGGGACCATTAGCCAGAGAACTGGCCTGCACCATTGAGACAGCTGCCTAAAAAGGACTGCAGCACCCCTAGCGGCTGGGTGCCAAAACAGCACCCGGGACTGGAGGTCTGGAAAATAATGAAAGAAACCCCAACAGGCCAAGTGTGAGCGGCCAAGCTGGACTGCCAAGAGGAAAGGTTATGATGGCCTGCAGTGCTCTTAAAGTGAACTGTTAATGCTCTCAATGAAGCGGAGAGATGATGTGCCCCAATACAGTGAACCCCTAATAAAGCAAGACTGCCCCAGCCAGCCAAGAATGAAAAGCACCCCAGGGGTGTTGGCTGTGGTCGTGGGCAGAGAAAAGACATTGTATGGCCCCATGGCAGTGTATGGCAAAGAGGACTGCCAAGCATTTTTGAAAAGGCAAGTAAGGTAAATCACAGCGAGCACTGCCACTGACTGGTTGTCCCGGGAGAAAGCAGGAAAAGTGTTGACCGGAGCAAAGAGCCCCAAGACTAGTGAAAGCCTTCAGGAGAAGAAGGTGGGCAATGAGAGCCCCCTGCGGTCACCTACCACCACCGCAAGAGAAGGAACTGGGTGAGCAAGGTGCCAGAAGAAGGAGCACACCCTCAAGTGAAGGACATAGGGTGCAAAGACAGAAGTGCGCCGAAGACTGCGTCGGAAAAGCTGACATTACAGGCTGGAGCCTGACAGAGAGAGCCCTGCGAAGAAGAGGGTCTATGTCAGTACAGGGTGTGATAGACCCTGCGAAGTCTGCCTGAGTGGAGGCTGAAGAGAGTGCCACGTCGGCGTAGCCTTGAGATGCAAGGCGTGCATCCTCAGGAGAAGAGACCATTAAGAGGTCGGAGAAGATGACCTGTGAGAGGTCAGAGTGGAAGACCTGTGAGAGGTCAGGAAGAAGATTTGCGAGAAGTCGAAGGAAGAAGATCTAGGAGAGGTCGTGAAATGGAGAAGGTCAGGACTTGAGGTCTGGTCACTGGACGAGGAGACAGCATTGTCCTAGGGGTAGGACATGGCCAGGGAGACCCATGTGAAGTGCACGTCACATGGAGAGGCCTGGTCTGAAAAGAAGAAGAGTAAGACAAGATGGGACCAGACCGCGTCGTTAAGTGAATGAAGAGGAAAAGGAAGAAGTGTGGCATGAGGCCACAGCGTAATGAGTCCAAAGAAAGGAGAAGAGAGGTGTGTGTGATAGACACCTGGCACACCACATACTGTGAGTGTTGTTGAGTTCAATTGAATCTCCAAGAGCAACTCCAGAGCTTTTGGACATCTTGAGTGAAGAACTGCAGCTATGTAACACCCATAGGTCAGTGATGTATCCGTGGCACCATGAGAGGCTGGCTGCCTAGAAGTCCTCGGTTACACCAAGCAAACCTGAAACCTGCGGAAGAGAGCAAACTGGACCATTTATACCATCTACCTTTGGGGTCGCACGTGAGACTGGATTGTGGTCCTGCTTGGATGTCCTGAGATGACCTCGGTCGTGAGGTCTAAAAGAGGATCTGACCAATCCACACCAGACCGTGGCGATCCAGGGGCAAGGGCCTCAGGGATCACAGGTGACAGCGGAATCCCGACACGAGAGATGCTTCTGCAGCAGCTCCTCCGCAGGTCCCATGAAGCACGAAGATCTCTTGTCGGACGGAAGCTGGTTACCCCAAAGACTGTCGTGTCAATGCCGGTGCCCCAGAGTCAGGAGGGCTGGAGCACACCAACCTGGAAACAACTACCCTCTAGGCGGAGTAAGTGACTTGAAGGTGGGACTCGTAGTGATTCCTCCATGAGCCTATAGTACGGCATTGGAGCAACACAGCGAAGTCCACACAGTCCCGTAGAAGCCTGGTGAAGAGGACCTCAGGGGACTCCCGTGAGAGGGGAATCCTGGTAAGAGAGGGGAGTCCTGGTGAGAAAAGGATGTCGGAGTTTACACCACCATCATGCAGCTGGAAGCACTGCGGCATCTGAGGAAAACTCAGCAACAATAATCAGGATGTCATACGTTGTAGAAGGCTTGATGTTCAGGGAGTCAGGACGTCTTTTGAAAACGTAACATCCACAGACTTCACTATCGCTCTACATGCACTGTCACAGTAAAACGTGTAGATAGACATTGGTTATAGACTTCCACGCATTGAGTCCAGTAGGACAGGATCCACAGTGCACCGCTGAGCTGTGCCAATTAGAACTGGTGATCCCAGCTGCAATTGTATACACATCCTGTCCGGAAAGCAGCCTAATAGACTCTGTGGAGTCTTCTGTTATTGATTTGCTCTCTCCCACAGGTTGGACTTGTTTTTCCATTTTTAATAAAGTTTGGGAGGGATGTAGTGACTGCCTGGTCACTGTTCTAGTGTTTCTTGTACCAACCATTTCCCGAGGGCTGGCTTACATTACCACCCCACACCCATCCATCACAGGTGTCACAGGACATGTGACCCTGCTAATAAAAGGGGCCTCTGTTTGAAGCGATGGGTTCTCTGTGATGGTGCGTGTGTGTGTGTGTTGTGTGTGTGCAAGATCGCGTGGTGGATGGTGAATGCTGTGATGGTATGTTGAAGTGATGAAGTGTGTTTCTGATGGTGTGTTTCTGTTGTGGTGGCTGTGTGAAAGTGTGAGGATGTGTAGAAGGATACACAAACAATAGAAACCTAAAGACACAACTCTCTGACTGACAAGAGCCCAGTACCATAAGAATGTTTGTCCTGAGCGTTCAGTGTGGGTCAGGGGAGTGGCCTACAGGGCAATCAGGCAGTGCCTGAAGGTCAGTGTGTGGGCCATTTTGTTGACTACTTGTGGGCTGGTTTTATGGTCTGCTTGGCCAGTTATTCGGTTTTGCCTACACAGTGCCTGCTTATTGTTTACAATTCCATGGGCATACAGCCTGCCCACAGCATACCATTAGTTGTTTTTTAGTGTTACTTTCATATACAGTCTTTTGATCGCTTAGCTCCCGTAGGCTTCCCTTCCTTTCTTGGGTTGGCTCCTCCCTTGAACATGGACAAGGCACATATGTTCTTCCTCGTCTTTGTTCATCTTCATCTTTTTGAAATGCACTTTTGTTTGTATTTTATAAGAGTTTTGGTATTATTCCTGGACATGCAATGTGCTTTCCTACTTTTAACACAGTCATTTGGCTTCTATTTATGTGGTTTTCACCCTATCTGCTGTCTCTATTGACGCTTTAGTTACTTTCACTCACAACTGTACTACTCTGCGTCACTCTACTATATGCTACTCCACTCTCCCCACTCATCTCCACTCCACTCTATGCCATTCTGCTCTAAGTAACTCCACTCTATGCCAATCCACTCTATGCCACTCTACTCTATGCACTATACTCAACTCTACTCTCTGCCACTCCACTCTACTCTACGCCTTTCCTACCCTATGGCACTCCACTCTAGTCTATGTCATCCACTCCATGCCATTCTACTTTACACCACTCTACTCTATGCCACACCACTCTATGCTACGTCACTCCACGCCACACAATGCCACTCTACACCACTCTACCCAATGTCTCTCTACTCTACGCCACTCTAATCTATGCCACTCTACTTCACTCTACTCTATGCCACTCCATGTCACTCTACACCACTCTACTCCTTCCACTCCACTCTATGCCACCATACTCTATGCCACTTTACTCTATGCCACTCTACGGTACTCCACTCTGCCACGCCATTTCACTGTACACCACTCTACTCCACTCTATGCCATTATACTCCACTCTAAGCGACTCTACGCCACTCTAATCTCCTCTACTCTATGCCACTCCACTCCACACAATGCAACTCTATTATACTCGACACCACTCCACTCTACGTCACTCCACTTTACATCACTCTCCTCTACATCACTCTACTGTACTACACTCTACACTACTCTTCACCACTCCACTCTAAGGCACTCCACTCTACTCTACACTACTCAACTCTACTCTACTCTATTCTACTATACTCTATGCCACTCCACTCCCCAGCATTCCACTACTCTATGTGGTTGTATGACAGAAGCACGCATGGCTAAACCACGTGTGCTTCAACAACGTGTTCACAACAATGAATGCGTCTTAACCACACATTCCTTTACCACGTATGCCTTTACCACGCATGCCTTTACAACGCATTTCGTTGTGAAGGCATGCTTGGTACATTTATATGCATAGTAAACTTCACACCCCAGCCCCCCTGCTCTGAGCCCTAAAAACCGGCCCCCTGCCCTGCAATCCCCCCTGCCCCAGCCCTAAAAACTACCCCGATACCCCATCCTGAGCCCTAAATTTACGCCCAGCCCAAAAAACGACCCCGACCCCAGCCCTCCACCCTGAGTCCTAAAACTGCCCCAGCCCCAAAAACTACTCCGAACGCTGCCCCTCGGCCTGAACCCTAAAACGGCCCTCAGCCCAAAAAAATTACCCCAGCCCACAACCCTGAGTCCTAAAATGGCCCCTAGCCCTATAAACTGCCCCTACCCCTCCCCCAAAAACTACCCCCTGTTGAAAACGACCTACTCCTTCCTGAAAACTACCCCCTACCCCCCCAGCCCTACTTAACAAGCTGCAATCTATTCCCAAGTCCGATCCTTCCTGTTCCTCTCCCTGCCCATCTGGTCTCTGCAACTAGACCGCTCACTACTGACTGCCTTAACCATGCATATGCATGATTAAGGCATATGCGTGGTTAAGGCAAGCGGTGTTCTGCTTGTGTGGAAATGGCACGCGTGGCATAGCCTGCATGGTTTATGCCATTTCCCACTCTATGTCACTCTACTCTATGCAAGTCCACGCCACTCTACTCTAAGCCACTCTACTCCACACAATGCCACTTTATGGCACTCAATGCAACTCAACTCTACGTCACTCTATGCCATGCTATTCTACACCACTCTACCATACAACACTTTACTCTGCCACTCTACTCTTTGCCACTCCCCTCTATGCCACTGCACTCTACGCCACTCTACTCCACTATATGCCACTCCACTCTGTCACTCCACTCCACTCTACACCACATCACTCTACTCCATGCCACTCTACTTCATGCCACTCTTTGCCACACCACTCTACACCACTCCACTCTATGCACTCTACTCTGCACCATTCTAATCTATGCCACTCTACTCTAGGCACTAGACTCTATGCCACTCTACTCTGAACCACTCTACTCTACACCACTTCACTCTACACCAATCCACTCTACCCCACGCCACTCTACTATTTGTCACTCTACTCTAGACCCCTCTATACAACTCCACTCAATGCCACTCAACTCTACACTGCTCAACTCTACGCCACTCCACTCCACACAATGCAACTCTATGGCAATTTGCACCACTCCTGTCTACACCACTGAACTCTATACCACTCTACTCTATGTCACTCTAATCTATGCTACTCCACTCTGTGCCAATCCACTTTATGCCACTCGACTCTACTCTATGCCACTTTATGCCATGCCACTCCACTTACATCACTCCACTGTATGCCAATCTTTGCCACCCCAATCTATGCCACTCTACTCTATGCCAATCTATTGTATTCCACTCTAATCTACCCCGCTCTATGCCACTCTACTCTGTGCCACTCCACAGCACTCTGCTCTACTACACTATAAGCCACTCTAATCCATTCTACGCCACTCTATTCCACTCTATGCTACTCCACTTTACTCTATGCACTCTATACTACTTCACCCTACTCTACGCCACTCTACTCTGCACACTTTACTCTATGCCGCTCTACTCTATGCCACTCCATTCCACTCTGTGCCATTCCACTCTATGCCACTCTACTCCACTCTTTGCCACCCCACTATATGCCACTTCACTCTATGCCACTTTACTCTATGCCACACCATGAACAGCAGCCACACTGCTGTACAACATGGCTAAATGACATTGGCAAAACCAATAGCTCTCACATAGGCGTGATGTATTGGCTTTGCCAATGCTTACTGATTTTCCTGATATTAAAACAAACATTGCCTACAGCAAGCTCAAATCCATGCAGTCTTTCATGCCTTGCAACACCGTTATATAGCATGTCTTCACAAGTTCAAAACTGCTCCAATTTGTAAACATGGGCCATTTATTTTCTTTAGATATCTAATTCACTAATGGGGCACTTTTATTTTGGTGCCCAGTCCAATTTTCTGACCCAGTCCGACCCTGGTGTGGTTTCTTCTTCCACACCAATGGGTTATGTTTCTGTAGTTCTTCTTCTGTACCAATCGTCACTTTCAAATTGTAGTGACATCTCGAGGTCGATGGGTTAACCCAGCTATGGTTTTAAAAGCTGGTTGCACGGCCATAAGCTTATTCAGAAACTGCGTTTTAATACGTTTTCAAAATAAAGAATTGTGCTACCACTTTCAGATGCAGAGTCACTCGGTAAAATGAGTCAAAAAATCCATATACCTTAACTGCTCATCGATTTCTCACCATGGCTGCCTCCTAATATTTCATGTACATTGACTGTTTGCCTGTCCCCAACATGGCCACCTCCTACAACTCACTGCTGATTGTGTTGACGTGATTACGCTCCGTGGAGGTTACGCTCCTTTTCAAGGGATGCTGCCTGTGGGCAAAACAACACACTGAGTGCCTGGTAGATGGCAGGCTCTGATTTGTTTGACGTTGATCACACAATAACAATGACAATGCTCTTTTTCAGAGTGCAGGGACAGGCAGAAGAAGAGACAGCGATGAGGTTTGTCACTAACTTGCCAGCGACACACTTCTTGAAACATCACTGTATTACATTTTCCCTTGTGTACCCAATGTGTCACTATACATTCATGTTAAAAGAACAGTGATGTGCTCGTAAATGTGGCAAAGAGATACATAAATAATTCAAAGAAATAGGGAGACAAAAGTAACTGGGATGTATGGCAAAGAGGGTACAACTCCAACAGGCATGTAAGTATCTTATTCATGTAGCACTCACTGCAAGACATCTTGTTAGAATGGCTGTTGCACAATTAGTATTGTTGATAGAAACGCCCCAAAAAAAACAAAAAAAAAGATGAATTAGGGAAAAAGATGAAACACATGAAATATATGCCATCACGGTAAAAAAGACAAAAAACTGAAAGGAGAAATAAATGAAATTCCTGAGGTGAAGGGAATAAATGATGCAATTTAACATAAAATGTTTCTGTAATTTGGACTGCAGGTGGTGCTATTAGATGCGTTTATGGATGCTCATACATCAATGCACACCCACCTACCAGGAATGCAGAGAAATCTTCAGCAGTAAATCCCACACAAGGCATGAGAAGTGGATCTTTCAAGGCGTGGTTAGCTTTCTAAGTTTGGGAAAAGCACAATCACATATGAGTGAATTCCCTAACTTCGGTCCAACCTTTTCACCACCATCGAACTGGTTAGAAATGTACTCAAGCCAAGGGTTAACTAACACCCCTTCCAATGTGGGACAGGGAACAGATCATCCTCAGATTTCGTTGGGTGTGGGGGAAGGGCTGGATCCGCTTGGAGAAAAAAAATGTCCATTTGCACTACAGAATATACCTGTTATTAAATGTATGCTATGCAAATTTCCTCACAGGGGGAACAGAAGTCCCTGGGAAATGGTACATGACATTCCCGACGGTATGCCAGGAAAGCTGTGCCCGACGGAGTTTTTCAGGTATACTGCTGAGAATGTTTGTGAATTTAAAAAACATTTAAAAGTCCGCTCAAGCAGAGATTCAAAACTCATTATTTTGGGGCTTTTTCATGAATCAGACCCATAATAATCAAATGAAGAAATGTACTTGAAGACACAGACTCGATGCAGTACAGCAATGAAACATTTTACCCGTTTGTTGGTCTGTTATTCAAATGTGCACCTTCCTGCCTAACCCAGACCATTCCAGCTGCTGGTGGCTGCCACGCCTACTGATGGGCAAAACTGCTTCAATGAAACAAATGCGGTATTCTGAGAGATAGCTCTGCTGTTGAGTACTTGTCAAACCCTCAGGTTGTCAAGTGGGTTTCTGAGATGGCTACCCTGCAATTCCAACAATCATCATATCTGACAGCGAAGCATGAAAAATTCACTAATAGTTGAGGCCGCACATTGTGGGGCACCTCGTCCCCCTTGTCTAATAATAACATTAGGGCTCCAATATGTCAGCACATTTCCCAATAGACGCAGAATGGATATACTCGTTGATGCCCCAGGTTACTGAATAACAGCTCAGCACAGGAAGTGCAGGCAGAGCCAGAAGACATGACATTCAACAACTGCACCCACAGCTCAAACTGATTAATAGAAATAAGGAGGGCTGATTGCGTCTGACAGTTGCGCATGCGCAGTCTGCTGACACCGAGCAATTAGAACAGCAGTCTAGGGACGTGTAACTGCAGCCGTGGAACGTGTGCTTCCTGAGTGACGGCTCTGCTCTACACGTGCCTAGCTGAATCACCTTGGCAGCCTGGTGAATGGGTCTGTTTTAAGTGCGCGCTGCTTCATCTTGGTAACATAAGAGATAGTCTGCTGTCCTCGACGCGGAGCTACATAGCTATGTACCATCTGGGCACCCTGTTGGACAGCTCTGTTGTATGAGGTACACATCTCTAGCAGTGCTTAATTTGAGCCTGTGGTTTCCGGTGCTCAGCCCAGGCATTTAATCATCAACACCAGCGCTTTTATGAGCACCAGTTAAGGACACATTCATTTATGGTAGGCACGGGGAGATTAAGTGATTTGTCCAGACTCACAGGATGTTGAACCGACGCCGTGGGTCAAACCTTGAGTTAGCAGCTCTGGCCATTCTGCCACATCCTCTCCCCACTTTCATGGTTAGTCATTGGTTCTGCTTTAGGCGACGCTAACAGGAGAAAGGGGCTGGCGCAAGCTGCCTCCTGACGAGAGCCCCAGCACTTATTTATTACAAATTAACCACTGACTCTAGCATCCATGTGACCAGCGATATGTCTACAGCATCAGACCTGCGCCCTTCAGATCTGTGCAATCGGATGGATAGTTCTGCTGTCTAAGGCGTACACACGTAATATGCCCAACCTGGGCGATTCCTCGCTCTCTGAGGTGCTGGCCTAGAAACTCTGTATCCCAAGTGGCAGTTCTGTTCTTCTAGTGTGTTCACCAGGAAAGTCTGTGCACTTTCTTTTCACAATATAGTGCAATGATACAATGTATGCAAAATGTAATACGGTCAGACTACCCACTCTTGTAACAGTCTGTCCAAATCTATTACGTTGGTTCAATGTTGATTCAGAACCATTAGCACCTTCTAATAATGAGGGAAATTAACTCCCTTTCCTATTCAATAATGCTAATTAGTCTAATTATGTCATACAAATAAGGTTTTTATTATATCCACATTCAGCACTTTAATACCAAAAAATTATGATGCGCAAAGTGGGAGTTAGGTGGGTTTGCACCATAAAAATGTGCATCAGCTCAAAGTTAAAACATAATCATGATGTCACAGCACCATGGGCAGTCTGCCTGACCAGTATCCACCATCAAGCGATCACAGAACATCTTGCAAGAAGTCACAACTATAGTGGTGCTTTGTGTCTCAGAGAAATCCAGGCTTGGATGACACCTCTACGTCATCACTCCCTGTCTATCCTCTCGCCCTCAACATTGCTGTAAGTCACCTGTGCACCAGTGCTTGAAGACCATTCATTGCATGACTCCTTCTGGGAGACCGCCTTTAGTCTACACCTGTGCACCCGCACACCTGTCACAGGACATGCAGCTTGGATAGCATGGCCACTCCAGTGCTCCATTATTCTTCAAGAAGACAGCTCTGCACAAATTCTTCCAGGCCATTGCTCACAGCATCACTTCCAGAGATGTCCCCTCTGGACCAAAGGTAGCTGTTTCTGTTCTTCTTAGAGGTCTATGGGGCAATTTAAAAAAGTATGAGGACAGGAAGTAACAGGTGCATGGGGGCCTAACGTCCTGGAGCAGTGTTCTCTCCTGTCTGCACTCCGGATCTTATGAGTTTCAAACTAGGAGAGCATAAAGGGATATACGTCATTATATCGCTGTCAAAATATCAACCTACAAAAATATAACATCCACTATATAGCCTATAACTACTGCATCAAAGTAAGTGCAAATTTACTAATCTTCCACATCTACCCACCTTGATGATATAGTGGTAATTGTTGTAGTAAATGCAATATTTTCATAGGTCGACATTTCAACAATGATACAGAAGTAGGGCACCATGTAGGGTTGTGTAGAGGTGTAGAACTGCCACCATGTGATTTTGTTGATAAGCTATAAGGCTGTACGTTGTATAGTACAGATACATTGAAGATTCTGGGCCTGATTTAGAGTTTGCTGGACAGGTTAGTCCCTCACATACATGGCGGATATCCCGCCCACATTATTACAAGTGCCGTAGGATATAATGGCTCCCAGTTTTCCATTTTGACAGATTTTTAAAGACAAATACAAACAGAAAACCATCTATTTTCTTGTCGGTATTTATTTTTAAATATGGATAAATGTGAAAAATAGGTTCTCTTTTAGACGATTCGCACTACTGTCAATCATAAGTGCTAGGTCAATAGCTGTGCATAATGACAGATAGAGGAGTTAAAAAAGTCAAACTATTTCCTAGTAAAGATTAAATAACTTCAGCTGTTTAAGCTGTTCTATAATACAAATGGTTTCAAATGACCGTATTGTAATGTAAATGGGTAAAACCCATTGGTCACTCAAACATGAGTAAACATTTGTCGCTTAAATAAATGTGGAAATATACCCATGGTGGCATAATTTTTAACACTAAGCACAAAATAAATACTGATAAAAACAATAAAATAAGCAAAAAATAAATAAGGATAAATACAGACGGAAATAACTGGTAATAAGGCGGATGGGATGTCTGCCACACTGATGGAGTAACCCCTCCACCAAAGTCTAACCCAGACCCTTTGTCTGATATTTAAGTCCCATGCTGGTGTTCCTGTGCTATCTTTTTGTACAGAAAATGGTATCTGGGTGAGTGGTCTAGTAGTAGGCGCTGCTGGCACCCATGTGTTGCTTTTATTAATATCCATCTGAACATTTTGCCTGGAAGGGTTAGATGGTTGTACTTTCGTTCGGTTGTGCCTTTGGTGTTATAGTTGGTATAGTACTATGCACAGTAAATTCTATACGGCAGAGTTTGATAGTTGTAAGTCCGTGCCAGTGCCCCAGTGCTGCTCCTGTTAGTAAAGTATTCTGCATTGACAATTGTCTCTGGGGGAGTTGATATATTTACTTGTTTCATTAATCTGTGAATATGATATGAATGATAAATATAAAACTGTACCAAATGGAGGGTTCCCCCCCACTTTCTCACGGTCATGCTAGTGACTTGCTGAATTGTCTTGTATTAAGTAGGAGCGTATGATGCCTCAGTAGTAGGTGGAAGAGTGAGACACGGTACAGCCAGCGGCGGCTGGCACAGGTAAGTGCGGTGGGGCAGTGCACGGCAGGGGGGAAGCAGACGGACGACGGAATAGGTGTTATTTTTTATTTAATTATACCTATTCCGTCGTCCGTCGGCTACCCCCCCGCCGAGCCACGCTGCGCCCTGCCCCGCCCCACAACACTTATCTGTGCCAGCCGCCGCAGGGTACAGCTGAATGTGGGTGCTCGGAGCATACAAAAGACACACACATAGCGCTGGGCCCCTGAGAGGAAAAAAATTGCCCTTTCTGGCTGGAGACATCTAAAGCCATCACCTCCCCCCCAGCTTCTGTTCACAGCTCTGTCCTAAGACACAACAAGGGCTGTTTTCAGTTCTAAATATAGACGGGCTCATCTCGAGATGCTCCGGGAGAAGGGGCTGAAAGACCAGATTCATGTCTCCGACTCCTGGTGCAAGGATGCCAATGAGGGCCGGAGTCCTCAACCCAAGGCCGTGGGAAGCACGTGCTTTTTTATACCTCTGGGTGTCTAACGTTTGGGGTGCGGAAGGGATGGTAAAGGGAAGTGTTGTACTGGTTTATATGGCAATCAGGCAGTGCCCGATGGGCTGGTCCGACAGATCAGGTGTGGGCAGGTTTTTTAGCAGTTTGTGGGCCTGTTTTAAGGCCAGGTGGGCCGGTTTCTCTGATTTTACCACAAATATTGCATGCATTCCCCTTACAGCATGTCTCTACAAGTTCAAAACTGGACTGATTTACAAATGTGGGCCACTTTTCTAGCTATCTGGTTCACTAATGGGGGTCACTTTTATTTTAGTGCCTGGGCTGATTTTGGCCAACCCAGGTAAGGGAGACTGGGGTCTGTACTATGTACTTACGCATTCTTGCTCTGTTTTATTTGTCTTACCAGTAGGATAATTGGTGATAGAAGTTTCTGGACTGATCGCCGGTAAACAGATTGATAAATCAGTTGCAATTACCATTATGTAATGAGGATCATGGAATGGGGAGAGGTAAGGAGAAGACCATCTGTGTCCATGTTTCTGTTCCATAGATGAAGGTCTGGCTACTCATATCCTTACCTGTGACTGTACACATGGGGCCTTTCACAAACTGCATTTTGTAGTATGTTTAGTAGTAGAACAATAGTACTACTAAAAGTACCATGAAATACTATTCATAAACCTATGATTGTAAATCTCCACCTCCAGTTCCCATATATTTTCTATCGGGAGATCCTCACACATGTAAGCTTACTAATTAGCAGTAAATGTGTGAGGGACCAAGGGAGTGACTGGAAAAAGGAGCATGCTTACTACTAAATTGGAGTGGTTTAAGTAACAGTAAGTAGGGGTTTAGGGAGACTTAGGAAAGGCATTATGGAAATATTTAAAAGTAGTTTAATTATATTTTAATACAAATTAATGTTACATTAATGTATAAATTCAAAAAAGAAGTAAAAATATATTATAATTAAATAATAAATACTTTTAAAATATTTTTTAATTATAATTTATATTTATTTGTATTTTAAACTATTTAAATAATTTAATTTAATTGAACATTATTCCCTATGGGGTTTTATTTTTAATCCATGTTTCCATTATTTTCTACTGTAGGGTGTTACAGTATTAGTGGATGGCCTTGTGAGGGGCTGACTTAGCAGGGGTGGCTCCTCCGTTATGGTGGAGGAGCATCGCCCCACTGCTGAGAGGCAGCAGAGGCAAACGTGAAAAATAAAATGATGAAACCCTTTTATTATCACTTTATTTTTCTTAGGGAGCCAGAACCAGCTGAATCCTACGATGTGGACGGGGCCATCTTGGGAGCATCACTGTGTCAGCAGAAGAGAGAAAGAGTGGTGGGGGCACTTTAAGTGCGCATGTCGGTTTGTCCGGCCAACTTAGGCCGGCCAAACAGACATGTGCACTTACATTTCTCCATCCCAGCTGTGTTCCACAGCCGGGTGAAGAAATGGCACAGGCTCCCTGTGCCTGAGCGAGCGTCAAATCAGCCTGCTCAGGCCAATCATGGGTCTACTCTCATGCGGGTAAATAGTATTATCAGCATGAGAGCAGCGTCTGGATTGGAGTCTGGGAGCCTGTGCAGGGAATCGCGATTCGGGACTGGAGCATCGAGGTGGAGGCCGCAGCAGCAGGTAAGCGCTCTTTTATTTTATTTTTTTAATTTTTCCTCCCCCTGCATTGCCCTACCACTTCTAATTACAAGCATCCGCCACTGTGACTTAAAACTGTTTGTTTTGGCGGCAGTAAGTTACATTCGTAAATTTGGATCCACCCCTTTTATTAGGGGTGGAAACATGTAAGTTTATGCTTTTGAGTAACTTCACACTCAGATTTTATGAATAGCCAAAGGTAGCAAAGTTACTCAAAAGTGTTACAGTAAATTACATGTGAATGTAGGAAAGTGGAGTATTATGTGGTGTGGGGGTTAGTCCTCACCACGGCTGGACTGGGAATGGAAGCCAGCCCTGGCAGCTCCGCTCGACCGGCCCCGGGGGAGGAGGGGGCTAGGGAGAACCTCCTGCCCTCCTTTGGACCGCTGCCGCTTTTGCTACAGGGGTTCTGTCGGGAAGCAAACAATTACTTTGTACAATATCGATACTAACTTAAAAAAGTCAACAATTATAGACTGCAGGGTATGATCCACAGCCAAAGACTTTTTACACGGAACACACCACAAAGATACGGTAATTTTTTAGTCACACAAAATGATCATTGTATTGTATGAGTATCATTGTATGTGAATCATTCCCTGCAGTCTATAATTGTTGACTTTTTTAAGTTAGTATCGATATTGTACAAAGTAATTGTTTGCTTCCCGACATAACCACTTTTTTACATATCACACATACCCAGGTTCTGAGGGCCACAGGGTTACCCCATTATCGCTAATGGCTTTCGCTACAGGGGCCGATATTGCAGCACTGCTGCAGAACCGTCCCTCAGTAACAAAAACCGGCCCCCACCCTTCCGGCCCACTGGGAAAATGCCCTGTTCCCACTACGGCCAGTCCGGCCCTGGTCCTCACCATGTAATACTATCACGTTCTACTCACGTTAATAAGTCCTTAGCTCAGCCATGATAGTGTGGCAAAGAGCAGTCAGGCTTTACTAGAGTAACATGTGTTAAGCATTTCAGAATACCAACATGGACGATAAGTAATTGACACGACTCAAGAGAAATCCAACACCAATTTATAAAAATAGAGTGTATTTTTATCATAATTTAGACACCAAAACGAATGGGAAAGCATGCATGTAACCAGAGTTATAGATGTAGAAGCAATATAAAATCTGTGCAAAATAATACAGTCAAAATTTAACATTGCAGTTAAGGGGAAAAACAACTGGTGACAATCGGTCACTTGAAGGTCGAGTTGCGTTGTACCCTTGCAGGGTAAAGGTGAAGCGGGTCCCATGACCAAGCCACGACAGTCAGTTCAATTTTACCTGGCCTGCGGAGCCCGGGTGCAGAGCTGTCCTGGCTGTCCCTGGTGCTGAACGGGAGCTGCGGGAGAGCGCTTTTACCGCTGAAACGGTGCTGTGGAGAGAAAAAGATTAAAAAATGCAACAACAGAGACACTGCTGATGTGGGGTGGACATCAGATGAAATCTCCTCTAGGATCAATGTTGAATGCAGGAGGGGCTGGTTGCCTGATTGGCGACCAACAAGCCTTGGCAGCAGTAAGTGATGCAGAAAGTAACTTCGACATCTGGCGGTCCCGGGAAACGTGGTAGCTGCCTGTAACTTTGCGGAAGGTGGGACAACAGTCTCCACAACGCACTATGCCATCTGGATTTGGGCGATCCCTCGGAGGGTCCGATGGCCTGCGATTCTTCGGATCCAGAGCGTTGTTTTACCTGCAGTTTGCAGGGGAATAGTGCAACTAGTCCAGAGGGGTCTGAGGGTGTTTCAGGCTTCCACTGGCGTCCCTCTGTCTGGGGGAACCAAGAGATAGCCTAGGACGAGTCTCGATCAGGCAGTTCCAGGAGTGTGGAAACAGGTGCAGGGTATCCCTCTTTTGCTTGGTGCAAGTCCTGTTGTCGCTGGCAAGGGTCTCTTCTTCTATCCTCTTTGATGCAGGTTGTTCAGAACTGAGGTTCTTGTGTCAGGGGTGTCCTTAAATCCTAGATGTAGGGGAGTTTGGGGTGTGGGAGCAAGTAGCAAATGGGCTGCTAGTCCCTGCTGTTAATACGCCCCTCAGGTGACCGCATCCGGGGGTGTAGGCCACCTTTTATACCCAGAACTCTCTATTCTGCCATTTCTAAAGATGGCAGAAAACTAATGTACAGACCAGGCTGCTCACCCTGGAGGTGTGGCTAGCCTTCTAGGGGTGTACACCTCCTTGAATAACTAATTTCCCACCTGCCTGGGTGCAAATGTGCATGGTGCAGGGGTAGGGCTGTTCCCTCCTCTGGGAGTCAGCCCTGAGTCATATCACAGGTGGTGCAGCCTTTGAAGCTCACCAGCTTGATGTGCCACTTCACTAGCCAGCTTGGGAGTAGGGAGATGTCACCTTCCTGCCCAAGCCTTTGTTCGTGACTCCTGGGAGTGACCACACTGCCTGGCAGGAGGTCAAAATCCTGTCTTAGCAGCAGCAAATGCGGGAAAATTGGGCTCGTCAGCCAGAGCACAGAGAGGCTGGGGCAACCAGGTAGGCAATAGGCCTGGGCAGTAAATTCCGTTCCGCTCGTGGAATTTGGGTAATTTCGCGTTCCGTGGAGAACGCGGAATTGCCAAAAATTCCGCGGCTTCGCGGAATTTTTTGCTTGTTTGCGCTTTCAAAGTGTGTGTTCGCGAGATATTTCCCCCCGAGCACGCAAACAGCGTTCGCAAACAGGAAAAAAGCATCGCGAACGGGCGGAACAAGCAATTCCGCGTGTTCACAGAACTTTTCGTGCTCGCTGAGATTTTTTACCGTTTCGCGAAGCTTTGCGTAGCGCGACTACGCAAATTCCGCCCACCCCTAGTAGGCAACCTCTAAGGTAGCAACCTAGGTGCATGCCACATCATCCTCGACACAAGATTAATGTCAGGGATGAGAAGGCACGTTGTTTGATACCAAACACAACATATTTAGGCAGTACCATAATGGAGCTGCCAACCTTGGGTTTGCTCGTGTGCCAGCCCATATTATCCTATGGACAGTCTATCACTTATAGTGTCTTTTAATGGTAAAGGGCACTTTAAGGTCATATAAGCTTGCACTAACATGTCCACACCTTCGATATAAGGCACCCTGCCTCCTGGGCTTTAAGAGGCCTTCCTTAGGGGTGACTGGCATATATCTCAGATAGTACATTGACTTTGCCACACATGGAGAGGGTAAAGTTGCGTTCGAGCAGTTTGCACTGCTCCTACAGTTTGCAATGGCAGGCCTGCTGTCAGAAGTTTACTTGAATCACTCAGGGTGGCACAAACAGTGCTGCAAGCCCTGGGGACTCCTTTACCACTCATGCCCTGGGTACCACTGGTACCATATACTAGGGACTTATAAGGGGGTAAAGTCCTTGTCAATTGGGTTTGACAATTTACACATAACAGTTTTCGGGAGAAAGCAATGGCACTGGGGCTTGGTTAGTAGGCTTCAGTGCACTGTCAGAGTAAAAAACAAGTATCTAGTAGTCCAAATGGGGGCAAAAAGTGGGGGGACAACTGCAAAAAGCCCTGTTTTCTCACACACGTGTAAATGTCCCACAAGTGAAAGTTACCTTTGTGAATAGCCAAGTTAGTGTTGGTATGCGTGTCCCACCCTCAAGGGCTGGTATGAATAGTGCCTCCTCATTAGGAGACAGACAGCTAGGCTGCTGCTACATTTTCACTTTCAGTAAGAGGGCCCCCAACCTCACTTTGGAAGCGACCCCCACGGACACGCTTTCCTGAAGGTCTCTGGAAACTTCCAGATTCCACCAGAGGGTGGACCTGCAATCACACACTAAATATGCACCCCCCTCTTAGTGCAGAACTTTCTGCATTCAGCACATTTCTCAGAACTGCTTTGCACATGTTAATGTATCAATAGTATGAATCATGCATGCCTGTGCGTTAATAGTGTTTCCTTTATCTGCTTTTGGCCATGCCCCAATGTAGGTGAGGCAACACCATTTTTTTAATGCTTACCCAATGTGAGTGGCAGACATTTGTATTCCAGATGAGACCTTGCGATTCCTTCTGCAACACCAATATGGCCATGCTGCAGGGCAAACTGCACAAATGTTCATTTTGCGAGGGGCAGAGACTTGCACCAGCCAATACAAAGGGGTGGCAGCCATTTCTCCTCTGATCACAATGTTCCACTAGCTAATTCCAACGTAGAGTGTCCCAGAAGCGAAGGGTAGTTGTGATTGTCCACACTGAGCTGCATTGATAGACAGCTACAGTACCAGTGACTGAGAAATCTACTACATTTAGGGCCTTATTATGCCTACGGCAGTCCATCGGGCCGCCGTAGCTACGGTTGTGGTGCGGGCACCACCACACTGGCTGTCCGATCGCCCCATTATGACTTGGGCAGTCGGACCACATTGGCACTACTGCATCCGACAGGGATCAGAGATCCCTGGCAGTGTTGCGGCAGTCTTGAGGCCCAATGTGCTTGGCGTGGCTGCTGTGGCCCCGCCAAGCATATTACGAGTTTCCTCTCCACCAAGGTTTTCATGGCAGTGAGCCTGCCATGAAAAATGTGACGGAGAGGAAACAAAGGGGGCCCTAGAGGGCCCCCTGTTGCCTCTGTGCTAGGGGATGCATGCAGGGGTGCACATGGTGTGCCCCCCTGTCTGCATGCACCCCCAGTTCCTTGACAGTCCATGCCCTGTAGGAACCTGCAATGGCGTTCCCATTGCGGTGCCTGTTATGTCTCTCCTATGAGCATCTAAACAGGCATCCCGTGAGCCACCCACCACAAGACTGCCTGATCTGGGTTCCAGTCGGAAACCGGCAGGCGGTCTAATTATGGCTTTGGCAGTGCGGGAGCTCGGCACTGGCAAAGCAGCCCGCTGCCGCACAGCCAAAGTCATAATAAGGCCCATAGGCACTTTCATATTTGTCTACTACTTCGGTTCTGAATATAGAACCAAAAGAAAACTGCAGTGCTAAGTTATGTCATTTGTATTTGTGTAGTGCATACCCACCTTTAGTGTATTCTCAAAGTTCTTTTGGGATCTGAGTGCCTATTTACAGCCTTATATTCTGACCTTTTGCTTTGTGTTTGATTGTGTTTTGCACAATTTAGGTTGAGTCATATTGACTAATGGCCGTCAGGTTGGGTAGATTATTGAATTGTTCGGTGATTGATAACATTGGAAGCGGTCGGCAGGAACCTTCTTATGGATCCCTTAGGAAAATGATGTAGATGGATGTGAGTGCCAAAAGGACATTTCCATTAGTTTAATCCTGTTAGGTAGTAAGTTTGTCAGTTGCCTTCCTTCAGGTTGCAGTTATATTTCAAGTGGCTTTGCCATTATGTGGATTTCACGTAACTTTAATGTGTAAATGAGTCTATTATGTTTAAGTAAATGTTTTCAGGGTGATTAATATGAACCATGATGAGAAGACATAAGGAAATATGTGTATAAGTTGGATAGATGTACTGCTGTAGTGATAAACACTTATACAACTGTATTACTTGAAGGTGCATTGTGTGTTTGATGATGCCAAGGGTTGCTTGTAATGCATACGTTTGGTGCAGGGAGAAGTGTGAGTATAACTTGATCTAGATGTACTGCTGGGGTTTCAAACACTTATCCAAATGTATTGCTTGGAGTAGTCTTGTGCACAGGATAGTGTAGTCAGTATTGTTTAATTTTTACTATTGTTGTGTAGTGATGTGCAACTAGGATTACATCTGTATGTGTTGTTAGGATGACAAGTAATTAGCCAACCAGATTGCTTGGAGCCATGTGCAGTACAAGATTGTGCCAACAGTTATGTCTAACAAGTGTTGTTGGTTTGACATAGATGTTTTGGAGACCTTGAGCTAGTGAAGGGTGGTCCTGTGGGACAGAAGCATAGACCAGTTGGAATGAGAGCCACAGTGACATACAGATCATAGAGCAGTGATTTGGTTAGTTGCAGTATGTTAATGAAGGCAGGAACAATGATTAAATCTGCAAATGGACTTCTACTGGATTGCATTCTTTTAGTTGAATATTCTCAAGGTATGGAGCACTTGACATGGCCGAGGGTGCCCAGGACCCCCGCTTTTCAGGAGTTCTACATTTTTGTCTCAAGTGAAGCAACTAAGAACATCCAGAAAGGTTGGTGGACCAAGATGTCCGAATGGCTGGTGTGAAGTACAGTTGCGTACCAAACATGTAGTGATTTGGCAAAACGGTTTTGGCAGAAAATAACATCACCAGCCACAAGGGGAGCCACCTCAGCATAGATTATTGGTCGAGGAAACCCCTATTTACCAGTCAGCACGAGCCTGTGGTTGATATAAGTTAACACAATTACTAGACTGGAATTTCAACTAGGCCTGGGTGGTGAACTCCGCTTCGTTCGCTGAGTTTTTTGCACTCTGTGTTCCGAAAAACTCCTCTCTGCGTAGCAGAGTTTTTTCCTTGCTCATGCTCGCCAACGGTAAGTTGGCGAGTGTGAACAAGGAAAATCCAATGCTAGACCGCTTCCCAGTGAGATTTCTCAACGCGGGCAGTCACGGATGGTCGCTACCGCTCGTGTTGAGAAACCTTCCGTTCGCATTGAGGAAGCTGCTGCTCGAGTAGAACTTCTTCTCGAGCGGCAGAAAGAAGCAGCGCCTTCTTGTGCTGCATGTGATGCCGTTCGCGCTTTTTTTACAGTGCGGGACAAACACCAAGCGCTAAAAATCAGCGCAAACGGCGCATGTTAACGCACTTCGCCACTTGAGGAACTACGGATTAGCTTGGCAGAATTTTGTTTGTCACTTTGCGAGTTCCGAACTCCTCCCAGGCCTAATTTCCACACCACTGGGGTAATTACAGTATTTGGAGACTTGGGAGAAGAGTGGAAGAGTAGCAGAAAAGGGAGAGGGTGGTAACGGTATTAGCAAGGGAAAAAAGAAGAGGTGGATCTTGAGACTGAAGAGAACAAGCTCGAAGTGAAGGGACAACATGGACAAGATAAAGCCTATTTCAGGTTATATTTTCATTTAATACTTGTTCCCTACTAAATCAATTCAGAGCTGGTAGTGACAGATAGATGGGAAAAGAGGTGTAAGGGGCTAATATGGATATATATAGTCTCTGGAATAGTGGAAGTTAATCAAAGAATTACGTGTTAATTTAACAGTATTGTTGTAGGTTGGTTTATTGATGTATATTGGGGACTTTATCTGGACAAAATACATTTTTCAATGACAGATGGTGGCGGATGCTGTGGTGATTGAGTACTTAAAGATCACTGGAATATATACATGATGGGTACAGCGCAAAAGTTTCAAATGTAATAGTTTTCAACTTATATTAGTTCATCTGGCTGTTTGTAGCCGTCCGCTTACAATGATTGGTGGAGCCTTTAGGAAGGTGTTATTATGTCCTTTGTTACTTCATTCCGAATGCTTTTGATGGTTTATAGGCCGTTGACATAAGTGTTTTTGCTTTTTTTCACTTGTTTCTTTAGAATCATAGCAACTTACATGATGGTTGGAGTTGGGAAACTTTATATGCACAGTTGTTGCCAAGGATTATAGTGAGTGTCTTGTGATCCCCTGTTGCTCTCGATCAGCATTTGGGTCAATCCCCAGGCCAAGCTCTGCAGAGACATTATCTTGGACTGTATTGGTTTGGATCGCGGACATGCAATACCATGGGTGAACTATATAGTAAGGCCACTAGAGGCACTGGGGCTGTCTTCTCTTGTTTCTTCTCCTACAAGCATAAACAAGCATTTGCAATGCAATCGGTCTTGCCTTTGGGACCTTATATGTATTTAGCTATGCAGCACATTAGCCTGGGTGCTGAAACATCTACTGTTCTTTAACATGGAGGGAAAGTAAGCACCAAACTGCGTGACACACCAGGTATGGGAACACATGGAGAGAAATATTGCCTTTCAGCTGGAAATGGTATAGTCCAAAGCTCTGTTTTTAATTTAAAATCATGCCCTTCGGTGGTCATATCACTGAAAATACAAGATTTGAAAAAAATATTATTGTCTACGGGTGCTCGTGGAAGACAATTTCTATGGACTGGAATCTAGAGAATGCTAAAGTGATTCTGGTATTTTACTGACCTCTGCTGCTCGTTTTCAATCAAGAAAGTTAAATAGAGGCAGTTGCCAGAAAAATTAAAAAAAGAAAGTCCCTCAGCAGAAAGCAATTCTGGTATTTTACTGACCTCTGCTGGTCGTTTTCAATCAAGACAGTTAAATAGAGGCAGTTGAACAGACAAAAAGTCCCTAAGCGGAAGCAGACAGGTCCTAGGGCTGATCTCCAGAGCCCACAAAGTACATACACATATAAGTATATAATAAGTATATACTAAAGTATATACAAGAGGTCTTGAATGCTCGACCTAAAAAGAGGGTAAATTGCGCATTAAGCAACTATATCTGCAGTCTCGGGAAGACAGTTGACTTGCAGTTTAGACCAAGAAGTGCACAGTGCTATTTTATCATAGATCACTTGCTGCTTTTTATCACTCACTTCAACAAACACACTGGGAGAGATCATTGCTACTTCGTTTTAGATCCAGCACTGTATGGCGGCTTTTATGTTTTGTCAGATCGTATGCCACAATGGGGAATCCTGATCCACCTTGTCCCGGCGATGACATTTCGGAGCAGTCTTTGTTGCATTATATGTTTTTTTGTACTTACTTCAACCATGCACATAAGCACGTTCTCAAACCATTGTTATAAACTCTTGGGCACCGCAGGAACAGAGAAGCTCTACTTCACCTGCAATTGCTGAGCACTCCAAGTACTTGCTTTAGCGTTTGTTCTTTTTTAAAAGCTGCCATCAGAGCTAGGAGAACTATGGAGGGTGAACATTTCTCTCAGGACGAAAAGGGGGCTTTCTTTTATTGCTGACATTTTTATGTTGTTTGGCCTTAACCATTTATCATTGTATACATTGGAACTTTAGAGCTCCTAATCTGACGACCTGCACGCACAGTTATTGCACAAGCACTTAGGCGATTATCTTATTGGCTGCTGCTAACTGTTGAGCGAGGAGTTACGCTGTTTTTAAATGTGTATTTATTGATGAATTTTATTAGTGGTATTTTTTTTAAAAGATGGACTTTCATGTGTTTTATATATGTGTTTCTCTGCCTTTTATGGCCAGATCAGCCAAATAAAGATATTTGAACTGACGAAGAGGTGGATATTGAGACGGAGGAGAATGAGATAGAGGTGAAGGGGGGAGTCGGACAAGATAGAGCCTATTTCAGGTTATATTTTCATTTAATACTTGTTCGCTACTCAATCAATTCAGGGCTGGTCGCGACAGATGGGAAAAGAGGTGTAAGGGGCTAATCTGCTTATGTATAGTCTCTGTCAGTAGTGGAAGTTAAGCAAAGAATTACGTGTTAATTCAACCGTATTGTTGTAGGTTGGTTTATTGATGTATATTGGGGACTTTATCTGGTTAAAACTAAAAGATATTTTTCAATGATGGATGGAATTCAGGTAGTGACGAATGCTGTGGTAATTGATTACTTAAAGATCACTCGAATAGATACATGATGGGTACAGCTCAAAAGTTTCAAATGTAATAGTTTTCCAATTATTTTAGTTCATCTGGCTGTTTGCAGCCGTCTGCTTACCATAATGGGTTGAGTCTTCAATGTGCTATTATTACCTTCTTTACTTCCTTCCGAATGTTTGCGCTGGTTTATAGGTCGCGGACCTGAGTGTTTTTTTTTTTTCCTTTTGTTTTTTTAGAATCATAGCAACTTACATGGTGGTTGGAGTTGGGAGGCTTTATATGCAAGGTTGTTGCCAGGGATAACAGTCAGTGTCTGGGTATCAGTAGGGAGTGCCTGATTTTTTAGGCTTTGCGTTAAGTGATTTGGGAGGGTGTTGCAGAAGTTTTAAGTTGCTATAGACAATAACCCCCCCTCCATTGTTGTCTGTTTAAAATGGCGTATTGTTCTGACTGTAGTGATAGTCTGACATACATTGATTGATTTTCTTAAGACAGTACAACAGAAGTGCTTGATCAGTAATGTTGAATATGAGTATTTGGGGAAAATCTATTTTCATGTGTCCTTGATGTAGTGAAAATCTGCTCAGAAGCCAGCGGTAGGTGCAATTAAACGTCGGCACACTGAATACCAAGAACGGTAGTCTTAAATCCACCTCATGCCTCTTTAGCAAGGGTGGGCGAAAAATCCGCTCCGCCGGCAGTGTTTGCGGAATTTAGCCCACTCCACGTGGAGTTCTGAAAAACTCTGCCAAGTGCCACAGAGTTTTTTCTCTCGAGCGGCTCACCAACGTTAAGTTGGCGAGTGCTCAAGAGAAAAAAATCACGCGCGCTAGACCTCCTCACGGCGAGATTTCCCAACGTGAGCGGTCACTGCAGGTCGCGACCACTCATGTTGAGAAATTTGCCGCTCAGGTTGAGGAAGCTGCTGCTCGAGTAGAACGTTTACTCGAGCAGCAGAAAGCAGCAGTGCCCACTGGCACAACGCGTAGTACAGTTCACGCTGATTTTACAGTACAGGACAAACTTCCGGCGTAGTTTCTCCGGCACTTCGGGAGTTCCACGGAGTAAAACTCAGTGAACTCCACCCAGGCCTACTCTTTAGTCCAGTACCAGACTACCTGCCCCATTATCTCACTCTGGCAGGTTCCTGCTTTCTCCCTTTGTGACAGTTTTTTCATCTTTCTCTTCCTCCGTCTTTCAGATTTGTGCGTTTTTCCATTACTTGCCTCCCATAAATATCTGATGTGTCCAAATAAGTGTCCGTTCCCAAAAATAAGTGTTGGTGGGCCCCACCAGCAACCACATAAGCACTGGTTTGTATGCTCTGTGAATGTAGTAAGGCATTGAAAGACAGGTAGCTTTAACAAACTGAACACATTGGCTGGGCCTTGTGGAAAATGCATTACATTTTCTCATATGCTACTTCAAATATGATGAAACGAAGAACATCCACTGTGGACTATTTTCCAAAGAGGTCTCTGTTATCACAAAGCAGGGCCTGTACCTTTCTTACCTCGGACTACTATGGCTATTAGCAGAAAGCCTTAATGACCACTGGATGAAGTACAAACTGTGACACAGCCCAGTTCACCAAAGACACAATCCGTGCTGAGATGACCCATTTTAAAAATGAAAGTAGCATCTAAAGCACTCACCAGGGAGAATATGCCCTTCAAGCTGCTAATGCAATAACAATCTGGTAACAGAACTACTGCACAAATGCAGGAGGTTTTTTATGCAACAAAAACATTCAATATGGGCAACACCCAGAAAATAAACCAAAAATTGACAAGGCCAATTGTTTTGGCTTTTGTGTGCTGAAAATATTTTCTTAAACTTCGGTAACACACATACAATCGGTACCACCTGGGTAGAGACAGTCCACACTAATCTCACGCAAACAGAAGGTATAGCATACAAAGGAACAATGCAAGCATCTCTCTCTTAAATACACACACATGCTTGAGTTTATATAGACTCAGTGAGTTAGGGACCAAGTGGCATAGGGACATGGAAGCGCAGGTGGGAGGAAGGCATAGTGGTCCAGGTGGTAGAGATGCCCAAGGTACGATGGTGGAGCAAGGCAGAAGGTGAAATTGTTGCAGTAAGCCACTTTGGGCTAAGATGATACAGGAGGGCAAAGGAGTTGGGAAGTATTCGTGTGGCAAAGGGGGGCAGAGTGCATAAGAATGGAGGCACAGAGGAGAGGAAGTGTAGGGCAGGGAGCAATTTGGGCAAAGAGGCACAGGAGGAGCAATTGTGTGGAGGCAAAGAAAGGGCTTGGGTATGGAGGCATGGAGAGGCATGGGCATGCAGCCACAAAGGGCGCACAAGTGTATAGGTATGGGAGGGGTACAAGTGTGCAGTCAACTAAAAGCACCCCTCTGCATGATACCAAGGAAGCTGTGACATAGCCTGTTGACTCTGAACAATATTAATGACTGTCAGTCATTGAAAGCATTCAGTGCTAATCATCAGAAACAATGAAAAAATCAACTTGAAAGTCATTCCACCTGTTTCAAAGAGAGCTCAGCATTTTTTGCAATTCCTGCTTCAAAAGAAAATCTGAAAAAAAAAATTTCATTGCCCCAAAATTATCCTTTATGGAAATTAATCTTCTGGCATTAGTGTACCAGAAAGTAGAAATATGTACTCATTATCTAAATATTTAAAGACGAAGATTCCACATGCTTCCTAAAAGAACATAAACTTGTGTGTTCCCTCTAACAAAAATGCATCATTGCCAGATAGGTTATTATACAGTTTGAATCAATTAATTACTTGTTTTCTTCTGTAATAAGTAGTCTTTGAAATCAAAATGATTCTACTCTGATGTAATGTATAGTCAAAAGATTTTAAAAAACTTCCCTAAAAGATATACAATTTCTATGAATGAAAGATCAACCGATCTCCAAAATAAAGTATATGTTGGAATTAATCAATAATTTCTCAGTGGAATATACAGTCAGTATGACTGAAAGACCAAACTTTCAATAAAGCAAATCTCCAGGATTCCATATGAACAAAACACAAATATTTGAATGAAGAAAGTCTGTTAAATATACAGGAATGAAGGGCCAATCTCTCATTGTAACTATTCTCAGGGATATGTAGTGATGAAGCAGCAATCTTTCACTATACTAATCTCTGGCAATGTGAAATAATGAAGATCTAAACTTTCAATAGTGAAGTTCTGATAATCTGTAGGAATGAAGGGCCGAACTCTCATAATAGCCAATCCATGGGAATTGTAAATAATGAAGTAATATTTTTGTAATCAATAGTACTTAAGGGCCAATATTTCAATGTCTCTTTTCTGGAAAGGTTTTGTTTTTAGAATTTGGTACCAATCTGTTAATGAGGCCAATCTTTAGGAAAGTAGCTCATCCCTCAATGAAGAACACTCAATCAGACAGGTTTCAGAAAAGGGATCAGGACGATCACGAATATTCTAACTCTTTCTCATATAGCCAACAAATACAAGCGGAGGAAACAACAACTGCATCTCTGCTTTATAGATCTAAAGCCTGCATTTGATGGTGTGGACCGCCACCTCTTATGGGATAAGTTGAAAGCCTGGAACATCCTCGAGAGAACACTAAGAGGAATACTTCTTCTTTACTCCCATACATGGATGAGAGCAAAGCTGGGAGATGGCTCAAGATTATCCAGAAAGGTGACCACAAACAAAGACTTAAAACAAGGATGTGTGCTGGCTCCGCACCTTTTTACTTTGTTTATGTTGTACCTGGCCAGTCGGCTTGATAAGATCAACTCTCACCCACCGCTACTGGGAACGTTATCAATATCGCATCTCTCATACGCAGACGACGTAGTTCTAATGAGCCTAACTAACCGGCCTCCGTAGATCACTCACGGGCATGACGGAATATATAACAACAAATAAACTAGAAATCAACACATCAAAAAGCAAAACAATGCTAATCAGTAACCACCCAACTCCCAAACAGAATATATGGCTGGGGGGGCAACTTGTTAGAGAAAGTAACAAATTATATATACTTGGGGTTTTACATGGATAACAGACTAAACCGCTGAGCGCAGAAAACCTGTATGCTACAGAGAACTAGTGGATTAACGTTCGCCTTCAGGACCCTGGCAAGAAAACTGAAGGGACCATCGTACAAACCTTTGCTTGTGGTGATATCAGCTAAAATGCCCCCAACAATAACATATGGCAGTATTGTGCTACACGGCAAAGATTCCGAACTACTGAACAAAATACTAGTCTCAACATACAAAAAGGTCTTCCAGATACATCAGTCCGCTTCCCCAGCACAAGTGAGACTTGAATTTGACTTAATAAATGAAACAATAGGGAGGATGTATGCAACTATTAAGCTCTGGTATCGTCTGAAACAGAACATAGCTAACTCTACACTGAAGAAGGCCCTCTGGTTGGAATTAGACAACGATAAAAATCGCCAAACCACCAATATCTTTAAAAAGCACTAATAACTACTTGCACGGGCGAGTTTTGGAATAATAATCTGACTTATTCAACCTTTAAGCAAATCATAAATAAATCTGCAAAATTTCACTCCTTGCTAATTGACAAAAATACCTTCAGTGAGAGAACGCATGCCTGGATGGCGATCAAAGATTATAAGATCCTTGCACCAGCACATTATCTAAGTATTACATTTTCGATCTATCGCAAAAGACATCTGATGGCTCTTCGTTTTGTAAAATTCCCATCGATAGCAGACCAGCCAACTTGGGTCTACAAAGGGCCAACACTATGCCGACTTTGCGGTAGTAACCAAGAGAATCTTATCCACCTAATTTGCACATGGCCCAAACTTTGCACAGCTCGAGCCACTTTATTAAGAAGCGCATTTAACACCTGAAGAATAAGGACATGCAGAGCAGCCATAATAGCAGGGCTGGATCCGTCTGATCCTCAAATGAACTGTCAATTGATAAAATTTATTGAAGTTGTCATGCTATTGCACTGAAGAAAGAAACTCTAGTTACAAAGCAGGCTGAGAAATCTATGATATATTAAGATTTTTTTTTTATCTTCGATATTTAAGTGGAGAACGTTTGTAACCTTACAACTAGGCCAGGTAAGCAACTCTTAACTGAGTTGCGAAACGGTGATGTATGTGTATCTGCATGTGCTTACTGTACGCTTCATATCCCTTTATAACAATAACTGAGAATATAAAGCTTTTAAGTTTTTAAAATGAGGATATTTTACTGATGACTTTTAATCGTGTGATAAATTGTTAAGGTTTTTACTAACTAAACAATAAACATTTATTATCATTCTTATCATTATCAATGAAGAACACTATAACTGCCTGTAGATTCTTCAGTAGAATAGACTGTCAGACCTTTCTGTAACAAGAACATTGGAGATATGAGCTATTGCCCTAGTCTTCAGTAAATACAAACCAGATCATATCTAAGAGATTCTGTACCAAAGACATGTGCACAAAATCCTCCTTAAAAGTAAGATATATGCCTCCTAAAACAAATCTATCTGCATAAGCCAGACCACACCCTGATGGAAGACGACATCTTGCAGAGCTACAAAACTCTAGTATTGTTGATATCCCCCCAAAAAGTTTCAATACCCCTTCAACATCAACAATAACCAGTGAGTGGTACTCCTAATACAGAAAACGGATGAGAATTGGCTCACCACAGGCTTCGACTGTAGGTGCAGGACTTGTCAACTCTGAAAAACACAAGATGAGACGGGCAAATTTTAGCAGAGCAGGTTGTGTTCCAAAATGCTAGATACACAAATATCATCTAACATAAATATTGCATCATAACATTGTTTACAAATGTATCCCATTGGGTGAATATTTTCTATTATGAACAACATTGAACTCCAATATAGACTTTATTTAGATTACGATATTTATATCAGGCGACATTTTGATGAAGGTATTCTGGGTATACACAAAAAAAGTACTCTGTGCATATGGCTCCAGAGCCCTAAGATGAAGCATGCCACTCTCTGGGTGGGTGAGGGCTTTCGTCATATTAAAGGAAGAATTCCTTCATACAAAAACATATTAGGGATAGAACATACAGACTAAGGGTCTGTGCGCTGCTGGGACGTCACTTTTTATGACTTTGCGGTGGTGCACAGGGCTTAGCCATATCTACAAGGCCACGTAAGCCACCCTGCGTGGCTTTTCATGGCCTTGTAGATATGGAGTGAGGCAGCGCAAGTCGCTGTGTTGCCTCACACTGCATTGGGGAGGTGTGCCATGGGCGTTGCGATGGGTGTTCGCACGCAACACACATCCTCAGATTTACAACATGGCATAAATCTGGGAATGAGTCAAAATGGTGCGCCTCTCCAGAGCAGGCATAATGAGGAGAAATGTTTTCATTTTTCCTCGTTTTTTCCTCTTTCTAAGTGTGCTGCATTCTGCAGCACCATAGAAAGAGAAAAACACCTCTTAGGATTGTTTTTGTGCAGGAAGGTGCTCCTTCCAGCACAAAAACAATCCTGCCAACAACACAGACACCCATGCTCCATGGTGCAAGAGTGCCTGCGTTGGCACACGGCTGCAAAATGTGCACCGGCTGAAAGTACAGGAAAGCACCGTATCTTGTAAATATGGTGCATTCCTGCCCTTTCGAATTGGCATAGGGTAGGGCATCAAGAAGCCTTGTGGTGCTGCCCTACGCTAATTTCTTGTAAATATGCCCCTAAGGGCTAGATTTACAGATGGCAGATGGGTTAATCTGCACAAACGTAACAGATATCCCGTCTGCCTTATTACAAGTGTCACAAGATATAATGCACTTATAATATGGCGGATAGGATATCCGTCATGTTTGTGAAGAACGACTCTAACGATCAGTGGTATAGTATTAGGTATATCGGCGCCACTTAGGAGAAGTCACACATATATCGGTTGAAACCAGTATCAGAGGACGGTGCTGTAAGGCGAGGAGAACCACCAACCTCCCCCAAAGTTGTGGCCGAGGCCAGCAAAACAGATACAAGCAATCCTCAGCACACGTCTGCAATGTAACAACACTATAAATGCACCATTATGCACAAATTGTCATACTCGAGGACACGGCGGGCTGTTTTGACTGACGAACACTTCATTAAGCGGGCTCGCATATTGGGATCGAATTGAGATCCACAACCATTTTGGAGCTGGAACACTAGACTTTGACAACGGATATCATCCTTTTTCAAATGTGGAATGGAAGTATCACCACATGAGAAATTCCTACCGGAGATATTGGAGCCTTGAGAAAGTCGCGGGACGAATTCCCAATGTATGCGACGAAACACGTGTTGGCTGACAGAGGACTCTATGAAATAACGGAAGGAAAAGAATAAAGAAAGAAAGAAAGGATTACGAACACTGTGTCTACAATTTGTGCATAATTGTGCATTTATAGTGTTGTTACATTGCAGACGTGTGCTGAGGATTGCTTGTATATGTTTGTGAAGAAATAACCCATCCGCCGAACTCGAAATCAGGCCCTTAGTTTGTAACACTGTTTCAAGCCAGGAGTAACATTTTATGTGTAGTTGTTAAATAGGGAAGGTATGCTCTGGTATTTCTGCCATTTCCAATTTTATTCTGGGGCTGCACCGCAGAGCAGTGGCACTATAAAAAGAACATATATCCGGGAGTGGCACTTTAATATCAGTGCCTGGTCCAAGATTTAAATACTTTTGCCTACTCTTTTGCAAGATTAACGCACGGACTGGTTAGTCTTGTTTAGAGAGTATATCATCTGCCAATTCCCCAATTCCAAACATGAAATTACATGCTGTTTATTTTTATTTTTTTAAAGATTGATGTGAATAATTCTGCAGCCAGATAACGTGTTCATTTTCAATTGAATCACTCAATGCTCAGACACCACCAGAGGGTGGGTAATGGAAACAGTGGTTTCACAGAAGCTGAATGTATCAAGTGCACCTGGCAATTAACTACAAATGATGACTACAGCATAAAAGAGTTTTATAATTAACATCTTAAAACAAGTGTTTTAAATTATTTCATTGCAGTGAAAAGGCATGGACATCAATACGTCTAGAACGGTTACACCTCACATACCATTATTCAATACACACCATGTTATATGATTACTTTCTTTGTAGCTTCCCATTATGGCAATCCCACTAAAGACTACATGCATGTTGGTAAACCTGGTTTGACTACTTCAGTAGCGAGACATGGATTGAAGAGCATGGAAATCTAATGTAAATCTAATGGTGAACTCTACAAAGAGACGGTAATTCCTTTCCAAAATGAAACAAGTGGTCACGTCTCTGCAAAGGAAGCACTAAACTGGGAAGTAGTAACACCGGTAATTTACGATGCTCTGACAAGACGGCAAAGTTGTGACATAAAGCGCTATATGAAAAGCACATTATGATTATCATTAGATCCCAAAACTTTAAGTCGAGCATTTGGTTGATTTTGAAAGAAGCAATCTCTATGCTGAATGCATAATATGTGCCAACAATATGCATGGCAATTAATAGGTACATTTTCTTCCATGAAATAAGACAGGTTTAAGAACACCATAAGATTTTTTCAAAGCCTTGTAGCTTTTTCTGGTTCCTGTACATTTGTAGAATTGATCAATAAATGTATAGTTAATCAATTAGTTATGCGAACTAATAGCTTATTTGTACAGCAGACGTTCTAGATCAGAGAGAAACATCATTGGAAGAGATTATAGCAATAGTAACGAGAAAAGAAATGGTGTAGAAATGGAACTAAAACAGTAAATGTGAAGGAAAAAAAGGCCATTGATTGCAAGTAGAAAAATATGGAAATCACTCCTTTCATAAAGCGCATAAACAATGAAAAGTTAATGTGCCTTTGCGGTTAATGAACTACTAAATATGCTTTGCTATAAACTACAATCTAAAAAAAGTGAGCGTGTGGGTTGCCTTATTAGGAGAGTGTAAGTCCTCACAAAGCGAAGGGCTACTGATTTTTTTTTTATCAATCACAATAGAGGTGACTCATTCTGAGAATATTACTAGTTCAATAACTTTAGTATGATGCAAGTCTTCTAAAAGAATGCTTAATTCGCAAGTGATGCACACTTTGCAAACAATTCCTTATGTGAAAAAACTTTGACACAACCTAACCTGTCCTCAAAAACCTTCTCAACTGCTGTAAGGTTTGTTCTAGACTAATACATGGTTCTTCAATCCCTAAAGCAGGTTCCAGCAGTCCTGGCTTCAATGCAATGCCTAATTCTGCCTTTGTTTCAACCTGGGAATATTCTGTCTCTTCTTCACAATGTATATATTTTCAGTAGTTTCACATGCTTTATATGGGCCTCCAAATGCCCTAACATGTTTGTGGTATTACCACTGGATGTTCAAGGTTTAACATCAGAAGGACTTGACATTTGATGATATCACTGTTCATAGTGCATTTTGTCTCATACAACTGTGCAAAGACACCCAAAGTAAGCCTTTGCTTTTGATTCACACAATCAATTCCTAGAGCTCACATCAGTAGTTTGGGCACTTTAAGTAGCTTATGGGTATACGTATTTCATTCTACAGCAGGCCATAAATTACGTACCTTATGAGTCACATCTGTTTGATTCTGCACTTTATTAATAGTATTTCCATTACCAAAATTCTTCCACTTTTTATAATTTTTCCATGAGTTACATGATCTGTTTATGATAGACTACCTGCAACGCAAGATCTTGAGCCATAACTGTCACAAACTGCCCCGCCATACGTCATTTGCCCTTCTACACTGTTTTTTGTCACAAAGGTGTCCACAGTTTCCCTACTAGAGCTACTCCATCTTATTTATTGCCTTCATGGACATTGAAGCTCTTTCGATATCCTATGGATAACCATTGTATCATCCAGTGCAGGATTCTTGTAATACAAGAATCTCCTTTAAATGTTCTTGTTGTAACAGTGAACAACAAGTTTGTCTTTAACGTATTGATCTGTTAGGTCCTGAAATTTGCATGTAGTTGCTATTTTGCTTAAGTCACTTACAACGTTGCTGGAGGCACTGCATCCTACGTTTTATACTCGTAATTTATATAGAGATGACATAACAAAACAGCAATAATTTAATGAAATGAAGAAAAGTGAAGTCGGTCACGGGGACTCGTTTAACTTCCTCACCAAATTAGAAATGCAGAAAATTAGCTTTAAATGTGCCCTTTCAACAAAAGAAATATGCTCCACACAAGTTTTTATAATTGTGACCGGTAGACTATGCAGTAATCTGTATAAAGGTTAGCAACCGCGACACCCAAAGTTATCGTTCCAATTCTAAATAAAAAAAATCATCCATTGATGACCAGCAATATCTGGAAGCCGGAAATTATGTACTGCATACTTTCCAAGATGGCAGCTGTGTAAAGGAAGGGGCATCACATGAAAAAAAAATGTCCTTTAGAAACAATAAAAGAAAGTTAAGGTACATTTGCAACTGATTCTTTACATAAACCATGACTTTTGCAAAGGGGAACAATATGCCAGTTCAGAGTTAAATGTACACATCGAAATCTTCGAACTTCCACATATTTCCATGGAAAGCCCATAATATTTTATGAATCACAAACACAACTTCACAAAAATTGTGTATGTAAAACTATTACTCCCAAAGTTACACTTGTTTTGGTGAATGGAGTCCAAAGGGGGAAAATGTATCACTGTGACTCCTAGCAGGAATAGTGTTGAGTGTGAACTAACTAGACCATGAACAAAAAAAAAACAGGCACCCAAACCTGCTGTAAATAAAATGGCTAAAACTGAAAAGGGGGTCTGTTTGTCCATATGTAATCAGTGAATTAGGCAGACTTGTGGGCCAGGCAGGCGCGATCAACTATTCAAATCTATCTTTCTATGAAAATCACACTCTGTTCCTCCCAGAAGTCTGAAAGGTTGACTTTTTGGATTCTAGAGCCTAGAAACTGGAAAGGTGCTTCAGCAGCCTGGACCATGGGCTGAATGGGTGTGCTCTCTTGGATATTTTTAACCCGTGGAAAGTGAATACCTTAGGTGACTGATTTTTATCCCAGCCAGTTGAGCACACAGTCTTATAACAGTAAATTAAGTTTTAGAAACAAATTTAGTCACAAACTTACACATCACTTGGTCATATTCCCTCAGCACGTCAGGGGTGATCTCAGATTGGAACCAGGAGTTTTTGGCACAAACGTGGGCCCTTTAACACAGGACCAGCCCTGAAGCACCTCTTCCTGTCAGCGAGCTCAGAAAGAAGGCTGCCTGGCTTGTCAAGAGGCCCGCATTTAAAAATCCAGGTGCGCATTTCAAGTTTGACTGCTGTCTTCCTACTTCTGTATGGCCCTATTGAATCACAGTGTGTGACTGCCTGTGCCGAGGACTGTGGTGAATGTGGGTATCCAGGCAACTAATGCATGCACTCTTTAAGGAGCACCCATTAAGAGATTGCAAGCTATAAACAGAATCTAATGAGAGGGCTGCATTTTAATTTCCACCATTAAAGCTCCACAACAGAAAGTCATACAGCCATTTGTTGTTCGCCAACCCTGTCTTGTGTACATCTCCAAGTGCACTCATCGCGGGGTGAGCTGTGGGGCGGGTGCATCGACTATGCACTCCAAAACGGTGAACTGTGAGGTGGGTACATTTCCAAAGCACTAATGCAGATTAACACTGGGTGAGCAGGTACATCCTCATTGCATTCCTAGCAGGAGCGGATCCTCCGTGAGAGCGGAGGAGCGTCGCCCCCCTAAACAAATGCCTCAGAGGAGCTAAAAAATAAAATTGGAATACAGTTTATTTATTACCATTTTATTTTGAAGCAGCCCATCCTAAACCAAGTGTCAGGACAAGTCGGGGCCAGTGCTGCCGATTGGCAGCAGGAAGTTGTGCACTTATGTTTAAAGTGTGTATGCCTTTTTGGCCGACCGTCTTGCGACATCCAGCCAGACATGGGCATTTCAATCTTCTCTAACCAAGTTGTCTTAGACAGCTAGGTTACGGAAAGCGCAGGCCTCCAGTGCTCTTAGAAGCGCTGCAAGAGGCTCCTCCCTCCCATCCTGACGCATCTCTCATGCTGAGAGACGTGCCAGGACTGGCAAGTTCAGTTTCCTCGTCCGGAGCTTCCAGGAGCGAAGGACTCGAGTGAGGAGGACAACGTGTGGCAAGTCTGCAAGATAACTGCCTTTTTTTTCTTATCTTAATTCCACCTGTATGTTGCCCGCCTCACTATCCTAAATATATGCCAGCCGCCACTGTTCGTAGCAGGGTTAGCTGTGGGGTGGGTACATCTTCCATGCACACCTAGATGGTAAACTGTGAGGTGGGTGCATCTCCAGTGCACTCATGCAGATTAACACTGGGTGGGGGGTGCATCTCCACTCCCCCTAGCTGGTTAGCTATTGGGCAGGTGCATCTGCAGTGCACTCCTCCTAGCTAGTAAACACATGGTAGGTTAACTGTAAGGTGGTGCACCTGCAATGCATTCCTGGTACAATTAACTGTGGGTTGGTGAATCTCCCATGCACTCCTAGAAGGGAAACTGTGAGATGGGTACATCTCCAGTGCACTCATAGCAGGTTAACTCTGTGGTGGGTGCATCTCGATTGCACTTCGTCTAGCTAGTCAGCAGTGTGCTGCGTTAACCTGCAGCGCACTCCTCCTCGCTGGATAACTGTAGGGTGGGTAAATCTATAGCGTGCTCATCCTAGCTGGATAACTGTAAGGTGGGTAAATCTACAGCGCAGTCCTCCTAGCTGGATAAGTATGGGGGGTAAATCTATAGCGCGCTCATCCTAGCTGGATAAGTATGGTGGGTAAATCTACAGCGCACTCCTCCTAGCTGGATAAGTAGGGTGGGTAAATCTACAGCGCACTCCTCCTAACTGGATAAGTAGGGTGGGTAAATCTACAGCGTACTCCTCCTAGCTGGATAACTGTAGGGTGGGAAAATCTACAGCACACTCCTAGCTGGATAATTGTAGGGTGGGTAAATCTACAGCACAGTACTCCTAGCTGGATGAGTAGGGTGGGTAAATCTACAGCGCACTCCTCCTAGCTGGATAACTGTAGGGTGAGTTAATCTACTGCGCACTCCTCCTAGCTGGATAACTGTGTTGTGGGTAAATCTACAGCGCACTCCTCTAGCTGGATAACTGTCGGGTGGGTAAATCTACAGCAAACTCCTCCTAGCTGGATAAGTGTAGGCTGGGTTAATCTACAGTGCACTTCTCCTAGCTGGATAACTGTAGAGTGGGTTAATCTACAGCACACCCCTCCTAGCTGGATAACTGTGGGGTGGGAAAATGTACAGCACACTCCTCCTAGCTGGATAATTGTAGGGTGGGTAAATCTACAGCGCAGTACTCCTAGCTGGATGAGTAGGGTCGGTAAATCTACAGCACACTCCTCCTAGCTGGATAACTGTAGGGTGAGTTAATCTACTGTGCACTCCTCCTAGCTGGATAACTGTGTTGTGGGTAAATCTACAGCGCACTCCTCTTACCTGGATAACTGTAGGCTGGGTTAATCAACAGCGCACTCCTCCTAGCTGGATAACTGTGGAGTGGGTTAATCTACAGAACACTCCTCCTAGCTGGATAAGTGTATGGTGGGTAAATCTGCAGTGCACTCTTCCTAGCTGGATAACTGTAGGTTGGGTAAATCTACAGCACACTCCTCCTACCTGGATAACTGTAGGGTGGGTTAATCTACAGTGCACTTCTCTTAGCTGGATAACTGTAGGGTGGGTTAATCTAAAGCACAGTCCTATCTGGATAACTGTGTTTTGGGTAAATCTACAGTGCACTCCTCCTAGCTGGATAACTGTAGGATGGGAAAATCTACAGCGCAGTCCTCCTAGCTGGATATGTAGGGTGGGTAAATCTACAACACACTCCTCCTACCTGGATAACTGTAGGGTGGGTAAATCTACAGTGCACTCCTCCAAGCTGGATAATTGTAGGGTGGGTAAATATACAGCACAGTACTCCTAGCTGGATGAGTAGGGTGGGTAAATCTACAGCGCAGTCCTCCTAGCTGGATATGTAGGGTGGGTAAATCTACAACACACTCCTCCTAGCTGGATAACTGTAGGGTGGGTAAATCTACAGTGCACTCCTCCTAGCTGGATAATTGTAGGGTGGGTAAATATACAGCACAGTACTCCTAGCTGGATGAGTAGGGTGGGTAAATCTACAGCGCACTCCTCCTAGCTGGATAACTATAGGTTGAGTTAATTTACTGCGCACTCCTCCTAGCTGGATAACTGTGTTGTGGGTAAATCTACAGCGCACTCCTCTAGCTGGATAACTGTCGGGTGGGTAAATCTACAGTGCACTCCTAGCTGGATAACTGTAGGGTGGGTAAATCTACAGTGCACTCCTCCTAGTTGGATAACTGTAGGGTGGGTTAATTTACTGCGCACTCCTCCTAGCTGGAAAACTGTAGGGTGGGTTAATCTAGAGCACACTCCTCCTAGCTGGATAACTGTAGGGTGGGTTAATCTACAGCATACTTCTCCTAGCTGGATAACTGTAGGGTGGGTTAATCTACAGCACAGTCCTCCTAGCTGGATAACTGTGGGATGGGTTAGCCTACAGCGCACCCCACCTAGCTGGATAGCTGTGTGGTGGGTAAAACTACAGCGCACTCCTCCAGTTAGATAACTTTAGGGTGGGTAAATCTACAGTGCACTCCTCCTATCTAGATAACTATAGGGTGGGTGAATCGACAGCACACTCCTCCTATCTGGATAACTGTAGGGTGGCTTAATCTACAGCGCACTTCTCCTAGCTGGATAACTGTAGGGTGAGTTCATCTACAGCACACTCCTCCTATCAGGATAACTGTAGGGTGGGTTAATCTACAGCGCACACCTCCTAGCTGGATAGCTGTGTGGTGGGTAAAACTACAGTGCACTCCTCCTAGCTAGATAACTGTAAGGTGGGTAAATCTACAGTGCACTCCTCCTAGCTAGATAACTAAAGGGTGGGTGAATCGACAGCGCACTCCTCCTACCTGGATAACTAGAGGATGGCTTAATCTAGAGCGCACTCCTCCTATCTGGATAACTGTAGGGTAGGTAAATCTACAGCACACTCATTCTAGCTGGATAACCAGTGCTTAATTTGAGCCGGTGCTTTCCGGTGCTCAGCACCGGCACTTAATTGGTTTCCGGTGCTTGGCACCGGCACCTAATAGTCAACACCATACTTAGAACAGTCCACCACATGGTGGCGCTGCTCATCTAATTTAGAGATGAGCAGAACAACGGTAGTTTAGGACTACAGTATACGTTAAAATTGCTAATACCTGCTTCCCCAGCCCTTCCTTTAGCTTTGGGGACCTGGAATAATCTGAACTGTCGCATTTACATGCCAGAGAGATGGTTAGTAGTTGTTTTAGCAGCAATGACAAGGCCGATGGGTGGTGCAAGCTGCAGTGGTCTCCTGGTTAGAGCCCTGGCACTTAATATTTTACAAATTAAGCACTGTTGATAACTGTAGGGTGGGTTAATCTACAGCGCACTCCTCCTAAAAGGATTACTGTAGGGTGGGTAGATCTACAGCGCACTCCTCCAAGCTGGATAACTGTAGAGTGGGTAAATCTACAGCGCACTCCTATCTGGATAACTGTAGGGTGGGTAAATCTACAGCGCACTCCTCCTAGCTGGATAACAGTAGGGTGGGTAAATCTACAGCACACTTTTCCTAGCTGGATGACTGTATGGTGGCTAAATCTACAGCACACTCCTCCTAGCTGGATAACTATAGGGTGGTTAAATCAACAGCGCAGTCCTCCTCGCTGGATAACTGTAGGGTGGGTAAATCTACAACGCACCCTTCCTAGCTGGATAATTCGAGGGTGGGTTAATCTACAGCACACTTCTCGTAGCTGGATAACTGTAGGGAGGGTAAATCTACAGCACACTCCTCCTAGCTGGATAACTGTACGTGGGTTAATCTACAGCGCACTCCTCCTAGCTGGATAACTGAAGGGTGGGTAATCTACAGCACAGTCCTCCTAGCTGGGTAAGTATGGTGGGTAAATCTACAGTGCACTCATTCTAGCTGGATAACTGTAGGGTGGGTTATTCTACAGCCCACTCCTTCTAGATGGATAACTGTAGGGTGGGTAAATCCACAGTGCACTCCTCCTAGCTGGATAACTGTAGGGGGTAGATCTACAGCGCACTCCTTCTAGATGGATAACTGTAGAGTGGGTAAATCTACAGCGCACTCCTCCTAGCTGGATAACTGTAGGGTGGGTAAATCTACAGTGCACACTTCCTAGCTGGATAACAGTAGGGTGGGTAAATCTACAGTGCACTTTTCCTAGCTAGATGACTGTAGGGTGGGTAAAGCTACAGTGCACTCCTCCTAGCTGGATAACTGTAGGGTGGTTAAATCAACAGCACAGTCCTCCTAGCTGGATAACTGTAGGGTGGTTAAATCAACAGCACAGTCCTCCTAGCTGGATAACTGTAGGGCGGGTAAATCTACAACGCACCCCTCCTAGCTGGATAATTGTAGGGTGGGTTAATCTACAGCGCACTCCTCGTAGCTGGATAACTGTAAGGAGGGTAAATCTACAGTGCACTCCTCCTAGCTGGATAACTGTATCGTGGGTTAATCCACAGCGCACTCCTCCTAGCTGGATAACTGTAGGGTGGGTAAATCTACAGCGCAGTCCTCCTAGCTGGGTAAGTACGGCGGGTAAATCTACAGTGCACTCCCCCTAGCTGTATAAGTAGGGTGGGTAAATCTACAACGCACTCCTCCTAGCTGGATAAGTAGGGCGGGGAAATCTAGAACGCACTCCTCCTAGCTGGAGAAGTAGGGCTGGTAAATCTACAGCGCACGCCTCCTAGCTGGATAAGTAGGGCGGGTTAATCTACAGCTCACTCCTCCTACCTGGATGACTGTAGGGTGGGTAAATCTACAGCGCACTCCTCCTTGCTGGATAACTGTAGTGTGGGCAAATCTACAGTGCCCTCCTCCTAGCTGGATAACTGTAGAGTGGGTGAATTTACAGTGCAGTCCTCCTAGCTGGATAAGTAGGGCGGGTAAATCTACAGCGCAGTCCTCTTAGCTGGATAAGTATGGTGGGTAATTCTACAGCGCAGTCCTCCTATCTGGATAACTGTAGGGTGGGTAAATCTACAGCGCAGTCCTCCTAGCTGGTTAACTTTAGGGTGGGTAAATCTACAGCGCAGTCCTCCTATCTGGTTAACTTTAGGGTGGGTGAATCTACAGCGCAGTCCTCCTAGCTGGATAAGTAGGGTGGGAAAATCTACAGCGCAGTCCTCCTAGATGGCTAACTGTAGAGTGGGTAAATCTACAGGGCACTCCTTCTAGCTGGATATCTGTAGGGTGGGTAAATCTACAGTGCACTCCTCCTAGCTGCATAACTGTAGGGTGGGTTAATCTAGAGTGCACTCCTCCTAGCTGTATAACTATAGGGTGGATAAATCTACAGTGCAGTCCTCCTAGATGGATAACTGTAGGGTGGGTAAATCTACAGCGCACGCCTCCTAGCTGGATAACTGTAGGGTGGGTAAATCTACAGCGCAGTCCTACTAGCTGGATAAGTAGGGTGGGTATATCTACAGCGCACTTCTCCTAGCTGGATAACTGTAGGGTGGGTGCACTTGCAGTGCACTCCTCCTAGCTGGATAACTGTAGGGTGGGTGCATCTGCAGTGCACTTCTAGGGGACTGTGGCGTGGGCACACCTCCAGTGCCCACTCCCAGTTATACCTATAGGTTGGGAGCATTTCTCTTGCGCTCCTCCTTGCCAGTTAAGTATGGGGTGGGTGCATCTGCAGTGCACTTCCAGTGGATTAACTGTGAATTAGGTGCATGCCAATTCACTTTTAGTGGGTTAATAGTGGGGGTGGATACTCATTCCACTTCTGGGGTGGATGCAACTCCGGGACATTCCTCCTAGCAGGTTAACTATGGTGTCAATGCAACTTCAGTTAACCCCTCTTGTGTGTTAACTGCTGTGTGCTGTGGGCCAATGCACTCACTGCAGGGTAACTGTGAGCTTTGTGCGTCTGCAGTGTACTGCCTGCAGGGTAACTGTTGGGTGTAGCAATTCTTGAGCGCACTAATAGCAGGTCCACTGTGGGGTGGGTGCATTGCGAGTGCACTCTTTGCAGGTTAATTGTGGGCTTGGTGAATCTCCAATGCACTCACTGCAGGTTAGCTGTGGGCTGCAGTACACTCACTGCAGGTTAGCTGTGGGCTTGGTGCATCTCCAGTGCACTCATTGCAAGTTAACTGTGGGCTTGGTGCATCTCCAGTGCACTTACTGCAGGTTAACTGTGGGCTTGGTGCATCTCTAGTGCACTCACTGCAGGTCCACTGTGGGCTTGGTGCATCTCCAATGCACTCACTGCAGGTTAGCTGTGGGCTTGGTGCATCTCCAGCGCACTCACTGCAGGTAAGCTGTGGGCTTGGCGCATCTCTTGTGTGCTCACTGCAGGTTAACTGTGGGCTTGTTGCATCTCCGGTACAGTCACTGCAGGCTAGCTGTGGGCTTGGAGCATCTCCAGTGCCCTCACTGCAAATTAACTTTGGGCTTGGTGCATCTCCAGTGCACTTACTGCAGGTTAACTGTGGGCTTGGTGCATCTCTGGTGCACTCACTGCAGGTCCACTGTGGGGTTGGTGCATCTCCGATGCGCTCACTGCAGGTTAGCTGTCGGCTTGGCGCATCTCTGGTGCGCTAACTGCAGGTTAACTGTGGGCTTGTTGCATCTCCGGTACAGTCACTGCAGGTTGGCTGTGGGCTTGGTGCATCTCCACTGCACTCACTGCAGGTTAGCTGTGGGCTTGGCGCATCACCAAGGCACTTACTGCAGGTTGGCTGTTGGCTTGGTGCATCTCCACTGCACTCACTGCAAGTTAGCTGTGGGCTTGGGGCATCTCCAATGCACTCACTGCAGGTTAGCTGTGGGCTTGGCGCATCTCCAGGGCACTCACTGCAGGTTGGCTACGGGCTTGGTGCATCTCTACTGCACTCACTGCAGGTTAGCTGAGGGCTTGGGGCATCTCCAGTACACTCACTGCAGGTTAGCTGTGGGCTTGGTGCATCTCCAGGGCACTCACTGCATGTTAGCTGTGGGCTCGGTGCATCTCCAGTGCGCTCACTGCAGGTTTGCTGTGGGCTCGGTGCATTTCCAGTGCGCTCACTGCAGGTTGGCTGTGGGCTTGGTGCCTTTCCAGTGAACTCACTGCAGGTTAGCTCTGGGCTCGGTGCATCTCCAGGGCACTCACTGCAGGTTGGCTGTGGGCTTGGTGCCTTTCCAGTGAACTCACTGCAGGTTAGCTCTGGGCTTCGTGCATCTCTAGTGCACTCACTGCAGGTTGGCTCTGGGCTCGGTGCATCTCCAGGGCACTCACTGCAGGTTGCCTGTGGGCTCGGTGCCTTTCCAGTGAACTCACTGCAGGTTGGCAGTGGGATCGGTGCCTTTCCAGTGAACTCACTGCAGGTTAGCTGTGGGCTCGGCGCATCTCCAGGGCACTCACTGCAGGTTAGCTCTGGGCTCGGTGCATCTCCAGGGCACTCACTGCAGGTTGCCTGTGGGCTCGGTGCCTTTCCAGTGAACTCACTGCAGGTTAGCTGTGGGCTCGGTGCATCTCCAGGGCACTCACTGCAGGTTAGCTGTGGGCTTGGTGCATCTCCAGTACGCTTACTGCAGGTTGGCTGTGGGCTCGGTGCCTTTCCAGTGAACTTACTGCAGGTTAGCTCTGGGCTCGGTGCATCTCCAGGGCACTCACTGCAGGTTGGCTGTGGACTCGGTGCCTTTCCAGTGAACTCACTGCAGGTTAGCTCTGGGGTCGGTGCATCTCCAGGGCACTCACTGCAGGTTGGCTGTGGGCTTGGTGCCTTTCCAGTGAACTCACTGCAGGTTAGCTGTGGGCTCGGTGCATCTCCAGGGTACTCACTGCAGGTTAGCTGTGGGCTTGGTGCATCTCCAGTGCGCTCACTGCGGGTTGGCTGTGGGCTCGGTGCAGCTCCAGTGCGCTCACTGCAGGTTGGCTGTGGGCTCGGTGCATCTCCAGTGCACTCACGGCAAGTTCACTTCTTTTGGATGGGAGCATATCCAGTGCATTGCGAACAATTAACTGTGTTGTGTCTCTTCAGGGATATAATTGTATTGTCTCCACACAAGCGGCCGAGTCGCCTTCGTGCCTCTGTGGGAAGCGTTTTGGTGCCGCGCGTGATGAACCATAGAGGTGACCTTGTCCTGACTAGACTTGAAGCTCTGAGCGGTTTAAGAACGTTTGCAAACACATTAATAAAGGCAACTAGTTGCATGTATGATAATACGTCATTATGGCTGGACTGGCCTGTCGGGCAGTCTGGTACTGCCAGATGGCCCAGCTGGAAAGGGCTAGAGTGTGAGCCGTTCTTTCGGACAAGTGTGGCATGTCAATACCAAAAAAAACCTAGCCCACGTACTAGTCCTGTCTAGCTGGCCCATCTGGCAGTACCAGTCTTCCAGGCTGCCCTGCAGGCCAGTCCAATATCGCAGGTGATGAGATCAGGTAAAGCTTATATATATATATATATATATATATATATATATATATATATATATATATATATATATAGCCGCTAAGCAGTGCTGCCGCACTGCAGTTGCCTTATCTCCTTCCACTTGCAACGGTGGTCCTCAGCGAGGGGGCAAGCCTCTAAACACCAAACCACGCTGCATTCTTTTTCAAAAATTAGCTGCTGAGGACAACAAATTGCTTTTCAAAAGACTCGTGAACAAGCGAGTTGTCCCGAAACGCGTCGAGCTGTTCTGATCACGGAATAAATACCGCTTTTAATGCCTGGTCCAATGGTACCTGTCACTTTTGTGATCCCTGAACAAACTTATTGACTAAGTAATTTGCCGTTTCCACCAAGAAAATGAGCTTTAAACCACTTTGAAAATTGATCAGCTAAATGGTCTATCTTTAGTTGACTGTCAATGCTTAGAACGGATCCAGGAAGTCAATAGCTTACTTCACCTTATTCAAATAACACCTACTATGACCCCTGCACATACTGGTGGACCATGTGACGTCTCCTCTTCACTGATATATTAGTCTGTGCATGTGCTGGGATGATGGGAGAGGTGTGAGACGCAGCGGCTAGATCGGCTGACTCCCGAGCGTGGGGTCACGGTTCGATCCCTGGCAGCAGCTCAGGTCAGCATCATGTGACTCTGGGATCTTTAATCTCCCTGATGGCCCCCAGCGCCTTGAAACCCTTAGGGGTTATACGTTTGCACTTTACAAATAGGAATTATTATTCTACAGCCATTCAATAATGAGGAGTCCCTAGACTGGTGAAAAGAAAAGCAAGCAACATTTCAGGGGGCCAGAAGTGACGTGAATTCTTGACTGTAGGTGAAGAAATGCTGAATACACTAGTGAACAATGCTTGCAACAATAGTGAATGCCTTGAAAAAAGCTTGTTAGTGATTGAAACGTGTCTGCTATCTGAAGAACCTGGAGACACATAAAACTAAAGACTAGGGGGCATATTAGCAAGGGCACTATCGCCGCTTTAGCGGCACTTTTGGCCGCTAAAGCGGCGATATTTATATCGCCCTATCAGCAAACTGTCTCTAACAGCAGTTAGAGACAGTTTGCGGGCATTAGCGCCCGTTTTTTTACCGCTTTGCATGTCAGCGATATTTATCGCTAATGACATGCAAAGTGGGCGTTCCCGACGAACAAACCTGGGAAACACTCGCTAACAGGCCTATCGCCTATTAGCAAGGTGGCTATGGCCCCAGTTAGCGACGTGAAAAGTCGCGCTAACCGGGGTCATCGCCATTTATTTAACACCTGCAATTAGCAGGTGTTAGCCATACCTAACATGGGGGGTGGATTATGCTGATACGACCACAGGGTCGTATCAGCAAGGTGTTCTTCCTTCTCCATGCAACATCGCTGGTTTTTCAGCGATGTTGGCCCATTTCCCCCGCTATCGCTGGAATATTCATCGCCATAGCGCTAATCGTTGCTAATACAGCGTTAGCGTGGCGATATATTCCAGCGATAGCCGGCGATAAAAAAAATCACGCTAAGCAGGGTTAGCGATGATTATCGCCTCTTCTTGCTAATATGCCCCTAGATTTAGAGATTGGCAGACAGGTTACTCTGTCACAAACATGACCGATTTCCAGTTCACCTTCTCACATTGCATTTTATCCTATAGTGCTTGTAATAATGCAGATGTGATTTCTGACTGTTACGTTTGTGACGTAGGTATCTGTCCGGCAAACTCTAAATAAGGCTAGAGTCAGATTATCTTGCATATTATTCACCATGTACAAACACCATGCCATAAAACAGAAAATAAAAATAAGCAACAATCATTATTAAACTTGAGATTACTGATCCTAGGTGGGAAACACATGAACAGCTGAATTTCAACCGGAACGCAGAGCGCATAATCAGCTATCAGTATATGAATAACAATACACGAAAACAGAAGACACATATAACTGTACTGTAAAAGTGAGTATGCAAACCAAATTCGCATCCATGAAAAAAAACTCCATTTGACCTACATAAATTGGACGCGTGCACATATAATGAGAGCGATGCAGCTTTGCGCATGAGATGCTGCATATATTCACACTTCGCATATTAATCGCCCAAGGTGCTTCAGCTTCAGATTTTTTTCTAATTTGCCATTTAGTTGTAACGCTTGCGCTTAAAAAGTGCCCCGTGCCGCACAAGAGTCAGTTACATCTCCAGCAATCGCAAGCATTACTCAGTGAGCCTTGCTCAACTTCAGATAATGGCCCTCATTACGAGAAATAATAATAATTCCTATTTGTAAAGCGCAAACATCTCACCCCTTAAGGTTTCAAGGCGCTGGGGGTCGGGGAGATTAAGTGTGCTATTGTCCAGAGTCACACGATGCTGAGCTAAGCTGCCGCCAGGGATCGAACCATGACCCCCATGCTCCGGAGTCAGCTGCTCTGGCCGCTGCGCCACACCTCTCCCTAGAAATGGGTGGGTATTTACCACGCATGGTAAATACCATTACCCCAGAGTGAGGTATTTACCATGTGTGCTAAATACCTCCTATTGTAAGTTTCTAAAAGGAAAATGAGGCATAACATGCCAAATTTTTAAGACACTGACTTCCATGTTTTTCCTTTTTTTCCAGGCCTTTTCTCCCGAAAAACTTCGACTGGTTTGACCTGCTGGAATGTATCAGGTGAAAACTGTGAGGGTGTTATAATTATCACACAACTTGTAACTCTGATCCCTGTGCAAAAACATATTTGCATAGAAATCAGAATTTAGCCCTTAGCACATAATGAGGGCCATACATAGTATGTGCGGGAGAAGGTACGTGGCCCTGCCAAGTTTGAGAACAGACAACAAGACTCATTTTAATGCCATAGCCACCCTAAAAGAGAAGCCACCAGCCACAACTCACACGCTTCTCACCGTGGATAGGATATTTAATATATTTATTAGTGTGTTTTTAATCCCGCCGAGCACATTCTATCTCAGGGCGCACACGAACGACTCTGATGGACACACGTTGTGGTATTAATAGGTGCACAGCGCACCTCTACTGCTGCTGTTGTGATATCCCAACACCGACAGTGAACCTATGACGGGAAGAGTGTTTTACCAGCTGCAAAGCCGTCATTGAAAGATACACCATTGGAAATTCTCCACTTCACCATCTCCCACAGGCATTCAAGCATGGCAACATTGCATTTTTTTGCTCTGGTGCTGTATATATTTTGGCAGCTCTGTATCTCCTTCACACACTTTCCCACAGGAACACCTGGCACACATGAGGATGTGGCGCAGTGGCCAAAGCTCTCGACGTGGGAGCTGGAGATCCGGGTTCGAATCTCGGCGTTGGCATAACATCCTGTGATTCTGGGCAAATCACTTAATCTCTCTGTGCCCATGGACAGTGCCTGGATAACCTCATGGGTGATAAGCTGTGCTATATAAATCTACAAACTTTAACTTTGTATGTGACCATCCCTCTGTGCATTCTGTAGAGAGGCCAAGGATTGGATGTGCATAGTTTGAACCCTTTTATGATGCACTCATGGGCACTGTAAGAACTCACACTGCCTTCCTCCTCAGCCACAGAGCTCTCAATTGTGGCCCGTCTTATACACCCACAACCTGAACTCACGCAAACACCTGGTGTGACTCAGTTCATAGCATGCACTATACAAAAGACCGAAGTTGCCTGGAAACAAACTACAGAGTCTTAGGCAATGCAAGATGAAGGAAATCAAGTGAACTATAGACAGAGACTTCATTGCTGTCATGGACTACCTTAAGACCTCAGTCATTGTTGAGGAATGGGTCAGTGTGTTTGCCAATAAAGTCAGAGGATGAACGAAGAGAAAGGGACCCTTTTGAAAGTCATATTTTAATTACTGCTGGGTCTGAGACCAGGCTAGATCAACCCTACTTTAAGCCCTGCCGTGGGGGCTTAAACAGAGAAAAAAACACAGGTGAGAAATGAGCAAAATAAAAAGATAGATCACATAAAGTGTGAGAAAGAGCATGCACTCTAGGGGGAAGCAAAGAAGCGAGAGGGAAACAGCACAAGAGAGAGTGCAAGCAAAGGGAGAGAGTAAAAATGAAAGTATGAGAGAAAGGGTTCAGAGCCCAAATGAGGGGTGAGAAAGGATCAAAAGGGTGAAAGAACGAGGGAGAAATCAAGGGAGGTGCAACAATGTGGCTGAGGGAGGCTTAGACCGACTCAGAATTGAACTAACTTTGATTAGATGGTGCTGCATGTGAAAGTCTGCTTTTTGCAGCGCACCGTACATGAGCAGTATACAGAGAAGCAAAGAGCTGGTCCTGCTGGGCAAGCTGAACAGGGCAGTGGTTCGCGTCTTGGAAGCAGCAGCCGGGCACGTGTAAGCAGAAACTGGCAGCCACACGTGTAGTCAGTGGCTCACACGTGCAGTAAGTACCTGTGCATGACCATGGCTGCCCCTGAACCAAGGAGACAGGGAGGCACCTAGGTTCTGATCTTTGTTTCATTAAGAAACTGGGCTGACTCGGAGTGCAGTGGAGAAGAACATTGTGGTACACATTAGGAGATTCAGGCCTAGATTTACAAAAGCTTTCACATATTTCATCGCAGCAAGGGAATCTGCTTCGTTGCGTGGAAGGGAGAGAGCAGAAATATGCCATATGTATAAAGATATAGTGCACTTCTGCACTCTTCTTGCACTGGCGTACTTGTGGCAGCCTAGCGCCAATGCAGGCACCTTTGAGCCCAGAGTGACTTGCAATATCCTTATCATGTATGGCAGGGGTACTTTATTCCCTATAATTCATGGTCACACCATCACTTTACCTGGGTGTGTAGCTCTTTCATATGAAGGAGAAAGCAACATGAAGAATACAAATAGAATATCCACTGCAAAATTAAACGCATTCAAAAGCTGTTTGATGGTTGTTGAAAAAATATATTAGAATCAGTTAAATACAAGTCTGTTTTTAAAAAAAAAAAAGGCGCAGCAACTTGGCATGTGTAGAAACACGCAGAAATATTTTAACTTTACTATAATTACTTAAGGAGTGAACAAAATAAACATGTTGCCATAAATATCTCCTTTCTGATTATCACTAGCTAGAAAAACACAGCAGAAGAAAGAAAAGACATTTCTTTTGTGTTCTTTAAACAGCTGCTTTAATTATGCGCTGTGAGCTGATCTGCCTTTCCCCTTGGCTGCTAGCTTAGGCAGCAGACATTGTGAGGTCAGAACTCAACTGTAATAAGTTATTACAGTTGAGCGACCATGTTATTTCTTTATAATAGGCGACTGGTGCGTCACAAGTCACCTGTTACAAATAAATTGGAGATTGGTTTTTACACAGGGATTGTAGAATCTCATGTATTACACTTAAATAATGGGGCATTCCGCTTAGGGAACCTTTCAAGTAGATGCTACTGTAAATTAAAATTGACAATGTCCAGGTCTTTATGTTAGTGGGAACCCGTAGTCACATAACTCCAGTTCTTCCTCTTTTGGCCCTACTTTGCATCATGTACCCCTGTGTAGCAGTTTAAAGTCGTTTATAAATATGCCTGCCTATATCTTTCCCTTCAAGACCTCAAATGTTTCACTGAGCCATATCTGGCTATTTTTTTATTCATGACCTCTACCTTCTAACTGGCAGGTGTACTGAGGAGCTCCGTGCTACTTTGTCCTACCCCTTCTGCGACTCTGCCACAACCTTCATATTCTGCAGCTGCCCATTACCTTCCTAGCCTTACCTATGGGTGCTGCTGCAATCTCCTCCCCAGATTTTACCGCATCTTCTCCGTTGACTCTTTACTCTAGTTCGAAGTTCTCTTGTCTTTTTCTCTTTCTTCTAGGTATTTGTCCAATGAATTCCAACAAGCATTTCGAGACTCTGCAGGCGGGTTAACTGGCTCGGTCTCATCAATGGCTTCTGAGCTACATCTCTCCACATATTTCTCCCAGTATATTACCCATCACTGTCTTCCGTGTTGTCTGTTTCCGCAGAAACTCTCTCCTTGCCTGAGCAATTGTTGTCCAGTATCGTGATCAGGACAGTTATAAGCTACGTATATGAAACTGGCTGCATCGTACATATACTGTGCTCAGCCCTACCAAGTGCTACGTGTTAGACTGAGAGTAGCTTTTGAAAAATAACACCTTCGAACTCTGGCTCCCAGCTATGACCTATGTGGGACTGTGTGCTCCTCAACCCGAGGCTTGCCGCATGCCCGGAGCTTGTCTGCGAGTCAGCTGACTGTGTTGATTCTTAATTAGGCAGCTGAGAAGAGATGTTAATGTTGTGGGCCTGCCCCACTTGTGACAGAAAGGCCCTGGAGCCGCCACTGATGCTCTGCATCCTGATCTGCTTGATTGACTGCTGGGAGCAGGGAGGATGCAGGGGGCCCAGTGTGGGCAAAGGCTGGCAAAGGCATCTGTGTTTTAGCAGTTCGGCTAACTTGCTATGCCTTCACCCCCGGCCTGTAGTGTACTGAGTTTGAGAATTGTGCAGTCACGCCGTCTGACTGCCCTGTTTTCAGCTGCCTGCTGTTAGCGCACTTTAGTTCAATGACAACATGTGCCTCGATGCTCAAATGGGTGTAATTTCTGATATTTATATGTTTCCCTCATCTTCATCACTCGATTTTGCTCACGAGAAAGTGTCACTCATAGTTGTTGAAATGTCACTCATAATTACACTCAAATTATGAAAATGTCACACATAGCATTCTGAAACCTTGGCAGCTATGCTTCCCATGTTTTTCTCTGAGACTCCCCAACCTCTGTTCTGGTATTTCCTAACTCTTCTGTACAATCATTCGCCCCTCTCAGCAGCTCGTCCCGAGACTCCCCCGTTACCTCCTTACTACTGGCCCCTGGCAGGCTTTCCTAATATCCTTATATTTTCTGGCAATAAAAGAAACGACAACCCAATATGCCAATTAAGAACTTGGGTTACATATATAAATAAAAAACAGTGGTTGACTGTGGACTAATTGCATAAAACATTATCATTTTGAAGGCAAATGCATTGCTAAATATAACCAATAAAACCACCAACCAAGAAGCTAGCCCTTGCAATCAGAGACGTTTCAATAAGCTGTTATAGAATATGTAATGATAACACAGTGATAAATAGTGCTCAATAAAAAAAGCAACAACTAAGATAAGAGTAATGGAGATGGGTATATAAAGTTTAACATCCACAACTCAATCCGGCATTTAATGAAGTCTGTTTGCTGTTGTTTCAATGAAGTGTTGGCCATGTCAATAACTTCAAAGGTCTTCATCTGGACAGTGAAAATTTTGGGACACCTGAAAAAGCTATTTTATGGGGGATTATACCAGCAATGAGGTACCTAACATTAAATGAATAAAAAATGAAATTAAATATATCAACTCACTGAAGTACACATGAGAGCAACCGGATTGCAATGAAAACACATATGGGAGACGCGCTCATAACCAGACTGAACGCTACGCCAGGCAGTGCACCATTACTGTCTGGCGGGAAAAGGCTTCTGACATGCGCAGCATTAGACACACTTTAAAAGATGGTCCTTTTAATCATCTTGTCCCTGTTGAAGAGCACTGGGCTCTATGCAATTACACATGCAATATATCATATGACAAAAACTTTGCATCCACCACATTGACTACCACTATGTTGTCACATAAGTAGATGTAGAGCTAAGAATATTAAATACGTCCTTACCTTGATATGTAGTGGTGTGTGATATTGTGGATATGATATTTTGGTAGCTCAATATACAGTGACATATAAACCCCTCAAAATAGCCACCAAGGTCTGTAAGCAGCAGACTTCAAGGCACCTCTGGAGTGCAGTTTGCCCCAAGTGTTCCCTCCACGAGAGAGAAGCAAATCTGCAATGGCTGCAAAATTGACCAGACTCCCCTTTATGTTTTATTCGTGGTGTACATGAAGCCTAATTTGATCTAGAATGTGAACCCAAAGATAAACACCCTGTTGCCAATAAGTGTGTAATACGGAACCACTGTAGTTGTTCCTAACAACTGATTAAAGCAATTGGTTGCAGACCAATGTCGTTGAGTATATTGAAACCTCGTTTTGTCGTCTCATAGCACCTGTGATCCTCTTACTCCATTGGCCCTCTTCCTTCGGAGCGGACCTCCCACTTCCTCCCCATGGGACTTCCCTTTCCCATTTCCGGTCCTTGCTCTGCCTCTCAACATCCCTCTTTCCGATTCCCACCCTATTAGACCTGTCTTCTACCACATGGGGCCCCCTTTCACTGATAGTGCCACGGATGCTGCCCTGCTATGTCTATTTGTAGTTACCTGTGTGGCTGGGGTGCATTCTGTAGGTCCAGTAAACCTGGCATTCCACCGCTACCTCAGCCTGATGGAGTTCCTGTAGGGCATGCCTTCATTTTGACACACTGATTCCACCAGACAGGGCTACCCAGATGGGGATATGGTTGGTGCTTTCAGAGGATTTGGCATATGTACAGTGTTTGTGTGAGCACATGAAAGAAGAACAGGAACTTTTTTTTATAAAACCTTTGCACTTTGACTCATAGGTCATCTGTCCTGAATTAGACTAACAGACCAGGAGCGAGTCCTCTACATAATACAATGTAAATCTAGACACAACAGACCTCTCCGAAGAGCCTCTGTAGAACCGTTAAGGCCTTAGACCAATAGGAACATAGCAAGCATTGAGATGGGAGACTTTTTAAATAATATCTTTTGCATTTTTGCATTTAATTAATACTGTCAGCGTTACTATGCACAAGAACGTATGCATATATATTTTTTAGACAAAAAGATCTCTGTGATTGTCGGAATGACGCTAAGGAAACTATATCACACTTCATGCTTACCTGCTCTAAAACATGCACGTTAAGAAGGAGAGTGTTGGTTTGTGAGTTATGACTGCTTAATGTTGACTGCATAAACAGGACAGCCTCTGGTTGTTTTGGAAAATTACATATAGAATTATGGACGGGTAATTGTGAGTAATGGGGATGCTTTTCACTGAGGGGTTCTGGGTAACATCAAATAGCACCATGAGCAGAACCATGCAGCCCTATCACCCTCTACATTTACTTCTCCCACCAAATTAACAAAAAAGATACTTGGTCTTTTGACAACCACACCCAACACCCTCTACATTTACCTTCCACCCACCACCCAATAAAATACCTGACTTCCTGAAACACGCCTCACCACTCTCTGTGTCATCCTCCACTCACTGCCTAAAGCCACTGTCTCCTCTTCACACTGAAAGCGATAGAGATAGCTCTGTAGGATCTGCTGGTCAGCGCAGAATATGTATCCCTGTAAGCGCAGGTCCGCAGAGACTTGTCCTGACAGGGAAAGGTGGCTGTTGGTGCAGACCGCGTGCTGTCCGCGTTCTCCTACCTACCTGGGGCCTGTAGAAACCCCAGAGAGGCTGTAGAAGGCAAATAAGCCAGCGAGCCACCAAAACGCTGCCTTGATTTGGTCTCTGGAGGCAAGAGGAAGGCGGAAGAGCACAGGGGAAGTGAGAGCTTCACCTGGTGACATCACAACAGTGGGAAACAACTTGTTTCGATCTAGTGATTCATGCCAATGACTTCCAGTGGAAACCCTACATGACAATACAATATTTTAAAGGAAAAGTCTGCTTTAAGAGCAAAAGTGTCACCAATTTTAGAGATGTCTTTTTATCTTTTACTATTAGGCTAAATTGGCATCAATTTATCTTGCGAGGTATCATATATTTCGACGACTTGGTTAGCTACCTGCGAATGACAGTATGAAAAGAGATTGCTATAATGAAATCCCAGTGGTATAGAGCCAAAAATAATAATTATGAAGAGACTCTTAGTCATTTTGATGGAAATTGTAATGTCCTTAATCGCCTTTTGATTACTTTTTAACTGCTTATGTTTATTTGTTTATTCGTATTACTTTTTATTTTTCTTTCTTTTTTCTTATGTATCATTATTTCTTTTGGTCAAAACAGTGATGCATACATACATTTTGATATTGAGTGATTTTTCTAACTAAATGTAAATGTTTTATTTTTTCTAGTTACTGGGCAATAACAACTCCTCTTTCGCACCCCGACCAAGTTTATATTTTAAAGATGTCATCTGTTTTAACGAATGCAAAATAAAAGCATGTATGTACATTATGAAAATGAACACTATAATATTTCAAGGCAAATATATAAGGGAAGTTATGTATGTATATTGTCTCGTGTAATTTTGTCTTCCACACTGAAATACCCTGCAAATGTGTTGCATTTAAGCTTCTTGTTTTGAGCCACAAAATCATGACCAACCATATCCACCTACGTGCTTGTCAATGACCACGTCAACTCAAGATAAGTACATGTATTTTTAAAAACAAGTGTGCACACATTTTAAATTCAGTATATTTTTGAACGGTTACATGCGTGTTTCTTACATTGGAATAATCCAATCAAGAATCTAAACACAGTTCTCTACATAACTCTCTAATCAACATTTTCTCACGTTTTCCAAAACGTTAATGCAATTGCCACCACTCCAGTGTAGAATTCCTTTTTGTACAATTCTTGCTCAGCTCTAGAACTTGAATATTTTGAAGATCTAGCTTTGCTCATGGGCTGAACCAACACCTAGAAAACAGAACCTGGTAAGTAGGGTTCCGTTAAAAATCTTTATGTGTTTGGCAATCCACCGGACCTGAACAACTGAGTAGTCCTCTTCCTTGTATTTTTACCACAGACATATTGCTGCATAATACTGTATTGGCATTCTGAGCAGCCGTAGAGATTTTATTTACAGGCTGCAGATGTATCTTATTTTTCAGATTTCTAACAGAAAATTTATTTTGTAGCATTTTACTATGAAAGTCAACAGATTCCAGCTTCCGAAAAAACACCCATGTGCTTTGTACACATATTATTGATACAGCAAAGTAATAATACATTCTCAGCATGCTTTACTACCTTGAAAACTCCTTCTTTTTGTTTCTTCAAGTCTAATTTCTGCTGATTCCTTTCACTTTCTTTCTCTTCTGCTTTCTCTTTTCTTATTTCCTCCTTATGCCCTTCCTCCTCTTTTCTTCAAATCTTTCTTTCTAAAGGTTCTTTCTTTTTCCCCAACTTATTTTGTTTCAGTTCCTGCATCCTTCACTTCTATTTGTAGATATTTTTTTCCTTTGATTACTTTTATTCTTTATTACTGTGCTTTCTTTTTAGGTCGAGCCTATTAAACAGTGAATGTACTATCCGTTGCAAGACTAGTGTGAATTTACAGTGAGATTATAGCCCACCCATTGCTTACTATTGGTTGGCTTCATTGTCACTTACATTTCCTTGCTTCTTATTAGTTATCTTGTATGGGCCTCACTTTATCTTCTCTTGCGTGTCCCACCCCTGGAGCATGGCCGAAATACTTGTCTCATTACGCTGCTCACTTTTGGAGCGCTACATTTTTATTTGTGATTAAGCACTCCAGAAGACTTCATGCACTTTTCAGTTGTCTCCCTTGTGGACTTTTCTTCTCCCTTCCATGCTGCTCGATTTCACCCTTGTGCTTCTGTCTCCCATTTGCACTCATGTTGCTCTTTCTCGCTGGTGTGTTCCGGCCACACTTTCCTCCATGTTTCTTTCATTCATGTGCCTCTCTGTCCCCACTCGCTGTCCTCTAGATTGCTCCTGTTCATCTGTGTACTTCTATGCTCCCATGCTCTCCTACATGTTGCTCTCATGAGTGAGTCTGTGTGCTTCTGTGCTTCCCTTCTCCTCCATGTTGCTCTTGTTTGTCTGTGTGCTTTCCCCCTCATTGCTCAATGTCAGGGGCATCTTGAATCCCCAGCTTTACCTATGTACCTACTACAGCGAGGGTTAAATTGTTTATGGGCCTCTTCTGTCTTCAACTTGGCAGGCAAAAGCTCACAATTAAAGCTAAAGAAAGATGGATTAACAGAAAAGAGAAAGAAGGATGTAATGTTAAAAGAACAGATACGCTAAAGGGTCAATGGATGAAAGGAGGCGTGTGTGGGAAAAAGGATGGATGAAAGGGTGGATGGGTGAAAGGATTGGTGAAAGGATGCATGTGTGGGTGGGTGACAGGTTGGGTGAAAGGGTGGGTGGGTGAAAGGATACATGGGTGGGTGAAAGGATCTGTGAGTCATGAAAGGATGCATGGGTGGATGAAAGGGTTAAAGGATGCATGGGTGGGTGAATGGATGGATGAGTGAGAAAAAAGATAGGTGAAAATATGGGTGAATAAATGAAAGAATGTTTGGGTGGGTGAAAGGATCAATGGGTGAAAGAGTGCATGGTTGGGTAAAAAGATGCATGGGTGGGTGAATGGGTGAAAGGATGCGTGGACGGGTGAAAGAGTGAGTGGGTGGTCAAAAGGATGGATTGGTGAAAGGAACGGTGAAAAGATGGATGGATGGAATCGTGAAAGATTGCATGATGGATGAAAGAATGAATGGATGACAGGATGTAAAAGTGAAATGGTGGATATCAATGGGTGGGTGGAGGGGTGAAAGGATGAAAGGATAGATGTTAGGGCAGAAGAGACAAAGGAGCTGTTCAGGGCCGGACTGGCCATAGCGGGCACCGGGCGTTTCCCCGGTAGGCCGCTAGGGTGGGGGCCGGTTTTGGGCCCCTGGGGGGCCGTTTTTGTTACCGGGGGTCGGCAATATTGGCCCCCGTAACAAAACTGGCCGAAACCGGCCCTCGCAAACTGCTCGGCTGCACTCCCCCTCACCCCAGGGGGGTCCGGCTGAGCAGTTTGCCAGGGCCGGGTTCTGTTCCCAGTCCGGCCCTGGAGCTGTTCTGGGGAGTGGAGGGCTCCTGGCATCACTTGCTTGGTGCCATCAAAGCTTTGGTTAAAAGTGGGGGGGGAAATTTAATTTTCTGGCTACTTCCAAAGAAGCTGTACACCACGAAGAAAAACTATTGCCAGAGCTAAAACGTCTCAAAGACGAGACCTACTGGCTTGGCCAATGCTCGTTTAGTTTTGGATCAGCTCTGCAGGAGGTTCATGTTAATGTAATTTTCAAGAAAAAGGGACTTGAAGCACGGAAGTGGCAATCAGTATTTGTATAGTCTTCATACAATCAGGGGCGTAGCTTCGGGGGGGGGGTGTTTGGGGTGTTACATCACACCTAATAAATGTATTTTCTGTTAAATAGTTGGGTACAGGAGCTTTCAGTCGGGTATGGCCGGATTTCACCAGGAATTTATACATACACACAGACAAAAACACACAAATACACTCTCCTCCTATCTGTTTTGAAAGTCTTCAAAAATGTTATATATTTGACAAATAGTGTGCTTTCTGTCACTTAGTACCCCTACAATCTGAAATTCGTCTCCCCTTCCACTGTCCCTTTAGCTCCTCTCATGCACCTTGCTTGTCGTATAATGTATTTTACCATTACATGCCAGCGTGATTGTTGGACAATCTGAAGCTCACACCCCCTGATCTTACTGACCAAGCTACGTCCCTGCTTACAATTCTGGCTCTCTTACCAACAAGCGCTTTCTTCGAGTGATTTTTTTAATATAAATCAATGCATCGCCATCCACCACGACATCAATTAATTGGTTTGCCCCATGGCAGCTCCCGCCCTACCATGACAAAGCCCTATAAAGCATAACCAATTCACAAAGAATGGCCCATGGGGAATCCTCCTATGTCTGAGCCCTGCATGACTGCATTTGAGGACACCTTATACTTTAACTAAAGATGCATTCGTGTTCGAGACAGGCCATAATAAAGGTGTGGCCTAGCCTCCCCAGATTGCATGGAGAGCCAGAGGGGCCAAGGCCCTCTCAATGCAGCCACGCTATCCAGTGCCCCTTTCTCTGGCTCGTTAGTCAAGGTCCGTCCTGTGGCCTCCTCCAGTCGGTCTTCCTTTGTACAACTCTTTCAGGCTTCACTCTGATGTACTGCTCATCAGTCAGGCAGGTCACAACCATCCTAATGGTGCTCAACATAGAGATAGTCTGAGTATGCCTCTTCACGTAAAGCAAACTGAGAAAAATGAGGTGCTTTTACAACACTGATCTTGGCCAATACTGATAGTAATAGACTAAGGGCCTTATTACGACTTTGGTGATCCTCCAGCGGCCCCGCCACCGCCCCATCCGCTGGAGGACCGCCAAAGCCATGGTGTGCCCACCCGCCTGATTAGAAGTTTAATCCTGGTCGGGTGGGCGTTGCTGCGGTGGTCTCATGGTTGTGGGCTGTTAGGCTCATAGGAGAGCCTAACATGCAGCCTGCCGCTGTGACAGCACCTGCAGCACATTCCTGCACACTGTGGCATGCATGCTCTATTACTTACCGGTAATCTTCATTACTCCGGGTCCCGTTGTCCTCATCCCATTCATTACAAAGTGGAGATAACCATCTCCCGACAGAAAAAAACAAGAGGAATGCTGGGACCCTAATACTGCCCCTCCCACCGGGAGTACATAAGCAGTACTCACCCAGCATCCCGCCTGCACAACCAAGCCCAAACAGGAAGGCCGGCCGCCCGGGCGGGAGGGAGGGATGTATGAATGGGACGAGGACAACGGGACCCGGAGTAATGAAGATTACCGGTAAGTAATAGAGCATTACCCCCAGGTCCCTTATGTCCTCGTCCCATTCATTACAAAGTGGAGAATACCAAAGCAGAAAACCGGCCTTCCAAACCCACAAGCTCACCCAGGAAACCACAACAAAAGCAGCAACCCAAGGGAGCACCGAGAAGGAGGGAAAGGGGGACCGCAGGAAGCAACCGGCCCGCAACCCAGAACAGGACAGCAGGGACCAAACAAGGACCGGAGACAACCAAGAGAAACAGAAGGCCAGGGCCCCAACAAGGAGGCCGACAACCAGAGAAACCGGAGACAGGGCAACCAGGACCAAGACCCAAAGGACACGGCCAGGGAACCCACCGGACAAGGCCGCCCAGCCCAGAACCACCAGGAGGGCACACAGGACCTGGCAGCCACACAGAACAGAGCAAACAGGGACCGGCCCGAAGAAGGCCAAAGAAGGAAGCCAAGACCGGCCAACAGAGTGCAGGCACAAGCACCCAGACCAACAAGGAAGGAGGAAAGCACAGGCCAGAAACTGGCCCACCCCACCAAACCGAACGACCCGGCCCCAGAGAGCCCAGAGGAGAAAGCCAACCAAACCCTGCCGAGGAGGCCCAGGAACCAGGAAGAAAAACCAGCACCCCCAGGGCCACCAAACGACAACCACCAAGCACCAAGCCCAGAGGGAGGAGCCGCAGCAAGAGCCCAGGGGCCGAACAGGAGCGAGACCCCAACCAAACCGACAAGGACAGGGAAGGAGACAGAGACCCGAAACCCCAGGAAGCCAAGAAAAAACCCCACAGGCAAGGAGGCCGCAAACCAAACCAGGAAGGCCACCAAACCCAGAACAGAAAGGGCAGAGGAGGACAACCCAAAGACCACAGGCCAGAGACGCCCCCAGAAAGAACCAGCCGAATACCGACCAACAACGGGGAGGCCAGCCAAGACCGGAAACCAACAACGAACAAGCCCAGCAAGGGCGGGGACAGGGCCACTGGCCACAACCCCCAAAAACCCCCAACCCCAAAAGGGGGGGAAAAACAAGGCAGGACTGGAGTCCAGGGCAACCGGGAACCCCCGGCAGCCCCCAAACCAGGAAACAACCAGGCACGAACCTACCGAACCAATGAGCCAGGACCGGAGCCAAGCAACCAGCCGACACAGGAGGACCCACAGGCCCAACCAACCCCGCCCACGCCGCGCCCAGGCCAAAGCAAAAAGGCAGGGAGGAACAGAGACCCCCAGCACCCCACAGCCGGACCACACAGGCCGGAAAAAGGAAACAGAGGAAACCGCCAAAGTGGAAACCGGAGGAAGCAGAGAAGGCAGAGGGCCAAGCAGCAGCAAAGCCCCAGACAACCCGCAGCCAGGAGGGCGGACCCCACAGAGGCAAGAGGAACACCACAGAACCGTACCCCAACCAGAGAAGGGGGGGGGCACCCAAACAGACACACCGGGAACAGAGCCCGGGGAAGCAAGGGAAGACAGGAGCGAGCCAGGACACCAGAACCAGGAAGAACCAGGAACGCCCAGCAAAACACACCCCAAAACCGGCCGAAAAGTGACAGCACAGTCAGCAAGCCAAGGAGGCACAGCCCGAGGCCACCCCAAACCAGCAGGAAGCCGGCAGACCCGGAGCAACAGGAGGCAACCCAGGACACGCCAACCCAGAAGCACTGAACACCAGGACCCCACACAGGCCTGAACAGGGGAACCGCAACCCAACGAAGAAGGAGCACCGGGGCAAAGGGGAAACCCGAAGCCCAACAGCACCCAGCGGAAGCCCCAGGCAGAAAAAAAGGGAAACCCAACCACAGGCGAACCAAGCCCGGGAAGAGAACCGCCGGCAGGAGCAGGCCCAGACGGACCCACCAGGACACGGCCACAAACCCGCACAAAGCCCCGCCAGGACACACAAAGAGAGCACAGGCAGGGATGCAGAGCCGAAAAGGCGACCAACAGGTGCTCAAAACCCGCAAGAGCGGGAAAGCCCCAGCAGACACCCAGCCAGGCATCCACGACGGGAACCAGATGAGAACAGGACCCCCCAGGGAGCAAACGCACCCAGAGCCCAGACGGACCCCCAACCAGGAGAACCGCAGAACAGGAGAGGGGAAACAGGAGCCACGCCAAGGACACAGCAGCAGCGAAAGACAGCCAGGCCCAAACAGCAGCAGCACGAACCCCAGGGACCAAAGGCGAACCGCCACCGGAAACAAACCCCGAGGGGGGGACGCAAAGGAAAGGAAGAGCAGGCGCCCAACCACACTAGCCTGAGAAGCCCACACCAGGCACCCCCAGGCGGCCCCAACCAGGAACAAACTAGGCCCGACCAAGCGGAACCCCAGAGACCAGACTAGAGCAGGAACGACGGCAGAACCAGGAGGAGTGGCCAGGAGCACCGAAGCAAGCCAAGGGCAAGCACAGGGAGTGCCAGGGCAGGAGCAACCAAAGACAGAAGCACCCAGCAAGGAAGAGGCAAGCAGCCGGAGACAGCACCAACCAGCCAGACCCCGAAAGCAACTCAAGCACACAGAAGGCCCCGGGACAAACACCCGAAGCCCCGGGCCGGAGCAAAGGAGAACAGATTAGCGGCACACGAGGCAGCACGAGCAACCCTGGAACACAGAGGCCAACCCACAGAACGGAACGGAAGCCGGAAAAACAAAAACGCAAACCGGACACACAGGCAGAGGGGGCAGAGAGCCCCCTAGATCACCAGGCACGACACCAGGAAGCCACAAGGAGAACCAGGCGCAGCCCAAGAGACGCGAGGACCTAAAGCCAGGAACCAGGAGCCCTCGTGCACCAACCCCGCAGAAGCCAGGAAGCGGAGGAGAACACCCAGCACACCCAAGCGGAGCAGAAGCCATAACCAAACAGGCCGCACGCAGCGGAGGCAAGGCCCCCCGAGAAAGGAGGGCAGACAGATGGACCCAGCACACCCAAGGCCAGGTCACAACACCCGCACCCGCGACACCCCGAGAAACAGGGACGCACAGGAGCAGCAAGGAAAGCGGGGCAGCAAGAAAAGCGGGGCAGGCCAACAGGAACAAAGGGGAGCCAACAGGAACCCCCCCCCCGCAGCCGCCAAAGGAGTAGGAACACCGTCGCACCACCAGCTGGGGGCAGGGAGCCCCGGAGGAGCCCGGAGCACAGAGGACCAGAAGCGCACCCCAACAGGCCGCAATCGAGGACGCGAGAGGCGACCCCGACCCGCAGAGCAAGCAGCAGGGGGCAGAATGCAAGCAAGCAGGCAGGAGGCCCCGGGACAAAACCGGCACCTCCACGAGCCACAGCCGCCAAAGGGAGCAGCAGAGCCCACAACACAAGGACCCCAGCACTGCCCCCGGAGCACCCCAAAGGAAGCACCGACAAGGCCCGAGAGCACAGCAGGAGGGAACAGAGCCCGACCGCTCTCACAATCAGAGGCCCGCCCGACGGGCATAGGAACCCCAAGGGACAGAAGTCCAGAGGGCACGCACGGAGAGAGCACCAACAGCGAGCCACCGCACCGAGGCACCCGAGACAAGAACCGGGCACCCCAGCACCAAAGACAGACGCCTCAGCCTCCCGCAGCACAACCAAGCGGAAAGAGGCAGCAACAACCACCACAGGCCGGGGGAAGGAAGCCGCCAAGAGGAAGAGGGGGCCACCAGACAACAAGGCCCCACCGCTAGCGCACAGACCTGGCTACCGGAGCAGAAAAAGAAGACAGAAGGAAGCCCCACAGAGCAGAGGGATGCGGAGCCGCCCCAGAACAGGGCAGGCCGCACCGTCACCCCACAGTGACCGCTCCAGACGACCAGCCCCAAAGTGGAAGAGGGTGGGAGCCACGGGCAGGAGCAGAGAGCTAGCGACACGGGATCCCAACCGCGCAGACAGCAAGCCACGCCATTGCATGCAGCAATTTAGACCCCACGTGAACACAACACACAACAGAGCGTGCAAACACAGGATCGGAAGCCCAGCAAAACAGCAGGCGCCGATGCACCGAAGGAAGGGCACTCCAGGAACCAACCCAGGAACGCGGAAATGCGGAGCAGAGCTCGAAAGGAGCCGAACCCATGCAATACAGAGACCCCTGGAGACGCCGGGGACTGAAGCCGGGACCCCATACATGTGAAGCAAGCGCTGTACCACAGAGTCACATCCCCGCATCCGCCCTGCAGAGCACAAGAGCCGCCAGCTGAACACGCCCCAGCCGGCCCCAGCAGACAAAAGCCCGCAGCAAGCAGCGCCGAAGCACCGCACAGGGAAGGAACAGTGAAAGGAAAGCTGACAAGCGGCACTCACCCGGAGTGGGGGGCCAACCCCAGGAACAAGGCCCCCACTCCCAACGCCAGCACATCCAGGAGACCGGCAGGAGCCAATCCAACGCGGAACGACTCACCCGGCCAGGCTCGGGAAGACGAGTCCGTGACCCGGAAGAAACCGGGAACTCCAGCCCCAACCGCAAAGGGCCGGGAGGACACGTAGAACAAGCAGGATACCGGCTCCAACAGCGGCTGACTCCCAGCAAGCCCGGCAGGCCAGGAGACAGCCCAGGGAACCCTGCGCCCGCACAGCCAGGCAGCCGGGCGGGGGGAGAAGAGAAGCACCGCCACTCCAGCCCAGCAGGAGCAGCACCAGCACAGTCAAGTCCAATCTGTCGACAGACAGAAAAAAGAACAGGCGGAATGCTGGGTGAGTACTGCTTATGTACTCCCGGTGGGAGGGGCAGTATTAGGGTCCCAGCATTCCTCTTGTTTCTTTCTGTCGGGAGATGGTTATCTCCACTTTGTAATGAATGGGACGAGGACATAAGGGACCTGGGGGTAATGCCACACTGTGCAGGACCAGGGGTGCAGGTCCAGGGGGAACAACAGCCCCCCTGCATGCACCCCCAGGCCCAGGAGTATCACGGGACCCTGTTGGGGCCAGTTATTAGTAGCCTCTCCAACACCCTTTTCATGGCAGCCTCACCGCCATAAAAAAGGGCAGTGAGAGGGCAACTCAGAATATGCTTGGAGGTGCCGCAGCGGCACTACCAGCATATTCCTGCTCCTGACTGCTGCGTGACTGACGCGGGATCCTGGATCCCCAATAGACGCATCGGTCCTGTAGCGGTCCAACCTCCGCAATCGCAATACTGCGGGCGGGCCAGCAGTGTGACGGTGGTCAGACCGGCACTGCAAGTACAGGGGTCCTATGAACCACAATACTTGTAATAAGGCCCCAAGCCATGCAGACCTCCATGACTACCACTGTCAGTGAGCAATTCAAAATCTAACGCTTGGCAATATATACATTACATTGTTTTAAAAAATATTGCTGAGCCAAGACCTGACATTTACAGAGGTAACACTATAGCCGGTAAATGATTATACGTCAGGGCGCAGTCTTGCCCAGGGTGGTATTACCACCAATTAGGCGTTGCACAGTTCAGAATATAGGATTGCAAAGTAATACCATATATTTTCACTCATTTTGATCAACAAACCTCGGGATCCTATGTTTTGCCCACACATTTCATACATTTTACATGGCAAAATTTGTACAGGAAAACAATAGCAGGTGCAAAATTTGCACGTATCTTGCAGCGCTGACTCTGACCCCAATCCCTTTCTTTCTCACAAATTATAATTCCTGGGTACAGCAAATGATATCCTCGGTGTCAACATAATTGTAACTGTTCAGAGCCTCTCACTTATTTGTAAATTAAAACCATTAAAATAACACGAATTAAAAAGAATCTGGATGTTATTTCATTGTGCAATAATTCTAAAAATCTCATTTGATTTAATGTTGCAGTAATGTACACTTTGGTCTTGTCCCATTTTATTAGACAAAACCAACTTGTAGGAGGCATTTTTTTTACACTATTGATGAACTGCGTTTTGTACACAATGCACTGTGGGTTCTTTAATTCCTTGAGGTTTGACTGGATTATTATAGAGAGAAAGATAAATAACACAGAAGGAAGATAGCTCCCTACAGAAATGCTCTGTGATACCTTACTAATGGCATATTGGGCACTATACAAGTGCTAATATATAGCCCTATAGCCGGCTGCCGAGGGCAATACCGGTTGTTAAAGGCCCACTATGGTCTTCCCATACAGGAAAGTCTCAAGTTCTCTCCCATTCCGAAATACAAAACTCACTCAAGTGCAAGCTCCCGTTTAAGGACCTCAATGTTATCAAACTATAATAAATCCTTGAGATCTTTAAAGTATATAAAATAAGAGAATTTTGCTATTGTTTTACAATCACTGGATTCAGAAACTTTCTGGAAGAAAAGAATGCCAAGTGTAACAAACTGGCTTACAACTACTGAAGCACTAACAACCACTGACGAGCTGCAACCCAACATCCTTTAAGCCAGTCATCCTTTTGCCAACCAATTTACTACATTTTTAGATTTCACTATTCATTACACATATTTTTGGCCTGGGATTCGGCCTAAAAGGGTATAAGGAACAATAGAGGGTAACGTTTTTGCATTTATCTAGGGAATATTGGCACTTTCTTTACTAATTGCACTTTTGGGACTCTTTCAGCAGGTTTGGAGTATATAACAGTTTATTATCTAAAGCAGTGGTTGAAAAGCAAGGAAAAATAGGGTCTGACTTGCCTTGCCTGTAGTTTTGCCCTTTTCAACTGCTGCGCATTTTAACATATTGGTTATGTAAGTTTGATACAGGACATGATTTTAAAATTTGTTTTGCCGAGTAGACATAACATCAAATACATTGATTTTGATATCAACTGATTTGATTAGTAGATTAAGTAAGTGCATGGAAAAATAATACCAGGCAGACTTCAGTTTAAATAAAGTGTATATAATACAGATGAAAATAAATAAATATCTACTTGCAGTGCTTGTTTGTTTTCTGTTGTACAGATCAGGGTTGTAGCTGTCAATAGTGCAGCACATGCAGTGGATCTGAGGTCCAGGGTAGTGAGGGGTCTACTGTACCTGAATTATAGATGTTTTTCACTTCCAAAAGGAGCAGAACGGGGCCAATTTTGCTTGCTTGATTAGGGCCCGTGATCATAGGCGCTGGAAGTAAGAGTGCAGGGGGTGTGCCGCACCCCGAAAATAACGATATTGGAATAGTTAATAAGCTATAAAGGTATAAGGATGCATTTCATCTTGGTACATTTACTGTGCTTCAAAGATAGGTCAAATGTCAGTCTATGTCCTCTGACAAATTGCTGTGTATTAATTTACCATGGAGTTTGTTGCTGATGGCGCGAACACCAAAGCCCTGCGTCAGCTGGTGTATGCATTTGTGAACTTTATGGGTTCCTTGGACTTACAAACCAACTTTGTTAAATCCTACATTATGACATGCAGTTCAAAGAGCAAGCAGTTAGCAACCCTTTTTGTAGGTACTAACAGTTTAAGATGCACCAGCACTTTTTCCTATTTGGGGGTCACCTTTGCTGCTTCTGGGTCCTGGACGCCTCATATCGCTCAGTCTAGGTCTAAGTTGTCTAGGGCGGTTGGCTCACTATGTAATCTACCCCAGCCACCAGGAGGAGGCGTTCCTGTCCCACTGTTGCATATTTACAAAACTCAGTGCACTCCTGTCGCAACATACGGAGCTGGGATATGAGGTATCTCCAACTGCGACGCTATACAGATCAAAGAAAAGAGGTTCTGCAGGAAGGTGCTGTCGGTCCCTATATCATCCTTCTTTGTGATCTGCTACGAAGAACTTGGCTTACCATACATAGAAGATCACATTAGAGCATGCCCTGCATTACTTTGGTTAGCAGTATGGAAAAATGCAGAAGCCACTTTAACCAGGGATATTATTAGGCATAGTCTTGGGTGTGAAAGGGGACACCAAATCCCATGGTTAGCAGTTGTGGAGTCTGTTTTTCGAAAGATTGGTTTACAGCGTGTCTTCACAGAACCTGAAAATATTGTAAATGTAAATAAGAAATTTGTGCAGCTAACCTTGTTTAATTTTGAGCGTGCCACTAGATTGAACGTGGATGGGATGAAGTCAATAGTGACAGCTTGGTTAAACATGGCTGTAGTCAGCCCTCCTACCAGCTGTCTCTTTACAGCAAGAGGACGCTGGGAACGTAGTTTGTTGTTTCGTTTAGGACTTGCACATTAAAATACTTATTATGCTTTCCCCTGGGTTTTCAAAGGAACCTTGATGCGTGCCCTTGCCTCTGAAATGGGAGTTCTGGTCAGTCCATGCAGCACTTTGCACTTTTTTGCAAATTGTATTTAAGATACACAAAGCATTTTATACTTCCAGTCATTAAAAAACACAATATTAGAGATTTTAAGGTGGCATTTAGTTTTCTCTTACAAATGCCGGATGATGAGACAAGCTTATATGTAGGCTCTTTTCTTAAAGCGGCAGTTTAGGCCCAGCGTACCATGCTTTCTGATTAATATGGCCCTGTTGCAATTGTAGTGATTATATATGCTGCCATAGGTTGGTTTTTAGGTCTCGCGCCTAGCGTTGCAGGGCGTAGCACTGCTCGCGCAGCGCGAGACCTCTTGTACGGGCTTTAGAAAGCTAACCACACGCTCGTGCGTGTGATTTTGCTTTCGCCTGCTGTTATTGGCTTTCGCGTGGTTTTTTTAAATAAATACAGCACGCGATTGGGCAAAGGCGGGCGCATGGACTAGTGCCCATGACAACAATGAGAATAGCGCTGATGATACCAATGGGACTACTGCCGATGCCAACAATGAGAATAGCACTGATGATACCAATGGGACTAGTGCCGATGCCAACAATGAGAATAGCACTGATAACCATGGGACTAGTGCCCATGACAACAATGAGAATAGTGCTGATGATACCAATGGCACTAGTGCCGATGCCAACAATGAGAATAGCACTGATGATACCAATGGGACTAGTGCCGATGCCAACAATGAGAATAGCACTGATGATACCAATGGGACTAGTGCCAATGCCAACAATGAGAATAGCGCTGATGATACCAATGGGACTAGTGCCGATGCCAACAATGAGAATAGCACTGATGATACCAATGGGACTAGTGCCGATGCCAACAATGAGAATAGCACTGATAACCATGGGACTAGTGCCCATGACAACAATGAGAATAGCGCTGATGATACCAATGGGACTAGTGCCCATGACAACAATGAGAATAGCGATGATGATACCAATGGGACTAGTGCCGATGCCAACAATGAGAATAGCACTGATGATAACAATGGGACTAGTGCCGATGTCAACAATGAGAATAGCACTGATGATAACAATGGGACTAGTGCCGACGCAAACAATGAGAATAGCACTGATGATAACAATGGAACTAGTGCCCATGACAACAATGAGAATAGCACTGATGATAACAATGGGACTAGTGCCGATGCCAACAATGAGAATAGCACTGATGATAACAATGGGACTAGTGCCCATGACAACAATGAGAATAGCACTGATAACCATGGGACTAGTGCCCATGACAACAATGAGAATAGCGCTGATGATACCAATGGGACTAGTGCTCCTGACAACAATGAGAATAGCACTGATGATAACAATGGGACTAGTGCCGATGCCAACAATGAGAATAGCACTGATGATAACAATGGGACTAGTGCCGATGCCAACAATGAGAATAGCGCTGATGATACCAATGGGACTAGTGCCGATGCCAACAATGAGAATAGCACTGATGATAACAATGGGACTAGTGCCGATGCCAACAATGAGAATAGCACTGATGATAACAAAGGGACTAGTGCCCATGACAACAATGAGAATAGCACTGATAACCATGGGACTAGTGCCCATGACAACAATGAGAATAGCGCTGATGATACCAATGGGACTAGTGCTCCTGACAACAATGAGGATAGCACTGATGATAACAATGGGACTAGTGCTGATGCCAACAATGAGAATAGCACTGATGATAACAATGGGACTAGTGCCGATGCCAACAATGAGAATAGCGCTGATGATAACAATGAGACTAGTGCCGATGACAACGAGACTAGTGCCGATGACAACGAGACTAGTGCCGATGACAACAATAAGAATAGCGCTGATGATAACAGGACTAGTGCAGATGGCAAAACTGCTTGATTAAGAGACTGTTACTCAGGGTCCGCACTGCTCATTCATAGGAGACACTGTCCTGGACTCACATGCCTCTCATCAGTGTGCACACTGGTCTTTAACCATATTCCTCCAACAGATTCTAGCACATTATTACAGGTTAATATGTTCCTTGTGAGGCCTCCTGACTCCTGCCATTGGGATTTAACTTCTGCCACTATGTTGATTATAATTCCAGTGCTGGAGCATTGTGCTTTTGGTTACACGAAGCCATCTCGTGCTTTACCTGTACTTGTTTGTTTTTGTGAGTAACGTTAAAGGAGCCAGTATGCGCTGTGGAAAGGGCTTTTCGGTAACAACAAGCATTTGCAATGCAATAGGTCTCGCATTTACGCGAGTTTGACCTATTGGCATTGTAAATGACAATGGCTTTTATTTATGTTTCAAAAACCAAAACATAAATAAAAGGCAATGTCATTTACAATAAAAATAGCTCAAACTCTCGCAAATGCGAGACCTATTGCATTGCAAATGCTTGCTATTTTTGTGAGTAATGAATTGTGTTTATTCTCTATAATGTTTACCGGTTAAGACTGCCCCGTTGAAAACTGCAGGGCTTTTATATGTCACTTTTGTGTGTGATGAATTGTGTTTTATTTCATATTTTATACTTTATAAGTTTTATAAGTTTATATGTGTTCTTTATGTGATTATTCTGTTTTTGACTGACTGACTGATGTTTACTTTTTTTTCTCTGACTGCAGAGCGAGAGGATTTTGAAAGTGAACTATGTGACAGTCTTGCTGGGGAACAGGGAGTGTGAAATGAATGGCTGTAGGATGCATTTTTGTTTTTTAACACACAATAAAATTGAAATACCTGTACAAATATTTCAGAATATATTTACAGTTCAGAATAATCATACAGTTAAGAAAGCACAAATGAAGCACATTTGTTTGTAATTTTTAAGTGCGATGGAAGCAAAGATTTTAATAGAATCAAAACAAATCAATGAACTTGATGGTGGGCAAATGAAATATTTTCTGAACCAGGGGCCACATGCATCAAAGTTAGGAATTGCGATTCCTAAATTGCGATTTTTATGAAATCGCAATTTAGGAATCGCAATTCCTTATGCATGTAGGAATCGCAAAAAAATGTGCGATTCCTACACATTTCTTATTTGCGACTCGCAAATTGCAAATTGCAAATAAGGAATTGCTTCCCATTCATTCCTATGGGCCTAGGGGCCCATAGGAATCAATGGGAATTGCATGCGCATGCAATTTCAAGGGTGCAAGGGTGCCAAAAGGACACCCTGATGCACCTCTGAAATTGTAATATAAAAACATGTTGCAAACACACATGCCCTAAGGGCATGTATGTGTGCAACATAGAACTTTGAAAAATGCACTTTTGTGCATTTTTCAAATTTCTCGCAAATCACCATCAACTTTGAGTTGATGGTAATTTGCATTTCTTAAATGCGAATTCGCTATTTTGTTTTTTTTGCATTGCATTTAGGGAAATGCAATTTGCATTCCCTAAATGTAATCGCAATTTAAGTAATCGCAAATTTAGCGATTACTCAAATAGCGATTTTTGCATTTGGCATGATGCATCCCAAATGCAAAAATTGCGGTCGCAAAGGGGCAGATTCGCAGAATCTGCCCCTTTGTGACCGCAATTTGCAATGATGCATGTGCCCCCAGATTTCCACACATTATTGTTTGTGCACTATATAATTTTAATTCAGTAGCTATTTCAAAAGAAAAATTTGCTTTTCAATAGAAAATGTGCTGTTTATAAATGACAGAGCGCTACCACACCAAGCTTTAGTAATATATTTGTGACAGTGTGCTCCAAAATGCACCACCAGCTACTGACTATGCCCTCACCACTCTCCTGATTAAATCATTTGCTACGCTTGCTTGTTGTGTGCAGTCGCGGCTGGTACTAAACAAGGGTGGTGGGGAGAGGGGGCAGGAGGGGAGGTTAAAAAGTAAATAGCACTTACCTTAGAAAGCCGCCGACTCTCCTCCATCGTCGTCGCCGTCGTCTGCTTGGTCTGGCCGGAACAGGAAGCACCAACAAGCTCCCCTAAGCCAATCAGAACGCTGCAATGCAGTGTTGTGATTGGTCTGAGCGCCGTAGTTCGGCCCTCAGACAGGCAGTGGAGGCCTGTACATGTTCCCCACCAGGCTGTGCATTACAGCCTGGTGGGGAACAGGCTAGGTGTGCATGACTGTTTGGCTGTCCCAGTAGGGCCGTGCCAAACTATCATGCGTACTTAGTGCACATATTTCCTCCACCCTCTGCTGGCTGCGTAGACAGCCAAGCCCACCCACCCCAAAACCTGCTTCAGAGCAAAAAATAAAATGATAACATTGTGTTGTTATCATTTTATTTTTCCTTCTTTGCACTGCGGGGACGCTCCTCCGCCTTAGCGGAGGAGCCGCCACTGGTTGTGTGAAGCCTGGATCTTTCACAATCCCTATGACTTCAGTGATCTTACATTGATGGCAGGACCCCACTCCGAAAATTGTTCCAGCACTACTGCCCACAACATGCTTTCTACGCCACAGACGTAGATATAAGGTTGCCATGATTTTGTGTTCATGGGAGAGTGAGAGGAAAGGTAAAGAGTCTAGGTATTTTCAATAAATGATCAACAAAAGCCCTTCACAGAGATTCTCCTAAATAATTTAGTTTAAAAGATGCAGAAAGATATTTACTAAAGTCTTACATGTTGATTTACTTAACATTAAAAAGTCGAGGGGTGTAGTGAACAATTTTGTAATTCTATGCAGGCACTTGCTCATTCAGTAATAAATCTAGTCCGTAATGAGTTCCAAAGTATTGGGAAGTACCTGTACCAGAAGAGCTAATGGGATGTCTGTTAGAAGGCTGTATAGTCGGCGGGCACAACTGAGAAAAAAATGTAAACCTCCAACAAATAAACCTATTCCGAGGTAATGCAGAGATTTACATCTTTTACTCAAACACAAAAGTCCCAGGTGTACGGTAAGGAAATCAACGAGTTTCACATATTACTGTACATATATCGGTTTGCCCTAACTCTGGCTTCTCATGGGAACAGTCCAGCCCGACCTGCCAAGCCAGGTCCTCACTGGACCGTAAACAAGCATCCTGGGACCAGTTTCGGGGATTCACCCCTCATCAGCCAGGCTAGCCTGAATCCAGTGGCACAGCGAGCAAAGGACTGATTTGCATATGGCTAGGTCTAAACTGGAGTGTCATGGTGAGCAAAAGAAGGATGGATTTAACCTAGATCTCTTGACTGGGGGTGAATGTTTTGATTTGTTCTGCATTCTGTCCATCATTTGTGTCTTTTGCTTTCTCGCCCTAAGTACGCCGGGTATGCCAAGATGTGGGCCCCGAGCTCACTGTGCCACTGGATTCAAGCTAGCATGACTGAAGAGGAGTGAAACCCCGAAACCGGTCCCAAGATGCTTATTTCTGGTCCAGGGAGGACCTGGCTTGGCAGTTCGGGCTGGACTGTTCCCATGAGGAGCAGGGTCAAGACTGATTTGCATATGGCTTGGTCTAAACTGGGGTGACATGCTGAGCAAAAGAACAATGGATTTAACCCAGATCTCTTGACTGGGGTTGAATGATTTGATTTGTTCTGTATTCTGTCCATTACTTGTGTGTCTTTTGCTTTCTCGCCCCAAGTGCGCTGGGTATGCCCAGATGTGGGTCCTGGGCTCACTGTGCCACTGGATTCAAGCTAGCCTGGCTGATGAAGAGTGAACCTCCGAAAACGGTCCACGGATGCTTGTTTCTAGTCCTGGGAGGACCTGGCTTGGCAGTTCGGGCTGGACTATTCTCATGAGGAGCAGCGTCAAGACTGATTTGCATATGGCTGGGTCTAAACTGCGGTGGCATGGTGAGCAAAAGAACGATTGATTTAACGCTGATCTCTTGACTGGGGGTGAATGTTTTAATCTGCATTACGTCCATCATTTGTGTGTCTTTAGCTATAAATAAAGAGCACAGTCCTGTGCAAGGCAGTGTGTAGCCAAGCAATCAACTGCCTATGTGTGTCTCACATTTGGGGACCTTGGCAGGCTGTGGGTCCCATCCTTTGTCGTACATGGACCCATGGGTTAGGCGAATTTGAAACTTGTCACTCCTGGAGGAATTTCTCATAAAGGCCTAAAAATAAATTACATTGTTATTCTTTTTAAGAGCTGTTTTCATATGTCTTGCTCCTAGATATGTAAGGTGAACTCAGTATGAATTTTTAGCCACTGTTGTGAGGTTTCACAGGTTCCTGATTGATTTTTTCTCAGAGTAAAATTTTTGTCTGCGTTAACTAATTGTTCGGATGATAACCTGACGCTGCTTTGCGACCACTTCCACACTTTCATAGTGTTGTACTGATGGACATATTCTGTTTTTTTTTAACACTGAGGACACTGGGAACAAGGTGTCATGTTATTCCACAACACTTACCAGGGGAAAACAACGTTTACCAAGCAGTCTTTACCACATATTACCATTACCATGCAGCTTTTAACACGCAATGCCTTTAACTCGCATGCATTTACAACAAAAAATTAACTGGCACATGCATCAAGCTAGGATTTTGCGAGTCCTTAATAGCGAATATTAAGGATTCGCAATTAAGGATTCGCAAAATCCTATGCATGTAGGAATCGCTATAATAATAGCAATTCCTTCACATTCCTTATCTGCGACTCGCAAATTGCGAGTCGCAAATAAGGAATGGCTTCCCATTCATTCCTATGGGCCTACAGGCCCATAGGAATGAATGGGAAATTACAAGCGCTATTTGCGAGTACCAATAGGTACTCGCAAATTGCGCATGCAATTTCAAGGGTGCAGGGGTGTCAAAAGGACACCCTGTTGCACCCTGAAATTGATCTGTGCACATATGTTGCGCACACACATGTCCCAAGGACATGTGTGTGTGTAACCTTCAACTTTGAAAAATGCACTTTAGTAAATTTTTCAAAGTTTTTGCAAATTACCATGAAGTTCAACTTCATGGTAATTTGCGCCCCCTACTAGCGAAATCGCTAATATTTTTACTTTGTTGCATTGCATTTAAGGAATCTCAATTTGCGATTCCTTAAATGCAATCGCAATTTAAGTAATCGCAATTTAGAGATTACTTAATTTGCGATTTTTGCATTTGGGATGATGCATCCCAAATGCAAAAATACCGGTCGCAAAGGGGCAGATTCTGAGAATCTGCCCGTTTGCGACCGGTTTTTCTTTTGATGCATGTGCCTGTAAGTATATATCAGGTAAGTAAATAGGAAATAGAATTTAAAAACGTAGAAATTCAATGAAAAAAACAAACAAAGGTTACAGGAATGTTATAGTTAGGAAATAGAATTTTTAAAAAACCTTAGAAATTCACTAACATCACTGATGACATCTCAAATGACATCAATGATGACATCATCCAGTGATTGTAAGTGTTTTCTAAATGTTTATGAGTGTTAAACATATAAACTAAGGGACCACAAAAGTTAAATTAGTTTAGTTTGTGTACTACTGAGTGATTCTATTTTAAAACATAGATTATGTGAGCTTCTATGTAACTGTGTGTATCTGTGCGTGAGTGTGTGTGTGGCTGCATGAGTGAATAAGTGGGTGTGTGAGTAGCTGTAAGGGTGAGTAAGTGGCTGTGTGAGTGCCTGTATGGGTGTGTGAGTGAGTGTGTTAAGTGGTGTATGGATGAGTGAGTGGGTATGTGATAGACTGTATAGATGAGTGAGTGGGTATGTGAGAGCCTGTATAGATAAGTGAGTGGGTGTGTCAGTGGCTGTATGACTAAGTGAGTGGCTGTATGGCTGAGTGAGTGGCTGTGTAAGTGGCTGTATAGGTGAGCAAGTGGGTGTCTCAATGGCTGTATGAGTAAGTGAGTAGCTGTGTGAGTGACTGTACTAGAGAGAGAGCAGGTGTGTGAGTTTTTGTATGGGTGATCGAGTGGGTGTGTTAGTTGCTGTAAGAGTAAGTGAGTGGGTGTGTGAGTGGCTGTATAGGTATATCAGTGGGTGTGTGAGTGGCTGTAACTGGTGAATGAGAGGGTGCATGAGTGGCTGTTTGGGTGAGTGAGCAGGTGCATGAGTGCCTGTATGGGTGTGTGAGAGGGTACATGAGTGGCTGTATAAGTGCATGAATTAGTGTGTAGAGTGGGTGCATGGTGAGTGAGTGGTTGTGTGAGTGGCTGCATGAGTGAGCAAGTGACTATGAGAGAGGCTCTATGGGAGACTATGTGGTTGTCTCAGTGACTGTTTAGGTGACTGAGTACATGTGTTATTATCTGTATGAGTATCTGTATGGGTGAGTGAGTAGTTGTGTGAGTGGCTGTTTTCGTGAGTGAGTGGGCATGTGACTGGCTCTATGCATGAGTGAGTGGGTGCACGGGTACTTATATGGGTCTGTGAACGGGTATGTGAGTGGTCGTGTGGGTGTTTGACTGGGTGTATGAGAGGTTGAATGGGGTGTGAATGGGTGTATCAGTGCTTCTGTGGATGATGTCATCAGTGATGTCATTTGAAATGACATCAGTGATGTCACTGACCAGGTCATGAGAGATATAATATGTGAGGTCATGAGTAGTGCATTGTGGGGCATAAGTTATAGTTAGCTTAGGTATCTATAACTGCTGAATTTCAATGGTTTTGTATGAGTAAATTCTGAGCCTAACTATAACGTCCCTATAATCTTTGATTTTTTCAGTGGATTTCTATGCTTTTTTAATTCTACTTCCTAACTATAATGTCTCTGTAGCCTTTGGTTTATTTCAGTGAATTTCTATATTTTTTTTAAATTCTATTTCCTAACTATAACGTCCCTGTATCCTTTAGTTTTTTCAGTGAATTTCAATGGTTTTTTAAATGTTATTTCCTAACTGTAACCTGTAACCTTTGAAAGTAGGTGTGTGAGTGGCTGTATAGGTAGGTGAGTGGGTGTGTGAGTGGCTGTATGGGTTTTTGAGTGGGTGTGTGAGTGGTTTTGTGGATGTGTGAATGGCTGTATGGGTCTGTGAGTGGGTGTATATGAGTGACTGTATGGGTGTGTACATGGCAGTGTGAGTGGGTGCATGAGAGTCTGAATGGGTCTGTGAGTGGGTACATGAGTGTCTGAGTGGGTCTGCGACTGGATGCATGAGTGTCTGAGTGGGTCTGTGAGTGGGTGCATGAGTGTCTGAGTGGGTCTATGAGTTCGTGCGTGAGTCTCTGACTGGGTCTGTGAGTGGCTGCATAAGTGTCTGTGATGGTCTGTCAATGGATGGATGAGTCTCTGAGTGGGTGAGTGAATCAGTGCATGAGTATCTGAGTGGGTCTGTGAGTGAGTGGGTCAGTCAGTGGGCGCGTGAGTCTCTGAGTGGATCTGTAAGTTGGGGCATGTGTCTCTGAGTGGGTCTTTGAATGGGAACATGAGTGTCTGAGTGGGTCTGTGAGTGGGCGGATGAGTGTCTGAGTGGGTCTGTGAGAGCGTGTGAGTCTCTGAGAGGGTCTGTGAGTGGGTGCATGAGTGTGTGAGCGGGTGTGTGAGTCTCTGAGTGGGTCTGTGAGTGGGTGTGTGAGTGTCTGAGTGGGTCTGTGTATGAGTGTGTGAGTCTCTGAGAGGGTCTGTGAGTGGGTGCATGAGTATGAGGGAGAGGTGTGGCGCAGCAGCCAGGGCGGCTGACTCTGGATTGGAGGACTCACGGTTCGATCCTCAGCACCCGAGGCAGACCAGCTCAGCATCATGTGACTCTGGGAAATAGCTCACTTAATCTTCCAGATGGACCACAGCGCCTTGAAACCCTTACAGTTGATTAGTTCAGGCTTTACCAATACCGGGGTATTAGTGCTTGAATGGATCTGTGAGTGGGTGCATGAGTGTCTGAGTGTGTCTGTCAGTGAGTGCGTGAGTCTCTGAGTGGGTGTGTGAGTGAGTCTGTGAGTGGGTGCATAAGTATGTGAGTGGGTGTGTGAGTCTCTGAGCTGTTCTGAGAGTGTGTGTGTGCGAGTCTCTCAGTGGGTCTGTGATTAGGTTTATGAGTAGGTTTATGAGTGCTTCAATGGATGTGTGAGTAGGTGCATGAGTGTCTGAGTGTGTCTGTCTGTGGGTGCGTGAATCTCTGAGTGGGTCTGTGAGAGGGTACATGAGCGGGTCTGTGAGTGGGTGCAAGTGTATGAGTGGGTCTGTCAGTGGGTGCATGGTAAAAAAAAGAGGGGGGCACACTGGAGCAGGTTCTTGTGCCAGGTCCCCCTATAACGGTCCTCCTATCCAGCTTGCCCGCAGTCCACTACCGTCTGCTGCCTTTGGTTTTGTGCCTCCTTTGCTCATTTTCTGCCTCTTCTCTGTTCACTCCTGCCCTTTATTTTGCCTCTTTCTGCTAGTTCTGCCTGTTATTTTGCCTCTTTCTACTCACTCCTAACCTTTAATCTGCCTCTTGCTGCTCGTTTCTGACCTCTATCTTGCCTCTTTGCGCTCAATCTGCCTGGTCCTGACCTTTATTTTGCCTTTTTGTGCTCGTTTCTGACCTTTATTCTGCCTCTTGCTGCTGATTTCTGACCTCTATTTTGCCTCTTTCTGCCAGTTTCTGACCTTTATTTTGCCTCTTTCCGCTTGTTTCTGACATTTATTTTGACTCTTTCTGCTCATTGCACATCTTCATTCTGCTTCTTTCTGCTCATTTCTGACCTTTATTCTGCCTCAATCTGCTCATTTCTAACCTTTATTCTGCCTTTTCCTGCTTGTTTCTAACCTTTATTCTGCCTTCTTCTGCTCATTTGGGTGCCCTAGAGCCCACCCAGGGCACCCAGTGAGCACTGTCCGGGACATGGTGGGAGCCTCAATGTCCCTGCTGTCCCTGGCATTGCTCCTGTATGCAGGGAGCTGCTAAATATGCTAATTATTAATTGTAACTTGAGTTACAATTAATAATTTTTCAAGGACAAAACTGACAGCCAACTGGAGGGCGATGGAAATGTTTAAAAAGGAAGTGGCATCTGCCACTCCCACTGAAGGGTGATTATGACTGAACCACCAGTATCAGAATGCAATGAGAATGAACTTACTGTGAGGCCCACCTGTGGGCAATAAAGGTGCAATTTACAAAGTAAACTGGTGTTTCATTTGTGTTGTAGGTGTTACATGCAGCCTGTGATCAAGGATTCGAGAGAAACCGAAATGTGTAAGGCAACAAAAAGCATGGATTCTAGATGCACTGGTTTTGTCCTTACCTGCAATTGATTTCATGTGAGTGCAGCTTTGTTTTTGGGACAAATTTGGTGAGATATATATACATAAACACACAAATACATATATATATCTATATATATATACGTGTGTGTGTATGTATGCATATGTATATATATATATATATATATATATATATCTCACGCTCACTTTACACCTCCATGGGAAGCACTCTCGGACGGGTGCTAGTATGCGGCCGTGTACTCCGCAAATTATTGTCGCTCCTTTTCCTTTTTATAAAAAGAAATTCAGCACTCACGGGGGCGTTTTGAAGATATTTATTCTTCCAGCATTAGCAACAAACGCGTTTCGGCGGTCTGCCTTCTTCGGTGTTGCTAATGCTGGAAGAATAAATATCTTCAAAACGCCCCCGTGAGTGCTGAATTTCTTTTTATAAAAAGGAAAAGGAGCGACAATATATATATATATACATATATACATATACACAGGGGTTTCATTTACCTCATATATACTTACATTTTCGTTGTAAAGGTATGAGTGGTAAAAGCATATCCGTGGTAAAGACTTGTGTGGTAAAGGCAATGCATGGTAAAGGCATTGTGTGCTAAAGGATGTGTTGTCAAGGCATGCAAGGTAATGGCATGTGTGGTTCAGTTATACATACATCTCACCAAGCAGCATCCAAAGGGGATGAAAGATTACCATAATGGACCTGCATCTAAATGACTCCTCTGTAGTTTCATTCATGTTTGTAGCTCCTAAAGGTCATCAATGAGTACCATTTTATCAAATTGTGGGAGGTGGACAGTTTTTCTCATTCAGAAATTATAGTCCCTTTTTAAATTCACAAATGTGTCTGCTCGCTTACAAATGCTGCGCTCAGTGTAAATTGCTGGCATCGTCGTGAAGTCTGTGTCTTTCTTGGCTGCACCGAAGTTCTCGGGGATAATGATCCCCTAAGAGCTCACATCATCAGAGGCCTATGAGCTTCCCCTTTTGGGACCTTGATAAACTAACACCCCCTCCGCCCGTACTCCGCCCAGCAAATCAGCAAGGAGGACTGTGTGAGAGCTGCCCTGCTCCATAGAACTGAGCCACAAGAGCCAAGCGGCTCCTCAACTTGCCCCACTATAAACAGACGTGCTCCTAGCCTGAGTGCCTCACAAACCATTGCATAGTGCTACAGTTGCCGGACAAAAAGGATTATGCTTCCCAGAATGTTTAAATTGCATTTAAATAGCGCTTACTATCCCTGACGAGGCGTTGAAGTATGAATTTCATGCCACTTACACTGTGTTATCTTTCTCCAACCTTTCCTTTCAGTACTGGAAATAACCAGGGAAGCATCAGACTTTCTCTGAATGCACCAATAATCCCTTGGGGTCTTCAAAGTGACCCTCTGTCAGTGCTTAATTTGAGCCGATGGTTTCCTGTGCTCAGCACCGGCACTTAATCAACAACACCGGCTTTTCATGAGCACCAGTCAAGGACATACAGGCACATGCATCAAGAAAAGCTTTTGCGAGTCCTTAATTGCGATTATTAAGGAATCGCAATTAAGGACTCTCAAAAGCCTATGCATGTAGGAATCGCTATTAAAATAGCGATTCCTAAACATTCCTTAATAGCGACTCGCAAATTGCGAGACCCAAGGGCATGTGTGTGTGTAACCTGAAACCTTGAAAAATGCACCTTAGTGCATTATTCAAGGTTTTTGCAAAATACAGACCAGAGTAATTTCTCTGTATTTTGCGGCCCCAAATAGCGAATTCGCTATTTCTAAGTGCCTCTAGCATTGCATTTAAGGAATCGCAAATTGCGATTCCTTAAATGCAATCGCAATTTAGAAATCGCAATAAATTGTGAGTGCCTAACACTTTAATGCATCGCAAAACGCCTTTTTGTGGGCGCAAACGGCTGATTTTTGCGAATCGCACCGTTTGCGCTCGCAAAAACCTTTGATGCATGTGCCCCATATTCATTTATGGTAGACACGGGGATATTAAGTGATTTGCCCAGAATCACAGGATGTTGCACCCATGCAGACTTGAACCTGGGTCCCCAGCTCCAAAGTCAGCAGCTCTGGCCATTACACCACATTCTCTTCACACTTTCATGCTTAGTAGTTGGTTCTATTTTACTTGACGCTAACAGAAATGGGCTGGTGCAAGCTGCCTCCTGACGAGAACCCGGCACTTATTTTTTTACAAATTAACGACTGCCCTCTGTTTGCAGAAACTAACGGAGGATCCATCAATCTTTCCAGAAGCTCTGACGCATGCGCACCACTACACCGCTGCACTGCCAAAAAAACCAAGAATTAAGCCAAGAGCTGGGAATCCCCAGCCGCCTGCCCCTCAGATCCCAACATGCCTTATCAATGTAAGCAGCCGTCTCGATGAATAGATAAGCACCTCTAATTAGTAGTGTGTGCGCGCGCCTCGGCGCTTGTTGATTAGTTCTTGGCAGTCTGCTTTCCTCCCGTCTTTCAGTGTTCTGAAGCAATCAGACTGTTGGGGCTGTTCAACATCAGAGGACTTAACACACCCAGAGGGTGTTCAGCCGGCGGCTGCACCCCCTCAGAGCAGGGTTTATAAACACCTGCTTCAGAGCAGCATGGCCACGCGGACGTGATTACGCATTGCTGGGCACGAGCGCTTAATGAGCACCCTTCTGCACTCAGGAGATGTTTGCAGAAGCACGTGGAGTTACAGCAAACTTTTGATATGCCTGACAGATCCCTCATCCCCCACGAGCTCTGACTGCCAGTGCCGTCTCTCACGTTTAGCTCTGGCTAATTGCAGCCAGCATTACATTGTGCCTTTGTCAGGCATTTCATAATTAGACGGAGTCACGATGCGCTGCTTGTTTTTGAAAGAGGTGCGCACCAGAGGCGTGGATGGCGCGAGCCTTGCAGACTTGTGCAGAAACTCATCAAAACCAGTGACATATTGGAGGATTTGATAATAATAATGTTAATTCATAACAGTAATAACAGAAAGCCCATCTCTCACGATGTCTGTGTCAGGCGTGAGTACCATCTAGTGTATGCATTCTGTTAGGGGTAGGTGGCATTCTTTGCTGAAATACGAAGAGCAAAATCTGCCATTCTTTTAAAGGGGCCATCTGGTGAAGTCGCAAAATGACTGAGGGCCTGATTCAGAAAGGTATCTATGTGTAGTAAAGTTACGACTGTGGAGTCCGCACTCGAGAAGAATCTTCGCACTGCAGTTATTGCAGAGAATCTGCCCTGAGTGTGAATCAGGCCCTATCAGTAAATCAATAAATAAGTCTTGTAGAGCGCTGCTCCTCACTCGTGAGGGTATCCGGGCGCTGAGGTATAGGTGGTCTCATTCGAAAAGCCAGGACTTGAGTCCTCTTCTGAGTTCTGCCAGGGAGGGAGATGCTCGTAGGTGGAAGGGCAGGTCGTTCCAGGCTTTCGCAGCAAGGTAGGAGAAGGCGCGGCCTCCGCTGCGGCTGATGCAGGGGGTGCAGGCAACGGCCCGGGAGGTGGAGCGCAGGTGTCTGACTGGTTGGTGGAAGTTCATGTGGTGGTTGATGTAGGCTGGTCCCTGGTCGTGTAGAGCTCTGGAGACGTAAACCAGGAGTTTTAACTGGCATCCCTTCTTGACGGGGAGCCAGTAGAGGTTCCTGAGGAGGGGGGTGATGTTGGTGTGTTTGGGAAGGTTGAGGATGAGTTTAGTTGCTGTGTTCTGTATGGTCTGGAATCTCTTGAGGAGTTGGGTGGTGATTCTGGCATAGAGAGTTTTCCCGTAGTCGAGGTGGCTGGTGATGAAGGCTTGGGTGACGGTTTTCCTGGTGTTGATGGGGATCCATTTGAATATTTTCTGGAGCATGCGAAGAGTGTGGAAGCACAAGGAGGTGACTGCGTTGATTTGGCGCTTCATGGTGAGTTAGGTGTTGAAGATTATGCCAAGGTTGTGGGTGTGGTCTGTGGGTCTGAGTTCAGAGGGCCACCATCTGCTGTCCCAGGGGGAGGTGTTCTTCCCGAAGATCAACGTTTCCGTCTTGTCCTTGTTGAGCTTCAGTCAGTTGGTCCTCATCAAGTTGGCGACGCTGGTCATAGCGTTGCAGAAGGTAGTTCTGGTAGTGGAGGGGTCGTCAGTGAGAGAGAGAATGAGTTGTGTACCGTCTGCGTAGGATATGACTTTGAGCCCTATAAACCTAAGGTGAAATCACCAAACAAAGCAACGTCATAGAGCACTTTTTGTTGGTGATTGATAGAGATGCAGGACTAGGCAAAGAGAACTATTTTTTTCTCTACACATGGAAAGCTGTTTTAAGTCTGATTGAAACACGTGTATTTGTTTTGGAAAATGGCCAAAATTAACTCTGTAGGTGATCTAGGGAAAAAGGCAGTTTTTTGCCAGAAAACAGCTTGTGTTTAAGTTGGCTATGCCTGAGGGTAATACAAAATGCAGGCAACATACGCAAGGGTTACACATAGCTATTTTGATGAGTCTCTGCTAATTGGAATAGTCGTTGTAGTGTCTTGTATATATTTGTATAGTGGAACAATTCTGGTCCCTGAAGGACTCCGTAGGAATGACCTAAGCGTTGGGGTGTGTCTAGTTGTGGTTAAATAATGTTGGTGACGTATTGTGAATCAGTTAACAGTTGCACTCTGAAGAATAAAGACATACACTACAGAGCTATGTGTGTGGTGTAGTCATTTGCATGGGCTGGGGAGGACACTACAACTGACGACGAGTCAGGGGATCTGTAACCTGAATATCCAAGAGTGCTCCCCCAGAGAGTTTGCTGACATACAGCAAACTGCTCATGCATGCCACACCTGCCTTAGTCAAAGTGACGATGGACGGCTGGCGTATGTGGAGTCAAAGCACCAGTCCAGCCAGAGCAAGATTTTTGGCGAAGGCCCTACGGAAAATTTAGTCACAGTCGTCCCAGAACCTGCTGTTAAGACCGAAAGAAGAGGTACCGTGACATCACACAATGTTGAACTTTTAAGCATACATAACGAGGAGTGCAGAAGGTGGGAAGAGCCATGGGGAAAAGCTCACCAAAAGTAGAAGCACACAGGCACCAAGAAACGCTAAAGGCAGTGAAGACCAGGTACAATGCTGCGATGAACATATGCAGGATATAAACCCGACACATACCGACAAAGATGAAAAAGGAGCCATGCGACATCATGGCAGTTGCGACAACCTTGGTCCAAGCACGCAGATGGGGCCTATAGATGGTATGAATGGAGCAGGTCCTAGTGGGCAGCAGACAGCACCAGAGCAAGCCCTGGTGTCGACAGCAGGAAGTTCCACAGGTCATTATGATGCCGCTGCCTTCCTGAAACTGCCGCTTCCATTCGATAACGCCAAAAAGTTGAACATTGGTGCCAGATGGAGTGCCTGGTTTGAGAAGTTAGATGATTTCATCGACATGCTAGAAGAAACAGATGACAAGAAGATCATCAAATACTTAAAGAACCTTGCAGGTGAGGGATTGAAAAAAGTGATAAAGAAAATACCACAAGCTGATTCAATATTTTACCAACAGATTAAAGCTGCCTCAGAGGTCAAGTTCAATCCAATGCCGAACGTCGACTATGAAAGGTGCATCTTCAACCAGCTAGACAGTAAGCTGGGGAAACGACGGATGAATTTGCTGAAAGAATTGAGACTCTCATCATGCATTGCAAGTTCAATTAATTAAAAGATGAAGAAGCCATACGTCTCTGAGTGATCGATGGGTGCCTGTCTGACTTTTTTGGACAACGTATGCTGCGCGACACACTCAGTTTGGAGAGAGTGCTCATGGTTGCGAGAGCAGAAGAACGTGCTGATCAACAGGCAGCGGATATGGAAGCTGGGGTAGCTAAAATTGAATCAACATTGAACATGAAAAGTAAGCAGCGACACAAGGTCGAGGGTCATAAAGTGATGCCTCCAAAGAAAATAAATTGTGATTCCGATGCAGATTCTCCTTTCGACACAAAGGCAAATGTCCCGCCATTGGACAAATATGCAAGGGCTGTGGGAAAGAAAGCCATTTCATATTGGTTTGCAGTGCGAAAGAGAAACCAACTACATCATGTCGAAAAGAGAAAATGGATGCCAGAAAGTTCAAGAAGGACTCTAGCCATTCCCACAAGGCCAAACTGCAACATCAAGTGAGGCAAGTAGAAACTGAATGAAGGCGATTGTCATTCAAGTCATCGTTGCCAGACTCTTCGACGTCAGTGTCAAGCAAAGGTGAAGAAAATGACTGTGCCATGATGGTGTCTACTAGTAAACAACATGCACATGTAGGTTTGGCCTCATGCAGAGAAGAGCCCAAGTCCAAGAGAGGTCACCATCTGGAACAACCAAACTTCTTTGGACAGTGCCCTAAGATCACACTCAAAGTGAATGGTTGTCCTATACCTTTTATCTTTGACAGAGGTGCATTGATAAACATCATGCCGACAGAAAAATATCACGAGCTGTCTCTGGTGTCCCGTCTTATGACTTCAAAGACAAAGGTATACATGGGGGCTGCTTTTATGCCATTACCGAGTCAAGGATCATTTGTACCAAACATGCGGCACAACAAGACAAACGTACAAGCGCTGATAAATGGTCTTCAAGGCACTTCGTTGAGCGCATGTTTCAAGACTGCTGCTGACATGGGTCTGATTCCTATCAACAACAACGTACGTGCACATGCAGAAATAGTAAGCCAGTTCCTGTCCTTATTTTATGGACTAGGAAAGCTTAAAACCATGAAGGTACAGCTTCACATTAATGGGGACATTTGCCCTGTTGCTCAACGACATCGTCGAATTGCTTTTCACTTGCAGGAAGCTGTTGAAAAAGAACTGGAAATGATGTTAAAACATGACATCATTGAACGCTCTACTGGTCCGATGCCAAGTCTCTCACCCATAGTGGCAGTGCCAAAGAAGGATAGTGGAGGTGCCGTGTGCATCTGTGTTGATATGTGCCAGGCCAACAGGGTAATTGAATGAGAATGACATCCAGGTCCACACATTGCAGATATGCTTACACAGCTGAGTGGTGGCCAAGTCTTTTCCCGCCTTGACCTGAATAGAGGATATCATTATCTCGAATTGGAAGAAAATTGGAGGTTCATTACGACCTTTTCGACCCATGTTGGTTTGTTCAGATATAAACGACTAAGCTTTGGTGTATTGTCAGCTGCTGAACTATTTCAGGATGCAACTCACTACATAATACAACCTGTCACACATGCTTTTAATTACAGTGATTATATACTGGTGTTTGGGGCCATTCGAAAGGAAAATGACAAAGCCCTGACACAAGTTTGCCGTTTACTTGCTGATGGGGGTATCACGTTGAATACAGAAAAGTGTGAGTTTCACAAAACAAAGCTCAAATTCTTCAAACATGTTTTTGCTGAAGGAGTAATGACACCCGACCCAACTAAAGAACATGCTTTATCATCCACCAGTCCCCCACAGGAACTGACAATGTGTTCAGGTGGTTGTATGAATGAGATCACAGCTTCAAGAAAATCAAACATGCAATTGAGAACGCTAGTGAAATGGCCTATTTTGACCCAAAATTGCATACTGAGATTGTGGTCGATGCAAAGAGCGGTCTATGAGAGCAGGGGCTGCCCACAAAAATGGTCCAAGATTTGGGGGGCATGGAACAAATACCGAGGGATGATCTGCATGCCGTTGGCCGACCATGACCAACAACGGGATTAAAGTACATGGAGAATTGTTGTCATTGTGTATTCAATGCTGTACCAACATCCATAATAGTATATTGACGTCATCTGTTACTGTTTTTCTTGTGTTTAATAAAAAGATTTATAAAAAAAAAAAGAGATTGTGGTCGATGCAAGCCTGATGAGGTTGGGTGCAATCCCGACTCAGCACAATGGTTGCGAAGATGCACAGAGACACATTGTGGCTTATGCGAGCAGGAGTCTATCACAAATTGAAAGTGCTTATTCCCAACCTGAGAAAGAAAGCCTAGCTGTGGTGTGGGCTTCTGAACAATTCCATGTGTCTTGATACGGAAAACATTTCACCTTTGTCACTGACCACCGGGTGTTGCTCACATTTTTGGGAATCCAAAAGCCAAGTTAGCCCCTCAAATTGAGACGTGGGGGTTGAGACTGAAAGAGTATGATTACACTATTGTGCACCAACCTGGAAAAGATCAAAATCCTGCTGACTACATTTCACGACTGCCTTTGTAGTGTCATGATACAGTGTTTAAAGCAGCTGAGGCATATGTGAACTTCATAGTGAAATCCAGCACACCTGCCGCTCTATCAGTAAAACAAGTTCTGACTGCAAGAAACACAGATTGAGATATGCTTATTCACAAAGACATTATTTCAAACAATCCTGGAGGAAAAATACTCGCCTCTAATGGATGACCTTGAATATCAAAAGTTCAAAAATGTCAGAGAAGAATTTTCTGTTACTGAAGAAGGCATTCTACTACGATGTATGAGGATTGTCATTCCTGAGAGAACAAGTTATTGAATTGGCTCACAAGAGTCCTCGCGGCATTGTGGCAACTCAGAGAGCTCTCCAAGACTGAGTGTGGTTTCCTCAATGAAAGAGTCAAAAGAGACTTGAAGGGCTGTCACTTGTGTAATTGTCTGTCTTCCAGAACAACGCAGCACGCAATAACCATATCCAATCTTCCGAAACACGATTGGGAGCGGATTGCTGGTAATTTCTTCGGACCCCTCAATAATGGCCATCATCTCATGGTAATAACTGATGAATACTCAAGATTAACCCTCGTGGAGGACATGTCGGCAACTACACATGATAAGTCTTTGGGGTATTGTATTATGTTTTTGCAACATGGGGTGTCCCATTCGTTCTTAGGTTTGACAGTGGCCCACTTTTTTCAACAGTTGAGAATTTAGAGATTTTCTCACAAGCATGAATGTCCAGCATCAGAAAAGCACACCTCTCTGGCCCCAGGCAACCGGGGTGAACGAACGTTTCATGGGCACCATAAAGAGAGTGGTTCAGTGCACTGCGCTGAAAGGAAATGACCTCCGATCTTCTCTGTGTTCGTCCCTTTGTGTGTACAGGTCCACTCTCCCAACTCCACAGCAAGTGAAAGCCCTGCCACATTGATGGGAGAGCCATTGGAACGAAACTTCCACAGTGGACTCAGACGAGGTGAACCGATGCTGAAGAGATACGCGAAACAGATTCTTTGAACAAGTCCAGGATGAATGCTGAGGTGCTCAGGACACGGTCTTCAAAGAGAGAGACTGACTCACAAACGCAAGAGCGAAAATCTGACGCTCTGTTCGGTGCTGACCCGCTGCGGGTTCGTGACGAGCAAATGACATATGCTGACTGCTCAACGTCCCTGAAAGTCCATTACCAGAGAGTCATCGCACTTCAAGCTCCTGCCTAGATGTTCGTCTGCTCCAGAAATCTGAACTGCGGAGAGTCTAACTCATACACCTGCCTCTGCATCACCTGCACCAGGTACAGGTACCTCTCCTCTGCAACCTGACACAACGAGATCTCGAAGGCTAATTTGAGCACCTCAATAACTAATTGAGGAGCTATGATTGCATATATGTGAAAGTTGTATTTTTTTATTTAACAAAGGGAGAGATGTAGTGTCTTGTATATATTTGTATAGCGGGACCCTTCCGGTCCCCAAAGGACTCCATTGGAATGACGTAAGCATTGAGGTGTGCCTAGGTGTGGTTAAATAAAGTTGGTGATGTATTGTGAATCACTTATCGGTTGCACTCTGAAGAATAAACACGTGCCCTACAGAGCTCTGTGTATGGCGTAGTCATTTGCATGTTACTTGGCTAGGAAGGACACTACAGTTGTATTGGTTAAAAGAGTGGCCAATACATTTTGCTGAAACAGTATATTGATTTGCAACTCTTTCAACCAATCTGAATAGGATACTGAGACCATTCTGACTGGTTGCTGACACCCATAGCTGTCGGATGGACTCCCTGACACAAGCATGCAGGCCAACAATTTCACTGCGATTTTTGGACCACTGTGGGGGATCACCTGCTGTTTCTGGAGTAAGCTCATCTTCAATTAAGTTATGCAAACTAGTTACAATAATAATAATAATAATAACAACAATAATAGAAATAATTATAATATTCATATTAATAATAATAATAATCATAATATCACACACCACAAACAGAATTGTGCCTTGCAGTTTAAACACTGGCAATTTCATTCCAATTATATGGCCAAATGCAGATTTTTCTAACTGAGAGAAAATTCCTTATCTTATTAAAGACATGGAGGTGAGTATTATACTTCCAGTCTTGCTTTCATAGTTATTTATAGTTAACTTTTGGCAACTCTTCAAATTATTGTGGGGTACAAGAGCTGAGAACCCAATAGTCAACCAGTAGACACAATAATGTAATGTCCAGGTCACTGCTCAAGAACTTCAAACCCATCTCCCTCCTCCCCTTCCCATCCACTCCTTCCTGACCGGCTGAACACAGCGAGTCAAACTACCCCTGTTCCTCTCAGAACTTACAGAGATCAGCTGCGGAGTGCCCCATGGCTCCTCCCTGAGCTCCACCCTCTTCAACATCTACATGTCCCCCTCAAAGCCATCGTCAGAAGCCACGGACTCAACATCGTCTCCTACGCCGATGACACCCAGCTGATCATCTCCTTCACCAGAGAACCCACAATCACCAGAACCAACTTTCACAACAGAATGAAGGCAGTCGCTACCTAGATGCAAGGCAGCTGCCTCAAGCTCAACTCGGACAAAACCGAAGTACTCATGCTGCGACCCACCCGCTCAGCCTGGGATAACTCCTGGTGGCCCTCCGCACGAGGAACCCCTCCTACCCACACGCACGCAAGCTTGGCATCATACGGGACTCCTCGCTCTCAATGAACCGCCAAATCAACGCAGTATCCTCATCCTGTTTCCACACGCTGCACCTACTTCAAATGACTTTCAGATGGCTACCCACAGAATCCAGAAAAATGGTCACCCAAACACTCATCACCAGTAGACTGGACTACGGCAACACACTCTACACCAGGATCACCCAGAAACAGCCCAGGAAACCACAGAACATCCAAAACGCCGCAACCAGACTAGACCTCAACATCTCCCCCCGCAACCACATGACACAACACCTCTGACAACTCCACCGGCTCCCTATCAACAAGAGAATCACCTTCAAGCCCCTCACACATGCCTACAAAGCTCTCCACAACGCAGGACCAGAATATGTGAACCACCGCCTCGCCTTCCATACAGCCACCAGACAACTTCGCTCCGCCCAACTCGCCCTGGCCTCCGTCCCACGGATCCACACGACCAGAAATGGAGGAAGATCCTTCTCCTACCTTGCCGCCAAGACCTTAAACACCATGCCCCTCCACCTTAGGCAATCTGCGTCGTTGACACAGTTCAGGAAGGACCTCAAGACCTGGCTCTTCAACTGAACCTCCACACCCAGACAGATCAGCAGCCCCCCCAACACCTTGAGACCCTCACGGGTGAATAGCCATGCTATACAAATCCCTGATTGATTGATTGACTGTTTTATCTTTAATGCAAAAAGAAAGTGCTTTAACCATGGAGCAGAATTAAGTACTACAGAATTGGAAATGGCAGTAGAAGGTTAGAATCCTGGCTATCATCTTCAATAAGCATTACACCCCCTCTTCTTTGATACCCTCTCCCTGCTCTGGTGATTCTAATAGTTCAAATCCCTGGTATACTGCAGGGAGAGGCATGAAATGGGCACAGGAACAGATTACCTCATCTTTTCCCCCACTGATTAGACACACAACTTAGTTCATTATTTATCACCCCATGTATTGACTCAGGTAGAAATTCTCAAGTCCCCGAACTAGAATCCATGACACACGTTTAGACCCTTGTTCTATTTGCAGGCTAAGCCCTGCTTTTACATAGTCACTGGTGTTGAAGATAGTGTGGTGACCAGAGCAGTTGGATCAGGAAATGCTGGACAAATTCAGCATGACAGGTCCAGCAAAACATCACAACTTCTTTGGCAGTCGCAGCCCTCCCAGCTCAGTGAAGACAAATGTCAAGGCAAAGCAGTTGTGGCCTCCGGGTCTATTCTTCAGCCGGGATGTGTCTATGGCAGTTGCAGCCTCTCAAGTCAGTTGGCTCGACTTCAACAGAGACGATGTTCCAAATTTTTGCCATTGGAGGAGGCCACATGCGATTATGGACCCCCCTGGACAGACAATGGTACTAATGCTTGTAAAGTCTCAGTGAATTTCACAACAGGAACCTCACTGAAAGACCAAGAGACCACCTCATAACCCAAGTCACTCCTGGCTTCGCTCTCACTGGGTTTCTCCTCCAGGACAGTTTCTCCTCCAGCAGGGCCAGGCACTATTCCTTACTCTCTCAGTAGGCGTGCAGACTTCTATGCACTAGGCAAACCATCTCTGTCTCTAGCAGAAAGTGCAGACTTCATGTGATGTCCACTCATCTCTGGGAGACTGGTTGTCAGGGAGATAATGATTCTGGTCACAAAGCAGTTCCCCGAGTACTCTGCAGAGCACTTCCTTCCACAGTCATCACAAACTTGGAACTGGAACCAAGTGGTATGGTTTGGATCCCACTTTTATACACATTTTCCAGACAACGGATGTGGACCACTCGTTGTATTCCGCTTTAGGGGTCCGTATATAGGTTTTTCTGAATCATGTCCTTATATAGGCCCAATTCGCATTGCCCTTATATAGGCATAGAATCCCTGTCCTTATTTAGGCATTAACCGTGCACTCCAAATACAGGCATGGTCACCGACATCCGTCCACCCTAAAGTCACAACGAGTTCTTAGAAACCAGACCCTTAAGCTTCGGGAGTTCCCCTAGCACAGGACTATTGATTTCTCCAAGAACTCATCTATTATGTATGAACCGTTATACCTTAAGGGTTCATTCCTGACATCTTCCTATGTCCGACTTCACGTCAATGCTAACATTCCTCGACACCTACCAGGTATAAATATACCTTCCCTTGCCCAAGCAAGTTAGAGGAGACCTCGACTTCAGAGGAGCCCGTATCCAGGCCTGACGCACTGAGAAGACGCTGTCATTCCTCCACGCAGACGAATCCAGCTTCCAGTGTTCTGACTCCATTCACGGGGTGTTAGAGTTCCAAGATCCGGCAGGAGATTCCCACCTCTCTCATTCTCAAGGTATGGAGCTGACTAGATCCTAGAGGGACTCTTGGCATACTAGACTCAACACACTCTTAGTCTACCATACTAGAGAATACTCCACCTACTTCTACTCTTCCCTACACCTAGTCTAGGTTAGGTACACTGGGGTAGAACTAGCTTAGAGACGCATCGTATGAGTACTCGCATTTTTAGCTCATGTTATTTATGTACGTGAATATATGCTAAAAGATAATGCTAGAGCAGTATTATTTATTTCTACTGCTTACTCTGTACATTATTTATCTTGCATACTGTCTTGTGATCATAACAGCACATATCTCTTACACGAGAAACAAGACTGTTCAATAAAACCCTTTTTATTGAAACGCCCGTCTTTCCTTTCTGTGTAACTCTGCAGACACTAAGCATGCATGATTGAATGAGTGAAACTGTTATCTATTGTTTCCACGATTCTGAGATATGTTCCGCTTCTAAAGGGAAACAAAGTTGTCATGTTTTTCGGTTGCCAGAAACTACTCCCTTCTTGTTCTCAAGGAGTTTCTAGTGGCCTCTGAGCTAGCTGGCACAGGTAATTAAGTGTAATATAATCGATAGGGACATACCGACCTTAGTCCTATGTCAAACCTATAGGTTATATTATTCCAATGCGCAGAGCCTATTAGGGAAATAGGAACTACACTACATGGCGCCCAACGGTTTGGTAAGGCAGTAATTTAACGCTAGTTACTGAGTAGCTCATTCGTGCTTTTCTCAGAGACCCCTACTCACATACTCCATAAGACGTCCGGAGTGGGTAGGGTTAAATATCCGCCATAACTAAATAGGGAAGCACCCTATATATATTAGTTGTTTGGTTTGTTCAATGTTGAAGGATACAGTGTTCCAAAATATTGTGCACCTTATCTTTTGTTTCCTTGAAACTTGTTCTACATTTTTCAAAAAACAAATGTCCATACACGGGTACAATAACACCGAAACCGGTGGAGCTGCGGCTCAACCAGTCGTAACAGCTTTTAACTTTACAGGTTTAAATGAAACCGAGGAGGGTGTTATAGACATCCATCCAAACTTAAGAAGAGCCATCACTCTAAAACTTATAAAACATGGCCTACCACCAAGAGGAGGTAGAGCAGTTTTCGTGATAGAGGCACACGAAGCCTTTCAGACAGAGATATTCTATTCATGGATAGTATTCCCAGAATCAAATCCAGTAACAACACTGTTTCACTTCTACAAAGAAGATGAACCACCAGAGGAATATATTCCTTTCGAGGATATTGAAATTCCACTAACATACCAGGAGCATCAGCTCTGGTTTAAAGGCGCCCTAAAACATCACAGAAACATTACCAGGCTCGGCCCACTAGGTAGACCAGGAGCAACATGGCCGATTCTAGCCGGCTACACTCCTCATCCTGACCTCGATATAATGTCAGATGAGGAACTACTTACTCAACTTACAGAGTTAATAAAAATCTACAGACAACTAGTCCAATATGTCATGCGGACTTTCACAGTCCAACCACCATTGACACTTCCAAATCAAACTCCCCAACAGGGGAATACATTAAAAATTACACCACAGACTCTATACGCAGTCATGGGGAAAATGCCCACAAAACGTGAGCAAATTCCATTCTGGATAGCTAAAACAATTACTCAAATCGAAGCAGTATTTCCAAATACTAGCCCGTATGAGAAACACAGAATCCTAACCATCTGTTTACCGATGGGGATCACACCACAACTGGAAGACTGCACCACTTGGGGCTCAGTCTTTGCTGCCATCTATACTAAAACACATGGTGTTCCGTCAATTGCGGTAATACCTGATGTCCTGAAACAAATTCAAAACGAATACGGGGCAGAGCCGGCTCTAAATTTAGGTATGAAATTACTGAAAAATTTCGACCAGGTCTCAACAATAATATTATCTAATATTAAAGGGGAGGCAGCAGCAGTGGCGATCCACCAACGATTAAGGGAATTCGATGTTACAGAACATCAAACAGAACTACCCAGAATAATAGAACAATCTTATGCAGAATTAGGCAGAGATAGTTTGGGTGGAAGACCAATGAAGCCAAAACTATCTGAAAGTCCTGAGAAGGACTCTAATAAACAAACTCCTACATCTTCTAAAAAGAAGTGGGAAACTAATAAACAAAATTCAAGCGAGAAACGTTCTCAATCCCGAGGTAGGTCTCCTCAAAAGGAGCCCTCTGAAAGGAGGTATAACCTCAGGAATAGGGATAATTTGAAAAAGCCTGACAGGTATCAAGATACTGATACACGTTCCTCTCGTACCTTTCACATCTCATCACAGACATCGGCAAGAAGAGGACGGTCAGAACATAGAGAAGAACGCGTCAAATCGAAAGACGATAAACATGTTCCGAAAAACAAATCAAAACCTCAATTCTCAAAGAAGAAGGTAGCAGGTCTGAAGGTCAGACATGCCGAGGATACTGAGAACACAACTCAGGAACAGAGAATGGGCTCAGACAATGCTGGACAGTGCTGCAGAAGTCACAATAGCTCGCCAGAACCTGAAGGAACTTCTGGAGATAGTGGACTTGAATGAGTACATTACAGTTGAGACTGTAGACACCAGGGTTAGTACTCCACAAAAGTTATATGAAATAACACTCCGGATGGAGGGAGACATACCCAGACAGGTGAAAGCACTCTTTTGGGAAAAACTTTCAAAGGGTTATGATATACTTCTAGCGGATAAAGACTGGCCACCACAATTTGTCAGGGAGTGCCCACATGGCGAGGACATTATTATGCCAGCCTTCTCTAACCATATTCCAATTCATCTAAAATATACTTATGCCAGGAAATGGGCAGTTGCCCAGGCCCCAGCATTATACAAAAATCATGTAGGATGGGATGAGGATTCACCTCACCATAAAATACATCTGAAAAATGAGCCTACTGCACAAAGGCAGTACCCAATAAAGCAAGAAGCTAAAAAACAGGTCAGGGAGATCTTAGATCAACTTGAATACCAGGGGGTGATTGAAACATGCACCTCTTCAATGAACAATCCTTTGTTTCCTGTCTCCAAACCAGACAATACCTATCGTCTAGTTTTGGATTACAGACACTTAAACACTTGTTCTAAAACATTTGCAGTGCAAAATGCACATAGTACAGCATTAATGAATAACATTGTGTGTAAAAAATATAAAACCACATTAGATATCTCAAATGGTTTCTTTTGTCAAAACATAGCACCTGAAAGCAGGTACTTGACAGCTTTCTCAATAATGGGGACCCAGCGTCAATTTTGTCAACTCCCACAAGGGTTCAAAAACAGCCCAGGGTTATTCTCAGCGAGGGTAACGGAGTTACTACAAATTTATGACAATGAGGCGTTGTCCTATATTGATGATATTTATCTGACAGACGATTGACCTGGATAAACACTTGAACAGGGTGAGCACAATTATACTGGGCTTCGCCTCTGAGAGCTACAAATTCAACTTCAAAACGTCCAGAATTGCCCATCTCAATGTCCTGTTTCTAGGATATGAGCTTTCAAGTGAAGGCAAGAGCTTGGCAGCCAACTTTTTAGAAAGGTGTGCGCTGCTCCAACCTCCAAAAACGCTGAAAAATTTACAATCCATCCTGGGTTTCCTCAATTTTGGAAGAACTTACATTCTAAATTACGCAGAAAGGGTTAAACCTCTCTACGCATTAATCAAACCTGATTTTTCAATCAAAAATTGGACTCAAGAACACACAGAAATCTTGCGTTCACTCCAAGCTAGCATGTTAGCAACAAATCACTTACAAACACGCGTAAGTCAACTCAACTTAGTGATCCGAATAATTTCGGGTCAATGCGGATTCACCTACTTAACATTTAATGAGGCTGAGAAAGTACCAATTGCATACAAATCACATTTGTATACACAAGCAGAAATGTGCTTCACTTCAACAGAAAAGATACTGACAGCAGTTCAAACCGCTGTAGCAAAAGAAAGAGCTCTAGCCCAAGGGAAACGAATTATTGTCGTAACCCCAGTTCCGGCCTTAGAGGCGGTAACAAAAGCGAGCATTCCAAATGCAAAAGCTTTACATCCGAGATGGATACAATGGATTAATTCTCTTGCTGCAACAGATGTTGAATATGTTTTTGATCCCGATTTAAAAACACAAGCATTCCTGCAATATGAACATGAATGTCCTCTGCCCACTGAGATTCTGCCTCTCGATCAGTACGAATTCATAATTTACACTGACGGATCCGCACAGCCCGCAACAGGGAGTAAGCAAGCTTACAGTGCAGCGTGCGCAATCATTAAAGGTCGCATGCGCGATGGCAAATTCAGACCTATGGTCACAAAAACCCAATCTCTAGGAGATTGCACAGCTCAGCGAGCTGAACTACAAGCATTCAAACTGGCACTTGAAAGTACAGATCGCAAATTCCCCACACTAATAGTGTGCGATTCTTTCTACTGTGTGCAGTCGTATAATGAATATATACAAACTTGGCTTGAAAACGGGTTCAAAGATGCAAAAGGTGGCACAATAAAGCATAAAACGCTTTGGGAACAAGTAGTTCAGTTAAAAAGCGAACTACCAAAGGCTCACGTGATACACACACTGAGTCATCAACGTGATGGCGTTCACGTTGCAGGGAATTCATTGGCTGACGAAGCCGCAAAGGGGGCTGTTCAGACGGCTTCCGTAGCTGCGATCACTCGTTCAAAAACGAAAATAGACAGTGAGATAATGTTGGCTGTCAATGCTACGAGCAAAGGCAGTGGTGCAGCGTTACCAAAAAAGTTTCCACTCAAGTACTCTTATGTAATTGATGCGAACAACGTTCCTTTTGCTCGAATCCCTGGAGTGGAGGATAGGGTAATTCCAAACATGGAACGTAGAGCAGCTTTGATTTATGAAACACATCTGGGGGAGGGTCTGTCACATCAAGGGGTCTCTAAAACAATATTGACATTAAAAGAGATGTACTGGTGGCCTGGGATGAATACAGAAATACACATATTCATCAATAACTGCATAGACTGTAAATTACAGCGAGAAAGCCACCAGACACCATGCTACGAATGTAGCTGCTCAGTACAGACACCATTGTTAGACAGCATTAGACTATCTATGCACAGGCGTCCTCATGGACAAGTGCAATCCCACAAATACTAAGTCAAGGTTCCTATGGATATGGCCTCAGCGCTCGGCTGACGCTCGAACTGTTATAAAAGATTTGCGAGTCTTTACCGGCACATACGCAATAGGCACGCTACATTCTGACCAGGGCCCTGCGTTTAGCTCTCGAGCTTACAAAGACGCCATGGCCAGTCTGGGCGTTGCATTGCGGTACTCCTCTCCGTTTCATCCTGAGGGAAATTCTGTTGTGGAAAGGAAAAACCGGGACATAAAGCAGTCTATAACAGCTAGGGTATTAGGTTCGGGTGATGGGTGGGTCAAACATCTTTTTGGGGTCCAACGCTCATTAAACAATTTGCCAAGAAGTTCTCTAGGGGGTCACTCCATATGAGGTCCTATTTGGGACAAGAATGTGGGTGCCTGATCTGGAATGCAGTGGCACAGTGGTGGAAAATAAACCCTTTGATATCAAAGATCGTTTGACTGTTTTACAGGACTTAAACAAATTAAGAACGCAACAAAGCAACGTGTTCCTGCAGCCAACCACCACTGGGGAAAAACCGGCGGTCCCAGCAAGGCCTGTCTGGATTCCAAAAGTTGGGGATCTGGTCAGAGAAACAATTGCGGACAAGAAGGAATTTGGACCTTCATACAGACAACCAGTACCTGTCCTAGCCGTACACGGAACAAGAACAGTACTTCTGCCGCCCCTTGCTGGAAAAAAGGAGAAAAGATTTGTGTCCATCGACCTCATCAAACCACAGTATGTGGCCAATACTAAATAGTAGGCCTCGTGGACTCCTACCTAGTAGCAGACGCACTCCTCTCGCTACTATCCAAGAGGTTCAGACTGAAAGACTGATAACCATCGAGAATTCAGCAGTACCAGATGAAGGACTGAGCAACAATGCTATGGAACTCATCCCTCTTGAAACACAAGTAACAGTTCGTCCAAATACACCTGTCTACACCAATGTAACAAGTGATCAACTGGTACCATCGATTTCTACAAATCCTGATGCAATTCCAACAATTGACAGAACTGCTTCTGGCTACTTCATTAACTTTGATACGTTTTCCGAGGATCCGAGTGGGCCTGAGACGTCGCCAGCATCAAAAACTTTTAAACAACAAGTACAAGACTTTTTAAATTTTTTGAAAAAGACTTATCTAGTTTCACCATGGACTAAACTTTGGGTTATTTCTGGAATATTTTTCTTCCTGCTTTGGCTAGCTTTGGTTATGACTATGAGCGTGCTTATAAATGGGAGATACATTCATTTGGACATTGAAAGAAAAGAAGTGAACTTACTTTTGAAACCTCACAAATCATCCCATCGTGAAACAAGAGACTTGCCTGCAGTGAACATCACAGCCATTCCTAAACAGGATGGTATAGTGTGGGACAAAACAGATTTCGACATCTTTGGCCCGACGGAACATTTGGACATTCCACATTTATTTAAAATTTCACTAGGTGATTTTGTTTCATCCAGTACCTTTTCAGATGATTGGGACTTTGAAACTGTGAATAATATAATGTTTGACCTAGAAAAATCTGCTGCATTTTCTAATAATGAATATTTAGAGGGTTCATCAGATTATGAACAGCTGTATTGCTATAACCACTATGGTCATCATTTTTTGCATAAATCAGCAACACCTAGAAATGTATTTGTGTTTAACCAATGGGAGCATTGTCCTACACCACCAAAAGGTAGTTCAAAAACATTTGCTAAAAAGTTTCCATATTTTTCAGGATACAATACATCTGATCCAGAAACATTTTACTATAAAAATGTAAACAAAACAGGACTGAAAATTATGTTAACTAATACAAAACAGATTTACTCTGCAACATTTATTGACCAACTGTCTAGACAGGGTTTCGACTTATGGAAAGACACAATAGACACAAAATCTGTCTGGGGTACTAAAGATTGGCAAGTGCAGGGGATAGAAGCTTTGTTTAGAGCCTGTATCGTCCCTCAGCAAATAATGTTTTTGAATGACACGGTCCAACAAACGTCTTGCCTTGGGTTAACCAAGATTAAAGACATGAAAAATCCTTCTGTACCAACACCTGCAAGTGATAACAATACACAGGCAGCGGTTACAGTTGACACCATACTACAACTCAACAGAACAAATCCTGATTGGAGAAAATGGTTGATCTGGCCCACAGACACAAACAACTGTCAAGCGAGATTCCTGAATAAAACACAGGGGTTTACTATTCATAGGCCAGACCCAAGATACGTCCAAAGACAGCATCCGGGGGTAGTAACAACATACAGTGTAGGAAAATTATGCATCGATTGGCTGCAAAAATCTACACTTAAGGATGTGAAACAACACTTATCTTTACTTAAAGAAGACGCAGACCTTAGGAAATTCTTGCTTGGACCAAGAAAACAGCGTCAAAAACGTTTCATATATGCCGGCATTTATGCTGCTTATAATGAAGCATGGAAGGTGTCACAGATGGAGGCCGCAGAACGAATACGTGAACTTGATCGTATTAACTTAGAGAAAACTCTCTCTGTGGTCGACAATGGGTTAACAACTTTGTCCTCCAGAATTTATTCATTGGACAGTATTGTATCCTCTGCTATCGACATACTGGAACAAGATCTAGCCATGTTACAACAAGGCCAGTCTCAGTTACGTTCTATTATGTTATTAAGCTGGATGCTGCAATCTTTGCGTGCTGGCTATGTGCCTTGGCGTTTTATCAACAAGACAGCTCTGTTTGCAGAATACAATCTAACATATAAACAGATCGAACTGGCACAAAGGGGAGCTAAGTATACAGTACTGAGCATTGAAAAACTTGAAAAGTTACCATTCACAGTGGCAGAAAAACCAGCTACAGAATGGCTTATTCATGGCAAAATTAGTCTACCTGTGACTACTTTCCAGTATCAGTATTGCCTTAAACAGATGCAAGCAGGCAAATATGAAAGGTTGGGTAAAGAATACATTAAGGCATCCTGGAATTTACCTTACACCTATAGATGTTGGTGTGGGGATCGTGAAGTGTTTCTAAGCGGTACACACTGTGAAAATGCACTAAGCGGTTCACTGATTTGTCAGGACATTTCCTTACACGGGGCTTGTAATGGTTCTGTGGCAAATTTGTCCTGCCACCAGCAGGGTACACCAGCTGCTGTGATTAATCCAACGTTTGGACAACTTTCTAATGGGAGTTACCTCATGTTGAATGATCAGAGTTGCTGTGGCATGTTGCCAGGCATCCCATATCTAGTAACGGTCAACTCCAGGGTCACTTGCTGTATGCAAGTATTGTTTGCCCCAATAGACACAGTCAGGGAGTCGCCGTTATGGCCTTCGCTGAATGTCTCTTTTATTCGATTTGATACTTTAAGCAGAATGAAAGCCATGCTTATACAACAATCAGTGCCTTTAACCTCGGCCAAAGAAACCTATGATCTGCAAGTTGCAAGGACTTCAGCTGAGATACAAGCTTTAATTCGTACAAACTGCCCTATACATTTCGTAGAAATGGTAGGACGTATCTTTAACATGTCAGATACAAGCGGAATTGTACATATATTTAAGACCATCTGTTCCGGACTATTAGCACCTTTCCAGGCTGTCCTCGGAATCATCCCAAACTTCGCACATTCGGTGTTTGGTGGTGTGCCGTTAATTCTAGTACTTGTTGCAGGAATACTGTTTCTATTCCTCCTAATACGCTATGGCAAGCCTCTTCGCCAACATCACTCCGAGCGATGTGGAGAGAGCCCTCCTTGAACGGAAATGCCATGAGCGAATAGTACAGCTTTTGGGCATGCCTCGTCTACGGGAACTGAATACAACGTGGTTCCTGTCATTCAGACCAATCTGGCAAGATTGCATCTTACCTGTTCTACGCTGCCTGTTTTGCGGTGAAGAATGCGTGCTAGACCTCTGTCTAACACTCCCATCAGTCATGCCAACGGATATCGATACTCTGCTGGACCCGATAACAGCCCATGCTGTGTGTTGTCCCCAAAGGCTTCCAATCCTGATGGCGGCATTCATTGAGATCTCACAGACGCTTCCGGCTGCTGCTGAGGTACGAGATGGATCAACGGGCACACAGGTAACAACGGACGTGAACATTGCATCTTCTGCTGAAGGCGATGTTTCTCATCTCTGTGCAATTAACATTCTGAACGAGGTGTTCCAACTGTCACCGACTTCGGTGGATGATATTTTGGCTACGGACATAGATGATCTAATGTTTACGCCACACCCCTACACTGACTTTGATTCGGCTCACAGTGTACCAGGGCAACAATGAAATTTGGCCTTCATATTTTTCAAACTTGGAACTTTTCCCAGAATTGAACTTTTTTCTTTTTTAAATTTCTGAAAGACATGGCAAATGAACAATCTGCTTACAGTAGAACTAGTCTTAGAAAACGGACTTCTTTGAATACTTCCAGGGACACATTGTCACCTTACTTGTCTAACATTTCATTTAATTCCATGATATACAATGGCTTGATTTTAAGAACTTATCGACCATTTCGTCTAATGTATATATTACTGTTTCATTCTCGTTGCATTTTTACTTCCGTTACATGCTTAGAATGGAATCATTGCTTTAAATGTACAGTACCTATTGCATTTCAACAGTTTTGAGCTTCTTTTAAAATGCTTTTAGAAATGTTTTTAGCGATATGTGGTACTCAATTTTATGTTTAGCATTTTAAAATGTTTAGCATTTCGTCTTATCGTTCAATAGAAGATGGAGTGGGTGTTGTATTCCGCTTTAGGGGTCCGTATATAGGTTTTCCTGAATCATGTCCTTATATAGGCACAATTCGCATTGCCCTTATATAGGCATAGAATCCCTGTCCTTATTTAGGCATTAACCGTGCACTCCAAATACAGGCATGGTCACCGACATCCGTCCACCCTAACGTCACAATGAGTTCTTAGAAACCAGACCCTTAAGCTTCGGGAGTTCCCCTAGCACAGGACTATTGATTTCTCCAAGAACTCATCTATTATGTATGAACCGTTATACCTTAAGGGTTCATTCCTGACGTCTTCCTATGTCCGACTTCACGTCAATGCTAACATTCCTCGACACCTACCAGGTATAAATATACCTTCCCTTGCCCAAGCAAGTTAGAGGAGACCTCGACTTCAGAGGAGCCCGTATCCCGGCCTGACGCACTGAGAAGACGCTGTCATTCCTGCACGCAGACAAATCCAGCTTCCAGTGTTCTGACTCCCTTCGCGGGGTGTTAGATTTCCAAGATCCGGCAGGAGATTCCCACCTCTCTCATTCTCAAGGTATGGAGCTGACTAGATCCTAGAGGGACTCTTGGCATACTAGACTCAACACACTCTTAGTCTACCATACTAGAGAATACTCCACCTACTTCTACTCTTCCCTACACCTAGTCTAGGTTAGGTACACTGGGGTAGAACTAGCTTAGAGACGCATCGTATGAGTACTCGCATTTTTAGCTCATGTTATTTATGTACGTGAATATATGCTAAAAGATAATGCTAGAGCAGTATTATTTATTTCTACTCCTTACTCTGTACATTATTTATCTTGCATACTGTCTTGTGATCATAACAGCACATATCTCTTACACGAGAAACAAGACTGTTCAATAAAACCCTTTTATTGAAACGCCCGTCTTTCCTTTCTGTGTAACTCTGCAGAAACTAAGCATGCACGATTGAATGAGTGAAACTGTTATCTATTGTTTCCACGATTCTGAGATATGTTCCGCTTCTAAAGGGAAACAAAGTTGTCATGTTTTTCGGTTGCCAGAAACTACTCCCTTCTTGTTCTCAAGGAGTTTCTAGTGGCCTCTGAGCTAGCTGGCACAGGTAATTAAGTTTAATATAATCGATAGGGACATACCGACCTTAGTCCTATGTCAAACCTATAGGTTATATTATTCCAATGCGCAGAGCCTATTAGGGAAATAGGAACTACACTACACACTACTTAAGGTTTTAGAACTGGGTTGTGTTGTTTCTCTGTCACATATCATTTTCAGGGTGTTCTCCAGAGACAGCCTTTGCACAAAGTGATGGTTTACGCAGCACCTAGTAGTAGGGCTGGCTCCAAGCAGGAGTATCAAAAACACAGGCACAAAGAAGTTTGAGCTCTCTGCCCCGGCCTGCCATCAGCCTCTCTGAAGCAGCTACCAGAGATAGACGAAAAGGATACACCCTGCATAGAAACGTTCTCAAATTGAGCAACTGAAACTGCAGCCCCACACCTCTTCCCTACTATCCACCAAGTAAAGGAATGCACAAAGAACTTATCAGCAGTCCTTAGCCAATCAGGATCTCATGAAATTTCTAAAATGAGCCATGCCTCCATCTCCTCCTTTCAGTGTCTGGGTCTTCACCCTTCAACCACAGGAAAGCATGCAATACACGTCTACTGTCTGTGAAGAAGTTGTTCTTATCCACCATCTTGTGCCTTGCAGGAGTCATCCAAAATAGAACCCACAGGCCCTAATATGCATGTGCACACACACTATCTCTCTCTCTCTCTCTCTCTGTCTTTCTCTCTCTCTTTGTTTTCTTTCGCTCTCCCCGGATGTCAGCACAAGGTTCGGGGTCTCACATAACAGCAGAACTTCACACAAGACGAATCAGTAGACATCACTCTTGCTGACACAGACAAAAAGGTCTTATCACATTACAAAGTCGCCAAACATAGTACACAACCATTTCTGCTTAATGTGATCCATCCAGGTAATGTACAATAGTCCAATTCCTAATATGAGAGCATAATTAGTACGCCCCTGCAGGTCACATGACATCTCCTTGGTCTCAAATTGCCAAGGACAGACTCAAGCGTCTGCACACACGCTAGGTTAGCGTCTCACCAGGGCCAAAATAAAAGTCAAGATAATAGTTTCACCTGCAGTTTGGCACTCAGGGCAGGGGACCACACGCCTTTACCACACTACGACATTAGTAAGTTGATAGGGAAACCTGTGCCTGATTTTTCTGTGATCACAGTTTTTTTATGTTAGAAACTGGGATTCTTTGCAGATGCCCCTCCTCTTTTTGCCACCATTTTGGAATGCTAGATGCTGGCTTTTGACTCTGATAGTGCACTGGGACCTGCTGACCAGGCCCCAGTGCCCATACTCTTTCCCCTAAAAGTGATCCGAATTGGTGCACCCAATTGCCAAGGTACTTTGCTCCCTTAGAAGTCCCTAGTATATGGTATCACTGGTATCCAGGGCATTGGTGGTAAAAAGAAGTCCCCTGGGCTTGCAGCACTGTTTGTGCCTCACTGAGTTACCCAAGTAAACTACTGACAGCAGGCCTGCCATTGCAGACTGCAGGAGCAGTGCAAACTGCTCGAACTCCACTTTACCCTCTCCATGTGTGGCAAAGGCAGTGCACTATCTGTGATATATGCCAGTCAACCCAAAGGAAGGCCTCCTAAAGCCCAGAAGGCAGGGTGCCTTATATCAAAGGTGTGGACATGTAAGTGCAAGCTTATATAACCCTATATGACCAGGGCAAGGGTGGTAAAACGGTCACGAGGGCTGCAGCACTGTATTGTGCCACCCTGTGTGACCCACGTAAAAGTGTGTCTGCAGGTCCGCCATTGCAGCCCTGCATGAGCAGCCTGTCTGCTCGAGAGGGACTCTGCACACACCATGTTCTGCAGAGCCACGCCGCTGTCTTATGTAAGTAAGTCACTCTTAAGGTTGTCCTCCTAAGCCCAGGAGGTAGAGTGTATTATATTAAAGGTGTGGATATATATATGTTTACACATGTGTATCCCTACAGTTACCCTGTAAAGCAAGGTTTTACTGTAAGTGACCGGCGGTCAATAGAGCAACATGGGCTGGGTACCGAGGAAACTCAAGATAGCCAGCTCCATTATGGAACAACCGAATTGTGTTGTTTTGGTGTCAAACACCATGCTTTTTCCCCCCAACACAATTCTCGTGTCGAGGGTGAGCTGGCGTGCACAGGGGTGCCACCCTGAGTGGGTGCCCCACTAGGAACCCAGTGCCTTGTCGGGCTTTCCCGAGCTGTTTGCCACCAAAACAAGAGTCTGACCTCCTGGTGGGATGTGCTAGCACTTCCCCAGGACAGAGACAAAGGCCTGGGCAGGAAGGAGGTCACACCTCCTCCCTACCAGTATGGCTAGTGTTTACAGTCATCAAGGCAGTGAGTCTCAAAGGCTTCCACCAACCTTGATGTGTAATTACTTGTCCACCACTCGAGGACAAAGCCGTTCCGGCCCTGTTCTGCCCAACAGATGGGAAAATTAGTTGTTCAGGAGGCGTACACCTCCAAAAGGCTAGCCACACCTTTAGGGTGGACTGGGAAGTCTGTACAGCCAAGGAAGGGTTCTGCCATTTTGGAAGATCCTAAATTAGAGGACTCTGGGTAGAAAGGTGACAGACACCCATAGGATACTGTGACCTCAGGGGTGGGCTAGCCGCAGGGACCAGATTGGCCACTGTCCCTCATGCCCTTTGCGCCCCCTAAACTAGGATTTAAGGGGGTCCCCTGGCACCAGAACCTCAGTTTTGACTTTGAATCTGAGAAGAGGCACAAAGAAGACGCCGTATCCGACAATAGGACTTTCGACTCTGCCGCAGTGCGAAGATAAGACACTTAATTGCCCTGAAGAGTCCATATAATGGAACCGTGTGTTCGGTGTGTATCCATGTCCAAAGCTCATTGTCCCAGCGATAGGAACTCCAGTGGGCACCAGAAACTGAAGCAGACTCCCTTGGATTGGTGGGAACAGTCCCCTATAAGCTGCAGGAAAATTAATGTGCTGCGTGACAAGAACTGCGACCCACTGGGTCATAGAGTGAGCCCAAAGAGAATTGGTGCCCTTCAAGCCTGGAGATGTAGCTAAGCTTTCACCAAGTTTCAAACCGCTACTCCATTCCTGTTGACCTCCAGCTGCCAAAGTAACGTGGACTATATTTGCTGCAGCCAAGGCTTGTTGATCGCCAGTCGGTGATCGACCCCTTGAACGACATCTCCAGCCCGAGAGCACCTCACAGCGACAGCGACCAACTTTGGCAACAACCCCGCTGCTGTGTCCCTGCATCCTGAAGGTGGAGTCGTCGAGTGTGTGGTAAAGCATCTTTAGCGCGACCTGCCTTGGTGATAGACAACTGCCAGCTACCTCTGCACCCAGAGCCGCCGAGCAAGGTAGACGAAATCCAGCTGTTGAACCTGGGTCCTAGGACCCCAACGGCCCCTACTCTCCGTGAGTAGAGTGAAACGACATCTCCAAGTGTGGTTTTGTGGAATATAGCATGCTACAACGCATGCTTTTACATCGCGTTCCATTACAACGCGGTTGTTACAACGACCGCGTTGTTAGAACACGATACCTTTACCACACAAGTCATTAGATCGACTTGCTCTAGATGGCGCTCCAACCTTAGGAATAGTATAATTTAATTGGAACTCCACCCTGCACAACAGTAGGGAAGGTGTTGGAATAGTAAATTATATTATTCCTTAGGTTGGAGCGCCATCTAGAGCAAGTCGATCTAATGACTTGCGTGGTAAAGGCATCGCGTTGTAACAACGCTGTCATTGTAACGACCGCGTTGTAAAGGTAACGCAATGTAACAGCTGCGTTGTAAAGGCTGTTTCCCGTTTTGTCAAGTGCTTCAAGTTTGACAGCTCCTGCGGATCCCGTTCAGTATCAAGGACAGCCAAGTCACCTCTGCAACCAGACTCCCTGAGAAAGGTAACGAAGTAACGACTGTTGGAACTTGGTCTAGGGACTGCATTACCTTATCCACAAGAGGGTTCATTTGAACTCACCCTGCAAGTGACCGAGTGTCACCTGTGTTTTCCCCCACTGACTTCTATTGGATCAGTTTGACAGATTTACTGCATTTATTTTTTAATGCTTTAAAAATCCACAATTCCGCTGTATGTATGATACAAAGTTCAATTTGGTGCCTAAATTTATATAAAAATAAGTTCTATTTTTATAAATTGGTTTCTGATTTCTTTCAAGTCATCTCAGTTACTTATGCACCATAGTGGTACTGTCAAATGCTCTACACATGTTCCTCCAGTAATGGCTGACTGCTCTTTGCCACACTACCAGGACTGAGCTAAGGATTATTGTGGTTGAACCCAAGGATCATTTCTGTGTTTTGTGAGAATATTGCATGGTAAGGCCTACCAGCCGAACCACAGAATATTTTATAAATACATTTTGCAAGCTATTTTCAAATGCATAGTACTGAAGTTTTCTTCAATGAGGTGCATAGTTATCATTAGTTTAGGAGTAGTAGGTATACTTTCAGCATATGATTAAAGATCTGAAGCAAAGCTGTTAATCTTATACGACCTGAAATAATATTCCAAATTATTGTAGCATTGCTTAAAACATATGCTTTATACTTGTCTGCTTCATGATGGAAGGTGCATGAGAAGCAATAGGAGTGATTTCGCAGAGCTCTGGCTTTCCTAGACAGTTCCAGTTTCTGTGTGAGGTGAGACAAGAGCATTAAGGTGCCTTTTAGGACTCTTGTCTCACTTATCCAAATAAATATATTTGAGTCGTAGCCATTTGGGGCATTACCAACATGGGAATTTTTGTCATTTGTTCACGATTTAGTGAACAGGAGAGAAGGACAGCTAATGGGGGCGAGATGAGACTTTGGAAGTCTAGTTAGTTTTTTTACTGCTGTTCTCAATGTTTGATATCACCGCTAGCTGTACAGGGGACTTAAAACCATGCTTATATACGAAGAATTTAAAATTGCCAGGAATTTCAATTGAAATCTAGCATCCGTGCAATTTTTATGAGATGAGGGGACAGGTGAGGAATTTGTTTAGTGTGAAACCAAGCAGTTTAGCTGAGGTTACAATTTTAAGGAAGCCTTACAGGGCTTGAAGCCTTTCAGCCTAATCAGGGGATAGTCTGTGATAGTTGTTGGAAACAAGGAAAAACTCAATTTTATGAAGGTTAAGCTTGAGGTATATCAGCACACTCAGAAGCTAATATCAAATTTGAAAGTGGTGATGGAAGTCAATATAATCCTCGCTATTGATCTTAAAATAAAACTATATATTGTTAGCATACTGGTGGAAATACTTTTATGGTTTAGAGAAGAATTTATCTTATGGGTTACCAGAGAGGGTGAAGAGTATATGAGGCTAGGATGGAACCCCTTGATTCTCCAAAAAGGCACAGTTGATACGGAGTTACCCACTTTAATACATTGGGTTCTGTAATTTAGACATTAATCAATTTTAACGCAGTTCCTTGAAGCTCCTCCTGTTACTCACAGGAAGGAGAAGGATGTTATGGCTAATATTATCAAAGGTTGCTGAGAGATATAGTAGTACAAGCATGCATGAGTAATCAGTATCAAATACCCAAAGTGCACCATCGATGATTGATGATCTTGAGTATGGAAGTACAGTGCTCTGGCATAAATCCAGATTGGAACTATTCCCGCCTCTGGTGCTTGAATGAAAACATTTTCTACATTGATAGCAACACATTTTTCCATAATTTAAGAAAAGAAATGTGGTCCTGTTTTTGGTGTGCAATTTTCAAGAGTCATATTAAGTTTTCTGAGTAAGGGGCAGATTTGTCCTATATTCGAATCCTTGGGAACGTGTCTTACTGGAGAGATATGTTTATGACTTCCAGCCAGAATGACATGAGAATGGTCTGTTTCTAAGCAACGGGGGGGGGGTTATGATTAGATATGGAAGGGAAGGTATTGGTGTTGGCAAACACAACTTTGAAGTCAGTTTCAAATATAGATTTGAAGTATGGTCATGTCACTCTGGCTACTTTCCTTATTTAGGTGAAATGTTCAGATTCCAAGGTGGGGAACCAATAGTCAATGTTCTCTCTCATTTTATGCATTGTATGAGTAACTTACATGGTTTTGTCATCATGATTAATAAATGTATAAGATAAAGTAAATGTGTCATGGAGCAGCCCATTTAGATGTTAAAAAGAATAAGAATTTAGTTCAAAAGAGGAGTTTTTCTTTATAAACCAAGCATGGTGAAACGGGTGATTGAATGATCTGAACAATCAACAGGAAAGGAGTTGTGAACACCTAGTTTTAAAGGAATGTATGATGTTACAACGCTGGCAAATACCACGCGGTAGGTTACAACGCGGACCTTACATCGTCCGCGTTGTTACCACGCATGGCTTTACATCGCAAGTCGTTTTACGACTTGCGCTAGATGGCGCGCTGGACTTAGGAATAGTATAAATTACTATTCCTAAACCAGTTAGCGCAACAGCAGGGAATGTGTTGGATTTTAAATCCAACACATTCCCTGGTGTTGCGCGCCATCTAGCGCAAGTCGTTGAAACGACTTGCGATGTAATGCCATGCGTGGTAACAACGCGGATGATGTAACCAGTGTTCCCTCGAACGTGCGCGCCTGAGCGCGCGCGCACATCAGTGCCCCCGAGCGCGCAGTGCTGTGTGTGTGGCGCGCACACACATCCCCGAGAGCATTGGCGCCGCCGCTGCAGCGCGAAAAACGGGCATTTCAAACTTGCAGAGGAATTTAGCAAGTGCTTGCTAAATTTCTTTTGCTTTCCAGAGTGCGACTGTGGGGCTCATTGTTTGTTTGCTTTTGTTTTAGTATTGGTGTTAATTGCAGAGCCCGTCAGGAGCTGCGATTAACATGAATGCTTTAAACAAAAGCACACAATCTGCCCGCAGCAACACTCTAGAAAACGAAAGAAATGCAGCACCAAACACAGCGTGTGCTTTTAGAATCACCTAAAAGCACACGCTGTGTTTGTAGACTTGCTGCATTTCTTCTACTTAATAGAGCTGGACTGCGGGGTGATTGTGTGCCTTTTTAAAGTTTTCATGTTAATTGCAGCTCATGATGGGCGCTGCCATTAACATGAAAACGTTAACAAAGGCGCACAATCGCCCCGCAGCTGCGCTCTATTAAGAGAAGAAATGCAGCAAGCCTACAAACGCGGCATTTGTAGGTGCCTTTAGCGCGTGCATTTATCTTGGTTTGTAAGCTGTTGTCGCGGCCTCAGCTGCTCGCACAGATTTATTCCTGTGTTTTTGTGCTGTCCTGTTCAGACAGAGTTATCTCTGTCAGTGCAAAGTGGTATATATTTAGCAGGCCCGGGAGCAGTGCCTACGTTTAAGAATGCCTCCTCCCGCGCCCCACATGCTGAGAGACAACCGCCTCTCCCTGCAGGCCAGGCTCTGACATATTGAAGCGCGGATTCTGCAGCAGGTCCTGTTTTTAGGAGCTATGAAGGCCGTCGACTCTGAAGGAGTATTGGCTTCTTCTCAAGGAGGGCATAGGGCGGTGAGGCTGGAGCAATGAGATACTGAGCTGCCAGCCGGATGTCACTCCATGAGAGTCAACGACTTCCTGCGCATCTGCGATACCACCACCAATACCGCCAGCAATCGAGAGGGAAACAGAGCAGACTTGGGGTATTGATAATCCATCCTTGTTTCCTTTTGGAGCCTCTGATGTCATCCGCCCCTGTCTCAGCACACATAGGCTGTATGCCGCCACACCTGTGACATGTTTCCTCCGGTTCTTCCTTATCTTTTCCAGTGTATGTCTGTGTGTGTTTGGGGACGACATTAAGTCTCAAGCGATTTCACATTTTGACAGATTTCCAGACTTGCAGAGAACATTTCAAATGACGTAGAAGAGCAGAAAATGATGCAAGTAAGACCCCACTCTGAGGGCTAAGTTGCAACTTGTCACACAGGCGCAGACGAAACCCTCACTACGCTGCACTTTTCTTCTCCCCTTTTCTCTTACATATATCTTGAAAGAGCAACGGGAAAAAGCATGCACCGAATATCACCCTAAAAATCAAACTGCCCGTCTGGGGGGAGGGTGGGAGGGAAGGGTAGAATTTTCAAAATTAATAGAGATAGTTCTAATTAACCGTTTATAAAGTACACACCACAAACTAAATTGTCTACTGCTCCGAGTATAATTAGGGTTCTTACGCAATTAATGATGACATTCGTGTGTTTTTATACCTCACAACGATGAAAGGCTGAGCAGGCCCTGCTTGGGGTTGAACCTGTTAGCCTCAGGTTCTACACCCATTTGGCCAGTGGGTGCTCGACCCACTAAGCCTTCTACTTGGCGTCTGTTGCACAGACCACAAATCGAAAGATGCCTTTGCTTTAAAATAAAAGTTGTTGTTATTCGCTTATTCTGTGCGTCTCAGATTAAACATTTATAAAAGTTGGACTGGGGCCGGCGACTATTAATCAGGTCTAACGCAGCCGCTCACCCTCGAGCTATCTAATCGTGTTTAAAAGGGATGGGTTAGTCAGGGGTGATGTCAAACTAAAATAAAGCTTTGTAGAAGACATATATTCCAAATTATGTCCCATACACAATCCATTAGTCAGCTTTACACGATTCAACTGCGTTCATTGTCCCTCTCAGATAAAAAATGAAAACGCATACTTTAACAGCTTGAAAACTTAATCTGCAATTGAATTCCCAAAGACATTTGCCATATCCTGAGTCATAATCAGGTAGGCGTCTACTACAACCATGTAATTTAATTTCTCAAAATTAAAAAATGCTGCCAAAGTAGCACACTCGGCATCTTCAAGCAGCTGTTATGCATCTGTACTGTAACTCTAACATGATCAATTTTTATATGGCAACACATTTTCCACAAGAAGTATTTGCAGAAATTTTAAATGAACTCCAGCATCCACCGAGGCCTCAATTTCACGTGTCTCAGTACTGGGGCCCTGGTTATTTCAAGTGATTAAAAATGATACCCTGGGAAAGCGCCAATGACATTTTTTTTCCGCTGTAGTAGAGATCAACTTGAGATTTTAATGCTTATGGCATTAAAATCTACATGCCTTCGTATTATCGGGACTTTGTACCTAAAGCTAGTTATTTGGTTACTACTAGTATGTGGGAAGGCAATGACAATAACAAGGGCCATGTTACACATTATCAATGGATGCTGTTGGCATCCGGTGACACAGCAAATGAGCTATAGGAATGAAATGACTGATGGATGCATTCTGATTGCCTCCTGTGTGGGCAACATACTAAGAGGTAGAGAGCATTTGATTGATTGAAGTCAAAACTATAGATCTCCCTGCGCCAACTCTATCCTGCATTTTATGTTCATTTACTTTGGTTATTGGCACACAAAGTGTCAGCAACTTATATGGAACAACTGCTCAACAAACTAAAATTTACAACCAAAAAAAGTATTAATCACTGGCAAAACAATACATTTACCAATGGACAAAAACACCAAATCACATAATTCAACTCAACACAATTACACAACACAGCACATACATCAAATCCCCACCACAAAATTCCACATCATGACACAAAATTCCGCAGCACACCACATAATTAAACTCCACTACATGCCGCTCCACAACACTAAAAAAAAATCCATATATATACACTCCGTAACACACAATCCCACTCCACATAATTTCAGTACACTTAATACCACATAATTATTAGCCACATAATTCCACTACACAAGCCCACTCTACACCCCACAATTGCACGCCACACAATTCCACAACTATCAATTCCAATCCAACCCACATAATCCTACTACACACTACATACATACATACATACACTCCATAACACATGGGTAAAACACATTGTCATTTACAGCGCCAATAGCTTTAACTCAACCAATTGCGAGACCGATTGCATGTGCAATGCTTGACCCGCTCCATGGATCACCCATGTGATGGCAGGTACCCCCAGAGTAGACTCACAGGAAGGCTGATTGGGGCACGGCTAATTGATCTGTTAAATTCTGGCCTGCCTGCTCAGCGCTGTTCATGAATATTCTATCTCTGACGCATAGCATTTCAAATTTGAAGGCGCAGTTGCATGCTCATATATGTTAGACAATTTTAGCGTGCTGGTACTGCCTCATTAGCAGTGTGCCTCAATTGCAGTATTGTCAGAGGGGCGCTAGAATACGTGACTAATGCATTTTAATATGGTAATGCGGACACTAGCATTAGAATGCGTTAGTCGAAAGCCTGATGCGGCCCTACCCTAACCCAGCCCTGAAACTGCGAAAAGTAAACTTATAATAACAACTTTATTATAATTTTATTCTTCCTGCATTTGTTAAAGTTTTCATGTTAATCGCAGCGCCCATCATGAGCTGAAATAAACATGAAAACTTGAACAAATGCACACAATCACCCCGCAGCCCAGCTCTATTAAGAAAAGAAATGCAGCAACATAGCTGCCAAGGTTTCAAATTGCTATGTGGGACGGTTTCAAACCTGCCTCAACATCGTTCACGTGGATCTGTATGTGAGGAAATGCACCGTCTTTTCACTTTTTTAAGCAAAAGTTTGGAGTGATATTTGGCGCTGCACCCACACGCGCGGTCTGGTTACTGGCGCACATAGCCTTGGTTGCAGCGCACAAAGACCTTACACTACCGCACACAGAGGAAAAAAATTAGAGGGAACATTGGATGTAACGTCCGCGTTGTAACCTACCCGCGTGGTATTACCAGCGTTGTAAACGCTGTTTCCTATTTTAAAGATCATAAGATCAAGGGTAGACCTCATATTTTGTGAATAAATTTCCCAATTAAAATGTTTGCAAGCAACTGCCATACATATTAATTTTTGTTTTTAGGCAAATAAAGTTATTTATTTCTACTGTCAAAGCTTGAAAAGATGTGAACGAGTATATGTTTTACAAGACAGATCATCCTTAAAAATAATGGGCAGTCCACTGGCAGTTTTACAAATTTTCTTTAGGTGGAGAATCTTATAGTCAGAGTAGGTCATTGATTAGTATGGATGCGGGGGTGAACCACTTTCAGTGAATACGAGAATATTAAGAACGTGGTCCATTTTCAGCAGCAAGATGGTTGCAGAACTGGAGAGTGCAGATTGACAGTTTTTGAGATCTTCTTTAATGATTTGTTTGTAAACGTGGGTATGTTGGAAGGAGCGCAGTTAATTTTATCAGGATGCAAGAGAAACTAATCTGACTTTTGATCTGAGACCTCTAGATCTCGTCATGGAAGCAATACAGCAATAGAGAAGGAGATCATAACAGTAATGACATTGAGTGAGTTTTCCGCAAAGAGATTCTTGAATGCACTTGTGATTGTTTTTTTTGCTGGGATGTGTCCAGTGTGGTATACTGATGTCTGTGACAGGTGTAGTTCCTTCCAGTATTTTAATGGTGTGTGAAGGATATAACAGAACCAGGTTCTTCAAGGAGGATGGTGAAGATAAAGGGGCCGATTACGAGTCTGGCGGTCCAAGGATCGTCAGACTCGTGTTGGGGCGGCGGTCCAACCACTGCTGCACCGGCAGTCCGACCGCCCCATCATGACTTGGGTGGTCAGACCACCCTGGGACCGCCGCCAGGGAACTGCTGTTCCCTGGCGGTGGTGCAGTGGCCATGAGGCCGCAATATGCTTGGCGGAACCGCAGCGGTCCTGCTAAACATATTACGAGTTTCCTCTCCATCACGGAAAACCATGGCGGAGGGGATGCACATAAGGGGGCACACGTGTGCATGTACACCACTTGCAACATGGTGCAAGGGGGCCTGTGCTGGCCCTATGCAGCTTAATTAGTGCCAGCGCTAGGGGAAACACAGGGTGCGCTGTATTTTTGTAAATACGGAGCATCCCTAACTTTACTACTCCTAAATGCCCTTTGTGAATACCGAAAGTCGTAAAGTTAGCATTTTGTCTCAGTTTAGGAGTAGTAAAGTTTGGAATCCTAACTTTACTACTCCTAAATTCCCTTTGTGAATACCGAAAGTCGTAAAGTTAGGATTTTGTCTCAGATTACTATTGTGAATCGGGCCCCCTGAGTCAATTCAGTTTGTCCTTCTTGGTATGTAAATAGTCATTATTCTTTTTCTATTATCACACGCCATATGTCTGCACCCGCTGCTTGAAATGAACCATGCCTCACCAGAAATGAACCCCAGGAATCGATTTCACCATTGTTAATGGACCTCCCATTCCCTTCACTCTAGCATGGAGTCTCAACAAGTCAGACAGCTCTATGCATGGTTGTATGTCAAAATATTGATAACAAAAATATTGTCTGACTCAAATAATTATGCCTTAAATATTGTTAACAAACATATTACTCCATTGGGTGTAGATTAACTATCATAAACTCCAATGGAGTTGTAGTTTTGTAAATGATATTTAGGGCACAATATATTTATCAAACTATATTTAGGCCACAATAATCTGGTGAGTTGCCCATTGTTCACCAGCTAAATGTTACACACTTAAAGCTGCAACTTTAAATATGCTCTGGTTTGTGCGATTGTCAAACTGTGACATTTGGCTAGCAGCAATCAGACAAATTGTCTATTGCTTGATTAACAGCATCACTATGTTCTCAAGGCTGATTCCGAGGCAAGACCCATCCGAGACAGTGCAAAGCATTGTCGGTAATGACTTTCTTTGGAAAAGGCTTCCATGTTCGTCAATTCAATTAAGTGCACTTGGAGAAGAGGCTATTGACATAACAGTCTGGAGCCTTCCAAAATTTGTCAGTCCCATGTTATCTCTGAACTTAGTCAGCGAAGACATTGCTTTACCTCCAGGCTTTGTCTTGAATTCAGCTCTCATAAATCATTGAAAAGGCAGTGAGGCTGTCCTGACCCTAACATGGCCGCCACTCAGGATATCATGAGTGTCACCTCTCTAGGTGGATGCCAGGAATGTTGACACTGCAGATAACTAATCTCATTAAATTGTCCTACTGCACATTTTATACACCCAATGAAAATTGAATTATACAAAAATCTGATTAGCCTTTTCATCAATATCAACTTTTGAAAGACAACATGAGGGTGACATGTGTACAAAGTTGGAAACTTCGTCAGCGGCTGAAGGGCAAGATGGAGAGAGACGGAAGACCCATGGAAGTAATTTTAAAACAATGATGCATACATTAAAGCACAATGAGCCAGCAATAATGTTAAAATCTATAGTGTTGAATTTTAATATTTAATATTATATTTAATAAGATAATTGGACACGCGTTGGTTAAAAGTGGATTTAGTTTAACGTCTGACCTACAAGAAGTTGAAGGAAAGGATTGGTTAATTGCCAATGACAAATATGCACAATTTGTGACTCACATAGCCTTTAAAAGCACACCTGCCCATTACGTTTGGTCAGAACCAGATACCATATATGGACAATGCTACAAGGGGCACTGTGGAATCAGTAGAAAGGTATTTTTGGATGTACATTGAGCCTGTAACATTGGTATGACGATTACAGAGGGGTTTGGTGGGTCTCCCCCAATATATTCTTTTGCCAAGTTTTACATTTTAAGATGCCAAAATTGTGTTTAGTTTAAAAATGTGTTTTCACACAGTTTACGAAGGTTCATTCTTGAACGAGGTTTTAGTCAGTGAAACGCCAGACCAGTCACATTGGTCCTAATGGAATACTGCTCAAAGATAAAGAAGAATTTATGTATGATTTTGGAGGGTCTCCCTAAGGAATTTGGTGAAAATATGGTTGTAAACAGCCGTGGCCCATGCAGGTAAGATCGGTGGGGTGGTGGGGCCGTGTGGGGGGTATTTCGACAGACGATGACGAGGGGAAATTAATTAAATAATTAATATTCCCTCGTCATCATCCGTCGAAACACCCCCCACACGGCTCCACCGCCCCACCGCTCTTACCTGCACGGGCCGCGGATGGTTGTAAATGCTACATTACAATACACATTGGGCCAGCAGCATTGATCAAAGCAGGATACAATGTTGAGGCCACTACTCGGGTTGGGTTGAACACCCTATCCAAAAGACATTTTGAAATATGCTTTGGTAAGGAGTACCTTTTAAAGCAAGTAAGGCTAATAAAAATGGTAAGAAGTGGTTAGGGTTTGAAGATTACTCAATATGTGGGCTGTAGGGTATCCCAGTTTAAGTGATTTTTTGGGAAATGTTGTGGCAAACTAGCCTGGAGACATTGTCAGAACTGAATTTGATTTTAAGGTTACTTTACAAGTGTTATTTTGGGGAACTCCAACAAGGAGGTGATGAGGATTGTGAGAAACTGTAAATTTAAGAGATGAGAACTTGAATTGTACTGAATTTGATTCTCACCCTGATCCGCTCTGTACTTTGCACAGCATGAACCCCAAGCATACTGCAGTAGGTGGTGCACTCACTCAGCTAATGCCTGTCATGCACCCTGTGCACAGCAGCAGAAAGTGATGTTCATTTACCCTGGTATCTTCACCAGCATTCAGATATGGGGATGGTCACTGATGGGATCGCAGACAAGGATCATACTTTTCTTTTTAACAAATATAATTTTTATGGCAGTATCTCTGAACTGAATAATAGCCTGAAAAGTGTTTTCAGATGTCTGTCCAAGAGACGAGTGTCCTTGCAAGACCATAACTCTCAAAACCGCCTTCGATCTGAGGAATCGTCCCTCTCATTCTTCATTTTAATATGGACATGTTTACTTTTATAACAAGGGTTGTCAGATTGCTTAATCCAGTGTTCTAATTTAACTAGTTAGTGCTTTCTTTTAGTTGTAGATTCTGGGCATGATTTAAAGTTTGACGGACGGGTCACTCCATCCATTATATCCTATGGCACTTGTAATAAGATGTATGGGATATCTGTCACGTTTTGTCATGGAGTAATCTGTCTGAGAAATTTATAGTAACCAGTCCAACAAACTCTAAGTCAGGCCCTTAGTTCACGTCAGCTGCATACAGTGGAGTGACACACTTAAGTATTATCATTTGTAAAAGGAAATGCTAGTTGGAAAGAGTTCCTGCAAGCATACCCAATTTTCAAGCCCTGACTTTTCCTATTGTAATTATTGTTTTCAGGCGAGTTAGTCCAATTGCTTCAATTGAAACATTGCAGAACAGCAACACCTAAACGCGCCTATTTGTAAAAAGAAAGCCTGGAACTTGAAAAGTGGTGCCATGCCAACAACCATTGATCTGCTAGCAGTGTCGGATTGGGGCAAAAAATAGGGGCGCGGACCAAAATGAAAGTGCCCCCAATTAGTGAATTAGAAAGCTGAAACAGCTTCACCAATTGAGGCAGCTTTGAACTTGTAAAGACACGTTGTATATGTGATGTGCAGTTTTTGGAGGACTGCATGGCAGTTGCGGCTGCTGTTAATGAAAAGTGGTGAGGCAGCGCAGGGGAGAACAACGATAAAAAATAAAACAAAACTTACCTGCTGCCCAACACTTTGGTGCTCTTCTGCTGGCTCCTCTGCTGCTGGTGAACAACAGACTCCCTGACTTCCCTATGACAATCCAGATGCTGCTCTAATGCTGGTAATACCCAGCATGAGAGAAGGGCCGGGATTGGTCTGAGAGGGCCAGTTTTGCGCTCATACAGGGCCTGGGAGCCTGCGCCTGCTGTTCTCCACCTGAATGCGCAGCTCGGGTTGGAGAAATCTAAGTGCGCATGTCAGTTTGGCCATCCTAAAACAGCCTACCAAACCGACATGTGCACTTGCAGTCCCCACCACTCATCCCCCATACTGCTGTCGTCGGGATGGCCCCACCCCCAAGAATTGGCTCTCAGTGATGAAAAATAAAATGCTAATAAAATTGTTTTTATTATCATTTTATTTCTCTTCTTTGCTTCTGCTTGCTGGCTCCCAGCAGTGGGGCGACGCTCCCCCACCATAACGGAGGAGCCGCCGCTGCTGCATGGTTTTCAGCTTGCTGCAGGCAATGTTTGTTTTAATATCAGAGAATCAACAGTAAAAAAACATTCTCCCAATCGAGGGGTGAGTGTTCTTAAAGGAGAAGGGGGGAAGATCTAGGGTGTAGATAAGAGAGTCAGCAAGACTCTTACTTGTTGCCCTCACACATCCCAAGGGATGTCATGCTTCATCATAGGGCAGTTGCTCCTCATCGGGCCGGCACTGCAATGCCCTACGTGTCCCCTGAAGGGTCACTTTTGCGGCGATCTTTTTATATTCTCGCCGTATGATGCGTGTGAGGGAGTGCTCATAGGGAAGTGAGTGAATGTAAAATTGACTAGAGGATTTCGATGCTATGTCAATTTAATGGGTGGATTCCTCTGTCAAAATGAAAAAAACAGATGGTTGGTGCTACTAGTGGGTTGAAATGATCCTAGGTAGTCAAATGTGGATATGAGTGAAAAAAGTTTTGTAATTATTGGGTCAACATGTTTCGCGCCCTTATTGGTTTTGGACAGAGATCATTGGTGCTTCTTCAGGACCCGGAAAAAGATTTGTATGTGGGTGTAGGTGTGCAGGGGCCCTTCCTATAGTAGGGTGGTGCCGCCTATTGCATCCTATCTTGAGTAATCAAACCTAGATCATAAAAAGAAAAGAAAATAAAAAGAGGGGGAGAGAGAAAGAGAAAAAGGCACATCAGTGTTATAATGTTTCTGGCATAGGAGCTCCTTAGCAGTACAACAGAACACAGAACAGGCCCACAAACAGACACAAAAAGCCCCACAATGATATGTGAGACCAGAGTGTCTGACACTGCCTGATTGCCCTGTAGACCAGAACGATGCAGTCTGCTAGTTGAATGTAAAAAAGGCCTAGGTGTATGAAGGACAAAAGAAAGGGATGCATCAGTGCTTAATTTGTAAAACCATAAGTGCCGGGGCCCTCTTCAGGAGGCATTGCAACTTAAACCACCCATTGTCCCTGCCAACGTTGGCACAACTACTTGCCATCAAGCTCCTACAAGTGTGACAATTCAGACCATCCGAGCGCCCCCCAAAACTTTAAGAATGGCTTAGTCTGCAGGTATTCATTGTTTTTAATATATATGGGTTTAATATTCAACTGTTGTTATAGTCATCTCTACATTTGACAAACAACGCCACCATGTGCAGACTGTTATAAGTGCCGGTGTTGCCAAATAAGTGCCGGTGCAGAGTACCAGAAACCACCGGCTCAAATTAAGCACTGCTCAAATATTAGTGAAGACCGAGCTCTTACACTTCTTGATCCCATGCGTGAGTAGTTCACACATTCTATTACATTTAGTTCTGGTTATCTCATAATAAATTTAGGACTAAAAGTACCAGAATGTGAAGAAAAAACCTGGACTGGGTGAGCTATCCACACCTGGAATCAGGGAACAGAGCACTCTGTTGAGACAAACTTATTCAAAGGCTTTTTCATACAAGGAGACATTACTGATAACGTGTGCAACGTGATAGCACCCAGAACCTTTTGCAGAAGCAGCAAGATAGAAGCAGCCTGCTTCCGTAGAAACCGCTAGTGCTTTATAAATATTGGTGTGTGTGCACAGCTTTCGAAAAATACCTCATTTGTAGCATGGAACCCTATAACAGAGCGCTCAGGTTGGTTTCCCAGGTCCATGTGTGAATAGCTAATCCATTGCAGTATTAACCCTTTGTATTGTGGCATTTGTTTATGTGTTGTAATGAGGGTAAAAACAGGAGAACATGTAATGCGATGCAGAGGAAGAGCTTTGACTGGATCAACTTCTCACACAGGAAAGAGGGAAACATGAGGAACATGCGAGGGCTGCCACAGGGAAGTGGAAATGTTTGCCTTAATTAGGGCAATTTTGTTCTGGAAAAGCTGCTCGACCACATTATCCCCATTGTGGGGGGGGCTTTGGAAAATTGATATGAGACTGAGCGTCAGCCAATTCCATTAATGTCTGGAAGATAGCCTTGATGGGATTAGGTGATTCATTGCTCTGTTCTGCAGTGCTATTTCTTTGAGCTTTTGAGACATCTGCCTGCTGAAGGGCATGGGCCTGCTCTTCCCTGGATTGCTTTTAATGCTCTGCTTGGTACTGCAGCAGAGAGTTCAGCAGGTTAGCTGTGGTGCCTGTTACTCTCAGCCGACTGACTCCATGCTGCCCCTTCGATTAATCTATAGACATTGTCCTCAGAAGGACTTTCCATTTTCCACATATGGTCCTATTTTAGCTGTTTAAGGGCCTCATCACCAGTTCCCCCAATGCAAGTGTGGGGACACTGGAGGCCAGCAACTATGATTCCAGTTCGTATCCCTGCAAACACATCTGGGAATTACAAGTTATTACCCATAATGCAAAACAACAGGTGGATCTAGGACTACCAGGTCCAATTCCATCCCCCCCCCCCTTCCAAGGGAAATAATGGGCCCAAATCTGCACACCTTTACTCCTGGCTTAGAGCCGGTGCTAAAAGTGGGAGCAGGGGGGCTTTTCTCTAGGCTGTAGTGCGGGGCTGGTCGGGTGGTGGTATGGGGGTGGCAGGGGTGCAGACATGGTTCAGTTCCAGCATGCATAGGGGAGGTTATCGGCTCCCTTCATGAGACAGTTAGCTGGCGGCGACGGGGGGTGGGGGGAGCTGGGAGGGTTGGAGAACCGGAGTCTGGCCCCAGTGTCTCCAGACACAGAACTATCAGATATGGAGTTTGCACAACCAACACTTCCAGGTCTAGAGACACCAGAAGACTCATAGTTGCCTGGAGTGGAATCCCCCCTCAGGGATTGCCCGGGTATCTCATAATGCAAGCATTCATTTTATGCAGAACATAGTTGGAATATAACAGTATGATTCCTGAATCTTTAACTTGGATCCCAAACCCGAATTGCCAATTCCAGGCTTCATCCACATTCTGAAGTTGCATCTTGACCAGGACATTGGCTACTGGGTCAGAGCTGCCGTCAGTGTTTTTGGGTAGTATGGTTGAGCTTTCAAGGCCTTCTTCGCAGATTGTGAAATGAAGATTGTGTCTGATATTATTTACACTCTAAATACATGTAAATGTCAAATCAGGGTTATTACTTATAACTAAATAAGTCATTACAATTATAGTACATGACAAATTGAAAAGAATGGTAGTAATCTCAAGTCTTCAGCCCCAACCCTTCAATAAATATTCCAACATACACATATTAGGTCCCATGGTTCTTTGCCTCTGTTCAGTCACTGTTCCTGTCCAGTGGTACCCTGTGGCGCATCAGCACCAAGGACAGCTGCTCAGAGGATTTGACAGTGAAAGCTATGGAAGTGATGGAGGGGTGCTGTGAAGAGTCGATGTGAACTCACTACTGAGCCGCTCCACAAAGTAATAACTCCTTACCTGGGTATTCTGCAACAAGCAAAAGTTTGAACCAAGTCTGATCAATGTTAATCAAAGGTGCAAAAAAGTCCAGTTATCTCAGTTCCTACTGGACATGGGCCAGTATTTATTGTTCTCATGAGGTTCTAGGTTTCTCAGGTTCAGCTGTCCTGTACTACTAGAACCAATACCTTGGTATTTAACAATCCCAGTCAAAGAAGGGAATCTTCTGCAGGGGCAAGCCTATCACTAGGGACACCCTGGACTTTATATCTCAGACTGTGGGGTGTGCATTAAGACATTAGTCAACAGCGTCAGATTTAGGTCCCTCTAAACATTTGTGGATTTTGAGACTTTCTCCTGTGCTAAACGCAGCAATTTTATTCCATCCCAGAAGCTTCAAGCTTCAATGGGATTCACATGATTCATTTGAAAAGCTCAAACAACTTTACAATGGGGATTACAAATTCTTAATGAAGGAAATTAAGCGAAATTCATCTAAATTATAAATCAAACAGTTGTATATTGTAAAATATGACAATGAACCAGGGTCAATTGTGTTCATGTTCTATAGCATGAGACTATGTCTAGTAGTTCTGCTAGGAATTGACGTTTGGATGTTAATTGATAGAATTAATCAGCCTAAAATAAATATACTATGAGGACTTGGGACCCTCTCCCCGCCTCATCCCTAGTGTGAAGTAAGCAATCTGTTGTAAAGTGGCTTTATCTGGTTTATGATTGTGACTAAATTCGTTCCACTATCTGAACAGGGCAATCTTGAATACATCTAGGAAAAAATAAAAAACTTCACTCATGACGGCCATGCTATGTTTGTATCTGCGCTGCCCCACGGTTCCAAAACCTTAAAGTGGTCCTGTTCCCTGAATTATTACCATTTTGCCCAATCTGACAGCAACAGTACAGAGGAAAATCGAAGGGAGGACTAGTGAAGGGGTACGTGGTGTTGATGCCCCCATGTTTCCCTATCACATCTGCTATACTTTCGGGAAATACACCGATTCTAGGCATAGATGGTAAGTAGGATCCGTGGAAGTGACCCTGGACAGGCAAGAAACAGGCTGTTCCTAGACCAAGGCGAGATGGATGATTATGCATCACCTCACCTTAGCACTTGCAACATGTCCTTCAAGCTGTTCTATGAGACGGGCCAAGCAGGGCAAGTCCGGGTACCTTGTTGTGCACATTCCGGAAGTGCTAGTAAAGCCTTGCCTACTCATCTGTGCAAAGGGAGCAGTAGAAATTCAGGAGGCAAAGAAAAAAACATTGTAATGACCACTTCGATTGGCTGAAAGGAATTGGACTTTTAAAAAGCGAGTGAGTGACAAGGAGCTTACGGAGACACCTCCATTGTACGAGTAAGAACTACCTTCAGTGTTGTGTCTGTTGGGGAAATGTGCTTACTAACCCTGGGCGAAGTACTATGCTACGCTCGCGTAGTTTGCGAAGTTTGCGCTACTTCGCACTACGCGAATTGCACGTAGCACAGTGCAAACACGCGTAGCGTAGCAGTCATTTTTGCTTGCTCGCGGTCCTCAACGTCAAGTTGGCGACCGCGAGCAAGCAAAATGACATCCCGGCGAGACTTTTCCTCGTTCGCGATCAGCAACATCAAGTTGCCGATCGCGAGCGTGGAAAATAAACCTCCCGGCGAGATTCTCAACGCGGGGAGGTCAGGTTTCTCATTGCGAGTGGTCGCGTATGCTCGCGACCGCCGCGATGAGAAACTACCAGTCCGCGTTGAGAAGCTGCCGCTCGAGTAGAAATCTACTCGAGCGGCAGAAAACGACCGCTTGCACTGTGCAAGATGCGGTTTGCACTCATTGCACAGTGCAGACAAGCATCCGGCACTGTGCAATCAGTGCGAACAGCATTTTGCACAGTGCACTATGCAGTTCGCGTAGCTACGCGTAGCTCGCGTAGTGCGAAGTGCACTTCGCGTAGCTACGCGTAGCGCTACTACGCGAACTACGCCCAGGGTTAGTGCTTACTAGAAGCCTGGTGTTTTTGTCTGCCTTCGCCTTTGCTGCACCCGTGTGAATCTGAAGTGTTGGTGAGCACAGTTAATACCCAGACCACTGCACAGTGCTTGCTTAATTTGAGCCGGTGGTTTCCGGTGCTGGCACCGGCACTTAATATTCGGCACTAGCACTTAAATGTTGACACCGGCACTTATGACAGCTGCCACATGGTGGCGCTGTTTGTATAATTTAGAGATGAGCAGAACAGCAATTGTTTATTAATTCAGTATGCATTAAAAACAAATAATACCTGCTGCCCAAGCTATTTTCATAACTTTGGGGGCCTGGAATAGGTTGAATTGTCACAATTGTAGCAGTATGTTGATAAGTAGCTGTGTAGGTTCTGTCATTGGCAACGCTGGCAGTGGCAATGGGTGGTGGAAGCTGCAGAGTCCTCCTGACTAGAGCTCTGGCACTTATTTTTTTACAAATTAAGCAGGCTGTACCATTCAAGACACAGAGCTTGCTCTGCTTAATCCCACTATTGTGTTTTGCATATCTGTATGCTATGGTTTCTCTCAGAGCTTAAAAGTGACTCCAAGGTGGGGAAAGCAGCCTGGCAGCACAGAAGAGGCAACTGGGAGAGGCGCGCAAGGGCATACCAGCCCGAGAAAGAGGCAGAGCAGGAGGCCGGTGTAACTAAATCTCGACCGTCGTGGGACTCCCGAAGGGGCGAGAGACTGAAGCGGAGAGCCGAGGCGCATCGGGCCCTCCCCCACCCGGCGCTCCCGCGGTACGGAGTGGACGCGGTGAGTAGCCGTGGGGGGAGTGGGTGCTGCCGGCACCAGAGGCGGAGTGACGCCGCCGGGCCTGTCGGGTCGGCAAGTGGCCGTGGATCGGCAGGCCCGCTGGAACAGCCAGGATACTCCTGAGGCCCCCATCTAGTGACCAGCGGAGGGCGCGAAGGTGCAGCGTGAGCCACAGTAGTGGTGGTTTGACGGCCTGATTGCCCTCAGATCGCCGAGAGACGTTTCCTAACCCGGGTGGGCAGAGGAGCGGCTGGGAGGGCCTCTCCTGAAGCCCCAGGGAAGGCGGACCCTGAGAAGAGAGCCCTAGCCTAAATACGGCGGGGCCTCCGGGGGGTGAGAACCCAGAGGGGCCCTACGTGGCCGACGACAGCGCAGGTCCAGGAGAGCAGATTCGATCCGCCTGAGGACCCCGCGAGTAATGAGGCCTTGAGGTCGGGCAAGAAACTGAGGTGGCGCCGGCAGGTGGAGAGGCCCGTTGTTGGCCGCGGAGGTGCTGCAGCCCGTCAGTGAGGGGTGGACGGCTCCGAATCGAAGACCGCGCTGTGGCCTGCATCAGCCGGTGAAGGGGGTAAAGAAGTGGAAAGGGCCCCACGGACACCAGGGATAGAGTCTGACGGAGGCCGCACGTCTCGGCCAGACACGCATAGAGGTGGGCTGGGCGCTCAGACATGGGCCGGAACAAACTACCGGGCCCGGGGCAAGCAAACCAGATAGATAAATACATGGTCGCCATGGGCCGCGAAGAGGGGGCGACATGTGGAGGCTCGCAAGAGCCAGGAAATGGCGATCCGGACCCCTCCCTCAAGGACATAATGCGGGCCATCAGAGATTTTAGGGGTACCCTCGAGCCAAAAGTGGACTCGTAACGGAGGAAGTGAACCTCCTGAGAGCAGGCTTCCGGAAAATGTCTGAAAAGGTGACTGGCCGAAACAGGAATTGGGGGTCTGCAAGCCAAAACCAAGCGGCTGGAAGAACAAGTGGCCTCTCTTACTAAGAATCAAGCAGACATCTATGCCTGCCTGGAGGACCAGGAGGGTAGGGCCCGGCGAAACAACATCCGCATAGTGGGGGTCCCGGAGGGCATGGAGGGCCCATCGGTGGACTGGTTTGTGGAGGACCTGGTCCTCAACCAGCTGAAGCCCAAGCGCATGTCCAACTTCTTTTCGGTGGAGCGGGCACATAGAGCACTGGGTGGCAAACCGAGGCCTGGAGCGCCGCCCCGCACCATCATTGCCCGTATTTTAAACTTCCGGGACTGAGATGTCATCCTACAGGCCGCACGCACAACCAGTGACCTACACATCGAAAATGCCACCATTCGCTTCTTCCCAGACTTCACCGTCCGCGTCCAGCGCCTGCGGCGCTCCTTTGATGGAGTAAAGAGGACACTCCGGGAACGGGGGGTGAAGTACATGATGTTGTTCCCTGCCAGGCTTAAGATCCTAGACGATGGGAAAGCTCACTTTTTCGACAAGCCGGAGGAGGCCAGCGACTGGCTTGAGGGCTGGCGCACGGTGAGTCGGAGAGGTAGACAGGAGCGTCCTGTACCTCATCAACAGCTGGCAGAGACCGAATCCGAGGATTGGAGAAAGCCCAACGGCCAGAGACCAGACCAGCGGCCAGATAAGTGACACTGGGGAGGGCGGGGGGTCACCGGAAACCTGGCCTGGGCAAGAGAGGTGGGTGTCCGGCCACATGGGGAGACATTGCAATGGGGACTGCCCTGAAATGGTGGAGAGATCGGCAGGCATCCTTCGTGAACTGGGGGTGATATGGTGCCAGGCCCATCTTTAGTGGGGACTTCACATGAGAGTTGGTCAGCCAACACGGGGAAGCCATGCACGTGGGGTGCCCAGCCGAGTTTTGGATTATGGGCGAATACTGTAGTCATTAAATGAGTACGTCTTCAGGCTGGCTGTAGGCGCGCAACCCCTTCTATTTGTTAGAGTTCGAAGATATGGTGCGACAGGCACTCTGCCAGTTCCATGGGTGGGTGGTTGGGGACTCACCTAGCAGGGTTGCAGGGAGGTGGGAGTGGGGGTGGTGGGTTTTGTTGTTTTCCTTGTTGGGGGTGGGAAGGGAGTTAGCTCAAGACCAGCATAGCGACAGTCAGTGGCGGTTCATCTTTGGAGGAGCAGCGGGGCGGAGGAGAGGGAGTAAGGAACAGTTACTACTCCAGGAGCATGGGTGGCCCGGCTAGCCTTCAGGTATGGACCTGGAATGTAAATGGGTTGGGGGACAAAATTAAACGCACGTTAGTCTTGCAACACCTGAGGAGACACACCCCGGATGTAGTCCTAATCCAGGAGTCGCACCTGAGGGGTCAGAGGTGCAAAGCCCTTGACCGTTTTGGATACAAAATGATTGCACATGCGGGGTACACCTCCGGGGCCCGAGGGGTGGGAATTTTGGTGTGCACCTCCTTGCCCCTGGTGATAACAGGCACATGGGCAGACGACACTGGTTGCCTTGTGGCAGCGGCGGGCACGTGGGAGGGACGAACAGTGATTTTTTGCTCCTGCTATCTCCCCCCAGGCCTGCATTCCACTTTCCTTCCGAAATTGGGTGCCTTTTTGGCGGACCTCCCTTCCGGAATCCTTCTGATTGGGGGAGACACTAATGCGGTGATGGACCCATCCGTCGACCGATCTAATCCGGGAATGGGGGTCCGGGATGAGCGGGGCCTGGCGAGTTTTGTCACGGCCATGGGCCTGGGTGACCTTTGGCGGGCACATAATCCACAGGGCAGGGAGTACATTTTCTTCTCGGCGAGGCATGGGTCCTTCTCCAGGATTGACCATTTTTTCACCCGGCTCGGGTGTATGGGAGACTTCATGGACGCTAAACACCGGGCGCGTGGGATCTCAGATCATTCTCCGGTGAGCGTCCTCCTCAGAGGCCCGGTGGTAAATAGGGCAGCATTTCTGAGAATAGATCCTTGGCGCCTCAGGGACCCGGACATTAGTGACAAACTTAGGGAGGGGTCCAAACTTTACTTCGACGAAAATCAGGGCTCGGTCGACTCGCAGATTACGGTATGGGAAGCGTATAAGACGGTCTTACGGGGCCAGGCACAGGCGTTAATCGGGGGCAGAAGAAGGAGGAGGCACTACAGATTAAGGGGCTTGAGCGGGAGGTGGAGACATTAGAGAGGGATCCCGCGCTGACAGAGTCGGTAGACCTGCAACATGCTCTGGCCCTAAAACATAGAGACCATCGGGCACTTGCAGAGGGAGAAGCGCGAGCTTATGCACTAGCGACTCAGCACAGGCTCTACGATGTTGGGGATAAGGGACTGAAGTTACTGGCGTGGTTGGAGCGCAGAGACAGGGAATGCTCGTGGGTGACAGGGTTGAGAGATAAAACGGGAGCCTTGTGTTCCACCAGTGGGGAAATAGCGGAGGCCTTCGCTGCCCACTATGAGCAAGTATACTCGCCGGTGTGTACAAGAACTGAGGCGGACTGCGAGGAGTTCCTGCGGGACTTCACTCTGCCCACGCTCTCTCCAGAGCGATACAAAAGGGGATGATGGACGGAACGTTTGAGCCAATCAAACACTCACCCCCAGTCAACTGATCTGGGTTTAATCCATCATCATTCTTTAGCTCACTCCACCACCCCAGTTCAGACATGGCCATATGCAAATCAGTCTGACCCTGTGCCTCATGGGAACAGTCCAGCCCGAACTGCCAAGCCATGTCTTCCCTGGACCGGAAACAAGCATCCTAGGACCGGTTTCTGGCATTCCAGCCGTCATCAGCCAGGCTTGCTTGAATCCAGTGGCAAAGTGAGCAAGGGACCCACGTCTGGGCATACCCCCGCCAACTTAGGGCGAACAAAGCGATACAAAAGGGGATGATGGACGGAACGTTTGAGCCAATCAAACACTCACCCCCAGTCAACTGATCTGGGTTTAATCCATCATCATTCTTTAGCTCACTCCACCACCCCAGTTCAGACATGGCCATATGCAAATCAGTCTGACCCTGTGCCTCATGGGAACAGTCCAGCCCGAACTGCCAAGCCATGTCTTCCCTGGACCGGAAACAAGCATCCTAGGACCGGTTTCTGGCATTCCAGCCGTCATCAGCCTCCAGAGGCAAGGGAGAGGCTCGAGGCCGAGGCCGACCTCACAGAGGAGGAGCTGGGACTAGCCCTGGGCTCCCTGCAGTCCGGGAAGGCGGCTGGGCCCAACGGGTTGCCCGTCGAGATCTATAAACGTCAGGCGGCGGTAATACTGGGCCCCCTACTGCGAAGGTTTAACGAAGCTCGCGAGGTGGGGCGGCTCCCTCCAGATCAGAGAGAAGCCACCATAGTGACGATCCATAAGGCAGGAAAACCACCGGACAGGTGCGATGCCCATCGCCCGATTTCACTGATAAATGTAGAGGCGAAGGTCTTGGCCAAGGCCCTGGCGGAGCGGTTAGTGTCGGTGATAACGGACTTGGTCCACATAGATCAATCCGGGTTCATGCCCCATAGGAGTACGCGTCATAACCTGCGGAGACTTTACGGGGTACTTCACATGACAGAAGATGTGGGCTCCACACAGACGGCGGCAGTGGCATTGGACGCCTCCATGGCTTTTGATAGCATAGAATGGCCCTACCTCTTCATGGCTCTACAGCGGCTGGGGTGTGGACCGATTTTTTGTAGTTGGGTGAAACTGCTCTATGTGTTGCCCAGGGCGCGGGTGCGAGTCAATGGGGCACTGTCCAGATCACTTCCCCTTAGACGGGGGACTAGACAGGGCTGCCCCCTGTCTCCCCTTTTATTTGCCCTCGCGCTGGAGCCCCTGGCGCATTGGATAAGGAGGGACCCCATGATCTGGGGCATTGTGTCGCCTGGGGGCTGGGAGGAGCGCATGTCTCTATAAGCAGATGATATTGTCCTCTACCTGGCCCGACCGTACAATTCACTGGCCCGTGTGTTGCACATATTCGAATTGTTTGGTAGTTACTCCGGCTACACTATAAATTGGTTAAAATCTGTGGTTTTTCCACTTTCTGGCCCTCCACCACGAATTCCCTCCTGTTGTGGGGCGCCGGTAGTCACTGAAGGGTTTAAGTATCTGGGAGTCTATGTCACTAGAAGCAGTGAAGAGTTCCTGGCCAAAAACCTGGAACCCCAGCTAGCGCGTATGGGTTCGGACGTGCGCCATTGGCGCTCCCTCCCGCTTTCACTGATGGGTCGGGTGGCCCTCTACAAAATGCTTACATTGCCGAGATTACTATACATCTTACAAAACACACCGTATCCGGTCCCTCCGCACTCTTTCAAACGGGTCGCGCAGGCAGTCCGCACACTGTTATGGGATGGTGTGCCCCTGCGAATCGCGTTGCACAAGCTTTGCAGAGGGGTCTTTGACGGTGGACTGGCGCTCCCGGACGTCAAGCTCTGTTACTGGGCGTCGCAGTTACAGGTGGTTAACGACTGGGTATACGCAGATGTCTCTGAGCCGGCATACCGGGTAGACAGGATGATGATGAAGGGGGGCAGTTGCGAGTCTCTTCTATATGCCGGGAAGATGTTGCGGAGTTGGCCGACTCATACACAGGTGGTGGTGCAGTGCTGGAGGGATGCCAATAGATTTCTGGGTTGGGAACGGAAACTGACCGGTAAGACCCCGTTGTGGCTGGGGGACCAACTCCGAGAGGTGACCACTCTTACGGGAATCAAGGGGTGGAGGCTCATAGGCATTGAATACCTGGGAGATGTCTGGAAGGACGATTCCCCAAGCACATTTGAATACCTGCAGGCGGAATATGATATGCATCCGACACAGCGGTACCACTACATCAGATTATTACATGCCCTTAGAGTACACGTTCAACCGGGGACGTCTGTGCCCGAATATTCACCACTGGAAGATCGGTTGCTGCTTGACCCTATTGTGGGAAAGCCAATTTCCACGATTTACCGTAAGCTCCTTAACAATAGTCCAGATCCGCTGATCTCCCTCAGGGCGGCATGGGCTGTCGACCTGGGCGAAATTGACGATGACAGTTGGCAAGCGGCGCTACAGAGCCCCAGGGAGATAGCCATCCGTGCCAGATTTAGACTCGTGCAGCTAAAAATACTCCACCGCACTTACTACCCGTGCACACTCCTATATCGATGGGGTAGACTACGGTCGGGTCTCTGTAGGAGGGGGTGCCACATGGAGGGTTCCTTTTTCCATATTCTATGGGATTGCCCGGAGATTGTACCGTATTGGATAGGAGTCACAGACACTATGTCCAGGGTAATGGGGTGGGAGGTCCCGCTGGAACCAAAGTGGCTGCTCCTGCAAATTAAGGGAGATGCGGGTTGGCCCAGGCATGCGGAATTGTGGCTGGGCCTAGCAGCAGGAGTAGCGAAACGCAACATCGCAAGAGGCTGGGGGGCACAGGCGCCACCGCAGCTAGATGACTGGAAGAGGGACCTCGATTGGTGTCAGAAGGCCGAGGAAACTGTGTATAGGAGCAGGGGGTGCGCCAAAAAATGGAAAAAAGTCTGGGCGCCATGGAGGAAGTACAGAAATACTGGGTTAGTAGAGGAGGGATGAGGGTACATGCCATTGCTAAGATTCAGGATAGGCTCCCCAGGCTCATACCCCCGCTGATAGTTGTACTGTTTGTACTGGAAGTGATGTTGAACTGCAGATGCAAATACATGATGTATGGTCTTATGAGCAGTGTCAATAAAAAAGATTTCCCCCAAAAAAAAAAGTGATTCCAAGGTCATAAGATATTCATTGCTAGAATAAACCTAAACAAAGAGACAGCTTTCCAGCCCCTCCTACCATAAGCAACATTTACAAAACTAGGGGCCAGATGTACGACGCTTTTTAGCATGCGCAAACGGGTCTTAGACCCGTTTGCGCACGCTAAAAAGCATGGGCCCATGTACAAACAGTATTTTGCGACTCGCAAATAAATTGAGACTCGCAAAATACTGTTTTGCGACTCGCTATTAGGAAGGGGCGTTCCCTTCCTAATAGCGACCGCAAAGCAATGTACCAATGTTTTGCAACCGCAATTGCAGTCGCAAAACACTCGCAAATTACCACCTACTTCAAGTAGGCGGTAATGCATTTGCAAATGGGAAGGGGTCCTCAGGGGACCCCTACCCCTTTGCAAATGCATGCAATATTATTTTTTAAGGGCAGGCAGTGGTCCCAGGGATAACTGCCTGCCCTTAAAAAATGCAACGAAAATGTTTCATTTTTTTTTTAAATGCATCCCGTTTTCCTTTAAGGAAAACGGGCTGCATTTAAAAAAAAAGCTGCGTTATTTAAAAGCAGTCCCAGACATGGTGGTCTGCTGAGCCCAGCAGGCCACCATCCCTGGGAGGGCCTGTCATTCCCAATGGGCTCGCAAATTGCGAGAGGCTCATTAATATTCATGAGCCTCGCAATTTGCGACCCCATTGGGAATCGCAAACAGTGTTAAACACACTGTTGTACATGCCAACTAGCGCCTCGCAAATTGCGAGTCGCAAATGCGATGCAATTTGCGAGGTGCCATTTGGCAGGTCATACATCTGGCCCCTAAACTCTTGACCAGATCCTACACACAGAAACCACACTAACTGTCGTCCAAAACACTCTTTGCAACAAAATCACAACACTAATGTGAAACACTCTTTCAACACCCACAAATTCAACAAACCGCATGTAAAGTCACATCCTTCTGCAAAGCGCCCAGGTTGAGGAGGAACAATGGCTGCGGCGATCACTCCAAGAAAAATATTGACAGGCTGATGCAGCCTGGAGAAGTTAGGAACCACTACTAACCTGAAACACAGCAAAGTCATCTCTAGAGAATACAGCAAAGAAGATCCACCTCGCCTTTAAACTCACCAAAGCAAAAAATGCAAAACCATCGAATAAAATCAGCAAGTGATGTAGTTGTCATTGAAATTTACAAGCACAGTCAGTCTCAATTATGCACAGTCAGTCTCAATTATGCGCAATAATTCATTGCCAATTTCCATAATGCATGCTAATAGACAATGCCAGTTCACATGAAAGCTCACTCAATAAACAATGGTTGATTATATTATGGTCAGTATGTACATTGCCGGTTTCCATAATGTGTAATAACTTTGACGGACTAGACAATACTTAGATTCAGCAATGTCAAGCAACACAAATTTCAATTTAATATGAAGACAAGGGGACCAATTCACAAACTGCACTTTGTAGGACATTTAGTAGTACTACAATAGTACTAATCTTGTACTACAAAATTCTATTCACAAACCTGTGAGCAGAGACCTCCGCCTTTCGTATTTTTCTATGCAGAGGTCTCTGCCTTGGTTACAGAGGTCTTCGCAAGCGTAGGCATATGTTTTAATACTAAATGTGCGAGGAACCTGATGGAATGGATGGAAAATAGGGAATACTTACTCCTAAAAGGGAAGGATTTATGGGCAGGGTGGGGGTAAAGAGGGGCTTTGTGAGGGCTAAGAAGTGGTGTATGGATGGATGTGCAAATACAAATGTCCACCTACAAAAGAGTAAGCCCATTGCTATTCACAAACTGCACTTCTAAAGTTGCTAAAGGCCAAAGGAACCCGAAACAGTTGCAAAATGAGTCCATCCCAACCTTGACATAAGTGCAGCACCACATACGGACACTCACAGGACTGCAACACTATCCCATAGAAAATAACTGAGATTTCATATAACATCCCATAACAAATAATGTTAAATAAAATATTTTTTCAAATTTTAAATTAAACACACAAACACACACACACACACACACACATATTTTAGGTGTGTAAAGTTATATTCAATTAAATATTTTTATTGAACAAATATTTAGATTTGCGTTTAAAAATAACTGAATAAGTTTAAACTTTAAATTGAAAAGAAAAAAAAAGTAACAAATAATGGCCTGATTTACATTTTGGTGAACAGGTTACCTCATCACAAACGCGACAAATATCCTGTTTGCCTACTCACAAATGTATAAAATAATATAAATTATATTCTATGGCACTTGTAATAAGGCGGACAGGACACCCACCACGTTTGGGACAGAGTACACATTAGCCAAACTCTAAATTAGGCCCTAAAGTTTAATAAAATGTTCTAAATAATAATTAAATATAAAAATGATAGTGATAGGTGGGTTTTTAAATTTTTTGAAATAATAATAATTAGAAATTTAATTAACATATTTTATTGATTTGATTCATTATTAATATTTAATTTGATGAAGCAATGAGCTGTAACATTTAATTATTTTGGTTCTAGGTCAATAATAATTATTTTAAGTTAATTTAAATTTTTTTAACATTATAATATTATTCATTTTTTAAAAATAATTATTAAACTTTATTATTTTACTTTACCATGGAGAGATCTCCCCAATGGCGGAAAGTAGGAGCAACTTAACCCTTCCAGCAAGCTCCACGTCCTGTTTTGGGGGGTGAGGGGGGTGGAATTCCGTGGAGACTTGTAAGTCTGCACCTAGTAATACATTCACAATCGGAAATGTGGAATATCAAAAACTTGTAAAGTTACTACTAGGTGCAGCAGTATTGTACTCATCAGTAACTCTACACATTTAAATTTACCTTTTGTGAATAGGGCCCAATACATGCTGATTAGCACTTTACATAGTGTCCAGAAATATATATTATCTAAAAATAATTATGATGGCGCACAGGCATCATGTTCAACTACCAGGACAAATGTAATAATGCAATGAGCGTAGAAGGCAGTGTGTAAAGTGCACAGGAAGCCATCTATGCTGTGTACCATTTCACAACTGCATTCCTGATGTACATGCCACTATAGTGCACTGTACTTTCCTCACTCTCTTATCCTCTGCACAAATGTAACCTAGCCATACTGCTATAGGTGCAACCTCAGCACCTAGAATAGTATTACAAACATTAGATTGTGCCCAACACACCCAACAAATGCACCAGGCGAAGAGGGTAAGGGCCTCATTTACAATATTTTGAAGCATGGCTGCGCAGCAAGCCTTCCTGCTGCACTACTGTGTGTCAAAAGGGCAGGAATGTGCTGTATCTACGCCTGTCCTTCACCCCTGCGCTGCTGCACAAACAGCAGCCACGTGCCAGCGCAGACACCCAGGCGTCATTTTGCAAGGGTGCCTGCGCTGAGGGGATGATTGTTTTGTTTTTGTGCAGGAAGGGACACCTTCTTGCACAAATACAGTAATTTAAGGCATTTTCCTCTTTCTATGTGTGCTGCAGAATGCAGCACACATAGAAAGAGGAAAAAGCAAGGAGAAATAAAAGTATTTCTCAGTCGTTGCACCTCCTTACACCTCCCCTGGGAGGCGTAGGATTCTGACACATTCCCAGGCTTGCAAAATGGTGTAAATCTGGGAATAAGTCACGTTCCATGGATGTTGCATGAGGATACCCACAGCAACACCCATGAAACACCCCTTCCATGCAGAGTTATGCGTGAAAGGGAAACATATTTACAAGGCCATGAGATGTCACGTAGGGTGACTTTACATGGCCTTGTAAATATGGGGAAGCCCATTGCGCTGCCGGTGCGTCAATAAAAGTGACGCACCAGCGGTGCAATGGGCTTGTAAATAAGCCCCTGAATCTTTCTCCGTCATTCTCTGCCTACCTCGCCCTATTCCTCTCACCTCTCCCCTGAATTTTGCTCCCCCTGCCTGCTTTATTTATCCTTATGCCTATGCTTCGATCAATCACCCTCCCCGTTACCCTTTTACATTACCCCTTACCCTTCTACACGCCTTGAACCAACGGATGTAACCTGTAATGGATGTACCTTCTGTAACAATGTGCAATTTGTAACCTATGTAACTCGCCTCATGTAAAGCGCTCTGATACCTACGGGTCTAGCCAGCGCTATATAAAACTCAAGTAAATAAATAAAATCTTTAGCACACCTACCAACAATGTAAACAAGAGACTGCCCACAACACCTTTGCTAACCTGTGACAAGTGCATTATAACTCCTATGCACTAAGCAGAACTATCCTCAAAACATGTGTGTATTATGTGCCCCCTATACTTCCAAGATGGCCACTACAAACAACATGGCCATCGTCTAGAAGCTGTGTAAAATAATTGTCCAGGGTGACCAAATGTTATTTTCCATACTTTCAAGATGGCCAATGTGTTGTGTCAACACACAACTTGACGATCATCATGGGAGTATAGAAAGTGGTTAGGTTGAAAGTGTCTGCTAAGTTAGGAGGAGAATTGGCACCCTCACAGTTTGAAGACTATTACTTGGCCTTTGTGTCACTGACAGTGCAGCAGGTGGGTTTTGCTGTTACTGAGACAAATTATCAATTTTCAGTGCCAGTTTTAAATGCTACAACAAAACCATATTTGCTGTTTGGACAGGCTGCTAAATTCCATGATTTAAAATGACGCTGTCAAGTTAGACTTTCCACAAAGAATGTATATTGTCAAAAAATCTAAATCCGGGCTTAAAGAGATTAGACCTGTGAGAGAAGTCGGATGTCTCCAGTGTCTCCCTAGCTATCTTACTTCACACCCCCTAGAGTGGGAAAGCAGAGCAATACAGGGAGATTATCACAACTATGGGGGTCAAAGAGGTATACATCAATTGCAGAATTGGCTGATGAATGCTGTCTCTATTTTTATGTTTTTGGGTAAATACCTCAAAAGGAGAAGCTATTTACTTTAGAAAGGATCATTTACACGAACTTTAACTTATGAGATCACCTTCGGGAAGTGCTTTGGCAAGGGATACATTGAAGAGATGTGAGGGAACCTATCTGCACCTATTAAAAACAAGCATGAAAAGATTCAGACAAGATAGGCATCTAACATTGGTACAATATTCTAAGATCTGAATGGACATAGAGTGATAGAAATATCCAGGCTCTGCTTTTATATTCAAAGCGCAACAGGTTATAATATGTTTCAATCTATCAGCGTTACTATACACCTGCACGTCTCCATAACATCCCCATGAGATTTCTGATAAACACAGCAATATGTGCACCAGGTTTTGTATGGATATTGGAAGTTAGGTACATTTGCTGTGGTCTTTTGCCAATCTGGATAATTTCTGAAAATCTATTTTGGAGCAATAAGCAAGATCAGGCATGTACAATTTCCCTTTGTTCCATTTATGACTTTACTTCAGTACTATTGAAAAGCTTTAGTCTATTCCCGGTCTACAAATAGTTTGATTTGTTAAAAATGTTGTCAGTCACCGGACCCCTCATGAAGTTAAGAGAAGCATGGGAAACGGACGTTGGTTTACTTGAAGATGATGACTGGGTGGAAGCTGTGCAAAACCCTAGGGAGGTGGCGATCAGGGCGCGATTTCGACTGGTCCAGTTGAGAATATTACACAGGTCTTATTCCACTACCATACTTATGTTCAGGCTGGGTCACACTCTCACAGAGGACTGTCAGAGGGGCTGTAAGCAGAAGGGCACCTTCTTCCATATAATATGGGACTGTCCGATTATACAACAGTTTTGGAGGAAGGTGACATGAGTAATGTCAGAGGTCCTGGGGCTCACAGTACCTATGGAGGCACGGTGGCATGTTCTGTGTGTATCTGGGGAAAAAACGTGGCCTAAGTATAAAAAAATCTGGTTCTTAGTGGCCGCAATGGTGGCCAAGAGAAATATTGCCGGGGCCTGGGGTGCCAGCCAACCACCGACAGTGGCGCGTTGGAAAATGGACATGGATTGGTGTTGTGCAGCGGAGAAAACGATATATGAGAGTCGAGGCTGCCCAAAGAAATGGGAAAAAGTATGGAGCCAGTGGGAGGTATATAGAAATATGTAAGGGAAGCTGGGATACATAGACGGGAGGGGGTGGGAAAGTAGGATTACTTTGGGTACAGTTCCCGTAGGCCCCTGTTCAGTCGGAAAGGACAATATATTACAGAAATGTAACATGTGATGATGTATATGTAATGTTAAATACGCATTGTGGTAAAGCTGCTTCCTAACACTGATAATTCTTTAATAAAAAGAAGTTTAAAAAAAAAAAAATGTTGTCCGCCAGGACCTTACTGGCATAGAGATGGCAATCTAAAGAGGTACCAACCACGGAAGGCTGGTGGCATCATTTGAAATCCATTATGATTTCTGAAAGGATCTATTAAAACGGAGGTTGTCAGATGAAGAAGTTTAAGACAAAATGGGAAATATGTTTGATGGGGCTGACCGAGTTATTTGAAACACAAAGTCATGATATATCATAATTATTTATGTAATGTATTTTCTTTTACTGCTCGTGGGATTTATGAGACATTGCATTTTAGTAAATGCAGTTATGTATATTAAAGGGTTTTCTTTTTTATTTATCTGCCTTTCTAAACTAAAATAAAATAAATGGAGGTTGAAAAAGCACAATTTTCATGTTGGTTGGCCACCGCCATTGGCTTTGCAAATGCTGGTGCAATTTTACAGGCATCGGCAAAGCAAACCCAACAAGCACTGACAAAGTGCAACCAGTAGCCTTTGGCAATGCTTGCTACTCGAATGTTATTCGTGTTGAGTCACTCTCAACGAAAAGCTGAGAAAGGTATGGGCTGACATATAAAATGCTTGTGAGTTACCAGTGACAACTAACACCTGCAAACACTTGCAAGAATAAAATACACAACTATGTACGTGTACAAAAAGAGGGAACTATGCAATCTATGGGTGGCCATAATCATGACCTTTGTGAGGTTGTGGTTGCTTAATAAATACTTTACCCAGCCCTATTCGGTTGGCTTGTGTTGGTGATGCTAATGTGTACACTGAAAGCATATCCTCCATTTGGGCACACGCCATGCCTTCTGGACATCTCTTTTCCATTTTATCTCCTCCAGGGACTTGTCAAAATCTGCTCTCTAATTTAGAGTGTGTCATAGACACAGGATGCATTAGCCAGACAAGCCTTTTTCAGACCCTCAGAGTTTCCTCACTCAACTGCCCATCAACAAATTGCATCCAATCAGCTGAAAAGCAAAATGGCAAATTACATCCGCTCTTATACAAAGAACATGCACAGCAACTGCCTCAGCAGTGAAAGCCTTTATCACCGAGACCAGATACAGCATGGGCACCAGCTGTGAAAGCCTCCTTCACACACATGAAGATCAGGTACAGCAGCAGCGCAAGCTTCCCTCACATACAGGGCAGTTACAGCATGTGCATCAGCAGTGAACGCATTTCCCACTCAGAGAATAGGTGTTGCTATGGACAGCAGCATGGCAAGCTTCCCTCGCACAGAGAACAGGGACAACAAGGGCATCAGTGCAAGCCTCCCTCACATAGAGAAACAGGCACAGCATGAACATCAACAACAAAAGCCTCTCTCAGAGAACAGGTACAACATGGACAGTGGCAGCATAAGTCTCCTACACTCACAGAGCAGGCACAGTATGGGCATCAGCAGGGAAAGCCTCTCTCACTCAAAGACCAGGTTTAGTGCCTGCAAGCATCCCTCACTCAGAGAACAGGAACAACTATGGCATCAACAGAGCAAGCCTTCCTCACATATAGAAACAAGTACAGCATGAAGGTCAACATCAAGAGCCTTTCTCAGAGAATAGTTACAACATGAACAGTGACAGCACAAGTCTCCAAAGCTCATAGATAAGGTACAGCATGGACATCAGCAGTGAAAGCCTCTCTCACTCAAAGAACAGAGTGTGCAAGCTTCCCTCACTCAGAGAACAGGTAAAGATGAGCACCAGCGGTCTAAGCATTCCTTACTTCTCAGATACAGCAACTGCAGTTTCAGGGCTGCTTTCCTTCCCATATATTCAGTAGGTACAGCATCGGCAGCAGCAGTGAAAGCTTCCTGAGCATAGTCTTGTAATAAAACATTTATGGGGTTCTAATGAAAAATATGTCGATGGACCCCTGGGACTGACAACACCCATAGTATGCTTGCTCAATGATTAGTGTGCAACGCACAAATACCCTAAGGTTTAATGACAGTGCAGTTCTGCCATCCTCTGGTTCAGGACTGCTGAGTGTGTCCTCCTGCGAGGATGGGCCACCCTGTAAAAAGGATGCTGTCTGTGTAATGCCACTGAACGCACAGGGAATGGGTACAGTATATGCAGCAATAGTCAGTGCTTAATTTAAGCCAGAGATTTCTGGTGCTCAGCATCGGAACCTAATTGCCAGCACCAAGGCTTATAACAGTCTGCCACATGGTGGTGCTGTCTGGCTAATTTCGGTATGAGCACAACAACAGCCATTTATTAGTTCAATTTACATTTACAATGACTAATACCTGCCTCCCAAGCCATTTTACAGCTTTGGGGGCCTGGAATAGTATGAATTGTCACACTTGTAGGAGTGTGATGGTTAGTAGCTGTGTTTGTACTGTTATTGGCAGCTGGCAGGGGTAATGGGGTGGTGCAAGCTGCAGTGGCCTCCCGACGAGAGCTGTTGCACTTATTCTTTTACAGATTAAGCACTGGCAATAGTGCATACTTTCCTCACTTGCACATAGTAGGTACCAAGCATCATCTGGGCAACTTTCCACCACTCAGAGAACAGGTACACTCTGTGGCATAATGTAGAATTATTTCGCACTAATGTGGTAAATGTGGCCTAAAATACATTGTCAAGTTACATCACAAATATTCAAAGCACAGAACTGAGCATGACCCCACTGACTGGTGAGAGTTCCATGCAGTACAGGGGCTGCAGAGGCCAACGTTATGGACTTTGGTACAGCAGGGGCAGCAGCCAGCTGTTCGAGCATGCAGCAGCAATGCAAACGCATCGCACTGAACAGCAGCACAGCCAGGAACAATGCAGTCATGGCAGTGGCTGTTTAAGATTCCCTCACACATTAACAATAGGGTCCAGCGGCGGCTCCTCTGCTAAGGCGGAGGAGCGTCGCCCCACTGCTCTCAGAGCAGTGGAAAAAGGAAAAATAAAATGAAAAATAACAATGTTATTATCATTTTATTTTTCGTACCGGCTACGGGGCTATGTTCGGGTGGGGTGGGGCTGGGGTCACAGGGAGGAGGAGTGGTTTGTGCACCTTAAGTGCGCATGACAGTTTGGCCGGCCGTCTTGGGCTGGCCAGTCATGCACACTTAGCATTTCTCCACTTAGCTGTGTTTCACAGCCGGGTGGAGAACAGTCCCAAGGCTCCCAAGCACTGTCTGAGCGGCCAAACTGGTCACTCAGACCCATCCCGATGCTGTTGTCATGCTGGTGACAGCAGCATTGTGATTGGCTTAGGGGAGCCTGTGTGCTGCCGGGTGCCAGGAAGAGAAGAAGACGGAGGAGAAGCTGGGGCCGTAACCAGGCAAGGGTTTTTTTTTAGTTATCCTCCCCTCCCCACCACCCCCCACTCCGTAGCAGCCGCCACTGATAGGGTCAGCAGTAAAACCAGTTTAGAACATGTGGAACTGCTGAAACGGTAAAGTCAGTAGTAAATCAAGTTTAGAACATGTGTAACAGGCATAAAAAAGGTAGCAAATGTGCATACTTCCAATACACATGCAAATGGCATCAGGCATCACCACTGCAAGTTTCTTCTCCACAGATAACATGTATGCCATGGGGATCAAGCTTCTATCACACAGAGAAGATGTACATCAAGTGCCTGTTGTGTGTATGTGTCTGCTTAGGAGCTGTTATTGTCCTCTCACTAGAGCATACATTCGTTATGAGTTCAGCAGAAGTTAAGATACAAAAGCAAACAGGCACATGCATCAACCTTTTTTGCAAGCGCAAACGGTGCGATTCGCAAAAATCGGCCGTTTGCGCCCGCAAAAAGGGCTTCTGCGATGCATCACACTGTAAGGCTCTCGCAATTTAAGAAATGGCAATTTTTTGCGATTTCTTAAATTGCGATTGCATTTAAGGAATCGCAACTTGCGATTCCTTAAATGCAATGCATGATGAAATCGCAAATAGCGATTTCGCTAATAGAGCCGCAAATTACCATCAATTTGAACTTGATGGTAATTTGCAAAACTTTGAAAAATGCACTAATGTGCATTTTTCAAAGTTGTAGGTTACACACACATGCCCTTGGGGCATGTGTGTGCGCAACATGTGTGCACAGATCAATTTGAGGGGTGCAACAGGGTGTCCTTTTGACACCATTGCACCCATGAAATTGCATGCGGAATTTGCGAGTACCTATTGGTACTCGCAAATTGTGCATGCAGTTTCCCATTCATTCCTATGGGCCTGTAGGCCCATAGGAATGAATGGGAAGGCATTCCTTAATTGCGACTCGCAATTTGCGAGTCGCAATTAAGGAATGTTTGGGAATCGCTAATTTTATAGCGATTCCTACATGCATAGGCTTTTGCAATTCCTTAATTGCGATTCCTTAATAATCGCAATTATGGAAGCGCAAAAGCCTACATTGCTGCATGTGCCTGATAGTTCCTTACTTGTAAGGAAACTCACAGAAGTATTCACAAAGTAAATACAGAGGGGGTCATTACGATGGCGATCGGTACGAGGGCCGTGCGGTGGCGGGCCCTCCGCCATCGGACAGCAATTTTCCCCCCGCCACATTACGATGGCAAGGGGAATTGCTCTCCGACCACAACTGTCGCAAAGACCGCCCGCCACGCTTCCGCCACAGGCAATCGTACCGATTACCTGGCGGAGCGGTCAGCATGCCTAAAATAGTGGCGGTGCCTAGCAGGCACCGTCCGCCATATTACGATGCTGGCCGCAGCCAGCCTTTCCGTGGCGGGTAAACCGCCATTGAAATACTGGCGGAGAATGCATTCGGGGGCCCGTTGCGGGCCCCCCTAGTGTTGGGCGGAGGTGGTGGTGCACTGGGGATGTACCCATGGTACCCCCTACATTTCCCTGCACTGAGTGGCAGGCACCGTGTGGTGCCTGCTACGTAGTGCAGGGAAACGCACTACATGCATTTTTCACATTGCGGCGGGTGCTGCAGCCAGCAGCACCCGTCGCAATGGTAAAGATGCAAGTTGCGACCGCCACAGTGGCGGTCGCATTGTGATTCTACGTGTGGGACCGCCGCCATACAGGAGGGCGGTCCCAAGCACCACCACGATGGCGTGCGGACTCAAGTACGCCCGCCTTCGCAATTACCCCCAGAGGGCGCAAACAATAATGCATAAAATAACATTTTGCGGTTCTTAATTCCATCTGCATATCTTGAAGATATATTTATATTGTCAAGGTCCATATATGTGGAGTTTGGTATAGAAAACCTATACTTAAATATTATTACCTTCACAATATTTTGGTAGTCGATATTCTGGCTGTAAAATGCTTTTAGCGCAATATTTAAAACTGGATATTAAGGTGGTATACTATGTGGCATGAAGCCAGAAATGGGGATCACTGAGATAGTTCGAGACTGTGAAGTATTTTGAAAACGCGAACGGTACCATTTTGGTTGGTTGTATTACTTCAGATGTGTCTCCCAGTCCATCTATTATCACTCTAGACATGTCTCCTAATAGGCACAGTGTCATTGTCGCTATTTATTGCTTCACTCCTGTCTGCTGGCAGGACCTTTATTGATCCGGTTGTGTCTAACCTATAGGGGTTCTATTTCTCTATTTCTGTTTTTCTGTAGGAGTTGTTTTGTCACTGGTGTTTTTCTCAGTGGACTGTGTACTGTTTAGATGTGGCCTCCATAGAGACCACGCACAACTATGGCTATCTTTCGCCATATTCTGTGTGATGACTCTAGTATGGCACAAATCTAGCAAGTTGGGCTTTTGTGGGGCACAGGGACATTGGACTCTAAAAAGTCTTTGGTGATATTGCCTATTGGGGCATTTATTGGTTTGCCGACATATCATCTTTCTTTGTTAATATGACACCAGCGTTGAAAGTTGTTCTTTCCTACAATTTGAACATTTATAATTGCACATAGAACTATCAGGAAGTGTGCTGTTCCTGTGGGTTTTTGTTGTGTTCTGTGTACCCTTTACTCAATGTTGGCCCCTCTTTTTCCCTATAAATGACGATTGTGAGATTATGTCTAAAATGAGATTTAGCATCCACGCTAGTTAATTTCTAAATTTTCCTATTTCTAGTTAAAAACTTGAATATGCCTTTTTTTCTGGACCCTTTACAAGCCTGATTAGTAGTTACTTCCGCTTCTTTCCCACCAAGAATGAATCTGAATTTGTTTTGGCTTTGCAAGTTTCTTTGTGAGCCTTTTGTAAGTCTATAGGCCGGTGCTCTTAGGTACAGGGCAGCATCATTTCATGTCTAAGTTCCTTTATCCTCAGTCCTAGGAAATTCTCACATTTATTTATAGTATTTTTGACATGCCTGAAGGTATACTCTTTCCCTATTGATCAGAGTTCTTCGGTAATAGAAAAAGGAAGGAAAAAATATTACTGTGATTCTAACGTGAAACTATACAAATTATGTAACGTAACTAACACACTTTGTAACACGCAATTAAATTAAGAAACACTTTAAGATGACAATAATATTCCCTAAACCGCTGAAGAAAAAAAACAAATTAGGTAATTGGATACTTATACTCAGTCAAATTAAAGGAAGTTATAAATACAGCACTGTGGGCGAAACTGCTATTCATACTGGATGAAAGTAACAAATACTGCACTGCGGCTGATACTGTTATTGATACTGGAGGAAAATACTGCACTGCGGCTGATACTGTTATTGATACTGGAGGAAAATACTGCACTGCGGCTGATACTGTTATTGATACTGGAGGAAAATAATGCATTGCGGCTGATACTGTTATTGATACTGGAGGAATGTAATAAATACTGCACTGCGGCTGATACTGTTATTGATACTGGAGGAAAATAATACTGCACTGAGGCTGATACTGTTATTGATACTGGAGGAAAATAATACTGCATTGTGGCTGATAATGGTATTGATACTGGAGGAAAGGAATACTGCACTGTGGCTAATACTATTATTGATACTGGAGGAAAGGAATACTGCACTGAGGCTGATACAGCAGTTGATACTGGAGGAAAGGAACACTGCACTGTGGCTTATACTGTTATTGATACTGGAGGAAAATAATACTGCATTGTGGCTGATAATGGTATTGATACTGGAGGAAAGGAATACTGCACTGTGGCTGACACTTTTATTCATACTGGAGGAAAGGAATACTGCACTGAGGCTGACTATTATTCATACTGGAGGAAAGGAATACTGCACTGTGGCTGACACTGTTATTGATACTGGAGGAAAGGAATACTGCACTGTGGCTGACACTGTTATTGATACTGGAGGAAAGGAATACTGCACTGAGGCTGACACTGTTATTGATACTGGAGGAAAGGAATACTGCACTGTGGCTGATACTTTTATTCATACTGGAGGAAAGGAATACTGCACTGTGGCTGACTCTATTATTGATACTGGAGGAAAGGACTACTGCACTGTGGCTGATACTTTTATTCATACTGGAGGAAAGGAATACTGCACTGAGGCTGATACTGTTATTGATACTGGAGGAAAGGAATACTGCACTGTGGCTGACACTGTTATTGATACTGGAGGAAAGGAATACTGCACGGTGGCTGACACTGTTATTGATACTGGAGGAAAGGAATACTGCACTGTGGCTGACACTGTTATTGATACTGGAGGAAAGGAATACTGCACTGTGGCTGATACTTTTATTCATACTGGAGGAAAGGAATACTGCACTATGGCTGATACTTTTATTCATACTGGAGGAAAGGAATACTGCACTGTGGCTGACACTGTTATTGATACTGGAGGAAAGGAATACTGCACTGAGGCTGACACTATTATTGATACTGGAGGAAAGGAATACTGCACTGTGGCTGATACTTTTATTCATACTGGAGGAAAAGAATACTGCACTGAGGCTGATACTGTTATTGATACTGGAGGAAAGGAAAGAATACTGTACGTTGTCTCTAACACTATGAGTGACATTGAAGGAATGCAACAACCACTCCATTGTGCATAACAACAAACAGCTTCAATAATATTCAAGGAATGCAATACAATACGTACTCAGATTGTAACACTTTCAAATAATTGCAGGGAAAACAACACATACTGTACTGAGGCCACAGCATGTGCATCATTTCTGGATGAAATAAACGCAACTGGCCCAACCAAAAAAAAAAAAAAACCTTCTTAAGTTTGACCTAAGCTTGGGAAAGTGATGTATGCTGAACGATTGTGCATAAAACTCTACTACTGATCCAGAGTCGTATCATGAACATGTGCACTTGCAAAGGCATAGCTGTGAGTCTGTTTTTATGAGAGTGCACTGTCTGAAGAGCATACACTTAACTCGGAATTTCTCCTTGTTACTTAGTGCTGAAGATGGCAAAGTGCGGGAACAGAGGCAACTACTTCTGAGCAGGGAAGAGATTTGCTAGAGTGTAAATTTAGCACAATATGATTAAGTGATATACTTGTAATATTTACGAGGCTGTGCTGAAACGGGGATTCCTATGGTAATATGATATCCCTGCATATCATTGGCCAATACAACACTAGGCTGCTGTTATGAGATTGGCTGGGGACATGCAGCGGAAAGTAGGTCGACAGGGTAGCAACATTCAGGGGATTCACAAAACTTCTGGAACCCACACAATTTAACCGAGCATAAGAAGTGCAGAATGTGGTTAAATTGCACCAATCAAGTAGGTTTGGTATGAACGGCGAGGTTTCAGAAAAAATGTAATTTAATAGGTAGTGATACAAAAAAGTAGAGATAAGAATGAAGAAAAGTAGAAAATTTGAGGACGGAAAAGTGGAATAACCAAAAATAAAGAAAAAAGATGTGGAAAAATATGTGGATTACGATTGGGTTTGGCGATGGAGTTAGGGAAAAGGTTACATTTAGGCTATGTTTACTAGGTAGGGTTAGAGCAACATACAGAGTAAGGGAGGATGTAAAGGAAGGTGTATGGGTTCGGATGGGGTAAGGATTAGGGTTAAGGATTCAATTAAGAGTTGAGGATAGGCAAGAGATTAGGTTAGGACTAGGTTAATTTTTGGAGGTGGGTTTAGAGTAAGGGAAGGAGTAAGGGAAAGCATTATAGTTAGGCCTGGAGTAAAGGCCGGTGCCTGGTTAGGTTTAGGAGTCGGGTTAACATTAAAGTAATGTAAACTGTGGGTAATGGTGTAATAAAAAAATGTGGGGGAAGGATAGAGCAGGTGGTGGTATGGGGTATCCACTCAAAAAATTACAGCAGCCCCATTGTGGATGCGAAAATTGCACCAGCGTCCCTTGCAGGTAAGAGCGGTGGGTCCGGGGAGAGGGGGATTTCGACGGACTATGATGAGGGAAAATTAAATAAATCATTCATTTTCCCTCGTCTTCGTCCGTCGAAATCCCCCCACCCAGCCCCTCCGATCTTACCTGCACGGGCCGCGGCTGGAAAATTGATTAGGGTTGAGCTAAGGGATAATGTAAGCAATGATAAAGGTGGATGTTCAACTTGTTTACCTACACGTTTTTGTATTTTTCATAGACATACATGTTAGCCACAACTTATATAACTCCACTTTTCGAAATCTACAGATCTACTTTTTCTTATTCTATTTTGTGTACATAGAGACAACTTCTGTCATGCATTGGAAACCAATGCATTTTTGAGAAAATAAATTGTGACTGAGTTTTTTGTGTAACTCGCAAAGTGCTTACTGCTTTACTTAGTAATACCACTGGGCACATCTGCAGTTAAGAAAGGAAGTGTAAATAGCCACTCTTTGTGAATACAGTAAAGAAATGCTTGTAAGCTATGGCACTTGTAATGTACATGGGAAGGAAAGAATTGCCTATGAACAGCAAACTGTTCACACACACAAACAGATGTAAAATGTTAGCAGTGCTTAATTTGTAAAAGAACAAGCGATGGTGCCTAAAGTTCCGCTGGAAGCCCTCGGCCAGCGCTAACGAATGTCAGAGTGCCGAATACCAAGGTTGCATAATCTTAATTTCACTTTATGCCTTTTTCATCCAAAACCAGAAACTCTCTTTTCTTCTAACTAACTCTTTCAGTTCTCTTTCATCCCTGCCTTCTTTCTTTGCCACTATTTTTCACTGTTTCTCTTCCTCCTACTTTCGCCCTTTTGCATTTTTCTCTCTCTCTTACGAGCACCAGCTCAAATTAAGCACTGAATGTAGGTAAACAAAGCATATCCTAAATGAATCCTGTGTTTGAAATTGGGTTTAAACTGTTCGGTAAATGTAACGCTTTGGTTAATAGCTAATGACTTAAATACTGCACTGTGACTCTAACAGGCTTATCAATACCGGAGAACACAAAACTGCAGTGTGGCAGTAGTAGTTTGAGTAATCCTAGAGAGAATAATGAACCCTTTCTCAATTGTGACCTCAGCTCTTACAGTGTAATAATCAAGGAAAGTACTACATTCAGTAGTGCAATCCTAACATGGCCAGAACATTGCAAAACAGTAGCAGATAAATTCATGCCACTCTCGTGGTTTCAAAAATACTGAAGATTAGGAAATACATTGCAGTTTAATGAGTTTGTAAAATGTCGCTTTACAGTAATTTCGCAGCACTCGTGTCATGCTCTCGTGAGCGCGAGGCAAGTAACAAGTGTAAGGCTGATCTGCGCGTCTTTCTACCATTTCCAGGAATACTGATGAAAAGTAACAAAGCCCTACATTGTTCACACCAAATTACAGTCTGGGAATGCGGACTGGCACGTACCCGCCGTAGGCTCCGAAGGTGAAGCTCCGCTTCCGGTGAGTCATGGCCGTGGACTGCGCGCAGGTGCTGTCCCGGGGCAGTGCTGTCAGTCTGTCCCGCTGCCTTCAGCCTGCCCGGCCTGAGCTGCAGAGCCCGCCCCTCTCCTGGACCAGTCCCCCCAGCCTGTTCTTCCATCACCCCGCCTCCCAGCTCCCTTGGCATGAAGTCCCCGTGTGTGCTGCTCCGGCCAGGAACACATCTCCCTCAGCGGTGGGTTCATTACCTCTCTAGTTGCCCCTAGAAACCATGAAGTGCCTCTTCTAGCGCCCCCTATTGCCCCTACTGTCTTCTTTAATACACAAGAACGAGAACATGAAGGAAATGGGGAAAACATATTCTTTTGGAATCCAGAAGTGTTTTGTTGTGTACTTTTAGCTTTGAGCTCGCCCTGTGCTTTTTGTTTATAAAAATAAACAGCATTAAGGATGGAGTGGGCGGGTGCTTCAGCGGGACAACTTGGACCCAAAATGAACTTCAAGAGAGGGAGAGAGGGTTGGGGGGGAGGGAGGGAGGGCGTGTGAGGACCGGAAGCATACATGCCAACATTTGGAAACAGGAATGAGGGAGATTTGGAAAACAAAATCTGAGAAATATGTTGTCCCACTTGACTTACATTGAAGTGGGGACGATTTTAGGTGGGAGACAGCTAAAATGATGCCGTTTTTGCCTTAAAATGTGAGTCGCTCACCTGAACAACGACGTAGTTTACGTTGGTGCAAAAGGTGCAGTGGCACCGGGTCCCAGTGGCCTGAGTGGCCGACTGAACTCTGATTATTGATGTATAATTCAAACAGCAGATAGGGGGACAATTTCCTGCCTTGTACTAGGGCCCAAGACACATTGGCTATGACTCTGCGCCTGACTCAGGTGTGTTGGCGTGAATATGGAAGTCTGTCAAAGGGAGTGTGGGAGTGGACGGATAGGGGTGTCATACTTTGTAAACTGCCACCAAAATGTGTTTCCTGGAGCTGTTTGTAATATGTGTCTGTTGTGTGCATGTATGTGTCTGTTTGTGTACCCCATGCACAGTATGTACTTACAGGTCATACCTTACAGTATGAGCATTCCGCACTCACAGTGCCTACCCTGCAACAGATTTCACTTTCAATCAATCAATCAGTCAATCAGGAGTTTGTAAAGCTCGGCTACTCACCCGTGAGGGTCTCAAGGCGCTTAGGGGGCAGGGGACTGCTGATCCGTCTGGGTGTGGAGGTTCAGTCGAAAAGCAAGGTCTTGAGGTCCTTCTTGAATTGGGTCAATGACGCGGATTGCCTGAGGTGGAGGGGCAGGGTGTTCCAGGTCTTGGCAGCGAGGTAGGAGAAGGATATTCCTCTGGTTCTGGTCTTGTGGATCCGTGGGACGGAGGCCAGAGCGAGTTGGGTGGAGCGGAGTTCCCTGGCGGGTGTGTGGAATGCGAGGCAGTGGTTCAGATATTCTGGTCCCTTGGCGTGTAGAGCTTTGTAGGCATGTGTGAGGAGCTTGAAGGTGATTATCTTGTTGACTGGGAGCCAGTGGAGTTGTTGGAGGTGTTGTGTTATGTTGCTGCGGCGGGGGATGTCGATGACCAATCTGGCTGTGGCATTTTTCAATACAAACCTTGGAGCAATCCCTATGCTCAGACTATGTCTTGTAGCAGAATTAGCACTAGCCTGTATTGCAACATGATGTACTCACAGTGTAGCTTCCTCTCAGAGCATACTTCGTTTCAAGGTGTATTTATTTAATGATCAGGTGTGCATGGTGGTTAAGTGCGCATTACTACCCTTATTAGGGCTGTCTGTGTGTGTGTGTGTGTTTGTATGCGGCCGCGTGAGGTGCATGAGTCTGTCTCAAGCAGCTGGCATAGCTAAGTTAGTTATCCAGCCTTAGCGTTGTAGAGTGACACATTGCCATCTGTGTTGGCTGCATGAGAGGCTGGTGTTGACACATCAATTAGAATCAGTTGTTTTATGTTGTATTATCTAGGTTGGATTTTGAAACAGAATTGGTGGGTTCAATGTTTGATTGGCCTTAGCACAGCACAGAATATCACAGATTGTTTCATCTCACTGTGTTATGTTCTAAATGTTGAGGGTTTGGGTTTATTTTTGTGCTACTGCAGAGCAGCAAGTTGGCATCAGTATGACCCTGTGTTGGTTGTATATCAATGTGGTGCTGGTGCATTTAGTATGTTCTGTTGAATTTGCTGTTTGCTGCTAAAGGTTACCTGTTGCCATCTGTGTAGCCTTTGTTCTTTTGTTGCATAACTACCTGGTTCCGTTGCACCTAGGGTCTAGTGTATGGGTGGTGTAGGATTTAGAGATTTAGAGAGGGGTGTTTTCAAGCTCTGGTTGTCCTTAGTGCTGGGTTTGTTGGGTGCTAAGGCATAGTTATGGGGCTGCACTTTCTTTCTTCAGGGTGTCTTGTGGATATTTAGGCCTTCTGGAAAGCATTTAGTGCTGTTGTACGCCTGGATGATACTTGCCACTGTGTTGACTGTATGAGAATGTAGAGCTGGGGCATTTAGTGAGTTCTGGTCAAAGGATTATTTTCTTGTGCAGAGTAATATTTGGGCTCTTTTTCGGTCTGGCAGAGCTCCACCAGACTCCATCTTGCCTGCCATTCCTTCATCCTCACTTTTCTGGTGTGTTACACCTGGTGTCGACCCACACTCCATACAACCACAAAAAACACATGGCAGGGGCAGCAAGCTATGGCATAGCACACTTCAAACCTGACCACCTGCAGCTCCATACAGGGAGCACACTCTGCTCCTCCCAGCATTACTTGAGTCTACCACTCCTGACTCCAACCGACAATGCACCACTCACTCCAGTTCACCACCTGCTCAGAGCAGTTGTTAAATGAGAGCACAAAAGGGCCCATTTTTAGTCCCAGAATGGGAATCACATGCGGAAAAGAACCTGGTAAGTCCAGGTCTCTATGTCATTCTTCTTTCAGGCCAGGATGACTGAACTTTAGGGGAGAAGTCACTGGCTGGAAGCTGTATTTCTGGCCCCGGCATCTCCCTCTCCTAGCCTTGGGTACCTCCCTATCCTAGCCTCGGGTATCTCTGTCCATCCTAGTTTCGAGTACCTCCTTATCCTAGCCTCGGGTATCCCCCTATCCTAGCCTCGGGTATCTCCCTATCCTAGCCCTCCTCGGGTATCTCCCTATCCTAGCCTCGAGTATCTTAATATTCTAGCCTCGGGTACCTCCTTATCCTAGCATCGGGTATCTCTCTATCCTAGCCTCAAGCACCTCCTTATCATAGCCTCTGGTACCTCCCTATCCTAGCTTCTGGTACCTCCCTATCCTAGCCTCTGGCACCTCCCTATCTGAGCCTCAGGTATCTCCCTATCCCTGCCTTGAGTACCTCCCTCTCCCAGCCTCGGGCATCTCCCTATCCTAGCCTCAGGCACCTCTCTATCCTAGCCTTAGGCACCTCTCTATCCTAGCCTTGGGTACCTCCCTATCCTAGCCTCGGGCACCTCCCTATCCTAGCTTCAGGTATTTTCCTATCCTAGCCATGGGCACCACTCTATCCTAACCACGGGCACCTCCCTATCCTAGCCTCAGGCACCTCTCTATCCTAGCCTCGGGTTCCTCCCTATCCTAGCCTCAGGTATCTCCCTATCCTAGCCTCGGGTATCTTCTTTTTTGGATTCCTAAAATTGGATTAGTACATCTGAAAAAACATTTTTAAGTTTACAAAAACGGAATTGGAGCATTTGTGACCATAAAAATGCTTAGTAGATATGGACCTATGTTCCATGGATTGGCTGTGGTAATTTCGCTGGCTGAACTCAGACCATGAAAGCAGGCCTGGAAATGGTATATGCAAAAAGAACAATTGATGGGCGGATTTCCGAACAGTGTCAAACACTCACCCCCAGTACAGAGATCTGCCCTAAATTCAATTTTTTTTGGTCACCTTGCCATTTCAGTTTGGATCCAGCCTTATGCAAATCAGTCTTGACCCTGCTCATAATGGGAACAGTCCAGCATGAAGTGCCAGGCCAGGTCTTCCCTGGTCCGGAAACAAGCATCCTAGGACCAGTTTCGGGGTATCACCCCTCATCAGCCAGGATAGCCTAAATCCAGTGGATTTGGGCCCAGATCTCTGTACTGGGGGAGAGTGTTTAACATTGTTCCGCATTCCGTCCATCATTTCTCCTTTTTGCATTTGTCGCCCCAAGTGGGGCTGGTATGCCCAGAGGTGGGTCCTGTGCTCACCATGCCACCGGAGTCAAGCTATCCTGGCTGATGAGGGATGATACCCCGAAAACGGTCCTAAAATGCTTGTCTCTGGTCTAGGCAGGACCTGGCCTGGCAGTTCGGACTGGACTGTTTTGATGGGGAGCAGGGTCAAGACTGATTTGCATATGGCTGAGTCGAAACGGGAATGGCATGGGGAGCAAAAAAACAATAGTTTTAGGCCCAGATATCTGTACTGGGAGTGAGTGTTTCACATTGCTCAGCATTCCATCCATCATTTGTTCTTTTTGGAAATGGTATAAAGCATTTTATAATGCCCTTCTGTCCTTTCAAAGCTCTGTATTACATGATAAAACTAGCCACTTCTGTCATTGAGTGAGCTATCAGGTTCGTAGGATTCTCCTTTCAAGAAACCATTTTAAATGATTGATTTTACAAAACAATTTCTCATATTTATACCCAAAAAGCTACACATTTTACACACCATTCAGAATAGAAACCTACAAGATTGTTCAATTAATAATGGGATAGTAAACTACAGCAACAAATCATGCTTGTGGGTAGAACAAATTTGTGTGCCGTTCCCTTAGTGCTGCTTTGAGGCCTGTGTGGGCTGAGGATCCCTCAGCAAGTCCAGCCCTGAAAGAGCCTGCTGTCTTTCAGCCACCGGTTACTTTCTATTGTGGAGTATGTCCAGCCCAGCTCATGTCATTTCATTTCAGGGAGGCAGGTATTACCCAAACTAACTAGGTGTTGCACAGTGTCCTCTTTATAAGAGTTGGATGTAATACATTCGTGAAGATTGGGCAGATATAGTCTGAGGAATGGTATTTTTGTGTGTGTCTCCTCTAGTGCTTGTCAAGGGGTCCCTGTGGATTTGATATTTTGCATGTTCAGTCTTGGTAAGAAAGTCATGATAAGCATGTGGGTTTCCACTGTGGGTGGTGTTATTTGTACCCTCGTTGAAGGTGATCATGGGGTTCAATAAACTAAAGGTCAATATGAGATAGAAGGTATATTTGGTTATTAATGGGATTGGTTGCTTTTAAATGTTACAGACGCTTGTTGGAGAGGTGGTCACTTTAGACGTTTGATGTGTATGTGTGTGTTTGTTGAATGTTGAGGCTTGTTATCACCCAACGCTTACCCTAAGCGTAAAGAAAGTTGCTATATTGAAAGAAAGTGGAGAGAGAGAGTTTCAATTATGGAATTATGAAATTGTGCTCCTTTGTTTTGTGATAAATATTTGTGTTTCATTTAAGACCCGATTTGAATGGAGAAACCTTCCTGGATGTTGTTTGATATATTTTGTTGTCCTGATGAAGGTGGGATTCAATCAGTTTTTTTGCCACCGAAATACACATTGCCGTGTTTGTCTGTGTCCATTAGCTTTGACCATCAATTTCATGAGCACCTTTATAATTAATATTGGTCATTGTTTTTGAGCTAAATTTGGCTGAGCGCGTTGTGGGTTTTTAACTTGTTCTGAATTGTGGGATGTGTGATACATTTTTGTTTGAGAGGTTTCCAGGGTCATGTTCTTTACTAATAGTATGACTGTGAGAAATATGTTATGAATTTTGCATGATATACATACATGTCTAAATTTGTAATTTATAGAAAATATATTTATACTAAAAAATATATATTTAATGAATTGATTTATATTTGATATCTATATAATAAAAGCAATTGAAAATGTATTTGTATTGTTGTCACAACCAGCAAGATTGTTCATATGGCTATATGGTCTCCGGGATTTGGGTGTTATAAGGGGTTTTTAGGGTACAGTGATGGGTAAGGGTAAGAGGTAATAAGGGCTCAAAGGGTTCAGGAATGGGTAAGTGTACCGGTTGGTTAGGGTACCGGTTGGTTAGGGTATTTTGGGGTTAAGGGATGGGTAAAGGAATGGGCTTCTAAGCATTTTTTAGGGTTCAGGCAATGGTAAGAGTAAGGGTAGTAAGGTTATACAGGGTTTTTTGGGGAGAAGGTATGGGGTATTAAGGGGTTTCTAGAGTTTAGGGTTGTGTAAGAGTACCGGGTAGTAAGGGTTATTAGGGGTATTTAAGGTTCAGGGTTGGGTAAGAGTATGGCGTAGTAAGGGCTTTATGGGTTCAAGGAAATGTAAGGGCAAGTGCATGGGACGGTAAGGGCTTTTTAGGGTTTAAAGGTTAAGAGGGTAGATAGACAGACAGACAGACAGACAGACAGACAGATATTATATATTACCAGTAGGTAGTTATAGTTAGGACCTAGTTTCCATAGGAAAAGCGTTTTTTGACTTGCCTATATCTTTATCTCCGGCTGACGAATCTTCACAAAAGTTTACCAAAAACCTTGATGCTCAGTTCAGCTGCTGTCTGGAAAGTCTTGGGGTGATCTGTGAAGCAGGGGCTGAGAAAAAGGGGGGTCCCAAAATGCTTTTTCACAACATTATTTCCCCTAGGGTTTTTGGAGAGGACTACAGCCCGAACCACTGAACAGAATTACACCATATTTGACAGAAAGCTAGATCTTGGTGCAGAGTAGTGCCTTTGGGTAGTTTGGTGTAAATCTGTTCAGTAGTTTTAGAGATATTAACCAAAATCCAAATTTGTATATCTGGGAGCACGGATCATCTGTGGATTCCATCAGTCCCCGTGCTAAAACCTGATTGGCTGCCAACACGTCAACCAGGAAGTGTTGGCAGCCATCTGTGGACTTGGCTTCAGCCGAGTCCCCCCAAAAATTTTTAAAATAAAGAAGAAGGGGCATGGTAGGAAAGCCCTGACCCCCTAGGTGTGGTCCCACAGGGACCCCGCTGTGGATTAAATATATAAATATTTTTTTTATTTTGCTGCAAAATCACGGGTGAATCCGTGGATTAGCACCAAAATTGGGAGAAAAAACACAAGGTCCCCCTCCATGGCCACCTCCTTGCAGCTTATGACAAAATTATGGCGGGGGAAGCGCGGCCTCCCCCGGGTCCCGGGACCACCACCTCTCTGGGATTCTAAATTAAATGAATGGGGGGGCTGCGCGGACCTCCCCGAGCCCCGGGGAACACCATCTCCCTGAGGCTACAATTAACATTAAATAGGGGTCCTGGAGGATCCCCAGCTCCGGGGACCACCTCCTCCCCGTGGCTACAATTAACATTAAAGAGGGGGGGCCACGCAGCACCCCTCCTTGAGCCATATATATTGCCCTGGGGAACGCCACCCCCAGGTACAGCTCCTGCTATCTCCTGGGGAGCCCACCCCTGGGACATAGCTGCTTGTTTAACAAAGAGCAGAAGGATGCAAAATAAAGGACAGAAATGAGCAGAAAGAGGCAGAATACAGTGCAGCAGCGAGCAGAAAGAGGCAAGATAAAAGGTGAGAAATGAGCAAAAAGAGCCGGAATACAGGTCAGAAACAAGCAGAAAGAGGCAAAATAGAGGTCAGAAATGAACAGCAAGAGGCAGAATAAAGGTGAGAAATGAGCAGAAAGAAGCAAAATAAAGGTCAGCAACGAGCAGAAAGAGGCAAAATAAAGGTGAGAAACAAGGCGAAAGAGGCAAAATAGAGGTCAGAAAAGAGCAGCACAAGGAAGAATAAAGGTCTGAAACTAGCAGAAAGAGACAGAATAGAGGTCTGACACAAGCAGAAACAGGCAAAATAAAGGTGGGAAGCGAGCTGAAAGAGGCAAAATAAAGGTGCGATACGAGCAGACAGAGGCAGAATAAAGGACAGAAACGAGCAGAAAGAGGCAGAATAAAGGTCAGCAATGAGCAGAAAGAGGCAAGATAAAGGTCAGACATGAGCAGAAACAGGCAAAATAAAGGTGAGAAACGACCAGAAAGAGGCAAAACAAAGGTCAGCAACGAGCAGAAAGAGACAAAATAAAGGTGAGATACGAGCAGAAAGAGGCAGAATAAAGGTCAGAAATGGTCAGAAAGAGGCAAAATAAAGGTCAGAAACGAGCATCAAGAGGCAGAATAAAGGCCAGAAAGGAGCAGAAAGAGGCAAAATAATGGTCAGAAAGAGGCAGAAGAAAGGTCAGAAGGGAGCAGAGAGAGGCAGAGTACAGGTCAGAAACAAGCAGAAAGAGGAAAATAGAGGTCAGAAACCAACAGCAAGAGGAAAAATAGCGGTCAGAAACCAGCAGCAAGAGGCAAAGTAAAGGTGAGAAACAAGCAGAATGAGGCAAAATAAAGGTCAGCAACAAGCAGGAAGAGGCAAAATAAAGGTGAGAAACGAGCAGAAAGAGGCAGAATAAAGGTCAGGGATGAGCAGAAAGTGGCAAAATAAAGGTGAGAAACGAGCAGCAAGAGGCAGAATAAAGGTCAGCGACAAGCAGAAAGTGGCAAAATAAAGGTGAGAAACGAACAGAAAGAGGCAAAATAGAGGTCAGAAACCAGCAGCAAGAGGCAAAATAAAGATGAGAAACAAGCAGAAAGAGGCAGAATAACAGTCAAAAAGGATTAGCGAGAGGGATCAATAAAGGTGATAAATGAGCAGAAAAAGCAGAATAAAGGTCAGAAATGAGCAGACAGAAGCAGAATAAAGGTCAGAAAGGTCAGAAACGAGCGGAAAGAGTCAGAATAAAGGTCAGAAACGAGCAGGTAGAGGCAGAATGAAGGTCAGAAACGAGCGGAAATAGTCCGAATGAAGGTCAGAAATGAGCAGACAGAGGCAGAATAAAGGTCAGAAACGAGCGGAAAGAGGCAGAATAAAGGTCAGAAATGAGCAGAAAGAGGAAAAATAAAGGTGAAACCCACTAAAAGACTCACACACCGACTCACAGACCGACTTGGGCACTCATACACCCACTCACAGAACTACACAGACACTGATGCACCCACTCACGGACCCACTCAGAGGCTCTCACACACTCTCACAGACCCAATCAGACACTCATCCACCAACTCACAGACCCACTCAGATACTCATGTTCCCATTCACAGATCCACTCAGACTCATGCACCCACTGACTGTCCCACTCAGACACTTACTCACCCTCTCACAGACCCACTCAGACTCACACAACCCATCACAGACCCACTCAGACACTCATACCACACACCCACTCACTCACCCACACAGTGACTCACCCATCCACTCACAGACCTTCAAAGACACTCATGCACCGACTCATAGACCCAATCAGAGACTCATTCACCGGCTCACAGACCCAGACATTCATGCACCCACTCATAGACCCACTCACTCACGATTCCAGTCACAGACCCACTCAGACACTCATGCACCCACTCACAGACCCACTCAGACACTCATGCACCCACTCACAGATCCACACAGACACTCCTAGACCCACTTGCACAGCCATTTACACACCCATGCAGTCACCCACACACCCATTCACAGACCCATACAGCCACTCACATACCCACAAAGCCACTCAGAGACCCATACAGCCACTCACACACACACACACACTCACCTACCTATACAGCCACCAACACACCCACTCTCAAAGGTTGCAGATTACAGTTAGGAAATAAAATTAAAAAAGGTTACAGGGACGTTATAGTTAGGAAATCGAATTTAAAAAAACTTAAAAATTCACTGAAAAACCAAAGGTTACAAGGACGTTATAGTTAGGAAATAGAATTAAATTAATGTCTAATATATGTTAGAAATAGTATTACTCATTAGTAATACACAAAGTATAATATTTTAACTTTTGTACTATCTTAGTATATATGTTTAAAACACTCCAAACCTTCTACAAAACACTCACAATCACTGGAGGATGTCACCAGGGATGTCACTGACCACGTCATAAGTGATGTAATATGTGAGGTCATAAGCAGTGCATTTCGGGGGCATAAGTTATAGCTAGCTCAGGTAACTATAACTGTTGAATTTCTATGGTTTTGTACGAGTGAAATCTGAGCCTAACTATAATGTCCCTGTAACCTTTGCTTTTTCATTGAATTTTTAAGGTTTTTTAAAATTCTATTTCCTAACTATTATGTCCCTGTAACCTTTGTTTTTTTCACTGAAAAAATAAATAAATAAAAAAGATTTATATATATATATATATATATATATATATTCACTGAAAAACCACAGGTTTCAGTGACGTTATAGTTGGACATTTCACTCGTACAAAACCAGAGAAATTCGGCCGTTATAGTTAGTTGAGCTAACTATAACTCGCGCCCCCGCAATGCACTGCTGATGACGTCACATATTACATCATTCATGACATGGTCAGTGACATCACTGATGACATCACTGATGACATCTCAAATGACATCACTGATGACACCACTGATGACATCATCCAGTGACTGTGTGTTTCTGTAAAGTTTAAATATGTTTTTATATATGTACCAGCTCCTGAACTTGTCAATATCTTTTTATTTTAGGTTGGTGACCTTGCACGTTTCCCGAGTGCTTCTCGAGTGAGTCACCGAGTGTTTGCCATTGATAAGCGGCCGCTCAGCCGCTGAGGATGCACCACCCCAGTATCCAGAGGGGGCCGCGTGGAGTGATTCAGCCTCCGCATATGCGGGGAAACGTTGCAGAATTATGACTTTGATCAGTGGCTGGGGCCCAATCTGGGCTTTATCGCAAGCAGTAATTGTGCACAACAATGTTTAAAGATTAAGAACTCCAACTCCCAGAATGCCAAAGAATGACGATGACCCTATTCAAGGGCGGGATATGTTATAAATGCTGCTGGGGGAGGAGAAATAGCACCTACCTTCTTGAGCCTCTGAGGAAGAAATTTTCGAAACGCGTCAGGCTAAAAGAAAGGCTGCCAATCATGTACCAGCTCCTGAACTTGTCAATATCTTTTTATTTTAGGTTGGTGACCTTGCACGTTTCCCGAGTGCTTCTCGAGTGAGTCACCGTGTGTTTGCCATATATATATATATATATATATATATATTATGCCAAGGTGTATTGAAGAATGAGTGGGTGTATAAGTTTCTAAATGGATGATTTAGTAGGTGCGTGACAGACTGTATAAGTGAGTGATTAAATGTGTCTTACTGAATGTATGGGTTAGTGACTAAACTGTGTGAATGTCTGTATCAGTCTGTCAGTTGGTGTGTAAGCGGCTGCATGGGTTGGTGAGTAGCTACATGAGTGTCTATATGGGTTATTGATTGGTTGTCTGAGTATCTGTATGGGTGCCTGAGTGTCTATGTGGGTGGGTGGGGGGTGTGTGACTCTGTGCATAGATGTGTGAGTGGGTGATTCACCGGGTGTATGGGTTCAAGAGTGCATCTGTGAAGGGCTGTATGGGTGGGTGAGTGTGTGTATGGGTGTGTTGGTGAGTGAATAGATGTCTGAGTGGTACATGTGTGAGTAACTACATATGTGAAAGGCAGTATATGTGAGTGTTGGAGTATATAAATGACTATATGTGAGAGTGAGTGATTGTGAGAGTGGCTGTATGGATGAGTGTGTGCTTGTATCAGTGATTGTATAAGAGAGTAAGTATGTGTTAGTATCTGTATGAATAAGTGAGGTGGTGTGTGTATAACTGTATAGGTGAGTAAATGGGAGTGTGATTGATTCTTTGCATGACTGACTAGGTGTGTGAGTAACTCTATGGATGAGTGGCGGTGTGTGTGTGTCTGTATAAGTGTATGAGTGCATATGATAGTGCTGTATTAATGAGTGACTGCATGTATGTGTGACTGTATGTGTGAATGAGTGGATGTGTGTGTAGACCTAGGAATCAGTGAGTGGGTATGTAGTAACTGGTATTGGTGTGTCTCTGGTTTCGAAAATGGTAGTCTGTATTTAGAGTGGGTGTATCAAAGGTTATATTAGGGTGTGTGGAGGTGCATCAGATTATCATGTGGATGATGTCATCAGTGATGTCATCAGTGATGTCATTTGAGATGTCATCAGTGATGTCACTGACCATGTCATGAATGATGTAATATGTGACGTCATCAGCAGTGCATTGCGGGGGCGCGAGTTATAGTTAGCTCAACTAACTATAACGGCCGAATTTCTCTGGTTTTGTACGAGTGAAATGTCCAACTAACTATCACGTCCCTGAAACCTGTGATTTTTTCAGTGAATTTCTAAGGTTTTTTAAATGCTCATTTCTAACATTAACGTCCCTGAAACTTATGGTTATTTCAGTGAATTTCAAAGGTTTCTTAAATTCTAATTTCTAACTATAACGTCCCTGAAACCTATGGTTTTTTCAGTGAATTTCAAAGGTTTTTTGAATGTTAATTCCGAACTATAACGTCCCTAAAACCTATGGTTTTTTCAGTGAATTTCAAAGGTTTTTTAAATGCTAATTTCTAACTATGCCTACAGAGGTAGGACATGTGCAGAAAGAGGAGGAAAAGCGCAGAAAGAAGCAAGAGAAATGCAGAAAGAGGCAACAGAAGTCCAGAAAGACAAAGAAAGGTGCAGAAAGAAGCAAGAGATATGCAGAAAGAACCAACAGAGGTACAGAAAGAGGCCTTGTTGCAAAGTCATCCTGTGCCCCTAACTTTTTGCTGACTGGTACTGGTGGTAACTGACTCTGACTAACCAGGCCCGGAGCCACTGCTATGCTGAAAGACACTTAGAATACAGTGAAAACACCTACATACACTAGGGTACAGTATGGGTTGGGGTACCCCTGTGATTGGCATGACCTCCCCTGTAAGGCCCTAGTACATAATAGGGCAGGGGGGATTAAAACTACCTCTAAGTCAGAGGTGCAGAAAGAGGCAAGAGAAGTGCAGAAAGAAGCAACAGAGGTGCCGAAAGAGGCAAGAGAGGTGAAGAAAGAAGCAAGTGAAGTACAGAAAGAGGCAACATAGGTGCAGAAAGATACAAGAGGTGCAGAAACAAGCAAGAGAAGTGCAGAAAGAGGCAAGAGAATTGCTGAAAGAAGCAACAGAGGTATAGAAAGAAGCAAGAGAAGTGCAGAAAGAGGCAAGTGAGGTGCAGAAAGAATCAAGAGCAGTGCAGAATGAACCAACAGAGGTGCAAAAAGAGGCAAGAGGGGTGCAGAAAGAGGTAGGAGAGGTGCACAAAGAGGCAAGAGGAGTACAGAAAGAGGCAGGAGGGGTGCAGAAAAAAGGAAGAGAAGTGCAGAAAAAAGCAACAAAGGTGCTGAAAGAGGTTCGAAGGGTGCAGAAAGAGGCAAGAGAAGTGAAGAAAGAAGCAACAGAGGTACAGAAAGAGGCAAGAGAGGTGCAGAAAAAGGCAGGAAAAGTGCAGAAAGAGGCAAGAGGGGTGCAGAAAGAAGCAAGTGAGGTGCAGAAAGAGGCAACAGAGGTGCAGAAAGACGCAAGAGAGGTGCAGAAACAAGCAAGAGAAGTGCAGAAAGAAGTGAGAGAATTGCTGAAAGAAGCAACAGAGGTGTAGAAAGAAGCAAGAGCAGTGCAGAAAGAACCAACAGAGGCACAAAAAGAGGCAAGAGAGGTGCACAAAGAGGCAAGAGAGGTACAGAAAGAGGCAGGAGGGGTGCAGAAAGAAGGAAGAGAAGTGCAGAAAGAGGCAAGAGAATTGCTGAAAGAAGCAACAGAGATGTAGAAAGAAGCAAGAGAAGTGCAGAAAGAGGCAAGAGGGATGCAGAAATTTGCAACAGAGGTGCAAAAAGAAGCAAGAGTAGTGCAGAAAGAACCAACAGAGGTGCAGAAAGAGGCAAGAGGGGTACAGAAAGAGAAAAGAAAACTGCAGAAAGAAGCAAAAGAGGTGCAGAAAGAGTCAGGAGAGGTGCACAAAGAGGCAAAAGGGGTACCGAAAGAGGCAAGAGGGGTACAGAAAGAAGCAAGAGAAGTGCAAAAGGAAGCAACAGAAGTGCTTAAAGAGGCAAGAGGGGTGCAGAAAGAGGCAAGAGAAGTGCAGAAAGAAGCAACAGAGGTGCCGAAAGAGGCAAGAGAATTGCTGAAAGAAGCAAGTGAGGTGTAGAAAGAGGCAACAGAGGTGCAGAAAGACGCAAGAGAAGTGCAGAAACAAGCAAGAGAAGTACAGAAAGAGGCAAGAGAATTGCTGAAAGAAGCAATAGAGTTATAAAAAGAAGCAAGAGAAGTGCAGAAAGAGGCAAGAGAGGTGCAGAAAAAGGGAAGAGAACTGCAGAAAGAGGCAAGAGAGTTGCAGAAACAGGCAAAAGGGGTGCAGAAAGCGGGAACAGGTGTGCAGAAAGAGGCAAGAGAAGTGCAGAAAGAAGCAACAGAGGTGCCGAAAGAGGCAAGAGAATTGCTGAAAGAAGCAACAGAGGTGTAGAAAGAAGCAAGAGGGATGCAGAAATTTGCAAAAGAGGTGCAAAAAGAAGCAAGAGCAGTGCAGAAAAAACCAACAGTGGTGCAGAAACAGGCAAGAAAGGTACAGAAAGAGGGAACAGGGGTGCAGAAAGAGGTAAGAGGGATACAGAAATTTGGAAGAGAGGTGCAGAAAGAAGCAAGAGCAGTGCAGAAAGAAGCAAAAAGGGCAGAAAGAAGCAAGAGAGGTGGAGAAATAGGGAAGAGGTATGCAGAAAGAGGCATGAGGGATGCAGACATTTGCAAAAGAGGTGCAGAAAGAAGCAAGAGCAGTGCAGAAAGAACCAACAGAGGTGCAAAGAGAGGCAAGAGGGGTGCAGAAATAGGTAGGAGAGGTGCACAAAGAGGCAAGAGGGGTACAGAAAGAGGCAGGAGGGGTGGAGAAAGAAGGAAGAGAAGTGCAGAAAGAAGCAACAGAGGTGCTGAAAGATGCACGAAGGGTGCAGAAAGAGGCAAGAGATGTGCAGAAAGAAGCAACAGAGGTACAGAAAGAGGCAAGAGAGGTGCAGAAACAGGCAGGAAAGGTGTAGAAAGAGGGAACAGGGGTGCAGAAAGAGGCAAGAGAGGTGCAGAAAGAGGGGAGAGGGTTGCAGAAAGAGGTAAGAGGGGTGCAGAAAGAAGCAAGTGAGGTGCAGAAAGAGGCAACAGAGGTGCAGAAAGACGCAAGAGAAGTGCAGAAAGAGGCAAGAGAATTGCTGAAAGAAGCAATAGAGGTATAAAAAGAAGCAAGAGAAGTGCAGAAAGAGGCAAGTAAGGTGCAGAAAGAGGCAAGAGAGGTGGAGAAAATGGGAAGAGAACTGCAGAAAGAGGCAAGAGAGTTGCAGAAACAGGCAAAAGCGGTGCAGAAAGCGGGAACAGGTGTGCAGACAGAGGCAAGAGAGGTGCAGAAAGATAGGAGAGGGGTGCTGAAACAGGCAAGAGGGATGCATAAATTTGCAACAGAGGTGCAGAAAGAGGCAAGAGAGGTACAGAAAGAGGCAAGAGAAGTGCAGAAAGAAGCAAAAGAGGTGCAGAAAGAGGCAAGAGAACAGCATAAAAAGGCAAGAGAGGTGCAGAAAGAGGAAGGAGAGGTGCACAGAGAGGCAAGAGGGGTACAGAAAGAGGCAAGAGGGGTGCAGAAAGGAGCAAGAGAAGTGCAGAAAGAAGCAACAGAGGTGCTGAAAGAGGCAAGTGGGGTGCAAAAAAGGGAAGAAGGGTGCATAAAGCAAGAGGTGCAGAAAGCAGCAAAGGAGGTGCAGAAAGAGTGAAGACGAGTGCAGAAAGAGACAACATGGGTGCAAAAAGAGGCAAGATGGGTGCAGAAAGAGGAAGGAGAGGTGTACAAAGAGGCAAGAGGGGTACAGAAAGAGGAAAGAGGGGTGCAGAAAGGAGCAAGAGAAGTGCAGAAAGAAGCAACAGAGGTGCTGAAAGAAGGTAGTGGGGTGCAGAAAGAGGCAAGAGAAGTACAGAAAGAAGCAACAGAGGTGCAGAAAGAGGCAAGAGAGGTGCAGAAAGAGGCAAGAGAAGTGCAGAAAGAGGGAACAGGGTGCAGAAAGAGGCAAGAGGAATACAGAAATTTGCAAAAGAGGTGCAGAAAGAGGGAACAGGGGTGCAGAAAGAGGCAAGAGGGATACATAAATTTGCAAAAGAGGTGCAGAAAGAAGCAAGAGCAGTGCAGAAAGAACCAACAGAGGTGCAGAAAGAGGCAAGAGGGGTACAGAAAGAGGCAAGAGAAGTGCAGAAAGAAGGAAAAGAGGTGCAGAAAGAGGCAAGAGAACTGCAGAAAAAGGCAAGAGAGGTGCAGAAAGAGGAAGGAGAGGTGCACAAAGAGGCAAGAGGGGTACAGAAAGAGGCAAGAGGGGTGCAGAAAGAAGCAAGAGAAGTGCATAAAGAAGCAACAGAGGTGCTGAAAGAGGCAAGAGGGGCGCAGAAAGAGGCAAGAGAAGTGCAGAAAGAAGCAACAGAGGTGCAGAAAGAGGCAAGAGAGGTGCAGAAACAGGCATGAAACGTGCAGAAAGAGGGAACAGGGGTGCAGAAAGAGGCAAGAGGGATACAGAAATTTGCAAAAGAGGTGCAGAAAGAAGCAAGAGCAGTGCAGAAAGAACCAACAGAGGTGCAGAAAGAGGCAAGAGGGGTGCATAAAGAGCTAGGAGAGTTGCACAAAGAGGCAAGAGGGGTGCAGAAAGAGGCAAGAGGGGTACAGAAAGAAGGAAGAGAAGTGCAGAAAGAAGCAACAGAGTTGCAGAAAGAGGCAATAGAGGTGCAGAAAGAGGCAAGAGAGATGCAGAAAGAAGCAAGTGAGGAGCAGAAAGAGGCAAGAGAGCTGCAGAAATAAGAGGGTGAGGTTCAGAAAGAGGCAAGTGAGGAGCAGAAAGTGGCAAGTGAGGTGCAGAAAGAGGCAAGAGAGGTATAGAAAGAGGCAAGGTAAGTGTAGAAAGAGGCAAGAGAAGTGCAGAAAGAGGCACTTGAGGTGCAGAAAGAGGCAAGAGAGGTACAGAAAGAGGCTCGAGAAGTGCAGAAAGAGGCAAGAGAAGTGAAGAAAGAGGCAAGAGAGGTTCAGAAGGAAGACAGTGAGGTGCAGAAAGAGGCAAGTGAGGTGCAGAAAGAGGCAAGAGAGGTACAGAAAGAGGCAAGGGAAGTGCAGAAACAGGTAAGAGAAATGCAGAAAGAGGCAAGAGAGGAGCAGAAAGAGGCAACAGAGGTGTAGAAAGAAGCAAGATAAGTGCAGAAAGAAGCAAGTGAGGTGCAGAAAGAGGCAAGAGAGGTGCAGAAAGAGGCAAGAGAGGTGCAGAAAGAGGCAAGAGATCTGCAGCAAAAAGTAACAGAGGTGCTGAAAGAGGCAAGTGAGGCGCAGAAAGGGGCAAGAGAAGTGCAGAAAGAGGCAAGTGAAGTGCAGAAAGAAGACAGTGAGGTGCAGAAAGAGGAAGAAAGGTGCAGAAAGAAGCAAGAGAAATGCAGAAAGAGGCAAGAGAGGCACAGAAAGAAGAGAGGTTTGTGCACCATTAGTACCAATTTAACACCCACATTTAGCAATAAGTAACACCTGACCATTCCAGCTTTGCAAAGGGCCTTCCACCATGCTGTAACACGTGACGCTGCATTTTTGGGAACATTTGAGCCGTTTGAGCTAGAAACAAGGCTTTCTTTGTTCAAATCTGCAGATTAGGCAGCAGATGATGGAATATTTGGCAAATGCGGAAAATGTTTAATTATGTGAAAATTGTTGCAGCCGAACAGTCACATAATTCCAGTGGCCCTGCTCATACCTTCTACTAGGTCCAGAAGTGCTCCTCAGTAGTTCCTTCTTTCTTTGTGTCTCATTGAGTTTATAGTTTAGCTTCTATGGAAATGAGGAAGACTAAACCTGAGGTTACCACTACACAACACAGACTACAATACCACATAATTACTCTCCAAAACACATAATCCCACTCCACATAATTCCTATACACTAAATACCACATACTTTCTATTCACATAATTTCACTGCACAACATACCACATAATTCCACTACACACAACGTATATCCACTCTACACCAAAAAACTTTAGTAAAAATCTTTTACATTTACTATGCCAATAGCTCTAACTCTTGCAAATGCGAGACCTATTACATTACAAATGCTTCTCTAACTGGTAGTTGCGTTTGCAGAGTGGTGCAGAAAGGGGGTTGGGCCTCCGACCAGCGCTCAGGAATTCCGCTGCGTAGGACTTAGAGGAGGTACCAGGAGGGCTTCTTGGCCCCCAAAGTCCCTCAGGAGTAAAGTGGACTTCATCCCCCAACCAGTACTGTGCCAGGAGGCGTGTTTGCAGAGTGGTGGAGAAAGGGGGGGCGTGGCCTCCGAAGACCTCTTAGCAATCCCACTATGTGGGACTTAGTGGAGGTAATAGGAGAGGTAGTTGGCCCCCAAGGACAACCTTGGGGGCCAACTACCCCTCCTATTACCTCCAGTAAGTCCCACACAGCGGGATTGCTAAGTTGTCATAGCAGGCCATGCCCCCTTTCCCCACCATTCTGCAAACTCTTGGATGGGGATTAAAGTCCCCTTCGCTGCTGTGGGTCCTTAGGGGCCAACTAGCCTACCTGATACCTCCAGTATGCCCCAGATAGTGGGACTGCTGATAGGTGGACACAGGCCATGCCCCCTTTGTCCACCACTCTGCAAACGCGCCTCCTGGCACGCTCTTGGTTGGGGGATGAAGTCCCCTTGCCTCCTGAGGGTCCCTGGGGGCCAACTAGCCCACCATGTACCTCCAGTAAGCCCCACACAGCTGGATTGCTGAGAGTTGTCCGAGGCCACGCCCCCTTTTTATACCACTCTGCAAACGCGCCTCCTGGCGCACTGCTGCTCGGCGGATGAAGTCCACTTGTGTACTGAGGTCCTCAGGACACAAGAGGACCTCATCGCCCCACCAGCAGTGCGCCAAGAGGCGCTTTTGCAGAGTGGTGTAAAAAGGGGCGTGGCCTCAGACCACCTCTCTGCAATCCCACTGTGTGGGGCTTACTGGAGGTACCTGGTGGGCTAGTTGGCCCCCAGGGACCCTCAGGAATGAAGGGGACTTAATCCCCCAACTTAGAACGCGCCAGGGGGCGCGTTTGCAGAGTGGTGCAGGGAGGGGGCGGGGCCTCCGGCGAGATGCCGGCATTTCTTTTTTTAAATATTTTTAGAAGAGGGCTGTGTGGCCCCCCTTCTTTTAGTATTTTTGGGCCCTGGGGACCCGATCCCCCAAGGCCTGAGCATTGTTTTCTTTCTTTTTTTTTTTATAAACGGGAAGGGGGCCGCGTGGCCTCCCTTCCCTGGGCCACTATTGGCCCCAGGGACCCCATCCCCCAGAGCCTGGCCTCGTTTTCATTTTTACAAAAATTATATTTCCCGGGAGGGGGGCCGCGTGGCCACCCTCCTGAGGCCAATTATGGCCTTGGGGACCCCATCCCCCAGGGCCCGGCCTTATTTAAAAAAAAAAATAATAACATCAAAAGGGGGGGCCGAGTGGCCCCCGTCCCGGGCCCCTTTTGGGACCGGGGACCCCATCCCCCGGGGCCTGGCCTCACTGTTTGGGACCGTGGGGGGAGCCCCAATGCCCCCAAGGTCCCTGCCGGTTCCCCGCCTCCTGCAGGAGCCGGCATTGCTTTTGGACAAGGGGAGCTGCTGACATGCAGCTCCCCTTGTCCAAAAGCAATTCTGCTTTGCTTCTTGGAAGCGAGAGCAGGTTTCCTGCTCTCGCTTCCAAGAAGCACAGCAGTGTTTGCTATGGCAGGGCGGGAGCCGTGCTCCTGCCCTGCCATAGCAAACGGCAATGTCCCGGGGATGGGCACCCCGGGACATTGCAGGAGCCGGCCCTGGGGGTGGCGCTCCAAGAGGGGGGCCGCATGGCCCCCTCCCTACATTTGCACAGCCCCGGGGAGGTGGTGGTCTCTGGGGCCGGGGGGCCACAACGGACTCCCGTATTTCAATAATAAGTGCCCCGGGGAGGTGGTGGTCCCCGGGGCAATGTGGGGAGGGCTCAAGCCCCCACACAGAGTTTTTAATTGTAGTCCCGGGAGGTGGCGATCCCCGGGGCTGCAGGGGGCTGCGTGGCCCCCCGCATTCAAAGCATATAGCCCCGGGGAGGTGGTGGTCCCCGGGGCTTGTGGGGCCCGGGAGGCCCCCCCGCCCTAAAATATTAAATGCCCTGGAGAGGTGGCGGTCCCCGAGGCTTGGGGGGGCCCGCGAGGCCCCCCCTGCACAAAAATGCAAATGCCCCAGGGAGGTGGCGTTCCCCGGGGCAGCGTGGGAGGCAGGAGCCCCCCACATGCATTTTAAAGAAAAAGTCCCGGGAGGTGGCGGTCTCCGGGGCTGTGGGTGGGGCCGCGTGCCCCCGAATATCATTATCTAAGCCCCGGGGAGGTGGCGGTCCGCGGTGCTGCGGGGGCCCCCGCGGACCCCCACTAATTAATTGGGCATTGCCCCCGGGACCTGGCCCACCCGGGGCCTTATAGAAAATGAAGCGTGGGTACTGAGTCACAAGATGGCTGCCAACACTTCCTGGTTTGGAGTGTTGGCAGCCAATCAAAATGAAGCTCGTGCTCGGGAGGGTTCGCGAATCATCCTCGGTGCTCAGATATATACATTTTTATTTTTTCAATTTCTCAGCAACTACTGAACGGATTCACACCATTTTCACAAAAGCACACTTTCTAGACTAAGACCTACCTTTTTGCCAAATTTGGTGTAATTCCGTTCAGCAGTTCGGGCTGTAGCTTTGTCTAAAGTTTCCTATGGAAATTAACATGGGGAAAACGCGTTTTGGGACCCCCCTTTTTTCTCGGCCCTCGCTTGATGAATCACCTCGAAACTTTCAAGACAGAGCTGACCTGGTCATTAGTTTGGAAAATTTCGCGAAGATTCATCAAACGGCGCCAAAGATATTGGCAAAAGAAAAAACGCTTTTTGAATAGAAACAAGGTCCTAACTATAACTACCTACTGGCAACCGCCAGTAGGTAATATATATATAGATATATATATATATATATATATAGATATATATATATAGAGAGAGACAGATATATTCACTGAAAAAACTAAAGGTTACAGGGATGTTATAGTTAGGCTGACATTTCATTCATACAAAAACCAGAGAAATTCAGCCGTTATAGTTAGTGAGCTAACTATAACTCGTGCCCCTGCAATGCACTGCTTATGACCTCACATATTACATCACTCATGACATTGTCAGTGCCATCACTGATGACATCTCAAATGACATCACTGATGACATCATCCACAGAATCTCTGACGCACATACTCACACCCCCATAAAACCTTTTAAATACAAAAGATTCAGGAGCACAAAATTAACTCTTTCATGTCTATGCAAGTGGCAACACCTGTGGAGAGGATTTAAATGAGAAAAATACTCGATGCACTTTATGGTTGACAAAGGCTGTGTCAACAGCAGAAACACGTTCCAGTTTTTACAAGTGCTGTCTTCGAAATAAATGAATTTTCCCAGAGATTCGAGTGCAGCTTTTTCTAGATGGAGAGAGGGATGTTTTTGCATTATAACTAGGCGTCTGTGGTATCGCCTCTATCATGCATCACTGGTGATTTGGATTCACCCTAGCAATTCCACAAAACCCAGAATGCAGTTGCAAGTGCTGGAGAGCCCCCGAGCACTCCATTGGAATAGCTGAGGATGGACGGGATGATTGTAACAGAGTGAGTTTGGCGCTAGGAGTCAAAGGGCAACTTTTGGCAGAGACTTGAGTTCTGCAGGAAGCCCTTTCATTTGATTTATGGAAGTGTTTGGAGCCGGTCACAGCTAAAGGCATATGCCGAGCAGTGGATCGTTGGGACCTCAGCATTGATTGCCAGTGCTCGTATTAGAAATGAAAGTAAGGTGAGTGCAGCTGTGTGGCTTCGTGGACTGTGGAATCAAAGAATGTTTTTACATCGCTTCATTGTGACTTAAAGTGTAGTTGGCAACAGTTAGGTGGAAGGACACTATTTATGTACTTACTGGCACGCTTTGCAAAACAATTTGTGAAAGGCTGCCAACACGTTAAAACTGACATGCTAAATAAGAACCCTCATGTTTCCATGAAGAAAATGCAGCACGCATGAGGCCAATAATGAACTGGTGCAAATGGTTTTTTATGTTTTAGGAATTTGTATTCTGCTAGAACTGAAGAGAAAAATTATTGATTTTCATTATAGTTTCCTACAAGTGACTGTCAAACGATAACATTGAGATTTTTAAAATACGAAAGATTCAGGAGCACAAAAGTAACTCTTTCATGCCTATGTAAGTGGCAACACCTGTGGAGAGGATTTAAATGAGAAAAGTACTTAATGCACTTTATGGTTGACAAAGGCTGTGTCAACAGCTGAAATGCATTCCAGTTTTTACAAGTGCTGCCTTTGAAATAAATGAATTATCCCAGAGATTCGAGTGCAGGCTTTATCTAGATGGAAAGAGGGATGTTTATGCATATATTAATATATATATATAACTGAGCCGCAGTGTGGCGATATATATATATATATATATATATATAGATTCACTGAAAAAACCATAGGTTTCAGGGACGTTATAGTTAGGTGGACATTTCACTCGTACAAAACCATAGAAATTCCACCGTTATAGTTAGTTCAGTTAACTATAACTCGCACCCCGCAATGCACTGCTCATGACGTCACATATTACATCATTCATGGCATGGTCAGTGACATCACTGATGACATCACTGATAACATCTCAAATGACATCACTGATGACATCATCCAGTGACTGTGTGTTTCTGTAAAGTTTAAATATGTTTTATATATCTGGCAAGGTGTATTGAAGAATGAGTGGGTGTATAAGTGTCTGGATGGAGGATTTAGGAGGTATGTAACTGATTGTATAAGTGACTGATTAAACGTGTCTTACTGAATGCATGGGTTAGTGACTAAACTGTGTGAATGTCTGTATCAGTCTGTTAATTGTTGTGTAAGCTGCTACATGGGTTGGTCAGTAGCTACATTAGTGTCTATATAGGTTATTTATTGTTTGCTTGAGTATTTGTATGGGGGACTGAGTGTGTGTGTGGGTGGGTTGGAGGTGTGTGACTCTGTGCATAGATGTGTGAGTGATTGATTCACTGGGTGTATGGGTTCAAGAGTGCATGTGGAAACAGCTGTATGGGTGGGTGAGTGTGTGTATGGGTGTGTTGGTGAGTGAATGGATGTCTCAGTGGTACATATGTGAGTAACTACATATGTAAAACGAAGTATATGTGAGTGATGGTGTATATAAATAACTATATGTGAGACTGAGTGATTGTGAGAGTGGCATGTATGGATGAGTCTGTACTTGTTTCAGTGATTACATAAGAGAGTAACTATGCATTACTGTCTGTATCAATTAGTGAGGTGGTGTGTGTATAACTGTTTAGGTGAGTAAATGGGAGTGTGATTGATTCTTTGCATGACTGACTAGGTGTGTGAGTAACTCCATGGATGAGTGGCGGTGTGTGAGTGTCTGAATAGGTGTATGAGTGCATATGATAGTGTTGTATTGATAAGTGACTGCATGTATAAGTGATTGTATAGGTGAATGAGTGGATGTGTGTGCAGACCTAGGAATCAGTGAGTGAGTATGTAGTAACTGGTATTGGTGTGTGGATGTTTTCGAAAATGGTAGTGTGTATTTTACAGTGGGTGTATTAAAGGTTATATTAGGGTGTGATGAGGTGCATCAGATTATCACGTGGATGATGTCATCAGTGATGTCATCAGTGATGTCATTTGAGATGTCATCAGTGATGTCATCAGTGATGTCACTGACCATGCCATGAATGATGTAATATGTGACGTCATGAGCAGTGCATTGCGGGGGCGCGAGTTATAGTTAACTGAACTGACTATAACGGTGGAATTTCTATGGTTTTGTACGAGTGAAATGTCCACCTAACTATAACGTCCCTGAAACCTATGGTTTTTTCAGTGAATTTCAAAGGTTTTTTAAATGCTAATTTCTCACTATAACGTCCCTGAAACCTATCGTTTTTTCAGTGAATTTCTAAGGTTTTTTAAATGCTAATTTCTAACTATAACGTGCCTGAAACCTATGGTTTTTTCAGTGAATTTCAAACGTTTTTTAAATGCTAATTTCTAATTATAATGTTCATTAAACCTATGGTTTTTTCAGTGATTTTAAATTATCATTCCATTCTCAACCTAGTGAAAACAGCCGATATCGCCAGTTTCCCAACAATAGCGTCCGCAAAACATTTTGCCACAAATGAGAGCGACAACTAACGCTAATAATATGCAGAGTTGGCGTTCCCATGCAAAAATAACACGAAAACACCACTTTCCGATATTTTCAACGAGCAGCCAAATCTGGGGTGCGATCCAAAAACAGGCGATAAGCTGCGTTAGCAGTAAGAATTTAACATCTGCCTTTTACTGGTGTAAAGCAGGACGACTACCTACAGTGTGAAAGGGAGCCCAGCCCATAACCACATCTAAAGACCAACACATGTCATAGAGCTACTGACCATGCAGCTCCGACACCCAAGAAGGCCACAGCACCCACTGCCATCACCCTCAGGACCTCCCCCCCGGACCACCCCCCTCCCTACTACCGCCGAGGCTGCGCAGAACAGGACAGCGGACCCTACAAAAATGGCATGGTCCCTCAGCCACACAATAGCTGAATGTTGGGAGATGTGGCAACCAAGTATGTGTGAAGGACGCAAGTCACCCATCAATAAAAATGCACACAATACCAAGTGTAGCGGTGATGTGGTGGACAGACCTCACTATGCAGAGCACAAACCTCTCCATGTGGACATATACTGCTGGTGCTTGTAGTGTTGTGGACAATAGACGCAACCATGTTACCTCAGGCAGTGGGGAAGATCTCGGTCATGTAGCTGTTTTGTCCCCCCCTGGAAGCGGAGTGGGCTGGTCCAACGTACCCCACTCCAGCGTAGGAGTATGAATAAATAGGCTGGGGCTCTGGGTGTGGTTCACTTGTGGGAAGGCCAAAGCGTCTGCCAGGGCGGCAGCCCTCACCCTGCCACGAGGTCTCCGCCGTGACCGCCGGCCTCCTCGACACAGGCCCCCTGCGAACCCAGCAGCAGAGCACCACAGACTTATGTCTGTACAGACTACTGCCTTTGATCTACACTGCGGACAGCAGGGCTCACAATTCAGATCGAGTCCCGATTGCAGATGACACTGTCCAGTAGGGAAGAGACATTGATCCCAGTGCGGCCCGCCCGGACCACGCATCATCGCAGACTGCGCACACGCTGAGTGCTTCAGGTGCCACTAACTCAGTGCACCACAAGTCATCGCCACGTAGCCTTATTAAGGCAGAATTCATTAGACAAAAGACATTGCTACCAGTGTGGCCCGGCCGGACCACGCATCATCGCAGGCTGCGCACACGCTGAGTGCTTCAGGTGCCACTAACTCAGTGCACCACAAGTCAATGCCACGTGGACTTATTAAGACAGAATTCATTAGGCAAAAGACATTGCTACCAGTGCGGCCCGCCCGGACCACGCATCATCGCAGGCTCCACACACGCTGGTTGCTTCAGGTGACACTAACTGTACAGCTCAACTCAACGCCACGTGGCTGTGGGCCCTTGCTGACCGCTGCCTCCGGCCTACACTGCGGTCATCAGGGCTCACATTTAAAATTGACTCTTGATTCATTAATTGCAGAGTCCAGTAGGCAACTAAGTATTACGTCCCTAAAACCTACATAATATCCTTTTAGTATCCTTGCTTCAAGAACTTGTTTTATATCAGTTATAGCTTTAGTACAATGACCAACTTCATCTTGCAAGTCCAAAGGAACACTGAATGGCAGTCTACACTGCGGACAGCAGAGCTCACAATTTGAATTCAGTCTTGATTTATTAATTGCAGACAGAATTGTACTCTATGTCCTCGAATTTTGTCAAGAGGAAGTGACAAAAAGCATTCCTTGATGTCTGTGCTGACCTCTGCCTTCGATCTACACTGCGGTCAGCAGGGCTCACAATTCAGATCGAGTCGTGATTGCAGATGACGCAGTCTAGTAGGCAAGAGACATTGCATCATCGCTGGCTGCGCACATGCTGAGTGCCACACCTACCACTAACTCTATGCAGCTCAAATGAACGCCACGTGGCTGTGGACTCTTCCTGACCACTGCCTCCGGCCTACACTGCGGTCAGCAGGGCTCACAATTCAGATCGAGTCGCAATTGCAGATGACGCAGTCCAGTAGGCAAGAGACATTGCATCATCGCTGGCTGCGCACACGCTGAGCGCCACACCTACCACTAACTGTATGCAGCTCAAGTCAACGCCACGTGGCTGTAGGACCTTCCTGACCGCTGCCTCCGGCCTACACTGTGCTCAGCAGGGCTCACAATTCAAATTCAGTCTTCATTCACTAATTTCAGAGTCCAGTAGGCAACTAACTATAACGTCCCTGAAACCTACATATTTCGACAGTGTATTCCATAAATGTTTCATCTTTTGTTCCATACACCTACACTGCGGTTAGCAGAGCTCACAATTTAAATTGAGACATGATTTATTTATTGCAGACAGAATATTACTCTATGTCCTCGAATTTTGTAAACAGGAAGTGACTAAAAGCATTCTTCGATGTCTGTGCTGACTACTGCCTTCGATCTACACTGCGGATAGCAGGGCTCACAATTCACATTGAGTCGCGATTGCAGATGACTCAGTCCAGTATGCAACAGACATTGCTCCCAGTGCGGCTCGCCCGCACCACGCATCATCGCTGGCTGCGCACACGCTGAATGTTTCTGATGCCCCTATCTCAGTGCAGCACAACTCATGGACCCTTTATGATACAATGTTTTGTGTATAATTTCACATCTGCTGCCCCTACCTCAGTGTACCACAAGTCATGGACCCTTTACGATACAATCTTGTGTGTATTATTTCACATCTGTTGCCCCTACCTTAGTGCAGCACAAATCATTGACCCTTTATGATTGAATCTATGTGTCTGATCCAATGATTACTGTTGTACTTGTTGCCAGCACCAACCATTCCCGGAGGGCTGGCTTACACTCACCCCACACGCATCCAGCACAGACGTCACTGGACATGTGACCCTGGTAATAAAAATGAGTCGAGCGCACGTGCCCGTACCCAGTTCCACTATCTATCTGTGTCCGTGTGTTCATTATGTATGCAAGATGCCGCCCCTGGGCCCTACCACATTACATTGTGCTGTGGACAGCGTATGCAACCATGTTACCTCTGGCAGTGGGGAAAACTTCGGTTATGTAACTTTCTCTCGGTCATTGTACAAGTACGTACGTAGAGACTGGATCATTAGAGTACTGCAAGGAGAGTGTATAGTGAATTTATAAGTGCTTGGGGATTGGCGGAGTAATTCTATAAGTACATATGTTGGCGCAGCCTAACCCCGAACACAAGCTTGGCTCTAATTGGCTGCCCTCCATGTGCCAAAAACTGAAACTTAAACTTTCCATGGCCCTGTATTGCTACAGCTGCAACACTCCACTGAATGTGCAATAAACATTCATATCCACACAGATGTGTCATGTCCACCATCTTTCATGTGTGGAACTATGGATGAATGTAGGGTCAGTGATTCCCCGTATCTTCCATGTTGGCCATGTTGTGGGACTTGGCTCACAGAGTGACACATTGGCGCTTGAGACCCGGGTGACGTCAGCACTACAACATGGACACCCGCATCAGTTGATTCCTCATACAGCCCAGGACGGAGCCAAGCCCATAGCTCCGGAGTCATTCTTCACAGCCTCACGCAGGACTGGCATACGCCAGGCCAGCCCACTCTGCTTACGCTTACAGGGAAGGACAACAACGCTACATGGCCCAGATTTTCATTGCAGTGATCTGCTGGTCACACCCTAGTTGCCAGTACGCCACAGCCACTCCCTCACGGCTAGTATACACCCACACCACACCCATCCAGCACACGCGTCACAAGACACGTGACCCTGCCAATAAAAAAGACCGGCGGCACGTGCTCGACGCCATTTCAGAGTTGCTCGCACCGGATACACTGCGGCCGGCACAGGCACACCGGCACGGGACGGTGACTTTCGGTCCACTGAGGTACGGGTACCGTAACTGCTGAGCGGGTGGGCAGCCTGCGGTGATGGCCCGTCCCAGCGGTCTGGACAGCTCAGGTTTTGTGTGCCCTGCTGGACCGCAGTGTAGGCCTGAGCCATCAGACAGCGCAGGCCTACCGCCACGTGGCGTCGCCTCGCTGGTTACAGAGTTAGTGGCACCGCAAGGGCTGAGCGGGTGTGCAGCCTGCGATGAAAAGCCCGGTGCACTGGTATGTCCTCTGCCATGGCGAAATCAAGACCCAGCACCAAATGTGAGACCTGGTGGCCTGCGGAGCGGGGCTGCATGACATGCAGGTTGCGGTGTCCGCGGGCCCGGGGCTTGCAGCGGCACGTGGTAGGCCCTCTTTTCTACACGCAGGTTGCGAAAGGTGAGCAGAGAGGCTTGTTAGTGCAGCGGCAGGCAGTCACCTCCGGGCAGTGGGAGTGGATGGGGTGCAGCAGCCTGAGTGCGCAGCGACGGACAGTCACCTCCGGGCAGTGGGAGTGGATGGGGTGCAGCAGCCTGGGTGCACAGCAGCAGGCAGACACCTCTGGGCAGTGGAAGTGGATGGGGTGCAGCAGCGGCGAGCAGACACCTCTGGGCAGTGGAAGTGGATGGGGTACAGCAGCCTGGATGCACAAAGGCGGGACAGAGAATTAGGCGTGTGCAGTTGTATGTACTCTGCCATTACTGATTCCATACTACGTTTCAGATGAGTAAGCTTGAGGGCTCCACTATGTCCCGGCACGTGGTTGGAGACACACCGGTGACGGAAAGGTGAGCTGTGAGGGTTTTGTCCACAGTGTCGGCACTCACTGTCCCTCTCCATCTCTTCCTTTCTCTCCCTCACACTCTTTCTCTCTCCCTTCCTCTCTCTCTCACTCTATCTCTTCCTCTCTCTCACACTGTTTTTTTCTTTCTCTCTCTCTCTCTCTCTCTCTCTCTCTCTCTCTCTCTCTCTTCTCTCTCTTCCTCTTTCTCACACTGCTTCTCTCTTTCTCTCTGTCTTCCTCTCTCTCACTGTTTCTCTCTCTCTTCTTCTCTCTCTCACTCTTTCTCTCTGTCTACCTCTCACTCTTTCTTTCTTTCTCTCTCTCTTCCTCTCTCTCTCTCCTTTGATGGACGCATGACGCACAATCTTATCTTGCTTTTTGTCTAGCAGGCTGTGATTCACAGATGGACGACCCCCCCCCCGACACGGACCTCCCGCCTCGAGGCGATGACTTCAGTTCCACTGAGTTAGTGCCACCGGAGCTGAGAGCGTGTGCAGCCTGCGATGATGCGTGGCCATCCTGCAATCAACACCTGCTCTGAATTGTGAGCTCGGCTTGACCGCGTGTACGCAACTTGCGCCTGAGGAGGTTGCTTCAACACGTGGTGGTTCCTCTTAGACACACGCCGGTGGCGGAAGGTGAGCAGAGAGCCTTGTTTCCGCAGCAGCGAGCAGTAACCTCTGGGCGGTGGGAGTGGATAGTGTGCAGCACCCTGGGTGCACAAGAGTGGGCAGACACCTCCGAGCAGTGGAAGTGGATGGGGTGCAGCAGCCTGGGTGCACAGGAGCGGGCAGACACCTCTAGGCAGTGGGAGTGGATGGGATGCAGCACTCTGGGTGCGCAGGAATGGGCAGTCACCTCCGGGCAGTGGGACTGGATGGGGTGCACCAGCCTGGGTGCACAGCAGCGGGCAGACACCTCTGGGTGGTGGGAGTGGATGGGATACAGCAGCCTAGATGCGCAGAGGCGGGCAGACACCTCTGGGTGGCGGGAGTCAATGGGGTGCAGCAGCCTGGGTGCGCAGGGGCGAAACAGAGAATTAGGCGTGTGCAGTTGTATGTACTCTGCCATTACTGATTCTCTATACTATGTTTCAGATGACTAAACTTGAAGACTCCACTATGTCCCGGCACGTGGTTGGAGACACACCGGTGGCAGAAAGGTGAGCTGTAAGGATTTTCTCCACAGTGTCAAGACTCACTCTCCCTCTCCATCTCTTCCTTTCTGTCACTCACACTCTTTCTCTCTCTCTCACTCTGTATCTCTTCCTTTCTCTCTCTCTCTCTCACACTCTTTCTCTCTTTCTATGTCTCTTCCTCTCTCTCTCTCATTCTTTCTTTCTCTCTCTCTTCCTCTCTGTCTCACTCTTTCTCTCTCTCTCTACCTCTCTCTCACACTGTTTCTCTCTTTCTCTCTCACTTCCTTGTATCTCACTCTTTCTCTCTTTCTCTATCTCTTCCTCTCTCTCTCACTCTTTCTCTGTCTTCCTCTCTGTCGCACTCTTTCTTTCTCTGTCTCTTCCTCTCTCTCACTCTTTCTCTCTTTCTCTCCTTTCATGGACGCATGACGCACAATCTTACCTTTCTTTTTGTCTTGCAGGCTGTGATTCACAAATTGTCGAGGGTTGACACGCCATACCTGTACCTACTTTTATTTTGTTGGTTTGTTTAAATAAAATGTTTTATATGTAAATCCATAGATGACTGAGATTCTTATTTGTCCAACCTCACATGCATCTTCTTTACTATAATTGTGCGACATCAGCCAATTTGTTACGTTCCAGATTTCCTAAGGTTGCTGTCACATTTGTTTGTGTGGGGGGAGGTGAGGGGGGATGGTGGACAAGGGGCTGGTGGCGGGGGGTGTCGGAGCAGTGTTGGGTGTCCGAGCTGCATGATCGTTGGCTCCATTGCATCTGTTGTCATTCACGTATGGCTCTGGGTGGGCTCCCTTTCATATTGCAGGTTGTAGTCTGACTTTACACCAGCTCAGAGCAGGTGTAAACTTTCTGCTACTAATGCACCTTATCGCCTGTTTTGTACTCTCTTCGACGATCTTGCTGGTGGTTGAGACACTTGCGAAGTGATGTGTTTGCTGCTTTTTGCACGAGAACGCCTACTCTACATCTCATTAGCAATATTTGCCAGACTCATCCGTGACAATGCTTTTTGAGGCTGCTATCGCTGGTAAACTGGTGATATGGGCTGTTTGCTCCAGCTTGTGAATGGTGCGTTAAATTTATCACCATTTTGGTTGCGATAAAGTGCCGTTAACTCAGCGATATGTCCTTGAGAATATACCCCTCGGTGTTTGAAAGACTTAAGAAGTACTCGAGTGCCGCGCTGAGAGCCGCGCACCCATCGCTTTCACAAGTTTGCTATGACAGGGCTGGAGAGAGCGAGGGAGAGAGACGGAGTGAGATAGCACAAGCAGCGCAAGGCTGCACGGGCACCTGGCTCCACATACCAACATGTGTGTGTGCATCGCCATCCGTGCACAGGCAATTCCCCCACAATGCAACCCACACACATATCAATCACAGAACATCAGCAATGAAGGCAATGTGGTACAAAACTCCCCTCATACGGGTTCTGTGTCCGGTGTGTGTGGCGGGGTGATGACTGCATGGCTGTGTGCCCCTGACACATCAGACTGCGTAGATGATGGTGCTGCATCAGATGTCGTCCAGCACCTATGCAAAAACAATGTCTGGCTCACAGAGGCGGAGCTTGCCAAAGGGATACACCCCCGCACATAACACACCTTCTTAATTTCTAATTTACCTTCCTAGTTGGTATGCAGATTTCAAATGTCACAAACGCATGCATTTCTTTTCTTGTCACACAGTACATGTAATGCACCGCTTTCATCAAGAATGGAACCAGTAATGGCACAATTTCCCTGTTGCTCCACACATAAATCCATGTAAAGAACAAATCAGAATAGTTCCTTATTTTTTTTAGATTGCAAAACCTCTCTTTATTGCTTATTTTTGAACTTTCCATATAAACTGTTTTGTTAAGGACACATACAGGTGAAAAGTTCAAGGTTTTGTATCAACACTTTCTAGAACATTCTACGACACGTGCAGGTTAAAAGTTCATCATTTTTTTTTTTTTTGCAACATTTTCTCCAACATTTAACGGCACGTGGAGGTCAAAAGTTCACCATTCTTTCAAGTTTGAACTGCACCTTCCAAATACAATTAGCAGGTGTGGTTGAGCTGAGCAAATTTCATCCTATAATATGTACTCCACGTATAAACTGCTTTTTTATTAACCAATCACAAAGATGCTTTTCATCAAAACTAATATACACCCTACTTTTTAGGACACAATACATTTCATCTCCCAATCCGTTAACGTTTTGTATGTAAAAAAAAAGTAGTTCCCCATGTTTAAACATATCTCTTATTCTACGAACGGACTGCATGAGCTACAGACATTTATCCATATCTTCTAGCCATACCTTCAAAATGCTAGTGTGGATTGTAGGACATAGCTATGTTTTCTGGTGCAAGAGGTATGCAGAACAGAGACGTATTGACTTAGACCTAGGCTTACAAAATGTGTACATTAAATGGTTTGCACAGAAAGGATTGAAGTGGCACCAATTGCTCCCTTTGGTTAAAACCTGTTTGCATCTCCAACACCCTGATCTCATGATTGTGCACTGTGGTGGTAACGACCTAGGCACATTGACTGGGTAGGTTTGGAAATGCTTATGAAGGACACCTTTGGACAATTGATGTTACTTTTGCCTCAAACTGTCTTTGTATATTCCAATATATGCCAAAGACAGAAGTGGAAATGGTCAAACAAATTTTGTCATAAGATTGAAAAATCTAGGAAGAATGTCAACAAAGCTGTGTCTGCATACCTCAGAGACCATAGAATGGGGTCGATTTACAACAAAACATACGTTTTGATATTGCTGATATCTACAGAAGTGATGGAGTACACTTCACAGATGAGGGAAACCGAATTTTCCTGATTAACCTGAAGCTGTGCATTCGCACTTACATGTAGCTCCAACTAATAAACAGAAGGGCTTTTTTTAGAGCCGCCTTATATTCCCAATTTCAGCTCGCAGAGTGTCAGCTGCGATTCGGCTAGCAGAGGGACACCTGCGGGCCGTCGGGCAGGCTCGCAGAGGAAAAGCTGCGGCCCGTGGGCTCAGCTCGCAGAGGGAGGACCTACGAGCCGTTGGCTCGCAAAAGCACAGCACCGTACCGGCTCGCAGAGGGAGAGCTGTGGCCTGACTCGCAGAGGGAGACCAACGGGCCAACAGGCCTGCTAGCAGACACACAGCTATCAGTTAACGGGCTGGCTCGCAGAGATACAGCTGCGAGCCCTCCGCGCTGCAATTCGACGGGCTAACTCGCAGAGGGAGAGTAACGGGCCGACGGGCCTGCTAGCACAGACACAGCTATGAGCTAACGAGGTGGCTCACAGAGGTAGAGCTGCGGGCCCCACGGCTCACAGACACAGAGCTGCGAGCTGGCGTACTGGCTTCTAAAGGCATAGCCGCGAGCTGATGATGTGGGGAGAGGGAGCATAAAAGGAGTATCTCGCACAGACAGACCTGCGGGATATTTTCAGTATTGCCTCGCAGAGGTAGAATTACGGATCCGATGCATTTTAGAGGGAGAGATGCGAGCTGACGGACTGAGTCACAAAACGGCTCACAGCTCGCAGTCGCAGAGCTGCGAGCCGACGGACTCGCTTCTAAAGGCATAGCCGCGAGCTGGTGATGTGGGGAGAGGGACCGTGAAAGGGGTATCTCGCACAGACAGAGCTGCGGTATATTTTTAGTGTTGCCTCGCAGAGGTAGAACTACGGACCTGATGCCTTGTAGAGGGAGAGTTGTGAGCTGACGGACTGAATCACAAAATGGCTGCCAACACGTCCTAGTTTCAACAGTTCGCAGCCAATCAGCCGCAAGCTCGTGCTCGTAACGCTTCAGCCAATCAGATGTCAGAATTCTTAAATATCAATATCTGGAAAATTTGATATTTCTCTAAAACTACTGAACGGATTTACCCGATTTAAACAAAAGCGTGCTTTCTGGACCAAGACCTTTCTCTGTGCCAAATTTGGCATAATTCCGTTCAGCAGTTTGACCTGTAGCCTTGTCTAAAGTTTCCTATGGAAATTGCATGGAGAAAACACGTTTTGGGACCCCCCTTTTTTCTTAGCCCCCCCTTGACGAATCCCCCCCAAACTTTTAGGATAGCAGCTGACCTGAAAAGAGGAACGTTTTGGAAAATTTCGTAAAGATTCGTCAAACGACGCCAAAGTTATAAGCACATCAAAAAATGCTTTTCCTATGGAAACATGGTCCTAACTATAACTACCTACTGGCGACCGCCAGTAGGTAATATATATATATATATATATTCACTGAAATAACTAAAGGTTACAAGGACGTTATAGTTAGGGCTGACATTTCACTCATACAAAACCAGAGAAATTCAGCTGTTATAGTTAGTGAGCTAACTATAACTCACGCCCACAAAGCACTGCTTATGACTTCACATATTACATCACTCATAACATTGTCAGTGACATCACTGGTGACATTATTGATGACATCACTGATGACATCTCAAATGACATCACTGATGACATCATCCACAGAATCTCTGACACACCCACTCATACCCCCATATAACCTTTCATACACCCACTCCAACTTCCACACTACCATTCTCAAACCCATTTGCACACCCATACCAGTACTTACACAACCACTCACTGATTCATAGATCAACACACACATCTACTCACTCACCCACACAGCCACTCACACACCCACTCACTCACTAATACCACCACTGACATATCCACTCATACACCCATTCAGCCACTCACATATTGACTCAGTCACCCATAGAGCTACTCACACACCTACTCACTCATCCATACAGTCAATCACACAGCCACTTACTCACCCTAACAGTTACACAGACACACTCACTTACTTACTCATACAGATACTAATGCATACTCACTCACCTATACAGTCACTGACACAAGCACACACTCTTCCATACAGCCACTCTCACATTTACTCACTCACCCATACAGTAACTCACATACCCCATCACTCACCTGTACTGCCTTTCACATACCCAGTTACTCATCCATATACCACTGACACATGCACTCACTCACTGACACAGCCCTACTCACCCTTACAGCTCCTATCACATGCACTCACTAACCCATATAACCATTGACTCACCCACTCACTTACCCATACAGGCAGTCACACACACCCTCACCCACCCACACAGACACTCAGACACCCATAGAGGTACTCAGACAACCAATCAGTCACCCATACAGAAACTCACATACCCACTCACACACCATACAGCCACTTAGACACCAACTTACAGATAAACAACCAGTCACTCACCCACATATTCGCTGAGACACATAATCACTCACTTATACAGTTAGTCATGCACCCACTGAATCATCCAATCAGGCACTCACACACCCATGGACTCACCAATACACATTGGTATATGTATTTAACACTTATAAACTTTTTAAAAACACTGGCAGTCACTGGATGATGTCATGAGTGATGTCATTTGAGATGAGTGATGTCACTGACCATGTCATGAGTGATGTAATATGTGAGGTCATAAGCAATGCATTGCGGGGGCACGAGATATAGTTAGCTCACTAACTATAACGGCTGAATTTCTCTGGTTTTGTACAAGTGAAATGTTAGCCTAACTATAACATCCCTGTAACCTTTGGTTTTTTTCAGTGAATTTCTAAGTTTTTTTAAAATCCATTTCCAAACTATAATGCCCCTGTACCCTTTGTTTTTTTCAGCAAATTTCTAAGGTTTTTTAAATGCTAATTCCTAACATTAATGTCCCTGTAACCTTTGGTTTTTTCAGTGAATTTCTATGGTTTTTTAAGTAGTAGTCGTGTTTGCAGAATGGTGGAGAAAGGGAGTGGGGCCTCCAACCTGCTCTCAGGAATCCCGCTGTGTAGGATTTACAGGAGGTACCAGGAGGACGTCTTGGCCCCCAAGGTCCCTCAGGAGTAAAGTGGATTTCATCCCCCAACCAGTAGTATTTGCAGAGTGGTGGAGAAAAGGGGCATGGCCTCCAAAGACCTCTCAGCAATCCAGCTGTGTGGGAATTACTGGAGGTAACAGGAGAGGTAGTTGGCCCCCAAGGACATCCTTGGGGGCCACCTACCCGTCAAGCGGCGCCAAAGTTATTGGCAAAACAAAAAACGCTTTTCCTATGGAAACTTTGGTCTTAACTATAACTACCTACCGGCGACCGCCAGTTGGTAATATATATATATATATATAAATATAGGTTTGGGCTACAATGTCAAATGCCTTGTCAAATACCACAATTCAATAGAACGTGTTGTAAAGGTCAACAAGTTGTACTACATGCGTGGTTAAGGCATGTATTGTGAAAGCATGCATTGTAACAACTGATATTCCTCTGTAGGCACCTACCTAGTGTTAACGTGATTCCAAATTGTGTAGAATACGAAACAGCAACCTTTTATACATCAGGGGCCTTATATTGATCTTGTTTTGCACCTACTCCTGAGCCAAGAATGGATTTCTACGATCAGATTTTTTAAAGAAATCACACAGTTTATTGTGCATATTCACACTCAGCAACACTAAGAGTTAGAACATAAGCTGTGAAGAGCACAGATCCGAATCAAGTTTCAGTGGAAAGGCCTACAGGTTTCTGAGTGGTTAGAGCTGTGACCTCAGGATGCCAGGTTACTGAGTTACTACAGGAGATGTAAACAGCAGGGTTCTGTAGAAACACATGCACAGATCCACAGGGCTGGATAGGCCTTTATTCCACCTCGGAGGATGTTTTGAAAGTGCAGGGCCACTCTTGGCGCCTCTGTCAATTCCCACTATCACATCTGTACTAGTATGCAGGTGTGGAACGTATTTGTGATGCGACAGCAGGCTCGCAGCACTGCTCTCACAGTAAAGAAATGACATAACCAACAGAGGATTTCCTCATCTCTCCACCCCACTCAGAAGAGATTCACACACCCTTCTGCTATTGGGCTTTTTAGTACAAGGTCTAGTCCTGGGAAAGTGGATCTTTCGAGGAAGTTTATAGAGTAAGGGGAGAGCACAGAAGGAAAACAAGGGAACAGAAATGGACAAGACAGAAAGGCACAAAGATCAATTGACAAATGGAACGGCGGATGTCACGGATAACAACAAGATATGATATGGAAACAAAGGTAGGTATGGGAGTAGAGTACAGGAGTGTGGTGAAATGGAAATCATATCTATCAGAAATTAAGATGGAGATGAGTAGAGTCAGTGAAAGGAATGAAAACAAGTATTGACTAAGCCAAAAGGTCTTGGCTCTGAAATCCTGAGTTATTGGCTTTTCCAATACTTTCTTTCTAATTGCATGCTTATGCATGAGTCAAGATGCAAGCACACTTATAGCGGGCAATCTTGGATTGGGTTTTCTACTTCAGAAAACTCGTTCTAAGATGGGCGCAGATGCACATACTTGCGTCGTCATGCTCATGTGTCATGAGGCATGCGCTCGGATATGTCGTGGCATGTGTGTGTGCATGCATCATGACACAGGCTGCCATTTTTATGTTACTTTTGAATTACTTAGATGGCAGACAGTCATCTTGGAACAGTAAATGAAAAATGTAAAAATATAAAAAATAAAGATATACCAACTTGCAGAAAGTGTAGAAAAGAATATGAAGGGTCCTGACAGTGGTGTCCAGCTGCTGGACCATGGTAAGAAAAAAATCATTAAAATAAATTCTAAATGGATGGTGAGTGGGATTCAGAGCAGCTCAAGATCTATTGGTGAGCAGGGGAAGGGGAGATGAAAGTGTGAGCAATCTGCAAACCTAGGGAGCAAGTGGTGATAGGACCATTGCGGGGGCAAGAGGAGTCAAAAAAGGAAGAGAGAAAAGGAAACACATGCACTCCCATAGAGTGCTCCAAACAAAAAGTTCATGCTGGAGCACTGAGCCACCCTTACCATTTATCCTGTGATGAACATTTTCTTAGTTGACTGAAAGGTAAAGGGGAGTTAACATCAATCCAACAAATCAATTGACAGTGAAGCCCATTTGGCCATACACTGAGGACCCGGAATCAGTAAGTAGAGTTAAATGGGTTTATTACAAGTTCAAAGCCGAACTAATATAAATACATCTCAAAAACATATTGTAATGATACAGAATCACCAAAGGGAAACCGAAGCGTCAAATGAAATTAAGTGTTAGCAATAAGAGGCATGCCAGGAACTCAGTTGCAACAATACAAAAGATAAGGAATAGGACCGAATGGTCAGTGCACAGGTTTTGATCCTCTTTTCTATACATGAATAATTCTAAACTTGCCTAAACTAATCCTAAATTAAGGTTGAGAAAACTAGGGAAACCTAATTAAATAGGGGAAAGCAGGAAGGTGTCAGCATAGTGGAGACTTCAGTAAAAGTTCTGCAAATCGAGGCAATGTAAATCATGAAGCTACACACTGGAAAAATGGGCAGAGAAGTCTGTACCTCTGAGTCCAAAGGGTATCTGCTCTAAAGACTAACAGAACAAGCACCAATTAAACCCACAAACCATTTGAAAGTTCCATGTCAGAGACTCCAGTAGTTTCCCAACTTCTCACAGTAGAAATTGGGACCTTCACTGGAATTTCCCATCCTACGATTTGAATATCAGAATGACCTTGGATGCCTACCTGCTCCTGAAATAATGTGAATAGGAGCATTCACTCAGTTTCTTAGCGCCGATTGTCCTTGCCAAAAGTTCTCCTTCCGTACCTCACTATCTCTAATACACAATACACCTTTCACTTGCTATGAGATCATGTGAACGCACCTGCAAAACCAGGAACATTGCAGCACAAGCAAAACTTTCACGTTGAAGGTTAAACATAAAAACCAAATGCTTAAGGCCTTTAGTTATACTATCTTAGTATGACAGTCAGGATACACTTTAAACACACTCGTATATATATATATATATATATATATATATATATATATATTCTATATATATATACACACACACACATATATATATATATATATATACACACACCTACGATAAAATGTAAATTATTAATAAATCAATACATGAGAAATGCAATTTCAGTAAAGCAGTATAACTCAAAATACACAAGTGTAAAAGTGAATAAGAACTACAATTTGTAACAGTATAATGAAGGCATTAAAACACACACATATGTGAATGACTACTTTCTATAGTGAATGCATTTCCATAGTATACTTGGATACTACACATCACATTAATACAGTTAAGGGGCACAGAGTATATGGTGCTAAGTGCACCAAAGTATTGTGTATCTGTGACATGTAAGGGTGGAGCTAAAATGATGCTGCTCCCAATGCTATGCAATAGAAGGATGAAACTCATAAAATTAGAACAATGTGAGACCGAAATATTCCTGGGTGGGACAAATACAAGAATAAGAATGTAAGTCGTTGAATCAGGAACTGGGAAGTGAGACATACACCAAAGCCAGCCATCCAATCATGAGCAAGGGGTTGGCCCAAATCCCCTTCTTTGTATATTTGAAACAATAGGTCTGGCCAACAGACAGCTAGAGCTGCCTGCAGCTGATACCTAGCAATAGGGGAAAGGCAGATTACAGGACGGAACTGGTGAACTTGCCAATGCAAAATTTGGAGATCTCACAATAGACCGGTGGCTCTAAAAGGACGTCAGAGGGTCAGAGTTAATCACATGTTGACATGTGGCTGACCATGCAACTGACTCTGGCCAGCCCTTCTGACTTTCAGAGGCATCCTTTAGTTGATAATTCTTTAGATTTCCCAGTTGACCAGCTCTTCTTCTAGTAAGAGGCTGGTAATTCACTGAGAGCATTTGTCTGGAAGCGGATGAAAGATCCATCTATATATACACACACACAGACGAGATGCCTTCAGTTGTCCCCACAACACAAAGCCTGTTTTCTTTTATGAAATGTTGGTATCACGCACACTGGGCCATTTTATCCTGGGAGGGCGGTGGAGAGGGAGGGAAAGAGAGGAATAGAATGGCGCCTTGTGCTGCGAGTGATGGCCACACTCCTCCAGGCCGAGTGTGTGAGCAGCAGATATTCCCGTCTCCCTCTGGGCGGTACTCGCCTCTGTCACTGGGCGCCTTGTGCTCCGTGGGACAGGAAGGAATGTGCGCTGCTGCCGGTTCGAACGAGAGAGGCATGGCCTGATCTCAACCGAGGCACAGGAGAATAGGAGGCAGAGAGCAGCTCCACCAAGGCACCTCCATTCTTGAACGCCGCCGCCAGAGTGCTGCGGCTCGCACAGTGCACCTCCACCGTGACCTGCAGCACTGCTGCTAGTGCACTGCTAGGAGGAACGCAGAGCTCCATCGCTGCACCACCACCCTGGCCTGCACCATTGCTGCTAGTGCACTGCTTAGAAGAACGCCGAGCTCTATCGATGCACCTCCACCGTGACCTGCAGCACTGCTGCTAGTGCACTGCTAGGAGGAACGCAGAGCTCCATCGCTGCACCACCACCCTGGCCTGCAGCATTGCTGCTAGTGCACTGCTTAGAAGAACGCAGAGCTCTATCACTGCACCTCCACCCTGACCTGCAGCACTGCTGCTAGTACACTGCTGACAGGAATGCAGAGCTCTATCGATGCACCTCCACCCTGGCCTGCAGCACTGCTGCCAGTGCACCGCTGAGAGGAACGCAGAGCTCTGTCGCAGCACCTCCACTCTGAACTGCAGCACTGCTGCAAGTGCACTGCTAGGAGGAACGCAGAGCTCCATCGCTGCACCACCACCCTGGCCTGCACCATTGCTGCTAGTGCACTGCTTAGAAGAACGCCAAGCTCTATCAATGCACCTCCACCCTGACCTGCAGCACTGCTGCTAGTGCACCGCTGAGAGGAACGCAGAGCTCTATCGCTGCAGCTGCACCTTGACCTGCAGCACTGCTTCTAGTGCACCGCTGAGAGGAACGCAGAGCTCCATCGCTGCACCACCACCCTGGCCTGCAGCATTGCTGCTAGTGCACTGCTTAGAAGAACACAGGGCTCCATCAATGCACCTTCACCCTGACCTGCAGCACTGCTGCTAGTACACTGCTGAGAGGATTGCAGAGCTCTATCGATGCACCACCACCCTGGCCTGCAGCCCTGCTGCTAGTGCACTGCTGAGAGGAACGCAGAGCTCTATCGCTGCAGCTCCACCCTGACCTGCAGCACTGCTTCTAGTGCACTGCTGAGAGGAAAGCAGAGCTCTATCGCAGCACCTCCACCCTGACTTGCAGCACTGCTGCTGGTGCATGCCGGGAGGAACGCAGAGCTCTGTCGCAGCACTTCCACCCTGACCTGCAGCACTGCTGCTAATGCACTGCTGAGAGGAACGCAGAGGTCCATCGCTGCACCTCCACCCTGACCTGCAACACTGTTGCTAGTGCACTGCTGAGAGGAACGCAGAGCTCTGTCACAGCACCTCCACCCTGACCTGCAGCACTGCTGCTAGTGCACTGCTGAGAGGAATGCAGAGCTCTATAGCAGCACCTCCACCCTGACCTGCAGCACTGTTGCTAGTGCACCACTGACAGGAACGCAGAGCTCTATCAGTGCACATCCACCCTGACCTGCAGTACAGCTGCTTGTGCACTGCTGAGAGGAATGCAGAGCTCTGTTGCAGCACCTCCACCCTGACCTGCAGCACTGCTGCTAGTGCACTGCTGAGAGAAACGCAGAGCTGTACTGATGCACCTCCACCCTAACCTGCAGCACTGTATCGATGCTCCTCCACAGTGGAGGTGCCTCGATACAACTCTGCGTTTCTCTGGAGGCTCCACCCTGACCTGCAGCACTTCTGCTAGTGCACAGCTGAGAGGAACGCAGAGCTTTATCGCTGCACCTTTACCATGAACCGCAGCACTGCCGCTAGTGCACTGCTGAGAGGAGTGCAGACCTCTGTCGCTGGACCTCCACCCTGACCTGCAGCACTGCTGCTAGTGCACCGTTGAGAGGAAGGCAGAGCTCTATCACTGCACCGCCACCCTGACCTGCAGTGTACTGCTGAGAGGAACGCAGAGCTCTATTGCTGCACCTCCACCCTGACCTGCAGCACTTTTGCAATTGCACTGCTGAGAGCAACGCAGAGCTCTATCGCTGCACCTCTACCCTGACCTGCAGCACTGCTGCTAGTGCACTGATGAGAGGAACGTAGGGCTCTATCGCTGCACCTCAACCCTGAACTGCAGCACTGTCACTAGTGCACTACTGAGAGGAATGCAGAGCTCTATCGCTGCACCTCCACTCTGACCTGCAGCACTGTTGCTAGTGCAGAGCTCTATTGCTGCACCACCACCCTGACCTGCAGCACTGCTGCTAGTGCACCAGTGCGAGGAACGCAGAGCTCTGTCAGTGCAGCTCCACCCTGACCTAAAACACTGCTGCTAGTGCACCGCTGAAAGGAACGCAGACTCTATCAGTGCACCTCCACCCTGACCTGCAGCACTGCTGCTAGTGCGCTGCCTAGAGGAACGCAGAGCTCTATAGCTGCACCTCCACCCTGACCTGCAGCACTGCTGCTAGAGCACCGCTTAGAGGAATGCAGAGCTCTATCAGTGCACCTACACCATGACCTGAAGCACTGCTGCTAGAGCACAGCTTAGAGGAACGCAGAGCTCTATCACTGCATCTCCACCGTGCCCTGCAGCACTGCTGCTAGTGCACCACTGAAAGGAACGCAGAGCTCTATCAGTGCTCCTCCACTATGACCTGCAGCCCTGCTGCTAGTGCACTGCTGAGAGGAACGCAGAGCTTTATCGCTGCACCTCCACCCTGACCTAATAGCACTGCTGCTAGCGCACCGCTGAGAGGAAAGCAGAGCTCTATCGCTGCACCCCCACCCTGGCCTGCAGCACTGCTGCTAGTGCACAGCTGAGAGGAACACAGAGCTTTATCAGTGCACCTCCACCCTGACCTGCAGTAATGCTGATAGAGCACTGCTGAGAGGAACACAGAGCTTTATCAGTGCACCTCCACCCTGACCTGCAGCACTGCTGCTAGTGCACAGCTGAGAGGAGCGCAGAGCTTTATCAGTGCACCTCCACCCTTACCTGCAGCACTGCTGCTAGAGCACTGCTGAGAGGAATGCAGAGCTCTATCGCTGCAGCTCCACCCTGACCTGCAGCACTGCTGCTAGTGCCCTGATGAGAGGAACGCAGAGCTCTATCGCTGCAGCTCCACCCTGACCTGCAGCACTGCTGCTAGTGCACTGCTGAGATGAACGCAGTGATTTATCAGTGCACCTCCACCCTGACCTGCAGCACTGCTGCTAGAGCACTGCTGAGAGGAACGCAGAGCTCTATCACGACATCTCCACCCTGCCCTGCAGCACTGCTGCTAGAGCACCGCTGAGAGGAACGCAGAGCTCTATCAGTGCACCTCCACCATGACCTGCAGCACTGCTGCTAGTGCACCACTGACAGGAACACAGAGCTCTATCAGTGCTCCTCCACCATGACCTGCAGCACTGCTGCTAGAGCACCGCTGAGAGGAACGCAGAGCTCTATCGCTGCACCTGCACCCTGACCTGCAGTACGTCTGCTAGTGCACCACTGACAGGAACACAGAGCTCTATCAGTGCTCCTCCACCGTGACCTGCAGCACTGCTGCTAGCGCACTGCTGAGAGGAATGCAGAGCTCTATCGCTGTACCTCTACCCTGACCTGCAGCACTGCTGCTAAAGCGCCGCTTAGAGGAATGCAAAGCTCTATCACGTCATCTCCACCCTGACATGCAGCACTGCTGCTAGTGCACCACTGGCAGGAACTAAGAGCTCTATTGCTGCACCTCCACCCTGACCTGCAGCCCTGCTGCTAGTGCACCGCTTAGAGGAACGCAGAGCTTTATCGCTGCATCTCCACCATGACCTGCAGCACTGCTGCTAGAGCGCCGCTTAGAGGAACGCAGAGCTTCATCGCTGCATCTCCACCATGACCTGCAGCACTGCTGCTAGAGCACCGCTTAGAGGAACGCAGAGCTCTATCATTGCACCTACACCATGACCTGAAGCACTGCTGCTAGTGCACTGCTGAGAGGAACGCAGAGCTTTATCGCTGCACCTCCACCCTGACCTGCAGCACTGCTGCTAGCGCACAGCTGAGAGGAAAGCAGAGCTCTATCGCTGCACCCCCACTCTGGCCTGCAGCACTGCTGCTAGTGCACAGCTGAGAGGAACACAGAGCTTTATCAGTGCACCTCCACCCTCACCTGCAGCACTGCTGCTAGAGCACTGCTGAGAGGAATATAGAGCTCTATCGCTGCAGCTCCACCCTGACCTGCAGCACTGTTGCTATTGCCCTGCTGAGAGGAATGCAGAGCTCTATCGCTGCAGCTCCACCCTGACCTGCAGCACTGCTGCTAGTGCACTGCTGAGATGAACGCAGTGATTTATCAGTGCACCTCCACCCTGACCTGCAGCACTGCTGCTAGAGCACTGCTGAGAGGAACGCAGAGCTCTATCACGACATCTCCACCCTGACCTGCAGCACTGCTGCTAGAGCACCGCTGAGAGGAACGCAGAGCTCTATCAGTGCACCTCCACCACGACCTGCAGCACTGCTGCTAGAGCGCCGCTAAGAGGAATGCAGAGCTCTATCGCTACACCTCCACCCTGACCTGCAGCACTGCTGCTAGTGCACTGCTGAGAGGAACGCAGAACTCTATCGCTGCGCCTCCACCCTGACCTGCAGCACTGCTGCTAGTGCACCACTGACAGGAACGCAGAGCTCTATCAGTGCTCCTCCACCGTGACCTGCAGCACTGCTGCTAGGGCACTGCTGAGAGGAACGCAGAGCTCTATCGCTGCACCTGCACCCTGACCTGCAGTACTTCAGCTAGTGCACCACTGACAGGAACACAGTGCTCTATCAGTGCTCCTCCACCGTGACCTGCAGCACTGCTGCTAGCGCACTGCCGAGAGGAATGAAGAGCTCTATCGCTGCACCTCTACCCTGACCTGCAGCACTGCTGCTAGTGGGCGGCTTAGAGGAATGCAGAGCTCTATCACGGCATCTCCACCCTGACTTGCAGCACTGCTGCTAGAGCACCGCTGAGAGGAACGCAGAGCTTTATCGCTGCATCCCCACCATGACCTGCAGCACTGCTGCTAGAGCACCGCTGAGAGGAACGCAGAGCTTCATCGCTGCACCTCCACCCTGACCTGCAGCACTGCTGCTAGAGCACTGCTGAGAGGAACGCAGAGCTCTGTCGCTGCAGCTCCACCTTGACCTGCAGCACTTCTGCTAGAGCACCGCTTAGAGGAACGCAGAGCTTCATCGCTGCACCTCCACCCTGACCTGCAGCACTGCTGCTAGAGCACTGCTGAGAGGAACGCAGAGCTCTATCGCTGCAGCACCACCCTGACCTGCAGCACTGCTGCTAGTGCACTGCTGAGATGAACGCAGTGATTTATCAGTGCACCTCCACCCTGACCTGCAGCACTGCTGTTAGAGCACTGCTGAGAGGAACGCTGAGCTCTATCATGACATCTCCACCCTGACCTGCAGCACTGCTGCTAGGGCACCGCTGAGAGGAACGCAGAGCTCTATCAGTGCACCTCCACCATGACCTGCAGCACTGCTGCTAGTGCACTGCTGAGAGGAACGCAGAACTCTATCGCTACGCCTCCACCCTGACCTGCAGCACTGCTGCTAGTGCACCACTGACAAGAACGCAGAGCTCTATCAGTGCTCCTCCACCGTGACCTGCAGCACTGCTGCTAGGGCACTGCTGAGAGGAACGCAGAGCTCTATCGCTGCACCTGCACCATGAACTGCAGTACTTCTGCTAGTGCACCACTGACAGGAACGCAGAGCTCTATCAGTGCTCCTCCACCGTGATCTGCAGCACTGCTGCTAGCGCACTGCCGAGAGGAATGCAGAGCTCTATCGCTGCACCTCTACCCTGACCTGCAGCACTGCTGCTAGAGCGCCGCTTAGAGGAATGCAGAGCTCTATCACGGCATCTCCACCCTGACTTGCAGCACTGCTGCTAGAGCACCGCTGAGAGGAACGCAGAGTTTTATCGCTGCACCTCTACCCTGACCTTCAGCACTGCTGCTAGAGTGCCGCTTAGAGGAATGCAGAGCTCTATCACGGCATCTCCACCCTGACCTGCAGCCCTGCTGCTAGTGCGCCGCTTAGAGGAAAGCAGAGCTTTATCGCTGCATCTCCACCATGACCTGCAGCACTGCTGCTAGAGCACCGCTTAGAGGAACGCAGAGCTTTATCGCTGCACCTCCACCCTGACCTGCAGCACTGCTGCTAGTGCACTGCTGAGAGGAATGCAGAGCTCTATCAGTGCACCTCCACCATGACCTGCAGTACTTCTGCTAGTGCACCACTGACAGGAACGCAGAGCTCTATCAGTGCTCCTCCACCGTGATCTGCAGCACTGCTGCTAGCGCACTGCCGAGAGGAATGCAGAGCTCTATCGCTGCACCTCTACCCTGACCTGCAGCACTGCTGCTAGAGCGCCGCTTAGAGGAATGCAGAGCTCTATCAGGGCATCTCCACCCTGACTTGCAGCACTGCTGCTAGTGCACCACTGGCAGGAACTAAGAGCTCTATCGCTGCACCTCCACCCTGACCTGCAGCCCTGCTGCTAGTGCACCGCTTAGAGGAACGCAGAGCTTTATCGCTGCATCTCCACCATGACCTGCAGCACTGCTGCTAGAGCGCCTCTTAGAGGAATGCAGAGCTCTATCGCTGCACCTCCACCCTGACCTGCAGCACTGCTGCTAGTGCACTGCTTAGAGGAACGCAGAGCTTTATCGCTGCACTTCCACCCTGACCTGAAGCACTGCTGCTAGCACACCGCTGAGAGGAATGCAGAGCTCTGTCGCTGCAGCTCCACCTTGACCTGCAGCACTTCTGCTAGAGCACTGTTGAGAGGAATGCAGAGGTCTATTGCAGCACCTCCACACTGACCTGCAGCACTGCTGCTAGTGCACTGCTGAGAGGAACGCAGAGCTCTATCGCTACACCTCCACCCTGACCTGCAGCACTGCAGCTAGTGCACCGCTGACAGGAACACAGAGCTCTATCAGTGCTCCTCCACCATGACCTGCAGCACTGCTGCTAGCGCACTGCTGAGAAGAACTCAGAGCTCTATCTCTGCACCTCCACCATGACCTGCAGCACTGCTGCTAGTGCACTGCTGAGAGGAACGCAGAGCTCTATCGCTACACCTCCACCCTGACCTGCAGCACTGCAGCTAGTGCACCGCTGACAGGAACACAGAGCTCTATCAGTACTCCTCCACCATGACCTGCAGCACTGCTGCTTGCGCACTGCTGAGAAGAACTCAGAGCTCTATCTCTGCACCTCCACCATGACCTGCAGCACTGCTGCTAGCGCACTGCTGAGAAGAACTCAGAGCTCTGTCTCTGCACCTCCACCCTGACCTGCAGCACTGCTGCTAGTGCACTGCTGAGAGGAACGCAGAGCTCTATCGCTGCACCCCCACCCTGGCCTGCTGCACTGCTGCTAGTGCACCGCTGAGAGGAACGCAGAGCACTATCGCTGCACCCCCACCCTGGCCTGCTGCACTGCTGCTAGTGCACCGCTGAGAGGAACGCAGAGCACTATCACTGCACCTACACCCTGACCTGCAGCGCTGCTGCTAGTGCACTGCTGAGAGGAACGCAGAGCTCTATCGCTGCACCCCCACCCTGGCCTGCTGCACTGCTGCTACTGCACCGCTGAGAGGAACGCAGAGCACTATCAGTACTCCTCCACCCTGACCTGCAGCGCTGCTGCTGTTCCAATGTTGGGATGAACAATAATTACGACAAATGCGCCTCGGCACTGACCCTCCGCACTGCTGCTCTTGTATTGCCACACTACACTCAGTGATTGGTCTGAAGTGTCACTGGTTGCATTGCAGTGTTTTAATCTTCATGTATGTTAACATTTGTTAACGGGAGTTTCTTAGTGCTATCAATCATTAACGACTACCGTTCCCCAATGCCTTATGTATGCAACATAAGGTTGTGCCCAATATGTTGTTATGACTCATTTACATTATATTATTATAGCGTATTAATGTCAACAGAAGTCTCCCACACAAGAGTGCAAAGGGTCAGTACAAACACAGGAAAACCCCGCTGTCACAGGGCTGAACAGACACCCTGGCAATTGAGGGATTAAATAATTGAAGTGACTGCCCCTAAGTAAGACTCAGAGGGTGTGAGCAGGCGACCTGGAGCCTGGCAGAGCCAGTGAATGTGGGGAAGGGCTCAGTGTGTCCAAGCAGACTCTGAGCTTTCAGTCCCAGAGAGTAATGAGTCCTAATTTGAATTATCCAGCAGCTCTTGTTCCCTCCAGAGTTAGAGCACTATTCCACCCTACAAACTCCCGTGCCTCTCCCTAAATCCCATGACAAGGTGAAGAAAGGCTGTACTGAATATAGGCAGTCAAGAAATGATGGGTGAAAATACCCGAATTTACTCTAAACCACATACTTTCTCCAGGTGCATGCCATACAATCGTTTTGAGTTCTTCTGTGCCATTAAAGAAGAGGACCGGCCATATAAAAACCAACCTTGTTCCTGCGCCAGTGGTAGGATGGCCACATCACTCCATGTCATTATGGACACTCTCTCTAATCCTGTACTTTTCATTTACAGATCATTGATTTCAGGTGTATTAGTCTAATTAGTTCAAAGGAATCAAAATAAGACTACAATACCCAGAATGCATAAGGCATTAGGAGAAAAGTCCAGGACTTGAGACAGTGTGGGGGAAAGTGGTGACCCTGCCCAGAAGGAACAGTGTATCTCAAACTGTGGCTGCCATGTCGCGGCTGAATGGGAGCACAATCAATCTAAAAGGTGTTGGCCTCGTTGCACCCCAACAGTGAGGAGTGGCTTGACTCCCATAGCAGAGCAAACAAGTGGCCAATGTCTGGGCATACTCACATCTCTTAGGACCACCCAGTAATAATGATGGATGGAGTTCTCGGATTTATCTGAACAATTGACAAGTACCCTGAGTATATTATGTTTCTGTGTAGAGGGGGTGTGGCCTAGAAGTTCAGAGAGGTGTCAAGGCTGATTTGCATATGGGTCTTCCCAGTGACACGGGGATGAAAAACAGAATGAACTGGAATGTTGGCCAAAGTAATTACCAGAACGTGTGGTTAATACAAAAATTTCACACACCAATTTTTTTGTTTTCTTAGTGGTGCAGCCTAAGTAATTTGTTTGGGAGCATTGCTCCCTGAGGTCGGAATATCTGATACTAGTGAAGCAGCCTGAACTTGATAACTTCAGGGTTTCATACCTTCTCATAATGGACGGGCATTCTAGAAACCTTAACAGCACATGCCATGTTTCATCTGCAACCAATTTAAAGACACCTCACCCAATTCTTGCGGTGACATAATATCGAACTATAGTAGATGTACTTGGTTTGCTGTTTATAAAAGAGGTTATATGCACATTAGGCATGACAATGATAAAATAGGTAGCCACTTTTATAGTAAGAAAATCCATAGAAGCTAGAGACAAGGCTATGGCTGTACTAGATGGCGAAGGACAGAACAAAAAGGTACAGAAATGCCTGAATTAAGCTGAACCAAATACTCATTCCATGCCAGTGCTGTTAGCTTATCTGTTCCATTACAGAAGGGGAGCAATCCCCATAGGTCCTTTTCTGATGGGAGCAGCCAAGTCCAAACTGCCCATTCTAACCATAGTCATTGAGACCTATTTCTGATACTTCGTGACCCTGCTCCGATAACTAGGGAAACTGATATTTAGTCCCATTTAGGTTTTAAGAAACTATTCTACAGTCCCATTGCCCCTCACAGTAAACCACATTTCAGTCCTACTGCTCTCCGAGGACATTCCTGGCCAGTTACCTTGACCGTCCAAGATCAGCCATGGTTGATTTGTTTATTTCTGCCTTTTCTTAAGTTAATGGCAGAGTGGGGGTCTTAATTCCTCTCTGGTGGGCGGTAGACCTGCAGATGCCTGCCGACACAGCAAACCCAACGGCAAACATCTATATGAATTATGGGCAATATGCATTTTGACAGTGCACTCGTGACATTTGTTTACATAATTTTACAGATTATAAATAAACTTCTGGAAGGGGAGGAGACGAGAAATTATCTTTCAAGAAGTTCCTGATCTAGAAAAGGGAATTCAGAACATATGACAGCGGCACTCATAGAAGAAACTGGAAGCGAGAGGGCTGTGACAGAGTCTATTCTCTGATAAAGCAGTGTGAGTGCTGGACAGAACCAAGTATGAGACAAGCAGTGTGAGTGCTGGACAGAACCAAGTATGAGACAAGCAGTGTGAGTGCTGGACAGAACCAAGTATGAGACAAGCAGTGTGAGTGCTGGACAGAACCAAGTATTAGACAAGCAGTGGGAGTGCTGGACAGAACCAAGTATGAGACCAGCAGTGTGAGTGCTGGACAGAACCAAGTATGAGACCAGCAGTGTGAATGCTGGACAGAACCAAGTATGAGACAAGCAGTGGGAGTGCTGGACAGAACCAAGTATGAGACAAGCAGTGTGATTGCTGGACAGAACCAAGTATGAGACCAGCAGTGTGAGTGCTGGACAGAACCAAGTATGAGACAAGCAGTGTGAGTGGTGGACAGAACCAAGTATGAGACAAGCAGTGTGAGTGGTGGACAGAACCAAGTATGAGACCAGCAGTGTGAGTGCTGGACAGAACCAAGTATGAGACAAGCAGTGTGAGTGCTGGACAGAACCAAGTATTAGACAAGCAGTGGGAGTGCTGGACAGAACCAAGTATGAGACCAGCAGTGTGAGTGCTGGACAGAACCAAGTATGAGACCAGCAGTGTGAATGCTGGACAGAACCAAGTATGAGACAAGCAGTGGGAGTGCTGGACAGAACCAAGTATGAGACAAGCAGTGTGATTTCTGGACAGAACCAAGTATGAGACCAGCAGTGTGAGTGCTGGACAGAACCAAGTATGAGACAAGCAGTGTGAGTGCTGGACAGAACCAAGTATGAGACAAGCAGTGTGAGTGCTGGACAGAACCAAGTATGAGACAAGCAGTGTGAGTGCTGGACAGAACCAAGTATGAGACAAGCAGTGTGAGTGCTGGACAGAACCAAGTATTAGACAAGCAGTGGGAGTGCTGGACAGAACCAAGTATGAGACCAGCAGTGTGAGTGCTGGACAGAACCAAGTATGAGACCAGCAGTGTGAATGCTGGACAGAACCAAGTATGAGACAAGCAGTGGGAGTGCTGGACAGAACCAAGTATGAGACAAGCAGTGTGATTTCTGGACAGAACCAAGTATGAGACCAGCAGTGTGAGTGCTGGACAGAACCAAGTATGAGACAAGCAGTGTGAGTGGTGGACAGAACCAAGTATGAGACAAGCAGTGTGAGTGGTGGACAGAACCAAGTATGAGACAAGCAGTGTGAGTGCTGGACAGAACCAAGTATTAGACAAGCAGTGGGAGTGCTGGACAGAACCAAGTATGAGACCAGCAGTGTGAGTGCTGGACAGAACCAAGTATGAGACCAGCAGTGTGAATGCTGGACAGAACCAAGTATTAGACAAGCAGTGTGAGTGCTGGACAGAACCAAGTATGAGACCAGCAGTGTGAGTGGTGGACAGAACCAAGTATGAGACAAGCAGTGTGAGTGCTGGACAGAACCAAGTATTAGACAAGCAGTGGGAGTGCTGGAGAGAACCAAGTATGAGACCAGCAGTGTGAGTGCTGGACAGAACCAAGTATGAGACAAGCAGTGTGAGTGCTGGACAGAACCAAGTATGAGACCAGCAGTGTGAGTGCTGGACAGAACCAAGTATGAGACCAGCAGTGTGAGTGCTGGACAGAACCAAGTATTAGACAAGCAGTGTGAGTGCTGGACAGAACCAAGTATGAGACAAGCAGTGTGAGTGGTGAACAGAACCAAGTATTAGACAAGCAGTGGGAGTGCTGGACAGAACCAAGTATGAGACCAGCAGTGTGAGTGCTGGACAGAACCAAGTATTAGACAAGCAGTGTGAGTACTGGAGCAGAGCTCACCCTGAGAAAGTCTGTATGAGGGCTGGAAGAGACAGCCCACATGAAGAGACATACAGTGAGAGGTCTAGGATCGAATTCAGAATGGAGCTAGCCAGTGTGAGGGCTAGAGCAGAGTTCAAAGAGAAGCCAGCACAGAGTAAGAACTGGGGTTGAATCCAGGACAGAGACAAGCAATGAGGACCAGGACATATCCAGTAGAGAAAACTGCTGGAAAACAGGAAACAGCGCAGTACAGAAACTGTCTATGCTAGGCACACAAGAAAGGCTAGCACAGAGACATGTAGAGTAAAGATTGGAGAGAGCAGTTCCGGATTACCAAATAAGCAAAGTAGGCAGCGGCCTATGGGCCCCACTCCTTTTAGGGGCACCGCGACAACGGATCAAAATAATATTGATTTGATCTTGAAATAAAATTATAATCAAGCTTTCTTAAATATTGTTTCCAAAAGATATAATCAACTCAAAGAAACGAAAACTTTACATTAACAACTCTATAGAGAAAATACTGTATTAATGTAATGAACCCAATAACAACTTAAAGTACATAAACTAGAGATATCAGATTCTCATAACAGTTTGTCTCTTAAAAGCTCATCTTCTGGCAGCTGTCAGTTTGTAAAAAAATCCGGTGCATTGGGTATTAGGAGATAATATGTGAGTGCTGCCCCGAAATTTCTACTGCCTAGGGGCCTCCACAGGGTTTAATCCGGAAATGACAGAAAGGAAATGTGAAACTGGGACCGAGTCCAGAGTAATCTCATTAGCATATTAGCACCTGGAAGCATCTGTAGTCAGACGCTAAACATCTTTCCGGCATGTATCTTAGCTTCGAGAGCCCCCTTCGCGTTCTGCTCTCCCGTTTCGCTGTGGCCCTTGCAGCTGTATATTTGTAGTTGTATAGACATTCATGCTTTTTTATTAGTGCCATGCGTTAATTGTTTTTTTGCCGGTAGATGTTTTATCACCCTTCTCAATGAGACTCATTTTTATCGACCTTGGAAGCATGAGACAGCTCCGTTTAGGTTAGTACCGATGGCATGCACATACTTACACATCACTCCAGGTGGCAAACAAACCACTGGGGCACCTTACAAAAGCCATTTTCCCCACATCTTTTGGAGTGATCATGCTGTCGGCTTCTGAGTGACGAATACTGGCCCTTTAAAGGCATGGTGGCTAGGAGCTGGTTGCCCTCTGCTGGAGTTAGTAAGATTTAAGACTCACTTGGAATGAAGAGAGATGGTGGTTCTTCAAATAAATGATGTACACACTACAATCAGCACTATGGCAAAGGAAACCCTAACTTTCAAGAAAGGTTCTTTTTCCACCCAGGGAGTAGTGCTAAGAGGTATACGGATTAAAGTTAATGCCCATGGTCCTATCTCTTGGTCGGAGTCAGGTCAGTCCCCTCCGTCTAATACAGTCTTTCACCAATGGATCGATAATTTAACAGTAACGTATAGGAATACCGGATGGCGGAAACTTTCATTGTATGGTCAACTTATGCATTTATTGCTGTTCGAGGGCATGAGGTATGCTTTTAGAAGAGCAAACATATTATTTTCACATGCATTTTCAACCAGAGGAGTTCATGTGCCCAAGTTAGGAACAAAAATTTGGATCAGATCCACTAGAAATCGATCCAACGGATTACCAGAAAGATTACAAGTGGGCCTCAGAGAGCTGAGAATGAATTCTGACATGTGTGGTAATTCACATTTACCAAAAGTCAACCTGGAACTTTGGAACTGGAAGTACATACCACACCCACCTCGTGTTGTCAGTGTTTACTGGGAACAGTAAAATAACCTTATTCCATTCTAGGTACTCATAGTCGGTGCCTAAAAGTAATTCCTTCATTTTTCTCTGGAGGTTAATAATTTCAATTTACTGGACACTGTAGTAAAATGTTAATGTTTGTCTACCTTTCCCAAAAATATGACACCTCAGACTCGCTTTTTCCATCAAAGTTTTTTTAATATTGCTTTAATTACTAATTGTTGGGCTTGGGCCTCTCTATAGGGTCCCCCCACCCTAAATCCTTTTGCCTTCACCCCTCCTGTTTTCTCAACCAGTTTAGTTTGCTTTTACCACTATGTGCACTTTACCACTGCTAATCAATGCCAAATTGGCTGACACCCAATTGGCACATTCAATTTACATACAAGTCCCTAGTAAAGTGGAACTGCATGTACCTTGTGCCTGTACGATTAAATGCTACTGGGGGGGCCTGCAACCCTTATTGTGCCACCCACTTAAGTTGCCCTTTAAAACATGTCTCAGGCCATTGTAGACTGTGTGCAGTTATAAACTGTTAAAACCCCTTCCCAGGCGTAAAACACCCTTTTTAATGCATATAAGTTGCCCCTACAGTAGGCAATTAACAGTTTATAGGGCAGGGTGCATTGTATTTAAAAAGTTGGACACATATTTTTAGGTTGTACATGTCCTGGTAGTGAAAAACTCTTAAATTCGTTTGTCACTACTGCAAGCCTACCTCTCCAATAGGATAACATTGGGTTACATTATTACATGTAACAAGTGATAGCACATATTTGGGAACAGGTAGAAATGTCATGTTTGGTGCCTAAGGAATTGTTATTTAAAGCCCTCTTCAATACTAAGGTCAGATTTTAACTCACAATACTGAAAATGCTACTTTTAGAAAATTGGCATTTTCATGTCCTAACCATAAGGTGCCTGCAGCCTGAATGTTGGGGCACATGACTAAGTGCAGTTGGGAGTTGGCTTTTGTGTATTCCTCCAAGACAGTATCAGGGGGACTAGGTGTTGGCAGGATGGGCCATCCGGACCTGGTGGGAGGGGTGGAGCTATCACCTACCACATTTGTACTTCAAATCAGGTCCCTCAGCACACACACAAAGAACTTCACACTAGCCTTTTCTGACTCCAGACATCCTGAACCAGGGCTGGGAGGAAGGAAATTACATAACCAGATGTGGGGAGAAGTCTTGAATTTTCTCCCACTTGAAAGCTGGCACCAGGATTAAATATTGGACCCTCAGATGAAACTCTTTAGTACACTCCTGGACCTGTGGATACTACAGAAGATAATAGACTGCCTTTCTGCCTGAGGCCTATCCTGATGTCTGAGAAGGAAGACTGGACCTGCTCCCTTCATCCCAGGCTACCTGAAATGGCTCCAAGGGTCAGCTGACTGACCTTCTGTTCAAGCTACAGGGACAAACTCCAGAGGCATCCCTGCACCTGCCCAACTGACCTTCTACACTGGACCTGCCGGGACCTGCAGATGGACCTGCCTGAGCTCTGCTGGCCTCTGCTGGAGTGAGTTCAGGTCCTGGATCCTTGGTTTGGCATTAATTGAGCTCTCCTCCTGGATGAAAAGGAGAAATCCTCAAGTTTTGAGCTCTTTGCAACTGCACAAGGGCCAGTTTGTGCCAAGAACTTGCTGCCCGCGCCGACCTCCAAAGCACAGCTCCAGTAAGCCTGGCCCTACACCACACAGCGACAACCGGCAACACAAAATTTGCACTTCGCGCTACAGCATCGACATCCCGTGGTGAACGCCAACGCGAAGCTCCAGCAACGAGCATCCATGAAGCCCAACAGATCTTTGCGCTACAACGACAACCATCCGCAACGCTCGGCCTGCTCTTTGCACTACAGAGACGCCCATCTACGATGCTCTCCCTGATACTCGTGGCCTCTTCCACCACGAACTGGACTCTTCAAGCCAGACTTTGAGAAGGTAAGTCTTTCAGTTGGACTAACCTTGTCCCTGTATGAGGCCCATGCAACATTGCATTCAGCCTGAGCTTGTGACTTTCCCCCGGTCTAGCCAACCAGATAACCACGAGTGGTGCTTTGTGCTTTTGAGTGCTATACTTGCCTAAAATATTTGAAATTGTACATCTCCGTTTCTACTGATTGGATTTTAGTCATTTTGATGTCAAATTTTTTATTACATTATACTCTATTTTTCTAAATTGGTGTAGGATTTTTTGTATTGTGTTTCTACATTATTGCTGTTTATGTGCTGCTTAAATAGTTCACACTTTGCCTCTACGTTAAGCCTGACTGTTTTTTGGCTGTTGATTAGGAAGGGCTCACACCCCCTCAACCAACAATTACATTTCTCATACCGATAAACAGGATATTTTCTTTTTAAATCACTGGGTCTTTTTGCTTTTTTACGCAAACAAAGGCACAGTAACTCTTAGTCCCTAACAATAGTTGGTTACCATAAAAGACTTTCAAAGGTTTTCTTTTTGATTAAGTATTGTTATTGAACCATTGCAAAGGCATACATATGAAAAATAGTGAACATACAATACAATGCCAAAGACACAATTCTGTCACTCAGAGATAGTAATTTCTACTGTACAATAATATCCTCAGTTATATTATACTATATATTCAGTATATATAAAGTTAACCGAAAAAAACAAAGGGAGTGATGCTTGGGAAGAGAGAAAGAGTGATAGCATCCATAATAGATATCTTAAACATCGACATTTTGTAAACAAATATTCAGTGGTGTAACAAAGGCCCCCGCAGTGCGGGGGGCTCCCAAGCACCAGGGGGCCCCCTCACCACAGTACCCTGGCCTGAGAGCTCCCGAGTGAGTCTGGAGGGGGGCCACTCCATGTACTTTGCAGGGGGGCCCCTCAAGTTTCATTACACCACTGCATATATTCTGTATACTTTGTCAATATACATACATACAAAGTAAATACTGGTGAGCTCAAGTTTATAGAGGCTGTTGTACTTCTTCACTCAGCAGTAGCTAGAGCAGAAAAGGAACTTCTGGAAGTGAAGTTGGAGGTCTCTTCTTTTGATTTGTTCAGATATGGCCCCTTTTGAATGGATTTCCACTCACTCAAGATGGTGTTACAGAGATAGAGGCATGTAATTTTGACTTTACGGAGCATATTATCAAGAACGGCGTTAAAATTATCGCCGCTTTAGCGGCAGGAAACTGCCGCTAAAGCGGCGATAATGGGCTTGATAATATGCCCTTGAGAATTCCAATAGAAGCCTATGTTCTGGTGTGAACCTGGGCTTCTATTGGAATTCTCAAGGGCATATTATCAAGCCCATTATCGCCGCTTTAGCGGCAGTTTCCTGCCGCTAAGGCGGCGATAATTTTAACGCCGTTCTTGATAATATGCCCCTACATCTTGTAAGAAGAAGGCAGTGCTTCTCTGGTCTTGCTTTCAGTGTGAGATGAGACAGTGTGCCACTGGTCCTCGGACTTAAGTCTGAGGGAATGCATCCTCTCCCATGATGCTTGATCAGTGTTGGTGTTTTTTGCAGCAGTACGTTTTAGCCCTGCTTTTTGCTGTATGTTTTCAGCAGCATGTTTCCTTCTGGATTTTCTTGTTACTGGAAGACGTATGATGGGCTCTTTCTGAATGCTGATTCAGGGAGGTTTTTGTGCCTTGCTTATCAACTTCTGGTTTATTCATCATCATATTTAATCTAGAATTACCCATATGACCAAGAAGGTTTTCATGCATGTTGTGGCATTTTCCTTCTAACGTGGCGCCTATTAAAAATACACGACACCTTTGATGTATATATTACTGTGCAGGGTGGCACTGTAGCAATTGAGAGAAGGTACATTTTCTAAGGATATTAAACAAGAAAACTAGAGAGACCTTCACTGTGTCTAGTCATTGAGAGATTGTAATGCCAATGAATTATAAGTTCTGTTTAAGCCATCAGAACATCTCAGGACCAGTCGCAAGAGTTACAACAGTTTTGCCTTGAAAATTCAGCCTTACAACAGTTACCATCTGTAAGCTTTACTGATTTCACTGCCATTCACTAAGGAGTTTTGCATTGCATGGTAGTTCCTTTTCAAGAATAATCAGAGAAAAATGAATCAACAAAGAGATCTGTTGACAGAGGATGAAATGCAACTTTAATGAACGGCAGGTCTGTGTCTAGATCGTGGTGATTCTGGACACATGATTTGTGCCTGCCCTGCACACCCTTAAAAAACTTAAGTAACTTTCAAAAGCATGAGAAAGAGAAGAGAGCAGTCTTGTGGTGGCTTCCTCATATTTCAACTTCCATGAGTTGTTTGTCCTGCCTATAGTTTTGAAAATAGAAGGAACAATTATTAAAGTTCCAGTACTGTTGGACTTTGATGTGGGGAATGTTTGTGGACCATGACTGGATTCTGAAAAACAGTTTTCCTAAAAGAGCTAAGACGGCCCAGTGGTGACTCAAAACGGTTTCTGGGACACCATCTGCTTCAGGTTCAATAGAGAAGGCTTTTGTCTATGACAGTTCTCTTTTGGAGACTATACAATTGTACCCTATTTTGATTTAATAGCCTCTCCCAATTGGGCTGTGATTTTTGTCACTTACTGGCTGAAGAGGCACAACCTGTAAGTTAATTGGACTACTAGAATAATATCATTATTTTCACCCTTTTTACAGGATCATTGCTATGCTTCCTGAGGTTATTGCTCACTAATTGTAATGACAAAAGTGTCCATGTAAACATCTAATGTAAATGTGGCTAATTTTTCTCCTGTGCCATTTCATTTTCGTGCATATGCTATAGCATTTGCTAAGACCGAGTTCTGCTCACCTATGTCTCATAGGGAATATAACTGCATCCTACCAGTTGAACCTGGCCCTATTGTCCTTTTTAAACACTCCTATTTCCTGGAAAACTTGCAATATGGATTAATTAAACATTATTCCTATCAAGTGGGGGAAATTATGGTTTTTGTTCTAAAGCAAAATCGAGATCTTAGACCTTGTGTTGACTATAGAGAAAGAGAGTTAAACCAAGTTACAATCAAGGATCTGCATCCTTTACCTCTTATAAAAGATATCCTGGAATCTGTACAAGGGGCATCAATATTTATCCACTCACAAGAAGCTAAGAAGAGTGTGTGTTGTACCTGCTCTTATCCACAAATGGCTTAGGAGATATTGCTCTATGCCTGCTCCCACCCAGAAGAGGTCCAGTGGATGCTACCACCCATGATGGGCTCAGAAGATTCTATTCTGTGTCTACTCCTACTCAGAAGAGGCCTGTGGTTGCTCCCACCAATGAGTGGCTCACAAGATCCTACTATGTGTCTGCTCACACCCAGAAGAGGCCATGTGGGTTCTCCCACCCACAAGGGGCTGCAGACATCCTGCTCTGTGTCTGAACCCACAAAATGTCCAAGTGGCAGTTCTCACACAAGAGGGATCTAGATCCTGTTCTGTGTCTGCCCCCACCCAGAAAAAAAGCCCTGTAACTACTCTCACAAGAGGAACTAGGATTCTGGTCTGTGTCTGCTCCCCCTGAAGATTCATCATGGCTGCTCCCACCCATGTGGATGACAGATGATCCTGCTGTGTTTCTGCTCCCACCCAGCAGAGGCTTCATGGCTGCTTTCACCCACGAGGGGCTAAGGAGATAATTTTGTTTGCCTTCTTCTACCCAGAACATGTTATATGGATACTGCCACCCACAAGAGCGGCAGAAAATCCTTCTCTGTGCCTTCACCCAGAAGATACCCACATGACTGCTCTCAAACAAGAAGGACCTAGATCCTGTTCTGTGTCTGCTTCCACCCATAAGCAGCTCTATGACACCTATCACACAAGAGGGAGCGAAATCCTGCTCCCTCTCGGAAGAGACAACTCTCACACAAAAGGGACTGAGATCCTGCTCTGTGTCTGCCACCACCCAATTGAACCTTTGTGGCTGCTCCTACCCACGAAGGGCTCAATATATCCTGTTCTGGGCCTATTCCCATCCATAAGAGGTCTTGTGCCTTCCATGGGAGGCTCAAGAGACACTGTTATGTGATTGCTCCCCCCCAGAAGAAGAATTGTGGGTGCTCTCACCCACCAGGGGCTCAGAAGATCCTATTCTGTATTTGCTCTGATCCGGAAGAGAACTCATGGCTACTCCCACCCATGAGGCACTTAAAAGATCATGTGCTAAGACTGCTTCCATGTAGGAGAGGACCCATGACTGTTCCTACCCACAAGGTGCTCAAGAGAACCTACACTGTGACTGCTCCCACTCAGAAGAGGCTCATGGGATTCTGCCTGTGAGGCCCTTGGTCAGAAGTGAGAAGTGTTTTCTAGTACTGGGAAACCACTAGCTCAATTCAGACTCAGTCAGTGCACACTAAAGGCTTTATATGTAAATGTTTTGGACGCTTAATTAGTAATTATTGTGGATAAAAAGGATTAGTTATCAAAAATCATAAATTCCACATAAAACTCAGGATTTTAATTAGGCATTTCCCAATCACAACCCTTTGTGATTTGCTGTGAATATAGGTAGGGATTTAATTTCTGATTTGATTTATTCTGTAAAGTGCTTGTTCAACACCAAGGCATCTGGGCACTCTGGAACCAGAGTAAATTTAAAAACATGGCTAAGCTAGCTGCAATAAAAGAAGATGAGATCTAGCAGGACAGATACATTTTAAGGGCCCCTCAGAATGTTAGTCTCCCACAAAATTTCGCCCTTCCTCTCCCAAACGATTCTGGCTCCTTCATATGACATTTTGGACTCCTGCCCGTCTCCATAAACTGTCCCTTAGAGAGAATCCATTGTGTTGGAACTGTAACAAGGATACAGGGGACCTCCCCCACTTACTTTTCCACTACAGCGCGGTCTTCCCATTCTGGGATTGCATATTTGACTTTATACATACTCTGCTCAGAGTACATCTGAAAATCAATTTTCTTTCCCTAATAGAGGGATTCCTAGACCCACAAACCAAATCACATAATGATAGACGTCTGGTAGACATTCTACTGACGGTGGCTTGTAAGTCCATGCTGGCTAATTGGAAAAACACAGCGGCTACCTTGTTTTGACTCTAAATGAATTGGGTTGCTTACCTAAGGGGGCAGATAATGTCTCCTTTCAAACCTCTCCATGGAGATCTCGGAACAACTCTATATGGAAATCACTTGATATTTACTTTGCCATTACAAAGCCTCCATAAACCCCCCTATATATGTTGTATGACTTGCAAATTATTTGTCTAATGAAAGGTATCTGGAGATGTCTTAATATGTATTTTATTGGAGCTTTATTGGCAATATGTACTAGAACTTAGGCCTGTAGTGTCCATTGATGGAAACCCCATGAACCCACTACCTGTTTATTTACCACCTCATCTGTTTCCCCTTCTAGTATGATTTTGATTGGATTTGATTTGATTTTCTTCCCCTTCTTTCTTTTTCTCTCTACTGCTTATTACCTATGAACCAAACCTGTACAAGAGAACTGTCTATTGTTATTGCTTTTTTTACCACGTATAACCAGTATTGTTTTTCTTTTGCTCTTTTTGCTGAAAAACCCAATAAAATTATTTGAAATTAAAAAGAATGAAAGTTCTTAATATGCGGGAGGAGATCTTTCTCTAAGTGAGGTCCCAGAAAAGAGAGGCCACCCGTCCAGGAACGTTTAAAATGGGTAACCAAGTAAAGAAGCTGAGTTGTTATGCATATTTCTTACAGGAATATAGCGTTTGAGGTGTTTAGAGAAAGATGATTTTCCAGGTTCATAGAATAACTTGTGCCTGACAACTAATGCCTTAGAGGTGATTCTCTGCTTGACTGGGAGCCAGAGAATAAGGGCTCTACCTAAGGGGACCACTGCCTCCTCCATCAAGGCCGCTTGACACAGGGGAGAGCTTCCGTTTTGCAAATCTGTTACTACCGAAACTTGGGGTGTGGTAACTGATTAATTGTTTGCAGCGACAATGTCGGTCACAAACCATTGATTGATGCATACGTTTCTGACTCCCAAATAGTGGCACCCTTTTCACTGCTCCCTATTTGTGATTCAGAAAGGGTAACAAACGTCTTTTTATAAGCTGGATAGACTTTTCTTACTTGTAAAAGGGCTTGTGTATATTGTAAAAAAAACATTTTTCTGGTCGCAAATTCTGTGGCTTTGCGAATCAATGAAATGTCTTTCTACATCATGCCCTAAGACCCTTTACATGATGGTAAATATAAGGGATCCTTCATATTCCTCCTCCCCATACACTATTTGGACTTTAAAGGAAGGGATTCTGTTAGACTTGGCATCTTTTGGCGTGTTTCCCCTGACTTTTTGCTTTCTGACCTCCCGGTTTTGACTCTGTTTTTGCTGGTGTGATGATTCTGCGCACTTTCCTCACTGCGGTCCAGTGGGAAAGTGCAAGTGCTCCTGTATAAAATGTGTTATGGATTGGTGTTTCCATGATTGGCCTATTTGGTTTATGTGTCAGTCCCTTGTAAAGTGCACTGCGAGTGCCAGGGCCTATAGACCAAATGCTGTTGGTGGGCTGCAGCACTGGATTGTGCCACCCACGCAAACAGCCCGTAAAGTGTAACTCGGGCCTGCCATCGCAGAGCCTGTGCGCAGCCTGGGGCTGCCATGTCGACTTGGCAAGTGCACACACTTGCAAGTCCCTAAACCTTCCCTTTGCTACATGTTAGTCACCCCTAAGGTAGGCCCAAGGTACCCCTGTGGGCAGGGTGCGGTGTATGCGAAAGGTAGGACATGCCCGGGTGTGTGCGGCATGTCCTGATAGTGAATTACAGCCTAGTTCGTTTTTCACTATTGCAAGGCTACCTGTTCCCCTAGGCCAGAACGGGCGGTTTTGATTATTACAGCTTATAATCCTAACTGACCCCGGGAACATGGTAGAAATTCGAGTTTAGTATGCCTGGACTCAGAATGATAAAATGCAGCTTTTAGTAAGGTTGGTTTTAATATTCTGTGTTTGAAAATACCACTTTTAGAAAGTGGGTATTTTCTTGTCTAACCATCCAAGCCTGCCTCTGCGAGATTGTGTATTCCTTGTCTGGAATGTGAGTGACAGGGGCTGGGGGATGCCAGGAGACAGGGTGAGTCAGCGCAGGGCTGAATAGCCAGATCGACCTGTAGATGGGTGGGAGGGGTCGCACCTGGGCCCTGAATAGGACAGTGCCTTCCCTCCACAATGCTGGCTCCACCTCCTGTGGTGCGTCTGATGTCCCTGGCCTACTCACTGAAAGAAGGGACGGAGACTTGTCAACAAAGTGCTCCAGAACTGGTTTGGACTAGGCGAAGGCCTCTCTGCCTTCAGAGAACAAAGGAATTTGGGATATAAATATTGGGGCCCTGACCCCATGAATTTAGATCTCGCTGGAATCAAGGAACCTGCCAAGACGAAGAGCTGGAAGAGCTGCCAGGAGGAGTACTGCCCCTTTGCTGCGTTGTTGCTTTGTTGGGCTGGCCTGCAGCTGCTGCTTCTGCCTTGGGCAGTGAAAGGACTGGACTGAACTTTCTACGAACTTGTGCTGAGTATCTCCAAGGGCCAGGAACCGAGCTGGCCTCCTGTTAAGAAGTCTCAGGGACTGCAAAGACTTCACAAGCCTCTGGGTACCGCTTCTGGAACGCTGTTTCAGTTGCCACAGAGGAAGGGAACTGCAACCGACTCCGTCAACCGAATCCATCCCTGGCCGGTGACCTGTTTGCACCGCAGACCGCATCGCCCCGCTTCGCATCGCAACCCTGGTCTCACCGTGGGCGACGTCCGACGCCGCCAACATCGAGCCGCTGCTTGCACCGTGACCTGTGGGCACCGCAGTTCGCATCGCATCGCTTCACTGGGCCAGCCGGACCAGACCGACACTGTCGCTGCAACTGGCTCAAGAGTCGAGACCGCACCGCCTTTGGGGCACCGCTCGCACGTCTGCGACGCACCGCTCCGACTCCGCACCGCTGTCCGACGCCAGCTCCCGCACTCCGGCTAGGTCGCCTGCATCGCAACCTGTCAGCACCGCATCGAGCATCGTCTCGCCCTGCATCGCACGCCTTGGACTCACCGACTCCGTCTGCACGACGCTCATCGAGCCGCTGCCTGCACCGCATCGAGGACACCGCACCTTGCATCGCTCCGTCTTGCACCGCAACCGCGACGAACGCCGACCGGCTCGTACACTCCGTACCAGCCACAACGAGAAAGGTACTGTAACCGAGTCTGTTCATGACTCTGCTGGCCCGTATCGACGCGGTCGGCTGGAACTGTTAGACTCTGTGGTTTTCAGCATCACGGTAGGCTCGGACGGATCTACCGACTCGTACGAACTTTGCTTTTGTGCTATTCCTGCAAAGAAGAAGTTAACGTATCAAGTATTCGTTCGTAAAGTATAGTATTGTGGATTTTTGTCGTAATTGGTCTTGTCTTGAGTATATAAAATATTGGTTATTTTTCTAAACTGGTGTGGTGTCCGTTTGTAGTGTTTACACTGTATTACTGTTGGTTATGTGCAAATGCTTTACACACTGCCTCTGAATTAAGCCTGACTGCTCGTGCCAAGCTACCACGAGGGTGAGCAGGGGTTACTTCACGAAGTAACAACCCTTACCCTGACTAGGAAGAAGGGTCCCTACTTGGACAAAGGTGCAAGCCCTTGCCAACTAGAGATCCCATTTCTAACATTGGTTGTCAGCGGTGAGGATAGGACTTGTGTTTGCACTTGACTTACAGTGATTGGTGTGCACTACTACCATATCGCAGACCATTACGTACCACATACTGGTTCTTTTTCTTTTGGCCTATTTTTGATCTTGCCAGTTTTCAACTCACGACTTTTGTCATGCCTGAATCAATTGCATCATCCATTGCATCTCTGGAAGTTATCTTTGAGAAGGACAGGTTGGAATCCTACGCCGTAAAGGAGTTACGAGCGATTTGTAAAACCTGAAAGTCCAAATTAAAGGCCTCACAAGGAAGGAGGAGCTACAGAAGGCGCTGAGGGCCTGGTAGCAGCCAGACATGCCAATGGGCAGCCTGGTGATCTCAGTGAGGAGGCGGAGGAGCCTATTTCCAGGGTGGATGTGCTTTTGGGTAGGGGGAACCCGCCAGGTCAGGCAGCAGCAGTCTGTCCCCAGAGGAGCTGGAGGACAGGCGGGAGGCAAGGCAGTTCGAGCTGCAGAAGCTCAGGCTGGAGAGTGAGCGGGAGGAGAAGAGATTGGCCATAGAGGAGAGGAAGATGCTCTTAGAGCATGAGAGAGAACTGAAGGAGCTAGAACTTAGGAGTAAGTCAGGCTCAGATGGTGGCAGCAATTCGTCCTGAAAAGCAGACAGGATTGTGCACATTCCCAAGAATGTAGGCAAGGAGTTCAAGAAGGGGGATGACATACAAAGGTGGTTTCAGGGTTATGAGGCAGCCATACACATGAATGGGGTCCCTGAGGAGAATTGGGGAGCAGGATTGTGGCCACTCTTCCCTGAAGAAGCAAGGGATGCTCTGATAGCTTTGGGTAAGGGGTATCACCTCACCTATGCTGACATGAAGGATGCCCTTCTCACGAAGTATGGTCTTACTCCTGAAAAGTACAGGGATCAGTTCAGGTCCAGTAAGAAGTCTGATGTCAACACTTGGTTGGAATGTGTGGATGTGTTCTGCAGGTCTCTGGATGGTTGGGTGAAGGGCAGTAGTGTAACAGATTTTCAGGGGCTCTACAACTTGATTGCATGGGAGCACTTGTCTAGTCTATGTTTTGCAGATCTGCGCCAGCACCTAGTTGATAGTAAGCTAACTGACCCCAGGAAGCTTGCTATGGAAGCGGACCGCTGGGTGAGTACCAGGGTCCACAAGAAAGCGTTTGGGGAGACTCAGCCAAAGGTGGGCAGGGTCCCCAGCAGAAAGGTGGGGGGACAAGGGTAAAGCACAGGAGTTCTCTAAAGGGCCCCAAACTAGTACCCAGGGTAAAGGTTCCCAGCCCCCGGTGATAAGAAGAAAGGGGTCTCTACAGGGAAGCCTGTTGAGACCGGCCCCCGCAAGTGTTATGCATGTGACCAGGTAGGTCACTTTAAGGGGGACCCCAAGTGCCCGAAGGGGACACAGCCACCCACCGGTGGACAATCCAAAGTGTTGGCTAGTGTAGCGCTTGGGGAGGAGGGATGCCCACAGGAGGGTGGGGATCCCGCAGAAATGACCCTTGTCTCACTCGGGGACAGTGAGATGGTCCCAGGAAACCAGGTGCCCCTAACACAAAGAAATATAGCACCTGGGTGACCATTAATGGGAACAGGGTAGAGGCTCTCAGAGATACTGGAGCCAGTGTGACCTCAGTCCGGTGTCACCTGGTGTCTGAGAAGCAAGTAGTCCCAGGAGCATTCCACCAAGTAGTTGCTGTCGACAACTCTGAGCGCCAGTGTATGGTGGCGCAGGTTCCCTTTGAATGGGGGGTCTCAGGTCCCTTGAGGGTGGTTGTGAGCCCTACCATGCCTGTCGATTGTCTGCTAGGAAACGACCTGGAGCAGTCCTCATGGAAGGAGGTTGAGCTCAGGTCTCACTTGGAGATGCTTGGGTTGCCAGAGTGGGCATGCGTGTCTACTCGGTCAATGGCGGCCAGAAAGGGTGATCAAGAGGACTTGGAGCCTGAAACAGTGGCCCAAGTCCCTGCCAAGAGAAAGGGCAGGGGCGCGGGAAACCGGCCCCCGAAGTTCCCACGGACCGGGAGGAGGCGGACCTCGAGGGGGACGCCCGGTGCCTACAGGGGAGCAGGTAGCCGAACTGGGAGACATCTCTGAGCTGACCCATTGGCAGCAAGAAGGGGGTCCCACCAGGGAGGAGTTCTGCAGGGAGCAGAACGAGTGCCCTACTCTGGAGGGTCTGCGGCGGCAGGCTGCAGACCAGGCAGCTGGTAATCAGTCCGGGTCACATCTGATCTACTGGGAGAGTGGTCTCCTATACAGTGAGCCTAAGGTTGCTGAGCCTGGGTCAGCCCGTGTGCTGGTGGTACCCCAGCGCTTCAGGACCTTCCTACTGGGTCTGGCTCATGACGTGCCTTTGGCAGGACATTTGGGGCAGGACAAGACCTTTGACAGGCTTGTCACCCACTTCTTTTGGCCCCAAATGCGAAGGCAGTCAGATGCACACTGTAGGTCTTGCCAAACTTGCCAGGCAAGTGGTAAGAGTGGGAGGAAGGTCAAAGCTCCTCTCCAACCTTTTCCGGTTGTTGGAACACCCTTTGAAAGGGTAGGGATGGATATAGTGGGGCCACTGGATCCCAAGACAGCCATGGGCAACAGGTACATCCTGGTCTTGGTGGACCATGCCACCCGGTACCCGGAGGCAATCCCTCTCAGGACAACGACGGCGCCAGTGGTGGGCCGGGCGTTAATAGGGATCTTTTCCCGTGTGGGATTCCCCAGAGAGGTGGTTTCCGATAGGGGGACCAATTTCATATCGAAGTATATGACATCCCTGTGGAAGGAGTGTGGGGTAACCTACAAGTTCACCACTCCTTACCACCCACAAGGAAACGGTCTGGTGGAGAGATTCAACCAGACCTTGAAAGGCATGATCAAGGGTCTAACAGAACCCATGAGGCGTAAGTGGGACGTCCTCTTGCCATGCCTACTCTTTGCGTACAGGGAGGTGCCTCAGAAGTCTCTTGGGTACAGCCCCTTTGAGCTCCTGTATGGCCACCCTGTCAGAGGACCTCTGAGTTTGGTGAAGGAAGGCTGGGAGGCGGCTCCCAGGAAAACTCCCCAGGAGGTATTTAGCTACATGCTGGCCTTTCAAAACCAAACTGCCCGCTTCAGGAAACTCGCTCAGGTGAACCTAGAAGCAAGCCAGGAAGAAATGAAGAGATGGTATGACCAGAATGCCACTCTGGTCGAATTTCAACCTGGGCAAAAGTGTGGGTCATGGCCCCAGTGGCACCTTGTGCCTTGCAGGACAAGTGGACTGGGCCATATGAGGTAAAGGAGCGCAAAAGTGACGTCACCTACCTGGTGGATTTGCAGGCTCCAAGGAACCCTTTGAGGGTCCTTCACGTGAACCGCCTCAAGCCCCACTTCGAGAGGTCCGAAGTGAGTATGCTCTTGGCGACAGATGATGGGGTGGAAGAGGAGAGTGAGCCTCTCCTGACCTCCTGTCTACCAAGGAGCATGATGGGTCAGTAGAGGGTGTGATCCTCTCCCCTACTCTGACTCAGGAGCAGCAGGGGGACTGTCGCCAGTTGTTGGGACAGTTCGCCCCACTGTTCTCTCTGACTCCCGGTGTTACTCACTGGTGTACCCATGACGTGGACACCGGTGACAGCCATCCTGTGAAGCACAAGATTTACAGGTTGACTGACCGGGTCAGAGCCAGCATCAAGGAGGAGGTCTCTAAGATGTTGGCGTTAGGGGTGATTGAGCCCTCCCACAGTCCTTGGGCCAGCCCAGTGGTCTTGGTCCCAAAGGCTGCGGCGCCCGGTGCCACTCCAGAACTCCGGTTTTGTGTGGACTACCGTGGGCTCAATGCCGTCACCAGGACTGACGCGCACCCCATCCCCAGAGCTGATGAGCTCATTGATCGGTTGGGAGCTGCCCGGTTCCTCAGCACGTTTGATTTAACGTCTGGGTACTGGCAGATTGCCTTAACCGATGGGGCCAAGGAGAGATCAGCATTCTCAACCCCAGAAGGTCATTACCAATTCCGGGTGATGCCCTTTGGGTTGAAGAATGCCCCTGCCACCTTTCAGAGGTTGGTCAATCAGGTGTTGGCTGGGCTGGAAGATTTCAGTGCCGCCTACCTGGATGACATTGCTGTGTTCAGTTCCAGCTGGGAAGAACATTTACAGCACCTTGAGAAAGTGTTGAGGGCTCTGCAAGGTGCAGGCCTCACGATCAAGGCCAGTAAGTGCCAGATCGGGCAGGGTTCGGTGGTATACTTGGGACACCAGGTAGGAAGCTGCCAGGTGGCGCCCTACAACCCAAGATTGACACCATTCTGGCTTGGGAGCCCCCAAGACCCAGACAGAGGTGAGAGCCTTCTTAGGTCTCACCGGTTATTATAGGAGATTTGTTAAGGGCTATGGCACCATCGTTGCCCCCTTAACAGAGCTGACCTCTAAGAGGCAGCCCAGGAAAGTGATCTGGACTGAGTCCTGCCAGAAAGCTTTTGATGCCCTGAAGGCAGCCATGTGCACGGCGCCCGTGCTCAAGGCACCTGACTTCTCCAAAGAATTTGTCGTGCAGACTGACGCTTCAGAGCATGGTGTGGGAGCGGTGCTCTCACAACTGAACGAAGAGGGCCTGGATCAGCCTGTAGTCTTCCTTAGCAGGAGACTACTTCCCAGGGAACAGAGGTGGAGTGCCATAGAAAGGGAAGCTTTTGCTGTGGTCTGGGCGCTGAAGAAGTTGAGACCATACCTGTTTGGGACTCACTTCCGGGTTCAGACAGACCACAGGCCCCTCAGATGGTTGATGCAAATGAGGGGCGAGAATCCAAAACTGCTGAGGTGGTCCATCTCCCTACAGGGAATGGACTTTACGGTGGAACACCGTCCTGGTACAGAACACGCCAACGCAGATGGTCTGTCCAGGTTCTTCCGCCTTAGTGAGGAGAACTCCAATGGGGTTGGGTAGTTCTCCCTACTTTCAGCTGGAGGGGACATGTGTTAGACTTGGCATCTTTTGGCGTGTTTCCCCTGACTTTTTGCTTTCTGACCTCCCGGTTTTGACTCTGTTTTTGCTGGTGTGATGATTCTGCGCACTTTCCTCACTGCGGTCCAGTGGGAAAGTGCAAGTGCTCCTGTATAAAATGTGTTATGGATTGGTGTTTCCATGATTGGCCTATTTGGTTTATGTGTCAGTCCCTTGTAAAGTGCACTGCGAGTGCCAGGGCCTATAGACCAAATGCTGTTGGTGGGCTGCAGCACTGGATTGTGCCACCCACGCAAACAGCCCGTAAAGTGTAACTCGGGCCTGCCATCGCAGAGCCTGTGCGCAGCCTGGGGCTGCCATGTCGACTTGGCAAGTGCACACACTTGCAAGTCCCTAAACCTTCCCTTTGCTACATGTTAGTCACCCCTAAGGTAGGCCCAAGGTACCCCTGTGGGCAGGGTGCGGTGTATGCGAAAGGTAGGACATGCCCGGGTGTGTGCGGCATGTCCTGATAGTGAATTACAGCCTAGTTCGTTTTTCACTATTGCAAGGCTACCTGTTCCCCTAGGCCAGAACGGGCGGTTTTGATTATTACAGCTTATAATCCTAACTGACCCCGGGAACATGGTAGAAATTCGAGTTTAGTATGCCTGGACTCAGAATGATAAAATGCAGCTTTTAGTAAGGTTGGTTTTAACATTCTGTGTTTGAAAATACCACTTTTAGAAAGTGGGTATTTTCTTGTCTAACCATCCAAGCCTGCCTCTGCGAGGTTGTGTATTCCTTGTCTGGAATGTGAGTGACAGGGGCTGGGGGATGCCAGGAGACAGGGTGAGTCAGCGCAGGGCTGAATAGCCAGATCGACCTGTAGATGGGTGGGAGGGGTCGCACCTGGGCCCTGAATAGGACAGTGCCTTCCCTCCACAATGCTGGCTCCACCTCCTGTGGTGCGTCTGATGTCCCTGGCCTACTCACTGAAAGAAGGGACGGAGACTTGTCAACAAAGTGCTCCAGAACTGGTTTGGACTAGGCGAAGGCCTCTCTGCCTTCAGAGAACAAAGGAATTTGGGATATAAATATTGGGGCCCTGACCCCATGAATTTAGATCTCGCTGGAATCAAGGAACCTGCCAAGACGAAGAGCTGGAAGAGCTGCCAGGAGGAGTACTGCCCCTTTGCTGCGTTGTTGCTTTGTTGGGCTGGCCTGCAGCTGCTGCTTCTGCCTTGGGCAGTGAAAGGACTGGACTGAACTTTCTACGAACTTGTGCTGAGTATCTCCAAGGGCCAGGAATCGAGCTGGCCTCCTGTTAAGAAGTCTCAGGGACTGCAAAGACTTCACAAGCCTCTGGGTACCGCTTCTGGAACGCTGTTTCAGTTGCCACAGAGGAAGGGAACTGCAACCGACTCCGTCAACCGAATCCATCCCTGGCCGGTGACCTGTTTGCACCGCAGACCGCATCGCCCCGCTCGCATCGCAACCCTGGTCTCACCGTGGGCGACGTCCGACGCCGCCAACATCGAGCCGCTGCTTGCACCGTGACCTGTGGGCACCGCAGTTCGCATCGCATCGCTTCACTGGGCCAGCCGGACCAGACCGACACTGTCGCTGCAACTGGCTCAAGAGTCGAGACCGCACCGCATTTGGGGCACCGCTCGCACGTCTGCGACGCACCGCTCCGACTCGCACCGCTGTCCGACGCCAGCTCCCGCACTCCGGCTAGGTCGCCTGCATCGCAACCTGTCAGCACCGCATCGAGCATCGTCTCGCCCTGCATCGCACGCCTTGGACTCACCGACTCCGTCTGCACGACGCTCATCGAGCCGCTGCCTGCACCGCATCGAGGGACACCGCACCTTGCATCGCTCCGTCTTGCACCGCAACCGCGACGAACGCCGACCGGCTCGTACACTCCGTACCAGCCACAACGAGAAAGGTACTGTAACCGAGTCTGTTCATGACTCTGCTGGCCCGTATCGACGCGGTCGGCTGGAACTGTTAGACTCTGTGGTTTTCAGCATCACGGTAGGCTCGGACGGAGCTACCGACTGCGTACGAACTTTGCTTTTGTGCTATTCCTGCAAAGAAGAAGTTAACGTATCAAGTATTCGTTCGTAAAGTATAGTATTGTGGATTTTTGTCGTAATTGGTCTTGTCTTGAGTATATAAAATATTGGTTATTTTTCTAAACTGGTGTGGTGTCCGTTTGTAGTGTTTACACTGTATTACTGTTGGTTATGTGCAAATGCTTTACACACTGCCTCTGAATTAAGCCTGACTGCTCGTGCCAAGCTACCACGAGGGTGAGCAGGGGTTACTTCACGAGTGTAACAACCCTTACCCTGACTAGGAAGAAGGGTCCCTACTTGGACAAAGGTGCAAGCCCTTGCCAACTAGAGATCCCATTTCTAACAGATTCTTTATAGGGAATGTTGTTTCTCTTTGGACAAACAAGTTAATTATTCATATAGACACTTTCATACGATTTACTCCTTCAGATTTTTCATCTAATGATTGTATTTTGCGGATTGGAGTAATATCGGATGTCTAAGGCTGTTGAATTTTCAGGCGCATTTCTGAGATTCTACCTAAATCCTATTAAAGTAAAAAGTCGACCCCAGGCTTTAGAGTAATCTTACAAAGTAGATTTATGACTTTTTAAATCTGATCCAAAGAAGTATTATTAGCAAAGCAAAGACTCATGGTTGAAGATGATGGGAAGGTGCAATTATAGAAGTCACACAATCAAATACAGTCAGAAAAGAGCAATGAGTGTTCTTCCAGGAAAGCCAAATTGAACTGAAGAATGCCATTAAGCTAAAAGCAAAAATGATAACGGGCCTATGGTTCTTACCAATGAAGTAAAGGAGGACAATTCATCAACAGAGTGCAGGATGTATGGGCTGGAGGGTGGGGGTGGGGGGGGCACGGGGGAAGATAGAACAAGTCAAATGTAGCTTGGAAATCTACTGAGTTTGTACGGATAGATTGGCATCTACCATGAGGTGTAGAGAGCGCCTGAGTTGGAGTGGTCAAAAACCTTTGCCTCTGAAAAAACCTACATCATATGTAAGTGGTCATCTAGAAGTTGGTGGATATTGGGCATCTGCCGAAATATGGGGTATATTTACAAGTAAAGTGGCGAAGAGTGTCGCTAAGCCAAGAAGGCTAACAACACGCTCCGTCACTTTAGAAATGCAGGGCTGCACCATATTTACAAGAATATGGTGCAGCCCTGCATTTCCCCCTGAGCTGGCGCTAAATTTAGCTGCCTAGCGCCAATACAGGCACCCTTGCACCGTAGTGCAAGGGTGTCTGCATTGCAGGGGAAGATTGTTTATGTGCAGAAAGGTGTCCCTTCCTGCACATAAACAATCTTTAAATGGCGTTTTGTAACTTCTATGTGTGCTGCTCAATGCAGCACACATAGAAGTTGCAAACGTCATTTTTAAAAATGATTGTTTATGTTCAGGAAGGGACACCTTCCCGCACATAAACAATCATTGGTGCTTGTTGTTTCCATGTGTGCTGCACAACGCAGAACACATGGAAACAGCAAAAAAGAGGAGAAATAAAATTTTCTCCTCGTTTCGCCAGGGTAAGACCAGCTTTTCCCTTGTTTTAATTTTGGCGCTGCCCCATATTTACGCCACCCTTGTAAATATGGGGCAGCGTCAAAATCAATGGGTGTTGCGGTGGAACGCCCACAGCAACACCCATTGCCCTTCCCTTTTACGCTAAGTATAGCGTGAAAGGGTGCCTTATTTACAAGGCAGCGTTAAGCCACGTTAAGTGGCTTATTGCATCCTTGTAAATAAGGAAAAGCCCCTATTGCCACCACAACGTCCTGAAAAGTGACGTTGTGGTGGCAAAAGTGGCTTGTAAATATGCCCCTATGTCTGAGGCCCGCCGGCCAACTTCGCTTTTTCCCTATCCCATTTAGAGACAGCTGGGTGTTCACTGGTGGAGCCCTGAGGTGTGTCTGCCACTGGACAACCAGGTTCATTAAGGTGGTAGCCTGGTGGGGCTACCATCACTGATTTTTCATTCTTGACTGCCATGTAGGGCGTTAGCAGTCCCATGAACGAAATTGTGAAAAAGTCCCTGATGTACAGCCTAAACTTTGCTGCTGCAGGTCATCGAAAAAACGGTTTTCTGTTCTTGCAGCATAGATTTGATGGCCCAGCTGCTCATGAGCGAAGACCATAGTTAGTTTTGTATTCCACTGATTCACATCAAAACAACAATTCCTCTCCTAGTACAATGGTTAGGGGGACAGGTTGGCCACAAGTCGCTCACGTCAGCTCCAAGGCGAGGCTCAGACTTCAGATGGAACCTCTTCCAAATAGTCTGGGATCTCTGGAAGTAGTGCTGGGCACGGCGGGAAGTTCTTTTTTACCTACAAAATCTCAGGAGAGTTTCCATGGTCAGTTCCTAGGTAGCTCGAAGGCGATGCTGTCCCTGCCACTCAGGATGAACAGTGATCCTGAAGCAGGACTCAGATGACAGACACTAACCTGAGGCAGAAGGAGGGGAAGGGGGTGCATGGGGCATGAGATAACACAGTCCTAAACTTGCAATGTACCAGTGAGGGAAGCTCTTCCATATGGGGCTAAAAACACCGGAAAATGATGGGGCGGATCTGAGAAACTGAGTGAGGCCGACATGTAGTTCATAATGCCCCGGCTTTCCCAGCTAAGTTCGTTCAAGAAAGGAAGGCCGGTGGAAACTTCGTGAGATCTGTTTTCCCATGATGCTCGTCGAATCCACCTTCCTGTCAGAAGACTGTCACGCTGTTCACAGACCGGAAGGAGATGGCATCAGTCCTTCCAAAGGAACATCGTTCTCCAAGCTTCAGAGGGGGCCGCCATGCTGGGTCAGGTAGAGGTAGCCCAGCCCCTGTCGAATCCTTAGACATGATACCCAAAACTTTCCTCACGACCCCAGCAGAGAAGTAGAATGAGGACATGAATGGGGCTGAACACGTGTTGGCGAGCCATCTGTTTCGCCAAAGAAACATTCACACACCTAACGCGACAGTCAGTAATAGAGAGAAAGGAAGATGAATGTTTAAAACAGTGAAGAGTGAATTACTACTTTAGCGCAGTGCATAATTTGAGATGGTGGTTTCCGGTGCTCGGCACCGACACTTAATTGTCAACACTGGCACTTATGACAGTCTGCCACATGGTGGTGATGTCTGTTTGATTTAGAGATAAACACAACAGTTGATTCTTAATTCAATATAGATTAATAATGACTAATAACTGCCCCCAAGCGTTTCTTATAACTTTGAGGGTCTGGAATAGTCTGGATTGTCACCCTGGTAGGAAATGTGATGGTTAGTAGTTGTGCTGGTACTGTCATTCTCAGCACTGGCAGGGGCAATGTGTGGCATGATATTCAGGCCTCCTGACCAGGACCCTGGATGCTTACAGACTGCCTTTCACATATTGACACACAATACAGTGTTGATTAGCTTACTTAACTGAAAACATTTACCATCTTGTTACAGAAGAAACTTCTCTTCATTTCACATGAACTCAGATTGAGGCAGCTGTGTACTCCCTTTGTTTTACAAAGCCATGTGATGCACATTACAAGCCTGAATGTAAAATACAGTGTGCCACATGTATCAAAAATCCATTTTGCATTTCTTAAATAGTAAATTTTAGGTAATCGCTATTTATGGAATGCAAATTTTTTTATAAGAAAATAGTGATTACCTACTAGTGATTCCTAAAGATTCGTAATCACAATTAGGTAATACTACTCCATTAGTTCCTATGGGCCTAAAGACACAAAGGGGCGAATGGTTTTGCATTAACTAATTTGCGATTATCTAATTGGTAATTGCAAATTAGGTAATGCAAAACCAAGGGTGCCCAGGGCCTAAAGCCCCCCCCGAAGCACCCCAAAAGAAATGTGCACATGTAAAGCACACAAATGCCCTAGGGGCATGTGTGCGCTATATGGCACTTTGAAAAAATGCATTTTTCAAAAACTGCACATGGTTAACATTGACTCGATGGCAATAACATTTCCTAAATGCACAATTTGCATTTAGAAAATGTTTGGTACATGTAATAACAGAATCGCAAATTGCGATTCCCTATTTGCATTCGCAATTTTAGGTAATCGCAAAAAATTGCAATTACCTAAAATTGTGACTACAAAGCCTTTCATACATCTTGAAGGGCTATTTTGCATTCGCAAATGGTCAAATTCAGCGATTTGTTCTATTTGCGAGTGCAAAATAGTTTCCTACGTGTGGCCCCATATATTTGTGTCCTGTCTTTGCTGAGGGAGCTTACTCACATACCGTTTACTGGGGGGATCCCTTGGTCGACAGAATCTGCGATTCACAGATAAAAATCTCTTTTGTTGATAAACCCTTTCATGCTTGAGTACCATGTGCACATGTTTTCATTAACACAGCCAACGAGGAATATGATATATTTAGTGTCAACCGTGTTGGGCTGATTACAAGTGAACCACATCGAAAGCGATAATTATTGAATAAAAAGAAATCTGACACTGAGGTGATCAGTATTCATCTGGTGTGATAATTGTCGGACACTCTTAAGTTTTTGGGGAATAAAATTAAGGTTTTGGTGTTTACTACAGAACAATATGCTTGTTATGGCAAATACCATACTTTTTGTCCCTTCTGAATGCCAGCCGGTTTGACCTGGTGAAATTTATTGAAGGGTTAGATATTCAACATACCACGTAAATACCAGGTGTTGTAAAGACCACTCACATCGAAATTCCAACCCCTGTTTGCACAGGGGTCAGAAACCAGTGATTCACTCATAATCAGGGATTCTTTTTCAATTCCTATTGCATGAGCACCATCAGCCCCATTTCAGTATCACTGGCTCTTGTGAGTATTCATTAATTGTAGAAGGTGGAAGCATTGCGTTGATGCTAAAGGTTGGAGAGTCTTCAGTAAACACAACTCACACCAGCCAATGACTGTAAACATAAGGGTGACAGAATTAGGACATGGTGACTCTGGGTACCAAGCAAGCACAAGAAGAAGATGGACAGAGCGCTCAAACTTTTCAGACACACACCCCCGTCACAGATCTGGGTTGAATCCATCATCATTCTTTAGCTCACTTCGCCACCCCAGTTCAAACCCAGCCATTTGCAAATATTTCTTGACCCTGTTCCTCATAGGAACAATCCAGCCCGAACTGCCAAACCAGGTCTTCCCTGGACAGGAAATAAGCATCCTGGGACCGGTTTGGGGGTAACACCCCTCATCAGCCAGGCTAGCTTGAATCCAGTGGCAATGTGAGCAAGGGACCCACGTCTGGGCATACGCTGCCAACTTAGGGCGAACAAAGCAAACACAAGGAGATGATGGACAGAGTGCTGAAACTTTTCAGAGACTCACCCCCAGTCACAGATCTGGATTGAGTCCATCATCATACTGCCAAGTCAGGTCTTCCCTGGACTGGAAACAAGCATCCTGGAACCGGTTTCAGGGTAACCCCCCTCATCAGCCAGGCTAGCTTGAATCCAGTGGCAAAGTGACCAAGGGATTCACGTCTGAGCATACCCTGCCAACTTAGGGTGAACAAAGCAAACACAAAGAGATGATGGACGGAGCGCTGAAACTTTTCAGATACTCACCATCCATCACTATTAGATCTGGGTTGAATCCATCATCCATCCCATGAGGAACAGGGTCAAGACTGGTTTGCATATGGCTGGGTCTGAAATGGGTTGGCGAAGTGAGCTAAAGAACTATGATGAATTCAACCCAGACCTAATAGTAACTGGGGGTGAGTGTCTGAAAAGTTTCAGCGCTCCATCCATCATTCTCTTGTGTTTGCTTTGTTCACCCTAAGATGGCAGGGTATGCCCAGACATGGGTACCTTGCTGACTTTGCCACTGGATTCAAGCTAGCCTGACTGATGAGGGGTGTTACCACAAAACCAGTCCCAGGATGCTTGTTTCTGGTCCAGGGAAGACCTGGCTTGGCAGTTTGGGCTGGACTGTTCCCATGAGGAACAGAGTCAAGACTGATTTGCATATGGCTGGGTCTGAACTGGGGAGGCGAAGTGAGCTAAAGAACGATTATAGATTCAACCCAGATCTGTGACTGGGGGCGAGTATCTGAAAAGTTCAGCATTCCGTCCATCATCTCCTTGTGTTTGCTTTATTTGCCCTAAGTTGGCAGAGTATGCCCAGACGTAGGTCCCTTTCTCACTTTACCACTGGATTCAAGCTAGCCTGGCTGATGAGGGATGTTACCCCGAAACTGGTCCCAGGTTGCTTGTTTCTGGTCCAGGGAAGACCTGGTTTGGCAGTTAAGGCTGGACTGTTCCCATGAGGAACAGGGTCAAGACTGATTTGCATATGGCTGGGTCTGAACTGGGGGTGGCTAAGTGAGCTAAAAAATGATGATGTATTCAACCCAGATCTAATAGTGACTGGGGGTGAGTGTCTGAAAAATGTCAGTGCTCTGTCCATCATCTCCTTGTGTTGACTCTGGGTACCACGTTGTACTTGCTCTAAGAAGGATATGCTCAAAGCATCTGACTCGGTGCATGTTCTTAAGATGGATAGGCATATGCGACCATGTTCTGTGCCTGCCCCTATCATGAGCCTTGAGTCATGACTCATCCTGCAGTATGCCTGTTCCAACAATGTATGGGGTCAGGATATCAGACTCTGTTTATGTTCAATAATATGGAGATTCTGGTGTGTGCCTGTTACTAGCCCTGACTGGCTAACAAAATCCTGTGGTGTGCCTGCTCCCAACTAGGAGACTCTCCTGAGTTCCTGTTCTGTCTCTACCCCAATGAGGACTTTCTTGAGATATTTAGCCTGGTCGACCCCTGCAGAGCTTTAGAAGGCCAGGGGCCCTTGTTAGGTGTTTGCTCTAGCACTAGGAAGGGCGCGTGCCTCCAGCTTTGAGCCTTTTTCTTCAAGGGAAAAGTTCAAGAAATCCTGCTGTAAGCTTTTTAATGAGTCCGGCTTTCATGTGCCTTCTGCCTGCCTCCCTCTCTTTACCCAGGATGTGGCATTGCGTAGTGCTGTAGACTTTGGAAATGGGGAACCAGGTTTGAGTCTCCGCATTGGCTCAAAATCATGAGATGCTGGACAAATCACTTACTCTCCACGTGTCTATAAGCAATGAATGTGCTGCAGGGGCAGCTCCTCCACGTGGGCAGAGGAGCGTTGCACCACTGCTTTCCCGCAGTGCGAGAAGCAGAAACATAAAATGGTATTTTAAATACCATTTTATGTTTCTGCTTCTCACACTGCAAGAAAGCAGAAGGGTATGCCTGGTTGGGGGTGGGCGGTCCTGCAAGAGTCCAGGGCCGACCAAACCAGTCATACGCACTCTGCATTTTCTCTATGTAGGCTGCATGCAGCCTACTTAGAGTAAATGGCCTCCCCATAGACGCCTGTGGGGTTGGCGTCCTAGCCAATCACAACGCTGCCATTGCAGCGTTGTGATTAGCTTAGGGGAGGGGAGGGAGGCTGCCTCCTTCCTGTATGGAGAGAAGAGAGAGGAGATGTGACGTGACGCAGGACCGGAGGAGATGGGAAGTTTATTATTATTTTTAAAAAAAATTAAATTAACCCCCACCTCCCCGCGTGACCCCCCCCCCCCCCCACCCCCACACCCGCCAGTCATGCCGGCCACGACTGATGTGCTGTAACTTGTGCCCATGTAAAGCGCTGGTGAACTGTATTAAAAAGCATAAAGAGATAAAAACAAAACTTAACGTAAGGAAATATAAACCCATTTCCTGGCTGACTTGTACAAAATGAAACCAAAAAACCTGGATAAATTGTTTCTTCTTACGCAAATATTTTGTTTCACCAAAACTTTTTTCTTCATTATCGTGTTTGAAAGCACTTTCAGAATGCCACTTCTACAAAATCCTATTGCGCTTGATTTAATAAGCTATAATGTTGCTCTATAATAGTCTGCGCCACATACAGAGTTTACAAATGTCTTCCCTTTTAGTGCACTCATGGTTTATAGTTAAAACCTAACCCTTTTAATAAGTACTTCACAGTGCAGCGCTATCCAAATCCATCTTGTGAGTTGCAGCCTACCTGTGCCCCAGATTGCAGTGAGCAGAGCCCAGGAAGTGGTAAGGAGGCAGACTAGTGCTGTCTCCCCCCCCCCCCCCCAAGTTCTTTTTTTTAAAAACGATTTTCCCTTTCTGTGATTACTGTCTTTGCCTGTGGTTGTTACAGTTTAAAATTGTAGTTTTAACCTGCCTGTGATTGCATATTTTATCACCTGTTTTGTGTTTTAAACTTGTGGTTTTCCTGCCCATGATTGCTTCCATTTAACGTGTTGAATTGTGGGATTTGCAGTCCAAACTCTGTAGTTTTTCCTCTCATTCCTGGTGGCTACTCAGTTTTCCCTCCAAATTTCTCCTTTGCTCTGTGCTAAGACCTGTATGTTAAACAGTGCACCCCCAGCCACCATTTTGTGTTATCAAGCCAGTGAAACCAGCCCCCCTGCTTCCCCCAGCAACAGGGATATTCTACATCAGAGGGTGCTTCTGTGAGCTATTTAAACTGTGTTTAATAGGGACTGTGCATTTCGTTTTTGGCCAGGAGAGGGAGTAAAGTTTAATTCAAACAGTATTGTTAGATTTCAAGTTTGTGAGGCCTTTACCTGAAGGAAGTCCAAAGTGTGGATTGAGCCTGTCTGTCTCCTAGGAGATCTGTGAATAGAGCAGCTCCCCAGCCCCAGTACCCACACCCAAACCAGCAGACCTGGGACGGGGATTGGCTAATCAGCTCCAAGGCAACTCTGAGCCCTCCCTCACACCTGCCCAGGCCCCTTAAGGCTTTGCTGGGTGCACCCCAAATCATTCTCCTCCATCTTGTGAGTTGCAGCCTACCTGTGCCCCAGATTGCAGTGAGCAGAGCCCAGGAAGTGGTAAGGAGGCAGACTAGTGCTGTCTCCCCCCCAGTTCTTTTTTAAAAAACGATTTTCCCTTTCTGTGATTACTGTCTTTGCCTGTGGTTGTTACAGTTTAAAATTGTAGTTTTAACCTGCCTGTGATTGCATATTTTATCACCTGTTTTGTGTTTTAAACTTGTGGTTTTCCTGCCCATGATTGCTTCCATTTAACGTGTTGAATTGTGGGATTTGCAGTCCAAACTCTGTAGTTTTCCCTCTCATTCCTGGTGGCTACTCAGTTTTCCCTCCAAATTTCTCCTTTGCTCTGTGCTAAGACCTGTATGTTAAACAGTGCACCCCAGCCACCATTTTGTGTTATCAAGCCAGTGAAACCAGCCCCCCTGCTTCCCCCAGCAACAGGGATATTCTACATCAGAGGGTGCTTCTGTGAGCTATTTAAACTGTGTTTAATAGGGACTGTGCATTTCTGTTTTTGGCCAGGAGAGGGAGTAAAGTTTAATTCAAACAGTATTGTTAGATTTCAAGTTTGTGAGGCCTTTACCTGAAGGAAGTCCAAAGTGTGGATTGAGCCTGTCTGTCTCCTAGGAGATCCTGATCAGGAGGAACAGCTTCCAATCTCCATGGCCAGCAAACCTTGTCTGAGTTTGCTGGGACCTTATATAGTCTGATAATGTTTGGTATATGTGTGCACTGATTGGTGGTTGTATCTGATGTTTCTATTGGATTAGGGTTAGTGTCCTCATTGGTTGGGTATTTGAGGGTTCTGATTGGTTTCTGGGTCTGTGATCCAATCAATGTAGGTTTGGGACTAGGGCTAGGGTTATGATTTCTATTGGAAGTAGGGACTAGGGCTTCCTGTGTTATTGGTTGTTGGGATTAAGGTGGAACTAGGGCTAGGGTTAGGCCTTTAATTGGAAGTAGCGATTAGGGCTTCTGGTGGTATTGGTTGTTGGTCTAGGTGTGGTACTAAGAGTAGGTCTAGGCTTTCTATTGGAAGGAGGGACTAGGGCTTCCTGTCCCATTGGTAGCTTGGACTAGGGTTGAGACTACTGGTAGGGCTGTGGCCTCTATTGGACGTAGAGATCAGGGGTTTGAACTTATTGGGTGCTTGGACTAGGGCTAATATTGGCTGTAAGGTCCTGGTCTCCTATTGGTTCTGGATTTTTAGGGCTAGTGTTGTGATTGGATAGTGTTAGGGCTAGGCTTCCCATTGGCTGAAGGGGTCACCTGATTAAGAGGGCTATAAAGGCCAAGGATTAGGGCGTCTCAGCCCGGGCGTTGAGGCTAAGGGTGGAGAGGACAAGGGCAGTTGCCTGTTTGAGCCTGTTAAGGGTGGAGAGGACAAGGGCAGTTGCCTGTTTGAGCCTGTTCGAGACCAGTCGGGACCAAGGCCAGAAATGCTGCCCATCCTCCCATTAAGCAACACCCAGCCCACACCATCCACATCCACAAACAGAGCAACACACTCACACCAAATGTACACCATGCACAACCCTATGCACAAACCAATGTACCAGCATACACTACAAAACCAACCAAACCACATCTATACACCCCACTATCCCAACTACCACACATATCCACCATCACCTACAAACAGTACACAACTCTATCCTATACCACTAACCAATACACTCATCACTAACACAACGCCAATCGACACCATACATAACTGCATCCCATCCAGACACATGCTCCCTGCTGTAATTACACCTAACATACCACCTTTTATCACTAACAAACATATAATCATCCTTCCATCATTTGTCCAACAAACATCCTCCTCTCCCTTCTACCATAATAACACTAACGTACAACACACACACTGCAGACCACCAAACTTTTTAACTCTTGCAACAAACCAGTCTAAGACAAACACTCTTATCTCTACTTCATTCCCACCTACGCACATCATACACTCTACTCATGAACACATCACCACCCCTCTATCTTACAACCTCCTCTCACAAACAATACTATACAACCAAATCCATTGCATGAAACATATACATCAGCACCCCTTTTCACTACTCCTCAAAAACAAAACATATCACACTCACCAGCACAACAAGATCTTCAAAGCACAACACCTCATAATACTTACCATCACAAAATACAACCATACACCCACCTTTCAAACACAAAGGAACCAACTCCAATGCCAAGCTTTCTCTCTTCCACCACACCTAACACACATACAGCAACACAGCAACTCTCTTCTAACCGCCTCTCATCCATTGGACAATTTAGAACTTCACTACATGACCAACATGCTGCACCACCAACCCTGACTCATACACCTTCCGCATTAAACACACGCAAACTATATAAGCAACATGCCATACCTCACAACTTCGCTTCCCCATGTCTACTTCACAATGTTACACCACAAAAACAACACAGTACTCCTACTCCCTCTCAAACACCATCTCCACCACATACACACGAAGACCCATCAAAATGCCTTCTTAGCATGCTGGATGAGGAACATGATACAGAACAGCTACACGATTGCTATCCTAATACAGCTAATGCCAGCTCCAAAAACACACCTGCTACAAACCCACACAATACTGACCACTCTTCTACAAAACAAAGTCTCACAATCACCAAAGGCCACTCTCTAAACTGTCTACTAATAAATGCTCGATCCCTCTCTAAAAACAAACATCACATCTACGACCTTCTCACAGATGCAAAACCAGACATACTATTCATAACTGAATCATGGTTGGGAGATGATATGGCTCCAGTCCTGCATGAAGCCATTCCTCTAGGCTATCAAACAATCACCCAAAATCGTATAGCCAAAAAAGGAGGTGGTCTAGCTGTTGTATTCAGGCAAACAATACAGATCACAAAAATTGACGACATCTCCATAAAGAATTGTGAGGCTCTTCTAACAAGATGCAATCCTACACCGTCTTCCTCCTTTAACTTCCTGCTCCTTTATAGACCTCCACCTAGCAAGGCGACATTCCCAGACGCACTTCTAGACACAGTTTCAAACCTGATAACAATACACTCCAACCTATGCGTTCTGGGTGACCTCAACATTTGGTTTGACAAACCCAATATGACCCATCCAAAAACAATAATCACTGGCCTAGACGCACTGAACCTCCATCAGATTGTCCACAAACCGACACACACCGCTGGACATATACTAGATGTCATTTTTGCTAATACTGAACTAGTTACCTTTCAAACTATAACTCCAGTCACATGGTCAGACCACCACTTGCTTGCTTTCCAACATAAAACAACACTAAGCGACTCACCTAAAACTACTTTACATCCATCCACCTATCGGCCGTGGAACAAACTCAATTTGAAACACTTAGAAACACAACTAACATCAAGTACAAATCTAGAAACAATAAATTCTGTTCAAAAACTATATGAGTGGCTACAAGAAGCTTTTGACATCCTGATACCACTCAAAACCACACAACAGAACAAAAGAAAAAAAGCGCCTTGGAGAAACATAGAAATAAAAGACATAAAACAACAAATTAGAAAGCTGCAACGTACCTGGCTCAAAACAAACTCCAAACAAGACAAACTTCACCTACAAAAAATTAACAGATTATACAAGTCGGCTATCAAAAAGCTAAGAAAAGGTACTATTCAGACAGAATTCAAAACGCTAAATGTGCAAATAAAGAATTCTATAAAATACTCAATGAATTTCGCAAACCAAATTCCTAGAAAGAACTCATCCTGTTACTCAAGATTTCACAGACAAACTGGCAAATCATTACACGGACAAAGCAAACACGTTGGACTCATACTTAAAACAGAAACAAAGCACCAGCACTAACCCTTGTACAAAACAACAATCCAAGAATACTCTAACCAAGCCTCTCCGTTCCTTCCAACACATCTCACACGATGAATTTATGGACCTGGTCAAGCAAGCAGGCCTGCCGGCAGCCCTTCTGACCCCTGTCCATCACAAATTTTCAAGACAATTCTTTTAACAACCTCTGCTGCCACTCCAGTAAGAAGAATCATCAACAACTCCTTCACGACCGGAATATTTCCAGAAGAACTTAAAAATCACACATACGCCCTTTACTGAAGAAAACAAACTTGGACCCGCTGAACCCTGACAACTACAGACCCATTACAAATGGACCTTTCCTGGGCAAACTGGTAGAAAGAGCAGCGTTCGCCCAGATGTCACAATTCATTGAAGAGAATGACATACTCTCAGACTTCCAAACAGGATTCCGTCCGGGGAGAGGCACTGAATCTGCCCTCCTTGCCATCTGGGATGACCTAAAAATACAGTTGACCGCAACGGAGTTGCTGCGCTACTCCTCTTGGACCTCTCAGCTGCCTTTGACACGGTTGACCATGACACTCTGAAACAAAGACTCTATGAATCCGGCATAGAGGGAACTGCTCTATACTGGATTGCGTCCTACCTTCAAAACAGAACTAATGTCATCCATACCCCACCTTTCTCGTCCAAACCGTACTCCACAAAAGCAGGGGTCCCTCAAGGCTCTATCATCTCACCCATGCTTTTCAACATCTACATGAAGTCATTACCAGTACTGATCAATAAATTTCACCTCACGTGCTATAACTATGCAGATGACACGCAAATACTCCTTCAACTGGAATGCCCCAAAGACATTGGAAAATCACCAATTTTCAGCTGTCTCAGAGGCGTGGATCAGTGGATGACTTGGAGCCATCTCAAATTGAATACTTCAAAACGGAAATACTCACGTGTGGCGATTGGAAACATTACAACCCGCTTGCTGCATGGCCTAATGAACTGGGATCACCACCTAAAGTATCGAAGGAAGTAAGAAACCTAGGAATGACCATGGACTCCAAGCTGTCGATGAATGCCCAAGTGGACAAACTAGCAAGATCAAGCTTTGTCACTATAAAAACGCTGCGACGAATTTTCCCTCATTTGGGATTTCCGCACAAGGTCCAAGCTACCATCTCCCTTGTCCTATCCAAACTCGATTACGCCAATAGCCTCTACCACGGATCACCTTTGACGACCATGAAAAGACTACAACGGATTCAGAACTCGGCTGCCAGACTACTCTTACATATCAAACCGCGAGACCACATATCCCCTGCCTTGAAAGCCCTGCATTGGTTACCGGTTACCAGAAGATCCACGTTCAAGCTGCTTTGTATCACCCACAAAGCAATACATGGAATGGGACCACTCTTCATCAGGAATAAAATCACCAAACACATTCAACAGAGGAACCTCCGCTCTAAAGGAGCATCTCGCCTCAAAATCCCAAGATACAAGAAAAAAACCATGGGTGGCACATCCTTCTCTGTTCAAGCAGCCAAACTATGGAACTTTTACCCCCCAACATAAGATCCACCGACAACCACCTTATCTTCAGAAAACTACTCAAGAATTGGCTTTTCCCCACATAAGCACCGTACGCAAACAGAAATTTACAGCATATCCCTCTGTATATAAGCATTTGTTTTCACTATAGACATGTACCTATCTTTGTGTATTGCTTTGTATAAACATGTACAATAATTATGTTGTTGAGAGAAAAAATAATAATAATAATAATAAATAAATATCATCTTTGGTCTACATGTACTAACTTCCATTGTGCATCTATGTACCTTCCATGTACTTGGAACTGTGTGTCTCTGTAACTTTTCTCCTGAAAAAGCATATCCAATGCACTACCCTATTTCTCATCCTGTGCCTCTATCCATATCTTTAATCTGCATATACTTACCTCCTTTATGTATCTATATACTTTCAATGTATTTATGGATCTATATATTTATCACTTTCTTCTAATTTAGCATTTCCAAGGCACTACCCTAGTTCTCAGCCTATACTTATCTCAATATATCTTCTAGCCCAACCTTCTGACTCATCTCAAACTTCTTTGTAATACTCTTTCCAATGCACTACCCTATCTCTCATCCTATACATCTATCAATATATCCTCTACATCCACACTCATTTATCCCAAACCCCATACCACTACTATGACCACCAAAATAACCCTTTCTAGACTCTCGCCTACTCTACCCTCCTTGCATCATCGGACACCTCTTTTACTATACCGATCCCCTAAAACAAACCTTTCTAAACTCTTCCCTGACTCCTCCCCTCAAACCCCCTTCTCCCCCTCCTACTGCTAAGACCTATAAAAAAAATAAAAAAATCCTTCACTCTTTTATCCCTCCACTATCCTTTTCAATCAGAATTAACAGTCTAACATATTCAATTTTCAACTATACTAATTCACCACTAATCCTTTATGGGTTCCAGAGTAGCGTGCTACTCGCCAATAAAGCGTCTCAACACCCCATCAGGGTTACAAGCGCTATATAAATGCAAACCTTTTTCCCTTTCTACCCTCCCCAACCCTTCTCAATCCAAATAACTGACTAACATATCCACCACTAAAATTACTTTCATGTTTCACCATAATAATTCAACACTAATACTTCTGGGTTCCAGAGTAGCGTGCTACTTGCGCTTCAAAACCCCATCAGGGGTAGCAAGCGCTATATAAATACAAACCTCTTTCCCTCTTCTATCCCGCCACCTACCCTTCTCTACCCAAATAACTGAATAACATGTCCACTAATCAAAGTTACTTCATTTTTACTAGACTAATGTTCAACACTAATCCTTAATGGGTTCCGGAGTGGCGTGCTACTCGCCAGAAAAGCGCTTCAACACTCATCAGGGGTAACAAGTGCTATATGAATGCAAACCTTTTTTCCCTTTTATCCCTCCGCTATCCTTCTCACTCCAAATAACTGACTAATATCCACCACTGAAACTACTTTCATATTTTCACCATATTAATTCACCACTAATCCTTGATGGGCTTCCAGAGTAGCATGCTTCAACACCCCATCAGGGGTAACCAGCGCTATATAAATACAAACCTTTTTTTCCTCCTCTATCCTTCTGCTATCATTCCAAATCCAAATAACTGCCTAACCTATCCATCACTTAAAATGTACTTGCATGTTTCACTATACTAATTCAACACTAATCCTCTATGGGTCCCGGAGTAGCGTGCTACTCGCCGAAAAAGCGCTTCGACGCCTCGTCAGGGGTAGTAAGCGCTATATAAATGCAATTACAATACAATACAATACAATAATGTAAGGCATTTATGTCAAAGCTTCATATGTTAAAGAAATACACTTGTTTTTTTAGTTTTGAAGTGACTTTATCATATTTGATGTGATGTTTGTTGTGCTATTTTCAAATGCATTTATTTTCAGGGCTCGGCTCGTGCATGGGCTCCAAGATCCGAGCCAGGCCCTTGGCTCCGCTCTGGCTGGGTCTCCCTGTAAATTTGCTGGCTCGCCCACCTCTAGTCTGAGGCAATCATGTTCTGTCCCCGCTCTGTGAGTGCTCGTCAGGTTGTCCTGTCAGACAGTGATGCTGTTGGACTGCTGCCCTCGGGCGCCCTCTGCTGAAGAATGAGTGGAACGGCTGTTAGAGTCGGCAAGGCTCTTCAGAACCATGGACAGGTCTCCCTTCTTAAACAAAGGGCCTTCACCCCAGGGCCTCACGCCATCCATCACCCGTTGAAGATTTCTGTAACGTTTATCCTATAGCTACATTCCACGTTTAGGTTTATATTATCATCAGAGACTACAAAAATACCAGCACTGAAAAATGTAAATAGCAGTTAATAATGAAAATTAGAAAACAACACAAGTTTAATTTTTTTCTTGGACCTTTAATGATATATGTTAATTATTAATAGAACAACGCACATGTTATATTGACCTTGGAAAGATGAAAGGCTTTGTTGGTTCTGCTGGAATCCGAACATGAAGCTTCCATGCTATCCAATGGTCTCTGCAGACAAAGATCAATGGATCTCATGGGCGTTGCAGCAAGCGCCAAATCAGACTGAGCTAACTTAATAGGATTCTGACCACCGTGAAGTTGGAAGCCTTGGCTTGATCCGGTGACGTGCCATAAGACCGAGACTAGCAGCTTAATTATCTCCCTTGGCACTTCTGCCACCTTTGACCCCGGGGCTCAAACAATTCCATTGGCAAGAATCGGCTGCAGCGACACTGGTTGTGTTTCTGCACATGATCCAATCCGAAAATGAGCGCTCCTGGAAACACGTCACCTTCAACGAAGCCCCTCCCAGGGAAGACACACGTCTGACATTGGAGATTATCGAAAGATCTCCATTATGTTTTTGTAATGCAGCGTGCTCCAGGTTCTAAGCCTTGAGGCGCTGTAAGTTTCCAGCGGAAGTTTGCGGGTTTCCATTTGAATGGTTGGAACTTGCCCTAACCAGAGTAAGAATGCGTGGGAGAGCCCTAGTAGAGAGCGAAGGCTTCCACATAAAGGTCTGCTAGGAAAGACGGAGCCCCCAAAACATGCACGATGGGCCTCTCCAGGCGCGCAACGCCAATTGGGCTCAAAGTCAAAGGGCTTCAGCCTCCCCCCCCCGTCGTGTGTGGCAGCCCGGGCTGAGACAGCTTCCCGGGCACACACACCGCCGCACCTGAGTACTTCACAGGTCTTTAAAAGACCGTTTGCTTGTTAACGAGGCTTTGTTGTGTTTTCACCCCTTCTTAGAGCCCCTGCATCTCCACTCTGCCTATTGCTGGAAGAATTAGCCCCCCCGAAAAAATTTCTTAGCCACCGCCCCCTCCCCGAAATTTGGCTCTAGTTGCGCCTCTGGGCCTCTCTGGATCGTGCCGCTGCAGCATCCAACTTCCCTTAAGGACAGCAATGATACTGTGCATTTCAAGACTCAAATCATCTCATCTATATCATCACTCACCTTCCGTACCAATTCAACAACCAATCACACCCCACAATCAAGCTACAATCTCAAGCTAGCTGAGAAAAAAGAACAAAAACAAGCATTGGTAATGCATCAGTTTTTCCTATATAATGAATAAAGAGCTGTTTTCATAAATCATCGTCCGTCCGGGAGAAGGAAAGATCTCCCTGACAGATAACACAGGAGTGGAGAGGATGAGGCGCAGCAGGCAGAGCTGTTGAATCGAACGCTGTGGATCCCGATTCGAGTCTGGGCGGTGCCGCGCAACATCCTATGATTCTATGCATATCACTTAATCTCTCCGGGTGATAAATTGTTATATAAATATGCTGGAATAGTAAAAGGCAAAACTTTATGAAAATATAGTTCCACCAAAGCGGATGTTAACAGTATTTCGGTAGCGGGAAACTGATAAGAGAAGCAGAGAAGAACAAGCATTGGTAAATGCAGGAAAATATGCTACACCAATGGAAATGGAGGAAAGGTAAGTGGCACGCACAGGAACCAATGAGAAGCCAAGCAAGAGAGGAGGCGGGATGTAAGTCCCTTTAAAGTTTATATTAAAAACAATAGATTTCTCAAGCACAGCGCAAGTGCTGTGCAAGCGAAACCTAAAAATGCTGTAGGCCACACTGGAAAACTATGCACAACTTCAGGACCGCTAGAAGCAATTAAATTTGTCTTCTTCTACTAGCCTTCACCGTGTACTACACACAAAAATAAACAGGCTCCCTAGGTTTTCAGATATCTTCATTAATCAATTCAGTGATACACAGTGCAAACTGTGCAAAATTAACAAAAATACAAAATCGTAAAAATAAATCTGACTTATTACCACATTTAAAAACATACATCACTATACATGTAGATACAAAAGATTGAGGATTTTAAAAACATTGAGAAGATCACATTCAAAATCCACACATCTGTTTGGTTTCACAACTCTTTCTCGTTACTCATCATTAAGTGTTGAATAAATCACCAATCCTCATTTCAGTCCAATAATGTCAGGAGAGAAATGGGTCCAGTTATTGGTCATCAGTTCTGTGGGGTGACGTAATAACAAACCACATTCTTCAGGACAGATAGTCGGAAATCGTCCAAACAGGAAAATCATATCAGCTAATATATAAATCCATCATAAAGCGATAAATCAAGCCTTAACCCTGAGGTAAACACCTCTTCATAAGGACCATCCGTTCTCCTGGAGCTTTACTCTCCAGGGTGGGCAACGTGTAGGCCTTTCAACTCTAAAAAATAGAGTGCATTCGAAAATTAATATTTTGACCCAGGAATTCTGACCGGATTCGAAAAGACTGAAACCTATTGCTCGCCTAAGGGGGCGGTTCTCTTCAATTTATCTTTTTTTTCTAAAGTTCCAAATCCATCCTCTTCCTATTAAAAGGAGGGCTCATTCCTTGTTGGCGATCATTCCTGTCTCCTTGCAATGCATAAAGGCAATCAATAACACCCACCAAGCAAGTCAAATACCGACTCGTTTGTCAAGTCCTTACTTTTTACCAAGAGAAACCATCCGTGTTTCCCCTGCATCTGCCGGGCCTGCATACAGTCCCCAATACAAGAAAGGGAGAAAAAGGGAAAGGGAAAACTGAAGCGTGAAGTGTAATGTGAGAAAACATTTACTACAGATTGCGAGACAGCCAGGCAGTGGCGGCTCGCATAGGAGGTGCTGCGGGGTGGTGGGGCGGGGGAGGGGCAGGGTGGGGGGTAGTAAACTCAGACATACAACGGAACGGAGGAACGTAATAATTATTTCCTCCGTTCCGTCGTATGTTCGAGTTTACTACCCCCCACCCTGCCCCTCCCCGCCCCGCCTCACTGCCCCGCAGCACCGCCCCGCAGCACGCCCTATGCGAGCCGCCACTGCAGCCAGGCTGATCGGTTGTATGACACAACCACGCATGTCTAAATCAGGCTATTAGCTGTGTGGATTGCCAGGTAAGGGACTTGGAAAATAAATTGTAGTATTGAGGCTTACACAGCAGTAGATATGCACAAGGCTGACAATCAAATTTGCATGTTTTCATATAAGTATATTGATTTGTCATATGTGGGAGTACATATCATTGGAATTTGTCAGGCATTCAAGTAAAAGAGTACATTTATCTGGTAAGTAAATGTGGAAATATAGCAGTTTCAGTTTCCTTTTTTCATAAACCCCAAAATAAATATAGATAAATACAGATAAATTAGCAAAAAATAAATATTGATAAATACAGACGGAACTGTCAAGAAAATAAATACCATAAAACCGGGAGCCCTAGTTATGATTATTGCACCCGATGAGTACTAAACACTTTGATGTCAGTTTTTATCGAGTGCTAAAATTATGGCATGCGACAATGGCCAACTCGTAATGAGGGCCTTAGAGCTGTAAATAACAGGTCTCACTGTTACCCAGTTTATTTCTACTTCATTTATTGACATGAGAAATATGACAGGCTGAGCTGCCTGTGGCGAGATTCAAATTTCTAACTTTCACTTCATACAGATGTCAGTGGTGAGCGCTTAAATCACTTAACTACATTGCTGGTTTTCTATTAGATGCAGGGGATAAGCACACACTTGTATTGTATTTTCATACATTTCTGGTGTTTGGCTGCTTTCCTAAAGCTGTTTGCTCAAAGTGTTCATAGTAAAGAAAATTTGAATCAGTACGCTTAGAAAATTATAAAAATATTCAAGTTTCTGTCAAAAACGTCTTATTAGCAGCCACACAAGTGTAGAAAAGGCTTAGCAAATATATATCACTCTCCCTCCTATTTCTCCAGGCCCCACCTATGAATGCAGGAAATCTGTAGGTACTGTAGAATAAAATATGCATAAGTAACACCACAGAATGTAAAACTGGGTGTATCTGCGGGTCGTTCATGCGTAAAACTGACTTATGCGGCGAAAGAGCTTTGTGAATCGAGTTCACACTGCTGCAATCAATGCAGAGGTGTCTGAAGCCGTTCTGTGCATGAATTAGTGAGTGAGACAGGTTCAAAAGTTATTCGAGCATGCGCAGGAAGCATTTACAGTTTCAAGTAACTCGGGTGATGGCATGAATGAGAATTCTACCTTTGACTTTATCAACGGTAGAGGCCAAATCCTTTTGGAGATAGAAGAACAAGGGACTCATCTGTTGCAGGTGGGAACAAAGGTTTTGCAGTTTGTTTGGTTGCCAGTGTCATGCTTCAGGAAGAACAAGGGACTCGTCTGTTGCAGGTGGGAACAAAGGTTTTGCAGTTTGTTTGGTTGCCAGTGTCATGCTTCAGGAAGAACAAGGGACTCATCTGTTGCAGGTGGGAACAAAGGTTTTGCAGTTTGTTTGGTTGCCAGTGTCATGCTTCAGGAATGGAATGTAACTTTTCCACCATTTTCTTCATAGGACGTCTGCTGTTTTCATTCGTTTTGTGCTGATAGAAGGCAAGCTAGGTCTTTATTTAGACAGCTACCATTTAGAGGAAGGCATTTACGATTGTGGGCTACCTGCATACATAAGAATGCACTTGCCCTAAGACAAAAGAACCAGATGTACAAAGCCATTTTGTGGTTGCAAACTCTGCAATTCACAAAATCACAGATTTTGTGACTGTAAAATGATTCTGTGCTAGCTAATAAACCCACTTTGCAATTCGGTAAAGCCTTTCTGAATTGAAAAATGTGCTTACCAGCTTGTTCAAATGTGCAAATAGGAAGTGGTGTAATATGGGCATTCCCTCCTAATTGTGAATTGAAATGTGATTTATCAATGGTTTTGAGACCGAAATTCCAGTTGCAAACCAATGAAAAGTTACAGACTACACGGCCTGCTCCACCCCTCGACGTGTACCCAAACGAGAAAAAAAGCAACACTAGTTCATTTAAAAAACACAGACGTCTTTAAAAAAAAATGCTTACAATTTAGTAAAGTAAACACAGGGATGGTGGTCTGCTGCTCTATTACCGGCAAATTTATAGCATGGGGGCATGGGAAGAATACAAATGACCTGAAAACGAGTGGCTGCTGTTCATGGCAATTGTGTTTTTGGGCGCTAATGTTTAGAGCAGAATGCATTTTTGCATCAAGAATTGGCACAAGGACTCATTTTACGGTAAAATATAGTGCTAAAAGATGGTTTGTATTTCACGTAATTACATGTAATTGTGCATACCTTTACTGATATTTCACACAATTACGTGAAAACGAAATCACGCACGTTTTGAAACCACTAATTAGCACGCATTTTTAAATGTACTGCCGTCTTGTATTTCAGTGTTTACATTGCACATTTAGCCATGCTGTTCAAGTAAGCATAGCCTCGTTTTGAAGTTGACATAGACAAGCGAGAAATCACAGATTTTGTGATGTCCGCTTTATACCGTCCCCCCAGGTACCTCCTTCTCAAGGGCTTTTCACATTCTTTCTGGAGAAGACTTAGGCATGTGCTTGTTAGCAGCTCCTTGTGTTTCTTTTAAATCACATATTCTATCCTCTTATTTCTGCATTATATAAATTGTGTAAAAAAGGTCACAAATAAAGTAAATTTACATTCTATGCCCCAATTGTCTGACACCGAAGCACTGCTCTGTTAATGTTGCAACTTCATATTTAAGAGAATTTTTGCTGCTTGCAATATTTTTGGCATCAATCATATTTTGGACTTCTATGGAGGTCTCCAAGTGTGTCTTTTTCACAAAGTTTGATAGTGTCAGATAGGCCTTGAGTTCTTTAAAACAGTTTTTCTCTGGTTGTGTAGCCCAGTCCACAACAAATCTAGGGCATAATATCACTAACGGCATATTAGTTCTTATTTTAAGCCTTTTGTCCTTTAATATCTTTTTAGTTTTAAAATTAGACAGTTACTATAGTGGTACAAATGCTACATCACATGCTTATACATAAAGTGTTTCAGCTATATAAGCTCCTTTAGCTAGTTATTAGTACACACAGGTCACCAGTGGTGAAGATTTTGTACAAGATTGTTTCTCACATGAATCTCTACCCCTCTCTCTCTCTCAACCCTATCTGCCTTTACCGCTTTTCACTCTCAAACTATTGTTCCTGTCCCTCTACTCAACCTTCTCCTTTCCATGCTTCTCATTGCATATTCAAGGCCAATTTTACGAACATTTTGCGCATGGTTTGCATCACAGATGTGGCGCAAACCAGCGCAAAATGTTTTTTTTAGTAATTTACTTTCCAGTGCAAAACTTGTACTGGAGAATAGTCTGAAATTAACGCAAACCATTGTGAAGCACTACTTTAGTTACTTAGCATCAATGGGGGTGTTCCAGGGGTGGTACATGCAACCACCCACAGTGTTTGACACAAAGGGCCAGAGGTATGACCGTGGAAATAGCGCCTCGCAAATTGCGAGTTTTTGCGACTCGCAATTTGCGAGGCGCTATTTCCAATGTACAACAGTGTTTTTCACACTGTTAGCGATTCTCAATGGGGTCGCAAATAGAGAGGCTCATGAATATTAATGAGCCTCTCGCAATTTGCGACCCCATTGGGAATGGCAGGCCCTCCCAGGTATGGTGGCCTGCTGGGCTCAGCAGACCACCATGTCTGGGACTGCTTTTAAATAAAGCAGCTTTTTTTTTAAATGCAGCCCGTTTTCCTTAAAGGAAAACGGGATGCATTTTTTTAAAAAAATGAAATGTTTTCGTTTCATTTTTTAAGGGCAGGCAGTGGTCCCTGGGACCACTGCCTGCCCTTAAAAAATAATATTGCATGCATTTGCAAAGGGGAAGGGGTCGGGATGCATTTAAAAAAGAAAAAAATGAAACGTTTTTGTTTAATTTTTTAAGGACAGGTAGTGGTCCCTGGGACCACTGCCTGCCCTTAAAAAATATTTGCCCCTGCATTTGCAAAGAAGAAGGGGTCCCCTGGGGACCCCTTCCCTTTATGACCTCATTACCACCCTCTTGAAGAGGGTGGTATTTGTGAGTGTTTTGCGCCCGCAATTGCGGACGCAAAACATTCTTACATAGGGTTGCGCTCGCTATTAGGAAGGGAACGCCCCTTCCTAATAGCAAATCGCAAAACCCTATTTTGCGAGTCGCAAAAAATTGCGAGTTGCAAAATAGGGTTTGTACATCCCCATGCTGTTTTTGCATGTGCAAACGGGTTCGCAAACCCGTTTGCGAATGCAAAAATGGTCATACATCTGGCCCAAAATCCTTTCTACTAACAATAGCAGACAGGATTTTGTGTCAAAAATTAATGTCACTTTAAAGCAGCTGTGAAAAGGAGAAATGTTTTAATATCTCATTTCTTTTACAACTTTTCATTTGTGCTGCACTGTACAGCACACGTACGTAGTAAGAAAAGTTTTACAAGTTGCCTAGGCATAGTATTTTGTACTGAAAGGACACACTTCCAGTATAAAACCTATGCTAGATTCATGTACACCACATTGCACTATGGCACAAAGGTGTGTGCGTGGTGCTCTGCAGCAAAACTCTGCACCAACACTAAGGAGAGGGGAGGAGAGTGCCATATGTCTGTAGATATGGCGCTCTCCTGCTCTCACCCTGTCCTGCAACTCAGCATTTTGGCCGCTGCGCTGCCAGGGTGATACTTTGGTAAATCTCCCCCTACATCTTTCCGATTTCTTCCTAGTTTAATTGTCACCGGACATCCCTTTCCAGTCCTCCTCTCTTGACTGAACCCACCCTTCACCCCTCTTTTCTGCCTTTATGTCTACCTTGTTGTTATCCATTTCTCTGAATATGTTCACCCTTTTCTTTTTTCTCTTTCCCACTGATCATTTTTTCTTCTTTTCTCTTCTTTCCTTCATTGAGCTTTTTCCCCATTTGCTTCTTCTTCCATTCTTCTCTTTTGTTCTGTTTTGTTTAATTTTCCCTGTATTCTATTTATATCATCTCTCCTCTTTGCCCACATTATCTGCATCTTTCGTTCCATCCTTTTATGTTTTTTCTTTATTCAATTTATGTAATACCCCCCTTTTCTTCTCCTCACGTTGTTTCTTTATTTTTTCCTTTCTCTTTTTGTCTTTGACCCCTCGTTCATTGTTTGTTAGCACTTTTTGGAATGTTGCTCCCGCTAAGGTCTAGAAGCACAATATGTGATCCACTCTTTTGCAGATTACTTTCTGAGAAGCCACTTTCTCCAGAATATAGTCTTGCCAGTTCACCCAATACCACTATTATAGTACCACCTTCTCAATTGGAGTGACAAGATGCCACCTGGTCAGAGAATTTCTGCTTCACTTGTTAACGGGAGTTAACGGCCCAAACAGGAATTAAACGTTTTCTGTTATTTCACATACGCCATTTACACATGTAGAATTTCTTCAGGTGTTTGGGAACAAATTTGCCAGGTCAAAGTTTGAGGAATTTGTCCCCCAGAAAATGACCTGAAAATGACTTGCAGAAATTGTTGTAGAAACACCATTAACAATTCTTTTCCAATACCATGGGGGAATACTTGTAAAGTCCCCAAAATTCATGATGCACACAGAAAATCCTGAGGTAATTCCACATGTGGTATTATCACCTGCATTATCACCCCTTTGCTTGTAACACCCCTTCAGTTTCTGTCCAAATTGGTATGACACACACTTAAATTAAACTGACTTCAACTTAGAATGAGGGGTTTACTCCTGACGATCGTTTGCCTATGGGCAATCTGTAGGATTAAGTGTGGTGCAAATATGCATTTGCATATGTAACTCCTTTTTCCTCCAACTGAAAAAATATTTTTCGAAGTGGAGAAATTTCTCCTTCCTAAACAAGAAAGAAATATGTTTGAGTATTTTTCGCATCCATTTTCGTCCAAGACCTGCATTTTTGGCACTATGGACCTAATTTGTGAGTCAGCAAGAGTCATGTTGTTAAGGCTCCTTCTGCATTCTTTTTATTAAAAACAAAAAAAAACAAAGAAAAATAATCCTTAGTAGGGTTTTGTTTCTGAAAAGCCAAAACACTCGATGGCCCATTGAGCTTTATCCTTGAATGTGCTGGCCATTGGTGATTTTCCTTGCATGGGTCTGGTATACCAGGCCAGAGAAGGGAAGATGTGCATTAGGAGAACTACCCTAAATAGGACAATCCTTCAGATACACTAAGGGGAAGGGCTCAAATGCAGATGAGTTGGCACCAATGATTGTGCGCGAGAGGATGTGGAGGTGGCTCCACCAGTCGATTAACAGCACTTCATCCCCAATATCTAAATGGTTTGGATAAACTGAGAATTTGAGAGGGCTAACCCTAAAGGAGCCCCAAATCGGAGGTCTCATTGGTTGTAAAACACACTTGAAAGTGAGTGGATATCCACACAGTTACTACTTTGTTAGTGCTCATCATTTTTTCAAAGGGGAACTCTCTGGCTCTCTCCTGGTGGTACCTTATATTCCTGCCCTCCCCACTAAATTCACATATTTATGAATTTTCACCAGCTACCGATCCTGGCTGCCAAATGAGTCCACAGACGCACTTTTTGCACACATAAAACATGTGTGCAAAGAGGTTTGTTAACTTAACCATGTCTACAGACAAAAAATAAAAAATAAAACAAAGGTTATCTAAATGCACACGTTACTGAGTTCAGATCTTTTTCTAAACAAAAATGTCTTTTTTAAGGGTGCTGTTTTTTTAATCCACGTTACTTTGTTGCTCTCAATTACTGAGCTGTTCAATTGTACAACACGAGGATGTTGCAAATATATTTCAAAGTAAATACATTAAGTATTGTTCCAGATAGCTATTATTGGGGGCTTGAGCACTTAATCATGTTTTAAAAGGAATTCTGCTGTTCAAAAGACACCTATCTTTAAATAGCAACGTTTTATTCGCACTGATGGGAACACATATATGGTGTTGCTATTTTCTGATTCTCTATCTCAATTTGCAGGGTGAAAAACAGGGTGAAGAACAGAGGCTGCAAAGAGGGAGAACTTGAGGACGTCTGGGCACAGAAGTGACCCCTCTTTCGCCACAGCTGACCATAGCAATGCCTCTCGATAAAAAATACTTGGACTGTTCAATAACAAGGCCTGTTCAATAACAAGGCCCGATTACAAGTGTGCAATGCTTTGGATATGGGAGTACTGGAATCCCCAATTCCAAAACCCAGCAATTATGAATTTTCCCCCTAGAATGAGGAATAACCACACAGACCCTGTCGGTACTGAGGGCCATATTTATGACCCGGTTTGTGTCGCTCTTGAACCACACAAGATGATGCAAGAGCAACCACACCTAAAATCATATCTTTGAAACCCCGCAAAGCCATTTTGCGTGGCTTTGAATGGCTTCACAAATATGGAGAAATGCATCACAGCACAAATCACTGCGTTGTAATACTCTGAGCAAGGGAGGATTCCATGGGCATTGTGTGGGTGTTCCCAACACAACTCCCATGGTTTCTGATGCCTTCCCAGATTTACCAATCCTGGCAAATCCGGGAATGTCATTCACAAAGTTGTGACACGAGACTTGCGTGTCACAAAGGAGTTGCACAGCTCCATGCACATTTGAATCCAATTTAGACTCGTACTCAGTAGTAAACTTGGGTTCATCCAATCTTTATTCAATGTTCTGTTCATGTTAATCCGTCACGTCACAGAAATAAAGTTCCAAATTTTCACACATCATAATTGCTCTCGAATTGCCCATCCGGGAATGTGCCAAAAAGATACGCCTCCCCAGGTGTGGCATAACGAGGAGAAATATCTTTATTTCTCCTAGCTTTTTCCTCTTTCTATGTCGGGGGAAAAAGCCTGTCAGGATTGTTGTGCCTCTTTCTGCACAAAAACAATCCTGTCTACAAAACAGGCACCTTTTGCATCATGGTGAAAGGGCGCCTGCATTGGCGCTAGACTGCCAAAACGGCACCAGTGCAAGGGAAAAGGACAGGAATGCGTCGTATTGGATAAATATGCAGCATTCCTGTCCTTTCCCTGTGACACAGAGCACTACCCTGCGCCACAAGGGTCATAACTATGGCCACGGGTCTTTTGCCATGTTATTTCGAGGGAGAAAATTGCTGATATTTTATGTCTGTTTTGAGCAGGGAGAAAGAGCCAGCAGCAGGACTGGTAAAGGCTGGGGCGGTTGCAGTGGGGTAGTGATGGGTGGTCGGTGAATGAATGAGCCTGTCTGGGGGAAGCATTCTCTGATCCCCCATGCTGCTGCTTGGGTCAGGCGAGAGATGGGCTGTGATCCTGCCTGCAGCACAAGCCACTTCTAACAAGGTATGGTGTCTTCGTGCAAGGATTTATCAGATCTGGAGTTTAATTTTGGGCCTGGAGACGCTCAGAATTAAGGCTAGTGGAATTCCACCACAAGTTATCATTTCTAGTGAAATTCTGTTACTGGTAATGAAAGTCAAAGAGTATTGCTGAGTATTAATGGCACACATCATTTAAGGAACAAAACACAATTCAGTTTGTTGTGTGTGCTGTTGAATTAGGTATTATATTTGTACAACAACTGAGTCTATATTTCTACATGTTTGCTCCAGTTTGTGAAGGCAAATTAGCACCTCTGCAGGTGCGAAACGGGTCATGCATATATGGCTTCTATACATGGCCCGCGGGGCTCAAGAGCTCCTGTGGTGCTACTCTTCTGCAGCCCTTTTGACAATCACAATCCTTCAATGTATTATGATTAATGCGTGGACGCTGTCCCCAGAGGAATATCTTCCATGGTCTACTGCGCATGTTCCTCCGCATGTCTAGGATGGGAGGGAAATGAAGCAATATTTTCCTAAGGGCGGTCGATGAAGAAGCCATTGACTGGCCGATAGTGTCCATGGTGAAGACATTCCCATCTTATCGATGACTATTAACTGATGCAGTGGTAGGAATTTGTTGTTGATTTGATATTAGGATCAGTTTCCAATAAAGAAATAGCTTTGCCTGAAAAGAGATGTCCTTAGGCACTGATGGAAGGAGGCTGTGGATGTATCAAGCATGTTTGTCTGATTTTAACTTGGCCTGGACGAAATTTCCATCCCCCCAGTGTAATCTCGCGTAATTTTGCACATTTAGCGTTACACTTGTTACATGAAATTTGGGAAATCACTGCATTAAGCCACATGGTGTAATTGCGCTGTGTTCACAGCAAAATTTTAACATGAGATTATGGGATAAGCGCGAATAACCAGAACACATGCGTCTGCTGTTCGTGGTACTTTATTTTGTGCATTTCATTTCATGCTAAAATGTAGCGCAGAATGCTAGTTTTTCATTTCCTGCAATTTCACATAATTCTGCTTAAATTTGCAATACTTTGTGTAATTACATAAAAGCAAATTATACGAATTTCACAACCCCCCTCAGTTTAATCACCTAAACTGAAAACGAGATCGGTAAATATAAAATGGTGCTGTATTATTAGATTTCCACCTCTCCAGGAATTAATGCTTATCTTGACCTCCAAGTAAAATGGAGGAGGTTCTGTAAAGGTCACTATGCCTGTTTTGGTGCAGACACTGGCAATGTAGCCGGGTGAGGAATAGCCCCTACCACTAGGTCTGAGGAGCAGCGGCATAGCAAGGGTGTCATGGGCCCTAATGCAAGCAAGAAAAATAGGCTTTTACCCTGGCACCAGTAAGCATTAAAGATAGCCATGAGTGGGGTGGTCCCCTCACATCCATGGGAACAAGTGGCACAGCACCTACTGCAATAATGACAGCTTGCCCACTGAATATGAGTCTTTGAGCTCCTCACCCTACCTGTCTTTCCTCTGTCCGCTCAATCTCTATGTCTCTCACATCTCCTTACCACCTTTCTCTTTTCCTACCACCCAATGACTTTCCTGTGTTTCTTTCTTTCCCTCTCTTGCAATGTCCTTGTTCTTTTTATCTATCATTTTCCTCCCTTTTCTCTCCCCCACTTCTCCCGCATCTCTTTTGTGTCCTACCTTGTCTCTCGCCAGCCTTCATTTAATCTCCCTGACCCGCTCCCTTCCTTTATCTTTTAAATCTATATGATGTCTTCTTTCAGCCTCTCCCTTCTCTCCTCTCCTCTTTCCGATCCTCCTTTCCAACATTCTTATTTCTGCCCCCTTTGTTTTTCCTCTCTATCCACTCTTGCTGGTTCTTGTTTCCTTCCTTTCTTTCTCTATCTCTTCTCTTCTTACTACTGCTCACCTTTCCATGTCTTTCCTCTGTTCTACATTTCTGCCCAAGCCTCTCTTCCCTTTTCCTACTTCTCCCTTTCTTTCAACTCCATCTCTCCTTTTCTCTCTTTCTCTACCTGCCAAATGCATTTCTGCCTCTCTTTCTCCTTCTTATTTTGTCATGAGCCTCTTTCGCTGCCCTCCTATCCATAGCATTTCATTTTTCTGTCCTTCACATCTTTTCTCCATTCCTCCACCACCTCTTTTATTCTTCCCATCTTCTTTATCTTTTTTTCTAGCCACCAGTCTCTCTATTTTCATAATATGTCTTTCCTAACTTCTTGGATGTTTTTTCTCCTCCTTCGTAGCTTTTCTTTCATGCTCTCTCCTTTGTATCTATTTAGTTCCTTCAATCTTTTTCTTACCCTCTTTACCATTTCCTTCTTTTTTCTTTCTCCTCTCTCTCTCTCTATATATACATAAATCTATATCTATACCTATCTATCCATATATATATAACCGTATGCCATTAGCTTCCCATCACGGTACTTCAGAACAAGGGTGGCGTGGGTCAGGAAAGGAGTCAGCTCACTCCAAAATTTATTCAAACTCCACACCAATTAAGGAAACAACTACCACGCTCTTAATGTACAAGGCAGAGAATTATTGTTTAAATCCACCATAATGCGTATTGACCACGCGCCCTTAATCACACATGTGGATTTCAAACAATAAATCTGTGCCTTATACATTAAGAGCATGGGAGCGGTTTCCTTGATTGCTGCAAAGTTTGAAAATATATATATACATACACACACATATATATATGTATGTGTATATATATATAATTTATATATATATAATATACATATGTGTCTATGTATGTATATATATATATATATATATTACTGCTCCATGGTTGTCCACCTGTAAGTAGCACTCGAGCAACAGCTTGATTCATGTATAGGTAAGGACGGGGGACCGCCCGTAGGAGCCGCTCCATAGTGATATTGCCTGACGTGTTTCGAATCACCATATGATTCTCTTCAGAGGCTTTAATGGAACGGTGTGCGCAACCGCTAACCCACCTCCGACACACCCCCCCAATGGGAGGTTCAAATGAAACTGTGCCTTCTGGGAAGTGTAGTGCGGGTAGCACATAATCAAGTCCTGTATGGACCCCACAGGTGGGCCCGTCCACGATCCTGTGTACAGCTGCTGTTCCACTTTCGTGGCCCCCAATCTTACGGGGTGGTGCACACTCCGCGGCTGGACTGCCGCGTTAAATTACTGCTCCATGGTTGTCCACCTGTAAGTAGCACTCGAGCAACAGCTTGATTCAAGTATAGGTAAGGACGAGGGACCGCCCGTAGGAGCCGCTCCATAGTGATATTTCCTGACGTGTTTAGAATCACCATATGATTCTCTTCAGAGGCTTTAATGGAACGGTGTGCGCAACCGCTAACCCACCTCCGACACCCCCCCCCAATGGGAGGTTCAAATGAAACTGTGCCTTCTGGATCGTGGACGGGCCCACCTGTGGGGTCCATACAGGACTTGATTATGTGCTACCCGCACTACACTTCCCAGAAGGCACAGTTTCATTTGAACCTCCCATTGGGGGTGTGTCGGAGGTGGGTTAGCGGTTGCGCACACTGCTCCATTAAAGCCTCTGAAGAGAATCATATGGTGATTCGAAACACGTCAGGCAATATCACTATGGAGCGGCTCCTACAGGAGGTCCCCCGTCCTAACCTATACATGAATCAAGCTGTTGCTCGAGTGCTACTTACAGGTGGACAACCATGGAGCAGTAATTTAACGCGGCAGTCCAGCCGCGGAGTGTGCACCACCCCGTAAGATTGGGGGCCACGAAAGTGGAACAGCAGCTGTATACAGGATCGTGGACGGGCCCACCTGTGGGGTCCATACAGGACTTGATTATGTGCTACCCGCACTACACTTCCCAGAAGGCACAGTTTCATTTGAACCTCCCATTGGGGGGGTGTCGGAGGTGGGTTAGCGGTTGCGCACACCGTTCCATTAAAGCCTCTGAAGAGAATCATATGGTGATTCGAAACGCGTCAGGCAATATCACTATGGAGCGGCTCCTACGGGCGGTCCCCCGTCCTTACCTATACATGAATAAAGCTGTTGCTCGAGTGCTACTTACAGGTGGACAACCATGGAGCAGTAATTTAACGCGGCAGTCCAGCCGCGGAGTGTGCACCAACCCGTAAGATTGGGGGCCACGAAAGTGGAACAGCAGCTGTATACAGGATCGTGGATGGGCCCACCTGTGGGGTCCATACAGGACTTGATTATGTGCTACCCGCACTACACTTCCCAGAAGGCACAGTTTCATTTGAACCTCCCATTGGGGGGGTGTGTCGGAGGTGGGTTAGCGGTTGCGCACACCGTTCCATTAAAGCCTCTGAAGAGAATCATATGGTGATTCGAAACGCGGCAGGCAATATCACTATGGAGCGGCTCCTACGGGCGGTCCCCCGTCCTTACCTATACATGAATCAAGCTGTTGCTCGAGTGCTACTTACAGGTGGACAACGATGGAGCAGTAATTTAACGCGGCAGTCCAGCCGCGGAGTGTGCACCACCCCGGAAGATTGGGGGCCACGAAAGTGGAACAGCAGCTGTATACAGGATCGTGGACGGGCCCACCTGTGGGGTCCATACAGGACTTGATTATGTGCTACCCGCACTACACTTCCCAGAAGGCACAGTTTCATTTGAACCTCCCATTGGGGGGGGGTGTCGGAGGTGGGTTAGCGGTTGCGCACACCGTTCCATTAAAGCCTCTGAAGAGAATCATATGGTGATTCGAAACGCGTCAGGCAATATCACTATGAAGCAGCTCCTACGGGCGGTCCCCCGTCCTTACCTATACATGAATCAAGCTGTTGCTCGAGTGCTACTTACAGGTGGACAACCATGGAGCAGTAATTTAACGCGGCAGTCCAGCCGCAGAGTGTGCACCACCCCGTAAGATTGGGGGCCACGAAAGTGGAACAGCAGCTGTATACAGGATCGTGGACGGGCCCACCTGTGGGGTCCATACAGGACTTGATTATGTGCTACCCGCACTACACTTCCCAGAAGGCACAGTTTCATTTGAACCTCCCATTGGGGGTGTGTGTCGGAGGTGGGTTAGCGGTTGCGCACACCGTTCCATTAAAGCCTCTGAAGAGAATCATATGGTGATTCGAAACGCGTCAGGCAATATCACTATAGAGCGGCTCCTACGGGCGGTTCCCCGTCCTTACCTATACATGAATCAAGCTGTTGCTCGAGTGCTACTTACAGGTGGACAACCATGGAGCAGTAATTTAACGCGGCAGTCCAGCCACGGAGTGTGCACCACCCCGTAAGATTGGGGGCCACGAAAGTGGAACAGCAGCTGTATACAGGATCGTGGACGGGCCCACCTGTGGGGTCCATACAGGACTTGATTATGTGCTACCCGCACTACACTTCCCAGAAGGCACAGTTTCATTTGAACCTCCCATTGGGGGGTGTGTCGGAGGTGGGTTAGCGGTTGCGCACACCGTTCCATTAAAGCCTCTGAAGAGAATCATATGGTGATTCGAAACGCGTCAGGCAATATCACTATGGAGCGGCTCCTACGGGCGGTCCCCCGTCCTTACCTATACATGAATCAAGCTGTTGCTCGAGTGCTACTTACAGGTGGACAACCATGGAGCAGTAATATATATATATATATATATATATCCACAATACCCCTCCAACATGAAGAAGGGAGAGGCCACACGGGGAATCCAGGAAAGATCTTTAATTGGAATACAGCTCAGGCATAATGCATTTCGACATACTTGTCTTCTTCAGACGCCGCTGCTGCACTGAAACACCTTCGCGCCGCCACTTTGAAATGTTCCTGCAGTCCTCCCTTTATTTGGAAAGGCACACCTCCCATACCACATGGTCGCTCACCTGATGTAGTTAGTATTGTCCTACATCTCCCAGAATACATTATCCCTGGGCCGGTGGTGCGTGGGGAAAATCCAGATGACTCCTGTGTGCTGCAAAGCGGGGCGTGTTGTGTCCAGTAAAATTAATTCCTCAGATCTCCCTGGGTCCCCGCATACGTTCACAACCTCACGGGCACATGACAGCCAGGTCGTGAGCCGGTTTGAATAAACCGTATCTCCTCGTGTAGTCACGAGCTGCCCGATGGCAGCGTCCCTTGCTTACCTCGTACTCACGGGGTGGGCTGGAGCCGTCCAATTACTTGGGCAAAAAACAACAAATTGCTTGCGCAGACACCAGAAAGGCACCAGCCAACTTGGATGAACGGGGCCTCTTAACGCGTCTCTGGTTGACGCGGAAATATCCACAATACCCCTCCAACAGGAAGAAGGGAGAGGCCACACGGGGAATCCAGGAAAGATCTTTAATTGGAATACAGCTCAGGCATAATGCATTTCGACATACTTGTCTTCTTCAGACGCCGCTGCTGCACTGAAACACCTTTGCGCCGCCACTTTGAAATGTTCCTGCAGTCCTCCCTTTATTTGGAAAGGCACACCTCCCATACCACATGGTCGCTCACCTGATGTAGTTAGTATTGTCCTACATCTCCCAGAATACATTATCCCTGGGCCGGTGGTGCGTGGGGAAAATCCAGATGACTCCTGTGTGCTGCGGGGCGTGTTGTGTCCAGTAAAATTAATTCCTCAGATCTCCCTGGGTCCCCGCATACGTTCACAACCTCACGGGCACATGACAGCCGGGTCGTGAGCCGGTTTGAATAAACTGTATCTCCTCGTGTAGTCACGAGCTGCCCGATGGCAGCGTCCCTTGCTTGCCTCGTACTCACGGGGTGGGCTGGAGCCGTCCAATTCCTTGGGCAAAAAACAACAAACTGCTTGCGCAGACACCAGAAAGGCACCAGCCAACTTGGATGAACGGGGCCTCTTAACGCGTCTCTGGTTGACGCGGAAATATCCACAATACCCCTCCAACAGGAAGAAGGGAGAGGCCACACGGGGAATCCAGGAAAGATCTTTAATTGGAATACAGCTCAGGCATAATGCATTTCGACATACTTGTCTTCTTCAGACGCCGCTGCTGCACTGAAACACCTTTGCGCCGCCACTTTGAAATGTTCCTGCAGTCCTCCCTTTATTTGGAAAGGCACACCTCCCATACCACATGGTCGCTCACCTGATGTAGTTAGTATTGTCCTACATCTCCCAGATATATATATATATATATATAACGAAAGCAACCTCCTCACTTCACAAAGGAAGACACCGGCACCCTCGGGATATACCACCAAAAAATGTCATTCAAACGGCTGACGCATTTTGACCAGAAGGTCTTGGTCAAAGCCAAGTAACTTAGCTTTGATAAAGACCTTCTGGTGGAAAGGCGTCAACCGTTCAGTGCTTAATTTGAGCCGGTGGTTTCCGGTGCTTGGCACCGGCACTTAATTGGCAGCACTGGCACTTATGACAGAGTTCCACATGGTGGGCTGTTTGTCTGATTTAGAGTAAGCACAACAACAGTTGTTTACAAATTCAATATATGTTAAAAATGACTAATACCTGCCACCCATGCTAATCTTATAGCTTTGGAGACCTGGAATAGTCCGAATTGTCACACCTTTAGGGTGTGATGGTAAGTAGCTGGTTTGTTATTGTCATTTTTAGCGCTAGCACGGGCAATGTGTTGTGTAGGCTGCAGTGGCCTCCTGATGAGGGCCCTGGCACTTAATGTTTTACAAATTAAGCACTGCAACCATTTGAATAAAAATGTTTTGGTGGTATATCCCTGGGGTGCCGGTGTCTTCCTTTGAGAAGTGAGGAGGTTGCTTTCATTATATTTTAAGCGGGTCTTGCTCCCCCTTACCGTGCACCAGCTTTGTCCAGGCGGACGAGATCGGAACTCAGCAAGGGTTCGTCAGTCAGATATATATATATATATGTATATATGTACATTGTATTGCAACATTTATATAGTGCTTACTACCACTATGTGGGGTGTTGAAGTGCTTGCATACATGGACGTTACACAGTGTAGGGTGTGTGGTTGAAAGAGTGCTGTCTTTGTTTTGATCCTATGTGGGATGTATTTCCATGTTGTGCGTGATGACCTCTGATGTGTGGTTATCATGTTATGGGAAGCAGTGCTTAGAAGTGTGATGGATGAAGAACTGTGAGAGATAGGTATACAGTTTATGATTTTCAGTAAGCTGGCAGCTCTGAGCAACTCAGCGAGTCCCGTTTTCAGCTTTGAACAACTCTGCAAGTCCCTTTTTGCCATTTCTTATGTTCATAGTCCTTACCGCTGGTCAGGCGCGGTCGGTGGTAGGAGTGCCGGTCGGGCGGTGACGTGGGGCGGGGGAGTAGCAGGGTGGGGGGTAGTAAACTACGGATTATGGCCGAATACAGGTAAGTAAACATTTAAATAAATAAAACGAATTTCGTTGCGCGCACTGCATCGCATTTGGCGATGCAGCGCTCACAACGAAATTAGTTTTATTTATTTAAATGTTTACTTACCTGTATTCGGCCATAATCCGTAGTTTACTACCCCCAACCCTGCCCCTCCCCCGCCCCACGTCACCGCCCGACCGACACTCCTACCACCGACCGCGCCGGCCGCTGGTTAAGGTACTGTCAGGGCGAAACCAGTTGTGGGTTGCTTGTGATCCGGTTCAGAGTGGACCTGGCTTGAAATTTCGGGCTGGTCAGTTCCTATTGGAGCAGGGTCTAGACCAATTTGCATATGGCTGGGTCTAATCTGAGGTGGCATGGTGGGCAAAAGAACAATGGGTTGGAATGCTATCTCGAGCGATTGCCAGTGGTTATACTTATTGCAAGCCTCCTCCCATCATTTTTGTGTGTTTGAAGTACCACCCTAAGTGGACATAGGTATGCCCAGACATGGGTCCCTTGCTCACTGTGCCACTGGAACCAAGCTGCACCTGACTGAAGAGGTCCAATTAGGGTGAAACCACTCTTGAGTTGCCTATGTTCAGGTTCAGAGAGGACCTGGCTGGGCAGTTCGGGTTGGACAGTTCATACTGGAGCAGAGTCAAGACTGATTTGCATATTGCTGGGTCTAATCTGAGGTGGCATAGTGGGCAAATATCACTCTTCTTTTCTATCACTTCCTTAACCACCATCATCTGTTTCTTCTCTTCTGACCTCGTTCATTTCTTCTCTCTCATATTGCTCCCTTCTCACTATTTTCCTTTTCTTCCCACCCACCAGTAGCGGTCGGTGGTGGGAGTGCCGCCGGGCGCTGACGTGGGGCGGGGGAGGGGCAGGGTGGGGGTAGTAAACTATGGATTACGGGCGATTACAGGTAAGAACACATATAAATAAATAAAACGAATTTCGTTTCTCGCGCTGCATCACATTTGGCGATGCAGCCGAGAAACGAAATTCGTTTTATTTATTTATATGTATACTTACCTGTAATCGCCCTTAATCCGTAGTTTACTACCCCCCGCCCCACGTCAGCGCCCGGCGGCACTCCCACCACCGACCGCTACTGCCATCCACGCTCTTCCTCCTTTTTTTTTACCTCGGATCTTCTTTCCTTTAATGTGCTCTACTCATCACCCTTGACCTCCCTATTATCTTTGAAAGAGCCAGCCATAACTTACTGTTATCAGTCATTCCCACACTGTGCCTCATGAACACAAAACAATCATGGTCGCCTCCAAAATCGATGCTGATAATATTCTGAAATGAGTTCCTCTAACTCCAAGACTGCCCTCTTAAAGTGAGCATCTGCGAATGGCCATGTTTGGCACCCTGCCTTCCTCTCTTAGCTATCATCCCACAAGGTTATTTCCTTTCATGTACCATTTGTTTGCTATCAACACCCAAACCTTATTGTCCTGACTTTCAATGTTACCCAAATTATATGTAATTATGCGAAATGCAAACCCATAATTTAGTGCTACATTTTAGCTCAAAATACATCCACGTGTCACTTTTTGATGTAGACGCATTTGGTGCTGAAAAACAAATTGCGAAAACCATCATTACAGTGCACAACAATCGCTCGCTTTCTGGTAGTCTGCGCTGTTCATGTACTCCTGTGCTATAACTTTGCTGCAAACAGGACCGTAATTAGGTGACATGGTGTAATGGCGTAGTTTTGGGAATTTCCCATGACAAAAATAATGCGAAATTCCCAAAATTAGGTAAATTACATAAGCATAATTAACATTTTGCCAGATTTAGCTGCATCACTATACCCAGAGTAATATTAATCTTAGCCAGAAAAGTAACTAATTACTTATTATCATCTGTGTTGCTCAGAATCCTCCCTCTCTTCCTTTTCATACCCGGACCAAAGCATCCTCCGCTTCCCCTGAGTTGAACAAGGAAACAAGGATTGTCCCCTTTGAGGGCAAAATCCGTTTACCTCCCAAAAGCAGGTGCTCTTCATCAGGGCCGGCTTTAGGGCGGTGCGACTGGTGCGGCTGCACTGGGCGCTGACTTGGAGGGGGAGGCACTGACCTCAGGGAGGGTGTTGTGTTTGGCAATAACATACGATTTAAAAGCGCCTGCTGCAGAGTTCCTTGTGTGGCCAGCTTTCAGGCAGCAATTAAAATGTCATGATAACTCTTGTGATCAGTGTTCCTGCTAGAGAGAGAGATCAGAGGTTTGTCTACTGGCAGTTTTGACTAGCCATGAAGTAGCGCAGAGGGTTAATATACCTGCTGCAAAGAACAGATCTGTATTTTATGTGGATAGCTGAGTAGATTAGTAAAGGCAGCTGTTCCCAGTGCTTTTACACAAATGACATTCATTTGAGAGAGGGGCTATGAAGATATGAGGGGCACTTTTGCCAGGTGGTAGTCAGGGAATCCGAGGAGGTCGTCATATTGGGGGGAGGGAGAGGCGCCAAAAAGGACTGTCGCACTGGCCACCAACAGCGCTAAAGCTGGCCCTGCTCTTTTTAATCAACTCACTGCCACCCTAGCAACATCCGCAGGCTCTGACCCCACACACATCCCATTCACCCTACAGCCTGTCTAGTTGTCTACTTCTCAGCAAGCTTCTTACCCTTTGAGAAGGTACACAGCTTTGCTACGCTCACCTTGTTCAACCTCCACAGATCCACCACTACACCTTTTCTCAGACGCCTGCTAGACTGGTTAACAGTACACACAACGATTTTGTAGAAACTTTCTACACTCCCTGTGTTTGAAATCGCTTTGAGACCTTTTCTTACTCAACCCCGCCACCCCACCCCATTAACACCATTAACCACAAACTCTGCACTCTCTTCTCCCAATGCACTTAATAATAATAATTCCACATTTGTAAAGCGTGAACTTATCACCCCTAATGGTATCCAGGCGCTGAGGGGCTGTCGGGGAGATTAAGTGAACTATTACCCAGAGTCACATGATGCTAAGCTGAGCTGCTGCCGGTGCAGGGATCGAACCGTGAGCCCGGCGCTCTGGAGTCAGCCGCTCGGGCCGCTGCGCCACACCTCTCCCATGAGGACCTTTCTCTCTCAGGCTACTGGAAACCCTTGTGCCCCAGCTTGAGCTCTGCTACCTTCAGGCTGCCCCACAAACAAATCTTCAAACTAACCTGCTCCTTGTAGACAACACACCAGAATGCAGTACCAACGAAGCTTTATCTACTCCAGCAGCATAATTATCAGCTGATTTACATATAAACTCTAATGTCCTGATCTATCCCACTCTCCACTACTTGCTCTCTTCTTTCCCAAAATGGGGCACATCTTGTCAGCTCCCTGCAAGCTTTCATTTCTGATAGGAATGCTCATAGGCAGAATACAGGTCAAATATAGTAGACATATCAGACAGTGGCTTACACTTTCTTACCACTAATTGTCACTGTTAAGCTAAACGCCTACTTCTGAACTACCACAAGCTGCTGATGTGCTAAAAATATGCTGGGTATATACATTGAAAGATGTCGCTTTCATTGTGTTGTTATGGACAGTTTTGTGTCATCTCGTGTTACTTGGCCTTCTTCTGTCAATATAAGTACTTTCCACTGCCTGTTTGGTTTCAGCCACATTGTCAGATGAATGAGCAGTCAATGCCCTGATGTGCTGTTTTTGCTGTGCTGCTGGATTAAGGATTTCCTGTTTATGGTGCTGAAATGAACTCCTTCTGCTTCACATCGAAAGCTAGACGACGACGCTGTGTACAGGAAAATGAGGATTTTGTTGAAACCCACAGCACTGAATTGTAAACTCTACATAGTGCAGTGAATTGGCTCTGTCTCTGTTCAACACAAGTCATTGTAGGTCAAATCCACCCCAGATCTTCAGGATATCTACATAAGATAAATATGTATATGACACATATAAAAGGGAATCGTTCACAAAGTAAGCAGCTACTTTGAAAACAGATTAATTATTGATAATAGTGCATAGGCGTTTCCTTTGTGTATGACATTTTGTGGTTGGTTTAGGCCTGAGCGCAGATAAGAAAATCAGGCAAAACAATGTATGTACACCTGTAGTTCACATAAAGAGCAGACTGCAACGTGTACTGATTTTAGGCCTCATTACAAGTTGGGAAGAAAGGGAGATACCCGGTAAGTATATTTTACTACATGTAGTAAATAAATGCCATCTTTGCTGAGGTTTTTACTTGAGAATAAGGCCTAGCAGGGGAATCAGTATTTAACAGAACAATGTCTGCATATTTTGCCTTTTTTACATTTCGCACCGATAAATTCCAGCTAATTTGGCTGCCAGAATCTATGGCCCTTATTAGAACTATCTCAGAAAAGGCCAAGGGTGGGGTATTTACCACATTATCATGCAACTCATACATCCAATCTCTGCACGGGTCGCAATTAAGCCTTGCACTTGCAATGCCAGCGAGGGCCTATGTGTCTTATGCTGCACGATGGACTAGGCTATACGTGGGGGAAACCGTGCACAATGGATATTAATGCCGAGCATTTCATCTGCGGGGCGTTGGCTGAAATGCAGTTCAGGGCAGAAGCGAGGATGTTATCATGTAGAAAGACATTGGAAACATAAATGGCCCAGAGAAAAATGATTCGAAATTCTATGAGAACAGGAAAGCGATGAATCACCAGCTGCCTGTGGCAAAATGGCAGAAAATCAATAAAAGGCAGATTCGGCCACCAGCAGTTTATAGTATTCAGTAGTCTGGGGTTTGTGCCAAACGTATCTTTTGTTTCTCCTGAATGAACACACCTACCCTTCTAAAGATTGCATTATCGAGCTTGTGGTAATTCACATTTATTTCCATTTTATAGTCCTTAACAGTACTTCCCTTTTAAGAAAGGTAAATGGCTGTCCATCTCCTGATGTGGGTTTGTTTACAATGTTCACTGCAGCAAAATACGCAGCACTTGAGCCTTGCTTTGAACTGCAATGTAAGTGCTTTCAGGCTGCATCAGAGCAAGTGCCATAAACATGCACTTACTGCACACTTAGAATGATTTATCCCTGACCTGTGCTGGATCGTGTTTAAAGTGAACACTCAGATTTCATGCTCTAGATATAAATTGGTCTTCAGTGGCAGTGTTTGAGGCTTGCAGCCATAAGTCTATTTTTAAGCCCTGTCATCATTAACACTTATAGTAAACCTATTTGCTTATGATTTTGTGATTTTGAGGGCACCCAGGACCTCATTACAAGGTCCCCACTATCGCCGTTTTTTAGCTCCGTCTTGCTGAGATACCAATAACGGGGGTTCTCGTTAATCTTGGGGGTGTTAATTGCCGTTACTGGCCCCATCAGGATTACGGAGGAACTTGTACTTGGCCTCTTACAGTAATGTGGTTCATTTATAATACTTTTGATGTTATCGTTGGTAATGCAACTGAACTGCACAATAAATAATAAAGCTATATAAGCTACAGAGCAGTGTAGTGCCTACATGACAAGGTTGCGTATCTTTGTGCTGCAAACAGCGGCGGCCGGCATGGATTGGGGAAGCAGGGGTGGGGGGTTGTAAAAAATAGAAAAAACCGTACCTGATTGCCGCGTCTCTCCTCCGTCATCTCTCTTGGCCAGAACAGGAAGCAGGAAGCACCAGGCTCCCGATAGCCAATCACAATGCTGCAATGCAGCATTGTGATTGGTCTGAGCGCCATGGTTCGGCGCTCAGACAGGCAGTGGGAGCCTGGGCATGTTCTCCACCCAGGCTCTGGCCTGGGTGGAGAACATGCAAAGTGCGCATGACTGTTTGGCCTGCCCGAGGCGGCCAGCCAAACTGTCATGTGCACTTGGAGTGGGCAAACCACTCCTCCCCCTGCTCCTGTGTAAGCAGTTCGCCCACCCCGTTCCCCAGCCCGCAAAGCTGCAGCAGCAGGAAAACATAAAATGATAATAACGTTGAGTTATTATCATTTTATGTTTCTTTTATTTTGACTGCTGCCAAGCAGTGGGGCAACGCTCCTCCACCTTAGCGGAGCAGCCGCCACTGGCTTTGAACTATCTATTTAATGTACATTTCCAATATAAACCTTTGCTCAAGCTTAATACGAACCACTTCTTTTTGTTTGACCTTGTCTCAAGGCTGTTCAAACTGCTAGATCTCTTATGAAAGGTGACTGCACCCCCACATACCTGAAAACACCATACAAAGAGAATCTATTTGATCTTTCTTGACAAAGTGTTAACTATAATTGATTTGGAGAAATTACCAGATTCCTTGTCTTGTGCAGGATATTTTAGAGTGGAGATCCTGGATTGTTGAATTCATCTCTCTTAATTCTGAAAGCTGTTGTAGAATACAGGAGTAACCTCTCCAGCTGGGTAATTTCAGCATCCCAAATTATTTTGACAAAAAGGATTGCAGTAGTGCAATCTGACAGACATATTCCTTAAGGTAGAGGACAAATGTGGTAGAATTATGTCTGGTTAGTCAGTGAGCACATTCTAGCTTAACAAGGCATAGGGATGCTAATAAAATCCCCAAACCACCCACTGGAGAGCCGCTGCAGAGTGTTACTTACATAAGATATATTTCTTGCTTGTTCTTCTCAACTTGTTTAATTGAAAAAGCAAGACTTAGGGCCTTATTTAGATGTTGGTGGGACTGCGATGGAGTGGGCTTTTTGGAGGTCCTCCTGCAAGCCTACCTGGAGGTCCGCCTGCCGAGTACGATGCTGGATTTCAATGGGAGAGAAGACCGCGGCGGTTCGCCGACTCCATCAGGACTTCGCTTCCCGCCTTGACAGTGGGATGGGTTGCAGGTGGTGGCGGTGAATGTCCAGCCAGGATTCCCGCCGTCGGTATTTGGATGTGGGCTGTTTCTAAGGAAATTCCAACGGGAACCCCACCAACTTTGAGTCGGCGGAATGGGACAAAAAGGGGTGAAACTCACCTTTTTTCGGGGTACAGGATGTGGTTTCATCCTCTTCTCCTTCGTCCAGGTCCCCACCGTCCTGCTGCCTCCTTGACCACAATGGACGGGCACCCCGTTTTGACAGAATCAAATGTAGGTGTCTGTGGTGTATGCATGATGTGTGTATGTTGGTGGGGTGCGAGGCAGTATATGCATATAATGTACACTACACATATCCTACAAACACATATGTACACAGATACAACATATTATGTTTTCCGTAAAAAATTTTTTTACTTACCTGTCTCCCCACCGGTGCGTTCAACTCTGTCAGTACTCCACTGCCAGGACACCACCAACCCATTGGGAACATCCTAACTGGCTCTGTGGTACCCGGCCGTCAAGATGGCGACTCTTTGCAGCATCCGGGCAGGACGTATGCCTGCCGTCGTTTGCATTAACTTGCCTCAAACCAAATCGGAAGCCACTTGTACTTCGTCCCGCATGCTTACAGGCCATCGGACCTTTCCTACCAATTGAATTGAATTGGGAATATAATGGGAACATTTCATTGCATCACGGGATTTGCGGAGAAATAATTATCATCCGCCTCCTCCACACCTAATTGGGTGACTTTATACCCCCACTTAATTGGACAACGAATCATACAGTTACCGCTAGAAACTAATGATGAGGCCATGACCATACAGAACTGAGCACGCAATCCAGGAGTCAAACTGGTTGCTCTAGGCTGTCATCCCTCTGTTACTCCCCTTAGTCCTGATGAAGACCCGCCATGACTTTCTAAGAGAGCATAGTCTGGGTTGAAACGTCGACGCTACTGTTGGGACCAGAACAAGGCTCTGTGACCATAAGAAATAATTAGACTATCAGCAGAGCCATTGTCTTTCTCCTGGCCCTTTCCCCCTTCCCTGTACATATTTTACTCACTTTGTATATAATACGCACACAATTGTATCACTGAGCACAGTATGTCACCTGATCACTTCTCACCTTATGTCTCACATTGTTGACAGCTTTTTTACTGCAAAGATGGGTATTTATAAATGAAGTAATTTATATAAAGAACAACTTGTTACCCATTAACTTGTTTTCTAGTGCGTGTTCCTTATGTAAATCATTTTTGATGTTGCAATATAAGATTTGTGTATATTGCTGAAGGTGATTGGTACACTTGCAGAAGAAATAGTTACGCTAACCCGACAGAACCACTGTTTTTGCTTATATATGTATACCCAGGTTCTGAGGGACACAGGGTCACCCCGTTGTTTATTTGACTGTCAAGATGGCGATGGCATGACCTTCGCCAGCACAGGAGACTGCCGCCTCAGCGGTCTTGCCTGTGTCACATATACATCTAGATACAGCAGGTGGAAGACCTTTGGCTTGGCAGAGTACTCAGTCCCGCCACCACTGCAGGCCGGCGGTCAGACATTCAAGATCTAAATCATGCCCTTTCTGTTAGTGTGAAAGTATCATAAATTGTATTGCAAATTGTCCTTACCCTGTCACTTGGGTCCAGGGAAAGGACTTTCTTCAAACTGGTAAGCATGAGTCCTTGGCCATCCTAATTTTTACCTCCTTGCTTCTGTAACATACAGTTGATTTTTTTTGTTTTTTGCCCACTGTATGTTTAACTTAGATGGTGGGTGCTTCAATAACACTGCCCTGATGAAGACCCTAACAAATTAATTATTAAGGTGTTGAAACATTGACAAATTATATAATTTGGACTGACCCAAATAATAATTCAATTTGCATTTGGATGAATAAGGCACTAGGCAACCATCCTTTAAACCCCATTTGAGTTTACAGGCAGCCATTTGTCTGTTATCTGAATCTGAGTTGTTTGGCTCACTTGTGTTTAATTTGCTCGCAACTGACGTGCACTTTGTCGTCACATTTCATGTTTACCTTCAATAGCATCTCCTGTAATGTTGTATGTATTCACCGAAAATTGATATTCTAACAGTTTTGTAATAAATTGTAATATTGCATTACATTCAGGACTCTCTGCTTATCTTTTCAGAGGAAAAAATACCTGGAGAAAATTTACCCAAACTTTTCCTTTAAGCTTGCATATGTCATAGCCTAAATTAATTTGTAAGAACCATTATTTTTTACACTGATGTCACACCCAGGTTCTGAGGAATACAGGGTTGCCCCATAGTCATAAACTGTGTCTCACATTATGATAGGCGCCATGTCAAGTTATCTAATGTTTCACAGTTTTCAACACTGCACAGAAGTATTAGGCCTTTGCAGCTGAAAAAAACCTTTTTGAGTCAGTTCAAATCATAAATTCGCTTTAGAAATATGCTGTGTAACAGCCAAGCTAAGGGCCTGATTTAGAGATTTGTAGACAGGGTACTCTATCGGAAACACAACAAAGTACTCTGTCTGCCAAACTCTCTGTCTATCTTTTTCATTTAGAGACAGGCAGACTGCAAGATTTCCGTCGACAGAGCCCCAGTTCACCAGCAATGTAAAGCTTTCTCTGACAGCCTGATAGCAGTGGCGGCCGGAATGCTTCGCAGTTGGCGAGGTGGTTGCGGGCGCACGGGGGGGGGGGAGTTACCAGGGGGGTGGGGGGGAAACGGTAAAAAGAATTAAAATAATAAAAGAAAAAACTTACCTTGCCGCGCTGGTCCCGCGTCTCTGCTCCTGCTCTCCGAAGCACAGGAAGCACAGAAAAGGATCTCCTGACCTATCACAACGCTGTAATGCAGTGTTGTGATTGGTTAGCACCCAGGCTCCCCTCACCAATCACAATGCTGCAATGCAGCATTGTGATTGGTTTTGAAGGTCCTGGTTCGACGCTCAACAAAGGAATGGGGGCCTGGGCTTGTTCTCCATGCAGGCTGTAATGCAGCCTGCATGGAGAACGGGGAAATTGGGCATGACTGGTTTGGGCAGCCTGAGAGGGCTGACCAAGCAGTCACTGTGCACTTAGGAGTGGACAAACCACTCCTCCCCTGCCCTGCTCCGAGAGCAGAGCAGCCCCGCCCACCAACCCGCCCGCAAAGCAACAGGAAACATAAAATGATAATAACTCAAAGTTATTATCATTTAATGTTTCCTTTTCAGTGCACTGCATAAAAGCAGTGGGGCGACGCTCCTCCGCCATAGCGGAGGAGCCTCCCCTGCCCGACGGTGTAGGGGCTGCTGGAGCAAATATATTACACCACTAGCTGTTCTTAGAGTAAATAGCGTAATGTCCTTTTTTCTGTCCGTCACCACATGGTTAAGCCTGCTGGTCAGGGACATAAAAAACAATAATGACAACCACACCCTGGGAGAAAACTCCCAGCATGTGGGGGTTGTTTGTTATTTTCTTTTTCAGGAACAAACTCCCACTTTGCCAGTTTGTTTCTGAAAAATAGAAAAAAGTTAATCGTTTAGTGAATGGCCTTTAAAATGGATGGCAGCCATCCTCCTAACTTGTTGTACCTTGAAAAGAACCCCCATGATGGCAGTACACAGATGACCACTGGGCTGTAGGAAATTTGACAGACGGAGTCTCATCAGGATGGCCGATGTAATGCCCTCCGCCTTCCTGATGGACAGTACTCCATCCACCAAACTTAATACCAGGCCCTACGGCATTCTCAACATAGACACAGCTGAAGTAATGCCCATCACAAATGGTTTAAATATAGAATTATAGATGGGTTACAGTGAATTATGGGGATGTTTTTCACTGAGAGGTTCTCAGGGACATGAAATAAACAACGAGAGCAAAGCTCGAGTTGTCTATGATGTCACTCAAAGCCCGAGCTATAATTTTATGTTATGTATGGCTCTCCCAAATCATCTGTGTAAACAAAACTCTTACATCAATGAATTCTAAGTTACCAAACATTACATCAGTGAATTCTACATGACATAGATAAATTCTAAATTCTTTAATGAACATAAAAGAAAGAGAAAGGATACGATTACCACAATCTGCCCCTGCTTTCAACTGCTACGCAGGGGCAGAGGAGTAATGGGGGGTCACACATAACATGGACTCTCCTCTCCGTCCCAAATTTAACAGTAATACCCGCCCTCCTGTCACCCGCTCCACCACTCTCACTCCCTCTTTTTCAGAAGCTCTAATCCCTGCATTCCAGCGCTGCTCTGATAGGCTCCCGTAGAGCCCAGCCTGAGCAGTCCGGAGATCTGTAACTTACCGTTGCTACGTCACAGCAGTAAATTAGCAGATTTAGAGTCTGACATTCATGCTGCACAGAACAATACCTTAAGAGATACTATGCAGGGAAAATAGTATCATCCATGTAAAATAATATATCAAACTGGGCAGTGCAATGGAAAATGTCCCTCAAAATGCAGTGCCATGGTACGATTCAGCACAAATTATTGTGCTCAGGTCTTGAGCACAGATTACGAAGCCTCATTATATGGCTTCATAATGTTATGAGGAAGAATTAGGTCATCACATTTAGGTACTCCAATAAATGCATTTTTATAATCCTATTTATATCACGAATCTTAACACGAAATTCTTGACGCCTGAAAGCATTTATAGTAATAATTGAATCTGACAGAGTCAAGAAAGTAATTGTATATTCTACTTGTTCGTTTTATCAATTTAGGTTCAGCTTAAATGGCTATTTTTGGAGGTGAGAGACTACATATGAAACTGTTTTTTTTTGCTGAGTACTATGGAGGCAATTCACAAAGGCATTTCCCACCATTAAAGTAAGTTTACAGCCGGAAATGCTGGGGAATGTCAGTGCTTTCCAAAAAGTAGTAAGCATGCACCCGTTCATAAGAATATTATATGGGTGCAGATTTAGTCCTCTCTTTAGGAATGACCTCTTATACCTTTAGTCTTGATAAAACCATAGTCACTAATACCTCTGGACTTTAAACTATCCAGGCTGGCCGGGGTCAATCACAGCAATGCTTTGGATCACACCAAAAGTCAGAAAGATCTCTTTTTTGCTAACACCGGAGTCACTCAGAGCTCCTCTGTTGATAACACACAGAATCGCTCAGAGTTTGGTATACACCAAGATTTGCTCATAGTTTGTTTGCTATATCAGTGCTTAATTTGAGCCAGTGGTTTCCGGCGCTTGGCACTGGAACGTTATTGTCAACACTGACACATATGACAGTCTGCCAAATGGTGGCCCTGTTTGTGCAATTTAGAGATGGGCACAACAACAGCTGTTTATGAATTCAATGTACATCAAAAATTACTAATAAATGCCGCCCAAGCCATTCTCATAGTTGTTGGGGCCCAGAATAGTCTGAACTGTCACACTTATAGGAGTGTGGTGACTAGTAGTTGTGTTGGTACTGTCATTGGCAGGGCTGGCAGGGGCAATGGGTGGTGCAAGTTGCAGTGACCCACTTATGATTTTACAAATTAAGCACTGGCTATAGTAACCAATATTCATGCAGCACTGAGCTCAGGGTACCACCCTGAATCACTCACTCAAAGCTCTACTCTTTACAGCACCAAGGTTCATTCAAAGCTGTACAGTTGATTATAACTAGAGCTCCTCAGAGGTGTGTCATCGATAACACACAGAATCCTGCAGACCACACACCAGAGATTCAAGAGAAATCTTCACTTTCGGGTTAGCTCAGCACTTGGGCAGGTCCAGCACAGTCAGTAATTTTGACCATCACAAGATGAAGCAGATGCCTGCCAACAGGTTTGTGGCTTCTCCCGTCATATTAGTTTGCGCCTGACCTTGCGTCCCCACTTTTGTTTTTTGGTTCCCCTCGGTTAAGGTTAGACCTTATGATTTCTCCCATTTAACCCTTTTTGTTCTGTTTGTTTTTTTTTCTTACTGCTTGACTTCTTAGCTTGTGACCAGTTGGTATTCTGGTGTCCTGGGGTTCCCGCCTGGTATCTTGATCTGTCGGGAGCTCATTATTGTGCTGTCTGCCATTCAGACTGGTGTGCCTGGTTCCATCCTTCCACATCTAACCTCATTGTTGCTTTCTGTTATTGAACTGTGTTCTATTACTTGCCTTATTGCTGATCCTGCACGTCCCGGATACTTTTTATTGGTGAATTCTGGGAACAGCAGGGGGTTTTGATGGATCTGAACAGTCTGAATCCGACACTCTCCATTACAAAATCAAATCTTAGTGTTCAGTTTCTTTTTTATTTTGTGTACAGTATTCACCATTGAGATTTTGCTATCTATTATTAATTTATGACATAATCGTGGCTCCCTAATACTTGTGTGATTAAGCTTCTCCCTAAAGAGCAATAGATTCTCAAACTTTCTTAACATGTATTTAAATTATAGAAACTAATTTGTTTTATTTTTTTGTGAATCCTAAAAGTGTGCTCAGTTTAGTAAGCACCATATCTCAGTTTAGTAAGCACGGTATCCTCATATTATAAACTCCTGTATTTCAAAGAAAGTAAAGAGACTTTTGTTGGTAGTGTGCATTAAATAAAGGTCCGTCAACCAGTCAATATATCTGAATGACAAAACTGTGAGCAGGCTCAGAACCACCTGTGGAGTACCAATTAATGGGAATCGCAAGCCTACTTTCCAACTTTCAACAGAGGAAACGACCACGACCAGCAGTTCCATATAACAAACAAATGCCCATTATATGGTATATTCAGAGCAAAAACGTCTGTGACGCAGTTTTACCCTGCTAATATATCTCTTGGTTTAGAGCATTTAACTAAAACTTCTTATTTTACTATATTTGCATACATTATCCAAACATTATTCTACATTGTTAATGGACAATCCTACCTCAGAGCCAAGTGTCTAGTTCAATTTGAAGCGATCAAGCAGTATGGCCTGACTCGAGTACCCAGAAACTATGGGGCATATTAGCAACGATTTGCGATAATTATCGCAAAGCGCGCTTAGCGCTGTTTTTTTTATCGCCGGCTATCGCTGGATTTCATCGCTGAGATAGCACGTTATTAGCAACGCTTATGTCCAAGGCGATAAAAAATCCAGCGATAGCGGCGAAATGCGAGAATATCGCAGGAAATCCTGCGATAAAACACCAGCGATGAGGGAATCCTTGATGATAGGCCATGGTGGACTCAGCCTCACAATCCACCTCCCATTGAGAAAATAGGTAAGTCAAGTTTTTAGCAGGTGTTAAATTCCAGCGATAATCGCGGTTAGCGCGACTTTTTTTATCGCTTCGCGGGCATTGATAATAGGGGGAAGTTGTGTTTGCGACTGTTTGCAGTTGCTTTTAGTTGGGAACGCCTACTTTGCATGTCATTAGCGATAATTATCGCTGACATGCAAGGCGGCAACAAAACGGCCGCTATCGCCATTAAGCTGTCGTAACAGCTGTTAGCGACAGCTTGGTAATAGGGCGATAAAAATATTGCCGCTTTATCGGCAAAAAGTGCCGCTAAAGTGGCGATACTGCCCTTGATAATGTGCCCCCTATGTACTTTTAGAATCCAATATTGGATCTTATTTTGGGTCTAATTATATAACTGCTATTGCTCTTACGTGATAGGTGATAGGGCAAAAGGGTTGTCGTTTTACTCATTAGGATCCAGAAAAATATACTTCTGAAAGTATGTTAGCACTTACAATACAGTACCAAAAACAAATACACCGTAAATAGATTGTTTAGAGGATTATCACATTGATGACAAAGACTGAATTTGATTTTATCAAAATTGAATGTAAGTGTCTTTCTTTCTAAGAATTCAATGAAAGCTACTGGCATACAATGCCAGACTAAGGAGGTGAATAAGAAAGATAAATAAGCATGACAATAAATAACTCTCCCCAGCTTCCACCAACACCCACTTAATGCCAAAATTCACAGACCCAAGGTAGTGGAAGTTCTGGGAGTTCTGGTAAGCAATTTAGAGAAATCAGTGTCCATAGAAACCGAAGCTTCTAATCTTCCCTTCCACCCATTATCCTTCCCCATATTTCTTGTTGGACTTGGCCCTTTTTGCATGGTCATCCCAGAACTTTTTGCCTTCCTCCTGTATTTTTTCTGACCTGTTGGTGGCTTTCTGACTCTGGGCACTTTATCACTGCTATTCAGTGCTAAAGTGCATGTGCTCTCTATGGTAAACTTGGTAAGATTGGTCTACACCTGTTTGGCATATTTAATTTACCTATCAGTCCCTTGTACAGTGGTATCCCATATACCCAGGGCTAGTAAATTAAATGCTACTGGTGGGCTTGCAGCGCTGCTTGCGCCACCCACCAAAGTAGCCTTTCAAACCTGTCTCAGGCCTCTGCCACTGCAGGGCCTGTGCGCACAGTTTACTGCCACTGTGATGTGGCACATAAAGTGGATGCCACGTCTGTAACTCCCCTTTTACTACATATGTCACCCCTAAGGTAGGCCCTAGCTAGCCCTATGGGCAGGGTGCCGTGTAGGTAAAAGGTAGGACATGTGCCTTAACTGTGTGGCATGTCCTGGTAGTGACAAACAGCCTTATTGGTTTCTCACTGCTGTGAGGCTGCCCTCTCATAGGGATGCATTGGGGATTCCCTGATATGTACTTCAGTGGTAATTCCTGACATGAGAGGGGTAGCATGATCAAGTTTGGTATGTTTGGAATATTAGTGATAAATCCTGCTTATTGGTGAAAGCAGATTTATTATTACTATTTTAGAAATGCCACTTTTGAAGTGGGCATTTCTGTGTGTTATGTGTCTTTATGCCTGCCTGATGTGTATTGACCGTATGGTTCTGACTGACAGGAGAGAGGGGAGGTGTATTCACTTCAGTCAGTCCCTGGGGGGGTTGAGGTGTGTCCTGCCTTGCCTGGGTGACTCAGCGCTAGGCTGAACAGACCTTGGGTAGCGGGAGGGGTTTCCCCTGGCACCTGAATAGGCTGGTCTGCATTTGGAGAGGTGGGAGGAGTAGCACCTGCACCTGAATAGGGCTGTGCCTGCCTTCCACAATGATGGCTCTGCCCCCCTGTGGTGTGTCTGGAGCCAAGGCTCACACTTTGAATGGAGGTTGTTGTGCACTGTAATTATATTTTTTAAGTGCCCCCAGAACCGGTTTGACCTGGGCTCAGAGCCCTGTCCCAGGGGGAAGAACAAAGACATATGCACTATAAGTACTGGAGCTGTGACCCCATGTTTGTTGAACTTGCTTGGAACTTGGAACTAAGACACTGCGTGGACTGCAGTGCGCCAGGAGGAACCGCCACTTGGGACTGACCTGCTGCCTGCTGGGTGGCTGAAAGGACTTCCACTCAGCTGAGTGACCCTGTGTGCTGGCCTGGCAGTGCCCAGCTCTGCCCTGTGTGACTTTTGGGCTTAGCACCGGGCGAGCGTTTTATCTTTTTCCCATGAGCACGTGGTGAACGCTTCACTTCAAGAACCTGGGAGGAGCATCTTGGGGCTCTGCTCCCTGACCAGCGCGTGTTGAGAGCGTTGTTGTCGTAGCTCGAGTGAGTTGCGGTGCTGGTTGCCTGTCCAGCACCGTGTGGCATGCAGCAATTAAAGTTCAGCAGGGGGCTCTACTGAAGTGGTCCCGTACTGCTGGACCCGACGGAGATGCCGCAGACTCAAAAGGCGGGGCGGGAGCCTACCCCGCTATACTGTGCCGGGAGGAGGGCTACTCTACACCCTTGACGAAGTGGGGATGAGTTCCGGCTCGCTGCCGAAACCAGAAGTCAGGCGGAAGAAGCCTGGTCGTGGGCAGGGCCGGCAGGAGCAAGACCGCCGCGTCATCAGTGGCCGCAAGAAGGGAACTTGCAATGAGAAGTGGGACCGGCGGAGACTCCGCTTGAAGTCCAGCTGCGGGAGGCGTGGTGCGGGCATAGGAGCCTCACGGGCCCGTGAAACCACCCCAGTGAAAGAGGAGAGGGGCCGTGGGCCGACGTCAGCCAACGATACGACTGCGGCCGGAGGCGGGTAAGTGTCGTTCCCCCCCACCGCCTACCTGAAGGCTCGCATTAATGGAGCAGCCTGAACGCTGGCCATTGCAAGCTTCCTCTTGTCTCTTGTCTCCCAGTGGGGAGAGACCTCCCATTGCGGGCCTGAGAGGACCATTGTTTTCCTACTTCGGTGCTCCGTGCAACTGCCGGGTCTCTGCCCCTCTCGTGTTTTGGGCAGCGGGCCCGAGGGTTACAGCACCCTGACTGCACCAAGGGGCTAATTTGTTATGCCCTGATGTAATTGGGCTGTGGATTGCATTCACAGTGATGGGGAGTTCCTAATATGTGCACGCTACTAGTGTGCACTAGGGTGCACTGATGATTATGATGTATACATAATATGTGATGCTAGGAACAGTCCCTGCCAGTAGTGACTGGGTTGTGCTAATTGTGATGATTATGACAATGGCCCGATTGGCCAAGTGATTTATGTAATCTCAGTGGAAGTCATGACGAGTGCCTGGTGGCACAGTGTAATATATGTGATTGTGTTCTAATGTGTTTTTATGGATAATACAAAGGATATTTTTATATAACCTTGTGTGGAGTTTCTTTTGTGGTGTGCCTAGTGTGTCGCTGCTGTGCGAGTGTGTTGCGCAAACGCTTTACACATTGCCTCTGGGATAAGCCTGACTGCTCTGCCAAGCTACCAAGGGGGTGAGCAGGGGTAATCTTCAGCGTGTAACTCTCTTGCCCTGACTAGAGTGGTGGGTTCTGCCTGGCTTAGGTGCATACCCTAGCCAACCAGAAACCCCATTTCTAACATTTCTGTTTTGAGGAAAATAAATAGTTAATTAGAGAAAAACCTCATGAATGCATCAATAACTCATTACATCTCTGACCTTCTCATACAAGCAGATTTTATTTCAAAAACTGTATATCAAAGGGGTGTCCTTTGCTCCTCTAGTAGAGGTTGATCTCTGTGCTTAAAGCAAAGCAGCCGTTGTCATGGCTCCGTTGAAGGCACTGAAGTTTTGCCGAGTAGGTCCGTGATTAATGCACCTGCCCTTCAAAGTGTTTTGCTTTTCAAATGCTCCAAACACAACAGTTTGTTATTGAAAAACGAAAAACAAACGGCTCTGGGAGCTTTCTTCCAGAAGATGGGGGTTATTTCTTTGCTTTCCTCTTTGTATCTGCCCAGGTCTTACAGTAAAAATGTATATAGTAACATTTACCCAAAATAAGGTGTATGATGTCACGTACATTGGCTGATGGCATAGTGGCAAAGGCTTCCACTGGTGGAGCAAGCGGAGGCTCTGCTGTTAAAACCCCAGCTCTAAAGAGCATCTGCCAAACTATAAATGAACCACTTTCTCTCTAATCTGCACTCAAATGATAGACCACCTCCAACTTAATTCTGTATTTCAAATCAATCAAGCATTCAGATAGAGTGGGTTTTATAAAGTATTTCCGCTTTGGAGGCGAATATAACCCTGACCACCAAAGGGCAAATTTGCACAACATATGTACTCTCCTACGATATAAAATCTAGATCTCAAGAAGCCCTTAACAAAGCAGCCTCAGGACCAGGCAAAATCTCCTTTTTCATAATGGAGGACAAACCCTGAAATTTGATTTTCCAAACAAAGCCTAAACCTAAGCAAAGCCTCATGAGATGTTCCCATGAGCCGTATCCCACACCACAGAAAGTGCATCGATTGTTCACCCTAACTGTACAATATGCAATCAGGGTGTATATTATAAAGCCTAAACAATTGAACATACCCAATGCACCACAACTGAACATCTAGAGGAATAAAATGCATCAATTGATACAGACACTTGCACTCCCACATGCTAATTTCCAAATCCACATTTGCCTTCCACTTAGCTAACACTTAATCATGTTCTGGTGCATCCTGTTGAGATAACAAATGCATACATATGAAAAATCTCAACCGAAGGGCAAAGGCTTTTAGCTATTTCCATAAAAAATTGAATTTAGAGGAAGTCAATATGAAGCCACTTAATTGTCAAAACTGTAAAAAGCAGTCCCTAAATGGGAAATGCGGATGGTTTTGGGTTGCATCAAAAGATTGAAACTCTTGTAATTCACATTTCCTTTATTCTTAAACGCAGAGCCCATCCCTCCTTATGATCGCTTTGCTGGGGCAAAACTCCCAGTGAAAAGGTTAGTATTAATACCAGTTCAATGTTTGGGGAGGATGAAGGATTATGTAAGGGATCTGCCTTCTACCCATTAAAACCCTCACTGTTTTGCTTTTGGAACTCTGGTTTTTTGGGCCTCTGCTGTGGCATAAAACTTTGTATTGAAACCTCACCCACTGTAAAGCTCTGTTTAAAAAGTATTTGTGTTGAAATCACCATTGCTCACCTTTTAAAATAAGATTAGCTGCTTTGAAGAGCTGGGATGAGAAACTTTGAGTTTAATGTGTGTGACACGTCACATTTTTGTGCACATTAGCAAGGAAGACTGTTGTTCAACTCAGCCTGGAATCTATGAACAGGTAACACTGTGACAAATGGGCTAATTGTCTACATTGTTATAACTTAGGTAGGAACTATCAAATAAGGAGCATTAAAGGGAATTATAACCAGGACGCCCTCCACTCACGTGATTCAAAAAACTACAGGACCCGGTTATAGTAAACACATGACAACTTTAAACAATCTTTATCAAATGGGTATCATGTATTACTCCTAGAAAAGGCTACTCTTACTTATCTAGTCATGCCCCCCCATATGTGTTAATTATTGTTAAAAATTCATCAACCACCTGATTGCAGGTCGCACCCCCATCAGCCAAAGATCTCAAAGATTGGCTCACAAAGGAATCAATAGAAAAATGTGAGGTGGGTCAGAAAGTGCCTTACGTAAGCAACATCCATGGAGCTACTGGTTGGTACTCACCAGTTTGCTCACTCTGTCATCATCGATACCAAAGGGGATGATGGACGGAGCGTTAGAGCAAATCAAACACTCACCCCCAGTCAACTGATCTGGGTTTAATCCATCATCATTCTTTAGCTCACTCCACCACCCCAGTTCAGACATGGCCATATGCAAATCAGTCTGACCCTGTGCCTCATGGGAACAGTCCAGCCCGAACTGCCAAGCCATGTCTTCCCTGGACCGGAAACAAGCATCCTGGGACCGGTTTCGGGTTCAAAACCCTCATCAGCCAGGCTATCTTGAATCCAGTGGCAAAGTGAGCAAGGGACCCACGTCTGGGCATACCCTGCCAACTTAGGGCGAACAAAGCGATACCAAAGGGGATGATGGGCAGAGCGTTAGAGCAAATCAAACACTCACCCCCAGTCAACTGATCTGGGTTTAATCCATCATCATTCTTTAGCTCACTCCACCACCCCAGTTCAGACATGGCCATATGCAAATCAGTCTGACCCTGTGCCTCATGGGAACAGTCCAGCCCGAACTGCCAAGCCATGTCTTCCCTGGACCGGAAACAAGCATCCTGGGACCGGTTTCGGGTTCAAAACCCTCATCAGCCAGGCTATCTTGAATCCAGTGGCAAAGTGAGCAAGGGACCCACGTCTGGGCATACCCTGCCAACTTAGGGCGAACAAAGCAATACCAAAGGGGATGATGGACGGAGGGTTAGAGCAAATCCAACACTCACCCCCAGTCAACTGATCTGGGTTTAATCCATCATCATTCTTTAGCTCACTCCACCACCCCAGTTCAGACATGGCCATATGGAAATCAGTCTGACCCTGTGCCTCATGGGAACAGTCCAGCCCGAACTGCCAAGCCATGTCTTCCCTGGACCGGAAACAAGCATCCTGGGACCGGTTTCGGGTTCAAAACCCTCATCAGCCAGGCTATCTTGAATCCAGTGGCAAAGTGAGCAAGGGACCCACGCCTGGGCATACCCTGCCAACTTAGGGCGAACAAAGTGATACCAAAGGGGATGATGGACGGAGCGTTAGAGCAAATCAAACACTCACCCCCAGTCAACTGATCTGGGTTTAATCCATCATCATTCTTTAGCTCACTCCACCACCCCAGTTCAGACATGGCCATATGCAAATCAGTCTGACCCTGTGCCTCATGGGAACAGTCCAGCCCGAACTGCCAAGCCATGTCTTCCCTGGACCGGAAACAAGCATCCTGGGACCGGTTTCGGGTTCAAAACCCTCATCAGCCAGGCTATCTTGAATCCAGTGGCAAAGTGAGCAAGGGACCCACTTCTGGGCATACCCTGCCAACTTAGGGCGAACAAAGCGATACCAAAGATTAAACCCAGATCAGTTGACTGGGGGTGAGTGTTTGATTAGCTCAAGCGCTCCGTCCATCATCCCCTTTGGTATCACTCTGTCATCATCGGCACTTTCTTGACAGAAACAAAGAAATGTGACCTAACTCATACTAATGTGGAAACTTAAACAGTGAAAGAGTAAGGTGTAAATAATGGTGTCATCTATCTACCATCTAAGCCCCGTAATGTAAAAAAGAGTAAACCAGGCTCCCCATTAAAATAGGGTTGTGAATAACTATCCCATATGTTTTAATATTTGACTAGTGTTAACACCCAATTAAAAAAGCAGCATGTTTAGACCATTTTAACCCGAATGGCTGACATGTTTCATTGCCCTAAATTTTGTTGCAATTTCATCAGGGCACGGGGACACATCACCACCTCAGAAGTACACTGGAACTGCAATGGTTGATCAAAATAAGAGAAGGAAGGATAGTGCCAGAGACAGAAGAAAAACATGTTTTAAAAAAAACTTGAAATGAGTTAACAGCCTCAAGTTTTGACAAGCCTTTAATAATATTTTAATGATGAAGCATAGTTACCGGGTGGTTGCCAGGTGGACCCCTACCAGCAACTCACCGGGGAAGGACCCAAAGGGTGACTACCCCTCACACAGCTCAATGCAGCCAAGAGCATGCACCTGTGGATAAATATGTGCACATTACCGTAAGCAAAACACGAGAGTGAAAGGGAACTCGGTCCCTGTTTTCCTTCCCAGTCCTTTCTATGGTTGTAATTATCTTCCCAATTTGCACACACTCACCACGCCACTAGTAGTATGCAAGGGGATGCCATAAGATTCCCCATGGTAATGCCATCATGTTTAGCAATTACAGTAATGGATAACCAACTTTATGACGAGGAGAAACTATGTCTTCTTCACATGCCAGCTTAAAATGATGTCTGTATGACCGGAATTCTTGTAGTGCTACCGTGCACCATCAATGTGCTGTTTTCATGATGAAACTTTGCCGAAACAAGATGTCACACTGTATAACTTGAATGCATAATTGTAACATGCTTTAGTTCCAATAAAGTTTAAAAAAAAAAGTTTAGCATTTACGGCCGCGTTGTGCCGATATAGATGTTAAATGGGCGAATAGAACTTTGGAGGAGATGTTTAAAAGACACACACATAGCACTCTCATGCACCATACTGACTCACCGCTGGGACGGGTGTTCGCGCTTCGATGCTCAACTGTTGACGTGTATTCGAGCGCGTCTAAAAGGCCGATCGACAACACCCGACCCGGAAGGAGGTCAGAGGCCATACCCTTTCAGCCCAGAGGGACTTCCCAGGAGCGCTCACCCAAACTGGTTCTCGAGGGCCGTCAATGTATTTTCAAGGCCCGTGCCACTGCAGTTCACTATAAAGGCAATCTTGCAATACTTAGTTTTTGTGGTCAAAGACAAAGGGCGCCATCTTAAAATGGTGTTCAGTACATCAAATGAATAAATTCAAATAGGCGGTCATTTCAAGAAAACAAACACACCGGATGCCGTCTTAAAATATTGTTTAGTGCATCTACTAGGTGTATTTAAACTGTTTGTCATTTCAAAAAAGCACGGTGCAAGACATAGACCCCACCAATCTTTCATTGCGTGTAGGGCGTCCTGGTTATAATTCCCTCTGATGCTCCTTATCTGATAGTTGATTAATGAACGGCGGCTCAGCCTCGAGAGCTATACATAAATATAATTTTTAGAGAAGTGTATTCGATTTTGCCAGTTGACATTACTTGTTGACAGCACGCCTTTTGTTTCCACACAATTTTTGATACGCCTAGGCCTATTCTGTGTAGCTGCCTGTGAATGAGTATGTGCACTGTGTTTTATTCCGGTTAGTTGTGCCCCAAATAGTAAGGGAGATAGACACACCCCCTTGCCCTTGAGATGGATAAGAATTGTCTTGCTTTCTCTGATGAACAGATTGCATTGATTCTCTCAGGACCCTCTCTGTTTCCAGATGCACCCTTGACCACTGGCAACACAGCTAGGGAAGAATGGGAAAAGTTGTCAAATATTAAGAAACAGCAGACTCGTGTTGCCCTACATGGGGCTTTGATGACCGATTACCGCCGTGCCAGTGCTGCCCTGGCTAGTCTTTTAGTGTGAATTGAACCGAAAATCTTTTTAGAGGATAAACAGTTTTGCCTTGACTGGAGTTACATAGCCAATAAGTGTACCCGTGATTGGCTACTTCTTATTATTAATATGGCTAAAAGACTGAGTGATGAGCTCCTGAAGGAAATAGAAGAACTAGAGGAGTCATTGAAAAGGGACACTACGATTAGTGACGCCAAAGACAACTGGCTAGGATACAAAGTGACCTTTCTGAGTATAAGACATATATGGTCAATCAAAAAATCAAGGGCCTGAAGCGTAATTTGGAGCGCTTCTCACATGAGTGGGCTTTTCCGTATGTAGAGGACAAATATTATCAAACCAGTGTGGAACATGGACATCAATACTCACACCAAAGAGGGGGTCGGCGGCAGGGTAGGAGGACCCCATATAACTGGTCCTTTGACAATACTAGTAGTGAAGAGGAGGACATAGGCGAACATAGGTGAACAGCCATCGACTTCTAACAACTCAAGTGTCCATCAGTGTTCTGTCCCTTGAACTCCTCAATGGGACCAGAAGTTACGGTGTTTGAGCAACAGGTTTTAAGGGTTATCATGGCTTTGAAACAATCACAGGGCCAGTGTGCCTTCCAGAATATGAGTAAGACTGACTGGGAGGCCATTAAGTCACTCCAGACCAATGAACAAATAATAATACAACCAGCTGATAAAGGTGGTGCGATTGTGGTTCTTAATTTGAAAGATTATAAAACTGAGGTACTGAGACTATTGGGGGTGCGTACCAATTACATACCCCTCATGAGAGACCCCACTGTTGAACTCCAGGATATTATCAGGAAGATGGTTGCTGAAGCTAAAGAGAAGAAATGGATTACTCATAAAGAAGCAGAGTGTTTAATTAATCCCACGCCATGAGTTCCAGTGTTTTATATTCTGACAAAAATCCATAAAGTCCAACGTCCACCCGCTGGACGCCCTATAGTGTCCAGGATTCAATCACTACTCGAACCACTGTCGCAGTTTGTTGATTTCTTCCTAAGGGAAACTGTTATTAACCAACCGTCCTTTTTACAGGGTACCACTGACATTCTTACCACTCTGGAAGGTTTGGAATATGATCCCCAAAACCAATTTTTGGTCATGATTGACAATGAATCACTATAACCCAGCATTCCCCAGGACGCCACGCTGGAGGCAGCAGTGCGGGCGCTTGGGGAACGTGAGTAGTTCTATTACACTCCTGCGTCATTCGTTCTCAAATGTATTGAACTAGCTTTAAGAAGAAATTTATTTTGCCATCCAAACCAACTTTATCTACAGGTCTCTGGTACATCAATGGGGGCAACTTTTGCCCCTAGTCTGGCCTGTATTTATGTTGGACAGTTTGAGAACAATTTTGTACATCACGTCTCTAATCCATTTTTACAGCACTGATCTCTCTGGAAGAGATATATTGATGACGTGCTTTGCATATGGTCAGGTCCTGAGGATCAACTCCATGGTTTCCTCCATTGGCTAAATGAGGCTGATAGTTGCCTACATTTCACCTGGACAATTGACAAATATACAGCTGTTTACCTAGAGCTGGATATAACAGCTAGGAATCAGAGACTCTACACTACAGTCCATCAGAAGCTGACGGACAGAAATTCATTACTTCACTATCGGTCTTTCCATCCGAGGGCACTACGGGATAATCTCCCGGTTGGTCAGTTCTTTAGATATCGTAGGAACTGTACCAATACTGGGACGTTTGTTGAACAATCTGAGACTTTTGCCAAATGTCTCGTGGAAAGAGCCTATCCTCCTAGGGTGATTAGGAGGGCACGCAAGAGAGCCATGAATACCCCCCGGGAGGCTCTGATGGAAAGGAGTACGAGAACTAAGAACAAGTGCTTTCCAGTGGTGACTACTGTTGACCCCTTGTCCACTAAGATCAGACAAATCATTAGGAAACACTGGCATTTGTTGGACACTGGTCCTAAGAAAATACCCCAACCAAGATTTGCCTTTAAAAGGGCCACCAATTTAAGAGACCGGTTGGTCCATACTCGTCAGAACAGCTTACAGAAACGGGAAACTGGGGTACCATCAGGACATTTCCAGGGTGGGAACTGTACAGTGTGTAGCTTGACTCAGGCATTGAAAAGTATTACACTTGTGGACGAAAGAACATGGTTTCAGACTAAGTTCAGCAACTGTAACACCACCAACGTAATTTATCGACTGACATGCGGTTGCGGGTTACACTACATTGGCCTTACTTCTAGAAAAATCAAGGTAAGGGTCTAAGAACACATCAGTACCCTTAAAGCAGGGAAACTTACCACACGTCTTGTACGTCACTTCCAGGAGATGGGTCACAATTGTAGGGAGCTTAGATGGACAATCCCGGAGAAAGTGACAGGAGAAGCACATGTCATTGAGAACCTACTTATCCAAAAAGAGGCCCGTTTGATTTTTTCTGAAAAGGTAGATAGATATGGCTTAAACGATTCTATTGAGTGGCATAAGGTTGTTAGATAATACAAGATACTACAGTATGGAGCTGGTTCGCTGTGAGACATAGGTGCGCACACAGAGATCTGTTTATCATTTTGACAGTTGGGTGGACATTCTTTGGATAGTATTTGCTACTACACGTACTTTCTGGCAGGTGTTTGCCCGTACAGGTTATTTATGTAGGTGCTAGTCACTGGTACACTTTGAGGCAATGAATTTCTATGTGTCTCCTTATACGAGGGTTTAACATCTGGTGTTGCTAGGATGTTGATGGGGGCTCCCATTAATAGGCCTAAAATAGTATATGGTCCATCTGTACCAAATGCTTTGAAATGTGGATGGTTCATATAATATGTGTGGCTTTTGTGCAAGCCTGTTGGTTAGATTACAGACAGACCTTTATACATGCAATGAAAGATTGGTGGGGTCTATGTCCTGCACCGTGCTCTTTTGAAATGACAAACAGTTTAAATACACCTAGTAGATGCACTAAACAATATTTTAAGACGGAATCCGGTGTGTTTGTTTTCTTGAAATGACCGCCTGTTTGAATTTATTCATTTGATGTACTGAACACCATTTTAAGATGGCGCCCTTTGTCTTTGACCACACAAACTAAGTATTGCAGGATTGCCTCTATAGTGAACTGCAGTGGCACGGGCCTTGAAAATACATTGACGGCCCTCAAGCACCAGTTTGGGTGAGTGCTCCTGGGAATTCCCTCCGGGTTGAAAGGGTTTGGCCTCTGACCTCCTTCTGGGTCGGGCGTTGTCGATCGGCATTTTAGACGCGCTCGAATAGGTGGCAACAGTTGAGAATCAAAGCGCGAACACCCGTCCCGTCGGTGAGTCAGTATGATGCATGAGAGTGCTATGTGCGTGTCTTTTAAACATCTCCTCCAAAGTTCTATTTGCCTATTCAACATCTATATTGGCACAACGCGGCCGTAATTGCTAAACTTGATGGCATTAACATGGGGAATCTTATGGCATCCCCTTGCATGCTACTAGTGGCGTGGTGAGTGTGTCTAAATTCAGTGGCAGCTGGTGGAATTTGAAACTGGTGGGCGTAAGCATAACTAATCAACGTATGCGAGCGAGCGCAGCGAGCTAGGGCAGCGAGCGAGCGCAGCGAGCGAGTTTGACGGCAATAAGGGGGTTTCGGGGGGGTTCTCCCCCCGTGAAGAATTTTTTTAAAAATTGGCATCTTTTTGGTGCGATTTTCAGCACTATTTCTGTGATAAATGGACTAAAAATTCAGTTCTTCTAGGCATTCATAAAAGAAAACTCATACATTATTTCAGAGAATTTCTGGGTTGCCAAGCAAGTCTGACTTCTGAAGAGGGCTAGGGTACTAAGCAAGACTGCTTTGGCTCTACCCTTTCCAATAAAAAACACTAGTTAGCGATGTGAACAAGTTCAATGGACAAATCTGGGGTCTAGGGAGAGTCCCTCTCCTGAGAAAGAAATTTAAAAAGATTGGCAAATGGTGCATTTTAAAGCAAATGAATGCAGCGATAAAGCAAGGCTTATTAAGCAGTGGGAACGTATAGTCTTGAAATATTAAACACATTAAAAACTGCCCCCTATCTTCTTGCATTAATTTGTTCAACAGTTACTGTAATATGTAAATTGTTCTGCATGACAACTTTAGCCCTTTAAAATGTATGCTTGCCCAGTGTATTGCACTGCATGCAGCATTAACTTTGGAAAATATGCTCTAACCAGACTTCGGGAAGCACCCACAGCTGCTGGCTGTAACCAGTCATATAGAAATATGTGCAGACAGGTCTTTAAGTGAGATGAAAAAAGTGGGTGCTCCCTATAAAGAAACATGCCAAATACATTTCTGTGATTCCCATAGTGTGCCATCAGACCAGTATTTTGGTTTCTTTCTGAGATGTAATTTTATCCAGATAAATGGCACAGCAACTGACATACGCCTAAAGCCTGTCAGTATGATTGGCTTTGTCACTGGGTGTTAGCTGTTTAAGATAAATGCGTAACAACAATGATTTCTTATAAATAATTAACATCGAAAATGTTTAAATTCTGAAATAGTGAGTCTGTGAATTAAATAGCATTGAGGCCTGTGGAAGGAGTTTTGGCCTTCAATTATGTGTGCTTTATGTTAGATATGTATCCTCTTTTTCTCTGCATATCTTGTCCATCTGGACATCTTCAACCCCCTCTTTTTCCTCTTCAGCATCCTCTTTTCACTCTTCCCCGAATGCCCTTCCTCACATCTCTGTCACTTCACCGCCCCCAACATGCACTGCACTCCCTCAAATATAAGCACTTTAATTTCTCTTACTTTTGCCTTGCAAATATTTTGACATCAGTGTACCCCCTTCACACACATTTCCACAGAATTTCAGTTGCAAATGGAATACACAAACATTGTTCTGTGTACTCTGCAGAGAGGCCAACCCACTGACAGACACTTGGTTTGGCTTCAGCCTCAGCGCCTGAGAGCTCAATCAAAGCCACTCATAAACACCTGGCATGGCTAAAGCCTCAAAGTATGCACAGAAAAAAATACAGATAAACAACATTATAAAATAGCTAACTCGTGGGGAATGCAAGATCAAGTAAACATGTAAAAAAAAGAGAGGAACTAAATCGCTGAAATGCATTCCCTCGACGTTTTTAACATTCATTGTTTGCCATGCTATATCACCGGTAGTAAAGCGCATTTTAAAACCATGATATGGAAATAGCTAGGTGAGTTACTGCGCCTACTGCGGAAACGTGCATATCGCTAGACCAGTGATTCAGACTCCCTCGGCACTGGCTAGGAGAAGCATTCTTCAGGTTTGGGACTCTGTACCTGGTTCAAATAGACTCTCGTTGCTCCGTGACAATATGCTCTGAATCGCCAGCTCACAGACTCCCTCCTGCCGCTCACCCACGCCATCACTCTGTGATACGACGTCATATGAACAAAAACCCATCCATTAAGTATTCATTTTCACTGCTACTATTCTCCGCCATCCTTGATTTCTCCACGAACCTCTCCCCGTCTGAATGTCTCCTCCTGGGCTCAAGTGTCTATTGAGCACCGACACAACACAGCCAAAGCATAACACGGCATGCATTCTGTCTACTGTAACAGCCAACCCTTTACCTTCTTTCACACACATTGCCTACCTATGCTTTGAAACCATTCTGTTTCCTTCTCCTGACCTATACCTTCAACTTTACCGCCACCCGCGCTCCTCTTTTCCCACTTCTCCCGCTTTCTGGTATACTTTTGTTATGTGTGTTTGCAAATGCATGACTCGAAATGGCGGACAGAGGTTCATGCACATACAATTCCCATGAATGCCATAACGGGCGTCATTTATGGACGACTGATGGAATAAAACGGCTCTGGGCTTTTTTAATATCCTCTCCTCTCCCTGCCCCTCTCAACACAGGCTGCCCTTATCTTACTCTTCCAAAAACCATCAAGCCCTCACCCCACGCTCTCAACCCTAAAGTTTATCATTTCTCTTTTTCTTCTTCTGCCCTCCTCTGTCTTATGAGATGCGCACTGAAGCTGAAAAAAGCGTCATAGTGCGCTATATCACACGCCAACCATAAATTGACTTATACACTGGGTACTTGCATGTTTGCCAGTTTGTAACCCACTAGTGCCAACCCAGATCTTTTGAAGGTGGGCCAGTGAGCAGCACTACATTGAGTAGGTCGCAGTGTGTGCTATGTAGGTGCTCCATGGCTATTGCTGTTAGAGTGGGTTGGCTGGGACCGAGTGTTTGTGTGCCCACCTTCCATCTGCGGAGTTCACTGCTCCACTCCCCTTCCCCTGACCACGTGAAATGCGAAGGAAAGCTTTCTTCATCCTGCATTCTGCCTAATTATGCCCCTGGGGCAAACTGCCTGTTGCAGTTGTAGCAGGTGGGGGAGGGACTTTCTGTGCAGGTGTGTGCTGAAAATGAGCCTTTAATGGCCAGAACTGGATGGGCCGCACTGCCTCTAATGCTTGACTAAGTGCACTTACAGAGCGCCCACAGGCCCAGAGCCCTGTAATCACCAGGCCCTTACATCCCAAACCGGGCAGTCTGCATCTAATGACAGGGCTCTAAAATCCTCAGCCTTTGATATCTGCGGCTGGAATTGCCTGTCCCTGGTAACCGAGTTCGGCTCTGCCCGTACTAGTAATAATCAGGACTAAACTATACCCCGTAACCTGGGGCTCTCTGGTCCTCTCACCCTGCCTACCGAGCCAGCCAGCCTGTCTCTAGTCACCAGGTGCTCGCGCTTTCCCTGTGTTTAATATCCAGGAAAGTCCCAGCCTCCACTTGTGACCCGGAGCTCAGTGCAGCCCTTCCCACGCCTTCAATGTCGACGACTGGCCCGGCCTGCCTAATCCTATAGGCCTTTGTGCCGCAGCTTAAAGCACCGAGGTCTGACCCTGCATGTCCCTAGTGGCCGGAGCTCTGCACTCCTTGCTTTAACATCCAGGACTAACGCAGCAAGTTCCCTGTGACCTGGAACTCGCTGCTCCTCTTGCATTTAATATCAAAGACTGGCACAAAGGGAGTGTAGATATCACCAGTGCAGCGGGTGCAGTGGCACCGCGGTCCGAGGCTGTGGTGGGCTAACTGCACCCCAGTTATGGCTGTTTTACAGTAGCCAACTGAGGGCATGCGGGGGTTGTCTGCAGGGCTTTAAGTGGGCCGGGCTCTCCATTTCTGCCCTCACCCTTGTTAACGTAACTACACCAGAGTTACCAACCTTTCCTTCATCATGTCACGTAACCAATCAAAATGCTGTATTTTCCTTTTTAACCAATAGTAACGTACCCGTCCATTTTTCCACCCCGGTATCAAATATACAACAAGCATTGGCATAGCTAATAGGTCTCGCCTTTGGGACCTTATAAGTGTTTAGTTATCCAGCACAATATCCTTTGTGCAACATCATCAACTGTTGCATGGCTAAACACTTATAAGGTCCCAAGGGCGAGACCTATTGGCTATGCTAATGCTTGAAGAAGGTACTACATATTTGCCTACTAGCAGAAGCCTCAAATAGGGAGAATGTCACCCTCTAAGAAACCAAGCAGGCTAGAAGACTGAGAAGGCCCAGAATCAAAGAACCCTGATTGAAAGGCCAGAGAAACCCTGCTAAAGCGTGCTGATGGAGAGCTGCTGAGATGTGCCCCAGATTGAGGGATCCATCCAAACAACTTAAGTAACCAACAAAAACACCTGCTTAGAAACTGGATGTCTAAGCTAGCACACTAGTCATGTAATTAAACACCATCAAAACTGACACGAAGAGGCAACTTGAAGCACGCAGGTAACTGTCTCTATGAACATCCTCGAGGTGAGTTGAACTTTCTTGGTGCACTGTTGCCTACTGGTGAATACCTTTGAGACAAATAAGGCCAATACATTCAGAAAAATAACAGTCAGTACTAAATTAATCCTGGTACAACTGTATCTTTCTCTTTGTTTATTCAAACATAAGTCTTCAAATATGACATATGTCTCCAAACACATTTCAAATATCTTTATTGAACACAAGTTTCATGCGGCTCTTATTGGAGCAAAGTGTAACATAGGACGAACAAATAATCAAGTAGCTAGCTTCAACACCTGAGGTTTTCCACCAGCTGTACAACTTTCAGCCAACACGTGTTTTGCAGCGCACTGTACCACTTCTTCAGGGCTGAAATAGAATAAGTGAATTCATATAATATAACAGTCTTAATGGAATGTATTCTATAGTAGCCCTGAAGAAGTGTAGATAGCTATGGGCTACTCAACCTGAATAAAAAAATACTCAAATAGAGGACATGGGGTAGACAATATTCCTATATTTTAGAGTTAGTGGGAAATCAATAAGCTAGCAACCTAAGTGAATAAAGATTACATTTAGAAGATGCTAAAAGCACAATAGACTCTGAGGAACCGTTGGGCGGGAGAATCTATAGAAAAATAAACCACAGTGAAGGACGCGAGATATCCAGACTCGTCCGGATGTAGAAATGGGCACCACAACTGTGAGAAATATGGTGAGCAAACAGGAAATGATCCTTCAGATGTTTAGCCACAAGAACAAATGGTAAACCTGCTTAGCAACATACTCACAACCGGAGACCCTACAGAAAACAAACTGTCAGTCAGGATACACAAACCAGATATAAACTTAAGACCCTGGAAGAAAAATCTGCAGTCCGGCCACAAGAAAATCCATCACAAAAAATGAAGGAATCTGAAAGCTCCATAAAACCTGAAACCGCATTTCAAAAAACGAGGCAAAAACAGCAAAACTGTGAAAAAAATATTTGCAGTCCAGTTTCAAACTGCCTACTTACAAAAAAAATATTTTAATTTCATCCAAAAATGGTGTCAATGATACAACACTGATGCACTGCCTGGGTTGGACCAGTGTTAACTGTAATGGCTTCTGTGACTTGGTGACCGTGACGCCACAATGTTCCATCCAAGGATGTATGAGCATTCTTATTACTGTATTCTTCGACATATCCGGAGAATCAATCACATGGTGGCGACATGCACAGGTTAGGCAGCTCTATGTGTCTAATTTTAGTAGAAAACTTTGAATAGCGTGGCACTTAAAATGATACTACTAAATACTCTGTGACAGGAAGTGTCTGCCAAAAGATGTACCCTTAGTAAACCACACTCTGCCCTAAATTAGCCTGTGGTGAGGGGACCGGAAGAAAAGCTGTAAGGTCACCACAGATAATGCAATAGGCTTACTGTGCGCACAACAGTGTAACATTTTCTGACAGTCTTTATTGTGATTTGTTCATTACATTCAGCATAAGATGTAAGCAGCTCATTGATGCTGGGTTCAGGGGCAGAATGCTTTTTGACTCCATTTTGCCTGGCTTCTTTGAAAGCTTACTTCATTTTCCTGTTAGAAGAAAACGGTTTCCAAAGATATACTTTATAAAGTTCGTTGGAGGTTCCTGCCCCAATTGGAGTCAATTTTGTTTTCAGACAGCTAAAAGTTTAGAACGGGGCGTGATATAACATTTAAAATATGTTACGTCATCCCAAGTGCATTTGTATAGAGCATGCCCCCTATGGTCTGAAGAAGGGTGGCTATGCCAAGGAATGGCTTCAGGCTCCAACTTCCTCATGCATTTCAGATTGTAAATGCAGCCCATAAACGAGGAGTGTGGCATCAGTATCCAACTTACTGGAGACTAATGGCGTGGGTAAAGACTTTTCTGTACTTATTGCATATGATTTACATTTGTTGTTCTTTGGATATGAAACGCTAGATTTATACTGCTCTTCGAAATTCCCTTCCACAAAAAGATACAAAATGAAAGTAGTTCAAGAAATTGTTTTGCGCATTCATCTAACCCGGTCTGAAATTAAGGAAATAAAGATTGTGTACATTACACATTAATAATGCGCCCTCTGTCTAAACGTAAAGAAATTGTGAAGCAAAAGCAAATCGATTAGGGTCGCATGAAAACTCCTGCAAAACATTAGGCGGAAGGCAATGCAGCGAGGTTTTGCAAGGCTCCGAAGATAGAGCACGGGAAGAGAAGTTGTGAAAGCCGAGTCACAAGGAGCCGGGGGCGAGGGCACATGGAGAGGGGAAGAACAATCAGCGTTGCTCAATAGGGAAGTTTGTACAGTGTTAGGAGCAGGTTTGACAACAACTGTTGGAAGCTGGAGGCTTAAAGTGACCAATGCCCCAAGAATTTTTCTAGATGACGCACTCTTTAGAAAGGAATGGGCCCAGATCGCGTGGCATTGTACCCGCGACTGGTTGGTGCTTATAATTAAAACAGCTCTCCGTCTATCTGAGGCACTCTTAGTGGAAATTCAGTTGACTGAAACCCATTTCAGGACCACACTCACAGGTTACAAGAAGAGGCTAGATGAACTGAACAGAGAAGTTAATGAATATAAGGACACTTTAACGCAATCCAAAGCTCAAAAGTTCCAGAAAGACCTGAAGCGTTTTCGTACACTAAAACGTATCCGTACGCCAATCCAGATTATACTCCACCTTTAAGGAACGAATACAGTACAGACGGCTCAGGAGATGACACATCCACTACGAGTGGGTCAAGTGGGGACAGCTTTAAATCCAGACAGCGAGGGAGAGGCAGGAATAGACGACAATTTTACCAACAACCATGGCAACCTTTCCCACCAATAGGAGGTGCAGGTTATCCTATCCCTTTTCAACCACCTCATTTCCAACAGATGATGGGTTGGAATCCCAACATGATGCACCAACCTCAGTTCCACCAGAATATGTACCGTCCGCCTTTTTTAGAGAGGGGCCGGAGAGGACGCGGCAAAAGAAGAGGATTGAACCAGGTACACTGGGAACACGAGGACGCAGTGGGGGACAATACACGGAGCAAGGCCCGGGAGCAACAAGCGGGCCCCAGCAACCAGAGAGTTTAGTCACCAATCTCTCATCGGTTGTTCTCACTACGGACGAAATGGCAGTCCTTGAGAAGGGTTTGGGGTTTGTACCCACGGCAAGGCTGGACCGTTTCAAACTCCATTGTGAACTTTCAGACTTTTTTCGTAAATTGAAACTGAAGAGTTTCTTTGAGAAACATACAACCGAGGGAATACCAACATCTGCTGGTGACTCCGGTTTGAGAGTGAAATCGACCTTCACCCCCCCTCCCTACACAGTACCTCCGGAAATCACAGCCTTCGAACAAGCTGTATTCAACGATATTGAAAAATTTCAGGAGACGCCTATTTTTAAAAATATGAGGGCCACTGAGTTTCAGGCACTTCAATCACTTCAGTCGAATACCGACATTATTATTAAGTCTGCTGACAAGGGGGGCGGCATTGTGATACAGGATGCAGCTGACTATGACAAGGAATGTAGGCGCCTTCGGAATAATCAGACCAACTACACTCGCCTTGACACCGATCCCTCCATGGAACTTCAATTGATGATCAAAGAACTAGTGGATCATGCAGAGACCAACGGATACATTTCGAAACATGAGGCGGATTTCCTGACCTCCAGCAAGGGCATTATCCCGTATTTTTATACCCTACCTAAAACTCATAAAAATAAAATGCCTCCACCTGGTCGGCCCATTGTGTCGGGCATAGGTTCTTTATTAGAACCTTTGTCCAAATATTGTGATTTCTTCCTGAAACCCTTGGTGCAAGCTACTAGCACTTATCTCAAGGATACCAAGAGCCTTTTAGCCTTGTTGTATGAACTGGAACTTCCAGGAGATTCCATCTTCCTGGTTTCGTTAGACATAGAGAGCCTCTACACCTGCATTCCGCAAGACGACACTGTCAAAGTCGTCAAGGACACTTTGGGAAGAGCGCAATGGGATTTTATTACACCTCAAGATTTTGTGGTAGAGTGTGCCACCATCGCTCTGAAGAAAAACTTTTTCGAATACAAAGGTGAACTCTATCTACAATCCACCGGTACTTCGATGGGCAGCACTTTTGCCCCTAGTGTTGCGGGGTTGTATGTGTACGATTTTGAGTGTAAATATATACTTCGTCACGCAACCCCTATGCGTCCTATGTATCCTTTTGGAAAAGGTACATAGATGATATCTTCATAGTGTGGCAAGGTACTGAGGAAATACTCCTAGCTTTCTGTGATTGGATCAACACGTGTGACCCTAACCTACGTTTCACCTATGCATACAGCAAGGACGAGATGGTATTTCTCGACGTGGTTATTAAGAAAGTTGGTAGTCACCTTCAGACACTAACGCACCACAAACCCATAGCAAAGAACAATTTGCTACACTTTTCAAGTTTCCACCCCCGCCCTCTACGGGAGAATCTCCCTTTTGGCCAATATTTGCGCCTTAGACGGAATTGTAGTGAATTACAGGACTATCGAACACAGGCTAAGGATTTGACGAATAAACTCCAGAGGCGGGGCTATCCGGGTAAAATACTCAGTAAAAGCTGTAAGAGGGCTAGGAACCAACATAGAGAAGCCCTGCTTGAAGATATTCTGAAACCTGTAGAGGAGATACCCTTGACGTGCGTAACCACGTATAATGTAGCTTCCAGTGCTGTCAGCAAATCCATCAGAAAGCATTGGAGAATCCTTGAGAGCAATAATCATAATTGGGAGAAACCTCTTTTCTCCTTTAAATGAGCTAGGAGTATTAAGGATTCCGTTGTTCACACTCGACCTAAGAACGCCAGTAGGGACCCTAATCAGTCGGTCCTTAATGCTTGGGGCCTCCCACCAGTAACAGGCCATTTCCCATGTGGAGCTTGTAGCGTTTGCCATCTTACAACTCCTACAAAACAATTAACATTGGAAACAGGGAAACTATGGATACAAAGGACACACACTAATTGTAATTCTACCAACGTAGTTTACCTGATCATTTGTCCGTGTGGGCTCAGATATGTCGGTATGACTTCACGTAAAGTGAAGCAGCGAATTTGCGAGCATCGCAGCAACATTCGATGCAAGAAGAACGTGACAAAACTCGCGGATCATTTCTTGCAGATAGGGCATACTGCTAATGATTTGAGCTGGACAATCATTGAACAACTACAATTGGGTTCTAATACACAACAATTACTGTTTGAAAAAGAGCAGCGCTGGATCTATCGTTTGTCCACCCACAAGCAAGGACTGAATGATAATATTCCGTGGGGTACAGTGTTGAAACATTGATATTTGTACACTCCTTGTTGACCCCTGTCCACTCCTTTTGGGGTAGCCCCTATGTATTCCTACGGCCGGCCCCCCCACCCCGCTCCCAGATAATCTATTATAAGCACCAACCAGTAGTCCAACTACACTGATTACAGGCACCTGAGATGTAATGAGCCTGATGGAATCAAGGGTTCTGGTTCATATTCTTATTTGTGTATGGGATATAGCTAATTCACCCAGAATATAATATCTGAATTGCCTTTCGGCCTAACACTCTTGGAAACTGTCGTTGGTTGTGCCTCCACCTATTAGACCCCTTGATATTTGAGGGTCTCAGATACCATTGCTTTGAGGTTCCTGTACTGCGATGGGTTATATTTAAGTTTGTTTTATTTGGTCGACTTACTTGATAAAGTTTTATTTGTACGCGGGTGCAGTTTAGCGGTTTAGTTGTTTCCCATCACGTGACTGGAACACTCTCAATCCACTTCCGGGTCACGTGATGGAGCTCCGCTATTTCTGGACCGTTACTGCGTTGTAGCGGTAATATTCGGGTCCGTGGCAGGCAACTGGCAGGTCTGTAGAGGGCGAGCTTCATGCAATAAGTAAGTGAATTGGTTTGCCGGGGCAGGTAGCTACATCTATCAGAAGATATGTGACATTCTGATTTTAACCTCATCGTCTTTATAGGTAGCTCTTCCCTTTCCCGGAACCCATGAAGTGAAGCCATTCTTGTCTTCACGTAAGCGCCGATTTCTCCATGCTTTCACTTTAGCACAGCGCTTTCGCTTAGCGCTGTGTCAAGGCACTATCACTGAGCAATTTAATTTACCGTGAATTATGTGTTAACTTCTAACATCATAGGAGTCGAAGTTTTACGGGTATTGACCCGGACTCAGGACTCCTCCGCTTATACTCAGATACGGAGTAGTAGCCTGTGTGACATGAGTGTATGAGTGCAAGTCACGCGTGTCATGATCTGTCTGTCAATGCAAGCGGACAGATTGGGTGTTTGAGCGACACGTTTACCTGAGTTTGGGCCAAACGTGTGTTGGGTTGCGTTATGCACCCAGGTTTCTTTAAGCACGAGGTGTTGTAGTACTTTAAACCTCTGTCGCATGTGTTGAGGAACATCACAGTGGTCACGCAGTGGTCGTGTGTTTTTTAATGTTTGTTCTCTTTCTTTCAGAGTACAGCGGCTTTTTGGAACTATCATAAGGCCGCATTGGTGAAACCGTGAGTTTTACCCTACGCACACTCCCCATAGGGTAGGATACGCCTTAGCGTGCGTATACCGCCATGGGGTGTCTGGTCCTGAAGAATGCTTAGCTAACAGTGCATACATAAGCAGAAACATGTTGACCAATTTTCACTTTTAAATTCGGACTCTTCTGGTTCACCTAACTAGCCAGTTTGTGTCCGTCTCACTAGTTTTAATCGATCACTGGTTCTCCACCATTAAAATTTGTTTTGGGAAATAACCAGTGACCTTTTACTTTGCACATCCCGCACACTTACACTACCCTTCCAAAAAACCCGCTCCGCTGGAATTCCAGGCGTCGTAGCACACCGGGGGACATTCGGTCCCTCTGGTGGGAACCCAATGATGAAGCATGTCACCAACTAGGTTGGTGAGTGAGGGTTCTTTTAAATAAAGAGGTTTCTCCTCGTGCTACCTTAGCATTTTCCTTGTTCGCTCTTTTGTTGTTAGTTAGTAGGCTTAAAGTGACAGCCAGTGAACCACAGCCAGAAAAGTGGTGATGTAATAGCTTTAAAAACAAGCATTGGCATAGACAATAGGTCTCGTCTTTGGGGCCTTATAAGTGTTTAGGCAGAGCTATTGACTTTGCCAATGTGTTTAATGTTGGTGGAGTGGTGGTGGTGGAGTGGTGGTGGTGTTGTGATGCTGAGGTGGTGGTGGAGTGATGGTGGAGTGGTGTTGTGGTGGAGTGGTGGTGGAGTGATGGTGGAGTGATGGTGGAGTGGTGGTGGAGTGGTGGTGGAGTGGTGCTGAGGTGGTGCTGAGGTGGTGGTGTTGTGATGCTGAGGTGGTGGTGTTGTGAAGCTGAGGTGGTGGAGTGGTGGTGGAGTGGTGGTGTTGTGATGCTGAGGTGGTGGAGTGGTGGTGGAGTGATGCTGAGGTGGTGGAGTGGTGGTGGAGTGGTGGTGTTGTGATGCTGAGGTGGTGGAGTGGTGGTGGAGTGATGGTGGAGTGGTGGTGTGATGCTGAGGTGGTGGAGTGGTGGTGTTGTGATGCTGAGGTGGTGGTGGAGTGATGGTGGAGTGGTGGTGTTGTGATGCTGAGGTGGTGGAGTGGTGGTGGAGTGGTGGTGTTGTGATGCTGAGGTGGTGGTGTTGTGATGCTGAGGTGGTGGAGTGTTGGTGTTGTGATGCTGAGGTGGTGGTGTTGTGATGCTGAGGTGGTGGTGTTGTGATGCTGAGGTGGTGTTGTGATGCTGAGGTGGTGGAGTGGTGGTGTTGTGATGCTGAGGTGGTGGTGGAGTGGTGGTGGAGTGGTGGTGTTGTGGTGGTGGAGTGCTGGTGGAGTGGTGGTGTTGTGATGCTGAGGTGGTGGAGTGGTGGTGGAGTGGTGGTGTTGTGATGCTGAGGTGGTGGAGTGGTGCTGAGGTGGTGGTGTTGTGATGCTGAGGTGGTGGAGTGGTGGTGTTGTGATGCTGAGGTGGTGGTGTTGTGATGCTGAGGTGGTGGAGTGGTGGTGTTGTGATGCTAAGGTGGTGGTGTTGTGATGCTGAGGTGGTGGAGTGGTGGTGGAGTGATGGTGGAGTGGTGGTGTTGTGATGCTGAGGTGGTGGAGTGGTGGTGGAGTGATGCTGAGGTGGAGGAGTGGTGGTGGAGTGGTGGTGGAGTGATGCTGAGGTGGTGGAGTGGTGGTGGAGTGATGGTGGAGTGGTGGTGTTGTGATGCTGAGGTGGTGGAGTGGTGGTGTTGTGATGCTGAGGTGGTGGAGTGGTGGTGTTGTGATGCTGAGGTGGTGGAGTGATGCTGAGGTGGTGGAGTGGTGGTGGAGTGGTGCTGAGGTGGTGGAGTGGTGGTGTTGTGATGCTGAGGTGGTGGAGTGGTGGTGGAGTGGTGGTGTTGTGATGCTGAGGTGGTGGAGTGGTGCTGAGGTGGTGGTGTTGTGATGCTGAGGTGGTGGAGTGGTGGTGTTGAGATGCTGAGGTGGTGGTGTTGTGATGCTGAGGTGGTGGAGTGGTGGTGTTGTGATGCTGAGGTGGTGGTGTTGTGATGCTGAGGTGGTGGAGTGGTGGTGGAGTGATGGTGGAGTGGTGGTGTTGTGATGCTGAGGTGGTGGAGTGGTGGTGGAGTGATGCTGAGGTGGAGGAGTGGTGGTGGAGTGGTGGTGGAGTGATGCTGAGGTGGTGGAGTGGTGGTGGAGTGATGGTGGAGTGGTGGTGTTGTGATGCTGAGGTGGTGGTGTTGTGATGCTGAGGTGGTGGAGTGGTGGTGTTGTGATGCTGAGGTGGTGGAGTGGTGGTGTTGTGATGCTGAGGTGGTGGAGTGGTGGTGGAGTGGTGGTGGAGTGGTGGTGTTGTGATGCTGAGGTGGTGGAGTGGTGGTGGAGGGGTGCGGAGGTGGTGGAGGGGTGCGGAGGTGGTGGAGGGGTGTGGAGGTGGTGGAGTGGTGCTGAGGTGGTGGAGTGGTGCTGAGGTGGTGGAGTGGTGGTGTTGTGATGCTGAGGTGGTGGAGTGGTGGTGTTGTGATGCTGAGGTGGTGGAGTGGTGGTGGAGTGATGCTGAGGTGGTGGAGTGGTGGTGGAGTGGTGCTGAGGTGGTGGAGTGGTGGTGTTGTGATGCTGAGGTGGTGGAGTGGTGGTGGAGTGGTGGAGGGGTGCGGAGGTGGTGGAGTGGTGCTGAGGTGGTGGAGTGGTGCTGAGGTGGTGGAGTGGTGCTGTTGTGATGCTGAGTGGTGGAGTGGTGGTGCAGATATGTGTATTGTGGCTACCACCAAGCGCCTGTGCCAAGGTATATTTGCAGATTCCTTTGATGATATAACTTTCCTTGCAAAGCTACCAAATAACTTTTTGAAGTTGAAAGAGGCGCAGGTTGACATCATGCCAAGAACAGTCTCGAAGTGTCTGTTAAAACTTTCAACGTGAAAAAACAAACAAAATGCCCTTGTTTTCCACCAATGCCGTGCATCAAAAGGGTCACAACAGAAGCATGGCAGACGTTTCTGTGGTGGGGGAGAGGGAGGGGCATTGAAGCGAGGCGTGCACGCTTGGCCGAGCGAGAGGAATGCCACATGGCCCTCAGCTCGTGCATGTGCGCTCCCTTTGCATTAAAGCCAGAAAACTACATTAAGTGACAGTAAATGGGCTTTAAAAGGGCTGTTATTACAAGATGCAAGGGGATGCTTATGTTTATTGGCAGAGGTTAGCAGAGGGCTCCTGTATAATATCTGGTAGAAAACGCTGTACAAATAAAGAAACTTTCATTAAAGCGCAAAGATTGAGTGATATCCGTCGAGGGGCTGCGCGTTATTGAAAGATGCAAGGGGCTGTTACTACACATATAAGCATAACTAGATTATTTATAAATTGCCCGTCCTCCTCCTATGTCCGCAGAGGCAGCGCGTTTTGGACACAATGTGTCTTTAATGCATTGTTAAGCAGTCTCTGCGGACATAGGAGGAGGGTGGGCACTTCGTCAATAATCTTACAACTAACAGGAAAGATTGTGCTGTTTCACTTTTTAAGAACAAATGAAAAAGCTTTGTAATAATGCATTTCATGTCAGTACATGGAATGCATTTTTACGAAGCTTTTTCATTTGTACATAAAAAGCCAAGCAGCAATCCTTCCTGTTAGTTTATGTTTATAAAAAACAAGCGCTCGCTCTGTGGTGGGGGAGGGGCAGAGCGAGGCGCTTGGGCGAGCGTGACAGGAAAGGCAGATGGCCTGGAGCATGCGAGGAAAGCGCGTTATTGTGCGCGTTCTCGCATGCTCTAGGCCAGCCAAAAGTTGTGGTCGCATTTCTGAAGCCCACACTACAAAATGTCTCGCCCAGACCAGCGCAAGCGCTGGCTCAGGACGAGACCTAAAAACATTCTCACCAGCACTTGGAATCGAGAGGTATGCAAGTCACGCGCTGAAATAAACCTCACATCCGAATGGAAACGGTATGCCAAGGCCGCTGACCAGGAACCCTAAAGGACAAGCATTGGCCTCGCGCTGTGGTGGGGGAGGGGGAGGAGCGGGAGAGCAAGTGACGCGCGCCCGTGAAAGTGACACGGCCGCGCGGCTGCTAGACGCGCTCTGTGGTGGGGGAGGGTGAGGAGGATTGGAAAGGAAAGACAGATGGCCTGGAGCATGAGAGGAATGCGCGCGTTACTGTGCGCGTTCTCGCATGCTCTAGGCCAGGACAAAAAAGTGGGGTCGCATTTCTGAAACCCACTTCTAAATGTCTCGCCAGACCAGCGCATGCGCTGGCTCAGGCGAGACCTAAAAAAGTTACAGTGGTTATTCCTAGAAACAGTGAATTTGAATAACATCATGGTGCAGGAACCGAGCCGTACATAAAAATTCAAATACAATCGAGAAAAGGGGACCTGCTAAAATGCCGATCTCATATCATAGAGGTTTCGATGTAAACAAAAGTAAATGCCAGCCTTTCATTCGTTCTGTCATGTAACCAATCAGAATGCAGTATTTTCTTTCTTAACCAATAATAACATACCCATCCATTTGTTACCCTGATATAGAAAATAGACAAAGTTACAGAGGATATATAAATAAATAATGAGATAATCAAATCATGATAAATAGACCGAGCCGTACATCAAATTCAAATACAATCGAAATAGGGGCATGCTGAAGAACCGATTACCTATCGTCAGGATTATGGTGTAAACAAACACAAATGCCAGCCTTTCATTCCTCATTTCCTATGACCAAAAAACATGCAGTATTTCCCTTCTTGAACAATCACAATACTCCTGTCCATTATCCTCCCTCGTAACGATACAGGATTCGAAAAGTTACTAATTTTGAAATGTAATGGACTTAGATTGCAACATGGTCCAGAGACCTGTTCACACATATAATTTGAATATATTTACTGAATGGCCTACTGTAATTCCATATTGAATATTGTCGCTGAGACATGTCATTAGTGAGTCACAATTTCCTATTTCACATAAAGTCCATAGCTGAACAATGTAAACTCCAGTCGCAGCTCGTGCTCGCAATACCTCCGGAGGGTGGGGGCGGGGGGGGTCAGAGGGGGGGAGTTTTAAAATAAAATAAAAATCTTACCTGACAAGGTCCATGCCGCCTCGGGTCCGTTGGCGCCTACAGGAACAGCCGCATCATCACTGCTGGCAAGTGGCAACCCCTCTCAGCCAATCCTGGTGCTGCTCCAGCAGCGCCAGGATTGGCTTAGAGCAGGGTTACTCGCCGCCCGCCAGCCCATTAGGAGACCGAGGTTTGAGCCTTTGCTCAACCCTCGCTCTCCTAATGGGCATGCGCCAGCCTGAGCAGACACTAGTGCGCATGACTGGGCACGGCGGAAAAATTCGCCGGCCTTCACAAGTCATGCGGAACTTGTGCTGCTGCCTGCCCCTGGTCTGACAATGCCTGTCAGTCAACATGACGCCGGACCGCCCACCCCCTTCAGACTCTGAAGGGGGTGGGCGGTCCGACGTCATGCTGACTGACATGATTGTCAGTTCTCCCTCGGCGTCTCTGAACTTAAGTAAACTGAGTTTACTTAAGTTCAGAGACGCCGAGGGAGCTGCGGGCACGGGCGGGGGGGGCAACGCCCCAACGCCCCCAATGGACACACCGCCACTGTCTAAATTGGGAAGATAATTACAACCATAGAAAGTACTGGGAAGGAAAACACGGACCGGGTTCCTTTTCACTCCCGTGTTTTGCTTACGGTAATGTGCACATTCATATCCACAGGTGCATGCTCTTGGCTGCATTGAGCTGTGTGAGGGATAGTCACCCTTTCGGTCCTTCCCCGGTGAGTTGCTGGTAGGCGTTCACCTGGCAACCACCCGGTAACTATGCTTCATCAATAAAATATTATTAAAATATTAATTAAAGTATGATATAAGCTCGAGGCTTGTCAAAACTTGAGGCTGTTAACTCATTTCAAGTTTTTTTTAAAACATGTTTTTCTTCTGTCTCTGGCACTATCCTTTCTTCTCTTATTTTTATCAACCATTGCAGGTCCAGTGTACCTCTGAGGTGGTGTTGTGTCCCCGTGCCCTGATGAAATATAGGGCAATGAAACACGTAAGCCATTCAGGTTAAAATGGTCTAAACATGCCGCTTTTTTAATTGGGTGTTAACACTAGTCAAAAATTAAAACATATGGGATAGTTGTTCACAAACCTATTTTAATGGGAGTCTGGTTTACTCTTTTTTTACATTACGGGGCTTAGATGGTAGATAGATGACACCATTATTTACACCTTACCCTTTCATTTTTGTTTAATTTTCCACATTAGTTTGAGTTAGGTCACATTTCTTTGTTTCTTTCAAGAAAGTGCAGATGATGACAGAGTGAGCAAACTGGTGAGTACCAACCAGTAGCTCCATGGATGTTGCTTCCGTAAGGCACTTTCTGACCCTCCTCACATTTTTCTATTGATTCCTTTGTGAGCCAATCTTTGAGATCTGTGGCTGATGGGGGTGCGACCTGCAATCAGGTGGTTGATGAATTTTTAGCAATAATTAACAGATATGGGGGGCATGACCAGATAAGTAAGAGTAGCCTCTTCTAGGAGTAATACATGATACCCATTTGATAAAGATTGTTTAAAGTTGTCATGTGTTTTCTATAACCAGGTCCTGTTGTTTTGTCAACAATTCAGGTAGGGACTGAAGGGAACTACACCATTCATTTGGGTAAAATGTATAATAGGTAGTTTGTTTTCTCTTTGTGCACTCCATGTGCTCAAACTATAACTTTGGATTGGAACAAGATACAAGGATCAGACCTGCCTTCTTGTATAAATTTTCGTGACCTTGAAATTCAATCTAAGATTATTTATTACTGTATCCAATTACTCAATATAGGTATGTAAGGGTATATTTTCTGAGTCACTTACTGAAATTCATCCTTTGTGCTGTGTGGGTCAATGAGTTTAATAATGTACTACATCACAGGCAGGTTAAAGCCTCAGTGGACAATAGATTTATGTGAGGGAGATGAAGAATCTCCTGCTGGAGGAAAGGGGTCTGTTAAATAAGGCAGGAGAAGCTCCCAGTGATGACAATGTAGACCATTGAGACTTCAATATCTGCTGCACCGCACATGTTCCTCTTGAAGATCTTGAAGGTCAAAGACTGTATTAAAGTCTATGACACTTGAAGAATCATCAAAAAGCAATGGGTAACATTACAGGCCCATCCCATTATTGACAACACCATAACATCCAATCCCTTGATTACCTATAGAAAAGTTAACTCATTAAAAGACATTTTGGTTCACAGTCATCATGAAGAAAATCAGGACTGATGAAAATGCAAAGCTTGCTAATCGCTCAAAAACAAATTAAAGTCCAATAATACATCATCTGTACTTTGGATCTTTTTGTATATATCTTTAAATGCCATTGCATAAAAAATGCAAAGGAGAACTTTAGAACATCAGTGTGCTACCAGAAATAAGGATAACTCCTACCCAGTAGAGAGAAATTTTGTGAAATTTCGTGAAAGCAACAGTGACCTTTTGGGATATTTTCATGTGGATAGAATACAAAAAACTATCAGAGGTGGTAAATAAGGCCTGGGCAGAATTTCAATTAAGTTGGAGTAATCTGAGTCATTTATATAATTTCGGGTTACTCTTGAAGTGGAATTATAGATAATAACACAATTGCGCCTTTTGCGTTATTAAAAGTAATTTGGGGGGGACATCCTACTGTGAGAGCACATTTAGCGAGTGTGAGCAGCTGCTTGTGCTGCTTTTTATGTTCTGTTGAATTTTAGAGCAAAATGCATCCTCGTATCCATTTTGGATGCAAGAGTGTATTTTGCGCTAAGAAACTAGCAGTAAATGCGGGGAGTAAGCTGAGGAAAAATCCTACCCCAAGTGCCCATTTAGCAGGCACAAATGGCTGTTCACACTCGCTATTCATGTTCTGTTGCATTTAGCACTTTTTCTTTTGTGCTAAGAAAATAGCGCTAATTGCAGAATTACTCTTCTCATGTAATTCCACGTAATCTTGTCGAATTTATGGGTGATTCCACATGATAACGCTACAAGCAATTGCGCTAGGTACACCCGCTGCTAGTGGTAATCAAGAATTGATATTGTCGCAGCTTGAGTCTAGATATAACCTGAATTGTGACTGTAAACATCCCAAATAGGCTAAACATAGATGAGGAATTGAGCATACATATTCCTTGATAAGAATCTTCAGCATATAAGAACAAGACACAACTGTTGACATTCACTAGCTCAGTTTAACTAGCCCAATGGGGTAAGATAAATGAGTGCATTATTTTGAGAAAAAATAAAGATATAAAAAAATTAAAGAAACTAAGATAATAAAAGGTCGATCAGATATACCAATATTAATATAGCTAATTAATTTCTTCTAACATGTGGTGATTGGGTACCTATTGGTACCCCATTGGGTTGTTTTATTTTTATTTTAAATTTGAATTTGCATATCAGCATTGCTTGTCCCTATTGAATAGGAACAGCTATTAGATGCGGTGAATGCATAGAGTATTTTTTCATGTCCAAAGCTAGAGATGTGATTTTATACATTGTTAATTATTATCACAATATATTGGAGAATCTGCAATGTATACTGTAATGAGTTCAGAATAAAGATTCTAAAATGTCTCTGTAGGAAGTCTTGCAGTCCTAGTTTTCTATTTACACTGATCACTTTACAGCACGATCACAAACAGAAAAGGCTGTTTCCCAAAATAGGGAATATCATGCTTAAGTAATTATAACGAGGATTTCTGATTGACGTGAACTGAATGGATTTTGCCATGACATCGTTTAAACTAACGTAATAAATTTCCTTAATTACAACCCTGGAAAACAGACTGATGAGCAAGTATTTTGCCTATTTTTATGACAATTACATCATTTTAGGTATCTCCGATCACTTTGTGTGTCTGTTTTCACATGACCTGACAAAGACTCCGGCAGGAGTCAGAACGCATGGGCAATTGCCATGAATAAAGGATTTAATGTTATATCTGTGAATACTGGCTATGTTTGTGCTTCTTAACAACATAGTATTTGGAATCTGTAAATGAGTGGTTTTCATGCAGCCATGCACTGACAAGTTGGGTGGATGTGACTGTGAACACCAATACAATAGAAGAAAAATCACACACACACACACACTGGGTAGTTATAGCTGGGATTGTGTTTCCATAGGAAAAGCATTTTGTCTTTTCTTAATAACTTTGGCGTCGTTTGACGAATCTTCACAAAACTTTTCAAAACTTTTCTTCTCAGCTCCAAACTGGAAAATGTTGGGGTGATCTGTCAAGCGGGGCAGAGAAAAATGGGGAGAGGGGGTCCCAAACACATTGTCTCCATTAATTTTTCATAGGAAATTTAGACACAGTTATAGCCCAAACGGCTGAACGGATTAACACCAAGTTTGGCAGATAGCTAGATCATGGTCCATAAACCGTGCTTGTTGTTATTTGGTTTAATTCCATTCAGTAGTTTTTGAGTAATTAAGCCTAAAAACCTTTGTATATGTTATGCAGCAGAGGATCCATGGATGTCAAAATGAGATCACATTGACTCCCATAACATCAATAACGATGTGGCGGCAGCTATCTTTGTACTAAGACGAGAGTCCTAGAAAAACCATTTAAAAATCCACGAATGTGTGGCAAAAGCCGCCCATTTATTAATTACTGCTCCTAGAAGGAGCACCCAATAATGCCCTGCGAGGGCCTTCTATTTATATATTTTTTAACTTGGTGATGCCCATAGAATAGAGAGGAGCACCACCAAGCCTTTTTTAATGTTGTAGAAGGAGTGCAGGAGCCCCGGACCAAAACAGTAAGTAACCTGGGTTATTAAATCCATGACCGAGGGGAGCTTACCATATTTTTTTAAGCATTCCTAGCTGGAGCTTTATGCTCTTCAGCTGGGATGCAAGGACCAATTATGATTGTTCTTATGATTGTATTTTGTGGGCTGAAAAATGTTAAAAGAAAGACTCAGAGACATGTTGGTTTATTTTTTTAAAATACACAATACGTCTCAGACTCTTTCTTTTAAAAATTTTAACCCATCAAATATACTCAGAAAAACTACGTTAAAAAAGACTCACAGACATTTTGCTATTTTATAAAAACTTTATTAAGGGCTCGAGTTATTATTACTTGCGATAACTATAACTGGTCAATTTTTGTGGTTTTGTTTGTTTAAAACGGTATGTTTTAACTGACAATTTGACCTAACTATAGCATCCCTTTAAGCTTTATTTTTTCAGTTAAGATATATGCATAAAATTTAGAGTAGGTGTATGCATAATTCTTAATACGATACAAATTCTAGGAGAGAAGAAATATTTTTGGAAGGATCTATATGGAGTTACTCAAGTGCCAACTGTTAGAATCTATCTAGTCCCTTTGGGGCATATTTATCAATGTTTTGCGTCACCCTTGCGCCACGCAAGGTAGCGCAAGGGTGATGCAAAACCAAGAATGATATTTACCAGGTCACGCAAGGCCACCTTGCGTGGCCCTGTGTCTTGGTAAATCTGGAGTAATGCAAGCAAGTCGCTGCCTTGTGTTACTCTGCCCCAGAGAGGCGTTCCATGGGTGGGGCATGGGTATTCCCATGCATCCACCCTTGGATTTTGGCGCGTTCCCAGATTTATCAAGACTGATACACTTGGGAATGCATCAAAATGCTACACCTTCCCAGAGAAGGCATAACAAGGAGTAATATCTTTCAAACTGCGAAATTGCCTTAGAGGATTATTTTTGTGCAGGAAAGTGTCCCTTCCTGCATAATAACAATCCTCTCTGCAACACAGGCACCCTTGCACCATGGTGCACGGGTGCCTGCATTGGCACTTGCCAGCAGTTTGTGTGCCAGCACAGACAGAGAGCAGAAATGCACCATATCTTGAAAGATATGGCGCATTCCTGCCCTCTCCTTTTCACACATCGCAGCAAGGTGTCTTGCTGCGTTGCATGAAATAATGATAAATATGGCCCTGAACATTTAAGAGGTGTTGTTACATCCCTTTAACATTGATGTAGGCATATTTAGTTTGCAATTTCACAGATTCTGAGAAAATCATGCGCACTTGTGAATCTCTAAGGAGACAAAGCAGTGCTAAAAGCATTCCAAACAACCTTGCTCATCTAACAGCTTTATCAAAGCCAATCATTTTGATTTTGAAAGCAACAAGGTTTAACCAAATTTCACTTACACTGCACAGGTACTGCACTGGCAGCAGCAAATGAAGCTTCCCTAAAACACACACAATAGACACTACATGTGTAGCAGTGGTTCAGGCTTTGTTCACATCTAGAACAGGTTCAGCAAGGGCAGCAGTGCGAACTTCATAGATGTACCCCCTTGAACTCCCTCCCTCCTGCCCACAGACAGCAACACAGCAACATTCATATCTATTTAATTCCCTTATTTAGGTGTTTTGTAAAGCGCTGGTTTTCATCTTATATAACTTTACTTCAAAGCCCTTTATGGTACAGAAGAAAATGTTTGAGGGGTAAAAAGGGTAAAAAATATAGGGGCAGATTTACAAGCCCCTTGCGACATCTTTACGACACCGTTGCTTCACTTATGTGACGCAGCGGCGTCGTAAACAATGCGCTACTATGTGACAGATTTACAACGTGACGCATCTAGTGAGATGCGTCACGTTGTAAAGCCCTGCGCTACATTATACCTGCGGCAGGTATAATGTATGCAGGGTGGGCGTTCCGTCGTAAGGAAGCCCCGTAAAAGTGACGCAGTGAACTCTACAAGATTTCACTGAGTCACTTTTACGTCCCCGCTGCGTCTAAACCTTATGCCTGCTTGTAGCAGGCGTAAGGAGTGACGCAGCATTGCAAGTATAGGATGCCCCTGAGCAGTGCTGGAGTTGCTACGCGCTTGCCACACGACTCCAGCACTCTATGCTGACAGATGCGTCACGCATCTGTCTCTCCTTGTGCCACGGTGCACCGCATTGTAAATGCGGCGCATCCATGGTGGCGCAAGGGGTACCTAACGTCACGCACAATAACTGGCGCATCCCTGCTGATCTGCGGGGATGCGCCTGTTATTGTAAATCTGCCCCACACTGTCAAAGTCCAACATGATGAGGTGGCGACCCTGCCTGGCATATGACAGGTTCTAAAAGAAAGGCATCAAAGTAAAGCTTTCTTGATGAGTTTGGTTTTCTGAACCAGGGGTACCTTGTTTCATCGACGAATCTAGGATTAAATTTCTTCACACAGTTTTGAGGCCGAGCTCCTTCACCTGAATGCAATTTTTGTGTCATTTATGAGCGTAACGACAGAAGTAATGCTAGGATGCTGATCGAAGATTCCTGGTAGGGATGTATTGTAGGGCCTGGTTTGGCACATTTAAGGGGCTAGGAGCCAGATGTACAATGAATGGATTCTGTAAAAGTGGTTGAAAATTGCACACTTACTTTAAAAATCCAGTCTGTTTTTATGAACCGACCTATGTACTAATAGGTCGGTTCTCTAAAACCCGATTTGTAGTAAGTCGCAATTGGATCTACCTAATGAATATTAATTAGGTAGGTCGCAAATTGCAACCCACTCTGAATCACAGCCCTCACAAGGATGGTGAATTCAGCAGACCACCATGTCTGTAATGTCTGTACTTGCTTTCAAATAAACATTTTTTAGGTCGAGCATTTGAGACCTCTTGTATATACTTTAGTATATACTTATATGTGTATGTACTTTGTGGGCTCTGGAGATCAGCCCTAGGACTTGTCTGCTTCCGCTTAGGGACTTTTTTTCTGTTCAACTGCCTCTATTTAACTGTCTTGATAGAAAACGACCAGTAGAGGTCAGTAAAATACCAGAATTGCTTTCTGCTTGTTCAACTGCCTCTATTTAACTATCTTGATAGAAAACGACTAGTAGAGGTCAGTAAAATGCCAGAATTGCTTTCTGCTGAGGGACTTTCTTTTTTTTTTTATGGCAACTGCCTCTATTTAACTTTCTTGATAGAAAACGACCAGCAGATGTCAGTAAAATACCAGAATCACTTTAGCATTCTCTAGATACCAGTCCATAGAAGTTGTCTTCCACGAGCACCTGTAGACAATAATATTTTTTTCGAATCTTGTATTTTCAGTGATATGACCATTGAAGGCCATGATTTTATATTAAAAACAGAGCTTTGGACTATACCATTTCCCGCTGAAAGGCAATATTTCTCTCCATGTGTTCCCATACCTGGCGTGTCAAGATGTTTGGTGTTTACTTTCCCTCCATGTTAAAGAACAGTAGATGTTTCAGCACCCAGGCTAATGTGCTGCATAGCTAAATACATATAAGGTCCAAAAGGCGAGACCGATTGCATTGCAAATGCTTGTTTTAAATATGCAACCCATCTTCCTTAAGAAGTGATTTCGTTCACAAGACATTAATACATCCAATTCTGAATCAGTATATGGAAGGTATACCCTAAACACGCCCCTTCCAAATACCGATTCCGTGTGTAGTCGCAAACACAAATTGTGATTCGAAAACATGTTATTGTGTTTGTTACACACTAAAAACCATTTTTGCAGTAGCAAACTCCCAGATTCTGCGAATTGCACCTTTTGCAAATGCAAAAAAGCTTAATTCAGCTGGCACTAAATTCCATTATGCATTGTGTATGCTGTCTTGGAATACACAGGGAGCTCGTAGAGTGCTTCGAAGCAGGTTCCACATGGTAGCAATTTTGAAGGTTCAGGCACACCTTGGCAGACTTGTTTGGGAGTCTGATTACCTAGTAGGTTAATTAGCAGGCCCGCATAGATCACACTGCAATATTCTATCTGTGTAAACATGGTTGCATAGGGATCAGAATTTATCATTGATCTCCTAATGAGGGGCTGGATTTCTCATGAGAAGGCATCGAGGGAGCTCAACCTTGATGGGTACTTAAGAAGACACAAAGTAATGTGAAGCGCTCCCAGGACCTGGTGTTATTTTTAGTTCCAAGCTTTTGCTCAATCAATTTTGGATGTGCACTGAGCACTTGGTGGTGTTAGATGTATTCTGGGAGTCATTTTACAGGAGGATGTACTTTTGAGTACCATCAGCGAATATCTGGAAAAAGATCTTATTTAGGTCTAGCACCTGTGATAATGGATGTACGCAGCAGTTAAACAGAGCTGGCAGAGGGTGGAGCCTTAGGGGATACCATACAATGATTCATGACAGGAGGAATCCAAGGGATCCATACATACTTGTTGAGTGTGATCTATGGTGGAATGAGTTAATCCACTCATGGATGTCCCAAACCACCCTGTCATAGTTGACTGTGTTGTAACCAAGGAGAGATCAAAATGAAAGCAGATTATTGGTCTTTGCTAAGTGCGATGAGGAGCACTTATCTGATCCCAGCGAGTACTGATCCTGTCCCAATAGCAAACTAGAAAACTGTTTTAAGAGCATGAAGTAGATGCTTTTGCTCAGCTTATTCTTGTAGATGATCCACTGCAGTTCTTTCCAGAATTTAACTTTGGAGCTGAAGATTAAAGATCTGTCAGTAGAGGATATGTGTCTTCCAGCCCATAAATAGTGTGCATGGCCAACACAGGTATGACAAAGGAAAGCTCGACTGGCTTGCGCTCTGCTGCTGTTCCCACCAGCATTGGGACTGTCCAGTAGTTCCTCTGACACTGGAGTTGGCAGCCACTCTACTGTCATAAGAAACAACTTCCTGTGTACTCTAACAGAGGTTGGGAATGCGAGAAGTGGCCGCATGAGACAACAGTCAATTTTTGGTGCCTTAATAATTATACCCATGTCTAAATGAGGAGCTTAGGGCCACATGTATGAAAGCTGGATTTTGCGATTACCAAATAGCGATTTGTATCAAATCACCCTTCGGTAATCGCAGAATGCAATGTATTAAGTAATCGGTAAAATTTTTGCGATTCCTTAATATTACCTGATAGCGATTCGCTAAAGAGCGAATTGCTATTAGGTAATATGACTCCATTCGTTCCTATGACCCGCAAGGCCCATAGGTGTGAATCGTTTTGCATTCGCTAATTTGCGATTAGCTAATTGGTAATCGCAAATTAGCGAATGCAAAGCCAAGGGTTCCCGCCCCTGAAGCACCCCCAAAATTTAAATTATGCACATGTAAAGCTCGCACATGCCCTAGGGGCATGTGTGCGCAACATGGCACTTCAAAAAATTAATTTTTGTGCATTTTTCAAAATTCACACATGGTTACCATCAACTTGAAGATGATGGTAATAGCTTTTCCTAAATGCACAGTTCGCATTTAGGAAAGGCTTCCTACATGTGCATTAGGAAATCGCAAAGTGCAATTCCCTATTTGCATTGGCAAATTAGGGAATCACTACAAATCGCGATTACCTAAATTGCGAATTCTGAAGCCTTTTAGACATGAGGAAAGGCCATTTTGCATTTGCAAACAGACGAATTTTGAAATTCACACCGTTTGCGAACGCAAAATGCTTTTATACATTAAGGGCCAGATGTACGACCATCAAGTTTAGCGAGTCGCAAATTGGGCAAAATTGCGACTCGCAATTTGCGACTCGCTAAACTTAATGTACAACAGTGTCTCAGACACTGTTTGCGATTCCCAATGAGGTCGCAAATTGCATGCCTCATGAATATTAATGAGGCTGTTGCAATTTACGACCCCATTGGGAATGGCTAGCACTCCCAGGGATGGTGGCCTGCTGGGGTCAGCAGATCACCTAGTCTGGGACTGCTTTTAAATAAAGCAGTTTTTTTTTTTTATGTAGCCCGTTTTCCTTAAAGGGAAACGGGATGCATTTAAAAAAGAAAAATGAAACTTTTCAGTTTCATTTTTTAAGGGCAGACAGTGGTCCCAGGGACCACTGCCTGCTCTTAAAAAATATTTACGCACCCATTCACAATGGGGAAGGGGTCCCCTGGGTACTCCTTCCCATTTGCAAGTGGTTTACCACCTACTTTGAAGTAGGTGGTAAACTGCGAGTGTTTTGCGGCCGAACAGTACATGGCATGGTGACTCGCTATTAGGAAGGGGCGCCCCTTCTTAATAGCGAGAGTCGCAAATGCTATTTTGCGAGTCAGTGACTCGGAAAATAGCATTTGTACATGCCTGGAACCTTTTTTGCAGTCGCAAATGAGCAGATCTTCCGTTTGCGGCTGCAAAAAAGGGTGGTACATCTGGCCCCTGGACCCTTGTTTCTTCTGTGAAGATGAGGGAAGGAGGTTGGTGGTGTTAATGGAGCAGCGTGTAAAGAGAAGTCACAGCCAGCTAGGAGTGAGCTTCGAGAGTGAGCTTAGAGAGAGAGAGAGTATGTGTGTGTGTGTCTGTGTGTGTGCGCGCGCATGCATGTGTGTGTGATTGTGTTCTGTGTGTGTGGTCTGTTGTGCTGTTGTGTGGAAGCAAGTTTGCATATCTAAGCATGTAATTACTGTAAGATACAGTGGCGCAAGATGGTATTTAAAAGCGTGTGAAGGATATTTTAACTCATCCGGCAGTATTAGGTAGAACCCTTCGGATCTCCAGGCCGTGGCGTGTTCGCCGTGCAAATCAGCAGTCTCTACCTAATAGGGTTCTACCTAATACTGCCGGATGGGGCAGCTCTTCTAAAAGAAACTCCCCTACATTTGGAAGCATATTTAGGTTTCCGGACACAAGACTAATTAGTCTACCTCTCCAGGAGCAGAACTTATAGGAACCCCTTCCGGGTTGGAATTATCACTGGAACTAAGAGACTACTTGAAACTGACCTCAGCCCTGAAGAAGTCGTGGGGTAATCCCCTGTAACAGCGACGAAACACGTGTTGGCTAAGAAGGCTTAAAGATCTTGAATTAAAGACATCTGAAAATATAAAGACAAGCATCATTGTGATATTTTATGTAACTTGATATATTTACTTTTGAACGTGTGCAGAGGATTTGTATATATAGCATAAGTGGTCTGCTGGCCACACACGTGGGGATCTGGTGGTTTTTCCCTACCTTATGCACCGTGCCAGATTACCTGCCATAACTGATTTGTACTTGTGATAGACCTTAGAGCGCCATTTTGCCTATTGCTGACCACCGACTGTATAACTGAAAACCAAAGATTGTTTTGCTAAGGGAATGCTAGCCATCTCTAAATGGATGAGAGCAAATTGTCTACAGCTGAATGTCGACAAGACCGAGATTATGATGTTTGGTAAGACAATGACTTTTTGGTACGATGAGTGGTGGCCTGCTAAATTGGGTGCAGTTCCGATCCCCAGACAGTTTGTGAAAGATCTCGATGTAAAAATTGACCAAGCTCTCTCCATGAAACAGAAGATTTTGGCTACCACTGGATTGTGCTTTCACACCATGTGCCTAATACGAAGAGTCTTTCCCTATCTTCCGATATTTGCCAGAAGAACGTTAGTCCAGGCCCATGTAGTTAGTAGACTGGACTACAGTAATGCTCTACTGGTCGAGGCAAATGAGACGCTTATGGCTAAACTGCAAATGGTGAAAAAATTGTAGCCAGGCTTATTCTAAGTTTTCCGTCAGTAATGCCTTCGGCCCCTTCATTGAAAGCCTTAAATTAGCTGCCGGTAAGGCAGAGAAGTATCTTTAAAATCTGCTGCCTCACCTATAATGCCTTAGGGGGAAAGGCCCTGAATCCAACAGAAACTCAAATGCTACTACCTACTATAAGCCTAAGATCTCAGGATAAAGGCTTGCTGAGGGTACCCCGTATCCGTCTGTCCAGATGCGGTGGCAGAGCCTTTTCCTACCTGGCTCCGCTTTACTGGAACAACTTACCTCTACACATTCGACTCTGTACTAATTACTGTCAATTTAGGAAATTGCTGAAAGCTTCCTTATTTTAAGTGATTTTCTTCTGCGTATGCTTGCTTGTAGCTCTAGGCAGCGCCGAGATGCCCTTGGGTGAGTCACGCGCTATCCTAAATTCAATTATCATAATAAAGTTAGCTTTCCGAAGGGGGTATAAATAAAGCATTATCGCCTTTTTCATGACCTTAGCAACAATTTACACCTTCTGGTGACCCAGCTAATTGCTGTTAATTGACTGCCAGGCAATTATGGGTCGAAGCCAAAGGTCAGCATGCTTGATGCGAGCCAAAGGCAACTGCCAACTGTTAACACCTGTGCGCATTAATATAATCAGTCATTCCTCTAATATCACACACATGCCTACTGTCCCACTGAGCTTCAGGCCCTATATCCCATTATGCTTCATGCCCCTGCATTCACCTCTCAGTCACTTCACTTCAAATGCAGGCAAAACAGTAGGTAATGTCAGCATTTAAGCATTCTTATTGGCTGAGCATTCCATACATGGCACTAATGAAATGTTATTGCCCACAACTGCAAACGATAACTGTTGTTAATTACTGCCCCAGCAATTTGATGCGGGCTCGTAAAGAGGGAGCGAGTTATTTGCACCTTCACGCAACTGCTCAAGTCCACACCCTCCCACTAACCCAACACAAATCCGGCCCCCTCCCCCTTCTGGGGGATGCACCACTGGTACAAAGCACAGCACTTGCAGTCCAAGATGCCCCATCCCAGTAAAGCTCCATGCTCTGTATCCTGAACAACTGCTTCTCTCTTGGTTCAATGCCATTAGGTACGAATCAGGGCACAAGTCCTATAAAAAGAAGTGGGGGGACTGACAATATGCAAATGACCTCATGACGTCATGAAAAGCAGAGCTCGCACGTTTCCTACGTCCAGTCCAAGTTTTTACTCTGTATTCTGGAACTTGTAGTCCTGCTTATCCCATTAGAAAATGCGCAAATAAAAACATCGTATACAAAGTAAAAACCTGGACTGAGGGAACTACTCACGCAAGACTCTGGGAAAGCTGGGGGCTCTGCATTACTAGAGGAAGCTGCCCCGCGGCTAAATCGAATACCCACACTAGATAGCAAAGAATCGCCGTGAATGCTGCGCGATTAACCCATTCCTTCGCCGATTTGTGTTTTAAAGTCACAGGACGGCAAATGAACACCGTTTCATATTACTGCAATTAGGACAATACCGCTTACAAGAACGGTTTCCTTTTTCATCCACGCCCCGTGGGGCCCAAGTGCTTGGCAGGGGGGACGGCGTCTACCCTGTGAAAAGAGTGGGGGGACGCCGTGTACCTGCGTGTACCCCCGACTCGAGCCCTGGACTAAGAATGCAACGACGTAAAAGGCGCATTAGAAAGCTCTGCACTGGTGTACCATTAAGGGCATGAAGCAAGGGCACAACGGCCCGAGATAAAGATCTAGGGTTAGGAACCTGAGGGAGTAAATGACAGTTGTTATTGACCCTACAGCAAGCGTTCTGATTGGCCGCCCAGAACCTAACGATCGACCTCGTGTGTTAATTAAGATTAACGATGAAAAGTATTCACCGCTCCAGATAGACCACATCAAACTAGCGCGACGAACGAACGTCATGCAGAGAGTTAGTATGACCTTTCTATTGGTGTTACATTATACAATTAAACTGCACCATGTAGGATGAAATAATTCATACTGTACAAGAGCCTGAAATAACTCTGAGCCGAGGGCCTCGCAGTCTCCGCGGAGGACGTTCGGCTTCGAAGAAGGCGCTCACCAGAGGGATTGTTTTACAGGACAGTGCGGATGGAATGTTCTTTTTATAGCGCATTAAAAGCGCAGCGCTGACATCGCTGCTTCTGGAAGCGAGAGATGCCTGGCAGGGCCTGTCCTGTGTTCTGACCCAGATCTGTGGGACTGCGGAGGTCTGGCAAACCGTGGAGACAGAAGGAAAGTCACTGCGTAAATTCAAAGAACTAGAAGAAGGCCAAGGGCTCTCTAGCAAAGCTCACACCCCACCTGGGGGGTGACGGAGCCAAGTGTGACTTCCTCATCACACATACACCCCCGAAGCACTATAAGGCACACGGGGGCTGTCCTCCTTTTATTCAGAGCACATTTACCGGAGTCATAATCTAAAGGCAATATTCCCATGGGTTTTAAATTTGAGTAAAAGAGGGCCACACTCTTTGCTATCTCTTCACTCTATATTGGGCCTCTATATCATATGCATACCTTCTACCTCTCCCCAACACACACCCACATACACACACACCACACACGCATGCACACCCTCTCTTTCTCTCTCTCTCTCCCTCCGCCCCCACCCACTCATATCCTCTTTCCCCTCTCCAGGCAAGCAAGTAGCTCTCAACTCCATGAACTTACTGACGTGCCATTTCCCACACTCTGCAACTCAGACCACCACATTCCATCTCACCTAGAGGCCTCCCGGGCAGAAAAAGGACTTCATTGATGAATTCTCTTTATCTTTCATTTTCTTACCTATCTGTGATGGATTGTTTATGATGTGCAAGGTCTTTAGAATAGTAGGTATTGAAGGCTTAGGGTTGAACTTGCATGTTTTAATTGGGCCATGGATGTTTACATAGTTCTCCAAAAAAGTGATGAAGTTGTTTAGAAGGGTGTCAGCATCGGACATGGACTTGGTAGGGTAAGAGATGAGTTCAAGCATTAGCTAGTCCATGGAGAACTCTTTGAAGGTTTGGTATGCTCTTTAGTGTTGACCTTGGTTTGTTGATAGGACGTTGAACATGGATATAGGGATGGCAAAGTGGTTGGTCCACTCCAGGGGTATGGGTTGTTTGCATTGGGTTGTTGTTGATAATTAAATGACAAGGTTTAGGATGTAGCCTTTAGAGTGTTTTGGTTGTGTGACATGCTATAGCATGGTGAGTAAAAATGATGAGGTTGAAGAGTTGTATTTTTTTTAATCTTGTGTTCTATGGGAGGGTGAATTCACCCAAGAAGGCGGGGTGGGCATGCTGGAGGGATGATTTGGTGGGATGATCTGTGAATTCCCTAGGACCTCATGATGCTGAAGTTCATCTGCATAACATGCAGTCAGCTGAATAACTGCAAAGTACTGTGCCAACACCACCAATGAAGTCACACGTGGAAGCAGAACACCTTTCAAGAAAATCACGCACTGCATCCCCCAATGCAAACCCACCTACTCCTCAATCCTCTCACACAGAAAAGTAAAATGCCATCAAAATATTCTTGTGTGAAAAAATACAGAAAATCCAACAGTACATTGACAACATTAAGCCTGCATCATCTCTTCTGCCCACCCCTTCCTGTAGAATGCTTCAATAGTCAGCCCTCAAAGTCCTATCTTTCACAGATCTTGCCGACATTCTCAACTCCCTCAAGGCCACTTCTTATGAAGGTGATGTCTTACCCTCATCCTTCATCAAAGCTTTCACTGGGGGATGCTCTCTCAACCCCTAGTTATCAATATGAATGCCTCCTTCTCTCAAGGCATATTCCCAGAACCTCTCGAGACAGACCAGATCCTCACATTCATAAAAAAACACCTACACTAGACCCTAATGATCTTGACAATTAACAGCCTATCACTCACTTACCATACATCAGCAAGAGCATTGAAAAAGCAGTATATGTTCAATTCCGAGATCACAACAATGCTAAGCATCTCCTGCATGACTACTGGTCTGGCTTCAGATCATGTTTCAGACCGGGGATCGTACCTTACACATCAATGAATATCTCTTTACCAGCAAAGAAAATAACCTCTGTCTCCTGATATTACTGGACCTCTCAGCTGCCTTTGGCACAGATGACCATCTCACTCTCATACACGCTCAGGATTCAGATTGGGGATTGACCCACGGAGTCCTTCACTGGTTCTCCTCCTTCCTTTACAACCAACACCAGTTTGTTCACATCAGTTTTAACTGTCATTTTATTTCCATTGTACCCTATTTTTCAAAATTTCTGAAGAGAACTGTACATTGCCAAATTTCATACTTTTTGCTGCAACAGTATTTGTTTTCTGTTGTTTGTCCAGGTCTATTTTGGGGTAGCCAAACTTATCAGATGTTTTCAATACTGGTGATCAGCCAATCCTTATACTATCTCCTCATTCTTTTAGTGGTTCTGGGTCTACTCCTAATTGGCCTTCTCCTTATCTGTGTAGGTGTTCATGATCTATTTCATGAAACTGTTCAAATTTATGTTCATATTTTCCACCTTTAGTGAGTTGATTCATGAGAATTGTCTGCCTGTATCTCTCCTGTTCAGCTGCGGAATGCTTATTATTGTCTTCACCTTAACCCCAAAATACAGAAATACTATATATCTTTGCTTCTTCCTTGTTCTCGCAACAATTTTCTATTCTATTTTCTCCTAAACTGTAGTACCTATTCTTGTTACCTTGATTTTATTTCTAAGTTCTCAATTGCTTTTCTTCTTCTCGCACTTGTGTGATTCATCACTAAGCGTCGTTTACAATCTCTTCTCCTTTCCTGTTATTCAAGTGTTTATTATTATTATCTTCACAATATTGGTCTATCCAAGTAGGCTCTTTCACCCTTTCACACTTTGTTTTCTGTTTGTTGTACTTCTCTTCCTTTTCCTTATCTGGCCCATCTTCACTGGCTTCCTAGTTTTGGTAGTTCTATATTGTCTTAAAGCGTTTCCATTTTCTTGCTCCTTCACATTTGGGAGTGATCAATTTATCGTATCAAGCAATTTGCATTCCTAGGTCTGTCTCTCTATTTGTCTTTTGTTGGTCCTCATCCTCCTTATGCATTGTTTCCTTCTGCTCTCAAGCATGACTTAAATATGTCCAGGGCCATTGGATCTATGTGGTAGGAGAGGGTCAAATTATGCAGCAGGGCTGAGTAAATTATGCAGTAAGTAAAGGCAAATTATGCAGCGTAATGCGGCACATTTTGTAATAGTATTACTTCATTATTTTGTCATTTTTACACTTGTTAGCACTGCCTGGGTATGGGTTGCACCTCATTAGTACCATTTTAACACCCAAATATAGCAATAAGCAACAGAAAGGTGACCAGTCAACCTTTGCAAAGGGCCTTCCACTGCACACAAACATGCGGTTTTAGTCACTTTTTAACCTTATGAGTGAGAACCACATTTTTTTGGGTTAAAATCTGCAGATTATGCGGCAGATGATGGTTTATGTAGCAAATGTGGCAAATCTATAACTATGAAAAAAAAACACTGCAGCCACACAATCGCATAGTTCCACTTTCCGTGACTATGGCCATTAAAGTAAAAATATTATATATCTAATGTTATAATTTGCAAGTACCCTTTGTATTGTTTGTCTGTGTGTTCGGTTAGAATGTCGTGGTGGTTCCCTGCGTGGAACTCGGGGCGAGAAAGTTGGCCGTGGGGGATTTGGGGGACGTCAGTTACAGTTGGAGCTAAACGAATAAAGACGTGTACCTACCTCCGTCTTCACGTCTCTTCAGTGGCGACGATTGGCGGTCCGATCGTGCGCGAGGACCCCCTGGCGTTTGTATTTCATCCCGCCTGTGGCCAGTGCGGCAACGAAGTGAAGTGTGTTCCTGGGGCTGCGGGGCGATTTCCAACCGGCGTAGCTACCCCTAAAGTGTGCAGCTCGTGGACTGCGGCGGTGAGGTGATGCCTCGTTCAGTTTTGGCTGGGCACTCTGGTTGTCTCCTGTGAGTAGAGAAGTCTGAGCCTTGCACATGCTCAGCTGCCATCTTCTTTTGGGAAACAAGCTCTTGGGCAACAAGCTCAAATTCCCTCAGAAACACACACATGTGTGTTCAACGTGGTGGCCATCTTGGGTGAGGATAAATCACCCGTTTTGCCTGCATCATCGGTGACAGGCACACCTATAAGTTTTCTTAAGTGCAATTTGGTATCAAACATCATTATTTTGTCAAGAACTTACTATTTACTGTCTCTCATATCTTCATTCCTGTGATATTCAATATATTTTTATTTTTACATCTAACTTCTTACCTCATGGAGAGAATCCTGGCGCCTGCTCCTTTTCCTCAAACACCGGGCACTCCTCCATTGAATTGGCAACAATGGAAAGAAACTTTTGAAGCCTACTTAGAGGCAATTGATGGTGACACTTTCACTTCTAAAAAAAAAGCACTTTTGGTTTACAGTCTTGGTACTGAAGGTCGTAATATTTTGAAAACACTACCCTTGGAGATTGTAAGTGTTTTTACATCGAGTGGAGAGAACGATGATTCCTCAACGGCCTTTGATGAGTATGCTTTCATCATTAGTACCCTAGATAAACATTTTAATCCTAAGAAGAATACTGTACTGGAATGCCACAAGTTCCTTCAGCGTTCTCAACTTCCAGGAGAGTCTATCGATGACTTTGTGGCAAGTCTCAGGACGCTAGCTGCAAAATGCAGCTACAGAGAGTTCAAGGATGAAATCATCAGAGATCAATTGATCGAAAGAACTAACAATAGGAAAATCCAAGAGAAGCTCTTATCAACAGAAGATCCTGATCTTGAGTCTGCATTAAAATTAGCGCGTAGCATTGAACATTCACAAACGTGCATGAAGGAAATGAATGAACGCATCAAAACTGGGGAGGTGAAACACCTTAGCTCTAAGCCTGGTGCTAAGCAATCCAACAATAGAACTAATCCAAATTCTTCCCGAAATGTTGAAAACCATTCTCTCAAACCCAAGAGTGAGAAAGCAGAAAGGAACGAAAACGTATGTTTCCGCTGTGGGAGCAGATCCCATCTAGGTAATGCCAGATATTTTTCAGCATTGAATCAAGTGTGTTTCAAGTGTGGAAAGAGAGGTCATCTTGCACGAGTGTGCAAAGCAAACATTACTCAACGATCTGCTTCCCAGTCGATCAAGAACATTACTGAAGATTTCAACGACTCTGACGATGAAGACAATACCCTTTTGATGCTATCCTGAATGGATCAAACTGAAAGCACCATAGTAGAGATATCGTCCATCGCAAGTTCACAGAAAAGGAAACCCCCGTCTTGTGTAATTTCTGTCAACATGAAAGACATAAAATTCTTGGCAGACTTGGGTTCTCCTTTTACTTTGCTTAATGAAAAAGACTTTAGTGTAATTGAGAATACTGTTGTACAGGAATCTCGCACCAAAATATTTGCTTATGGGGGCAAAAGAGTAGAGGTTGTGGGAAAATTTGATGCAAACTTGTGTTTTGATGGTAAACATGCTATATGACCTGTATACATCGTTAAGGAGGGTAGTAACTTATTGGGTTGGGATGAACAAGGTGAACTTGGAATCATTTTGGACCCTAATCATCCTGACATGGTATTGTCTAAACACAATGTTCACAACATGTCCAGAACTTGTCCTTTTGTTGGTTTTTCTAACCCCATTGTGGTCAACCAGATAAGGGTTGAGGAATGGGCCAAGTGTTATCCTGATGTCTTTTGTGAACGGCTAGGTAAGCTTAAGGGCTTCCAGCACCGCATAGTTTTAAAACACAATGCTAAGGCTGTAGCTCATAAGGTGCGCAAGGTACCCTTAAGTTTACGTGGGGAATTAAAAGCGGAATTGGACAAGTTGTGCTCTGCCGGTATAATTGAACCCATTGAAGGTTCTGAAAGGTTAGCACCCATTGTACTTGCACACAAGGCTGACAAGTCAATGAGACTTTGTGTGGATCTTAGGGATCTAAATTCTAATATTTGGGTGGATCGGCAACCGTTACCCAACATTAATGAAATGTTGTCTACCTTGGGCAATGCCAAATATTTTACATCTCTTGATGTATCTTCAGCGTACCATCAAATCGAGTTGATCAGGGACTCCAGGCATCTCACGTCATTTGTCACACCAGTTATATCCGAATGCCATTCGGATTAGCTTCCGCATCCACTGTCTTCCAGCGGTTGAGGAACAATCTGCTCAAGGACATCAAGGGAGTCACGTTCTTCCAAGATGACATCCTAATTTTTGGAGAGTCCTTAGCTGAACATGACTGTAGAGTGAGGACAGTTCTTGACATCATCAGGGGTAGCGGGATGACTTTGAAAAAGAGAAATGCAAGTTTTCTCAAGAGGGTGTTGACTATTTGGGTCATCATGTATCCGGGAAAAAATTGAACCAAAAGTTAAAATTCTAGATGCAATTCAGTGTGCACCTAAACCCCTCAACAAGGATCAGCTCCGTTCATTTCTTGGGCTCATGGAGTACTACTCCAAATTTGTTAAGAATTTTTCCGACAGAACAGGAAGGTTACGTAACCTCCTTAAGAAGAATGTCAACTATGTGTGGGATGATGATTGTGAGTGGGATTTTGAAATCATTAAGAAGGAAATTGTAAGTGCTGGTCCTCTAAAAATGTTTGATATCAATGACACATGCATTATAACCACTGATGCCAGTAATGTGGGTCTGGGGCAGTGCTTATGCAGAGAAGAGCAGATGGCACTGAAGAAACTATTGCATTTGCGTCTAGGTCGCTTTGTGGAGCAGAGTCATCTTACTCCACAATTGAAAAAGAATCCTTAGCCTTGTGGTGGGGTGACCACAAACCCCTTTTAGATCTGTTCACTACTAAGGGCGGGGGTAGGGCGACCCGCGCATCGCCACGTGGCAGTATAGATTGCAGGGTTATCATTATAGATTAGAATATGTGCCTGGTGCCAAAAATTTTGTTGCTGATTGTCTTTCCAGGTTGCCCTTAGTGGATAAAAATGTTGTCTATGAGGATATTGATGATTTGGAGATTGTGTGTATGGTGAGTTCCATCAGTGATACTACTAAAAGAGCGCTATCTCAACAAGAATGGTTAGATGCAGCATCCAATGACCGAACCCTGCAGGAGGCGGTGAAATGTGTGGTGGAGGTTGGCCCTCTCCTAAGGATACCCTTGAAGCATTTGTCCCTTTCAAGAGGGTTGAGGAAGAATTATCTATTGTGGGAGGGATTCTGCATAGGAGTGGGCAGTTGGTTGTCCCAGAGTGTATTAGAGAGAAAGTGTTGGTCCTGGCCCATGAAGGTCATCCTGGGATCCGTGCCATGAAAAGAAGGATAAGTGAAGATTTCTGGTGGCCTGGCTTCGATAGGGCAATTGAACATTATGTGAGGAATTGTTGTATGTGCGTCCTTAGTGACAAGTCGCAAGTGACTTGTCCGTCACCTGTAAATCCCATTGTGGTTAAGAATACACCTTGGAGCAAGGTCGCGTTTGATGTGGCTGGTCCTTTTGGTGTTAATGGTACTACTCCTAAGTATGCATTGGTCATGATAGACTATATGTCTAAGTGGCCTGAAGTGAAATTTGTAGACAGCATGAATTCGGACACCATTATCAAGTTTTTCAAGGAGGTTTTTTCGAGGGAGGGATTTCCTGAAGAACTTCTAACTGACAATGGAACTCAGTTAACATCTAGGGAAATGAATAGTTTTCTTGCTGATTCTGGTGTAAAGCACGTTTTAACTTCTCTTTATCATCCCCGTAGCAATGGGCTTGTGGAGAGGTTTAATCGTTGCATCAAAGATCAATTGCAGCTTGCACTCCTCAACGGGTTACATTGGAAAGAAGCAGTGAATGACATGTTGTGGGCCATGAGAACTACTCCTCACATAAGCACAGGTATGTCTCCTTTCACCTTGCTAAGATGGAGAGTTGCAGGGACTAAGCTCAATAAGGAGTGGATGAAAAGGAAAACCGTGGATGCGTCAAAAATGGCCATGGTAGTGGACGTGAGGTCTGCTGTTCAGGAGAAGTATGGTTCCATGAATGTACAACATCGTGTCCCCACCATCCAGGTTGGCGACTGGGTTAGAATTAAGAGACCTGGTTATGTCCGAAAGGGTTGGTCACATTTTTCTGCACCTGTACGGGTGAAAGAGGTGAGAGATCATGTTGTTGTTTTAGAAAATGGCAAGACATGGAACAAATGTTTTATTTGTGTTGTCCCAGATCTAAAGCTGAGTATGTGGGGAGGAAAATGGGTGTGCATGTTGGTTCCCCTCAGCCCAAGGTTGATTGTACCCAGTCCAACCGCTGTGCTGCGAGAAGGGTATCTGGCAGAGTCATGGCACATCCTTCAAGATCTGTCCAGCCCAGGGGTGGTGTTGATTTGAGAGCATCTGACGAGGTGAGGGTTCTTCCTATGAGGGTATCGGTCAGGACAAGGGTACGTCCCACAAAGTTTTGTGATTATGAAATGTCTTAATCTATTTCATTGTTTTTTTGCCATTGTTTCACATGAATATGTCCTCTGTTAAATTCCTTGCTTCTTTTGTTCATTTTATTCTTGCTATATTTTGTTATTCTGTTTGTAGGAAGGGGGGTGTGTTGGGTTAGAATGTCGTGGTGGTTCCCTGTGTGGAACTCGGGGCGAGAACGTTGGCCGTGGGGGGTTTGGGGGACGTCAGTTACAGTTGGGGCTAAACGAATAAAGAAGTGTACCTACCTCCGTCTTCATGTCTCCTCACTGTGTTAAGCACTTTAGAGAAAAATGTTTTATAAATTAATAATTGGTAAACGAATAATATATGACACCAGTTCTACGCTTATTTGACTGGTTTAAATGTGGTTCCTATGTTTTAGGTGTCACGAAATGGATGATTTCAGATGTTTTACATCACTCATTGCAAATGCGAACTAACAGTTTAATGGATTGTAATTCAAAATTGTGAATTTGCAAAATTGCTTGTAACTAGCGTTCTACATATTATCAGATACAATCTCTTCGCAATGTTGAATGGAAAGCAAATAGGACTGGGACTGTGGCCAGAAATACTGCTTTCCATAAAATGATAATTTGAAAGTGTCAAAAATAATAACATTACTGGTATTATGAAAATGTATTATCTTGTCATTGGAGTTCGAAGTGACCTACTTTTACAAGCAAACGCAATGCTGCAGGACTGAGAGGGTTATTAAGATGTTGGCGATGCGGGGCATCTGCCAAAAATAGGCAAATGTCCCATCCAATCTATTTAGAGTGTGCATTCTATGTTGGGTGGTTATGACATGCCCCTATTTTGGGCGGTTGGCTCAAATCTGCCCAACTCTAAATATTTCCTTTAATTTGTAATAAGATTTTTTTTATCTTTTACTTGGGAAACCACGGTGGGGGTGTTTTTTCTTCTAGTTTGAATATACCACCAAGGATTTGACATTTTGTGTGCGCAGAAATCAATTTTTAAAAACAACAAAGAAGGGCGCAAATGATAGTAATTGAAATATTCTGTGTGAAACCAATTGCCACATGCCTTCTGAGCCGACTACTCAAGCTTTAACCAGAAAAAGCGATTCGTCTTCACAAGGCAGGTTGGTGAGTGGTAAGCACTGGGGTGATGAAGACTGGTTCAGAGGAACGAGATTACAGGTGAGTAATCAAAGCATTACCTACTTACCAACTTCCTTATCACAGACCTTCTACATCCATGAGGATATACCTAAACAAGCAGCTTGCCTTTTCTAACCTGCACAATGTTAAAAACACAAGAGAGCAGTTTCATGAATAAATCTAATACCCACAATAGCAGGTACAACTGCCATACTAAGAACAGAATCCTGGAATCCAACGCAAATGCTATAGTAGCACTGTCCGCCAGCTAGTCTAAGCGCTACAGACATACTTCAAGATAGCTTCAATGAGCCTCAGTCCATCCACACTATTCAAGCATAAAATTAGCCTGACTCAAATAGATGCCATTCTGTATGAATTGTACAATTAAACAAACTTTACAGGTACGAGGATGAAAATGTCTATCATCACACAACCCTCAGAAAAAAAAGCCATGTGACAAGACTCCCACCATGACCTCTGAGAGCAGCCACTATGCCTCAGGATGGTATGCATGATACCATTACCCTTGAAATGTAACTTCCAGGCTGAGGGTGCCAGCCTATAAAATGCTAATCCTAACAGGAGACCTTGAGTGGACATAGAACACCACAAAGTTACACTCTTCTGCACCAGCCTTTAAGAGACGATGGCACCAAGTCAATTTGCTCCATGGGGTGGATGTCCTTCCACCTGTTCCAAGATTCTGACAATTAGGAGAAATTCAGCAAAGTATACTAAAGCCACAGCAAAGAACAGCATCCATAACAATGCCTCACCACCTAGAGGCATATGGAAAAGGAGGGAAGGGGTCCTGAACTGTCTACACAAAAAGTCAAAGTTCTCTCTGGAAAGGGAGTAACACTCAGAAAATGGTAGGACTCTACTCTGTTGGTCAGCTATTGAGTTGTTTTTAACTGCTCACAAAGGAGTAGATGCTCTTCTGCCCAGGTGCCTCCCTGAAGCCAGATCTCTGGAATCCTGCTCCTTGACTCAGGAAAACTGGGGGGGGGAGGATCCTTCCCAGTGAACGTAAACCTTAAATGGAATTCCACCCAACATGATTTGAGCAAGAGTTATCAACTAATACTGTTTCAGAAACTATTGTTTGAGTAGGTACTGTTCTAGGGAGAAAGTGCCTAGTTGTCTCATGGGTTTGTGGCACTACAGTAATATTGTTCATAGATTGCTAGACCATATGAGAGAGGTTGTGTCTTATCAAGATGATTAGATGTTTATGCCTCTAGGTTATAACTAAGATGTGCACCTTGCCATTCTGGTAAAGCTCTGCAGAGATCGCAGGAGCACTGTGCAAGACCTATACACTCACCAACCTTTGCCTTCAATGGTTAGTTGCATTTCTGACAAGCTCAACCAAGGTGCCTGCCAAGGCTAGGAATTCCACCAGGGCATCTGTAACCGGCCTTCTGTCCCCCATAGAGGGGCCTCCAAAATAGGGAGAAACACACAAAAAAGTCTATGCCAAGCACTAGGCATAAAAAAGAATGCAATAAGCCAGATTCAAAAAGGTAACTTTTTGGCTATTCGCCAATTCCAAGTGTAAATTACACGTCTTCACCAAACTGGAGAGCCAGTGGGTTATTCACAAACTGCAGGGGCTATTCACAAATGCAATTTGTACCTTTGGGTAATTCACACATGCGATTTGCTTATACATTTTTGAGTAATTTTACACTCTGATTTTGTGACTAGCGGAAAGTAATAATGTTTGTTTTTTACAAGATCATTCTATCCCATTGCCCTTTAACTTATTTTTTCACAACAGCAAACCATGACTATGAACATTTTACAACGGTTCCATACTCTTATTATGTCAATATTTCTTTTTAGTTTTGAGGGGGAGAGAGAGAGAGAGAGAGGGAGAAATCTACAGGTCCAGCATTAAAGATCGAAAGCCCATCAACAACAATAAAGTACAAAAAAGGAAAAAGGTCTTCCTCCTTAAAAGAGTGACCCCTTGCAGAGAGGACTACTCAGGTCTCCTTGATAATTCTAAATGCTACATAGAGTGATACCCCTGCCTCCTATTATTGATTGAATTCTCAGAGAAAATACTATACAGTTCTCTTATTAAGACCAACCTACACAGACAGATGACCAGTTAATCCATTACGATCAAAATCGAATGATGAGGCAAACTCAGACCTTCCAAAATATTATGGAGCTGGGGTGTTCTATGTAGGACCAGAAGAGCCAGATTCATACAAGGTTTTAAGGATATCCACATAAAATACATTTACATACAATAAAAATAAATGAATCACACTTATATAGTCAGTGATAATACTGAAAAATTGCAAAGGAGCCAAACCTCCTGGGCCTACACTGGACACACCAAAACACTTACTAAAGAGAGACAGAAACAGAATAAAAGAGTGAGGGAGAGAAAGAAGGGGGTGAGAGAGAAAGAGACAGAGTGAGTGTGGGTAAGAGATCAAGAGAAAGAAAGAAAATAGAAATAGATACAGAGAGAAATGACAGTTGGGGAGATGAATAAAAAGTGAGAGGCATCATGGTTTCCTGTTATTGAGCTATGGTAATGTGCTCCTCAACAGAACTAATCACATACACAATCAATATTTTGACCTACACAGAGACATTTCTGGGTGTGACATTAAAATTTAGAACTCTACAAGGGTATATGAACCCCTCCGATTAAGGATTGTAACCTTGTAGATGATCGTACACAAATAGCTTGCACTCCATTGAAGATAATGAACAGATCTGCCTTTTCAATATTTGAACCAAATAGTTGGGGTTACCTAGCTCTCCCAGTATGTTTGACCTCTATGGAGACAGCTATTCAGATCTCCTCTAGGAAGTGCTATTCTGGTGGCCCAAGAGAGTCAGAACTCTATAAAACTGTACAACAACACTCCCATTAGGTACTGGAAATCTTGAGCAAATACCCAGGTCTCTTGTTAAAAATTGAAATCTTAAACACAATGCTGCAAAGTTTTCCCATTAAGGATTGGAAATCTGTGGCGAGAGAGAGAGATGCAGATATCCCATGCACCCATGCAGAACTGCAACCCTAAAAAGGAAGCTATACAACTATCCCATCAACAAGTGGATTTCCATAGTGCTGAATACCCAGGTCATCTGTTAAGTATTGGAACCTTACAGAAAGGGAAACCCATAACGAATTTGGACCCACTAGAGGGGGACACCAGGTGCCCTACCGAAAGGAGCAAACACATGGAACCCTATAGAGTGAGTAAGGATAGGGATCCCATATTAAAGATTTTATGGTGACGAGTCCTGGGCAAAGGGCAGGGGGTTTAGTAGGGATGAGAGACGGATGGCCACTGCTAAGAGATTGGTGGTGACATTCTGTAATGTTCTATTTACATAGCCTGTGAGAAAAGGGAAAGGATGTGACCGTGAGGGATTATGGAGGTTGGTCTATTATTAATGTAAGTGGTTTAAGAAACCAAAACAGGCATATGTGAACCCAGTGAATCCCCTTGAGGCATCATCTACACAGGCAAGCAGTAATAGAATCACTTGCGGTGAGCAACAGGACAGGAACACTCAACCACAGATGAGCTGCAGACATAGGAGAACAACAACGTGGGGGCAGATACTGAGCTTTATTACAGAGACATGAAAGTGATAGCACAGAGTGTGTGTCTCCTCCTCAACACAGACAGTAGGTTTCTTCTGTTCCCCACACTGCTCTGTCTGCCTCTCTCCTTCTCCATTGCACACACATAGGCACACACACACAGAAACACACAAGAAATGCACAACTTTTCTCTTTGCCTCCAACTTGTTCCTCATCACAAAAACATCACGCTATTTTTGAGCTACTCTTACCTTCTCCTTCACACCTATACATCAGTCTTTTCCTTCTCTCTGCCTCTCTTTCAACTTCCCCAACATAAGTTACATGAGATCTTTGTCTATTTTCGATGTGTATCTCCTGCTATCCTTCCTCGCCTCACCACATGAGCACCCAGAAGCCTACTGACAAACTGCATTGTGTAGTACATGAAACACTACTTCAGTAGTACTACTCATGTACAAAATGCTAGTCACAGACCTAGGTGCGGAGATCTCTCTCTCACCCCTCTTATCTTTTCTATATGAAGAACTCCACGAGAAGGCAGAGATCTACATACATGCAGGTGTATGTTATTATAGTAAATATGGGAGGGCCAGTGGGAGTGGCTGAAAAATGGAGAATACTCACCAATAAATGGGAGAAGTTTAAGTAAGGAGGTGTTTAGGGAGGGGTAAGGAGGGGTTCAGGAAGAAACATACAAAAACAAACACCTATCCAGACATCAGTAAGCCCATTCCTATCTAAAAACAACACTGCTAAAGTTGCTATAGTTTAAAATGTCCCAGCACAGTAGTAAATATACTCCAGCTCAGCCTTGGAGTAAGTCTAGAATCACAAAAAACCGCTCAGAGGTATTGCAATTCAACCCCATTGAAAATAATAGAGGCAGGGACATAACACTCTATAGGAAATAATAGTAAATACATTCTATTATTTCGACATCTAACTTGAATATATATATATATACATATATATATATATAGAGATATATATATATATATATATATATATATATATATATATATCAACGCTCCAGAGTGCCCACAGATCAAGGACGCACTCCGCAATAGTTTCGGATCGGGCAAGGGCCGCAGTAGACAGGGATTTATGGGCTACACGCACCCCGAGGCCCATGGTAGGGCTTCACACTGGGAAACAGCTTTGAATCAAGTGCGCCCATCGAGGAACTATTTGGGACACGGACTGCAAATCCCACAATACATTGTGGTGAAAGTCATCTGACCCGTCCATCTGAGGACGTCAATTATGTTAATTGTGTGGGAGTGTCCAAAGCACGAATTTAGTTAAAGCCTCTGAAGACGAGCGGCGGCTCAGAAACGCGTTAGGCTAACATCAGTTTAACTGGATGGTTGAAGTTACATCGGGCTGTAAAGTGGCCCTTGCCCGATCCGAAACTACTGCGGATTGCGACCTTGACCAATGGGCACTCTGGAGCGTTGATTTTGCGTGGGAGCCCAGCCGCGAAGGATGCACCACCCCGCTATCATTGGGGGCCATGAGGCTCAGAATCATGCCGGGTCTCTCTGTGGAGCAGTAGACAGGGATTTATGGGCTACACGCACCCCGAGGCCCATGGTAGGGCTTCGCACTGGGAAACAGCTTTGAATCAAGTGCGCCCATCGAGGAACTATTTGGGACACGGACTGCAAATCCCACAATACATTGTGGTGAAAGTCATCTGATCCGTCCATCTGAGGACATCAATTATGTTAATTGTGTGGGAGTGTCCAAAGCACGAATTCAGTTAAAGCCTCTGAAGACGAGCGGCGGCTCAGAAACGCGTTAGGCTAACATCAGTTTAACTGGATGGTTGAAGTTACATCGGGCTGTGAAGTGGCCCTTGCCCGATCGAAAACTACTGCGGAGTGCGTCCTTGACCTGTGGGCACTCTGGAGCGTTGATATTGCACGGCAGCCCAGCCGCGAAGGATGCACCACCCCGCTATCATTGGGGGCCATGAGGCTCAGAATCATGCCGGGTCTCTCTGTGGAGCAGTAGACAGGGATTTGTGGGCTACACGCACCCCGAGGCCCATGGTAGGGCTTCGCACTGGGAAACAGCTTTGAATCAAGTGCGCCCATCGAGGAACTATTTGGGACACGGACTGCAAATCCCACAATACATTGTGGTGAAAGTCATCTGATCCGTCCATCTGAGGACGTCAATTATGTTAATTGTGTGGGAGTGTCCAAAGCACGAATTCAGTTAAAGCCTCTGAAGACGAGCGGCAGCTCAGAAACGTGTTAGGCTAACATCAGTTTAACTGGATGGTTGAAGTTACATCGGGCTGTGAAGTGGCCCTTGCCCGATCCGAAACTACTGCGGAGTGCGTCCTTGACCTGTGGGCACTCTGGAGCGTTGATATATATATATATATATATATATATATATATATATATATATATATATATATATATAATCACATAAATCATCTTTGCAGCACATATAGAGACTGATACTAAAGACACAGTAAGAAGAAGGCGGAACAGCAATCAGTCCAAATGGTGCATCACTCCTTTTTCTTATACAAAAGTGCAGGTATGGCTGCCGCATTTTGGCAACAGCCTTGCACAATACCTATATATAGATATATATATTACCCAGTGCCAGTCGCCATTGGGTAGTTATAGTTAGGATTGTCTTTCAATAGGAAATGCATTCTTTGTGTTGGTACCAACTTTGGCCTCGTTGGCGAATCTCCACGAAAATGTCCAAAAAAGTGCTTTTGACTAGTCTGCACATGGAAAGTTTCAGGGTCATCTGTCAAGTGGGGGCCGAGACAAAGAGGGGGTCCCAAAACACGTTTTCTTCCATTCAATTTTCCTTATCAACAAGGAAGTGATGGCAGCCATCTTGGAACTCAGGACTCAGTCCCGAGTCCCAAAGAAATGGAAAGAAGACATAAGCCTGGTGGTGCAAGCTATATTTACCTTAGGGCACGAGTTACAGTTACTTGGAATAACTCTAACTATAACAGCTGAATTTCTATGGTTTTGTGCGTGTAAAATCTGAACCTAACTATAACGTCTGTGTAACCTTTGTTCTTTTAGTGAATTTCTAAGATTGTTTTAATTCTATTTCCTAACTATAGTGTCCCTGTAACCTTTGTTGTTTTCAGTGAAATTTCTAGTTTTTTTTTTACATTATGCCAAATGCCCATCACAATGCACAGTGGGGAGGAGTTGGACGCAGGGCCTGGACTGGCATTATGCTTCCCCCACCAAAGCTTGCTGCACCTGATCCCCCTGTCTTTTGATCCATTGCCCAAGCCCATGCCCCTGCTCCATCATTACAGCCCTGTGTGGTCGTACTGCCACTACCCTTCCTCCCTACCGTGAACAGTTAGCTTGCTGCCCCATCCGCCTCTTCCCTACCATCTATTATCTGAGTCCATGCACCAGCTGCCTACCTCCTGCCCTGCATGGGCCGATGTTTTGTCACTGACCTCCATTTAGCTTGATGTCCTGCCCTCCGTTACCCAATGATATGCCCCATCATTGCCTTCCTGCTTAGCATCTGTGCTTAACTTGCTGCCCCTACCCTCATTCTCCTGCCCTCTGATCTCTGTGAGTTTTACCCCTGCTCGCTCCTTTTTGCCCACCATGTTCCATGGACCTGCCACCCTCCTATCTACTCTGAGTGTTCTGTTGAGCTGCCACTGCCCCTCCCACCTGCCTAGCATGGTCAGATGACTGCACCTCGACCCTGCCTGTCCAAGCTCCATGCCCCTATTTCCTCCCTCCTGTCCTCCATGGTCCATTTTGCTGCCCTTCACTTCTGCCCTTCATGCTCTGTTGTGCTGCAACAGCTCCTCCTGCCTACCCCGCATGGTATATTCTGAAGCCCCTTCCCCTGCCCTCTCTTGCCTGTGTTCAGCCCTTACCCATCCCTTCTGTCCTCCATGGTCCTTTGTGCATGTCCCTGCCCCCTCCCTCTTGCCCACCGTGACTGTTGTGCTGCCACTAACACTCCTGCTTGCAATGCATGGCCTACTGTGCTGCCACAGCCCCTCCCACCTGCCCTGTATGGTCAGCCTGCTGCCCCATGCTCCCTAACACCCTCCCACCTTCCCTCTGTTGTCTGTGTGTATCTCATTATAGTCTCACTGTTGCCCTTCATTGTGTGTTGTGCTTCCAGTGCCCATCTCACCTGCCCTCCATGGCCAGCTTGCTGCTCCAGCCCTGCCCTCTTGCCCCCTGCTCTCCGTTTTCCATGTGCAGGCCCCTATCCTCTCCCTCCTGTCTTGTCTGGTCCGTTATAGTGCCCCTGCTCCCTCCCTCCTGCCCTTCATGGTCTGTTATGCTGCAACTGTCCTTCCTGCCTGTCCGGCATGGTCAGCTTGCTGCCCTTGCCTCTTTCCCCTCTACTCTCTGTTGTGCATGTGCATGGCCCTGTCTCCTCCCTATTGCTTTCCAAGGTCCTTTGTGCTACGCCGCTGTCCCGCTTGCCCTGTGTGGTATATTGTGCTGCTGCAACCCCTGACGCCTGCCCTTAAGGTCAGTTTGATGCCCCTGCCCATCTCCCTCCTGCCCTCTGTTATCAAAGTCCATGTCCCTACCCCATTCCTCCTGCCCTCAGTGATCCAATGTACCATACGTGCCAACATTTTGAACTTGGTAAGAAGGCAATTTGAAAAAACAAAACTAGGGAATTGATTTTCCCCATTGATTTAAGCTGAAAAAGAGGAGATTTTAGGCAGGAGACAGATAAAATAAATCCCTTTTGGGCTTAAAACATCAGCAGTCTCCTGCCTAAATTGGGTCACCAGTAGGTAGTTACAGTTAGGACTATGTTTCCATAGGTATTGTTTTTTGACTTGCCTATATCTTTGGCGTTGCTTGACAAATCTTCACAAAAATTTCACAACAAAGTGCCCCAATGAAGTTTGTTGTGCCTGGTAAGTTTCGGGGCGATCCGTAAAGTGGGGGCCGAGAAAAGGGGGGGTCAAAAAAGTGCATTTCCCACTGGACCTTTAGTTGAAGCTGCAGCCTGAACCGCTGGAAGGAATTACACCAAAATTGGAAGAAAGGTAGATTTGGTTACACAGATCATGCTTTCAGTTATTTGCTGTAAATACATTCAGTAGTTTTTGAGAAATTTAAGAGAAAAAAGTTAGTGATAACTGTGGCCGTGAGGACTCTGAGAATGCATGGAAATGCAGATCTGTGATAGGCTGCGGACACTTCTACCAGGAAATGTTGGCAGCCATCTTGGGACTCGCTTATGGTGAGTCCCACAAAAAAAAAAAAAGGGGGGGGGGGCAGGGTAGGAATACCCTGACCCCGTAAAGTTGGTACTGGGGGACCCTGCAGGGCCAAAAAAGCATTACATTTTTTTAAAAATTGCTGCGAATTTGTAGGATTTTTATTTTAAAAAAATTAAGCGTGGTCTTGTGTGCATATTTTTAATTGACCGTCCCAGGTGGGCCAGGTCCCAGAAGCATACCTTATAAACAGTAGGGGGGGCACAGGCCCCCCTACTAGGGCTTATCAAAGCCCCGTGGACCGCCACCTCCCTGGGGTAAAAGTAATTACAAGTATGTAGGGGGGACTGCGTGGCCCCCCGCAGCCCCAGGGACCTCTACCTCCCCGGGCACTGCTGATAATGTATGCGGGTGGGCCCATCTCAGCCCACCCTGCACTCCGAGGACCGCCACCTCCCCAGGGCTTAAATGTATACAATTAATGTGTGGGGGGTGTGCAGCCCCCCACAGCCCCGGGGACCGCCACCTCCCCAGGGCTGAAAATAAATTAATGCAGGGTGTCTGTTGCAGCCCCCCAGGGACTACCACATCCCCAGGGCTAAGTTCTACAGAGTGGGGCAGCGCGGCCCCCCTTGTGGATCCATTTATGGTCCTGGGGACCATCACCTCCCAGGGTCAGCTTCTGCTACCCCCCGAGGTGCCCATGCTCAGGAGGTAGCTGTTTGGTTTTGCTTGGTGAGAGCTGACAGCTCCCACCAAGCAAAAGCAAACATAACTCCACTTTCTGCAAGCCAGAGCTGTCAAACAGCTCCCGCTTGCAGAAAGCAGAGTTTTCATCTGTTTCTCTACATGCAAATATGCGTGCAGAGAAACAGATGAAAACGTTGCTCCTGCAAGCAGGGAGCTGATATTTCAACAAGCTCCCTGCTTGACGGAGCAATGGCAGAGGCTGCGGGGGCAATGAGGCTCCCTTCACGGTCCCCAACAGTACTCATTGGGTACCCTGCGTGGGCTCCAGGGCACCCAAAGGAGCTAAAAAGGGAGAATAAAGGTCAGAAAAGAGCAAATAGAGGCAGAATAAAGGTTAGAGATAACCAGAAAGAGGCATAATAAAGGTCAGCAATGCACAGAAAGGGACACAACTATAACTACTGAATTTCTGTGGTTTTGTACAAGTGAAATCTGAGCAAAATATAACGTCCCTGTAATCTTTGTTTTTTTCAGTGAATTTCTATACAGTCCCAGTAGCCTTTAGTTTTTTCAGTGAATATATATATATATATGGTTTTAGCCAGAAGGTAGTTATACTAAGGACTTAGCTTCCCTACACAGAGCGGTCTTTGTTTTGCTAATAACTTTAGCTCCGTTTGACAAATCTTCACGAAATTTTCAAAACTAGTTTCCCTCTCACTTCATCTGCTGTCTGGAAAGTGTGTGTGATCCGTCAAGCGGGGCTGAGAAAAAGGGGGGGGGTCCCAAAACACATTTTCCCCATGCAATTTCTCATAGGGATTTTAGACACGACTACACCCCGAACCGCTGAACGGAATGACATCAAATTTGGCAGAAATGTAGATCTTGGTCCAAAAAGAGGGCTTTTTGTAATTTGGTATAAATCTATTCAGTAGTGTTGGAGTTATCAAAGAAAAAAGATTTATGTATATCTAGAGATATGGATCCACCGCCAATCCGTCGTAGTGGATCCACACGCCAAGAACAATGCCATGATTGGCTGGCCGCATCCTGAGAGAAAAGTTGCAGCCACCATTTTGTCAATTGGGACATGGTTCCCGGCGGGGGGGGGATAAAGTTAGGGGTGGGTGGTGAACTCTCCTCTGCCAGCAGAGTTTGCAGAGTTTTGCTAACTCCGTGCTCCCCTGGGAGCACGGAGTTCAGCAAAAAACTCTGATTCCGCTGTGTGGCGGAGTTTGCCCATGCCCCTAATTAGAGCATGAGAATGGCACACACCAAGACTTGCGGAGAGCGGTAGCAGTGGGCAAACGGTGTATGGATTCAGTAACTGGTTATACATGGAAAACGGCAGAGATGCAAGTTTTTACATGTTTCCCCGCTGGCCAGATGTCAGGTGCTGCATTCTTTCCCTTGGCAAGAGCAGGAGCCTACAGGGGAGGGACCATGGACCACGGGCATTGAACCCAGCAGAGGTGGAAGAGATAGGGGAAGGGCAGCTCACACCACAGCAGGGGCAGCCCTGTGGTGTGAGCTGTGGACCCTCCACCCGCTCTCTCCCTCTGCATTCACAGCACCTGCACGAGATCAGCCGCATCCGCAGTCCCGGTAAGTGAGGAGAGCCTCCGCAGACTGATCTGAGGGAATCTGAAATAAGGTCACCTTGGAGCTTGGGACGAGTGAGACATGTGACTGAACTCGGAGGTCTGAGCAGGCTCAGATATTCACGGGCCCTCAATACATCCCATGTTTTGAAACATGCTCAAAAACCACAGAGGCAGTCAGCAATCAACTGCCAATCACAGTCATTTTACTCAAGGTCCACGGAATTAAAGGAGTGTGTTACACGAAACGCCTCACCAGTCCAGAAGGCTTGCACTGCCCTCTTAATGGGAGGGATGTCTCGTGAAAGATGCCAACAATAAAGAACTGTCAGCCAATTCAACTCACCTTGAAACATTGCCACAGTCAACAAGAAATAAGGAAACAATATTCTAATGTGTTAACCCATGTGAAACATCCCAGCGGTTGGAGTTTCTCAGATCAAATACTCTCTTACTCAGCATGGAAGGGAAGCCAGCTTTGGTGGCTCTCTCCACCCGAAATGTGCCAGCCCCAGTCCCCAACAGACATCGCACCTGCCTCCCTTGTCGCTCTCTCTTCTACCCACACAAATCACTGTCCTGTGCCAGCATGCGGCAGTTGCCGGGCAACTGGCATGCATTGTGCACGCCGTGCCCTGGTTGTTTGTGAGCGAGTGTGTGCAGCTGCTGCTCCCACCACTTGCACTACGTCTAGCACCACAACCCCGGGCATCACCGGGGCAGTGGAGGTGGCTCCCCAGGGCCGCGGGAGCCCGATGTAGCACCACCACCTGCATCCATCTTCTTGGGCAGAGAGGCGCCCCTTTCTGCATAGATCACTGGGGAGAGGAGGCAGCGCTGAAAGTTGAGTGCAGGGAAAGGGGACGATCAGTGTTACAGCTAGGGCGGAGCAGAACTCTGCAGAATTCCACAGTTTTTATGCAACTCTGCGGAATTCCACATAGATCAACTCCGCCCACCTATAAATAAAGTGTAAATTGGACATAAAGGGTCAGGATAGAGGTATCTTGACCCCATGGGACTGATGGAGGAGTCTGTGAGAAATTGTCCAAAAACTGGTTTTTTGGGTGCGCGAGGATCTGCAGATCTTCCGTCACGCCCAGCATGGCCCCTCGTGTAAATCCCTGACAGATCTGCGGATCCACACCCCAATTAAAAATTAGACACACTCACAGACCCGCTCATACACTCTCCTATACCTCCACACAACCACTCACACACCTATTCGCACATCCATACTCACACCCATACAGTCACTAGCACCCCCTTTCACACACCCAGACAGTCACTCACACATCCATTCACAGACCCAGAGAAACACTCACAGACCCACACAGGCACTCACACACCCAATCACACAGCCATGTACACACCCATACAGCCACTTACACACCCACTCACAGTCCCACATAGCCACATACACGGCCATTCATACACCCATACAGCAAAACCACTGACACAGCCACTCACACACTCATACAGCCACTTACACACCCCTCAGAGACCCACACAGCCACCTACACACCCAGCCATACACCCACCAATAACACACTCACATGCCCACTTACATACCCACACAACCACTCACACCCATACAGCCACCCACACACCCACTCAGAGAGACCCAGAAAACCACTTACACACCCACTCATACACCTATACAGACACTCACACGCCCAGTCACACATCCATACAGCCACTCACACACCCGTACAGTCACTGATACATCCACTCAGACACTCAGAGAACCACTCACACACTCACTCTCTACCCACATAGGCACTCACACACCCACTTACACACCCACACAATCACTCATACACCCAGTTACACACCCACTGTATTAAATGTGTTGTTATTTTGTATTGAATGTGTGCTTTTGGTTGGAGACAGATCAGCTGTGGATCCGCTTGTAGCATAGCCAGCAGACCCCTCATTTGGCCGAGGGTCCACGGCGGGTCCATGGATCCGAGTGAGAAATTATAAGAAAAAGATTTGAAAATAAAAAAAAGCTGTGTTTGGGAAACGGGTTGGCTATGAAAAGAGTCTTTATGTTTATGATGTGTAGATGATAACTACACATAGAACAGGATGCAGTCTATTAAGTTATTGAGGAACACCTTGTTGCCTGTGGCTGTGAAATTGACTCAGTCTTTTCAAAATATTCCGTCCATGTCGAAGTGTAAGTTGTTATGTTATATAGAGCCCATGTTGTGGTCTTGGAGGAAATAAAAAAAAAGCTATATTGCCATGTTTCCTGGATTTCTCTAACTGTGGACAAAATTGGGTTTACCACTACCACTTCTGTCTTTGGCAAATTTTGGGGAAGATCAAGGCAGTATGTGGGAACAGTGACATTAATTTACCAAAGCCATCCTTCATTAGGATTTCCAGTCCTACCCCAGTAATTGTGCCTAGGTCATTGCCACCACAGTGCACAATCATGAGGTCTGCATGTTGGCAATCCACAATGCTTTCAACCAAAGGCAGCGATTGATGCCACTTTAACCCTCTTTGGCCATCCCAAATAATATTTTCATTAGGTAAACCTACGTCCCTGTCAATGCCACTCTTTCTAGCACTTTCTCTGGCCCAAAACACAAAACTATGGCCCACAATCCAGACTGACCATTTTGGAGACAAGCAGGAGTAGTACACTGGAAAAGGCTGCAACAGAATGAGGCAGTTTTGAAGATGAAAGGCAGCTAAAATGGCGGATAGCAAGTAAAATATAAAAGAACATATTTGATTGGATGATGAAGATGTACACTGAACTAAAATTACGTAGTGACTTTAACAAAAAAAGTAACTACCTTTGTGATTGGCTTTGAAAAAATAAAAAAACGTTATGTTATTTGGGATATGCTTGGAATTACTAACAGTCAACCACACCTGCTACAGTTAATGTGAAGCTAGTATGCGGTTTAGAGACAGTCTTGTGAATGTTTCACCTCCTGGTAGGCAGATACTACTGGAAACATGGTTACTATGGAAATGGTGGTAAAAGAGTGTGGGGGAAGGGAACAAAGAGACTAAGGTGTGAAATTGAAAAGCACACTGGTGGACATACATTTTTCAGTAGGGAGTGCATGTCTTGTAATTGACAATATTTTACAAAATTAACCATAAGTAAAAAGCTTCAACAGCAGATTGTTCAATGCTTTTGAGGGCTTCCTTGTGAATCTGTGGATCCACCGCGGATTCACACGGCGCCCATGCTGAACACAGTGGTGGATCCCCCCCAAAACCTACCAAATTGGGTTTCTTTACAGGAAAAATGGAAAGTGTTTAAAAAATAGTGACCATTTAGGAGTGGTATAATAAAAATAAAAGATGAAAGGAAGTCCGTGATTTTCTAAGTATAAGAGTATGAGTTAGAGCACATGGGGAAGGGTAGCCATTTTAGGTACTTTTCTACTGAGGGTGGTGGAGGATTGCCATATGTCTGACTTGAGATTTGCAGTGGAAAACAGATGTTAACAGATACTACACTAAAAGTTGGACAACAGCAAAGAGATTTTACAGGTATGTTAATTAGGTTGTACTATAAAAAAGTTTATTTAAAAAAGTGTGTGTGTGTATAAGCTGAAAGAAAATGTGTAGCTTCTAGCCACTACAGTAAAAGGCAAAATAGAAGGGAGCTTAGTTGAGAACATTAACTAAAAATATAGTAAGCAGCGAAGGAGGAAGAGGAATTGCTATACTGAACATATAGTTATTTTATCAAGCCAGTATGAAAGAATGTGTTAGAAATTAGATGTGGGTGCTTGCTTATAATATGTAATTTAATAGTATGTCATTTGCACCCAGTCACACAGTCATGCAGCCACTTACACAGCCAGTTATACTCAGACAAAAGCTCTAATGTACCCACCACTCATATAGCCAGACAGTGACTGACACACTCAGTCACACACCCATAAAACCATTCACATACCCATTTACTGACCTATACATCCACTTACATAGTCCTTCATACACCCATACTGGCACTGTCACACCCAATCACACACCTATACAGCCATTCATGTACCCAGCACTCAGTCAGTTACATACGTACTTACACATCCATACACCCAGTTATACATTCAGTCACCCACCCATACAGCCACTCACATACCTATTTGCAAAACCATACAGCCACTCACACACCCAGTCACCAGTCAGACAGCAACAGAGGCACTTACACATACATTCACACACAGCACTTACGTATCCATCACTAATAGAGCCACTTGCACACACAGTTACACACCCAAACACTCACTAACACAGCCAGTTACCAAACCATACAGTCACTTACATACCCATTTAGACACCCATACAGTCACTATAACGCCCAGTCACACACCAACCCTGCTACTTACACATCCAGTGCTGATATGAGAATTCCATTGTGCAAGGAGATCCGCAGAAAGCAGAGTAAGCGGAGTGGACCACTGAAGTGGGACCGGTGAGAGTGCAGAGGGGAGCCCAGGGGAAGCACTTGTGAGTATGTTGCTGCACCTCTACACAGTTGCATTTGGGCTAGAGAGAACGCTGAGAGTGCCAAGTGAGGAGTACCACGGTTTGAGTGTGACTCCTGATCCTCCATTCCCCTGCTCTTCTGGCCCACGGTTCACACAGTTTGTGCGGTTCTTCTCCCTACTTGGTTGTCGGTTGAATCCTGGCCCTGGCTGACATACTCATCCAGTGACACACCCACAGTGGCACTGAAACACTCACTGAGATATCTACTCAACCACTCACACACCCTTTCTCCCACCCGAACAGCCACTCATTTACCCATTTATATACCCATACTTAGACACTTACACAGCCTCTTACACACTGACACAACCACTTATGTAGCTACTCACTTGCTTATAGTATGTAATCTAATAGTATGTAATCTCAAATTAAATGTATTCTATATATGCTTTTCAGATATCTACTTGTATTTAAAAAATGGAAGATGGAAGGATGTGGTGAAAAAAATATTAAGAATGATGCTTCTTGACAGCATCCATAAACTGGGCAACAGATGATTTATTTAGTTCAACTGCCATATGGCGTTTGGCACAATAAGTGACCGTGTCTTGCAGTTTTGGTGAAACAGCAGGGATGCAAAGTATCTGCTCAGGTGGTAAGGGTCCCATAGATGGCCCAACTGCTGATGATGATGCACCACCATCCCTCTCTCTTATCATCATCTGATACGTCGTTGTAAGTATGGGTTTCAGGTGTTTTGAAACAGACGATATGCCATGTGAACACTTCTTCAGAGTAGCTCTTGACAGTTTATTGCTGCATAGATTCCATTGGACAATTTTTTCGAGAACTTTCTTTTCTACTGAAGGGATGGAAAAATATTTCCAAATGTCAGAGGAATTCTTTGGAGTTGGTAAGTCTTCTTCTTCATCCTGCTCTTTCCGTTCCCTTCTATCTTCAGCATAAGAGATCTTAACTTTGAAACTCTCTACTTTTGAAGGGAAGGGAAATAATGATGGAGCTGTGCTGCAGAGACTGTCTTCAGAGAGATGTGACACTAAAATAATTGCTTTTGGGTATGGTTTTCAACATGGTTGGGTGGCCAGATTTGTGGTGGCATCGCAGCGGATCTGCGGATCCATAAAATGAAAGGAAAACAGCGAAAAACTTTGTGTTTTGCATTTGTAAAAAGTTTAAGAAGTTATGTTATGTTCATTTGTTTGTTTTAAATTGTATAATAATAAATGTGTTAATAAAATGTATTTATAAACTTGTAAAAATGTATATTACTAAATTGAACTTATAGGTGAAATTGTAGTACAATTTATAATTAAAAAAAATGGTGAAAATCACTAAAAGACCAAAGGTTACAGGGGCCTTATAATTTGGAAATAGCATTAAAAAAACATAGAAATTCACAGAAAAAAACAAAAGTTAGCAAATAGAATTAAAAAAACCTTAGAAATTTACTGAGAAAAAACAAAGGCTACATGGACGTTATAATTAGCTTAAGATTTTAACAAACACAAAAACCATAGAAATTCAGCAGTTATAGTTAACTAAGCTAACTATAATTTACTCCCCCCCAATGCACTGCTTATGAACTCGCATATTACATCACTCATGACATGGTCAGTGACATCACTGATGACATCTCAAATGACATCACTCATGATGCTACCCTGAGTGATTGCCACTAGTTAGACTATTTGCAAGCATCCATCCTATCACCTTTTGGGTGTTTGATTGCCAGTAGTGTGCCTTGAAAAGAGAGACTGGTGCAGCCTTCCAAGCCTTCTATGATGATTGCATTTTATAATGTGCACAGCTACTCCAAAAAGTGTCCTGAGCAGCTAAATTAGAAAAAAGGAGGCTTAAACTTGTACAAAGAGCCATGTTTTAAGTTTCCTCTTAATTAATACAGGATCTCTCATAGAGCACAGTTTCAAAGGGAGCCGATTCCAAGCTCCCGACCCCACGTACATCAGGGACCTTCCATCTGCTTTTACACGCAGAATCTTGGGGACCACAGCCAGAAATTTGTTGGCTGATTTTAGCTGTCTTGTGGGGTTGTTAAAACCAAATCTGGCTCTAAGATACGCAGGGCCTGATTGATATAAGGCATTATGCACTAGAACAAAAGTTCTAAATTTAACTCCTTCCCTCATGGGCAACCAGTTAAGTGCACACAGATGTGGCAACATTTGGATTCTCATAGGAACATTTAACAGAAGTCGAGCCGTTGCGTTCTTAATCACCTGCAGTTTGGCCATCAGGTATTCTGGTAGACCAAAGTACAAAGCATTGCCATAATCAATTCTAGATGTGATCAGCGCCTGGATGACCATTTTCCAATCTGAAAAGGACAGGAGAGGCAAAAATGTCATTAAGAACCTCATAATCCTGAAACATGTCTCTACTAACCCCTTCACTTGAGGCCTGAAAGACAACCTGTTGTCAAACTTAATACCCAGATTTTTCACTACATCTTTCTGGGGTTCAGGGGGAGATGCATCATCTGGCCAAAAAGTTTGCCAAAGTTCTGATGGAGTCTTCCCAAAGAAGAGAATTTCTGTTTTCTCTTCATTACATTTAAGTTGAGCAGTTGCTAACTACTGAAAAACAGCCATCAGGCAGGCTTTAATCTGGTCACTCTCCAACTCAACTCCCCTATCCCAGGCGAAAAGCAGTTGTCTATCATCCGCATAGGAGATCACTTTAGCTCTCAGAGCTTGTGCAAGTAGAGCCAGAGGGGCAAGCTATACATTGAAAAGGGTAGGACTCAGGGCAGAGCCCTGAGGAACTCCCACCATCATGTCCAGTGGAGTGGCAGCATAAGGAAAAATCCAAACTGGTTGGCTCCTCTTAGCTAAGACTGACATTAGCCAATCCAGAGCCTGTCCTGTTACTCCAATAGCTTGCCAATGTTTGTGAATTCCAAAAAGTAATACATTTGCAGCACCCATTCAAGGAGTACTTCTATAGGTACAGATTTGCTACTTTTTTTATAAATCATTCACTATATATATTTAAGATTCCGATCCAGAAAATGAACAAGTTAAAACCTCTTAGTTAAATTAGAATGATGAGAAAAAATTACACAGACCTAGCGGACCTGACACAGAACCCACGGACCCAACTACCAAACCAAGAATGTGTTTGAGTGTTATCACATCCAAAACACTTGAAGCTATGCCCCTGCCCATCACACCTGGGACTGGTAGTTCTCCCTGGGAACTCATAACTACATATATCTTAATTTAAAAGTATTTTCACATCTCTGCTATAAGAAGCCTTGATGGTAGAGCTGTCAAATCAGTGATTCTGGGCCAAGCTCCTAGATTTTAGTCCTCACCTTTTCCAAATCTTTTTACCACGTGACTCACAGGGCCAGGTACTAAGCCCAAGTTGCAAATAGAGAAGGGCGCATAGGCAAATGAATAGGGTGGGCCAAGCCAGAGCCGAGTCATGGATCTGGCTTGGCTCCTAGAGTCTGTGCATTAGCCGAGCCATGTATATTGTACAACTAACATAATGTAAACATATAAGACAACCTCTTCAAAATTAAAAAAAGAGTATTTCTTTAACATGTGGAAGCGTTTCATCTTAGTACATCAGATTTTAGCACTCCATAGACAGACATGTATTAAAAGTGATTGATTTTACTACCATTCATGGCTTGCCTCCCTATGACAATGCCATTAGTTAACTAATAAGCAAGTCAGTAGTCATATAAACCCTAAACATGGCCTAGTTTCTTATTATAGATGAAAAGACATTCATTTCTATTAAATCAAATTTAAAAGGTGCTTGTACAGCACATATCCTGAACTCAAGTATTTAAAGTGCACTCATATGTGATTATGAAGAAAAAGGAGTCTCTTTGAAATTAAATATATTTGTCTAGGATCATACAAGAAGGATAATCATCAGAAGCAGAGAAGCTAGTATTGATTCCAGGTTATCTGCTTTGACATTTTGAAATTCAGCCAGCAGATGTCTCTCTCTTTAACTCTCGCTCTCTCTTTTCTCTCTCTCTCACTCTTTCCCATTCACACAAAAGGTCACTGTTTTGTCTTTCATTCTTTGCTCACAACGAGAAAAACTGACACAGAGATACCAGACCCGACTCATTGTCCCCAGACTCAACTACCAACCCAAGAATGCCTTCACTTGGATTGTCACACCCTAAACATCCCCGCTGAAGCTACGCCACTGACAATATCGAAAAAAAAGTTTTAAACAAAATACCTTCTAAAGATCACCTTTCTTTCTTTGTTTCTACTATTCAGGCTTTTTGCAACTAGCTTTGTAATTTATAGTCATCAAAGTCACTTCAATTCACAACACTGTCAGAATCTCTTCTCACTACTCGCGTACCCTCTCTACATCTATTGATCCCCTTATCAACAGTCCCTCTTCATCTCTCAAACTGGTTGGATTTTGAGCGAATTCCATTGTGATTCCTGAAAGTTCTAGTGTCTTCTTTAGAACTTTGCATACAGGGTACTCCTTCAACATGTGACAGAAGTTATGTCTGCCATATTTAGAGTCCCATTGACTATAATGCACTTGTAATATGGCGGACGGGACATTCGCCACATTTTTAATAGAGTACTTTGCCTGTCAAACTCTAAATAAGGGTCTTGGGCCAGATTTATTAAGGAGTTGTGTTGTCCTTGCATCATGGAAGGTGACACAAGGCAGCCCAATTCCATCATTCAGATTTACTATTCCAACCAAGAGGCGATTTTCACCACCTTGCGTGGCTTTGTAAAGAAATGTAATGCAATGCAGCTGTTTGCACTGTGTTAAGTTACATTTCGAGCTGGGAGATGTTCCATCCATGGGGCATGGGCGTTCCCATGAATCTACCCATGGATTTGATGCAATACCAGATTTACAAAAGTTTGTAGACCTGGACTTGTGTGAAATCAGTATGCCTCCTAGATGATCGCGTAATGATGAGAAAGGTCTTTTTTCTCCTCATTATTCTGCATCACACACAGGAAGAGGAAAATGCCTCTTTGGATTGTTTTTGTGCAGGAAGGTATTCCTTCCTTCACAAAACAATCCTATCCATACCACAGGCACCTTTGCACCATCTGCTAGTTACAATCAAATGATTGCTTACAAATCATGCAAAATTGTCCAATTCTTTTGAAATGTATAGAGGTTCAAATCATTTGGCTCAAATTTAGATGAGGTCCGATTCATTTTTGTTCATTTATTGTCACCCTTTATTTCAAAATGAATCCTAACATTAACAGTTCCCTAATCTAATCTATATCCATATTGTGACCCAGAATTTAAACCTATTTCAAATCCTAACTCTATCCATCACCTTAAAACTAAAGCTAAAACAATCTATAACCCGAAACCTAACTGTATCCCTTACCTTAACCCTATTTTTGTTGTCATACTAACTAACTAGAAACCTAGCAAACACTTTAGCTATACTCTTATCCTCCACCCCAATCCCTTATTCTAAAGCCAACTCTAACTTTCATTTAATCCCTAAATCTACCTCTCATTCTATTCCTTATCCTAACACTATCTGCTTTTATTTTATCTATGCTTATCTTCTTTCAGACTGTTTGCTATCTAACAAATACATTGTTTTTCAATCCATTTGGTTAGCCCTACATGTAATTCACTACAATTGAGTCAGACATGTCATTGATTATCCATAAAATCCATCTTCAAGCCAGGAGTACCGCTATGACTCTTGAAAGCATCACAGTCGCTTGCGGTTTCTCCATTGTATCATAATATCCACCTCCCATTTATGATATTCACCTTGTACTTATAATATAACTCCCAAGCTCATAACACTTCTTGCCCATGGCGCTCCTCACCAGACGGCAGCATCTATCACCAGTTCATGGTACCAATGACCAGCTCAAGACAGCCCTAGTGAAACTGTGCTTCTTGCTCACAAACTCATGACATTCCTCTTCAGCTCACAATATCCCACAACGGCTTAAAGCAAATCCTCTCCTACAGCTGGTCTCCCTTGCCATCTCATCTTCTACCTTGCTGGGTCATGAAAACCCTTGACAGTTTAGCACATACAAGGTGTATACTTACACTGTCAAGGTGTTCACCTGCCACTGACCGCCCAACTCATACATTTTTATAGCTCATGACACAAATCATCCCTGCCAGCTCATGAAATCCCTCCCCAACTCCCGACACCTACCCAGAGGTTCAGCAACTGAGCAGCTCATTTGCTCAAGCAGCTCAATACATCCAGAAACATACTGCTCCCCACTACAACTACTACTACTGCCACTGCTACTACTGCTACTAATACCACTACTTCTACGGCTACTACTAATAATATTGCTACTACTACTGACACTACTTCTACTGCTACTATGACTACTATGGCTGCTGCTACAACTACTACCACTACTTCTACTGCTACTATTACTAATACGACTATTACTAGCACTACTTTCACTACTACTAATAATAATAGTAATAATAACAAAGGTAATAATGAGAAAGATAATAATATTAACTTGTATTCATACCACACCCTAACTTCCCTTTAAGACATCTTCCGAACAGTCATAGCATATCCGTTATCATATAGTGTCTGCTGCAAGTTTTTGACTCTCTATAAATTCCTCATCTGCTCATGATATTTACCAATGGGTCAAAGCACCCACTAGCAGGTCATCGTACCCACCAGAACCCCATTAAATCAGCCAGCAGACAATGGCAGCAGGCAGCAGATAGTGACAGAAGCTCACAACATTGCTTGCCTGCTCGTGGCATCTTTTAAACTCATGATGCCCTTGATGGGCAATAAAAACCATCTCTACCTTTTCTCTGACCAACTCATGACACCATTCATCAATAAAAACTCCATTGCAAACCCACGACAACCTCTGAGCAGCATATCATGACAAACAGCATGGCAGGTCAAGGACACGCCAAGAGGTCCCTGCCAAACCAAGAACTCATCAGACATCCCCCTCACACTCAGGACCACTCAGTGCAATCATGAAATCCCCTTTCCGTTCATGGAATAGAATACTTCCTCCATTCATGACATATCTCACCATAACATGACTTCCCTCATCAGCAAAAGATACTACATGACAGGTAACGACTTCCCTCACTGGCTCCTAATATCAAGCGCCAGGCCATGCAATAGGCACTAACTCAAGAAAGTCATTTCCGATTAGGAGTCCCTTCAGTATCTCATGATATCTCTTAACAGCTTAGGACGTTTCTCACGGTAGAAGGAATCACGCTTCAGCACATAATTCACGTCCCATGCAAACTCATCACATGTTTTGTCAGCTCATGGTATCACTGGCTATAAATGGCATTGCACATCAATGCATGACATCCATCACAATTTCCATGCCACCATTCTCCAGCTCATGACCTCCCACGCTAGTTGATGAATTCCCTCACAAGCTCATGACACGTCTCTGCAGTTCACACTATAACTCCACATCTCATGAAAATCCTTGCGAGCTCCTGATGTCTACTGCCAACTCATTCCATTCTGCCTCAGCTCAAAACAAAACTTACCAGCTCATGACAAACATCCATTGCTCTTGGGATGAAAGACCGGATTTTACAAGCACCCCAACATGTGAAACTCTTTGCAATCTCACGGCAACCCCGACAGCTCACAACATACTTCTCAAGCTCAGAACAACATATCAAATCCTTGAGATCACCTGCAAACTCCTGACAGCAATTGTTATACCATGAGACCCTTTCACGTGAAATCCGTCAGCAACTTATGACATTCTTTTCAGATCATCCCATGCAGACTCATGATGTTCACATCCAGCTAATGACAAGTGTTGCTAGCTCATGGGATTCGTCACTAGCTCATGATGCCCTTAAAAACTTTTGGAATAGCATACTAGTTCATGGCAGACTTGTAGGCATTTGTTGTTTCTAACCCATTCATGAGATTTTTGGCAAGACCATAACAATACTTAAAACTTTATTACATCCATTTTCAGCACATCATTACTTTCTTTAACCTTGCAAACTCAAGGCTCCTGACATTCAACATTAGAGTGACAGCTCTAGTAAACCCACAAACCCTCTTATCAATTGATAACATTCCTCAACATTTTACGTCATTCGAGCATGATGGCCACCTTCTCAGCTGACCCTCTATCCGGTGTATCATACCAGTCAGTTCACTAACAGCTCATGACATCCATGGTTAGCTCATGCAATCTTTTCTGCCCCATGACAACCCTTGCCAACACCAATCATATCTCATACACTCATGACAATTCTGACCAGCAAATGACAGAACAGCTAGCTACTGACATTCTTCACCAGCTGACAACATCTCTCTCCAGCTCAGTGTGTCTCACAGTCATTCGTGATGTTTCTCATAAAATCTTAGCATCTTTCACCAACTCATAATACCACTCACCAGCGCATAACATTTCTCGTCATCTCATGGCATACTGTTCCAACTCTTAGCTTCTTGCATCAATCTGTGGTACGACCACGAAACCATAACATCACTCACCAGCTTCAGGCATTCTTCTTCCCCCCATCACATCTCTGACCATCACTCAACATCCTCACCTTTAACAACTTCCAGTGACAGTTCATGGCATCTCTATCTAGACTTCTCCAATTTAAGAAAACCATACTCACTCAGCTCATGACGTCCCTTGACAGCTTACAACACCCTTTACCATCTCTCGTGGCCTCTCAGAATCTCAAGAAAGTTCCCTGAGTGCCTGCTGTGCCCAGCAGCTGATGCCACCCACAGAACCTGCACGTCACTCGAAGAGCTCACGAAAGTCCCCGGCACCACCTGCCAAGGTCAAGAGATGTCTACACGTATCACGTCACCCGACAGAGGACTTGTGTATCCTCGAACATGCTCAACACTTATAAGGCACATAAAACAAGACACAGACAAATTCCTATACCGTAACACTTTCAAATAAACAGCGTGCTTTGCTCTGAAACCCTTAGAAAGGTTACTAATTCCCAGACACACTAATTTCAACGGTACATCATCCCTGGCTGGGACGTAGCGGAGACGCCTCACTCACCGGTGATGGAAATTCACGCGGGGCGATGAGACTGCCGCTGTCCAACCCCTCCTTCCACAGTGCCCCGAGGATAGGACAACAGAGCGCGAGCCGACACTGGGAACTGGAAAACGAAGATGAAAACCGCCCCCTTCCACTCAAGGTGGGGTGCTTCAGTCTTCGTCCTGCCGCCCCCTGTGTCTTGTTGCTTCTCAGCGTGCAACCCGTCTATTCCGGCTATTTCATATCTTCTATTGCCCCATATAATTTCTCACTTCCCAGGCCCCTCCCCCGTTCTACTATGACCTTCGTCCTATTCCACTTTAGCTCTCCTCAGATTTATCAGTGAGTTCAATGCGCCCCGTTGCCCTGCGTCCGCCCCACGGACCGAGAAGTTCTGCTCGACTCCGGTACTGTGGCTGGGGCGCCTCCGCGGTGACTGTGGGGGAGACGCAGGCAGCGGAGACAGATGGATCAGATAAAGTGAGGCACGTGACCCCTCCAGCGCACCGTCCTCCCAGCCCCTCGCCTTTATTGCGGCGCTGCCTTTCTGCGCTTCAGCTCTCGCGAGCAGCTTCAGGGAGCAGCGCAGAGGAATTCACCCTTGGCCTTGGCGCGAGGTCAGCGGGCGCTGACCACCTCACTCCAACCACATGTGACGCCAGCAGTTTCCGTATCACCCCCTGGATTGCATATATATATATATATATATATATACATACACACACACACACCACAACAAGAACTCTAAGTACCCCCGTCCTCCTGCCTCACACATCACTAGAGATGGCCAATACCCCATGCACGAGACGAGCCTTGAAAGTATTTGTCATGTAAATCTTGCTAAAGGCATCATCTAAAAATGTGATAACGTCTCTTCAAAAATTTAACAAAGTAAATTTCTTTAGAATGTATAAGCGTTTCATCTTAGTACATCAAGTTATATCACTGCATTAAGAGGTGCCTATTATTAGTGATCGTTTTGCCCTGAAGACAATGTAATCAGTGAACTTAGAGAAGGCCAGTTGTCATGTTCATTCTATATGTGGTCTAGAATATTATTAAAGGAGACAACACTATTAAATGACATGCAAGGTTTTTTTTTTACAGCACACTTCATTAACTCCCATATTTGTAAGCCTTCTCAAATGTGAAAATGAAGAAAAAGGAGGCTCCATGAAAAATATATTTGCCTAGTATCACAAAATTTGATTAAGTGTGAAAGCCATTATTTATATAAGGTTTTATGCTTTCGGCTGTAATTCAACCACTAAATGGGTATCTCTTTCACTCTACGGTTTAAATTAAATGTTAATACTTTGGGCCTTATTCCGATGTCGAGCGGATGGCCATCCGACAGCTCGTCTGTGGCGGTCCGCCCGACATCTGCTGCTGCGGTCCGACTGCCACTATACAATGTGTGCGGTCGGAGGCAGCAGGCGGAGGGACCGTCCAAAGCTCAAGAAGCCCGTCGAACTGTCGGACAGACAGTAATCCCTACAATAGGCGTGGCGCCTGCTCAGGTACCACCATAGGGATTACAATGTGCCTTTCCACCTGCCTGTGTATGGCAGTCCGACCGCCATAGAAAAGTAGACAGATAGGGACTTTGGAGGCCACAAGCAAGGCCCCCGTCCCACCTGTACCTCCGCTATGGGCCCCGGGGCGCCCTTGTGGTGTCCCCCAAACATCCCTGCATCATGTGGCAGGCACAGCATGGTGCCTGCCACACGGTGCAGGGATGTTTAAAAAGTGCATCTTTCCTATTACGGCTTGTGCTGCAGCTCGCAGCACAAGCCGCAATAGGAAGTATGCACTTTCCGACCGACGTGAAAGCGGTCGCATCATTATCAGGGAAGCAAGACCTCCGACTCCTTGTCGGGTGGTCCCGTTTCCGACACAATGCCGGTCGTAGGCTCGTCTGACCAGCATCATAATGATGCCCTTTGTCTTTATTTCTTGGCGAGGTTAGATTGAGGATGGCAGATAGAAGCCTCGGCTCGTTTTGGGCTTGAGGTTCCAAAAGATCCTGGAGCTGAGTCAAAGCCAGGCGTCTGGCTTGAACTTAGCTCAGGCTTTCAGTGATCACCCACCTCTATATGCCACACACATAGCACTCCCACTATGAGCATCCGCTCCCCCTCAACTTTCCCTGGCTCCGTAGCTATCATATGTACCAAGGTCCCAAGATAGGCGGGCGATTCTCAGTTTCAAGGCAACAAAAACAAAAAAATCTGAATTTAGCATTGTATGCTTCCTTTACTTGAATGCAAGTTAATGAGAAAAATTGATTCCTCATTTTTATTTGTTGCCAGATGTTCTTTCCCACTATACCATACTCATATTACCTCTATCCTTCTGCATTGGACTTCTACTATCTCAATCTTCACACTCAGTGGTCGAAGTGCATAAAAAACTATGGGTCTGTGATCCAGAGTACAATGGTGGCTGGGTCAGTGAGTTTGTTGGTGTGGGATCAAAGACATAGCTAAAAAAGAATAAAATATGCTTAACTACTTTGTTGACTTTCCATCACAGGTAACATAATATAAAATATAACCCACACACCTTAAATGAAAAATAAATGTAGGTTGAACTAAACTGTGGGAAATGCATTGATCTGATTGGAAAGCTCAGTTAGTTAATACATTCACTGCACATGTCATAGTGCTTAATCAGAGGGTCGCTAATATGAATCCTGGTTGGTGCACTGGGGACTAGGGACGTGTGTATTTATAGTGCTATGAAGTGCCAACCAATGACAGAAAGCACTGTGAATATGTAAGTCATTGTTTAAAAATGTATTACACACAGTACAAGATAGCCTGTACACAGTATAAGATAAGCTGCCACACAATGTGTAAATGATTAATTGTTTAAGTGCTTACAATGCTTTTAAAATGTATATATTGGGGCGTGGCTTGGGCGCGCATGGAGTGAGACGTGTTTCATCGAGTCTCCGCTCCAGCGCCTTTTGCCCTTACCTTTCTCCTGGTCTCCGGGCCCTGCTTACTCCCGGGGCGAGCTCTGCGTCCTGTCGGGACCTCTTGGGCGGCGTTCTGGGCCACGGGAGCCCTTTGGGGGCCCAGCACCCTCGATCTTCTTTGGCCGGTCCCGGCCTGGCCTGCCACGCCCGCCATCTTGGGTCCTGGCTGCTGCTGTGTCTCCGTCGGCGCTGGGTGCCTCACCTCGGCAGGGGACTGAATCCGATGCTGGCAGCGGGATCTTCGGAGGCCTTACACCCGCTGCCATGCTGTGACTCGGCGCCGCCGCCCGGACATCCGCGGCTGTCCCTCTTCGGCTGGAGCCGACCTGCTCTCTGCCGGCTGCCATTTCGGGCCCCGGCCGACGCCGCATCTCCGCTGGAGCTCGTGACGCCTCCCTGGGAGGGAGTGACCGACGCTGCCATCGGCGGTGTGGTCCCTGCTTACCGACCACCCGCCGCTCTTCTGGTATCCTGGGATGCTGCTGGCGCGGGGCCCCCCGGTGACCGCGGAGCCTGACGGCGGTCCCCCCCGCCCTGCTGATTCCGGCTGGGGAGTCGCCCAGTGGATCCATCGGACCGCAGCCAGGGCGGTGCAGGTACCGGGACGGGGGGCCCTCTCTGCATACACATGGGTCCTTGACGCCCAGCCCACCATCGTGTCCCTGCCTGCGACTGACGCTCCTTGGCCCCGGCCTTGTCTTGGTCCCCCTTCTGGGGTGCAGCCTCTGTGGTGCAGAACAGAGGGGCACGTACATTCCTGGTGGCCCCCCCACTGGAGCTTGGCCTGTGCCTCCTGAGACTTGCGCTCCTGCTGTTACGGCCTGGGCCACTTCTGGGGCTTAATCATCTTTGGAGGGCCCTCCCCTGCCTGTGCTGCTCCATACTTGGCGGTGGAAACCTAGGGGGGCCATACTGTGCGTCTGGTGTTTGCCTCTGTCCCCTGGGTTGTGCGCCCCCCCGCCGGACCTACTTACCTTGCCCCTTGGTTGGGGGCCCTGCCGGTCCTGGGGAGCCGAGTTGTGCAGCCTTTACGCCGGCAGCCACGCTCATAGCTTTTCCTTCCTTTCCTCTTGGCGCAAGGGAGGCCTCCTTGTGTTTTAAGCGTGGCTGGGCGGGCCCATCACATGCTGAGTGATCCCTTCTTCTTGGCTGTCCCATCGGTCCTCCCCCTTGGCATCGACTTCTGCATTTTCTCCGGCTGGGCCTCTGGTTTCTTGGGACCCCGCCACCATGCCGCCCAAGCATAGGGGCAACAAGGACGCGGATTCGGCTGCCTCCCGCGACAATCCAGTGACTTCCTTGTGGGCCAAGGCGCCTCCATCCACTCAGGACGATCCTCCTGCCTCCTCGGGGCTCTCAGGTGCATCCGCCCACGCAATACCAATCACCCAGGCCTATATGTCGTCCTTCCTGCAGGAAATCAAATCCGAAATCAGCTCTCTTCGACAGGACTTCAAAGTTGGGTTGCAGGATGTCCGCAGGGATGTCGTGGAGATTGGCGATAGGGTTGATGGCCTTGAAAGGACGATGGATGCCAGGACGGAGGACATCGATGGTCTCTGGAGGAAAATATCTGAGCTGGAGGATCAGAATATCTCCCTGCAGTTGAAGCAAGAAGACCTGGAGAACCGTGGCCGGCGGAACAACCTCCGTATCCGAGGCGTGCCATTGGGCGCAGAGGGGACTGATGTTTTGGCGTACACCGCAGACCTCCTACATGCCATCCGCGAAGGGGAAGGTACCACACCGCCTATGCTGGATAGAGCTCATCGTGTCCCGGGCCCTCGCAATCGTCCTAATTTTGTCCCTGCAATTATCACAAGGGTCCACTTCTTTGCGGATAAAGAAGCTATCCTCCGTAAAGTGCAGGGGATCCGGACAGTCTCCTACAATGGGCTCTCCATTCAAATTTTTCAGGACCTTGCACCTTCCACGCTTCGCCGGAGGAAAGCCTTCAAGCCTGTCACTGACAAATTGCGGGCCATGGACATTAAATACCAGTGGGGCCATCCCTTTGCCCTGATGTTCTCCTGGGAAGGCTGATGACGGGTTGTCCGGTCTTTACAAGAGGCGCTGCGCCTCCTCCGTCTGCCTGTGGATTCGGACACTGATGACCCCTCTTCCTCTCGCATCCGCCCCGCGGATTCGCTCCGGCCGGAGTGGTCCACTGTTCCTCCTCCTCGCTCCAGACGTCTCTCGAGGGACCTTGACTCCACTCAAGCCAAACAGGACGCCGTTAATCACGTCCGCTCCTTGAGTGCCTCTCCGTCCCTCGTGCCCTAGATGTTTCTCCTGCGGAGCAGTGCTTGTTGATGCTCCTACCGGGGGCCCAATTCTGGGGGCCCTCTGTTCGGGCCTGGAGGCCGAAACATGTTACGCATTTACCATTGCCTTGCGGAGGGCTGGTAGCGGGGGCTTCTCGCCTTCTGTGTGCCTGCCACCCCCCCTTCCGCAGAGTCCTATAGGAGAGTGACTTCTCTGGAATGCCCTACCTTCGGGAGTCCGGGCTGTTCCGAAATGACTCTGTACTACCTTGGCCCAGTTGGCCTGTTTATTCTCTCTTCTCTTCCTTCTTTTCATGGTTTTTTCCTCTCTCGCCCTGCTCTGGGCTCTCTTTGGGAGCGTCCTTGCTTGATCCTGCTGTGTGGTTTGGCTCTGGAGGGGTATTGGGGAGCTGTTGTGTCTTGCTTGGGGCTGGCTGGCCCTGTCCTTCTGTGCCCGGTCTGCTCCCTTTGTCGGTGCCCTGGGTGGAGTACCTCTCCCTCTTTTGTGGGGCTTCGGGTGACTACCTCTCCTTTGGGGTTTCTAGCCCTTACTGAAGTGGTTGCAGAGAGTTGCTTCCCCTCCCATCTTCTCTTCCTTTTCCTCCCCCTCCGCCGCCATCTGCTATCCCCCCTGCCGCTGCATGCGCTTGGTCTCTCTTCCCTTCAGTCATGGCCACCGCACCCTGCTTGAAACTCATATCCCTTAATGTGAAGGGACTCAACTCCCCTAACAAGCGGCGACAGGTATGGCGATATCTCCTACAGCTGAATCCTGATATTGTTTTCCTTCAGGAGACCCACCTGATCAAGGCGGATGTGGTCCGCATGGCTCACCCTCGTTTTCCGCTTCAATTTTGGGCTTCTGCCTCTTCTAAAGTAGCTGGAGTAGCAATCCTATGCCGAGCTGGCATTCAGCAGGGGGCCTCCAAGGTCTTCCGCGCCCCGGATGGCAGGTTTCTCAAAGTGGCGGTTTGAATTGGTCACAGGTCCATCACTCTTTGTAATATTTACGCCCCCAACCAGGCGCAAGATTCTTACCTCCGGGAGACGTTGCAGGAACGAGTGTCGTGCACGGACCCCTCTCTTGTTATAGGGGGTGACTTTAACCTGGTGTGGGATGCCAACGAAGATCGTAGCGATTGTTCCTTTCATGGAGCCGGGGCTATGTCCTCCGCTCTCAAGAAGCAATTGACTGAGCTTGGCTTAATAGATGTTTGGCGCTATCACTCCCCCGACCTGCGTGACTACTCGTATTATTCTCCCGTCCATCGCTCCTATTCACGCATCGATTATCTCTTTGTCTCACATTCTCTAATCGGGGAAACGCTCTCGGCCTCCATGTCCGACATCTCAATTTCCGATCACGCACACCTGGAGCTCCTCCTCAGGGATCCGTCTTCCCATCCTGGCCGCCCACCGCGTTGGCGGCTCCCCGCCCACATCCTTCGCGACCCGGTTGATGTCGCAGGAACTTAAGGCTGCCATTCTTTCTTATTTCGAGACAAATGATTTGCCAGAAACTCCTTTTCCCGTGGTCTGGGATGCCTTCAAGGCCACTATTCGTGGTCATATCACGTCCATAGCGTGCGCCCGGGCTCGGGAGTCGCGCCTGTTTGAATCTACTCTCTCCCACGACATAAAGGCGCTTGAGCGACTTGATCAGGCTCAGCCACGGGCTGCCCACAAGCGGCGACTGGCCGTACTGCGAGGCCAGCTCCGTGCTTACCGCACCAACAAGGCTGAGCAGGCACTATTGGCTCTCAAACAGCGCTACTATGAGGGAGGAGATAAGGTGGGTACGGTCTTAGCCCGGCGACTGCGGGCACGAGCGGCCAAAGCACATATAGCCAACATTAAGTGCCCCGATGACACTCGAGCCACTACCGAGAAGGCTAAGCTTGAAGCATTCCATACATATTATTCTTCTCTGTACACCAAGGAGGCGCCCCTTCCGGAGCAGATCCGGGCTGTCCTAGACAATTGCACTTGGACTCCGATAACTCCATACCATGCGCAGCTGCTGGAGGACCCTCTCTCTCAGAGCGAACTTGCGGGTGCTTTGAAAGACCTCCCTCTTGGAAAATCGCCGGGCCCGGACGGACTGCCGCTTTCCTTTTATTGGGTCTTCTTCCCGCAACTTCAGCATCATCTTCTTCGACTCTTCAACTCTTTCACGGATACGATAGGTCCCTCCTCCTCCATGGGATTGGCCGAAATAGATTTACTTCCAAAACCAGGTAAGGATCCCGCACTGTGCTCTTCCTTTCGCCCTATTGCACTTCTCAACACAGATCTCAAAATTTACACTAAAATTTTAGCTAAACGCCTGGACCCTCATCTCCCGGGCCTGATCGATCCCGATCAGGTCGGTTTCATTCGGCAGCGACAGGGGGCAGATAATGTGCGTCGAGTCGCCCACCTTGTTGGGAAAGCCCAGCATTGGAATATACCCGCTTGCCTGCTGTCTCTCGACACGGAGAAAGCGTTCGACCGCGTAGACTGGACCTTTCTCTGTGCGGTTCTCTGCAAAATCGGACTCGGCCCCTTGATGGTTTCTCGTATCATGGCTCCCTATCTCTCCCCTACGACTCAGGTCCAGGTTAATGGCCAACTCACCAATCCCATTTCCATACACAGAGGCACGCGACAGGGCTGTCCTCTCTCTCCCCTCTTGTTTGCTCTTGTGGTGGAGCCTCTCGCCATCATGATTCGCCAGGCGCCAGATATACATGGCATCCCTCTTGGAGGCCAACAACACAAGGTAGCCTTGTTCGCGGACGACCTCCTTCTTACATTATCGCACCCACGCACGTCTCTTCCCGCCCTCTACCTTCTACTGCGTCAATTCGAGCAGGCGTCGGGTCTTAAGATTAACCATGACAAATCCTGGGCCCTGAACCTCACCATCCCGGTAGAGGAGCTCTCAACGCTTCAGGCGCTGGTTCCCTATAAGTGGGCCCAACACTCCATCCGATATCTTGGCCTGAATCTGACTCCCACCCTTGCCACCTGGTCACAAGCCAACTGGCAAGAATGTAGACGGTCCGTGCTAGAGGACCTGCGAAACTGGAAGCCTCTCACTCTCTCCTGGCTGGGTCGTCTCCATGCTCTTAAAATGTCCATTCTACCGAAACTTTTGTATGTCTTCCAATCACTTCCCACCCCTATCCCGCAACACCAGATCCAAAGCTTGCAGCGTGAATTCACCAAGTTTGTCTGGGGGGGCCGCCGCCCGCGATTTTCCAGCAAAGTTCTCATGCTACCTCGGGATAGGGGGGGCCTGGCTTGTCCCAACCTGTTGGAATACTACTGGGCGGCACACCTCCGCTTCATCTCTGAATGGATGGCATGGGAGAGCGAGAAGGTGTGGTTCCACATGGACAGGGCGGTGACTGGGCGCTCCATCTTTGATCTACCCTGGCACTCTCGGGTCTCTCGCTCATGTAGCACGTACATAGCCATCCCTACCAAGACTGTTCTTGACATCTGGGATAAGGTAGCTGTCTCTAAAGGCCTCACTACCTTTCCCTCTCCTCATACTCCCATCGCTGGTAATTCTCTCTTTCCACCTGCTCTGCACCCTTCCACTTTTACTGAATGGTTAGACGGCGGGTGCAGAACGATACGGGACCTTTTTGTGGGTGCCACTTTCAAGACTTTCGAACAATGGAGGCAGGGGTTCCACCTCCCCGACGGGGCTCGACTACAGTACTTGCAACTTCGACACTGGGTATATGCTGAATCTCTGGCGCCGGCGGCCACGCGTGCCCTCACCCCCTTTGAGCGGCTGGTCCGTTCGTTCGATAACTCTAGGGGCCTTATTTCACGTACTTACCACATCCTCCAACATTCCCCGCGGCTAGCCCCGCATCCCTATCAATCTCGATGGCAGTCTGATCTGGCCACGGACATCACACCCGCACAGTGGGAGCGCCTTTGGCATGACATCCCGAAGGTTTATCGCTGTATTTCACAGCGAGAAACCGCCTACAAGGTAATGACCCAGTGGTACTACACCCCCCAAAGACTACATAAAATGTCCCCTACGTCCTCTCCTCTTTGTTGGCGATGCTCGAATTTGCCCGGAGACTTCCTCCACATCTGGTGGTCCTGTCCACTTCTGATCACCTACTGGAAAGAGATCCTCAGCCACATCAAATCGGTTCTTGGCTTCCCCCTGCCTAAAACTCCAGCTACAATACTCTTGGGTATCAAGCCTTCTAACTTGCGCGCGCTGACACGTAGTGATTGGCATATCTGTCTTCATATGCTGGGTGCGGCGAAACAACTCATAGCGCTATACTGGAAGAAAGCAGAGACCCCCCCGGTCACTATTTGGTTCACTCGCCTATGGCATACCATGGCCATGGAACTCCTCACTGCGCGCTTGCAGAACCGAGACACTCAATTCAGCAAACTCTGGCAACCACTAATTGACCATTTCTGTAGGTTAGAACATACCCGTTTCCAGCCCCCGAAACTCCGGGCTTTACGCCTCTTTGAAGACGCACTACTTCCCTTTGCTTTCACCATGCCCCCTTGACCCTAACGCCACCACGCTACTATTTGACCACCAGGCCACCATCTCTGCGAGGACTACCTCCCGCACTTCACTTTCCTTTTCTTTCCTTCCTTTACTCTTTTCCCCCCCCTTTTCTTTTCTCTCTCCACCCCCTCGCTTTTCTCTCTCTTCGTTGCTGGTCTTTCCCGTCTTTCTCTATCTCCTTTGTCTGCTTCTTGCCTTATGTTTGAGTTTGTTCATTTGTTATTGTTCTACCCATTTGGAGACGCTTTCAAGCATACGCCTGACACTTTTGCTTATCACATTACGCGGCCGGCCCTGAATGGGTTGTAGGCAACTTGCTGTGTAACCTAATATCGATGCACCACCCTCCTAATGCCACACCCTTGCCTCCTCTTTGATTACTCCACTTCGCGGCCGGCCCATCAACGGGTTGTAGGCGACATGCTGTGTATCTGTGGTTTACTCTCCTCTTCCTTAATAAAATAGATTTATATCAAAATGTATATATTTATATTTTTAGTTATGCACAATCCATTAAAGTGACAAATTCCAATACTGGTAAAACACTTTATAGTACATCTCAATAAAAAAATACTTTGTCAGCAAGAAGCTTTAAGTGATTCTATCAATTGAAGTCTAACCTGATCCCAGGCAGCTTCTAGATTTGCTTATTAACCTATTGCACACATTTACATTTCTTTCAGGTGGTAGGCACCCTGGTGGGAAGACGTGTTTCTCCTTTAGCTGTCTGTCCCTCCTCTCCACTGTACGGGAGAACAACTCCTCTTTCAGCCTGACGCATTAAGGTTCAGGTTGAACGGTTGTTTTTTTTAGAAAGAGTTTAGGAACAGTTTTGGTAGAAGTAAAAATGCTTGGGAAAATTGTTCCCAATTGATCCTGTCCACTTAGACCTCTGTCCACATTCCACAACTTCCACTATCCCCCTCCCATTATTACACTTTCCCTGCATCTATTGACATGATTTCCACTATCCTCACACCTCTCTCATCCCCGCTGCCTCCATTCCAACTGAACTTCCACTGTTTTAATACTAACATCCTTTGTCTCCCACACTCTCCACCCTACAGATCTTTCACTATCTCTAAAGATACCCCAATGATTTCAGACTACCACTGCCCCTCCTTTACACTGGACTCTCACTAGCTCCACACACCCCACAAACCTCCACTATTTCCTTTCCCACCGCACTGATTAACCAGTTTTCAACCTTTGCCCAGTCTGCAGTTTTCCCTATCCCCACCGTAACCTTAGCTCCATATACCTCCACCCCCTTGAACTACATCCTCCTATCCTACTGGACACTTTCTGCATACCTCTTCCCACAGACTCCGCCTAACTCCACCCCCACATCTCTGGCCTACCATTACTTAAATCCTTCCTCAACAACCCGATTGTCCCATTTAGGCCATCCTCAAACCACTGAGCCTTCCACTGTCTCTTCTCCCCGCTGACACCACACTCCCATTATCTCCATCCCCTACCATTGTACCTCCCTCTAGCTCCATCCCTGCAACTGGATTGATTCTATCTCCTTACACCCCATGCATAAAGCCCGAACTCTGTAAACCCTCCTCAGACTCCAGCTATCTCTTTCCGCACTTGGCCCCCACCGTCAACATACCCATCACTCTGAGCTCCGTGTCTTTGCATAGAGTATTCCATCTTTTTCCAAATCACGACTATGGGGTCCGCTATCTCCAGCCAAACACATTGTCCTGCACCCGCCATCTCCTTCCTACCGTTAAAGCACTCTTACCATGTATATCACCATTCTCAAAATATTCCGCCCTATCCCAACTCCCATTACGTCCATCTCCACCTTACTGTACTTCCACTGTCATCATTCATTCCTGCCCAAGCAATCATCTCAGTCCCCGTTGCCACCACAGGCAACTACTATCCTTAACTGTGTTTTCACTACACTTGCATTGCCTCGGTCACCAACCACAGCAGTATCCAATTGTCTCTGTTCCCTCCTCATCTGATTCCTTCTGTCTCCATCCAATAACAACCCTGTTATGTCCTTACCTTCCGCTACTAAGGTCCCACAATCTCCGTCCTTCATGACCCGCACTATCTTCATGTCTCCTGCCAATGATGTCCCCTTTCTCCATCACTCCCGTTGGACCTGCTCTGTCACCACTGCATGCATTAACTACGCTATGTCCATAATCCTCTCACGGATTCTAACTTTCCCCATGGCCATCGAACTCCTCTTGTTAGCATACCCACCATGTGCTTGCCTACCCCCATTGCCCCCATGATTCCAGCAATTTTTTTCCCCCCCACCCCATATAGATGTCTTTATATCAATCCAACAGGGTTTCCACTATCTCATTCACACACAGTGAAGGCGCCTAGTAACTCCCTCCCTTTCTTCAACATAGTCCCACCCTCCATCATTGACTCCCAATATCTTCGCCTCAACCCTTCTCAACTCCTACGATCTCCCTTCATTTCCGCCCCAGATAACCACCATCTCAGCCCCCACCCCCGCAGCTCTCACAACCTCCGTCTTGAGGACTTGAAGCTCAGACACAGACACCTTCTGCCACTGCTGGACGTAGGCGTCCATGGAGGTGGAACATTTCAGGTGTAGCCTAAAGAAACAATTCACATCGGCGTCAGGAATCATAGGGAGAGAGCCTTGTGAAAAGCAGAAAGGGACACCTTGATTCCTTAGGATTCAAAAAGCAGTAAGGAAAGACAATGTGACATTAAAGAGAGCGGAGACTGTGGAGGGGAGGGCATGGGCCTCTGGCCAGCGGGTGCTGGGGCCAGAGGTGTTAGCCGGGACTTCCTGAATAGATTAATATCAGAACCAATCAGAGCAAGGTCAAAAGGAAGGTGTGTGCTTCCAGGGGTACTCAGGAAGCAGCAGTAGAGGATGCCAGTAACTTCGCAACTGCTTAATTGTATTGTTCCTCAATCTATAGTTCGACCACCGTATTTCCTTTCCTGCACCTTTGTTGTTTTAACTTCCCTACCCTGTTTCTTCCCCTTTTGCAGTTACCACTATGTTTGTGCTCACTAGAATTCCTTGGCACAGTTGGATTTTTCGTATCCTAGACTGCGCTGCTGCCTAAATGACTAAGCACATACTTACTTAGTGTCCTCCTGTTTTAGTCTTCTCAATCACCACATGGTCGTGTCTCTACTCATCAGGTTCTCTGAATTGTACGAGGGATTCCCAGTACTCCCTTGGTTCATTACCAGCATTCCTCTAGAGAGACCTGGATTTCCATGTATACTAGGAGTGTGTGAATTCTGGCTTGACAAGAGTTACCAGCGCGAGAAGATTAATCCCACCAGCATGACACCACCTCTTTTTCTCTCTCTCTTCACCTCTTACTCCATTTCCCCAACACATAGCACCAGCTTCTGAGTTACACTCTAAACTTGTGGTCAAATATTTCTCTTAGTGTGAAGGCTGAGGGATTAAGCTCAGGAACCTAAACCGTGTTGTCACAATCACACAAGATCCTCACAATGGGGATGGAAAAACAGAGAGACATGGAGTGGGCAGTTTACAACTTCCTGTGGACATACAGTAACACCCCACACTGCACAACCCAATGTGTGCATGCCTCCATGGCTTTGGGAGAACAATAGAAAACACCATCCCCAAATGGTCTCCACCCACCATTCAGGAAAGCGAGAGGAGACAGCTCCACAACAACGAGAGGGTCAGTGTACAGACAGGTGTCTGGCCTTCTGGTATTGTCTTTCCTATAACATGATCATCAGCTGGGGGGAGTTCTGCATGCTTCAACTGTTGTTGAGTGAAAATGCTCTATGATCAAAGCGCAGCAAGAAAGAGAGAGGATTAAAAGAAATGTGCCCTTCATTAAAAGTAACCTAATGTTACCAGTCAGGTCCAGTCCACAAATTCTACCAGAAACTAAGACTCACAGCAAGGAGACATGAGACATTCGTGACCTCAACCTAGTAGCAGTGCTAGAGATCTGAGGTATCCCAGTTCCATGGCTCATGGAACCACCTCATCCAGTCCAAGTTTTTTTGTGCATTCTTGGACTAGTATTCCTGATTTATATAATGATAAATAGAACTTTATTTTTACAGTTCCTCTCCTTCCCACTCCTTCCTTCCACCTGCGATACACATTTTGGAATGACCCTTTCTCTTCTATTTTCTGGGTGTGCCAACCAGTCCCTTCTTACCATTTCCCTTCAACATTTTTTCCGTTTTTAATTGTCTCATCTCTTTTTTGTCCTTCTTGTGTTGGTGTTTTCTCCTATGCTTTCCTCCATGTTCCTGATTTTTTTTCTAGGTGGCTGTAGGCATAAAAACGGCAACTTCGACCTGTATTTTGTTTAATTAAACCTCTTCTGATATTTTTTACATTTATTCCTAGACAATTCTTAATATTTTAGGAATTGTGAGAAGGCTTTTGTTATTTGTTCTGGATCTGACAGTCTAACCCAGGACCAGAAAACTAATTTGTCATCTAGGGCAGCATTATCAGTACTAGGTAAGACCTTGTGTTTCTGATAATGTTAACATCTAAAGAAATCTGCGAAAGAAATGAATAAATATTGGCGCTGTAATATTAACTTATTAAACTACGAATACAGATATTAAGGGGTCCTTAATATTACAACCTTCAGTGTAGAAACTGATGGCTTCTCCTTGTCACACTGCTCGGGTGTAAATCCTAGAGTGAAGTTAGATTGAAGGGTCCTCTCCATTACACAGGGGTGGAATTTAGCTTGGTCCCAACATGTATTGAAGGGTTCTCATCCCAAGCCCTACTTCAACTGAAATACAGAGGTGTTGGCTATCACTCAGCTCATACACAAGACAGACCTGTGCTTGGACTAATTTGTGGGTTACTGTCTGTAGAACTGGTACAGTCCTGGCCAAAGGTAAGATTGAAAGGTCAACTCTATCGCAGAGCACCAGTATGAAATCTGGTGCTAACTTTGAATGGGTATTAATGTCCATCACTGAGCATCGGTGCCAACTATGGACTGAAATGAAATATTTAGTCGTTCAGCATTGACGCGGACCCCTAGCTTGAGCTGAGAATGTAGATTTTCTCTATCACACAGCACCGGTGCTGACCCCCACTTAACTGAAACTGAGGGGGTCCTGTGACCAAGCTCAGGTGTTTTGTCCCTTTTGCGTTGAGCTTGAGGCACGTCTTTAGGATGAAGCCTACCAGACAGTGCAGCTGTCTGGTTTGCTAACAACATCATGGGGACATTTGGAAAGCTTCCCCGGGAATGCACACCGCCCATTGCTTACCATTGGCTTTGTGGTTCGTAACTCACGTTTGCTTGCTTGCTATTTGCTGACTGTCCAGCTTAAGTTGGTCCATACCGTGGCCCGTTTCTTATTTACTGTATCCTTCTGCCAGTGTTCGATTTCTGTAAACAGGCCTTTAAATCTTGTTCTCATCATGTCACATTTGCTGTGCATTCAAAGACTGAGGTCAAATGTCAGACTCTTTCTTCCAGGGAGACTAGTGTTTACTTTTCATTCTCTGACAAAGTGAAAGGATTTATGCGACAATCATACTGGCTACTAATGGTGTGCTGGAGGAAGGCTGTGAAGTGTGGTGGAAACAAATATTTTAATACAATCAAAACAAATCAATACACTAGGTAATGAAATTTCTACACATTATCGTTTATGCACTGTACACTTTGATCAATAAAACTGTATGTCTGTGCAAATGTAATGGTCATTTAAATTGAAGATGTGTTGTCTGTAATGGCAGTGCGCTACCACAATATGCATACTGCACCTTACCCCACTCCACTCTACTCTGCACCACTTCATGCCACTGCACTCTTCTCTGCACCAATCCACTCTATGCCATTTCACTCTACCCCTCTCTACACCATTCCACTCTATGGGACTGCACTCTACACCAATGCACTCTACTCTGTACCATTCCACTCTACACCAGTGCGCCATATGCCAATCCACACTATGCCACTCTAATTTACTCTGCACCACTGCATTCTATGCCACTGTATTTTACACCACTGCACTCTATGCCACTGCACTCTACCCTGCACCACTCCACTTTACTGTGCACCCTCCACTCTGTGTCACTTCACTCTACTCTGAAACAATCTACTCTGCGCCACTCCACTCAGTGCCACTCCACTCTGCGCCTCTCCACTCTACGCCACTGCAATCTACTCCACCCCACTCTGCGCCACTCTACTCTACTCTGCACCACTCTACTCTATGCCACTGCACTCTACTCTAACTACTGCACTCTGTGCCAATGCACTCTAAACCACTTTACTAAAACCATGCACTCTATGCTACTGCAGTCTACACCAATCTACTCTGCACCACTACACTCTATGCAATTATACTCTACTCTGCAATACTCTATGCCACTGCACTCTTCACCATTATACTCTATGTCACTGCCCTCTACGCCACTCTATTATACTCTGCACCACTGTCATCTACGCCACTCAACTCTGCACCACTCTACTCTATGCCACTGCACTCTACACCAATGCACTCTATGCCACTCTACTATACACCACTGCACTCTATGACAGTCTACTCTGCAACACTGCACCCTCTGCCACTGAACTCTACGCTACTGCACTCTATGCCACTGCACCACTCTACTCTATGCCACTCTATGCCAATTCACTCTACACCACTGCATTCTATGCCCCTCTACTCTGCATCACTCCACTATATGCCACTGCACTCTACCCTGTACCACTCCACCCTACTCTGCACCACTCCACTCTATGCCACTTCTACTCTGCAACAATGCACTCTCCACCACTGAACTCTACGCCACTCTACTCTGCACCACTGCAGTCTATGCCATTGCACTCTACTCAATTGCACTGTACGACAATGGACTGTATGCCACTACACTCTACACCACTCTGTTCTGCATCGCTCCACTCTACACCACTGCACTCTACGCCAATTTACTCTAAGCCACTCTAATCTACCCTGCACCACTGCACTCCTCGACACTTCACTCTTCGACACTCTACTCCATGTCACTGCAATCTACGCCACTTTACTCTACGCTGAAGCAATCTACTCTACTTCACTGCACTCTAAGCCACTCTATTATACTTCGCAACATTCACCTCTACGCCACTCGACTCTACGGTCTTGCAATCTACTCTGCGCCTCTCCACTCCGCTTTGGACCACTCAACTCTATGCCACTGTACTCTATGCCACTGCACTCTACGTCAATGCATTCTAAATGCCTTTACTCAAAACCAATACACTCTACGCCTCTGCACTCTATGCCAATCTACTCTGCACCACTGCACTGTCCACCACTATACTCTACTCTGCAACACTCTTTTCTATGCCACTTCACTCTACGTCACTGAACTCTACGCCTCTCTAGTCTACTCTGCACCACTGTGCTCTGTGCCATTGCTCTCTATGCCACTTTACTCTGCACCACTATATGCCACTGCACTCTACACCAATGCACTGTATGCCACTCTACTCTATACCACTGCACTCTTTGACAATCTACTCTGCAACACTGCACTCTCCTCCACTGAACTATACACCACTCTACTCTGTGCTACTCTAGTCTGTGCCACTCTACTTTGGGCCACTGCACTCTACTTTGCACCACTCTATTCTACGCCACTCTACTGCACTCTATTCCACTACACTCTATGACACTGCACTCTACGCCAATCCACTCTAAGCCACTCTAATCTACTGTGCACCACTGCACTATTCGCCACTGCACTCTACACCACTCCAGTTTAGGCCACTCCACTCCACTTTATGCCACTCCACTCTATGCGACTCTACAGAACACTGCACTCTATACCACTGCACTCTATACCACTGCACTCTATGCCACTGCACTCTACCCTGCACAACTCCACTCTACCTTACACCACTCTACGCCACTTCACTCTACTCTGAAACAATCTACTCTGTGCCACTGTACTCTATGCCCCTGCATGCTATACCACTCTATTAGTGGCGGCTGCTGAGAAAACAAAATGATGAGGCAGCGTACAGGGGGGAAATATTTAAAAAAAAACATGACTTACCTGCTGCTGCTGGAGTCCAGCTTCTTCCAGCATTGCGTCGCACCGCACAGGCCCCCAGACTCCCCACCCAATCCAGACCATGCTCTCATGCTACTTGAGAGCAGCACAGGGATTGGCCTGAGTGGGCTGAACTAACGCTTGCTCAGGCACTGGGAGTCTGTGCCTTTTCTCCACCTGGCTGTACAAGACAGCTGGGTTGGGGAAATGTAAGTGTGCATGTTGGTTTGGCCAGCCTAAAATGGCAAGCCAAAGCGACATGCGCACTTATAGTGCACACCTCTCCTCATCCCTGCTGCCGTCTTAGATGATCGCCCTGCCCTGCCCTAGACTCTGGCCATTCGGCTCAGCCAGAGAAAAATAAAATGATAATAAATAGTTTTATTATCATTTTATTTTTTTAATCTCCTGGCTCTGAGCAGTGGGGCGATGCTCCTCCGTCATAAAGGAGAAGCCGCCTTGCATTCTATTCCACTCTACACCACTCCACTCTATGCCACTGCAATCTATGATGTGCCAGTCTACTCTGTTCTGCACCACTCTACTCTAAACCACTGCATCAATGCCAGTGCACACTACACCACTTTACTCAAAACCAATGCACTTTACACCAACTACTCTGCACCACACCACTCTATGCCAACATACTCTACTCTGAAACACTCTACTCTATGTCACTGCACTATACGCCACTCTATTCTACTCTGCATCACTGTACTCTACGCCACTGCTCTCTACACCACTCTACTCTATGCCACTGCACTCTATGCCAATGCACTCTATGCCAATGCACTCTATGCCAATGCACTCTACTCAACACCACTGCACTCTATGACACTTTACTCTTCAGGACTCCACTCTCTGCTACTGAGCTCTACTGAACCACTGCACTACATGGCATTGCACGCTAAGCCATTGCACTCTACTCTGCACCACTCAACTCTACGCCACTCAACTGCACTCTATGCCAATGCACTGTACGACACTCTACTCTGCATCACTCCTCTCTATGCCTCTGCACTGTACTTCCCTCTACTCAACACCACTCTACCCTGCCTCACTCCACTCCAAATGCCATTCTACCCTGCACCACTCCACTCTATGCCACTTCACTCTACTCTGAAATAATCTAGTCTATGCCACTGCACTCTATTTAACTGCACTCTACTCTGCACCATCCCACTCTATGCCATTGCACTCGACACCACTCCAATGTACGCTGCGCCACTCCACTCCACTCTACTCGACTCTGCACCACTCCACTCTACATCACTGCAATCTACGCCACTCCACTCTACCCTGCACCACTCCACTCTACACCACTTCACTCTACTCTGAAACAATCTACTTTACGCCACTGCAATCTGCTCTACTACACTCTACTCTGCACAACTCCTCTCTCTGCCATTGCACTCTGTCACTACAATCTACACTGCAACACTCCACTGTACACTACTCTGCATCACTCTCACTCTCACTCTACGCCTCTCTACTCTATGTCAATGAACTTTACGCGAGTGCACTCTATACGACTTTACTCAAAGCCAATATACTCTATGCCCCTGTAGTCTACACCAATCTACTCTGCACCACTCTACTTTATGCCACTCCACTCTAGGTCACCCTACTCCAATTTAGAACACTCCACCCTACGACACTCCACTCCACGATGCTCCACTCTCTGACGCTGTGCTCCATTAAACTTTACTCCACTGTGACGCTTTACTCCACTCCACTCTACAGCAATTTACTCCACTCTGTGCCACTCTACAACACTACTCCACTCAACGACGCTCTACAGAACTCCCTGTACACCACTCTATGCCACTTTACTCCACTCTCTTGTACAACACACTACTCCACTCTACCCCACTCCATTATTCCACTCTATGCCACTCCACTCCACCCTATGCCACTCCACTCTACTCCACTCTACGCCACTCCACTCTACAACACTCTAGTCCACTGTGTGCCATTCCACTCTACTACATTACTCCACTATATGCCACTCCACTCTACGACAATCTATGCTACTCTATGCCACTCTACTCTACACCACTATACTCCACTCTATGCAACACTCTCTACGCCACTCCACTCTGTTCTAAGTCACTCCACAACACTCTATGCCACTCCACTCTACTCCATTCTATGCCACAATACGACATTTCACTCCACTACACAACATTCCACTCCTCGACATTCTACTCCACTTTATCGTACAACACTCTACGACACTCTATTCCACTCAACTCTACGACACTCTACTAAACTATATGCCCTTCTACTCTATGACACTCTACTGCCTCCACAACACTCTACGCAATTCAATACCACTTCATGACACTCCACTCCACGCCACTCCATGACTCTCTATGCCTCTCCATAACACCCCAGTCTACTCCACTCCACTCAACTCCATGAAACTGTCCTTTACGCCATTAACTTTTACCCATGCTGAACAGCAGCCACGCTGGTGTTCAAGATGGCTAAAACATATTGGCAAAGCTAATAGTTCTTGTATAGGCGAGACCTTTAGGCTTTGCCAATGCTTCTTTTAACTGGAAAGATTCCAGCATGATCTTTACCTAATAGCACTGCAGGAAACCCCGCTTCAAGGAAAGCTAAGTGGTCCTGTCATCAAGCACTGGAACAGACTCCGCTTCAAGGTCAACCCAAGGGTTCATGTCACTGTATGCAGGTGTTGTCCCCTTCTGAGCAGAGTTTGAGGGTCCAGTTTATCACAAAGAACCGAACAGGACCCACCTTGAGCTTTATCACATGGAACTGGAGTAGACCCCGGCTCCGCCCATATCGAATCTAGATGGTCGCTTCACCGCACACCGGTGTAGACCCTACGGAGCTGAGGTTGTGGGGTCCTCTGTATCATAAAGAACCCAACAGACCCCAGCCAGAGCTGACAGTGCAGACGGTCCCTTTCAAACATCCCTGTTACAGATCTAAGACTGGTACAGACCCCAGCCAGAGCCGACAGTGCACATGGTCACTTTCAAACATCCCTGTTACAGATCTAAGACTGGTACAGACCCCAGCCAGAGCCGACAGTGCACATGGTCACTTTCACACATCCCTGTTACAGATCTAAGACTGGTACAGACCCCAGCCAGGGCCGACAGTGCACATGGTCACTTTCACACATCCCTGTTACAGATGTAGGACAGGTGCAGACGGTCCCTTTCACACATCCCTGTTACAGATGTAGGACTGGTGCAAACCCTGGTCCCTTTCACACATCTCTGTTACAGATGGTGGAATGGTGCAGACCCCAGCCAGCGCTGGCATTCGGGGGTCCCATCACACTCCTCTGCTCCCGACCCCCGGCCTCAGCAGACATTGAAGAGGTCTAGCACACATCAGCAGTGCCGCACTGCCTAGCTCAGCTGAGACTGAGGTGGTCCCATCTCCACCCGCAGGTGTGTCCACCACTTCTGAGCAGACACCGAGAGGCCCTTTTAATAACAATGAGCCGAAGAGACATCTGCCTGGGGCCTACCCGGAGCCTCCATTGAATGGCCCAGGGGTGTCGGCTGGGACTGGCTCGTGTGTGTCTCCAGGAGTGAGTGCAGGAGCCGCGTCTGCCGGTCCAGACTTCATGTGCTTAGAGATGTGTGAGGGAGATAGGAGCTGACAGGAGAGACACTATCGGCTCCGAGGAGAGGAGGGAGGGCTGGGCTCCGGAGCACGAGTGATGGCCGGAGGTGATGTGGGCCTGTCATAAAGGAGGAAGGTGGTCCCCAGGGACACAGAGAAGACCAAACTACACCTGCTAAGAACAAGCTGAGGCTGCAGGGCAGATCCTGGCAGCTGGCACCGTTATTATGGTTAAGAATGGAGAGGGGGGGGGGTGCTCTGGGAGAGGCGAGGGAGCAAGGGGGCAAAGGGTAGTTTAGAAAAGAGGGAGATGGCTGATCTGGGAAGAGAGAGGTGGTGAGGTGCAGATGGAAGGAAAGGAGAAGGTAGCTGTAGGAGGGGTGGAGGGGCGTATTCAGACAGCTGGCTGAGGGAGAGTGGGGTTCGGGCATGGCGAAGTAAAGAGGATAGACCAGACCGGTCACTCCAAGAGATGAAGAGGTGAGGGGTGATGGGTGGTGTTTGGTTTGGGAAATGGAGAGGTAGGTTCAAAAGTAGAGCTGATCGAAAGGAGCTGGAGGGAGGAGAGCGCTGAAGGAGGGAGTTATTTTGGAACACCGAGAGGGGCTGACTAAAAGAAGAGGTGGAACGGGTTTAGACCAGTGCTTGAAATCAGTCGTAGAAGGGGGGCTCGTGTGTGACAGATGCAGGGGAAGGAGGGCAGAGGATGCTCTGAGAGAGCAGGAAGGGAGATGGAAAGAGAGCGTGAGAAGGGGGCGGGTTATATTGATTTGTATAGCGCACTAATCACCTCAAAGGGTATCCAGGCGCTTGGGCAGAGAGGGCGGATGGAGGGCAGTTTGTCTGGGAGAAATGGACATGAAGGATGGAATAATGCTGCTCTGAAGGTGATCTCGGGAAGGGCACAGGAGGTCTGGGATAGGAACAAGGAAGAGAGGAGAGCGCTACTGAGGCTGCAGGGCAGATATGGAAAGGGCGGGCTGGTCTGAGGGAGATGCGGAGAGGGGGATGGAAGTCCAGTCTAAATAAAAGAGGAGGGAAGGGGTTGAGTGAAAGAGACGAAGAGAAGAAAGGGTAGGAGGAATGTTTCGGCTACACCGATAGGCGGGAGCATAGCAGTTTTTTCTGGGAAATGAAATGAAGCTGATGGAAACTGGTCTAGACGAGAGGAGAGGATGTGAGAATGTAAAGCTGAGCCCTGGTACAGGAGGGGAGATGCTAGAGAGCGGGGTTGAGCTTACAGGTCCAGGATGAAGGGAGAGGAGGGACCTCGTCTGGGAGATACATGATGGGGGGAGTAAATACTGTTCGAGAAGAGGAAGGCTGTTCTAGAAGACGTGAGAGAGGCATAGCTCTACTGGTAGTAGCCTTCCACTTTACCATGTCTAGCCGCTGTGCGCAATCAGATATTCTATATAAATATTTCATATTTCCACATGCTTACCCAGAATGCCTTGCGCACAAGATACAGGAGCTCAAGGTCCCAAAAGACAGAGCTTTATGGATGTAGCACGGTGGATAAACACTATCGCAGCACATATCACTTTCGTTGGCTTAAATGGGCGTTTTCCCCCAGTGATTTTTTCTTTATTAACACTGTGTTTATTTTGGGTTTATTGTGCTAATGAAAGTAGATTGATTAAAAGTACTGTAGTGAGAAGGCCTCCCCGAGACCGTCCCTTACTTTGAGAACTCAGAGAGCAGCACTGCAGGCATCGTCCATACACACCGACAAGAAAAAAGCCCAAGCAACCTCAGTGCAGGCTTCCCTTGTGCCTAACTGGTACAGCAAAGACAGCAGCAATTTCTCTCCCCAACAACCCTCGCAGAGCACCAGTAGCAATAGTGCAAGCTTCCTTCATATGCATAGAAATAGTATAGCACAAGCAGCAATAGTGCAAGCTTCTTCCGTACCCACAGATCAAGTATAACGTGCGGAGCAGAAGTGCAAGCTTCCACCGTACGCACAGAACCATTACAGCGCAACCAGCAGAAGTGCAAGTTTCACCCTTGCACACAGAACCACTAATGCACAAACAGGAACAGCCCAAGCTTCCTTGTATGCACAAAACCAGTATAGCACAAGCAGCAACCATGCAAGCGTTTCCAGCATCAGTCTAAGCATCCTCTGTACAGGCAGGATCAGTAGAGCAAAAGGAGCGTCAGTGCAAACTTCCTCTTTACACCCAGAACAAGTATAGCACAAGCAGCAGCAGTGCAAGCTTCTCTTACATATAATAAGAACAGCAAAAGCCGGTAGCAGCAAGGCACACATCGAACTGATAAAGTGTTGTCAGCAGCAGTACAGTTTCACTTACACATAACAAGCATCACAGGCAATACCAGCAAAATCTTTCCTCAGACGCAGAATATTGTAAACACAAGCAGCAGCATTGCAAGCTTCAGTCACTGAGAATAAATGTAGTATGAACAAAGCAGTGCACGCTTTCTTCATATAAACAATACCATAAGAGATGTAAGCTTCCTTGCCCATAGAATAGACGTAGTATAGATATCAGCAGCATATGCCTCTGTCACATATTCAACAGTTGTAATGTATCTGCTTAAGTGATGCTTGATGAAACACTGCCATATCCATCCACAATTCCTTATAATAAGTGTACCAATGGTGACTTGCTGATACCAGCAGCTTGGTGAGGGGGGTCAGGGAAGAGAAAGACACCACTCTTTTTCTCGAGTCGCCTGTTAACAACTTTGTTCCTGCACTATAATGTGCAGGTATTCAAAAGCAATAACAATACTGAGAGCAAGAGTGAATTAAGTATGGAATAAAATATCCTCTGCTGTACATTATAAGGATATTGCAAGTCACCGATGTGTTCCGTTACCATTTGGAGAAATGAGGCCAAAGGCCGAGTTCCTTTATTTTTGTTTTGTAAATGATTTTTATTAATTTTAACAAGATGATATCATTAGCATCTGCAGGACGACATAATCCGACATTAACATTACAATGACAATAACTTGAGTGGCTTAGGCAGGACGCCAGGAGAATCCAATGCAAGGAAGAAGAGAATACACTTTGTTAACTGTGTCGCCTCACATTTCCATGATATAGCACATTTACTAACAGTTACATAGGTCATAGGATCAAAAGAAATACCCGTCCGTATTACACAGGTCAATTCCATCATTGAGTCATCCGTGAGCAACAAAGTAAAATAACCTGGAAAAGAAGAACTAAAGGTCGATCTCTGTATGTAGGCACAGGCCAAAGTGTACATGTCGATGAAGCATAGCAGTGGGCATCACGTATGCAGCTATATGGATGTGAAAATCCATCTGGTGGGGAGTGAACCAGGGGGGGAAGAGGAGCGCATGAGGAGGAGGGGAGAAAAGAAAGGAAAAACAAGCATTGGCATAGCCAATAGGTCTCGCCTTTGGGACCTTATAAGTGTTTAGCCATGCAACAGTTGATGTTGTTGCACCAAGGATATTGTGCTGCATAACTAAATACTTATAAGGTCCCAAAAGCGAGACCTATTGACTATGCCAATGCTTGTTAATATCTGCTTCAGGATACTGGGATGTGAATGGAATGCCAACACAACAAGGACCCTAACGTGTACCATTGTGAACTGTAATACAAGAGTCTGTTCTAGCCCATAAGCCTCCCCACCCTCGTCATGCATCCCTGTCCTCACACCTCCCAGAGATGCATGGATGTATTTTCCATTCTGGGGCTCCGGCTGGGTCGGGCATTTCCGCTAAGAGTAACGCATTGTTTTCGTGGACAGAGAAGACTCTTCCCCGCGATGAATGTGCTCCAAGCTGACCGAGTCAGATCATGAAAGTCCTTAAAAAGTTTGCTCTAGTGCTTAATAGCGCGAAATTGAAAACATGGAGCTAGAATACCAGCTTGAACAATAAAAAAATTGAAACACATTTTCCTCTAAACCCCCAAACGCGGATGCAAAGATGAAAGCAAGGAGTGGATGAAAAACTCCAGTCAGCCTGGGTGAACTTCAAACACTACCGTACTTCAAACACTATATTTAGAATGGTAAACCTATGGGAATGTAAACTGCTTTGTGATTGGATAGTTAACTGTCCATATTAGACAACAGTGCCTAGTAGCATCCTCATCAGAATATAGTGAAATATTTGCACCTCAATGGCTGACTGTGGCCCCTGGATTCCTTCTTTTGGTTCTGCCGCAGCCAAACATAAACAAGCATTGGCATAGCCAATAGGTCTCGCCTTTGGGACCTTATAAGTGTTTAGCCATGCAACAGTTGATGTTGTTGCACCAAGGATATTGTGCTGGATAACCAAACACTTATAAGGTCCCAAAGGCGAGACCTATTGGCTATGCCAATGCTTGTTTGTAATGTTTTTATTGCAAGCATATGGTGCTACGTGTAGACAGTGGGATGCTTTCTTTATTTTTTATTCTATTTATTTTATGCTTGAAGTAAAAAAAAAAAGTTTACAAGCGATCTAGCGTGCCATACTGACCTATTGGCTTTGCCATTGTTCTTTTGAGATTGTGGTATTATGTTAAGCAAAGCGTTTTATTAAATACCCATTTTGCGATGATCCCTTAAAGGTATAAAATGACACCAAATCTTTTACCTCCCTCCCCACCCACCCCTGGAGCCGGCCCGGCTGCAACGTCCTTACGACGACCCAAACACGATTCCGTTTTCCTGTTCTAGTAACTGGTGGCCACTCAGCTGGGGTGGATATTTCGGTAAGAATGGGCCGTGCCCGCCACCCACCCACCATGCACAAGCGTTGTGCGTTGCACTCGTTCTGCCTCTCACAACCGCTGGCGCCAGAACTCACTAAAGTCACAGAAAAAGGGCTAACAGGCGGGGAAAGAAATGCTGACAAGAGCAGCTCTGGGTGGGAGGTTTGTTTTTACCGATTCATTTACCAGAAGAAAAAAAAAAGTTCCCATTTGGGCCCAGCCTTCCCAAAAACAGGCATGTGACATTCCCACACAGTGAATCAGGGGCTGAGACGGGATTACAGTTTAAACCCGTTAGTTCCAACCAGGAGACAGCAACGAAGCCCCTCAAGTCCCCCTTTGTTCCTAAAACACTTATCAAAAGCACCCCCTGCCCCCACCCAAACCCACTGAAACGCCGCCCCCACAAAGCACTTTTCCAATTATACTTTCTCGTCCTTTTCACAGATCCCTGCCCTGTGAATGACGTGTGAGCACCCGCTTGGTATATGTAAAACAGTGGTCCCTGGGGTTTAACGTAGAGAATTCTGAAATACGGTTAATGCTGCAAAGGATAAAAAAATAAACCACGCGAGTAGACAAAAAAGACCTAAAACCGCTTCATAGCGTAGCAAGAATATGGTTTTAATAATCTGAGGACCACGAACAGATATCTGAAAAAACGGCAAAAAAAGCTAATTCGTAGAAAATGGGTGAGGGAACACGAAGCTGCCGAGTGTCTTTTCACTCACCAGCACGTGACCCCGAGCTGCCTGCAGCCCCCGCAATGCAGGACTGGGGGCTCTTTGTATATAGCTACTAGTTTAGCCACCTAAAGGACACCTCAAAGATCGCAGCCACAGGGGTCATGCTGGAAATGAAGGCTTACAGTACAACGTGAAAAGAGACACTACAAGTCCCAGAATGCAACGTGCTCATGGCCCAACAGCTAGGACCGAACGAAGGAGTCGCCGGGCTCGAGGTATCTTGATAGCACAGAGACCTGCACTTGTGCACAGACAGGGAAATGTGCAGACCGGGGGGGGGGGGTGCAGGCACTCTGCACAGATACTGGGAACATTCTAGAAAAGCACAATAAGTAACTATAGAAAATGGAAGTTAATAGGGTAAAGGTGCGACATGCGGCGTGGCTAAAATAATAGTTATTTTCAAGCCCACAAGTACTGCTTAGACACATGCTGCTAAAGCGCGCCGCAAACAGAACAAATAGAAAAAAAAAAACTCTCTCGGCGTAGCCCGCGGGTTAACAAGTGGGGGGGTGGGGGGAGTGCGGCCGAGAGCACACAAAGCGTTTCCCTTGCGGGAGCGAGCAGGGGCACCATCTGTTTGCAAGTTAATTACAAACAGATGTCGCCAAAGCTCGCTCCCGCAAGGGAATCGCCAAACGTGCACGCGTTGCCATTGAAAGCAATGCAATGCGTGCACGTTTTTGGCCTAAAAAGCAAATCGATTCCAAGAGGTCTCCTCCTATGCAGCGCATGCGCGCTGCGTAGGCGAGACCTAAAAACCCTGGCCACTGGCAAATACGTGGTGCAATTTTCGCGCCATAACTCTGCGGAATGCTGGAAAATGAGAAGCTCCAGAGACGGGGTTTCCGGGTTGTTTCTACAGCTGCTCGCCCACGCGGGCTCCAGTGACAGCCACAGGCCGCGTGCACCGCCGGCTTTGATTCCAGAGCCAGCTGTCCTCGTGCTTCCACAGAGAGCAGGTGGATGGGGCACTACCTGCTGCTCAGATGGGACTCCGCTTTTATTACCAGTCTGCACCGACTACGCAGACGCCGAAGCCGGATCTCATTACTTAGTTGACAACCCTTGAGGGAAAAAAACGTGTTTGCTGTGTACTTCATTTCCCTGGGATTCCAAATATTACAGTTTATACAAAGTGAGCAAAACCACAGGTTCTGAATTGCTGAATACATAAACGTGTCTGTCACTTTTTAGGTCTGGCCTTGACACAATTACAGCTGTACCGCCAGACAATGGTAATAAAAAAAAAGCACAAAGAGGGGTTTTGGGTCAGCCCTCTTAATCCACAGGTCTGTTTGCAGTGGCGGCCGGTAAATTCAACTTACAGGAGGCAAGAGGAACGGAGAGGGACACACACACACACCAAACAGCCAATAAAAACACTTACCTGCTGCAGCTGTTGAAAATGACTGGGACTTTGTTATACCTTTAAGAGGAAGTGTTGTAGCAACTCTAACTTTATCTGCACCATGCAGTGCAACATGTTTTAAACTGACCTGGAATTCATAGCAGAATGGAAGCAAGGCTATCCCACTGTATGGCCTCTTCGGTATTCACGAGGCACAAAAACAAAAATATTTCTTGTTAATTTGCCTTTAATACTCCTGGGGTTTGGTAATTGGGTTCACCTCCAAATCTGGAAAATATTTCGTGGACAGAGCAGTTGCCTATGCTCACATATAATGATCAGTCCGGAAAAGATTACCCCGGATCAGGAACATGCCCGCCTCGCCTCGCGCCCCTGAAGAAGAAAGTGAGGCGCCCTGCGAAGCTGCAGAGTTTGTTTTTGAAAAGCTTTCGTTTGATTCTCAGAGAGACAAGTACGCTCACCAGATGCATTTAGTACGATGAAAGGCGCACAGGCAGGGGAGCGAGAGTAAAGCGCGCGCGGCCACGCTAATTGAAAACAGATGGCCCCTGCGCACCGCTACTCGCTCCCGCAAGGTGGATGCCACCACAAGCACGAGTGCTTGAAAAGAGCTGATCGATTTCTAAAGGTCATCTCCTAGTGCAGCGCTGCGCTAGGCTCGACCTAAAAAGGGGGAGGGGAGGTGGAGGTCCAGGGCCTCTAGCAGGCAGGAATGTATATGTATGTGAGTGCGGTTCCCGCATAGCTAAGAGAGCTAAAGGTCCAGTGCTGGCGTCCGGGGTTAGGAGAGAGATCAGGAGAGGGGGCGCGCCGTGGCCAGCTTGGCCTCGACTAGTGTCAGGTAATCTTGCCAGTGAATAGAATTCGGTTGCGATGGCGCTGTCGCACGCTCTGCATTTACTAGCTGATTTGTGTGTTCTGACACCAGTGCCCTACGAAGGTCAAGCAGCCACAAGTGTATGTTGGGGCCCGTTTGCGCCTTCCAGGTCATGGCTATTTTACATATGGCGAGGGCCAGTGCTAGATTCAGAAACGTATTCAGGCCCTTACGAGATGTGCTGCATTTCGTGACGCCCAATAGGAAGTGGATAGGCTGCACCTCCACTTGAGTGTCAGCTGCCTCTGCGAGTATAGTGGCTACCTCAGTCCAGTATGTTTGAATACTTGTGCAGGTCCACACCATATGCATGAATGTGGCCCCCGGGTCTCGACACCTGGGACATACATCGACAGCTGTAGGGTATGAGGTGTGAGGTACGTATGATGCAAGTAATTGAACTGGGTGTACTTCAACCTGGCCATGGTTGAAATAGTTTTTGGGTGGCTAATGTACTGTGCCCATTGTTTATCAGAGATGGTGATGGACAGCTCGGTATCCCAGTACGCGCGTAATGTTGTCAGTGCGGGTGTATCGTCCAGTCTAAGAGAGGTGTAAATGGCCATTATGGTGTGTCTACCCCACCCATGCGTCAGCAGCGTTTGCAAAAGTTGCGAAGTGGGGGGTTCGGTGCGGGCATTATCCCATGTTTGTAGGAAGTGGCGTGTGAGCAGTGCGTGTAACAGGAATGAGACGTGCGGTACCCCATAATTATCCACTAATTCTTCAAATGCTTGTAGCTGAGAGTCTACATACATGTCCCCCCATGTGTCCAATCCCCTCTCCTTCCAGAGCCCAAGTTCCATGCGTCTGTGACAAGCGAACGTGCCCGGCAGTATCTCTAGTGGTAGGCCAGGGGCATATGGGGTGGTCCGACCCTTGGGCAGCACGTATCTGGACCAGCTACATCTGGCTGTCGCCATTAAGATGTTGCCTTGATGCTTCTGGGTCAGGGTGGTAGTGCCAGACAACCACTCCAGTAGTACCGGGTGTTCCCAAGATATGGTCGCCGTGACCAATTCGGTGAGGTTACTCTTAGCCAGCCATCTCATTGGCCAGTGCAGTTGTGCTGCGGCATAGTAGCGCTCATAATTCGGGGCACCCAGGCCACCATCCTATAGTGGCAGATATAATTTATGGAGGGCTACCCTGGCCCTGGAATTCCCCCATATGAGGGAGACTAAGAAGGATTCCAGATCCTTAAAGAATTTCCGTGGCAGGTGGTAGGGAAGTGTATAGAAAAAATACAGTAGACGCGGGAGTACCAGCATCTTGGAGATGGCCACCCGCCCCATGGGAGACAAAGGGAGGCCAAGCCAGAACGGAAGAGTCGATCGGGCTCTGGTAATGGCACGCCCCAAGTTGCCGTCTATGGTGTCTGTCCCTGAATGATAGACCTGGACTCCTAAGTACTTGAAAGTGTCGAACTCCCATTCCAGCAGTATATTCGGAGCTGCCTGTCTCTGGGCTGGCGACATAGGCGTCATCGGGAACACCACCGATTTAGACCAATTGACTCTTAGTCCGGAAACCCGTGCATGCTCGTTTAAGAGATCCATTATCTACTGCAGTACCTCAGTTCGGCCGCGCAGGTAGATTAATGCGTCGTCCGCATACAGCGACACGATGTGCCACCGACGATCTACATGTAGGCCCCACTCCGTAACCCGTTGTCATAGTCTACATGCCAGTGGCTCCATGGCCAAGGCAAAAAGTATCGGCGACAGGGGGCAACCCTGGCGTGAACCTCGCGCTATCACAAATAGTGAGGAGAAAGTACGACCTGTCTTCACCCTGGCCTGTGGCTTGTGATATAGCAGCCGTATCCACCGTAAGAAGTTGGGACTGATGCCAAACCCGGATAACACCGCCAACAGATAGCTCCAGCTCAGTGTATCGAACGCCTTTTCGATGTCCAAGGATGCTATCCAGGACATCCCCGCCTCCCCTTTCGCCCACTCCAGCAATACAAATAGTCAACGCAAATTCACGCCAGTGTTTCTCCCTGGTATAAAACCATTCTGGTCTTCGTGGACCAGCAGAGGGACAGCCGCGACTAACCTATTCGCTAGTAGTTTCCCGAGAATCTTGTAGTCGACGTTCAACATCGATAAAGGGCGATACGAGGCCATTTGAAGAGGATCTCGGCCCGGTTTTGATAGGATCACTAGTGTCTCCTCTCTCAGAGTGAGTGGGAGTTCACCCTTCTCGAAGTCCTCGGTGTACATGCTGGCCAACCAAGGTGTTAGCTGTTCAGAGTAGGTGGAGTAAAACTCCGACGGCCAGCGTCTGTTCCCAGCGTCTTACCAGTTGCCAGCTGCCCAATTGCCTCCGCAATCTCATCCACCGTGATGGGGTCTTCCAGTGAGTCGTAGTGCTCCGGCATAATTTGTGGGAGTTGAATCCACTGTATGGAGGCAGGGTCTTGGATGACGGGGGCCGTATATAGCGCCATGTAGTATTCATAGAAGGACTGATTAATGGCTTCTTGTGTGTTCACAAGAGTCCCGGCGGAGTTGTGTATGGCAGTAATGGGGGGTTGGGATGTGTCGGACTTTAGTAGCCACGCAAGCAGCTTGCCCGCTTTATCTCCCTCTTTATGTCTGCGTGCTAAGTATGTCTTATAGTCCAGTGCGCAGAGGTCATCTGTTGCGCCCTTGTACTCTAGGGGAGCCTGGGCCAGAGAGGGAGCAACCCGAGGGTCAGTAGGGATAAGCTGTTCGAATTTCCATATGTCCAATTCATGAGTCTGGAGCGCATCCGTCAGCGACTTTCGGGCGCCATACGTGGTTTTGAATGCATGTCCCCGAAGACAGCCTTGAAGGCGTCCCATTCCATCCCGACAGACGAAGCAGTACCAGCATTCGTCGAGAAGTACGAGTCGATGGAACGCGAAAGGGTGGTACGGTATGATGAGTCGGCAAGCGCGACGCACAGCAATCTCCAGGTCGAGATCCTAGGTCGTCTCGCACCCCAGGATAGACTTAATTAGAGTGGATTTTGATCTGAGAGTGCCCGTGACAGATAGTCTGCCTCTAGTATGTTGTGCAGGGCGTTATCCGAGCAGTATATAGTGTCTATCCGAGTGTATAGGTCGTGCAGTACCGAGTAGTGCAAATAAGTGTGTGCCAGAGGATGCTTGCTGCTCCATGCATCGTGTACCTGCATGTTGGATACCCACTTTTTCATGTGCTGCGCTAGTCTGATGGACTGTGCCCCTGGAAGGGGGGGGGGCAGGAGCGGTCCAAACTAAGGTCTTGCACCCCGTTAAAGTTTCCGCCCCAGTACATGGGAACCTTGGGGTCCGTGAGCAAGGACGGCGTGAGCGACTGCAGAAATGAGGACTGGCCTGAGTTCGGGGCGTATAGGGACACTAAGGCCGGCGGGGATCCATTCAGTAGGCCCTCCATGGTGACAAAACGGCCTTGTGTGTTTACTCTAGAGTGTGTGACCTGTAGCGGGGTCCCTGGTGCCACCCAAATGAGCACGCCCCTGGCATATCCCGAATATGTGGTGCCCAGGATCATACCCCTCCAGCGCTTACGCAGTGATGCAAGTGTTTGCGTAGTGAAGTGTGTTTCCTGTAATAATGCAAACGTGAACCCGTGGCTGCGTAAATATTGATACACTTTGTGACGCTTAGCACAACCCGCCAGACCCCTCACATTCCAGGTCAACAAGACATATTCTCCGGCCACCATTTATCCAGTAGTGAGGAGGATGTCCGGTACAGGACATGCCCCATGCATACAGTCCCCCCGTCCCACCCCGTCACCCCCCACGCCCCACCCCCGTGCACATTGTTAAAAGTGTACAAACAGCCCACGCTCCCCGCATTACGAGGGCAAATAGAGAGATCGACACAATAAGAAAGAATCCCCAACGTCCCACCCCAGGACGGTTTGCCAACGGGCAATTGGCCATTCGCACTGAAATGAAATTCAATTGAGCAGAAAATAACATAAAACAAATATAAACAATATTGGTGTTATATCAGCTACTTATCACTCGCTGGAGGGGGCGCAGCAGGGCTAGATGTCATTGCCGGTATGCCTCCTCTCATGTCTCGACCTGGTGTCATGCTCGTTTGCACGTAACGTATAGTCCCTGCAGTGGAGACCCTAGTAGATTTCTGAAATGTTCAGCCCAGTGCATCTGCGGTCTGCAGGGTGAGGGCCGGTCCACCCCCCGACAGTGCCTCAAGCTGTGAGGCTGTGAGGAGCAGTGTTTGATCTATTGCCGTGTCCGAGTCCAGCCTTTGGGAGGATGTGGGCTACCTATGTATTCCGCTGTTTTGATGGCCTGTGCATGTTCCTGGGCCAGTTGGGCTTTCGCTGGTCGGCGTATTCTTCCTCTGCCATGGCCCCTGCGGGGTTCCACCAACTTCCAGGCCTGGTGGGAGTCCGTGGGTATTATGGGTGGCACGTGCGCTAGGCTTTGCTGATCGATCCAGGTCCACGCCTCCTCAGGTGTGTTGCAAAACACTGTGCCATCTTTATGGCGAATGTGGAGGCGCGCCGGATATTGCGGGGAGTACTGAATGTCATGATCTCTCAGGCATTTTTCAACCTCCAGATAGGAGGAGCGACGGCATTGTACTGATAAAGTATTGTCCGGATATATATGGACCATGGAGTTATCAACTTGCCAGGGGCCCCGGGTTTGAGTGACCTGCAATATGTGGTCCCTGTCGCGATAATTAAACAGTCTTGCCACCACCGGTCTGGGGAAAGCTCCTGGACACGGGGGGCCCTCCGGCACCCTGTGTGCTCGCTCTATCGAGAAGAATTTCTAAATCTTGCCTTGCAGGATGTCTTGAGCAAACCATTCCTCCAGATAAAGTTCCATGTTGCGGCCCTCCACTCATTCGGGGAGACCCACGATGCGCACGTTGTTCTGGCGCGATCGCCCTTCTTGGTCCTCAACACGTGCTCTCAAATAGTCTACCTCTTGCTGGAGGGACTGCAGCTGGGTGGCCGTCGCAGTCACCGTGGGACGTAGCGACGCCAATGTGGATTCAGACTCTTCCACTCTGCCCTTCAGTTTCTTATGGTCCTCCCTGAGGTACCCCATGTCTATACTCAATGAGTCAATCTTCGGGCCTAGGGTGGTTTTGATGTTGAGCATTGCCGCCATCATTTCATCGAATCTGTGCGAGTGGTCATTGCGGTCTCCTTGGGTGGGGGGCCCCAGATGTTCCACATTCTTTGGGCTCGGAGGTGCCGGTTCCACCTCCGGGGGTTGTGCCTGGGGCTTCTCCGTCCTGGGTTTACCCATCGTGGTGTTGTCAGGAGGCAGTAGCCCAGGTACAAAATATCGACAGTGGTGAAAGGTTTCAGGGTGAGAGTCTGTATGGCAAGTTCATGGACCGCTAACGTTGCGTCTGGAGTCGTCGGGGCTCAATGCAAGCTTGCGTGGGCATAGCACGCCACAGTCGGTTCACGAGTAGGTGCGAAGGTGGGTGAGCAAAGTGTCACTATGAGCAAGGTTGTGGGTGGGTGTTAGATCCGTCCGGCAGGTTTTGCAGGATGTGTCCCCGCGCCGTGGGTCACTCAGGCGTCCATGGAATCGAAGGGTCGTCAGGGGGCCTTTTTCCCAGTGGTCACCGGCAGCAGGCCCAGAGCCACAGGGCCCTGAGTGTTGGCAGGCAAGCGGATCTGGATCCCTGCCGGTTCTCTGCCCCTACCACAGGGGGGGGTCCGAGCGAGCTCCCAATTTGCGCTGCACCGGTACCTTCGCGGGTCCCAATGAGGTGTGGGTCGTCCGTTACTGGTGAGGGCGAGGACCAGGCCAAGCGCTCGTGCGCAGTTGCTGGTTGCTGAAGGCTGAGGCTAAAAATGCTCTAAATCTACCCAGTGGGATTTCACAGAGTGTATCTTGTTCTGTAGGTCGCCCCGATGTCCGTAAAGCTGGAGGGTCGTCAAGGGGCCCCCCTTTCTATTGGCGTTAATAGCAGGCCTAGAGCCGCGGGGTCCAATGTGTCATCATGGTGTCTTTGTCCTTATCTTGCGTCACATCTGCACCTCCTCAGTTCCCACAAAGGTATGGGCGAGCGCTCTGTTGTTGATAACTGCGGGGACGGAGCTTATCGTTCATGTACAGTGGCTGGTTGCTTGTGGCCTAGGCCTAGGCCACACTGCGCACTTGAAGGAGGAGATGGGCCAACAGGCCAAGGGAACTGAGGTGAGGCCTTTATACTGTCCCCATTTCCGCTATGGGGGGGGTCCCGGTGTCGCTCCAGTCGCGTGCTGCGTCGGGGCTCACCCACCTCAGGGCAGTCTATCGCGGTTGCAGGCTGCGCGGCGCAGGGTATCTGCAAGGCCTCAGTTCTCCGGGCCTGTTTTCTCGGCAGTGCAGCGTACCTCGTCAGCAAGGTCGTGGGCAGCGCAGCCCGGGTCCTCGGAGGGGTAGGATCGGGGCCAGTAGCTGTCGTGGCTCCCAGTCGCTGCAGGCGGCTCCGATGCATGGGCAGGTCGACTGGATGCCGTCCCGTGCTGAGGTGCTGCGTATTAGGCTTGGCCCCGGGCCTCACGGGCACAGCGCCGGATCTCTCAAGTTTCGGGCTTACAGTAGCCCCGCAGGTCGCTCGACTGCACCGGCGAGCGCGGAGAGTGGTGCGGGGAGATTTCCGCCGCAAGGATCACCAGGCATACTCGGCCAGGACAAGGTGGAATCAGGATTTTTCGGGCAGGCTGGAGCGGATCCCAATGCAGGGCGACCGCTCTCGCCGCCACCTTGGCCACGCGCCAAGGCCGAGTTCCTTTATAAGATTATAGAACTATGAAGTGACTTGCAATATCCTTATAATGTACAGAAAGGGGTTCTTTATTCCATTTAATACATTGTCACACCATAACCCTTCACACAAACCTCCTACAAGTGTCTTATATCCTTGATGTGGTGCTCATTTATATGAAAGAGGATTTTTGTAAATAAGAATATTGAAAATCGAATCTCTAGTGCAAAATTAAACACAAGCAAAAAGCAATAAGATATTTGTTGCAAAAAAGTATTACATTTAGTTTAGTACAAGTCAGATGTAAAAAAATGTCGTAGCTCAGAACACGTAGAAACATGCAGAGAGATTGTATTTTTCCTGAAATTACCTAAATTGTTGAAAAAAATAAGTGTTGCCATAAATATCTCCTTACTGCTCATCACTGTTCATCTAGAAAACCAGAGCTAGAACTAGAGCATTTCTTTTTCATTTTTTAAAGTGCAGCTTTAATTATTTTCTATGACCTGCATTTTCCCTCAGCTGCTGGCCTTGGCAACAGGCATTATGACTTCATAACTCACTGTAATAAGTTATTACAGGTGAGCAGATATGTAATTTCTTTACCACAGGAGACTGGCGACATCACAAGTCACCTGTAGTAAGGAAATTACAGACAGTCTTTTATACAGGGATCGAAGGCTTCCATGTATTATAACATCTATAAATAAAATGTGCAAAACTTGTGATAGGAAATCAACATCTAAAAAATTCCTGTGTAACTCACCCTGCACCAAATAAAATCCTCTCGGGGTACAGCCTGCAGTTTTACAGGGTCTTCTCAGGGAAAAGACACTTGTTCCAAAATAACTTTTGGATTTAGTGGCTATCAAACTACTTTGCTGCCATCAGAAGGAGAGAGATGGACCAGTGGTTGGAGGGCATTTGATAGTCTAGACAAGGGATGGATCACAAAACATCTTAGACTGGCTTCATTTCAGTCCATGGTTGTGAGGCAGTTCTAGATGCAAACACCTTTTACCACTGTATTATGAAAGAAGATTCCTGAAGGTGATAATGTGTGACAAGAATATTTGCCATATTTGTTGCGTGGCATTTTGCTGTGATGGTGATATGTTATATTGTTTTTTGTGTTTTAGTTATGCATTAGTACAATGAAATGTTGTGCATTGTAATGTGATTGATGTGTTCATGTATTGTTGTGCCCTAAAATGTTTCAATTGTGTTTATTTGTGAAGTGGCTGCTTGTTTTGTTGTGTTATGTTCTATTGTTTACTTTAGCCATCCAACAAATGCTGCCACATATCCAGCCAAATACAGCAAAAGACTTTAAAGTTTCTGTGACAAGCAATCATTACCACAGCCCTGCTCCATCTGTTCAATGAATTAAGGCATTAGTTAATCCAAAACTGTGTCACAGACCCGTCTTAAATCTGAACTTCCAGTGCACAGTGCATGGTAAAAGGCCCACGTTTTTAGGTCTTGCCTAAGACAGTGCACATGCGATGTCGCTTGCTAGATTTTTTGTTTACTAAAAGGCACTTGGAGCCCGCCAATTGCATAATATTCATTGGCTTCATTGTCACTCTTTTTACTGCCTCCGTCCTAATGGGCCAGTGCATGCCAGTTTCTATTCCTATTCTTTCATGTGAACCATGGGCCAAATACTGATTGCTACATTTTGATTAGTGACCTGACACAGCTCGCGTTGTGATTGAGGTGTTATTTTTCTTCCTTCTTCCCCTGTCATTTGTTGTTGTCTGTGTTGCTTCTTCCATGTTTCTTCTTCCCTCCCACCTCCGTTTGTCTGTGTAGCTTCTTCCCTCCCACTTCCCAATGTCCGTGTTGCTTCTTCCCCCACCTCCCACACTCCCATTGTCCATGTTGCTTCTTTCCTCCTACCCTCCCATTTTCCGTGTTGATTCTTTCTTTCTTTCCTTCCACCATCCCATTGTCTATGTTGCCCCTGCCATAAGAAAAAGAAAAGCACTATGATGCAGCCAGCACTTGCTGCGTCATAGCGCTTTTTTACCCTCCAGTTGCCCATGTCACTTGTTCCCTCCCACCCTCCCTCCCATCGTCCATATTGCCCACCCCCACCTGCCATAACAAAAAGAAGTGGTATGACGCGGCCAGCGCTGGCCACATCACAGTGCTTTTTTTCCTAACTTTTAGGCATGCTGCATAGAATCTGCGCTGCTATACTACATGACTAAAAGACATTTGGCAAAGCCAATAGCTCTCGCATAGCTGAAACCTATTGGCTTGTTTAGAATTGGGACCTCTAATGCTTCTTTAACCCCTTCGGTGCGTTGGATGGCTGGGGGCCGTCCGATGCACCGGTGCTCATGTGCGTCGGATGGCCCCCAGCCGTCCTCGCACATGGCACAGGGAATCCCTCTGGTGTGGGCACCAGAGGGATTCCCTTTACCCCCATCAGCCTCGGGAGCTGGGTAAGAGCTTCCCCAGCTCCCGAGGCTGTCTGCTTTGTTTCCCTGAAATGACAATCAGCGTGCACGTCGCGCTGATGTCATTTAAGTGAAACCGAAACTGAAATGAGCCAAGAGACTCATTTCAGTTTCGCTTTCTACGTGCTCAAGGGGCTATCTGAGCCCCCTGAACACGTAGAAAGTCAGGAGAGGTATCGCTGGAAAGGGGAGAATCTCCCCTTTCCAATGGTACCCCTCCCTAGTGGATCCCTGCTTGGGGCTTGCCCCAGGAGGGCGATCCCCAAGCAGGGATCCACCCACTAGGCACCAGGGAGGGGGGAGCAGCCCCTTGGCAAGGGCCTTTGCTCCCCCCATATCAATTTTGGCAAAGTCAGTCTTTCTGCCCCCCCCCCTAAGGGGCAGATGGGGGCTGTAGCCCCCAATCTGCCCCCCGGGGGGCAGAAAGCCCACTAGATACCAGAGATTGTTTTCTAAATAGAATTAGGGGTGGGGGCTGCCCAATATGGGCATGCCAATGCACCTACCCACTGCCGCAAAATGACAGTCTTTCTGCCCCCCCCGGGGGGTGGATGGGGGCAGTATCCCCCAATCTGCCCCCGGGCGGCAGAAAGCCCACTAGATACCAGGGATTTTTTTTCTAATTTGAACTAGGGGTGGGGGTGATGGAGCAAGAACTCACAATGAGACTTACTCGTAAGCAATCCTCTCACAGTATTAATTTATTAAACTTTGTAATGTCTCTACTAACAAATGCACACATGAACACTATACGAATGAAGCTTGCTTATGTGTTTAAGCTAATAAGTAACGCTTGTCTAAATCCAAAATGGCCGCTAAAGCGCGGGAATTTCATTGCGCATGTGTCAACCATATCACGTGGTATGACGTCTTTCTTTGCTTGGAGGGAAAACTTTGCTTCTGCGCAGTGTGTATTAAAATGGCTGCTTAATGTTTTCACGTGCTAAAGCTTGCGCATATGCTGCAATTAAAACTGTGGTATTCTAATGCTATTAATGCGGGATAGATTTATAATTAAATGGGAATAGAGTAGACATAGTGGGTATACAGTGAAAACAATTATTTGTGATTTTAATATTTTCTTCTTTGACTTTTATTAGTTCGTAAATGGGCCTGGGTTGGTTGAACTGCAGCTCGAGAGACATTGGTTCTGCGCATGCCCCCTGCAAGGCTAACCAGAGGAAGCGATGAATTCAACTTGGAAGCCCTCCAAGGTCGCAAAGCCTGGTTCACAAGTTCATCTGAAATGTACCTGAAGTCGCAACAAATTTATACAAAATGTATTAAAGAATCAATGGGAAACGGGTGGGAAATAAAGCAAATGTATTAATTGTGAGGGGTGGTATTTTAAAACAATGGGCTTAAAGAAATTGAACTAAATTGACATGGTGTGAGGATCAATCCCCTGTCCCCGTCCAATCAGAAGTAGTGGGCCCATAATTTTGAAACATTAATGGGAGGTACCTGGGTGTAGAAGGGTATAATAGATATAGAATTAGCTAATTAGTTAGCATTAGAACGCTCTAGCTCAGACATACAAGCTGATCGATTGCAGACTGAACCGCTGTCCAGAGAGGTCCTGAGGTGGGGGCGGCGGAGTGCATTAGAAGGAAGACACGGAAGAACTCGAGGAGGAGCGAAGTGTCAGAGAGGGGAACGACGCAGGCGTCATTGATAGAGAGGTCACCTGTCCGTCCTGAACCTGGTCCGGAGGTCTTTGGTCTTCATCCTTTCTGGGACCTATCTTTCCAAATCCTTGGCCAAGGGGTTTGGTTTCTCGCACCTTTAGGTAAATATAAATGCAACCTTTAGCTGTGCTGCTGTCTCTATCTTCTTCTTTCTGAGGAACCGTCATTGATCGATAATTGATTGTTATGCTTCATCCTTGATATACGATTAAGTATTATGTGGTTCTGTATTTTACTCTGCTAAAACTTTAGATAAACATTTTAAAACTTCCTGACTCAGTGATTATTTCAGGATTATGACTTTAATTGAATGTCACTCATTTTAAATTTCCCAATTATCAAAGGGTCCATTGGTAAGTCATTACTCTTCAATCAGAAAAGTAATTGGTAGCAGGGATATTGATAAAGAGCACAACTGACCCACCAGCGGAAATTGCTAGCGTAGTATGAATGAATGGACCCAGGTGAGTATTCGGTGTATGAATGCTTGTTGCTAGTAACCAGCTGGATCAGTTTTCTGGTTATCAGAGGATGGTTGTACTTTGTTAATTGGGTAATGAGAATTTTATTTTTATAATCTAACATCCGTTTGTTCAAAAGTTTTGTTTTATGTTGTCCATAATTCCCTGGGGAAAATTGAATAGCGGATGGTAAGTGGAAGCCATACTGCAGTGAGGTTATCTGTCAGGCAGAAATAGTACTGAAAAGTTAAGCAGGGCTATCAGTACTTGTTAGGGACTCTATGCGTGTGAGTAATAGCAAAGGAATACGCTGGTAAAAATTTGATGTTATATCACCTAGAAAGGGTAACATTGAAGAAGTAGCAGGTATTTCTGAAGCTTATGTGAAGAGTAAACGGAAGGGTTTTACTCGTAGTGTATGTTTAGTAAACGGAAAGGTTTTACTAAGTGTGAGAGAAACTATCTTTTCCAATTTAGAGAAACTGGCACGATAGCGAATGTTTTATGTTGTTACTGAATTTTAATAAGAAGCGTAGAGAAAATAAAGTTTTGCGTACGATTTTGTAAAGGGAGGGTCAGCTGCCGGAGAGGAAGCTGACGTCACAAAACGCCGCGCTGGGATTGGTTGAAAACAGCGTGCGTGAAACAACTCTTGTAAAGGAGGGGTCAGTAGTCAGGAGTAATACTGACGTCACAGGTGTCGCGCTGGGATTGGTTGAAACAGCGAGGGACAGAGAAGCGCAGATTGTGAAGGAGGGGTCGTCAGACAGACGTCACTGAAAGCCGCGCTAGGATTGGTTCAGAGACAAATGTTAGCTGGAATTTAATTGGTTGTTAGCATAGAAGTCGAAATCCTAGTGGATAGTGGAGATTATATGTGGAAACGCGATCCGACTTTAACATGAACTCGTCCGGATAGGAGATTCCTAGGTTTTGCAGAATATAATTTTATACACAGAGATTTACCCAAAATGTACGGAGAAAAGAGGAAGATGTCATTTTTACAAAAGATTAAGAATTATTTTAAGAAGGATAAACTCATCAAAACTAGAGAAGGAATTATCATTCCACCAGCAAAAACGCCCGCTTCATTCATGATGATGGAAAGAGGTTATCATACTTGCGTATGGTATGGTTAGGAAATTGGATAGAATATACCAAAATGATGGAATATTAGCATTCCCAGAGAATGGTACTTTCAATGGGAGAATTCTTCAAAATTTAAGATTGAGGAAGAATGACTTAGAACCCAGACCAAGATTAACTCAATAAGAAGCCTTAGAAGAGTGGGAAACCGAGGCATTCGAACGTGACCGATCAAGAAGCAGTAGAGGTTATCTGGGATTTTTTCCTAGATACCAAAATGAGTCAAGAGACGGTCAGATGAAACAGTGGAGAAGAGCGATGCTTACAGAGGGTTTGTATCCAGTTTGTATAGCAGAAGAGTCGTTAGGGAGTAAATGCACAGAAAAGACAAAACACTTGACAGGGTTTGGAGATTCTGAAGATGAATTTATGGAAGAAATATTAAAGAACCCGCCACCATATCAGGAAGGGGCAAGTGGATGCACCCCAAGCGCACCACTGTTAAAAACACCATTGGTACCGCAAGTATTGCATAATCCTCCAGTTAATAGGGTACTTCAGGATAAAGAAAAGGAAGCTATAGACAGAAACAGAGCAGAATTGATACAGAAAATAACACAGTTGAATGTACATCCTGATTCCCTGACCATACCTGTAACAATTGGTCCAGTGGTTCCCTTATATGGTGACAAGGTACATTATCCGAAACCATTAGTGATGCCTACACCTGTAGAAATCCCTAAACCTGAACCTGTAATAATTGATGATCAAATCAGTGATTGTGAATCTATGATATCCTTAATGGATTTACCAATTCGAGGATCTGTAAATACCACTCCTAGAAGGATAACACCTGGTTGCTCCAAAGATGTAAATATAGTAACCTCATCTGGAACCAAAAGTGCCACAGTAGTAACGCCAGAAGACTTAGAAAGGTGGGCACAAGGATCAGACAGACAGAGTTCACCCCCAAAGATCATGGACATCTATAAATTAAAAGTCGAGTTAGAAGAAATGATAGCAGGAAATGTAGGAGTAGATCGTCTAAATACTTACGATGAAGAAGAACTATTGTTCGTATGCAGAAGTATAACTAGAAATGTAAAGATATTTCATGAGAAATTATCAGATTTGGCCTTACAAATGGGGATTGAGATAGGAAAGTCAAAAGTACTACAGAAACCATATAGAGCAGACTTTTCTGACAAAGATCTAGAAAACATGAATGCCTCTGGCCGAAAACTACAAGTAAAATAATTAATGTCAGTACTACAGAAATGGGGAGATCTAGATAAATGGAAAGCTAGATGGACAAAGAAAAAGGAAGAGGCACGGTACAGTAGAACAACTTCTGAATATTTATTGAAGGAAACAGGGAAAGCAGATCAGATGTACCCGATGCGAGAAGTACCTGGAGGAGGGTATGTTCATGTCCCATGGAGTAGACAGGATATATTATCATTTACAAATGACTTTCCAAAGTTAAGAGAAAAGCCAATTGAATGGTACAAGTAGGTTGAGAGGTTTGTGAAAGTGTCAAAAGTATTGTTGAAGGACTTGGATGGTTTGTTCGTCATAGTGGTACCTGCCGATTTGTGGACAGATTGTAAAATTACAGTTGACTGGCCGAGTGAAGAGTATCCTAGAGATACAAAAACAGGTGCTCCATCAAATGATGTGATGAAAAAGTATCAGCAAGTAATAATTTACCTGAAAGGAAAAATACCACCAAAGGAAACAGATTGGGTGAAAATAGACAGGACCACCCAAGAAGCAAGTGAATCGGTACATGCCTATTATGAACGTCTATTACAGGTGTTCAAACAGTATAGTGGATTTGAGGACATTGGGGATAAAAATATGAGTCAGTTTGTCTACCGATTTGTTTATGGTTTAAAGCCAGAGATTTGTCAAATGATTAAGCAGCACATTTTGAAATATGCCAAATATTGTGGAGATGATATTGAGGATAGGCACAAGAAACTGCAAGAGAAAGTGATGTGGGCTCAGGTGAAAATGGCTGAGCGACAGGGAATTAATTTGGATAATCCCACTGATAATGAGGGAAAAGATTCTGGAACGAATGGTGACACAGGAAATGGTGGTAAAGTGAGAGGACGAATGAGTAGAGAAGAGGCTAAAAAGAAATTTCCTTGTCATGGATGCGGAAAGTTGGGGCATTGGAAGAACGAATGTAAAAAGATTCAAAATAATAATGGCCCAAATCATAATTTAAATCCACAGACGCAGAATGACTCACAGCAGGGTGTAAATCATCAGAGTCAGTTGCCACCTGCCCCTATACAGGGTAATGTAAGCAGAGCAAAGCACGGTACAGACGTCGGATATCAAGGAGGAAGTGGTAAGAATGACTATGTAACTTCACAGTTTCTTTTACAGGATGATTTTTATCCATGTAACCAATGACGGTGCCTAAGAGAGGGGGAGAAGGAGTGCGTACTTGGCGCATCCTTGCCGGTAGATCAGTCAGGTCCATATGTTGAAGGGAAAGTAAGAGGTAATGATATCACTTTCCTTTTGGACACTGGTGCTACCCGTTCTACTGTGAGAACAGCAGACATCCCAGACCTTCATCTCTCTGGAGAAGCTATCCAAGTTGTAGGCGTAGCTAATCAAAAGATCAGAACACCTCTCACTAAACCAATGGAAGTAAAAATAGGAAACTTCTGAGAAATGCACCAATTTGTAGTGTGTGATTCTAGTCCAGTAAACTTATTGGGTAGAGACTTATTGTGCAAAATGAATTGTACTATTTTCTGCACACCGGATGGTGTTGCTATACAGACCCCGGACGAAGATCATGTTTATAAGTTCATGATAGCCAAGCAAGGTACAGAAATAGATGAGATGTTCTCTTTGATAACGAAAAACGAATTACCAGAAGAATTAAGAACTACAGTAAATTCCAAGGTATGGGATTTCACCGGGAAAGAAGTAGGACTTATGGCCAAAATAGACCCAGTAAAAATCACTGTAAAGGAAGGTGCAATTTTCCCAAATACCAGACAGTACAAAATGAGTGCAGAAGTAAAAACAGGAGTTGTAGAAGAAATTAACAGAATGGTAAAACAAGGCATATTAAAAGAAGTTATGAGTAGCCCTTGTAATTCACCAATCATGGGTTTGAAGAAACCTAGTGGAAAGTATAGGATTGTTCAGGATTTACGCAAAATTAATAAGATTGTGGTACCTTGTTGTCCTATAGTGCCAAATCCTGCAGTAATCCTATACCAGATCCCCTGGAGTGCAGAATGGTTTACTGTGATTGATTTATGCCAAGCATTCTTTTCAATACCATTGCACCCAGATAGCCAGTATCTCTTTTCATTTAAATTTGAAAACAAAGTCTATGTGTGGAATCGTGTTCCTCAAGGATACACAGAAAGTCCCTCCATTTTTAATCAAATACTGAAAGGGTGTTTGGAGAAATTAGTGCTACCCAGAAGTTCAGTCTTGGTACAGTATATAGACGACTTACTGGTAGCATCCAGCACTCATGATGATTGTGTTGAAGATTCAATTGCATTACTTAACCATTTGGCTGAGGAAGGACATAAAGTGTCGCCTGAAAAACTGCAGTTCTGTACCACAGCAGTTAAGTATTTGGGACACCAGATTGAAAGAGGAACAAGAAGAATAACATCTGACAGAATAAAGATAATCAAGAAAATGAAAATGCCAGAAACACAAAGAGAAGTGAGAATGTTTCTTGGAATAGTAGGTTACTGTCGACAATGGATAATAGGGGTTTCACTACTAGCAAAGCCTTTAATTCAGTTAACCAAAAAGAAAGCCAAAGATCCAGTTGAATGGGATGATGAAAGTGCTGGTGCATTTGTAAAATTGAGGAATGCACTATGTGAGGCACCTGCTTTGGGTATGCCTGACTATACAAGAGAATTCGCACTATTTTGCTATGAAAGAGAAAATTGTGCACTTTCAGTGTTAACTCAAAGACATGGAACAGATAGGCGTCCTATAGCATATTTTTCTGCTACATTGGACCCAGTGGCGGCAGCATTGCCAGGCTGTTTGAAAGCAGTCGCTGCTACCTGTATGAGCATTGAACAAAGTGAGTCAATAGTAATGGGATATCCTGTAACAGTATTTGTCCCACATGCAGTTGTGATCCTATTGACAAGAACTCGAACTCAGCATCTCACACCTAGTCGGATGACAAGGTATGAAAGAATTATTCTTGGTGCTGAAAATGTGACCATAGTTAGGTGCACTATTGTGAATCCTGCTACGCTATTGCCAGATCCAATTTTTGAAGAAGTTAAAGATGATCCAGAACATGATTGTCTAAAGGTCACAGAATTATGTACAAAACTGAGACCTGACATACAGGAGACGCCCTTAAGAGATCCAGATAGGGAGCTGTTTGTGAACGGCTCATGCTTAAGGCATGAGGATGGTAAACTGAGTGCAGCCTATGCTGTATGTGAACTAACTGGAATAGTCGAGGCATCCTATTTACCAGGAGTCAAGTCTGCACAAGTAGCTGAATTAATTGCTCTGATTAAAGCTTCCAAAATTGGAAAACATTTAAGAGTAACCATATTTACGGACAGTCAATATGGGTACGGGGTTGTGCATGACTTTGGCCAACTGTGGATGCAGAGGGATTTCATGACTTCTTCAGGATCCCCAATCAAAAATGGACAGTTTGTAAAAGAATTATTGGAAGCAATACAATCACCAAAAGAATTGGCGGTGGTGAAATGTGCCGCACATCAGTCAGGAGATGACTGGGTGGTAGTCGGTAACAGATATGCAGATCTGGTGGCTCAACACTGTGCCAAAAACAGGTTGTCAGTAAATAAAAGGGTTGAAAAGATGGGAATCAGCTGCCAACTTATGCTATATGCACCACCTGAAACATGGAATGATGTGAAAAGACTGCAAGATGATGCTGACGAGAGTGAAAGAGATGTTTGGATAAAAATAGGATGTTCCCGAAGAGCAGACGATGATGTGTGGGTATATGCAGATGGCAGGCCAGTCATGCCTGACTGTCTGATTTCACAAATGGCCAGAATGCATCATGGAGACACACATGTAGGGAGAGATGCCATGATTAGACTCTTCAGACAAAGTTGGTATAATCCAAAGTTTAGGGCCGCAGCAGAGAGTCTTTGCCAAAGGTGTTTAGCTTGCCAAATGAATAATCCAGGAAGAAAAACAGTAATTGGTTTGGGAAAAATTGGAAAGGCTGAAGGTCCCTTTGTGAGATTACAGCTAGATTTCATACAGTTACCACCATGTAAAGGACTGAAATATGTACTTGTCATAGTGTGTCTGTTTTCAAGGTGGGTGGAGGCTTACCCTACCAGAAGGAATGACAGTATTACAGTCGCAAAGCTGTTGCTAAGAGAACTCATTCCTAGGTTCGGTTTCCCAGTAACTTTGGAATCAGATAGAGGAAGTCACTTCAACAATGATGTGATCAGAATAATCTGTGAAGAATTCCAAATTGAACAGAAATTGCACTGTGCGTACCGCCCAGAGGCTTCTGGAGTGGTTGAACAAATGAATGGCACAATAAAATCAAGACTGTCAAAAATGTGTGCATCAACATCGTTAGATTGGCCAGATGCATTGCCACTTGTTTTAATGGGACTCAGAAGCATTCCTGATAGAAATACCGGATTGAGTCCACATGAGATAATCATGGGAAGAGCAATGAGACAAGCACATGTACCTACAAATAAACTGCTGAACATAACTGATGATATGGTTCTGGATTATTGCAAAGGATTGGCTGACCTAGTGCGTTCTGTCTCTCACCAGGTTGGAGAAGACGCAGTTTCCAGGCAGCCTGAGCAAGAGCATGATCTGAATCCCGGAGACTGGGTGGTTGTGAAGCATCACACCAGAGAAACGTGTCTATCACCCAGGTGGGGCGAACCTTGTCAGGTTATACTAGTCACGAACACAGCAGTGAAATGTGCAGGATTGCCTAATTGGATTCATGTAAGCCACACCAAAAGGGTGCCAGAGCCTGAAGGACAAAATCCTCAGACAGCATCAATAACTGAGGAAGCTGAAGGTTGGTCAGCTGAAGAATCCCAGGTGAGAGATTCAAGGGAAGCTGAAGAAGAACAACCGAGCACAAGTCAGGACTGGATATCAGTGGTTGATATACCAGAAGTTTACATCAGAACAAGAAGCCGAGCAAAATTAGAAGAAATTAGGGAAGACCAGATAGGTGAAGAAGAAGCAGCTCAGGATGAGGAAAATGAAACAATAAGAGAACCTGAGCAGGACCAGATAGGGAGAGGAAATTGGGCTCAAATCGACAATGAAACAACAAAATTTGAGCAGGGACAGACAGGTTTAGGAGAACGCGGTCAGGCTGCAGAAGTACAAAGTGCAATAAGCCCTGATCAGAACCAGTTAGAACTAGAAAAATACGTTCAGGGAGAAAAAATCACGAAAACCTCAAGCATGAAGACGTAAATCCTGAACAGGGTCAGTTAGTAGAAACTCACATTGAAGCAACTGAAGAAAAATCAATAAGACCTGATCAAGAACAAATAGAAGAAGAAACCGAAAACGAAGAAAAACAAACTGTGCCACAGTTTGAAAATAAAAGAACTTCTGAAGAAGAAATAAGAAGTGAAGAGACAGTGCAAACAAAGAAAGCCAGAAAAGGTGATCATTGGCCTAGTGTCATTAAAAGAGTGAAATACCATATAGAAACCAGAAGTGAAGATCCAGAACAAGTAAATGAAGTAACAAGCATAACTGGACAAACAAGTGGAACTGAAAAACGAAAAAGCAAAAGACTGAAACTTGTGAACAATAAATTTAAAGGTCCTGATTGGATTTATATAATCCTTGAAGACTACGAGAGTTCAGAGTCAAGTGAAAGTGGCGACGAAGGAACAAGTGCGGAACTGACTTATGAGAAAGAAATAAAACCACCTTGATAAACGTTAAAATCTTGAAAGAAAGATAAGAAGAGAAATCTTCCTTGTCAAAAAATGCCTGACGACAGAGTTTCTGGGAGACCGAAACGGAAATGTTGTAAAAGATGCTGTGCTATATGCATATGTAGTCTGGTAGTGGTGCTTATAGTATGGTTAGTTGTGATCATAGCAATTCCTTACCTTCTGATAATGGATAAAAAGATTAACAACGAAACGAAGGGAAGGATAGATAACTTGAGAAGTAATAGAGTAGAATTAAAGGCAGAAGATGAACCAGAGTTTCATCATGAGGTAACAGATAACGACACTAGTTTGAATGTTTTCACAAAATTATTGTTTCAATGTAGATACCATGGAAGTTAGTAATTGTTATGTTTGTATGAAGTTACCCGAATCAGTAGCAGAAGGGTTAACATACCATCATTTGCCATTAACGTATGGCATATCATGTAGTGTATTAACTAGTTTATTTTATAAAACAGGGAGACTTCAGTATTATTATTCAGATATAGATGTGATATTTTCTGAGGTTCCGATTCGAAAGAATATGAATCCAGTGCTTAGTAGTCAAGATGCACAGTTTATGGGAGAATTTTTCCTAACCATGAAATCGATAGATATAACACATGCACATAGAAGCAATCTAACATGTTCGTTACATGAAGAAGAAAAGATATTTTTGAATTTAGTAGAAAATAGAAGACAAGATTTCCAAAAGAAAGCATCTGAGCATAAAGCTCATCTACCACCTTGGGCTGAGAAAGAGGGTAGTTACACACCTGGCAAGGCTCAAGCTGCTATGGCTCTGGATTTTGTAAAGACAGGGAAAATTTGTCTACATAGGTTAAAGACTGAGTATAACAATATTTTCATTGGTACCAGTGAATGTGAACATAATTTCTTAATTCTAGGAGGTTGGGGACTAAAAGGAGGAACGGATTCAGTTTTTCCTGGGATCTATTATGTGTGTGGGAATAAGGCTTACTTTAGGCTTCCTGCACGGTGGTATGGAAGTTGTTATTTTGGAATCGTTTTTCCAAAAATATACCACGTAAAGAGGAACACTGGGAGCAATGAAAATAATAGTGAATTAACACGTAGTAAAAGAGCTAGTTTTTCTGAAATTGTAGGTGACATATTTGGTGCATTGATACCTTCAGTGGGAATAATTCTGAACTCAAGGAAAATATGTAAATTATCTACAGTGGTTGATCGTTTATCAACGGACACTGCTGGAGGATTTCTAATGATTAATGCGGAGATGGTTGCGATTAGATCAATGGTTATGCAAAATCGACTTGCTCTTGATATAATATTGGCAAAAGAGGGCGGAGTCTGTAAATTATTGAAAACAAAACATTGTTGCACGTACATACCTGACAAAAGTGTAGAAATTGGAACGTATATACAGAATATAACAAAACTTGAGAATGAACTAAAACCACTGGAAGTTGATAGTGTGTGGGAAAGATTGACAAATAGTATTGCGTCAATTGGTACCTGGTTTGCTAATGTAGGGAAAGGACTTATAGGTCAAATATTAGTACCCTTAGTAGGGATAGCAATAATAGTATTGTCAATAATGATATGGTGCAAATGCTGTAGAAAGAATGCGACGTATAGAGTGACAGGAAAAGGAAAGAAATGAAAGTTTGATGAAATTGAACTAGAAGATCTGAAAAGCGAATTATACAAGAAACTGAAAGGAGACGATAAAAATAGAAAGTGTAAAAGTGAAGCTGAGACAATTTTATACTAAAAGTTGGCATCTGGTTGTGGGTAATATTTTGATGGCTCAGAAACGCCATCAGAGAGGGGATTTATGGAGCAAGAACTCACATTGAGACTTGCTCGAAAGCAATCCTCTCACAGTATTAATTTATTAAACTTTGTAATGTCTCTACTAACAAATGCACACATGAACACTATACGAATGAAGCTTGCTTATGTGTTTAAGCTAATAAGTAACGCTTGTCTAAATCCAAAATGGCCGCTAAAGCGCAGGAATTTCATTGCGCATGTGTCAACCATATCACGTGGTATGACGTCTTTCTTTGCTTGGAGGGAAAACTTTGCTTCTGCACAGTGTGTATTAAAATGGCTGCTTAATGTTTTCACGTGCTAAAGCTTGCGCATATGCTGCAATTAAAACTGTGGTATTCTAATGCTATTAATGCGGGATAGATTTATAATTAAATGGGAATAGAGTAGACAGTGGGTATACAGTGAAAACATTTATTTGTGATTTTAATATTTTCTTCTTTGACTTTTATTAGTTCGTAAATGGGCCTGGGTTGGTTGAACTGCAGCTCGAGAGACATTGGTTCTGCGCATGCACCCTGCAAGGCTAACCAGAGGAAGCGATGAAGTCAACTTGGAAGCCCTCCAAGGTCGCAAAGCCTGGTTCACAAGTTCATCTGAAATGTACCTGAAGTCGCAACAAATTTATACAAAATGTATTAAAGAATCAATGGGAAACGGGTGGGAAATAAAGCAAATGTATTAATTGTGAGGGGCGGTATTTTAAAACAATGGGCTTAAAGAAATTGAACTAAATTGACATGGTGTAAGGATCAACCCCCTGTCCCCGTCCAATCAGAAGTAGTGGGCCCATAATTTTGAAACATTAATGGGAGGTACCTGGGTGTAGAAGGGTATAATAGATATAGAATTAGCTAATTAGTTAGCATTAGAACGCTCTAGCTCAGACATACAAGCTGATCGATTGCAGACTGAACCGCTGTCCAGAGAGGTCCTGAGGTGGGGGCGGCGGAGTCCATTAGAAGGAAGACACGGAAGAACTCGAGGAGGAGTGAAGTGTCAGAGAGGGGAACGACGCAGGCGTCGTTGATAGAGAGGTCACCTGTCCTGTCCTGAACCTGGTCCGGAGGTCTTTGGTCTTCATCCTTCCTGGGACCTATCTTTCCAACTCCTTGGCCAAGGGGTTTGGTTTCTCGCACCTTTAGGTAAATATAAATGCAACCTTTAGCTGTGCTGCTGTCTCTATCTTCTTCTTTCTGAGGAACCGTCATTGATCGATAATTGATTGTTATGCTTCATCCTTGATATACGATTAAGTATTATGTAGTTCTGTATTTTACTCTGCTAAAACTTTAGATAAACATTTTAAAACTTCCTGACTCAGTGATTATTTCAGGATTATGACTATAATTGAATGTCACTCATTTTAAATTTCCCAATTATCAAAGGGTCCATTGGTAAGTCATTACTCTTCAATCAGAAAAGTAATTGGTAGCAGGGATATTGATAAAGAGTACAACTGACCCACCAGCGGAAATTGCTAGCGTAGTATGAATGAATGGGCCCAGGTGAGTATTCGATGTATGAATGCTTGTTGCCAGTAACTCGCTGGATCAGGGGCTCCCCAATATGGGCATGCCAATGCACCCACCCCGCCGCAAAAGTACAGTCTTTCTGCCCCCCTGGGGGGCAGATGGGGGCAGTATCCCCCAATCTGCCCCCGGGCGGCAGAAAGCCCACTAGATACCAGGGATTTTTTTTCTAATTTGAACTAGGGGTGGGGGCTGCCCAATATGGGCATGCCAATGCCCCCACCGCCCCACCACAAAAGTACAGTCTTTCTGCCCCTCTCGGGGGGCAGATGGGGCCAGTAGCCCCCAATCTGCAGAAAGCCCACTTGACACCAGGGTTTTTTTTCCCCAATGAATTTAGGGGTGGGGGTTGCCCAAGATGGGCATGCCAATGCCCCCACCCCTCCCTCCCCACAAAATTTCAGTCTTTCTGCCCCCCCGGGGGGACAGAAAGCACCCTAGACACCAAGGATTATTTTTTTAATAGGCCCCGGGTGGGGGCTGCCCAGAATGGGCGTGCAAATGCCCTTACCCTACCCCCCCAAAGAAAAAAAAATGACTTTCTGCCCCTGATCTGCCCCCCCGGGGGGGGGGGGTTGGGCAGAAAGCCCACTAGCCACCAGGAATTTTTTTTCCCCAAAGTTCGGGGTGGGGGCTGCCCAGAATGGGCATGCCAATGCCCCCCCAAAAAAAGATGCCACAGTCTTTCTGCCCCTCCCAGGAGGCAGATGAGGGCAGTAGCCCCTGATCTGCCCCCGGGGAGGCAGAGAGCCCACTATGCGCCAGCGATTATGCTGGATTTTTTATACGTAGGGGAGGGGGCTGCCCAGAATGGGCATCCCAATGCCCCCACCTCCCCCCCAAAAGAATAGCCACAGTCTTTCTGCCCCCGATTTCCCCTCTCCCCAGGGCGGCAGAAAGCCCACTAGGCACTGACTTTTTTTTCGGAATGTGCCTAACCGTGGATTTTGGGTCCTAGTGCATCCGGCACCTAGGGAAACATAGCAAACCTGTATATTTTTGAAAACTAGACACTAAGGGGAATCCAGGATGGGGTGACTTGTGTGGCTCTCACTAGGTTCTGTTACCCAGAATCCCTTGCAAACCTCAAACTTAGTTAAAAAAACACATTTTCCTCACATTTCTGGAAAGTTCTGGGATCTGCGTGGATCCACAAAATTCCACCCACCATGCATTCCCCAAAGTCTTCCGAGAAAAATGGTACCTCACTTGTATGGGTAGGCCTAGTGCCCCCGACAGGAAACGGACCAAAATGCGACGTGGACGCACCACATTTTTACAGTAAAAACTGACCCCTTTTTTGCAAAGTGCCTAGCTGTAGATTTTGAACCCTAGCTGTGCCGGCACCTAGGGAAACCTAGCAAACTTATAAATTTTTGAAAAATGGTACCTCACTTGTGTGGGTAGGTCTAGTGCCCGCAACAGGAAACGGCCCAAAACGTAACGTGGACACATCACATTTTTAAAGTGAGAACTGACCCTTTTTTTGCAAAGTGCCTAGCTGTAGAGTTTGTACCCTAGCTCTGCCGGCACCTAGGGAAACCTAGCAAACTTATACAGTTTTGAGAACTAGACACCCAGGGGAACCCAGGATGGGGTGACTTGTCTGGCTCCCATCAGGTTCTGTTACCCAGAATCCCTTGCAAACCTCAAACTTTGTAAAAAAAAAAACACATCTTCCTCACATTTCTGTGATGGAAAGTTCTTGAATCTGCATGGATCCCAAAAATTCCACCCGCCCCGCATTCTCCAAAGTCTTCCGATAAAAATAGTACCTCACTTGTGTGGGTAGACCTAGTGCCCACGACAGGAAACGCGCAAAACGCAACGTGGACACACCACATTTTTACAGTGAAAACTGACCTTTTTTTGCAAAGTCCCTAGCTGTAGATTTTGAACCCTAGCTCTGCCGGCGCCTAGGGAAACCTAGCAAACCTATACATTTTTGAAAACTAGACATCCACGGGAATCCAGGATGGGGTGACTTGTGTGGCTTTCACCAGGTTCTCTTACCCAGAATCCCTTGCAAACCTCAAACTTTGTCAAAAAAAACACATTTTCCTCACCTTTCTGTGATGGAAAGTTCTGGAATCTGCGTGGATCCACCAAATTCTACCCACCACGCATTCTCCAAAGTCTTCCGATAAAAATGGTACCTCACTTGTATGGGTAGGGCTAGTGCCCCTGACAGGAAACGGACCAAAACACGACGTGGACACACCACATTTTTACAGTGGAAACTGACCCCTTTTTTGCAAAGTGCCTAGCTGTAGATTTTGAACCCTAGCTGTGCCGGCACTTAGGGAAACCTCTCAAACCTATACATTTTTGAAAACTAGACACCCAGGGAAATCCAGGATGGGGTGACTTGTGTGACTCTCACCAGGTTCTGTTACCCATAATCCCTTGCAAACCTCAATCTTTGTAAAAAAAAAAAAACACATTTTCCCCACATTTCTGTGATGGAAAGTTCTGGAATCTGCGTGGGACCACAAACTTCCACCCACCCCGCATTCTCCAAAGTCTCCCAATAAAAATGGTACCTCACTTGTGTGGGTGGGTCAAGTACCCGCGACAGGCAAGGGCCCAAAACATATTGTGGAGACATCAAAATTACCTATCACAAAACGACCTGGTTTTGCAAGGGGGGCACCTGGGATTTTGGCCCCGGGCTCAGCAGCCATCAAAGGAAACCTACCAAACCCTGGGGAGTCCAGTGAGGTATGGCTTGCATGGATCCCCCAACGATTCCCTACCCAGAATCCCCTGCAAACCTCAAATTTAGCTGAATAAAATCACATTTTCCTCACTTCTCTGTGTGGGAAAGTTGTGGGATCACCGGGCTGACACCAATTTCCTACCACCTAGCGTTCCCCCAGGTCTCCTGATAAAAGTGGTTCCTTACTTGTGTGGGTAGACATAGTGGCTGCAACAGGAATTGGCCCAAATCGTACTGTGGAGTCTTCAAAATTAACTATCATAAAACTATCTGGTTTTGCAGGGCCGGAGCTCTGGTTTTGATGGGCCAGGTTTTTTGGCCCGGAGCTCGCGGCCATCTTGGGAAACATACCAAACCCGTATATTTCTGAAAACTAGACACCCTGGGGAGTCTAGTGAGGTATGGCTTGCGTGGATCCCCCAACGTTTTCCTACCCAAAATCCCCTGCAAACCTCAAATATAGCTGAAAAAAGACCTTTTTTCACACATTTTTGTGTGGGATCACTATGCCGGCACACTCGTAGTGTTACAATAAGTAAGGTCACGAAGCCATTCTTTTATTGTTGGCGTTTGTGTTCTGCCCCAATGTAAAGAAACTTGGCGTTTTGCTATGAGTAGGGCAATTGCGGAGAATCTCCTAATGCTTCTCTTAAGCGGCTTAACATAACCCAGCAATGCCATCAGTGGTGTAGGCCTTATAGTGTGTTCAATCATAAGGGACAAATGATGAAATATCTCCTCCCAGTACGCCCTAACAGATGCGCAGTTCCATGCGAGGTGTGCAAAATCCACCTCTGGCTCCGCGCACCTGGCACATGCGTTCGCTGCATCCGGGTTCATCTTGGATAATAATTTCGGGGTAACATAAGCTCTGTGAAGGTATTTAAAATGTAAGAGTTTGTGTCTATGGTTATTCGAGATATATCGTGTCTGTGCATAGCAGTATAGCCACACACTATCGGTCAGTGTTTCACATAAGTCCCGCTCCCAGGACGCCCTTGCTTTGATGCCCACTGGAGGGCGGAGGGACTGTGATAAGTGATACAGCCGCGAGACGAGGTGTGTGCTATCTGGTGAGGTTATGACAAGTGAAAATGGGGGGAACTCTTCCGGCTCGGTTGATGTATCTGGTATAGCTTCCAGCAGAGCTCCTTGGACTCTATGGAGGAGGAATCTGTCCATATATGTGGCGGTACCCCGGGATGTGAGCTCAGTGACCGTGCATGGTTGCGAGTCTTTGAATAAGTCACCTTCTGTACGGAGTCTAAATTTATCTAGTGTCTTTTTAGTGAGAGTTTCGGTGGCAGGGGGTATCCACGGGTTATCCGCTAATGGTATATGGGAAGAATACAAGAGTTTATGCTGTAAATATCTGCGTAATTTGGTCCACGCCCAACAGGCTGTGGGCATTGTCTGGATTTCGGTAGGGCATCGCGGCAGACCCTGCGGCAAGAGCGAACCCGGGTGCACCTGAGATCGTTCGGGTTTGAGGTACTGTATCCGTGCATCAGGGTGATACCAATGATATGTAAAGTGAACCTGCGCTACTAGATAGTATAGATAGAAATCAGGAACCCTAAAACCCCCCCCGCTCGTACGGCATCACTAGGGTGGCCCAGCTTATGCGTGGCTGTTTGCCTGCCCATATTAGGTGTGTCAGTAGTGAGCGCAGTGTATCAAAAAATTTCATAGTCAAGGCAATTGTAATGTTTAAAAATAAGTATAAAAGTCGTGGTAAGACTACCATTTTAATGATGGCAATCCTACCGGCTATAGAAAGGGGAAGCTTCGTCCTTCTATCAATTTGCGACTCAAGTTGATCCATCGTGGGACCGTAGTTGAGGCGGACGACTTCAGCAGCATTACAATGCAAATAGATGCCAAGATACTTAGGGCGGTCATTACACCATCTTAAGGGGAACTCAATATCAACTTGGGTAGTTGCAGGGGTCAGCGGAAAGATTTCCGACTTGGTCCAATTGATGACTAACCCCAAGTATACTCCAAAGCGGACCACCTCTCTTAAGATCTCGGCTGGTTTTCGTACAAATAGCATTACATCATCCGCATAGAAGAAAGCGGCAAGTGGGCCCGTGTGTAGTTGTAGCCCACGGTGAAGGTAACGCTCCTGTATGTGGCAGGCAAGCAGGTCCATGGCTACAATAAATAATTGGGGGGACAGAAGGCACCCCTGTCTGGTGCCTCGTGATAAAGGAAATTGAGTCGTAACTACTCCGTTTATTTTCAGCCGAGCCACCGTATTTGAGTACAGTAGGCGGACGAGGTTTAAAAAGCCAATGGGTATGCGTAGGTTTTGCATCACTGCAAATAGAAAAGGCCACTCTAAAGAATCAAATGCCTTTTCGGCATCCAGCAGCACTACTGCTGCTGGTAGAGTCGGTTCCATTTGGTTCATTACTGAGAAGACCGCTCGTAAATTGAGTGCTGTGGATCTACCTGGGATAAATCCAGCTTGGAATGGGCATAATGTAGTATCTAATAGCGAGAGGCGGGTGGCTAAGATTTTGGCGAGAATTTTATAGTCATGATTTAGTAATGACAGCACCTTATACGATTGACACTGACTTGATGGCTTTCCTGGCTTGAGCAATAATGTGACGATGGCCTCTCGCTTGGTTGGGAAAGGGAACCGCTCTCTAGGGCCTCGGCGTAAACCTCTAACAGCCGTGGGGTGAGTACATCCTGGTATGTTTTATAAAAATCCTCAGTAAGGCCATCCGAACCACGGGCCCGGCCGCCGGCAAGATCTTTAATCGCCTGCCTAATCTCGTCTGCATCTATCGGGGATGCCAGGAATTTGCGTTGTCCATCTTCTAGCCAAGCCATCCCTATTTCCTGTAAATAGTCCATACGAGCTTGCCCCCCGGGGGGTCACGTGTTCTGTACAGTCATGTATAATAGTCAAGGAGGGTCGCAGAGATGTCTGCACTGTTAGTCAACGGGTCACCTGTTTCGGTGTCTAGATGCGTTATGTATGCCGATTGGTATTGCGGACGGAGGAGTCGGGGAGTGTCCTGCCGGGCCTTTCACCTTCTCCGTACACTCGGGCCGTTGCATATTTACCGAGATATTTGACTTCTCAGGTAGCTGCATCAATAAATTCTGCCATTAACGCTGAACGATTCCGGAGTAATTCCGGCGAGGGGGCAGTTAGTGTGGCAGCGTCATTATCCTTTAGTTTCTGCTCTATTTTCCCTAACTCTCCACTGATAGAGCGGAGTACACCAGAGTATTTCGAGATGCAGACCCCGCGAATAAATGCCTTAAAGGCGTCCCAGAGTATGAGCTGTAAATCCACCGTACCCTCGTTTAATTCAAAGTACTCTCTAATAGCATCACCCACTTCACTATGGAATACCGGGTCTAATAGGGCAGCTGTGGGGAATCTCCACAGTGGTCGCTGTCTAGGGATCATGGGGAAATCCAGTACAAGGAGGGCTGGAGAGTGGTCAGATATCGTGCGGGGTAAATATTCAATTTTACGAACTTCCAGAAGTAATTGCGGCGTGAGGTACCATTGATCTATTCGGGACCATGAACCGTGTGGGGCAGAGTAAAAGGAATAATTACAGATCCCCGGGTGGTGTATGCGCCAGGGGTCCTCCAGCAGTGAAGTTTGCAAGAGGCTTAGGAGTCCCTGCATGGCGTGGGGTTTTGTGGTACGTCCTGGGCCGGTAGTGTCAGTCGCAGGGTCAAGTGTGAGGTTAAAGTCACCCCCCATCAATATAATATCGGCGCTCATTCGATCAATACCTGCAGCTATTGCGGGAAAGAAGTCAGTGGTGTCGATGTTTGGGGCATATAGGTTAATAAGCAGCACAGACTCACCTCCCAACAGTCCCTTTACCATGGCATACCTCCCCTCAGGATCTGTCACCACTTCTACAGCACGAAAGGGAAGGGAGCAGTGTACCAATATACATACCCCACGTGAGTATGAACTGTAGCATGAAAAGTAGCAGTTCTCTCCCCATGTTGATGCAAATCTATGTGTAGGGAGCGGTGCGTAATGCGTCTCCTGCAGGAAGGCGATCTGTATAGAATGCCTAGCTAAGTATGCTAACACCTGTCTGTTTTTTTTGGGACTGGCTAACCCCCTTACATTCCAGGAGAGGCTCGGTGATTCCACACAAAAATATGTGGAAAATGTGTTTTTTTTCAGCTAAATTTGAGGTTTGCAGGGGATTCTGTGTAGGAAAACGTTGGGGGATCCATGCAAGCCATACCTCGCTGGACTCCCCCGGTTGTCTAGTTCTCAGAAATGTGTGGGTTTGGTAGTTTCCCAAGATGGCCACCGAGCCCCGGGCCAAAAACCCAGGTGTCCCCCCTTGCAAAACCAGGTTGTTTTGTGATAGGTAATTTTGATGTCTCCTCAATACGTTTTGGGCCCTTGCCTGTCGCAGGTACTTGACCCACCCACCCACGCGAGTGAGGTACCATTTTTATCGGGAGACCTGGGGGAATGCTTGGTGGTAGGAAATTTATGGATCTATGCAGATTCCAGAACTTTCCCACACCGAAATTTGAGAAAAATTTGATTTTTTCAGTTAAATTTGTGGTTTGCAGGGGATTCTGGGTAGGAAAACGTTAGGGGGTCCACGCAAGCCATACCTTTCTGGACTTCCCCGAGTGTCTACTTTTCAGAAATGTGTGGGTTTGGTAGGTTTCCCAAGATGGCCGCCGAGCCCGAGGCCAACAACTCAGGTGACCCCCCTTGCAAAACCAGGTTGTTTTGTGATAGGTAATTTTGATGTCTTCTCAATACGTTTTGGGCCCTTGCCTGTCGCGGGTACTTGACCCACGCGAGTGAGGTACCATTTTTATCGGAAGACCTGGGAAAACGCTGGGTGGTAGGAAATTTGTGGATCCACGCAGATTCTAGAACTGTCCGCCACAGAAATGTGAGGAAAATGTGTTTTTTTTTGACAAAGTTTGAGGTTTGCAAGGGATTCTGGGTAACAGAACCTGGTGAGAGCCAGACAAGTCACCCCATCCTGTATTTCCCTGGGTGTCTAGTTTTCAAAAATGTATAGGTTTGCTAGGTTTCCCTAGGTGCAGGCAGAGCTAAGGTTCAAAATCTACAGCTAGGCACTTTACAAAAAAAGGGTGTTTTCATTGTGAAAATGTGGTGTGTCCACGTTGCTTTTTGGGCCGTTTCCTGTCGCGGGCACTAGGCCTACCCACAAAAGTGAGGTACCATTTTTCTCGGAAGACTTTGGGGAATGCAGGGTGGGTGGAATTTTGTGGATCCACGCAGATTCCAGAACTTTCCACCACAGAAATGTGAGGAAAATGTGTTTTTTTTTTACAAAGTTTGAGGTTTGCAAGGGATTCTGGGTAACAGAACCTGGTGAGAGCCAGACAAGTCACCCCATCCTGGATTCACCTGGGTGTCTAGTTTTCAAAAATGTATAGGTTTGCTAGGTTTTCCTAGGTGCCGGCAGAGCTAGAGTTCAAAATCTACAGCTAGGCACTTTGCAAAAAAGGGTCAGTTTTCACTGTGAAAATGTGGTGTGTCCATGTCGCGTTTTGGGCCGTTTCCTGTTGCGGGCACAAGGCCTACCCACACAAGTGAGGTACCATTTTTCTCGGAAGACTTTGGGGAATGTGGGGTGGGTGGAATTTTGTGGATCCATGCAGATTCCAGAACTTGTGCTTAATTTGTAAAATGTGAAGTCCAGGTGATCAAATATTTGTCGGAGGCCTACACCCACTTTCCCCGGCTCCACCCACTCACTCTATTGTCTCCACCCACATCCTCAACTGGCACTGCTGAAAGCCAGATGTAATACCCGATCTGAATTTCAGCGTAGGAGCCTTCCTCAAGTAAAGTTTTGATAGGAAGTCCCCCGCCCCGCGAAAATTTTGAAAAAGATTAAATCAAAAGTGCATTTAAAGCATAAGTTTGGAATAAATTAGCTAAAATGACTAATGCATTGAAAAGGGGCACGTGAAATATTCCAGTGCTCTATGTGCCGATTTGGGGAAAGGACAATACAGGGATATGTGCAAAGGTGCTTTGTGTTGTCATTTTTAGCAGAGTATAATTGTGTGTCATGAGTTCAAAGATGCAACTTTTATATATCTTATTTCACAAAATAAACCAAAATGTTTTGAAAACACTCTAAGAAGATAAAATGAATAAAAATCCCTCTTTCAAATAGGTGCTGTTGCATCTCATGCACTAATACAGAGAAATTCCAAGTTAAATGTCGGCACTTTACTCAAAGACAATCACTTAAAACAGGAGCCTCATGACGAAGGTGTTCATTGACGGAGAACTCAGCTGTGAGCCTAGTTTTATGTGAGTGCACGCTTTACAGCATAAACATTTAACTGGGAATTTCTCTGACTTAGTGCATGACTTACAGGGAGCATAGCTCAAACGATGAGAAGCAATCAGCATTCATGAGCTGTGAATCCACTTGAGCATTAACACAGGCAAATTCTGAGTTAACTGTATTTGCTTTAGACAGTGCAATAGCGGCATAAAAAGAGGCTCACTGACCAACAACATCAGGCTCGCCCTGGGAAGACCAAGAGCTCTGGGGAGAACCCAGGAATGTAAGGCGGGCCATGCAGCGCACAGGGCACCTTTCTGACCACCCCTATCCAGGCCCAGCTCTATGAATCAAGGCCGGACTTCCGTATTGGGCATCGGGTGTTTCCTTGGGAGGATGGAAGGCCGGTTTTGTTACTGGGAGGCCAGTTTTGCAGTGCTGCACTGTCGGCCCCCAGTAACAAAATCAGCATACCAGCATAACTAATACAGCAACCAATTTTGTTTTCAGCCTCCCTGCGTTTTTAAAGCAGTAGCTGCAGAGTTCTTTGTATATCAAGCATAATAAACTTGTCAAGATATCTCTGGAGATTAATCTTTCTGCATGAGTTTTGTCTAGTGGCAGTTTTAACTCATCTATAAGGTAGCGCAGAGGGTTAATATGCCTGCTGCAAGAATGTGCACCATGCAGATCACATAAATGTATTTTATGTGCATAGCTCTGTGGGTTACTGCTTTTGTCACAAAATGTCCTTTTGTTTCTGTACAGTTCATATATTACAATAATCTAGCTCAGTGAGCTATGAACTGCCATCAAAAAGAGCTGCATGGTAACTACATGGTACAGGTTAGAAAGTTATGTTTTTTCCAGTCTTTCATTATCCTAATGTTGCTAAAAAGGGTTTGTTTGGGTAGAAGTAAATTCTTATTAGTAAATGTAACCCTAACCATTGTGTTACATTTTGAATCCCAAGTTTGTGCTTCTCCAGCACAAGTACTCTTAAAAAATGCCTAACCCTCGTACTGGCCTCGGTCTTATGTAACATTTTCTATACACTGAGTTACACATATATTATTCATTGTCTCTATGTGTGTTTGATGTAAAGTGCTCCGACACCATAATCTGGTATGAAAAGCGCTATAAAACAAATGAAATACATGAGAGAGGAGCTATGGAGAGATGAGGGGCACTGTTGGAGGGTGATAGTGAAGGAACCATTGAAGGGGTCCATTAAAGATTGTCCTATCCTAGTGCATTGTAAGATTTTCATTTACTATGCTTTAAAAGCTAATACAATTGAATGTATATTGAAAAGTGTGTTGTAGAATGCACAATTTTGCCATTTTCCCCCAAATTTTCTTGGGGGGAGAAACCCTCCAAACCCTACTTGTGGCCGGGCTCACTCGCTACACAACCTATGGAGGCTGGTCTGACGAAATTTGCCAGGGCTGCTTTGGGTTCCCAGTCCGGACCTACTATGAACAGGGTCGGATTGGGAAGACGGGCAATTGGGCAATGCGCCGGTGCCCCAGGGTCACCTGTGGGCCGGATTTTTAGGGCCTCTGTAAACCGGCCCAAGAGACTTACCCTGTCAGGCCACTATAATGTGGTGCCAGAATCACAGGCACCCCCGCGCCCGTGTAACTTTCCCTGCCAGAAACCGTGTCATCCCCCGCTTGACCATGACCCATCCCAGGTCATGGCCTTAAGGCTATAGTGAGCTGGGGAGGAGGTAAGTAAGAGAAGTAGCCTCTCTATGAGTGTTGTCACCTCTTTTGGGCCTTGTTTGGGAGGGATGGGGGGGAATAGGGAGCTCTTGCATAAGCCTCGCTGTGAGACCACCTTTCCTAGGGGAATAAACAAACTGGATGTCCGATGGGTAGTATGGAGCGAAGCTGGCGCTGCTGCTCTGTGCGAAGTCTGTTCGTGAGAGTGTGACTTGCACTGTACTTCTTATGGTGTCCTTGGAGTACGTAAACTTGTATTTCTGCCGCCCACTTGCAAATAAAACGTCATAAAAAATCATTTTCTGTATACAAAAGACAAAAACTTTGGGTCTGTCACAGTTCGTTAAAATTGCTTCTGTAATCCTACCTTGTTTATTGAGACTTGAGGCTGAGCCAAGTCCAGGTATGGTAAACATCCAACAATGGGCCAGAAGAAGGGTCCTGGGGGGTAATTCTTCGGAGCTCTCCTTTTAACATAACTGCCAACCAAGAGGAAGATTGCTAAAAGCAGCAGGACGTTTGAGACCGTCACCTGTTGTACAATGAAAGTTACCGCAGACATAACCGACAGCTCCATTGCAAACAAGGGAAGGGTTTATCAGTCCAGGTTACAATCGCTGACAATATAAAAGACATCCCCATGGACTCCCGTGACCTGGGCGTCATCGCGTTTAACTCTTTGCAGTCCATCAATTGTAGCTTGCTGAAAACGCATCTCTAGCGTTCTGTGTGCCAAAAATCTAAAAAGAGCGAACAAAGTCTTCCTAGTTTCACTTCATTACTCAGAAAAGTTGCCCTGCGCATTTACATTCAGTCACTGATGTAGGACAGCAGATTTTCAAACAGCAGGTTAGGTGTTAGACGTGCAAGACAACAATGGCAGCATTACCAAACAGGACTACACTGTCACAGGTAGAAGACAAACAAGGCAGATGTAAGAGCTCAAGAAAATCAACAGTTTGTTACTTACTGGTTACTGTCGTGTCGTAGATGGGGCCTTACGAGGCTACCAATGAGACACGCAAAAGACAGTTACCAGTTACTTGGCCAGTCCGTCACTGGTCACGCCCAGCACGCCTGCCCCTTTTATTTACTCTCAACCACGCTAGCCAGGCGTACGCCGGGCTAGCCTAACAGGGTCACGCTCGAGGGGGTTTACAACATTCACCCTCCCTCGGCGTTTCACTTAGCGCGGTCTGGGCCGCGACATTACATTCCTCCTTTTTCCCAGAGGACTCCAAGAAATATCAAGCACAACTAAACAAAGAGAACAAAAACCCAAAACATGAACACATATATTAGTCCATAAAGAACAACAGTCTATCGGAACAGTCTTACTTGATCAGCAGGGTGCAGCGTCACCTTCAGCGGCAAACCCGGCAACAGGCCACGAATTCTCGGTACTTCTGGGATGGCTTCGGACAGGGCCGCAGACTGTATCGGCTTTGGCTGCCCCTTGCTGCGGGGTCAGACGGCACGCCCACACCTTGGCTGTTGTCCACGGGCAAATGTTCCGAGCTCAAGTCCAAATCCGGGGCACCCATCCGGGTGGATGTGCTATGTCCATTGTTCACAATGGGTAACGCAGGGTCTTCTCGCTCCAGCGATGTCTCCGGTGAACCTCTTGGGGTATCCGTCGCGGGCTCGCTCTCCGGCAGGGATCCTTCGTCATCATCGTCCGGAACTCTCTTGAAGAATGACACATTGCGGGTCACCACCTCATTTCCTCTGGACGCTGTCACCATCGTGCCTTTGACCTCGGTGATGACCCATGGATACAATTCGAACGGCAGCCTGAATTTCCCGCCTGGGTGGCGGTCTCGTACCAGTACTCGGTCGCCTACCACCAACTTGCTCTCCTTCGCATGACGCCTCCTGGACGCGTCTTGGTTCGCCTTTGTCCGTCTGGCAAGTGACTGGTTCGGGGGAACTTGTGACTCAGCCCACACTGGGTGATGCGGGATGGTGTCCGTTACTGTCCGGCCAAAACACAATCTACTTGGGGAGATACCAGTGGTGCAATGGGGTGTGAGCCGGTACTCCCGCAGGAACTGATATATTGCTTGCTCCAGGTTCCGACCATCAGCTGTTGCAATTTGGATTGCCTTGTTCAACGTACGCATCAGACGTTCCACTTCACCGTTTGCTTGGGGCCATCTTGGCGTTACACGGCGATGCTTGATCCGGTGGGACGCGAGGTACTCGGCAAGCTCGGCGCTGGTGAACGGAGGCCCGTTGTCTGTCTTGATCTCTCCAATTAGCCCGTGGGTGGCCATGAGCTTCTCCAGCTTCGGGATTACTTCACTTGCCGCTGTGGAAGAGACAAACTCGACTTCTGGGTAACGGGAGAAATCGTCGACCACTACCAGCATGTATCTTCCTCCTGGCAGGCTACCAAAGTCTGCGCTCGCCCTTTCCCAGGGAGCTGTAGGGCCTGCTTCGGTGATGATCGGTGCGGGCCTTGTGGGCAGGCTGGTTGCTAGACATACGGGACAGCGTTGGACAACCGCTTCAATCTGCTGGTCTAGGCCGGGAAACCAGACTTTGCTTCTTAGGCGATTTTTCGACTTCACCACTCCCTGGTGTGCGCCATGCGCCAGGAGGGCCGCTCGCTGGGTAAGACTCTCTGGAAGGACCAGGCGTGGGCCTCGTAGGAGACAGCCGTCGGCTGACACGGACAGCTCGTGACGTACCAGATAGAGGGCTTTCAGCGTCGTCTGGGCAGCCGCCGTACGGAATTGAGTCGGGCATTGTAGCGGCTTCCAGTTGGCGGATGCAACAGCCTGGATGGCTATCTGGAGGCAGTCGTCTTCTTTCGTGGCTAGCACCACGTCTGCCAGCGACATCGGTAAGGGTCGGGAGCGCTCCACGATCATTCGGACGTAGTCTTCCGTGGCTGCCGCCTCAGCTGCTTCAGGCCCGGTGACAGGACGAGCGTGTCGAGACAAAAATCCGCCGGATTTCGGGTACCGGGCTTGTACTCCACAGTGAACTGGAATTCCTGTAGCTGCAGGATCCATTTTTCAATGCGCGGTGGGGGACGTGAGGACGACCCTTGAAACAGGGGAAGGAGGGGTTTGTGGTCCGTAACGACGGTGAAAGGGTGTCCGTACAGGTAGATGTGGAAATGGCGGCACCCCCACAGGATTGCGATGGCCTCCTTTTCGATTTGGGAGTAGCGTTGTTCCGTGGGGGTGAGTGTCCTGCTGGCATAGGCGACCGGGGCCCATTCCCCGCCTTTCAGCTGTTGTGCCAACACCGCTCCTAGTCCAGTCGGGCTGGCATCCACCACCAGTTGCGACTCGAGTCTGGGGTCAAAGAACACTAGCGTGGTATCAGCGGAGAGGGCTGCCTTAGTTTTCTGAAACGCCTCTTCCTGTTCTGTTTCCCAGGTCCAGTGGCTGGAGTGTCTCGTGAGGTCATGAAGCGGCCCGGTTAGATCAGATAGGTTTTGGATGAAGCGCCCGCAGTAGGTGACCATCCCTAAGAAACTGCGGACTCCGGACACTGACGTTGGGGCAGGAGCCTCCTGTATGTCCTTGACTTTGTCCGGGTCCGGGCCGATGCCTTTATCCGAAAACCGGTATCCAAAAAACTAATGTCTCGCCTTAGGAACTCGCACTTTTCACGGTGCAGGGTGAGGCCGTTGTCCAGTAGGCGAGCGAACACCGCTTGGAGGCGCAGGAGGTGTTGTTCCAACGTGGGGGAATGCACAAGGATGTCGTCGCTTACGTTCAGAACACCGTCTAGGCCTTGGAGGACGTTCTTCACAATGTTCTGGAACACCTCTGCCGCGCTGGATATTCCAAAGTTTAAGCGGGTGTATCGCCAAAGCCCAGCGTGGGTAGAGAATGCCGTGATGGGCCGTGAGTCCGGGTGGAGGGGGACCTGATGATATCCTGAACGGAGGTCCATTTTTGAGAACCACCGGGACCCTGCTAGCTCACCGATTATGTCGTCTACAGTCGGGGTCAGGTGGCGCTCCCGTTTGATGGCAAGATTCGGGATCCTCATGTCCACACAAATCCGGACTGCGTTTGGCTGCTTTGGCTTCTTTGCGACGACGATGGGTGACACCCACGGGGTGGGGCCAGTCACCCGCTCGATGACTCCAGCTTTTTCCAGCAGACGCAGCTCTGCCTCTACTTTGGGGCGGAGATGGAAGGCGATTCGCCGGTGTCGGAGGGCCACCGGTGCAATTGTCTTGTAGATATGCAGCCGAATGGCTGGGCCCTTTAGACAGCCGATGCCTTCGAAGAGGGAGCTGAAGTCCCGTAGCAGCCCGCTGAGGTCCTGGGCGTGTACCGTGAAGGCAAATCGGATGAGATTGAGGTCTTGGGCGGTGCGGCAGCTGAGCAGAAACCCGGCTCCTTCCTGGGACACATACACTTTGGCCTGCTGCTGGGAGTCTTCGTGGGAGAGGTCAGCCTGGAAGACGCCACACAGACGAAGGGGGCTTGAGTCCCAAAAGCATAGACTTGTACTCTGGTCTCGCGGAGCGGGGAGGATTTGATAATCCCCGATAGACACTGGCGGCCATGAGATTGATCGTGGCACCGGTGTCAATGAGCGCGGCCACCGCCTGGCCTTGTACGTCGACTTCGCACATCGGCGTGGCGTGTTGCGGGGCTGACAGAGCGTGTAGCATCCGAACCACGTGGGCTGTGGTCTCTTCGTCGTCGTCCATATCGCTGCTGTGTGGTTCGTCGGGGAGTGGACCGAGTGCTCGGACTTGCCGCCGTGGGCCTCTCGCCGTCCCTCTTCGTGACGAGCGGCATACTTTCGAGTAGTGGTTTAATCTCCCGCAAGCACTGCAGGTTTTCCCGCTCGCAGGGCAGGCGCCCTCATGGGGGTAAGGGCCTCCACACCACCCACACGGGCGGTTCCGCTGGGGCTGCTTGGACTGAGGCTGTTTGGATGGTGGCGGTGCGGGCATGCTGTCGTGCGCCCGCGGGTGTCGGGCGTCTGTCCGGATGGCGCACACCGGTTCTTCCTTGACCACCGCTGCAGGCTTGGCTTCCATATGTGCCGCCCTTGCCTTGGATAGTTCCTTGGAGCGGCCTAACGTGAGGATGTCCCTCATCTGCATGTTGTTGGCCTCCAAAACACGTTCCCGCAATTTCGACGACGCGCAACCCTGGATAAACTGCGCCCTCACCTCGTCGTCCTCATCAGGGAGGGTGCACGTGCTTGCTAGTTCCTTGAGCCTCGCGTAAAAATATCTACTGACTCGTCCGGTTGTTGGCGTGCCTGGCGGAGCAGGAACCGCTCGTAATCCGGGTTGGCATATGGCTCAAAGTGGGCGGTAATGGCGTCGCGCATTGTGGCGTAGTTCCTGGGAGGGCCACCTTCGCGCACCGTCTTTGCTATCTTATGGATGTCGGCCCCTCCAAGGTGAAGCAGCATGGGGCGACGTCGCGGCGCCGGGATGTCCGCCGCGTCAAAGTAAGTTTCGAGGCGCTCCACCCACACCCTCCAGCGGGCCGCTTGGGAGGGCGGCGGGCCTGTGATGATGAAAGGCTCTAGGTGCGGAATGGCCGCCATGGGGACAGGTGATCAGGCGGGGTCGCCTCATGGCGGGCGCTGGTTGAGAAAGACGTGCAAGGTGGCGCACGTGCTGGCGGGCCAGTAGGAATGTCCTGGCAGAGTTTCTCAGCGGTGGCTGCGGGTATCGCAGGAGCCTGTTGCTGGCGCTAGTCGGAGGGATGGCAGGGCTTGGGCAGCAGCGCTGCACGCTCACGGAGGCCCGGCGGCGTAGACAGGGAGCAGCAGAGAGGTCTGTGATGGGGTAGAGGCCAGCGGCTGGGGCACGCGGCTGCGCGCGTGGCAGCGCGATCAGGACACTCACCGGGGGCTGAGAAGCTGCAGGCCGTGTCGTGGTCGGTGGATTCGGCGCTCAGCGCCACGGGGGTGAGCGGAGTCGCAGCCCGGCACACACGTGTCGCAGCGGTGCAGGCAGCGCAGCGGCTGCGGCGGGCCAGCGGTGACGGAGGCGGCGGGGCCAGCGGGGTGGCGCCGGGCACCGGTGTTCAGCCTGACGAGTTTGCAGGGGGACCAGGTGGCTGGCGTAAAGCAAACACGAGCGCTGCGAGGGGTGAGACCACCTCGTCGCCAATGTCGTGTCGTAGATGGGGCCTTACGAGGCTACCAATGAGACACGCAAAAGACAGTTACCAGTTACTTGGCCAGTCCGTCACTGGTCACGCCCAGCACGCCTGCCCCTTTTATTTACTCTCAACCACGCTAGCCAGGCGTACGCCGGGCTAGCCTAACAGGGTCACGCTCGAGGGGGTTTACAACATTCACCCTCCCTCGGCGTTTCACTTAGCGCGGTCTGGGCCGCGACATTACAGTTACCAGCTTCTACAAGACATGCAGCTTCAAATAATAGTGCTGAACTGCCTGTGCGTCATGCGTGCGTCTTCATCATAAGGCGGGCGGCGTCGTGCTATTTTAAAAATGTTACGCAGGCTGCCTCGGCTGCCGCAGCCCCACATGACCAAATCCAGCCCAATCAGTGGCCTGCCCACCAGCAACACTGACTGAAGGCATGGATTGATTATCGGCTCATCGCTTCACGGGCACTCGGAGACAGAGTGAGAATTTGAACACTTATTTTATTGTGTGACACACGTTATGCAGTTGCACTCAGGTCTAGACCCGGCCCTGATAAATAAGTGCTGGTGCTAAGCACCGGAAAGCACTGGCACAAATTAAGCACTCTTCGGTATATCAATGCTCTGCTTCGTAGCTCTTGCGGCTAATGTGCTTACTGGTCCAGTCGATGTGTTTCACGATGCTTGACTGCATGAGAACTCCTCACGCAGCTGCTGTACCCTTGCCTTTGTGATTACACTCAGTTCTTATTTGTCGTCAGTAATAACCCCCAGTGGAAACGAATTGGGCGGATAATGTGGGTGAGCGCGGCTCTCGGCGCTATGAGAATTTGTTGATTTGTGAATTGGTTTTCTTCCCTTTACTCCTGCCTATTCCCATCATTATGTAACGTGATTTAATCGTCGAATTTGTGGTATTTTCGGAAACCATCTGCTCCTAATTTTCGCCGTTCTTTGCTTGTAAAAATGATGTGTGGATTTTAATATTTCAGGACCTCATTTAGCTGCAGATGACGCCTTATCGCTGCAGTGTAGTAGATGTTTAATTTGTTAACAGTTCTGTTTCTTGAAGTGATTGGATAGCTAATAGAAACATGATTTTCCCACTCTGGTATTACATAAGAGGAGTAATAAAAAATGATACTAATTCAGAAAGGCGAGCCCTGGATGTACCACTACTAACGCTCGCATTACCACACATAGTTATTGTGTGGAGAGGAGACAATGCATCACCTCCATGGATCCTTACACCCTACAATGTTTTTTGTACTGCGGCCATTTTACAACTATTGCTTTTTGTTTAAAATCTTCGTCTTAGTACCATCTGTGCCACGTGTTGTTTGTAGCAGCATTTCTAATAGGGCATAATGTTCGGTAGCACATTTAAATACTGCAGCGAGTGAAAAGCTGCCGATTTTGTGTCCCTTTAGTGATAATTGCATTAAATGACATAATCGCTTTCTGGAGCCGTTCCTCCACACATTTTCGTTTGGCATCTTTTACTGGAATATTCCCGAATCTAACTGGCTGGCTGGCTGCTAGTCTTGCCTCAGTCTGGCTGGCTCAGTCTCACAGCCGCAAGGCCCGCAACACCACTACTGGTCCGGGACACTCACTCGGGACTGGAGAAGTGGACTTGGTTGGTCACGAGAACAACACTCTGTGGCTGCGGCGCTGCGCCGAGGTAAACTGATTAAATACATCAATGCAATATCCAATATGTGACCACCACGTGCAGCAGATGGGTGTAGAAAGTGCCGGTGCTAAGCACCGGAAAGCACCAGCACAAATTAAGCACTGTTTCCACCACAGAAATGTGAGGAAAATGTGGTTGTTTTGACAAAGTTTGAGGTTTGCAAGGGATTCTGGGTAACAGAACCTGGTGAGAGCCAGACAAGACACCCCATCCTGGATTCCCCTGGGTGTCTAGTTTTCAAAAATGTATAGGTTTGCTAGGTTTCCCTAGGTGCCGGCAGAGCTAGGGTTCAAAATCTACAGCTAGACACAGTGCAAAAAAAAGGGTCAGTTTTCACTGTGAAAATGTGGTGTGTCCACGTTGCGTTTTGGGCCGTTTTCTGACGCGGGCAGTAGGCCTACCCACACAAGTGAGGTACCATTTTTCTCTGAAGACTTTGGGAAATGTGGGGTGGGTAGAATTTTGTGGATCCACGCAGATTCCAGAACTTTCCACCACAGAAATGTGAGGAAAATGTGTTTTTGTTTTACAAAGTTTGAGGTTTGCAAGGGATTCTGGGTAACAGAACCTGGTGAGAGCCAGACAAGACACCCCATCCTGGATTCCCCTGGGTGTCTAGTTTTAAAAAATGTATAGGTTTGCTAGGTTTCCCTAGGTGCCGGCAGAGCTAGGGCTCAAAATCTACAGCAAGGCACTTTGCAAAAAAAGGATCAGTTTTCACTGTGAAAATGTGGTGTGTCCATGTTGCGTTTTGGGCCGTTTCTTGTTGCGGGCACTAGGCCTACCCACACAAGTGAGGTACCATTTTTCTCGTAAGACTTTGGGAAATGTGGGGTGGGTGGAATTTTGTGGATCCATGCAGATTCCATAACTTTCCACCACAGAAATGTGAGGAAAATGTGGGTTTTTTGACAAAGTTTGAGGTTTGCAAGGGATTCTGGGTAACAGAACCTGGTGAGAGCCAGACAAGTCACCCCATCCTGTATTCCCCTGGGTGTCTAGTTTTTAAAAATGTATAGGTTTTCTAGGTTTCCTTAGGTGCCGGCAGAGCTAGGTTTCAAAATCTACAGCTAGGCACTTCGCAAGAAAAGGGTCTGTTTTCACTGTGAAAATGTGGTGTGTCCACGTTGCGTTTTGGGTCGTTTTCTGACGCGGGCACTAGGCCTACCCACACAAGTAAGGTACCATTTTTCTCGGAAGACTTTGGGAAATGTGGGGTGGGTAGAATTTTGTGGATCCACGCAGATTCCAGAACTTTCCACCACAGAAATGTGAGGAAAATGTGGTTGTTTTGACAAAGTTTGAGGTTTGCAAGGGATTCTGGGTAACAGAACCTGGTGAGAGCCAGACAAATCATCCCATCCTGGATTCCCCTGGGTGTCTAGTTTTCAAAAATGTATAGGTTTTCTAGGTTTCCCTAGGTGCCGGCAGAGCTATGGTTCAAAATCTACAGCTAGGCACTGTGCAAAAAAAAGGGTCAGTTTTCACTGTAAAAATGAAGTGTGTCCACGTTGCGTTTTGAGCCGTTTCCTGTCGCGGGCACTAGGCCTACCCACACAAGTGAGGTGCCATTTTTATCGGGAGACTTAGGGTAACACAGAATTGTAGAGCAACTGCTATTACCTATTGACTTTTGATGCATTTCTGCCTTCCAAATGAAAGACAATGTGTAAAAAAGAAGTCACTTTGAAAAATGTCCTATAATTCTCATGTTAGTATGGGTACTCATAATTTTGGAAATGTGCAAATAGCTACTGTTTCTAAACTCTATATTTTGTTCCAATTTCAGAATTACATAGGTGTCTTTCATCCCGATCTTTCACTGCATATATTTTCCCAAATGAATTACTATACACCCGGTACATAATAAAAAACCATTTCAAGGCGCTGCTCAGTTATTGGCTCTGGGTTCGTCAGGTTCTTGGTGAACCTTCAAGTCCTATATATCCCCACAACCAGAAAGGTTCAGCGGATGTAATGGTATATTGCTTTAAAACATCTGTCATAATTAGAAGAAGTTACAGGTGAAAACGTTGGCACAAATGGCTTTTTTTTTCAACTCATTTGCAATTTTTCCTATTTTCAACTGTTAATTTCTATAAAGAAACCTTGAAGGATCTACACAAATGACCCCTTGGTGATTTCAGAATTTTGTCTACTTTTCTAAAATGTATAGCTGTCCAGGATCCATTATTGATTTCATACCCATTTCTACCATTAACTGGAAGAAGGTTGAAAGCACAAAAAATAGCAAAAATAGGCTATGTCCCAGTAAAATGCCAAAACTGTTTAAAAAATGTTGGTTTTCTCACAAAAGTCTGTCAGTCCCTCGTTGTCTTAAAATGGACTATTACTCGCATTTTGCCCCAATCTGGGACTCCCCTGGGACTCCAGAGTGCTTCAAAGATAAGCTGGCGTTACCCATCAAGAATGCCGACCTAAAGATCTGGGGGGACCTAACCCAGGAGGGGAATTTGCTATCCTGGCAGGACCTTAACAGGTTGATGAGGGGGACTTTATCAAAGTTCAAATTTTTACAACTAAAAAGCTGGGAACAAGGCAGGAAATTGGGATTGGGGGTAGGCAACATCTTGGAGGACCAACTGGTAACAAAACCACCAGGGAAAAAGGAAGTTGCACTCTGGTACTGGCATATCCAAGATATTGCAGATGGAGAATTCACGCTGGCAGAGGAATTGTGGGAAAACTAATTGCCGAGGGAGCAGTTACAGAATATTTGGCAAGTATCGATGCGCACACTTTACCCCATTGTTAAACCTGTATTTTTAAGGAGAACCATCTTTTTTCACTCCACAGGGCGTACATAACACCCGAAAAATTATTGAAAATGGGGAACGGAAGTCGAACCAGCTGTGCTAAATGCGGTTTGGTAAAGGCAACAGACGTACATATGTTTTATGAATGCCCAGCTAATAGAGTATTCTGGGATAAAGTGGAAACATCTATGACAGGTATTTTGGGTCAACAAATAAAGGTAAGCCTTTCATTGTTTATCTTTGGAGTGGTGGATGGCCTTATGGGGACCTCAAGGGACCTACTATTCTATGCAATGTTACTTGCTAGAAGAGAAATCTGCCGCAAATGGGTGAGTAGTACACCACCACAACACTCAGATTGGTTGGAATCTCTTATATATATGTCAAAGATGGATCTACTGGGGAAAAAGTCTAAGAAGAAAACATTCTGGAACTTGTTGCTAACTCGTATAAACAGCACGGAAGGGATGTAGTTGATAATAATCTTGTCCAATGATTACACCGGCATAATACTCTAGACTGCTTTAGGGTTTTTCCATGCTCCGAGTATTTAAGCAGTGCCGGTGTAAGTTAACACCGTGAAAGAGAGACAGCCACAGGAAAGAGAATGTCTATTGCAGTAAGCCAGTCAGTGGTTGGTATCTCTTTCGATTATTGGGCCGAAAGAATGGACATTGATTTCTGAGGTGAATGAGGACAAAAAAAAGGAAGAAAGAAAAAAAAAGTCTGTCAGTCCCTGAAAGCTGGGAAAATGGGGATTTCAGCCCCACAAACCCTTTGTTGATACCATTTGCGGAGGAAAAACCAGACGCTTTCATTTGCAGCACTTTTTTCCCATTTTTCGTTAAAAATTTAGCTGTATTTTGGCTAATTTCTGGGTCCCCTTCAGGGGAATCCACAAACCCTGGGTACCTTTAGAATCCCCGTGATGTTGGAATAAAAGGACGCAAATTTGGCGTAGATACCTTATGTGGTCAAAACGTTACAGGGGCCTAAGCGCAAACTATCACAAATAGCCAAAAAAAGGCTTTGCACGGGGGGGGGGGGAAGGCCTAGCAGCGAAGGGGTTAAAGGCTACAGGAACTGGACCCCAAAGGCAGACAGCTGTCCAGGATTTTTACATAACAGAGCCAAACTGGCAGCCAAGCTACTCAAATAAGTACGCTGATCAGGGATCAAGCTGAGAGCCTAATATGTCTAGTTAACGAGGCAGTAACTAATCCTAGGCAGCAGCAAATAAACTTGGAAAGGAAAGGGCAAGCCATGTCATCTACTGCGGTAATTTATTCCACAAACTATATTTTTGCACGTACATAACTCTCTGCTTTGCAGACAAATTTTACCAGCCCAAAAAAAAAAAGATGATGGGATATTTATTTACAAAGTTTCCTGCGAAAAATTGTAAAATTTGAATTAGTAAATCCAGCATGCACGGTGAAAAGACCGCTCTCACACAATGCTGGTGAGTAGAAGTCTTCTTTATTTGTTTAACAAGTTGAGTGTCCTCAGGAGGGAGCTGCCAGCCAGCACACTTCCAGCTGCCTATCTTCTCCCCAACAGAAACTTCCCCACATTCTAAAAAATCCCCACGTTCTAAAAGAATCTCCACACATCACATTGACGCCCTGTGGAGAACACCCAGATATAACTCATCTCCCTCCATATACCAAACAACAACACTAACAATAAATAGATGAAAAGTAAAGTACAATAACCTTGAAAAATATAATAACAATTGTTTTTGTATTTCATGAAATACAGAATCCCAAATACATGGGAGTAGCACACTACCACATTACGAATAGGGATCATCCCATTACATAATCTCCATGCCAGAAAGGCGGACACCTGGTCCTCTCATGACATGGATTGGGTTTTTCTTGCACCCCACTTTCTTCAAACTGAACTCCTTTCCTTCTGTCAACCCCCTCCTTCAACAAACAGTTTGCAACTTTCCCCACCTTCTTGTAGTTTCACACATTACCATCACTCAATAATAGCATGTAGGGGTACACCTTCTTCATGTGTAGATGTTCCAAAAATCTTGCCAACCCCTTATCTTCTCTCCTCCCCTTCCGTACACACACCTGCTCTACTTCCACAATCTCCTTCTGAAACTCGTCGATTTTTCCACTAAGTTTCTTTTTTCCACCCCTGTAGAAATCAACACTCTAGCGTTCCTTCCTTGCATAACTTCAAATGCTACTGTTCCTGTGGCACTGTTCGGCGCAGTGCGATATGTCCACACCAATTTCTTGGCAGTACTCCTCCACTTGTTGCCTTTACACAACGCCAATTTTAAGCCCTCCATTAAAGTCCTATTCCATCTCTCAACGAACCGATTGCTCTGAGGGTAATATATCGATGATCGTATGTGCTCTACTCCATTGATTTTGAAGAATTCCTTCATCTCTTGGGATACAAATTGTACACTATTGTCAGTAATAATGTACTCAGGTATCTCCCCCCTTTCTCATACTTCTTCCAGAAATTTTATAATGTCTTGCGTTGTCACACAATTAGTACATTTAATTTCTGGCCATCTTGAAAAATAATCAATGGCTACTAAGGCAAATTTGAGATGCGAACCTAGAACCATATGGACAAGAAATATCAAGACCAATATTCCTCCATGGAGCTTCCATTTTGTCATTCTCTGCCGGTGGATATGCCACAGTCCTTTGTGATTTGTCACTCCAAGCACACAGCACGCATTCTTCTATTGCTCTCTACATCTCTATTCAACCCTGGCAACCAATACTGCATCCTCACTCTTTGCTTAGTGTCACTCATGCTTGTACCCCCTTCATGCACCAACCTCAAGATGTGACTTCTCAACACTTCTGATACCACCAAAAGTTCAACTTTAAGTATCACCTCACCTACTACAGATAACTCTGTAGTCACATTCCTGAAGGATACCGCTCCATCAGAGACTTTCGCTTGGACAACCCTTGTCAAATATCCGATCACCTCTTGTAATGTGTAATGTTTCATCATCCTTTACTGCTTGGACTCACACCTCATGTGATATGCGCCCCTCAGTGAGTGCACAAAAGTTTGCCAAAAGTCACTCTTCATCCCCCTCACCAACCTCATCCGTACTTTTTACTGGTAACCATGACAAACAATCAGCCACCACATTTTTCTTGCCCAGTACATATTCTATCCTGAAGGTGAAATCCAACAACTTTGAAACCCATCTTGTGATCCTAGATGAAACCTGACAGGTACCTTTATTAGTGAAAACATCCACCAAAGGGCGATTATCAGTTTGAATCACAAAGCCCATTCCCCAAATAAACTTCCGGAAGTGATTCACGCTCTACCAAAACGCCAATCTTTCCCTCTCAATAGTTGAATACGGCAATTCTGCACCCCTCAAAGGTTGCGAGGCTTATGCAAAGGTTACCTCCTTGCCACCCCTGTTCTGCATTAAGGCTGTCCCCAAGCCCACACTGCTCTCATCCATACAATTCTTGACACGTGTGTCAAAAGGTTTTAAAGCCGGGGCCAATGCTATACTCTTCTTCAATTGTACAAACTCATTCTCACATCCCTCATTCCACTCAAACTTGACATTCTTTGCCATCAGCTTCTTCATGTACTCAGTTTTATCTGCAAACATCGGAATAAATCGGGAATAATAAAGCAGACGGAGGTGCGCCAGGTAGGGTAGTCCAGTCAATCTTGTTTTATCAAAACCTTTATTTGCACTTTTTTCATCGCTTTTAATTCCTTATTTACATATAATGTCCAGCCAATGCGTTTCATTCCATAAACAGTAGGAACTTCATCAGGGCTTAATCATCTATGTCAGTAAGTGGTGTGTCCAAAGAAAACTCAATGTCCTTTTTTCAGCTCAGTATGCTGGCAGATTAGGTATTACTGATTCATTAAAGGAAGGAGAAGTACACGTATCAGGGTATCCAGAAACGGGCACGGTGATGCCTTGGGGAAATCCCTTTGCATTGTCTGCCCTCCCTCCAATCTAATCTCTGAGTATGATAGCTCTGAACCTAAAATGCGGGTCACAAACTATATATTTTTTATGTGGTGCTTCTCTTCTGTACCAAAAATGGTATATGCTCATCCCACAGACATCAGAAATGTATTTTCCTCATCTCAATTTTGAAGGTCCTGGTTTGCTCCCGCTCGCCCATTGATACAACCATATCTTTTGTTTTTTGTTGTTCTTTGCATCTCCTGTGTGGAGCTTGCTTTTAATCATATGCTGATGCATTAAATGTCAAATAAAGCAAGTTAAATAAAAAAAAAATATTGAAAAGACCTGAAGTTTACTTGCTCCTCTTATAAAGAAGAAAAAAGACAAAGAGCAGGAGTGTACGAAGCTTGTATTGTGACACAGTCAGAGACTTAGGGGGATATTCTCAAGGACCGGCGATACCTACTGCAAACGCCAGTTAGTGGCAGTTTTTTTATCGCTGCCTAACCCTGAAAACTATCGCCATGTTAGCGGTGTATTACCAAGCCGTCGATACATGGCGATAGTATCAGGGAACGGCGGTGAAAACTGCCGCTAACATCAGCGCGATGGCGATAGGAAATCCGGCGTTACGGGTGATAACTACCGATAGGCCCATTAGCGGCAAAAAACTCACGCTAGTCAGCCCAACGTGAGTTTTTTTTGTCTCTAATGCAAAAAATAGCCTATCAGTCAACCTCCATTATAAAATAGGCATAAAAGCCAATAAAATGCAGAATGGAGCAGCCAGGGCCAAGTGTAGCTCACATCAACAACCCCTGCAAGCCATCCAACATCCAGGATGACCAGAATGAGAGCCTTGATGCCTCGCTGGACCTGCGCCTGGAGCCTGCATGCCTCGCTGGACCTGCGCCTGGAGCCTGCATGCCTCGCTGGACCTGCGCCTGGAGCCTGCATGCCTCGCTGGACCTGCGCCTGGAGCCTGGATGCCTCGCTGGACCTGCGTCTGGAGCCTGGATGCCTCGCTGGACCTGCATCTGGAGCGTGGAGTGGGATGCGGAGGAGCTGTGGAGTCGATGAGCCGTGGCGGTAGACATTGAGGCACGACGATCGCCCGTACCTGGTGGTGAAGTCTGGCAGGTCGCAGGGAGACACGTTGCTGACCTGTGTGAGAAGACCGCCTTGCGCACCTTGGAGCTGTTAATAGTAGAGGTGCTCCTGCGCCCCAATGTAGGGAGGTCTGCATCGCATACTACGATCCACCACTACACCGGGGTGCCCAGAGGGGATTACCAACGGTGGGTGCCGCTGTACCCAGGCTTGTGAAATCCCTCCTGGCTGAGGCTCCTGCTGGCTGAGTCACAGATTTGGAGAGAGTGCAGCGGATTGCGCCACGGTGTCAATGTCCAGGTAAGGAGAAGGTGGGACGCGTAGCGCAGGATGCCTGGGGGTTGAGTCCCCCAGGCCTAGCACACGTAGATGACGCACCCCCAGTGGCGGCTCATCCGCTATGGCGGAAGAGCGTCGCCCCACTGCTTTCAAGCAGTGCAGAAGAGGAACAATCATCACATGATGATAACTTACTGATGTAACCGTGCTATGTTTCCCTTGCGGGTGGGAGGGTGAGTAGGACTGCTCGAAGCACGGGCAAAGCATGGGCAGATTGGCATGCCCACTCAAGTGCGCAATGACTGTTTTGTCGGCCCACTCAGGCCGCCCAAAGCAGTCATGCGCACTTCCCTGTTCGTAATGCAGGCTGCATTACAGCCTGCACGGAGAACATGCCCACCCCTCCAGCCCCTGGCTGCATGCCTTGTTCCGTTGCCAATTACCAATCCCACCGCCGCATCGCAGGGTTGTGATTGGCTCTGGGTAGGGAGCCTGGCTGCCTACTTCCTGTTCCTGGAAGCAGACGCAGGAGAGCAGGAGCAACGAAGACACGGGACCCGGCTTCGAGGTAAGACTTCCCTTATTAAAACACCCGCTCACACACACATCCCCGCGTCCACGCCCCATCCAGTGTTCTTTCCAGCGTTTACCACCTCACAGCTGTTCAGCCCCCCCAGCACTTCTCAATGGCGTACCACCCGTGTGCCAAAGGCACATACGTGGTTGCGACGCATGCCATAACATCGCATTCCATTCCAATGCATACTAATACTATGCACATTGCAACAGTAGAGTAGGTGTTGCATAGCGGAAACATTAATATCACTATTCCCACTTCAGTGAGTGCAACCCAAAACTAACCTTTGCACCTCAAACCCAAACGTGAACCCTGGAATTCCTTTTTGAGCCCCCATAACACACCCAAAAATCAAATTTGACCCAAATGCACACCCCAATTTTCATATTTTACCCCAAAACACACCCCAATTTTCATATTTTACATACGAAACCCATACCCACCCGAAAAACTTTAATTTACCCCATTACTGACCTCACAATCCGTTGTAATCAAATGCGATGTAAAGGCACCTGCGTTGTCGAGTTGCGTTGTTAACGATGTACTGCCTGCGTTGTAATGGTCATCTCCCGTGCCAAAGGCAACCCATAGGCTACGCAGTTTGCGTCCGTCTGCCCCTGGACCGCACTCAGCACCAAGGAGCCTTCCTCTTGGACACTCCACCGCTACGACGCCAGCACCCTCCTCGCCATCAAACCTGGACGCAACCTCGCCTGCCAGGACCAACCTCTGCTCCGGACTGGATATCGCCATCGCCATCACAGACGGCTGCAGTATCACCCGCAAGGAGCACCCCGACCATCAAGGAGGGGGCATTGCCATCACCTACAGAAGCACACTCCGACTGACCACGCACTCTAATGACCCAAGGGTGACCATGGACCACCTAAACTCCCAGATCCGGACCAAGCCCAAGCACATCCTCTGCGGCACCCTCATGTGCAGGCCACCCGGGCCATGGCCCCCCATTCTCCAATACCATTGTGGACCTCATTGCACCCCAGGGTCTCCCATCCACCAACGACATCCTACTCGGTGAACTCAAGTTCCACCTGGACAACCCCAGTGACCAGAACACCACCCCCTCCTGGGGAAGGTCCCCTACATCAGACGCAAGCAGCAAGTCACCTCAACAAGCCACATAGCAGGACACACGGTCGAGCACGTCACCTCCGACAGCCGGAACTTCAACTACAGCCACAACTGGACTCTCCTGGACCGACCATCATTGGTAACATCACGTCTTCACCTTGCCCACCGGACGCCACCGCCATCATCGCACCCCCTCGCAGCTGGATCAAGGCCACCGAAGAACGTCTCGTCAACTCCCTCCGCACCAACACTCCACCAATACTTCCAAACGATGACACCGCAGCGCGCAACCACCACCGATGGATCTCCAACAGCGCCGACATTCGGGCACCCCTCATGGACGGCACTGCGTCAGTACCTTCCACCTGCCTGATGGCGCAGTGACACAGGGATAGGCTGGCCCAATGCATTGCTGGAGTTGCGTCATGGTTGTGACACGACTGCAGCAATGCGTGACTTTAGCGCAGACAGATACGTCAGGATTCCTTACGTATCTGTCATTACTTGCGTCATGGAGCGCTGTCCAGTGAATACAGCGCATCCATGCTGTCGCAAGAAGGGCGTAGTGAGAAGTGTTACAACGCTGTCTTGTCTCATCGCTGCAAAATTTTTCATGACTGGGGCCCAGGATTGCGCACTATCTCATTGATGGTGCGCATTCCTGCACTGTAGTTTTGTCGCAGGGCAGCGCTGCAACATTACTTGCAGCGCTGTCCAGCACCAAAACCTGCTGAGATGTGGCCCCAAGTGTTATCCCCATTTTTAAGACCAGCTATGTTCTGGTCTTAAGTAACTTGCTCTAACTGCAGTTAGAGCCAGTTTTTTTGGTCTTCAGAAGTTCAAGGATCCCCTTGTGAATATGGAGTAGTGATGTTTGCGGCCGTTTTTGCACGGGAACGCCTCTCCTGCATATAATTATCGCTAACAGAAGTGGCGATCTTTACAACGGTCGCTTTCGCCTAAAAACTGTCGCTAACGGCTGTTAGCGACATCTTGGTAATAGAGCGATAAAATTATCGCCGCATTAGCGGCAGACAAGTGCCGCTAACGCGGCGATAACTCCTTGAGAATATGCTCCTTAGTGAAAGAATGTACTTTACATCCTAGAAACAGCAATGCGAGAAATTGGGATTCCTGGTTGCGGGGGTAAGTCTTGGATGATGTCATCATGTCTTCAAGTACTCGGTAACTCACCGCAGGCTTACATTTCACATATAGCAGCGCATGAACAGGTAGACTCTGCCTGTTTGTAATCTGTATTCTGCATGCATAATCTCACACTAACCCAGATTACTGGGTTTATCAAATCTCATGTAATTTTTGTTTTTCTTACTTTGATCCGCATAGCTTTCTCTTGCTCGAGTCCTGGTTCAAGGAGAAAATGTCTTACCAAGCCTCGTGTGTGCTGCATTCGCGTGTGCTATGCAAGCAACTTCTACAGCACAATCTACAGAAGCTGGATGGACATAACCTGGAAAGCTACTGATGTGATAGTTATTTCTGATGAGGTGGTGAAAACACAATCTAGTAATGAAAAAGCTTTGCAAAAGTAATGATTTTCATACGGTAGACCTGCCTCGTGTTATACAGTGCCATAATAGACATACCGAGGTGGGAGGTAAAGCTACTAACATGATTTTCTTCTCTGAGCAGATGGTGAACAAGCATTGGCAAAGCCAATAGGTCACACCTACGCAAGATCTATTGGTTTTGTCAATGTTTATTTTAGCGATGTTGTCTAGCAACTACGACGCGGTCAATGCTAGCCACATCATAGCACCTTAAAAAAAACTTTGAGCCAAGCTGCACAGCCGTGCTTCTGTGCAAAATGGCTAAGAAACATTGACAAAGCCAATAGGTATCACATAGGCGAAAACCTATTTCCTTTGTCAATGCTTGTATTTTTGTGCAGGTGGTGGGGTGCGGGTGGGACAGGGCAAGCAAAAACTGGTGGGTGTTGGTGGGAGTCAAGGTGTGGTGTCGTGGGCCCCAGGCCCACATGCTAATGAAATGAAGACACTGACACCAGATGCAAGTGTGCATAACTGGGCCCTGGCCAGGTGCGCCCAACCTCTTTTATTGACAGGGTCACCTAATTGGTGACGTCTGTGATGGATGGGTGTGGGGTGTGTGTAAGTACAGCATCGAGGAATGGGTTACCCCATTTCGTGTCCATCCGGACATAATATTGGGCTAGCAACAACAGGGAGGAGGGAGGAACAATGGAAGGAACATGCTACTCTGTCTCAGATCAGATACTGTGTTATCCGTGCAACACACATGACGATAAATTGGAAAATGCATTCATATTGAAAGCTGTCTGTATCTGCGAAAAATGCAAATCTCTCCGGTTTTGATTTGAAATGGTGTTTTTTTTTATGGTTGAAAGGGCTATTATGGATAACCCAAGAGCAGCAATCTCACGGATTCTATTCACACTGAATCCAGCTACATCTTGGCTACAGTACTTAAGGAGAATTCACTTTAAAGTTTCTGTTAATGTCATTCCGTATGGTCGTATTGCATGTGTGCCAACTCTGCATATTTAGGAGGGACTACTCCAGTTTAAGTAAAAATATTAATTGTATTCTTGCTCTAATACAAATCAATGTGCCCGTGCATAGATCTCTCTGTAGCGTGCCTTTTTAACACGAGTGCGGGATACAGCATGCCACCCCATCCCTCTGAGGCCCTAATTACGAGTGTAGGGGCTATTAGCACCTCTGATAAATAACAATACCATGGGGTACGTAATTTATCAGGTGCGATAAATAGCACCTATTACGAGTTTGTGGGGAATAGTAAATGTATTTTGGTGTTTAACGCATCTAAAGTCTGCTGGTACGATAAATAACATACATATTTCCCCTGTTAAATTTGGGCAGGTTTCACCTGCTAAAATTTAATGAAGCTTGAGGTATTTAGCACCTGATAATTATTGGGTACGATAAATACCTTTTAACTCGTAATTCCGACCCTTGCGCAAACAGGGGTTTACTCGAGGGTTGGAATTAACCAATCCACTCGTAATCAAGCTGCAAGTGTTTTCCTGTGAGAATTTAACTTGCAGTAAATGCAGAACAAATACCCCTCCCTCGCACAATATGCCACAGAAAACATCATGCATTCAACCTTGTTGCTGAAGGCTGTAAATTATCTTCTACTCAACTTTCATTGAAAGAAGAAAAGGGAATGTCAGAGGCAGTTTCTCTGTGTTTTTTAAACAACGACGTGCTGTTTGTGGAGCTTGCAGTGGTATCTTTCTTTGGTTAGACCTTTTTGGAGCTGTGAAACTGCTCCTGTGGACCAGGTAAACTGTGCAAAAGCGGTGTGATTTGGTTACAAGGAGTGCTGCATAGTAAAAGGAAAAGGTAGCCCTTCCTTGGCACTAGCAGCAAGAGCCTGCCACAGCTGAAAGCAAATGTGCCAAAAGGCTTGAGTTTTATTTTGGAAGGATTCTTCCAGAACTTGATCTAATCCTTGCCTGCAGGCATGCATACTCCTCGCAAACTATACTTTTACTCTGTACTACAGGTTACGGTCCACCTGGACCCTGTGGTTTGCTCTCTAGGAGAGATGCCCACACCTTGTCGATGCTCAATGATATTGTTGTTACCTGTATACATGTTGCCTCGATCCTCGTAAAGGGCTCTGATACCTTGCAAGGATCATGTTCGCGCTATATAAAACTTTATAAATAAATAAATAAATAAATAAGGAGGGGGAGCGGAGGCCATGGAGTGGCCAGTGTGAGAAGAGGGCTAATCACTGATGACGAGGGAGCAAAGATGGCAGGGGAAGTGAGAAGAAAAAGCTCTTGCTGATGGATGCTGCTAGCAAAAAGTGCATTTCAAAAAGGAACATGGCTGTAAACAAATTTTTACAAAATGACATCACGTTTAGCTGATGCCAAAATTCCAATGTCCAATGCTTATTTTTAGTCAGTGGTTTCCGGTGCTCTGCACTGACACTTCATCCTCAACAACGGCAGTTATGTAGTGTGCCACATAGTGACGCTCTTTGTCTGATTTAGAGACAAGCACAACAACAGTTGTTAATTCAATATACCTAAAAAATGACTAACACCTGCCTCTGAAGCCATTCTTATAGCTTTGGGGGCCAGGAATCGTCTGAATTCATACTTGGAGGAGTGTGATGCTTAGTAGTTGTGTTGGGTCTGTCATTGGCAGTGCTGGCATGGGCAATGGGCGATGCAAGCTACAGTGGCCTCCTGACAAGGGTCCCGGCACTTATTTTTTTCACAAATTAAGCACTGCATGACGTTTCCAAGTTCCAAAAGTCACCAGCTGCAGCCAAAGTCTTGCTTTGGAGTAGATGTTCTAAAAGTCTAATAGCAATGGAATACAAAATAATGTTTGCTTGTTAGGTATCTAGTTTGGTAATTTGCAAATCCATTGCAATGAAAGGGTGTCCTTTGAGGCAGTCAAATGGAGTGTATTTCAAAATAGAAAAAAGCTGCACTTCATTAATTCAAAAAAGTCCAAAAGAAGAGGCAGAATTCATAAAAAAAACACGTGAATGAGCAAACTGAGATTAAAGCATAAATACAGTGGTGCGAAGAAACAGAGCTACCAAAAGACCAAGCACTAGCAGAAAGTGCTTTTAAAGTGTAAACACAGTGATGCAAAGAAGCACAGCTACCACAAAAACATGAAGTTGTAGAAAATGCTTGCTTACAAAGAAAGAAATAGCTCTAGCAACGAAAGCAATGGAAGGAAACTCCAAAAGGAAGATGTACTTGGTCCATGCTCCAGAGAAAACACAAATACACGATGTGAGACAGGAAACTGACAGGTACCGCATGCACTAACCAGTGTAAAGCAAGGAAATGAGATTGACAACAAAGTCGAGAAATGGTAAGTAATGGCAGCTGTAAGCCCCTTTTAAGATTTCTTTTCTTAACAATAGATCGTTGGAAGCAACAGTGTGTGCGCTGCCTCAGACGAGATCTAACAAGCATTGGCATAGCCAATAGGTCTCGCCTTTGGGACCTTATAAGTGTTTAGCCATGCAACAGTTGTTGTTGCACCAAGGATATTGTGCTGCATAACTAAATACTTATAAGGTCCCAAAAGCGAGACCTATTGGCTATGCCAATGCTTGTTATTATTGAAGGAAAGAGAGCATACCTCTGCCATTTGCCCATGGTGGCTCAAAAACAAATTCCCATTTTACTAGTACTGGGGGCGCCACAAATCACACAAACTACTCACTTGCGAATACAAAGACATCAGCGTAGATCCAAAGTTTATTATGATGTTTCCCATAAGGTCAAAAGTCTGAACACAAATTAGGAGACTTTGTCAGAATTCTTAATTCCAGGAGAGTGGATAAAGGTAGAAGCAGATTCCCTGGCCCCGTCAGAGTGACAAAGATCAATAAAGGGAGTGTTATCATACAAGACAAAAATTGTTGGAATCTTAAGGGGGTATTTAAATGTGTGTATCCCTGTAACCTATTACAAGACTATAGTTATTCTGATAACTGCGAAGAGGGTGTTGATGATCATGACCAGATGTTCCATTTAGGTAACTCTACTTCTCATGACAAGGACATTGGTCCAGTTTTTGAGGGAGAGGTTAGTACCTTGAGCCCAAGGGAAGAAGATCACGACACCATAAATGTTCCATAGGAGAACTCTGGGACCATTACAGAAAGGGTCAGGAGTCTTCCTCGCTCAAGGGTGCCCTGTTGGAAGTTCATGCAAGGATTTTAAAGTCATGCTTTATTGAAAAAGAGAGATGTGACATGTTTTGAACAGTGGAATTTAATAAGAAATTTTTATTTCTATACCCTTCCCCTTCCTTCTGTTTCCCCTTCCCGCATGCAACTCTGGGATGTTCCTGGAATGTTGGAGGGGCGGGGATTCGCGAAGAGGCCGTTAACAGCATTCATGTTGGAATTGAGATTGGCGGCTGACGAGCATAATAAAGGCTGCTTACTTTATATTAATTCACTTGAAAATGATAGATTACCTTGTGTATTTCCTAGCCTTCCATTGGAGTATACACATGGGAGAAGTGTGCAAAAGCACAATAAATGTAAAAATGTTCCATAAGGAAAATATGTTTCCCCAGGGAAGAAACCCTTTCTCTACTCTTGGGCAAGTACTCACCCTGCCCCATCCTTTAACTCTTACTCCAGCTTTCTCAGGAGTAAATTTATGTGCATATCCAGTGTAGGAAAAAAGCTGCAAAATGTATGTAAATACTTATAAAATGTATAGGTTTGTGGTAGTTCACCATATTTTGCATGCCCGCTGCACTTCCTGGTAATGCCCACATTCCAACACCCCCTCTGGTTATGGCTGTGGATACCTCAGTGTATGGGGATGTGAGAGGGACAGGGGCTGCCGGCCCCACACCGTGCCGCAAGAAATGTAACTAGATCACCGCCCATGAGTGCAACAACACCCTGAAGGGCGGGCTGAAAGCAAGAACCCCAGCAATGGTGAGAAGATAATGCTGTGAAAATATGTAATATACATTTGTCCAAACCTAACCCTTCAACTTTTCTTAAAATGTAATGTTGAGTGAATTTGCAACTTGTATATATGCAACTCTAACCACTAGTATCTGTAGTAGACATATGTACTTACTATCCTTCTTATGTGAGTCTAGAGTTTATCTGTTTGTATCTGTTATGTAATTCATGTACTCTGAAGTCCTTATGTAATGTAACTGGCTCTATTGTAAAGCGCTCTGACACCTTTGGGTAAAGTTTGCGCTATATAAAAACGCATAAATAAATAATGGCCTGATTGTCTGCAGGAGTAAATCTAACATGTGCTTAAAGTCCACTTGTTTGGAGCAGGAAATTTCCGTATTGGTTTTTTGTATAATGTTAGTTTCACGAATGCCAAACTCTATGTAAATTGAGTCTGTGGTGACGTCATGCACCGTCTGCCTCTCGTGTCTATAAGTGGACTAATACTAAACAATAAGTATCCCTCGGGACGTGGCTTTTTCTGTTGCTGCGGCAAAAACCTATGTTACGTTATAGGTCTTTAAATAGCGCAAAAAATAGCTTACTCCGTACGGAGCATCCCAGCGCTAGCAGGAGGTGGAGCTGTTCCTGGCACAGACGTTAGAACGCGTTGCAATATTTCTTGAGACAGGAGTCGTCCTTGATAGGTTTTTAGGAAGCTGCCAAAAACTCAGTTATTTAACCACTAAACAACAATGTTATTATGGTGTACCAGATGTATATACTTGTTAATTACTTAGGTACGTTCTACAGATCAAAATATTTTATTGATTACAGTATATCAACGGGAAAGACAGACATAAAAAAGTAACGTAACTGTAAGAGTAAATGGGACGTTCATTATAATATAAGAAAAACAATATAAACTTACATAAAATTGTAAAAATGACTTAGGAGAAGAGAATAAACAAGACAAGGGCTACGAAGTTAAATTGAGAAGGATTCAGAACCTTCTATATATTAGGATGTGTTGAGATTATTAATATAGGAGTCAAGAGTATGCCATATGTTATTGGTAAACACGGGAGAGGTGGAAGCCGAGGATAATAAAGAGAAGTAGCCACGTCTAAGAAAAAGAATCCAGTCCCACCAAGCACGAGCAGAAAGTAAATTAACATTCTCCAACTCGATGGAATTGATTTTACAGCTGTAGAGATAAAGAAATCAAACACTTTACAATCGTTAGCGGAAAGTGCATAAGACTTACATACCCGGGTACTTTCTGATGTCATGTTCATGAAATAAAACTTTGGTACATGTGCGTTCTACAAATACCCCATAACTGATCCTAGTTGTGGGACAGCTATTAAAAAACACAATAAAACATTAAATACACTATTTCTCTTACAGACTTTACATTACTAAATTCAATTGTACTCGTTTAATGAAAAAAAAATACATGGAAAGGAAACTTCAGCCCTGGTTTGGTTTTACGTAAATTGTTTGGTTGCAGACAGACACAGCCGGGCTCCGACCCACCCAGCTAACCTTACTTAGTTGTAGAGCAGCCATCTTAGGATGAGAGGGGGAAGGGCTCGTGTCCTGGCGTATACTTTCAGAATCCATCTCTTTGAAACTAAAGGGTCATCCAGTGAGTGACGTCACAGTATGGGGCCGATTCCGATGTCGGACGGACTCAGGTCCGTCCGACATCGGTCCGGAGCCGTAACCGACCGACCTGCTGTCGTCGGTTACGGCCCAGGCAGTGCGATGCGACCGAACCCTGTTCGGTCGCACTCGTATCTCCCACAATGGGAGCATGCATTCCGGACGGAATGCATGCTGGCATTGGAGAAAGCAGAGGTGCAGTTCAACCCTGCACCCTGTGGCCGGCACCCCAAGGTGCCTGCCACCGGGTGCAGGGTTCACCAGAGGGGCACCATAGGTGCCTCCAGGCCGCCATTCGGCGACCTTGCACCCATGGGGGTCCCACTGGGGGCCCCCAAAGACAGTGACCGACTGCCTTTCGTGCCGGAAAGACCGGCACGAAAAGGCAGTGAAAACTGCCATCGTACTCCCTCGGTCGCAAAGAGGCAGCCGGGGAGTACAGAGGATTTCCGGATGGCTGACGGGCTCTCCGAACCCGTCGTGAGCCATCCGGAAATCCGAGTCGGATTCTTTTCCGACCGAGCCCATCGGAATGGCTCGGTCGGAAAGGAATCCGAGCGGCACGTTCCGATTCGGTCGGAAGGGCTCCGACCATCGTTTGGTGCCCTTCCGGCCGAAATCGGAATCGGCCCCATAGTCTCAAAGCCCCCGCTGAGGTCATTAAACCAAACAACATTCTGTGATGCTGATTGTTAGTGACGTGGAACTGGGTAAATAGAACCGTTTTCCCACTGCCTGGCTTTTTATAATGTTCTCTCCCGTTTCAATTGGTTGCTAAAAAGCGCCGGCCTGGCGTTCTGCCGAAATAAAACCCCGAGGCGCTGTCATGTTCTCGCCTTTAGAGTGCCAGCTGCAGTTGACTCGGGGTCACTGGCATTAAACGGAGCGGATTTACAAGAGGCCTTTGCGGTGCCGTGAAGCGGACGCTGTGTTAATAAAAGGCGGGCGGCCGCACACGCATCCACAGAAGTGGCAGTTGTAAAGAAAAAATACTGCTGCACTTCATGAAACTTGAAGCGCGGTGCCGTGAAGCGGAGAGGTTGTGAGAGAGAGGGGGAGCAGGAGGTGAGCCCGCCAATGTGGTGCGCGCGCGCTTGGGAGAGCAGTCTTCACTTTTCAAGCACTGCACTCGTGCTTGTGGAGCGCCGCTGCTCGCTCCCGCAAGGTGGATGCCGCCACAAGCACGAGTGCAGTGCTTGAAAAGTGAAGACCGATGGCTAAAGGCCCTCCTAGGGCAGCGCATGCACGCTGCCTAGGCGAGACCTAAAAAGGGACTCTAGTGATAAAAAAGCATCGCGAAAGTGAGGATTGTCACATGGTGGACCTGCCCAAATAATACTCTGGATGGGCATATCCTGGTACGATGGAAAGCTAATGATGTGATTTTTATTTCTAAGGAGAGGGTGAAAATGGGGATCTAGTGATAAAAAATTATTAAGAAAGTGATTGTTTTTACACAGAGGGCATGCCTCGGACAATATAGAACCTGGATGGACACACCCTGGCACAATGGAAAGTTAATGATCTGATTTTCACTTCTGATGAGATGAAGAAAAAAGGGAATCTACTGATAAAATGCTTTCTGAAAGTGATGATTTTATAATGAAGGACCTGCCTCGGATAAAACACTGCCTGGATGGATATACCCTGGTATGACAGAAAGGTTCTGGTTTGATTTTTATTACTGAAGAGATAGTGAAAAAGGGATCTAGTGTTCATTTTTTTGCGAAAGTCATGATTTTCACAGAAATAATCCTCCTTGCGTAATAAAGAACCTGGATGGACATATTCTGGCACGTGGGAAATCTACTCTGCTGATGTGATTTTTACTGCAGAGCAGTTAGTGAAAAAGGGGATCTAATGATAAAAAAGCATGATTTTCACACGGATGGCTTCCCTCGTGTAAAACAGAATATTGATGGACATACCCTAGTACAAGGGAATGCTACTGACGTGATTTGTACATGTAAGCAGATGGCAAAAACGGGCATGAAGTGATGAAAATACAATAGGAAATTCTTGATCTCCACACAGTCGACCTCCCTTACATAGTACAGAATCTGGAAGGACACACCCGGGTATGTGGGATGGTTTTTACTAGTGAACAGAGGGTGAAAATGAGATCTAGTGATGAAAAAGGCATTGTGAAAGTCATGATTTTCACATGGGTGACATCCCTTGCGTAATACAGAAGTTTGATAGACATACCCTGCTACGAGGGTATTCTACTCTACTGATGTGTTTTTTTGCTTGTGAGCAGATGGTAAAAAATGGGACGTAGTGTTAAAAAAGCATTACGAAAGACATGATTTTCACAAGAACAAAACTCCCTCACTTAGGGGCTCATTACGATGGCGTAACGATCGCCACCGCCGGCCCGGCGGTGGCGATCGTTACGCCATCATAACGTGAAATACCCCCCGCCATATTATGATGGCGGTGGGTATCGCGGCGGACGCAAAGTCCGTCCGCCGCTTTTCCGCCGGTCAGCAATCGATACGATTGCCGGCCGGGTGGAGCTGGGCCACTAAAATGGTGGCGGTGCCTAGCAGGCACCGCCCGCCATATTAGGATGTGGGTGATGTATAGGCCTTTCCATGGCGGCGATGCCGCCATGGAAAGGCTGGCGGGAATTGGTTTGGGGGCCCGTTGCGGACCCCCGGGGGGTGAGGGGGTGCACTGGGGGGTACCCATAGTACCCCCCTGCAGTTCCCTGCACCAAGTGGCAGGCACCGTGTGGTACCTGCCACATGGTGCAGGGAAATGCTGTGCATGCCCTTTTACCATTGCGGACGGTGCTGCAGCCAGCAGCACCGTCCGCAATGGTAAAAGGCCAGGATGCCAGTGGCGTAACGAAACTTGAGGGGGCCCCCCTGCAAAGCACAATGAGGGGGCCCCCCCCCAGCGGCCCGGCCCACCACCTACCACTTTGCCCCACCGACAAAAATAAGCAGTCACCTAAAGCCGTATTTTCAGCACTTATCTGTGCATACTTCGAACAGCAAATAGAAATAGGATGCGCTTTTATTTTTGTTCTAGGGCTGCCTGAATGATCCATAACTGATAATTAAAGGGAACAAAGACAGAAAAGTCACATTACAAATGAATACATACATTTTTATTTATAACCCTATTTAGTGTCAAGACGAGGTCTTTCAGGGTCTTTAAACACATGGCTGGCATTTTTCTTTTGGCAACCCTACTTTATATTCCTTTTCATGAAATGCATTCTCACACTACAGCAGTAAATGTAAATTTCAACTGTAAGGAATAGGCAGAGTGGGGGCCCTCTTTTTTGGTCACAGCATGCCTAGGCTTTCGGGTGTCAACCTGCCTCAGGCCCATGGTTTGTGCTGCTTGCATTCTCTAGTTATGCCTTACTGGCCTACGCTCTCCTATTCCCACCTACCTGCACTCGTTGAGGCTACCCTGGTTGTACAGATACTGTATCTTTCATGTTCGTCCACGGCATTACCCTGCATATGTCTCAGAAATCAACATGTCTATCTCTCTTTATCTCTCTCCCCCCTCTCTCTCTCTCCCACCTCCCTCTCTCTCTCAGTCTCTACCCCCCTCTCTCTCTCTGCTCCTCCTATCATGGTATCACCTTGCCTGTGTTACCCCATCTTACTCTGGATTGCTTGCTGGCCTGAATGTCTGCATGTAGAGGCCCCCGTTCTCACCACATTAAATGCCGTCCTTACCAATGGATTGCGGAGTCTTACAGTCTCCCAAAGTGACTTCCTGTACTTTACTGCCTCCGGTTATAAAGGTACATATTGTCTCAGCGACTCCTGTTGTCATCCAGCGTGCCCTTAAGTGTTCATAGATTGGCGACTCACTGGGACAGAAAGTAAGCCTGGCACCAAAATAAAAGTGGCCCTCATTAGCAAATCAGACAGCTAAAAGAGCGGCCCATTTGCTAATAGGGATAATTTTTATCTTATCAAGACATGCTTTATATGCGATTTCAAGGTATGGTAGACTGCATGAATTTATGCTTGCTGCAGTGCAAAGTTTGTGGTAATATTATGGATATCAACAGTAAAACCCATCATACCAGATTCAACAGGCCAACAAACAGCCTACAAATCAGCCCACTCTCTGAGGTGTCACATCTGCTCTTTTGGGGACAGTACTAGCAGTGGGAGAGGCAAGGAAAAAGAAAGCTCTTAGCTGAAGGCTGCCACTTGTTTAGCAAGGAATGTGCGACTTTGTTTATTTAAGGATACTTCAGGCAAGGTTTGTTGTATTATCCAAAAATCACCAGTAAAACCCAGAGCACCAGACCATACAGGCTGAAATAAGTCACTTGACACACTGACCTGCAAAGCTACCCCACAGGACTGTACTGCACAGGTGGCAGGCCGGCAATGAAAAAAGAAGCTGACACCCATATGCTCTATATATGTTTTATAACTTAGGTATGAGAGATGTCGACTCTGCATTTAAGCTTGCTCCGGCAAGGTTTATATAGCAGAGAAATAAGCAAGAAAACACAATGCACAAGACCCTACATGCCCACAAACAGCCAAAACAAATCATCCCGCATAGTGACCTGTCACACATAGCCTTTGGGGACGGACATTATCGGCAGTGGGTGAGGCAAGAAAATAAGATAGCTGCCTTCTACCACTTCATACACGTTATAGGTGTTTTCACTTTTCAGTAATCACGCCATGCATTTGAGCTTGCTTCAGGCTTTGCTGTAAGATCGGGGAAATCATCATTAAAACTCAGAACAAAAGACCCATTCGGCCTACATACTGCCAAAATGAACCAGCCCACACACTGACCTGCATAGCTACCCTTCAGGACTATAATGCACGGGCATTGGGTGCGGCAATGAAAAGGGAAGCTGCTGTCCACTGGCTCAATATAAGGGGCCAATTAACACACTGCATAGATGCAGCTATGTTTTTCACCACACAAGGCGCTGATAGGCCAGGTGGTATGCTTGAGGGAGAAGCCGGATACAGCTTGTTTAAATCCAAGGGTCAGGGTCAGCGATCTCCGCCAGTAACTATAAAGTCAGTGCATTGGCCGGTCAGATGTAAGTAAAGGCCAAAGTATCTTTGAGACAGTATGTGTCCTGTAGTGTGCGTGGGGTCGTCAATGATCTGGGTCAACCCGAGATTGCTCATGCTGTCGAGGAGGTGGGCGGTGTTGTAGTCTTTGGGGTTATTGTTGTGTAAGTTGAGGTCCCCAAGGAAGATGTAATCCTTGGAGTCCAGGGCTAGGGGTGCAATGAAGTCTGTGATGCTGTTGCAGACGTTAGAGTGCGGGTCCAGAGGTCGGTATGCCAGGGTGCGTCTGATGGTTTTCCTGCTGTCCGCGTGGAGCTTGAAGTTGGGATGTTCCATGGGGGTGGTGGCATTATCGGTGGTGGTGGTGGTAATTAACACTGAAACATTGGAGGAACCCTGGTGGACAACTGCCCTTCTCCATTAAAAAGATTGTTCTCCTCCCTTCCTTCCCACTCAGGGGCATAACACAGGGCCGATAACCCCTGTGGTGCAGGAAACTCCAACCCTTCAAGGGCCCGCATCCCTTCAGGGAAGCCCCATTCAACCTAAACCCATGATTATCTATGAGCTATAGGAGATTTAGGGGCCCCTCTCACATTCTGAGGGGTTATAGTTTTGCGTTAAACTACTGTTCCTGCTAGAATACCTATGAATTTGACTTTTTATTTCCTCAGCAGCAGCACTATGAAGCGGCCCTCTGGGCAAAGCCGCCTCTCACCTACAAAGAGCACAGCTTGCAACACGATGAGCCACAAACAACCTCTCTAACCTTTCCACATTAAACAGACAAGCAGCTTCGAAAAAAACATGGATTAATGTGTCAGCCTAACAAAATCCAGCGGCAAAACCAGAAATGTCCTGCCTTTCTAATTTCGAGCACTTCGGGTCTCACGCTTTCTGTTTAAAGACATGATTGATTTTGCACGGGAATGGCATGAGGTTTTATTAGCGCTGACTGAAAAGAAAAATAAAGAAAAAAAACTAAGAAATAAATGTATACAACGTAATTCCACAGGTATGCATTAGCAGGTTTGCGTTTGTTCGTTTTTAAACATATTCCTGGAACAGGATAAAAAGGTTCTTTTTTTTAGACCAAAAAGACACAGAGCTGCCCTCACTAAAATTATGAACACCCGAAGTGGACTTAGACATTTATCTGTCGCAGGTGCTTTCCTATTAGTGTCGTTTTCAGAAGAGCTATCTACCAATCAGAGCTCTCCGTTTCGTTTAATGGTAGCAGGTTCTGTGGAGATTATCATACCTTTTAGTGGAGCAAGTAATTGAAAGATTGTGTAGTAGATTAGCTACTAGGGGCAAAGAGGCCCTTCCTCAGATAGTTACAGAGAATTGGCTTGACGTGCTGTATTATCTCAAGAGGCGAGAGTAAAGTTGGAAGGAGGTGGGGGGCTTGGGGGATGATATGATAAGTAGGATTGGGTGAGGGAGATACTTTAGCTTCAGAGCTGAGCTACAGCTACACAGGGAGGTAATTACAAATTGAATGAAGTGTGATTTTTTTTTTATTAAGGGTGTAATAGCTGCCAAAATGTGTGCGTAGTCTTGTGGAATTAGAAAATATCGGGCAACAGGGTTCAAGGCACGCATGGGGATGAAAATAAAGTCTACACTGCAGGAGTCTACTTTTATGGCCAATTTACTAGTGTCCAAATAGCAAACATGAAAGAAGCTGGAACAGTGCCAGGCCTCATGCCGGTTTTGTTTTAATATCGTTCTGGGCGCGAACGTGAGTTTCTGCCCACGCTGGTATTACTAGAAGTGCGGTAATGCCACACACTTTGGGATTTTCACAGACACATTTCACCAGATTAAACCTGACAGAATGGGTCCAGAATCTCGGTCCACATCCTCTGTTTCCTCATTAGTCAGTCGAAGACTCGTAATATCATGTTACATTTACATTACAGAATTACTGAACACCTGCAGTGTTGGAAATTTTTGCAGAATTACAGTAGCCCTGTTCCTGCATCACACGTGATAGTGTCTTTAGTGGCCAGTGAAAGAATGTGTTGATACTGTCCAGGAAACCAAGAAACATCTTGATGTCATACATTTTTTGCACCATTTGCTCTGTTTACACTGATAGAAGCAAGAGTGAAAAAATACATGCTAAAGCCTGCTACATCAGTGTGGCCACATTGCAGAACAAACTTTTTTTTTTTAAAGATTTTTTTTACAGGCCGGAATTTTTTAAGAGATATTTGATTGCACAGACAATGGAGTAAATATATTGCTAAAGGGCGTAAAGGTGATATAACATCAAACCCTGGCGAGTTTTTTCTAGAAATTTACCGTTTCGTGGCAGCACAGCAGCAACGGTTGTACATAACAGTAGCAGGACACGGAAATTGCAGCCAGTTGTAAGTGTCGAAAGCGACACATCAGCCACAGCCACAGTCTTACCTGTGAAGCGGCAGCAATTCCAGGGGCCCCCAGGTCCACTTTTGTTTCATTTCCACTTTTAGTCTTCCACAGTTGAATTCATCATCCCGCGCGCGGCAAGAAGTGAAAGTCCCTTGTGGCCCCGCCCGGCCGGGGCCCGGGCGTGCGCACCACCATTACCAACCAATTAGAGGCCGCGGTACCAAAACTGCACCATTTAAATAATGAAGAGGCCGTGGCGTGCGCGGTGCGCACCATTAAATTTATGGGGAGGACGCCGCTGTGCGCACCATTTTATTCATGATTAAACTTCAATCATGAATTAAATGGTGCGCGTGCGCGCACAGACTTGAGGCTTGCTTGATGGCTCCGCTGAGACTGAGTGAGGGGGACCCTGGAGCGCGGGGGCCCCCCGCACTGCGGGGGTTGCGGGGGCCTGTGTTACGCCCCTGCAGGATATGCCCGCCAGTGTTGGGGCGCATCCTAATTGGGCCGGAGGGACCGCCGCACGTCTGGCGGTCGGTCCCATCATCGTTATGATGGCGGGCGGACTGATGTCCGCCCGCCATCATAATGAGCCCCTTAATACGCATTAGGCTGCAATTGTTGTAAGAATTGCACTTATTGTGCAAGGAAAAAAATCATGGAATTTCGTTTACCCATAAGTTACAATAGCCTGATGGAAAAATTGGTTCACTGACAAAAGATCGATGCAAAAAATATAGAAGTAAAAAATATTGATGTAAAAATATAGAATGCTAAAATATCGACTCCCTATACTTAAACAGGTAAGTACAAAAATATTGAGAAAGAAAATATCGATGTAAAAAATATAGTTGTACAAAATATCGAATTTTATATATATATATATATATATAAAATAAAATAATAAATATTAAATATGTTAAATATTAAAAGTAATATAAAAAATAAAGTAGATTTAATATAAATGTTAAAATATATAATAAATAAACTTAATTAAAAAAGTTAAACACATATAATAATTCATATATATTTACTTTAAAACAATTAAACTATTCATTTTAATTTATTTTATAATTTTAAAATTATATAAAAATGTACAAATATATATATTTATATATATGTAGCAATAACAAAATCTAATGAAAAAAACCATTCTATTTAAAATTAAAACATTAAGGGGCCCATTACGATGGCGGGCGGAAGCACCACCGCCGTGCTGGCGGATGCAAAAAGCACCAGTTACCGCCAGCACGCAGCAGTCCACACGCCCGTCCAATTACGATGCGAAAAGTAGGCCAAACACCGCCGGCAAGCCAGCAACACCGTCCGCCATCAAAGTGCGCCCGTACACGTAGCAGCGCAGCCCAACTGACACACACCGTCCGACGAAACACGTCCCGCCCGGCGCATAAATTACGATGCCGCAAACAAACGGCTCCCACGGCCAAGAGATACCGTACGACAAACCGAAGCGGTAACACGGATGCCGAGCACGGACAACGAAGAAGCGGCTCCCCGAGCATGAATCCAGCACTGCAGGCCCTCCCCATGCTCCTGCTGATGCACCACCAAGGACGCAACGTACCGCGGAGACGCAGGTAGGCACACACACAACAAGTGCACGCAAACAGCGCACACAGTGCAAGGGCGGAAAAAGCGGACAACCCCCACCAGCGCGTGTACACTACACATCCACCATTGCATCCACATATGACACACAGGCCAAATCGCAACATCGCGTAACACATGTGTACACACCACCTGGGACTAGGAACCAACCACCCCGTCACGGCCCCAAAGCGCCGATGACGCCGCCACCACATGCGCACAACGCAGAGGCCAACCGCAGCGCCATGCATGCGTCGCACACAGACACAGGGACACAACCAAGCAGCACACACATCAGCCCCACCCCGAACGCACATGACACGTGACAGGCCTGCCACAGACATGTCCCCAACGCCCAATTCACGGACAACACCCAACGCCACACAACCGACGCACACATGTCAGTGAAGACACGCAACAGCAGGACACACCCCAGTGTAACAAACATGGCGTAGCACACAGCGGCGGCAACACAAACTAGGAGAAGCAGGGCCCCTTCGGGAAGAGGAACGCCAGTACCACACTGAAACACCCATACCACCCTGCACATATGAACAAGACATATAAAACGGAACACCAAAGAGCCCGGGGACCGACAACAGGTGGCCCAAGAATAACATTCACACACAAGGCCCAACGCAGAGCGGAAAGGCAGCCTGCCGCCCACACAAGGGAGAGCAGACAGCACTGAATGACCTTCCATTCCAACTCCGAAACCACAGCCCTACGACAGAAGCCGGTGAATACAGCCATTGTCCAAGAATAGACCAACACAGGCATGCCGAGGAGACCGACCACAGGGCAGATAGCGCATATCACAGAAGCACACAACGGACGGGGAAGAAAGAAGAAAACACTCCCCCATGTCGGCCACATGCAAGTTAATTGGAAGGAGTCACACATCACTGACCTTGAACTGTCTGAGAAGCATGTGGGAAGAGGGCCCGTGTCCTCCAAACAAGCCAACAGAACACAAGTCCTGTCTCCCTACGACTACACAGAGCTCACAGCAACCTCGGAGCGTGCACATTGCAGACTGCACACACAGCCGGAGCACGCCACCACAACGCACCGCTGCGAAATGGCAACCGCAACACACCTACCCAACTACGCCGAACAGCTCAAGCTGTACAAAACCAACCTGTTCCATACATTGGGATGCGATCTCCTGTCCCTGCTGAACGTAAGTTACCGACTGACTTACCGCATCACATTGTTCAGCTGCGTCATGCCCGTCTTCTACTGTCGGAGGTGTCCCTACCAGCATCCCGTCGAGATATGCCTCTCCAACCCGGCATGTCTGAAGGCGGACCTGCTACCACTACTCCTCCCTCTGGACGCACACGACAGGGCCTGCTCTGCCTATGGGGGCATGGCGTATGTGGCCAACATCGCACCCGCACTGAAATGGGACCACTGTGCCTCCACACGATGGATCATCGAGAACAACTACATCGAATGTCACCCAGCATGCCCCATCATGGTCCTCCAAGGGACAACTTACGAACAACACCTTGACAGCCACCATCCGCTACATTGGCTGGCAAACATGTACACCACCAATGACATGGAAGCCCTGCTGGACGGCATCGCATACCTGACAACCTGTAAATTCGTCGGACCACAACGCAGGTTCCCCGAGTGACCTATGATGTCCAACCCCGCACCCATGCTTAGCTTCCGCACGGACTGGCCAGTCACCACCACAACAGCCATACCAAACGACCGGCAACTGTAACCACACCATCAACGACATCGCCATGACATCGGATATGACCGGGACATGCACACTGTTCCCCATCACATCCAGGAACACCGCATGCATCGTGGGAGGCAGTGGCGTGGGCTCTGTGTATCGCACCCACATGGACGGAACTGCACGAACAACCAGGACACAACATGGATCCAGCGCACATGGACACAGCGCACATGGACACACACACCGCTCAGTGGACATGAATAGGTTGCCTGGAGTCTGTGGGTGCTGCACCCCTCCCACCCCCGCCCCGGGAATCCCATACCAGGACCTTTGCATGGACGACAAGTGCATATAACAACAACACGACCCCAGTGACTGTGACATGTCCAGTAACCACCACAGTGCAACAACAAGTGGCACGCCGCTGCATGCACGCAAGCACATGCCCTGATGTCATCTCACATGCACGCGTGCATGAGGAACAACCGCAGCAAACCTGTCACATGGAACTGAGATGGACTGTGCCCATGATGCCAAGCGGTCTGATAGGCTACATGTATACGTCTGTGTCAAAGTCCGCAGCTCCGCAGCTATACGTAAATGTACATTAGCACAGCCTTGGCCAAGCAGATGTAACTCTGAAGCCCACATCCCACATGCAACAGCCAATCACATGTAACCCCACACCCTATCCCATTTGCAATCATGCTCAGTATATCCTCAACATGTATTCCGCTGCCAGTAGTGTCCACTATACTGCATCACAGAGGACAGAAGACTCAATATAATGTTTGAAACCAAAACTGTCTCCGCTGACTCATTTCACAAGTACGAATGAGAGAGGATGAGAGTATGTGAAGTACACGGCAGTCGTGACATGACCATGTAGTCCACTGGTATTGGATGTCAACGCAAATGAGTAGCACTACTGTGGAAGACACACATGTGTCGTGTGAAGTCGTATGGACGCAGTGCTCAGGTGGGTGGGTGCGACGGGTTGATGCGCACATGCCAAGTTGGAGCACGCCGTGTTGGGAGGGGTCATGAACAGTACACCACCGCTTCCCTGGGCATTGTGAGAGGACACCTGTCGGGGGAGTGAACACGTGTGTGCACAGCAGCCGGGCACACGTACAAAGCGGTACCAGGCGCACCTCAGCCCACCCTCTGTGGACAAGCTGGATCCTGTTGTGCGCCCGCCATGCCCCTTGACAAGGCACACACAGTCCCAGTCGACCAGGTGTAACCCCAACATAGTCAATCCGCACAGGCGATACAGGGCACGGGATGGCAGTGGAGCATGGTGTGTGAGAGGTCTCCTCGCGCTCCTCCTGGTCATATCACGCAGGCAATAGAACCTCAACGTCTAGCATGGCACATGTCAAATGGAAGTGTAGGGGGACGCACCACAGCACGAGCAGCACTGACGTCACGGGAGGTGGCTCGCACCATCCCATCCATTGCCCATCATACCAACCACGCCACATGCCATTGCGACTAAGTGCAAGCGCGTGCGCCACCACCCCGAGCCCTCCCCAGAGAGGCCAAAGAGTGAATGTGTGGGCCATCAGTCACAGACGGACGCGGCATGGCCGCAAGGGCAGCCACAGCCACTGGGTGTCGCAGGTGGCGGATCCGGAAGGCGAAGACTGTGATGCATAGTCCATGCAGGCCGGGTCTCCATTTGGGGCACCACACAGGTGGACGAGCGTCCCGCAACACATCATACCCTGAGACAGCCCACTCGTGCAACTGGACCCACACATACACTCCTTGCCCTCTCTGGTGCGAGCTTGGGGCTGCCTGTGCAGGCGCTAACCTCGCAGGTGAACATGCATATTGGGGAGCGAGGGGAGGACATGAGGGCTGGGGCGAAGATGACTGTATCACTGTCAGTTAGTACAAGGGATGACCCAGATGTGGAAAGGAAGAGACGTGTCCCGTGTGTACTGCAACTAGTCGCCAATCCAACTACCCCCATGTCCGGAATGTAAGCGCGCACCTAGGCCCGCCCATCCGCCACATCGAACATACCACCAGCACGACAACCTTCCCATTCGAAACACTGACTGGGGGTGGCGACCAGTGTACAATCATGTGTAGCCTACCCACGCGTACATGTGGGCCCTCCATGATCCATGTCACCTGCGGCAAAGTCATGACATGCGCAATGAGGGAAGTGAGGAGAGCTGTCCGCCCCACGCGCAGAAGGTGCATCAGCTCCACAGACCCAGCAGCGAGTCCAGCAGGGGTCACATGTGCAGGGGCAGCTGTGCCTGGTGTGAAGGCACATGCATATAGACAGCACATCGACCAATGTGTAGTCTGCCCACATCTACAGTCCATCATCATGCGGACATAGGAATTGAACACAGGGCAACACATCTTCAGTTGGTGCACCCACCGTGACCAACAATGCGCAATCATCGACGTACCCGCCCTGTGCATGGCCCCCCACCCAACGGAGGCACATCCAGTGCCACCATCCCACACACACAAGCCTTCCACGGAACATGCTGTGTCCAATGGTCAGTACAGAGTCAGCGCCCATCTGGTGGATCCTGAACAGGAGACACATGCACACACATGCCAGCTCCCACTATGTACGTCTGCCACCTGGCACGTGCAATGTAACCTCTCACCTGTGACGTGTGACTGCAAGCACACAGCCGTCTTGGCATGGGGCTGTCAATGTGGACACCTGTCAATGTTTCGGGAGGTGTGATCCGTACAGTGCTGTACATAGGGTGCAGTGCTGACACCTACTACTGTCTCATATCCCCTCGTGCCACAGGTCCCACTTGTTTTGGCCGCTCAGCCTGTGCCCACATCGTCGTCGTCGTGTGCCATACTCATCCAGCCGCGGAAGCAGTTCCATGCTCAGCAGACATTCATGTTGCCGTGGCGTTGCCGCTTGACGGATATGCAGTCAGTCCCCATCAGCACGCCCCGCAAGTCATTGGGGCCTAGATCCCCATGTGCATGCACATGGCAGTGGTTTGTATCACTAGCCATTGCCATTGTTGGGAGACCTGTGTAAGTGTATTGTGGCCGTGCCGTCCCAGCTTGACAGCTGGGCTGTGGCTCATGTGCTTGCTCAGTCATGTCAGTGATGTGTATGCGAAATTGCTATGTGTCGTGTTGCTTTGACATGTGTCCTCTGCCATTGTCCCTAGGCGGAGACCGAACATTGACCGCCCATACCAATTGCTGGCGGACATGGACGATACAGAGGTTATTAGGAAGTTTCGGCTGGACAGGCCAACCCTGCATCGACTGTGTGCCATGTTAGAACCCCATCTCCGTCCCCGCAGGGTGTATCCGACTGCTGTCACCCCCACGGCTAAGGTGATGGCCGCCATGCATTTCTTCGCCACTGGGTCATTCCAGCACACAGTGGGCATTGGAGGAGGGATGTCCCAGCCCATGTTCAGCAAGGTGCTGAGGGATGTACTGGCAGCCATGATGCTGTGCCGAAACAGGTACATCCGCTTCCCCAGGGCTCGTGAATTGGCGGCAGTGAAGGGTGCATTCTATGCCCTTGGCAGAATCCCACACGTCGTTGGAGCCATTGACTGCACACATGTCGGCCTTGTTCCACCACAGGCCACTGAGCACCTGTACCGCAACAGGAAGCACACGCACTCCCTGAATGTGCAAGTGGTGTGCCTTGCGGACATGGTGATCACCCACGTGTGTGCAAAGTTCCCAGGCTCGGCCCATGACGCACACATAATGCGCAACAGCATCTTGCCACGACTGATGTCCAATATGCAACAGGATCGTGCCTGTATTGTCGGTGAGTATGTGGAGTGGTGTAGCGTGCTGGTTGTGCGATGCTGTCCCCTGTCCAGTTGGAATTGCAACGGTTCTCTGTGTCCCTCACACCCAGGTGACTCTGCGTACCCGAATGGGGCATGGCTGCTCAGTCCATTGAGGAATCCTCGCACCCCAGCAGACGATCGCTACAATGAGGCACATGGGAGGACCAGACGTGTGGTCGAGCGTACCTTTGGCCTCCTCAAGTCCAGGTTCAGGTGCCTGGACCGCACCGGGGTGCGCTGGCGTACTCCCCACAGAAGGTGTGCCGGATAGTGGTGGCGTGCTGCATGCTGCACAATCTGGCCATTCGGAAGCAGATCCCCCTCATCGTGGATGACGGAGATCAACCAGGGCCCCAGCCCGCAGACCAGGACAGCTCGAGTGAGGAGGACAGCGGAGAGGAGGAAGCTGGTAATGTGCGGCAGCAGCTCATCGCCCGCTACTTCACTTGACGGTGAGTGTCCATGTACGACGGCTGATGTGGCTGTATCTGTGCAGGTGTGTGTGTGCTGTGTCAGGGTGGCCGTTTGTTCACTGCGTGCTGTGTGTCAACGCTCCATGGCCAGGGTAGTATGCCACTGTTGGTGGCTGTGGCATTGTGCCCTATTGCTCTGTGCGATGTGTGTACATTGCTTGTAGTTGTTGACATGTACTGTGTGATGGGTGTGTGACACACTCATTGAATGTGCTCCTGTTCTGTCTCCCACCCCTAGGTCCCTACAGGCCCTCCGGATTCAATTGCCATGCCACGCATCAGGTGCCTTTCCGCCCAAGGTGGCCGTTGTATTCCGTACAAATAAAACACAGGGCACAAACAGCAGTTAGTGAAAAAGGTGCATTTATTACAAACTGTGACATGTGATTGTGTGTAAGGTGATGACAAAAGTGGTGCGTGCAGTGACAATGAGCTGTCGGTCATGGCTGCGTGATGATCAGGGTGTACCCACTGGTTCTATGTCCATAGTCCAACACACACATGCCATCCAGATGGCTGTGTGGAGTGGGATCGTAGTCCAAGTCGATGCAGTGGCTGGTCAAGGAAGGCTGGCGGAAGGCTGGCTGGCTGCCTCACTTGCGTTTGGAGCGTGCGAAGTCCTCCCGGGAGATCTGTTTCCACTTCGGACGGCCCCTTCCACGTTTGCGAGGGGGTGCCTGCTTGCGACATGCTGGTGGTTGAGGTGTGCTCACTGGCTGTGGACGCAGGGGAACTGGACACTGCTGCTCCACCCTGCGCCCCGGCAGGTGGTGGCGGAGGGGAGCTGCTGTCCCTGGCAGTGACCTCACCGCCACCACCAGCTGGCCCATGAGGTCCACGAGTTGGCCCATACGGGCGTCCATGGACCTCAGCACCCCCAGCACCTCACGCGTGTCTGAAGCAGACCGGACCCATTGTCCTTGGGCCTCTTCATAGGCCCCAAGGACTCTGGCCATTTGAGGCAGGGCATGGCTCCCAGGGAGGCTGGCGTTTCCCTGACCCTACTCCTCCTACCAGTCCTGCTGCCACCGGCCTGCCCACTAGCCACATTGCTCACCACGGTCCTCGCTGTGGCTCCCAGGGTGGATCCAGTCGGCCGGGCCACCACCTGCGCTGGGGCTGGTGCCAGCGAAGACGTGGTGGTGGTGGCGGCGGTGGTGGTCGGTGCGGCGATGGTGGCGGTTGCGGCAGTGGTAGTGGCCACAATGACCGTGGGTGTGGCCGCAACGACAGTGGCAGCAGGGGGCTGGGAATGTTCAGCAGCCCTGGATGATGGGTTGGTGGGTAGGAGGGGTCCTGGGGAGCGGCTGGGCCCTGCCACACCAGATGGGCCTGCTTGGTGGTCCGTGTCCGAAGAGGAGGACAGATCCTCCAGATCCATGTGTCCTCGTTGGGGGCTTGTAGGCTGGCTGTGCTGGCTGCTGGCTCCATCCCCAGCATCCAGCAGTTCGTCACCTGTGGAGAGAATGAGATTTGTTATTGTGTTGCACCTGGCGAAGTATGTATTTGTCGTCTGACATTAACAGTTCGTGCAATCTCGTACATGGGTTTCCCGGAGGCGTGTGTGTGGCTGTAGCATTTGTAGTTGTGTGTGCTTGGCAATGGGACTGTGTGCTGTGCACATGTGGCATGGGACGGATTGGCCATGCCGATGGGTGTGTTGCTGTGCCCCTACTTATTGTGACTCTGGTGTATGCGGGCTCCTGGCCCATCCTGGGTCTGGTTTGCACTTTGCTTTTGGTGTTCAGATGGGACGCTTAGGAACGCATATGGCAACATGGGGGCCATGCCCCAGATTCGCATTTGGGAGGGGATATGCTTTTGGGGTTCAAATGGAACGCTTAGGAACGCATATGGCAACATGGGGGCCATGCCCCAGATTCGCATTTGGGAGGGAATATGCTTTTGGGGTTCAAATGGAACGCTTAGGAACACATATGGCAACATGGGGGCCATGCCCCAGATTCGCATTTGGGAGGGAATATGCTTTTGGGGTTCAAATGGAACGCTTAGGAACGCATATGGCAACATGGGGGCCATGCCCCAGATTCGCATTTGGGAGGGAATATGCTTTTGGGGTTCAAATGGAACGCTTAGGAACGCATATGGCAACATGGGGGCCATGCCCCAGATTCGCATTTGGGAGGGAATATGCTTTTGGGGTTCAAATGGAACGCTTAGGAACGCATATGGCAACATGGGGGCCATGCCCCAGATTCGCATTTGGGAGGGAATATGCTTTTGGGGTTCAAATGGAACGCTTAGGAACGCATATGGCAACATGGGGGCCATGCCCCAGATTCGCATTTGGGAGGGAATATGCTTTTGAGGTTCAAATGGAACGCTTAGGAACGCATATGGCAACATGGGGGCCATGCCCCAGATTCGCATTTGGGAGGGAATATGCTTTTGGGGTTCAAATGGAACGCTTAGGAACGCATATGGCAAAATGGGGGCCATGCCCCAGATTCGCATTTGGGAGGGAATATGCTTTTGGGGTACATGCTGTGAGCCATGGGTGCCGAACGTGACATGTGTTGTGGCAGCATGACAGTGCATGGTTTGAGGTGTGTGCATGCTTGACATGGCCTGCATATTTGCTGTCTGTTGTGATTACTGGACATGGCATTGGACGCATCGTTATGAGTGAGTGATGGTTGTGTGCCAGCCAACGTATTGCAGTTGTCCCATCTCCTTGGTGTGCGTGCTGCCCTGTGCCATGTGCATCACTGCAGTGCTCGGGGGGTGTGGCCCATGTTGTGTGTTGTTGCTCACAGTGTGTCGTGCGCTTCATTGACTTCTGGCACATGGTTGGTCATGGGCATGTATCTTAGCGTGACTGCTGTATGTGTGGCAGCTGTGCGGATGACATGCCTTTCATGAGACTGGGGCTGACGGATGGATGGTATGTTGTATGTGCATGGTGTGTCTGTGTGTTTGATGGGTTCAGTGGTGTTCGTGTGCATTTATGTTGTTCCGCTCTGTTGCGTCTAGTGTTGTTTGTCTTACATAGGCGTAGTTGTGGGGTGTGTGGTTGACAGGCAGTAGGGGCTACATGGACAGGACTTCAATGGTGTTTCGGTTGTCTGTGATGAGTTGCACAGTGGCTGCCGTGTGGTACTATATTCAGTGTGGCTTGTGCATGCAGACGTGGCTCCTTGGGTGTTGCTATGTATGTGATGGGTCATGTGGGGTGTGAGTCTGTTGTTCATGTCCGTGTGCACATTGTTCACTTGTTCGTGACGGTGGGCGGTGCTGCGTGTTCGTCTGCTACGTGACATGTCCCATGTGTTGGTCGTGTTATGGTCCTCATGCCTCCAGTAATCCAGCCCTGTCCAGTTTCCCACCTGCAAGTTGTTCGTGCGTGCACTGTACTGGATGCCACATGGCTCTAAGCGGGGGTGCTCCATGTTGCAGGTCTGTGGGGGTGGGGGGTGTTGTGGGTCGTGGGGGTGGCTGTACACCCACTGACACCGATTGCTGTGGACCGTGATGTCTGCCTTTCGGCTGTCGTTGTGCACTGCGGTGGCTGACACGTGGCTGTGGGGTGTGGGGGATGCTCCTCCTTGCTGTGCTGTGGGACTGGGGCCTGGTGTGTGTTGTACTTGGGCTGTCCACCCTCCCACCCACTGCACTTTGTGTTCCTGCCACTTACCTGTTACTTGTCGGTTAGTGCAGCTGTGGCGGACACATGGGTGTGGTGGGTGCTCGTTGTGGCGCTTCTGGCATATTTGGGGACCTGTTGGTGGTTACGTGGCTGGCTGAGTGTACACATGTCCCCACGTATGTTACAGTTGTTCGGTTTGGGCTGTGTGTGGTGGTGTCTGTTGCATGTGTGTGTGATGTGTTGTGTATTGTGTGCTGGACATGGGGGTGTTTGTCCCTGGGAGCTGTGGCATGGTGGTAGTGCATGTGAGTACATAGCGGTGTGCTGGTATACATTAGTTTGTACTTACCAGCCTCCACTCCCCCTGCTAATCCGGCGAGGATCTCCGGATGTATTATGACTCGCACCTTCTCCTCCCACGCTTTGAAGGTCTTAAAGAGCGCGGGATTCCCTCCGCCAGTGACGGCAGCCAGCTCTCTGTTTTTGCCCTCCTTCTTCTTGACCAGGCTCTTTACGTCATTCCAACGTTTGTTTATTTCACCTCTGTTCCTGGGCAGGATCCCGACTGCATTGACCTGGTCTACGATCCGGTTCCACATTCTGTTTCTGGTGGCTAGTGGTGTGTGCTGGACCATGTTCCCATAGATTTGTGGGTACACCTTGATGATCTCGTCGACCATGACCGTCAGCTCAATGGGCGTGTACTTGGGCATTCTTTGTGGTGCCATGGTGTTTGTGGTGCTGGTGCGGTGTGTGTTGTGTAATGTGCAGGGGTTTGTGGTGCCGGTGTTTGGTGGTGGTGGTGGTGGTGGTGGTGGTGGTGGTAGTGATGTGTGCGTTTCTGTGGTGTGCTGCTGTCCTTGCTGTGTCACTGTGTCCTCTCCTCTCCTCTCTGGTTTGCAATGTAGCAAGGGGTTGTGGTCTGTGGGAGTGCTGCTTTTGTACTCACCTATGTGGGTGTGTCCTCATGGTCTGTTGTTTTCAGGTGTGTTGTGTCTGGGGTTCTGGCCTTTGTATTTTTTGTTTGTCCGGGGGGTGTTTTCGGGATGTGTACTGTGCTTGTGTATTTGTGCGTGCCTTGCTGTGTGGACTTGTTGGCCATGTTGTGTGCTATTGGTTTTGTGAGCGGATGGTTTCTGTGCAGGTACGTGGGCGCCATGGCTTCTGCCGTGTCGATTCTCATCGGCGTTGTTTGCGCTGGCGGGCGGTATATTTGTGGTTTTTCCGCGCTCATGGCGGTGCGATCGTAATTTCACGTGCGGTGTGTCGGCCGTGAGGGCGGGCGGTTTTGTGTTGTCGTGCGTGTTTCCGTCCGTGGCGGGCGGTTTGACTCCGACTCGGACGTTGGCGGGCGGTATTTTGTGTGATTTTTCCGCCGATGGCGGTTTTCGGTTTGTGTAATCGTAATGGCGTGGTCGGTGTTCAGGCGGTGTGTGCGGGCGGATTTTTGCCGCTTCCATGCCTGGCGGATTTTTTACGCCGGGTATCGTAATGGGCCCCTAAACTATTTAAAAATCTTCAAACTTAAATTTCCCACTCCAGTAAGTGCAACAGTAGGGAAAGTGTTGGATAGCGGAGGGATAAAAATTATTATTCCCACTCCAGTGAGTGCAACAGTAGAGAAAGTGTTGGATAGCAGAGGGGTAAAAATGACTATTCCCACTCCAATGAGTGTAACAGTAGGGAAAGTGTTGGATAGCGGAGGGGTAAAATTTTATATTCCCACTCCAGTGAGTGCAACAGTAGGGAAAGTGTTGGATAGCGGAGGGGTAAAAATTACTATTCCCACACCAGTCAGTGCAACAGTAGGGAAAGTGTTGGATAGCGGAAGGGTAAAAATTACTATTCCCACTCCAGTGAGTGCAACAGTAGGTAAAGTGTTGGATAGCGGTGGGATAAAATTTACTATTACCCACTCCAATCAGTGCAACAGTAGGGGAAGTGTTGGATAGCGGAGGGGTAAAAACTACTGTTCCCACACCAGTCAGTGCAACAGTAGGGAAATTGTTGGATAGCGGAAGGGTAAAAATTACTATTCCCACTCCAATAATTGTAAAAAGTAGGGAAAGTGTTGGATAGCGGAGGGTAAAAATTACTATTCCCACTCCAGTGAGTGCAACAGAAGGGAAAGTTTTGGATTGCGGAGGAGTATCAATTAATATTCTCACTCCAGTCAGTTCAAAATTAAAAACAAACAAAATATTAACAACAAAAATATTTTAAAAACAAAATAAATTCAAAAATATATAAATTTGTTAAAAATTAAAATACAAATATATTTAATGTTAAATTTTTAAAAAACATATTATAATGTTAAATACATATGACAAATACCTACAAATATTATATATAAATAAAATAAAAATTAATTTCCAAACAAATAAATATTTTTAATTAGAAATTATTTAGGAACAAAAACATTAATTATTACACAATTAAAACTTATTTTCAATTAAAAAACTAATAGTATTTAACAACTAATTATAAAGTAAGTAAAATTAATTTACTCCCCAAACTGTACCTCTATAACAGTAAAACCCCATACAAAAAATTATAAACAAGTACCCTAATGAAATATCAATTAATTAATTAATATTTATGATCAACTAATTTTTAATTAATTAAACATAAATTACTTCCCACCCTTTACCCCTATAAACCCCACAACCCACACCCAAAATTAATTACACAAATTCCATATTTAATTTTCAATTAATTAATTAATATTAATTAACAACTAATTGAATTACTTCCCACCATTTAACCCATAAACCCCACAACCCACACCTAAAAAAAGAATCACACAATTACCATAATTAATTCTCAATTAATGTGTTAATATAAATTATCAACTAACTATTAATTAATTAAACATAAATTACTTCCCACCCTTCACCCCTATAAACCCCACAACCCGCACCTAAAATTATTCACACAATTTACATAATTAATTTTCAATCAATTAATTAATATTAATTAAGAACTAATTATTAATTAATTAAAAATAAATTACTTCCCACCCTTTAACCTATAAACCCCACAACCCACACGTAAAAAACAAATCACACAATTACCATAATTAATTAGTAATTAATTAGTTAATATAAATTAACAACTAGTTATTAATTAATTAAACATAAATTACTTCCCACCCTTTACCCCATAAACTCCACAACACGCAACTAAAATTATTTACACAATTTCCATAATTAATTTTCAATCAATTAATATAAATTAACAACTAATTATGAATTAATCAAAAATAAATTACTTACCACCCTTTACCCCTATAGACCCCACAACCCGCACCTAAAAACTAAAAAAAATTACACAATGACCATAATTAATTATCAATTAATTAATTATTATTAATTAACAATCAATTAATAATTAATTACAAATACATTTCTTCCCACAATTAACACTATAAAATCTAAATTAAATAAATAAAAAATAATCATTAATTTATTATAATTAAATTACTTCCCACCCAATTCCCCTATAAACCCACAACCCGCTACGGAACTAAAAAATGCAAAATTTAATAAAAATAAAAATTCATTACTACTAAAAATTTAACAAATATATTAAAAAACATAAACAATACTTATACAAAAAAACATACATCACATACATTTAAAATATAAACTAAAATACATAACACTAATTAAAAAATCGATATTTTAAACAACTATATTTTTGCAAACAATATTAATGACTTCGATATTTTAAAAAACGATATTTCTTACCTTAAATTCGATATTCTTGACCACGATATTCTTGCTGTTGATTTTTCTGAATCACGATATTTCCAACTCAATGTTTGTGTAAGTCGACATTTCCAACTCGATATTCTGTCTCAACACCGGAAAAATTAAAGTACTGATTTGTTAATTGATTCAATAGTCAGAGAATTTTGAGGGTCAAAAATAAACATAACCTTAGGTCTTCCTACATTACACAGAAAACTTTCGTATGTGTCAATCATGTTAGCAAAGAAGGTGAAGATTCTGAGACTGAACCTGCATAAATGAATTAGTGCACTGGAGACTTATGTACATGTCTTGCACCCACGTTGCCAACCTGTTATGCTGACTTTAGTGACTGTTCAAGTAAGCAAGTCTAAAAGGAAGTATACTTTTGCCGAAGTTGAGAATCAACCGATGAAGGTGTACTTTGAGAGTTACATGTCTCTTAGGGGCCCATTACGATACCCGGCATAAATAAATCCGCCAGGCATGGAAGCGGCATAAATCCGCCCGCACACACCGCCTGAACACCGACCACGCCATTATGAGTACACAAACCGAAAACCGCCATCGGCGGAAAAATCACACAAAATACCGCCCGCCATCGTCCGAGTCGGAGTCAAACCGCCCGCCACGGACGGAAACACGCACGACAACACAAAACCGCCCGCCCACACGGCCGACACACCGCACGTGAAATTACGATCGCACCGCCATGAGCGCGGAAAAACAACAAATATACCGCCCGCCAGCGCAAACAACGCCGATGATAATCGACACGGCAGAAGCCATGGCGCCAACGTACCTGCACAGAAACCATCCGCACACAAAACCAATAGCACACAACATGGCCAACAAGTCCACACAGCAAGGCACACACAAATACACAAGCACAGTACACATCCCGAAAACACCCCCCGGACAAACAAAAAATACAAAGGCCAGAACCCCAGACACAACACACCTGAAAACAACAGACCATGAGGACACACCCACATAGGTGAGTACAAAAGCAGCACTCCCACAGACCACAACCCCTTGCTACATTGCAAACCAGAGAGGAGAGGAGAGGACACAGTGACACAGCAAGGACAGCAGCACACCACAGAAACGCACACATCACAACCACCACCACCACCACCAAACACCGGCACCACAAACCCCCTGCACATTACACAACACACACCGCACCAGCACCACAAACACCATGGCACCACAAAGGATGCCCAAGTTCACGCCCATGGAGCTGACGGTCATGGTCGACGAGATCATCAAGGTGTACCCACAAATCTATGGGAACATGGTCCAGCACACACCACTAGCCACCAGAAACAGAATGTGGAACCGGATCGTAGACCAGGTCAATGCAGTCGGGACCCTGCCCAGAAACAGAGTCGAGATAAACAAACGTTGGAATGACGTAAAGAGCCTGGTCAAGAAGAAGGAGGGCAAAAACAGAGAGCTGGCTGCCGTCACTGGCGGAGGGAATCCCGCGCTCTTTAAGACCTTCAAAGCGTGGGAGGAGAAGGTGCGAGTCGTAATACATCCGGAGATCCTCGCCGGATTAGCAGGGGGAGTGGAGGCTGGTAAGTACAAACTAATGTATACCAGCACACCGCTATGTACTCACATGCGCAACTACCATGCCACAGCTCCCAGGGACAAACACCCCCATGTCCAGCACACAATACACAACACATCACACACACATGCAACAGACACTACCACACACAGCCCAAACCGAACAAATGTAAGATGCGTGGGGACATGTGTACACTAAGCCAGCCACGTAACCACCAACAGGTCCCCAAATATGCCAGAAGCGCCACAACGAACACCCACCACACCCATGTGTCCGCCACAGCTGCACTAACCGACAAGTAACAGGTAAGTGGCAGGAACACAAAGTGCAGTGGGTGGGACGGTGGACAGCCCAAGTACAACACACACCAGGCCCCAGTCCCACAGCACAGCAAGGAGGAGCATCCCCCACACCCCACAGCCACGTGTCAGCCACCGCAGTGCACAACGACAGCCGAAAGGCAGACATCACGGTCCACAGCAATCGGTGTCAGTGGGTGTACAGCCACCCCCACGACCCACTACACCCCCCCACCCCCACAGACCTGCAACATGGAGCACCCCCCGCTTAGAGCCAAGTGGCATCCAGTACAGTGCACGCACGAACAACTTGCAGGTGGGAAACTGGACAGGGCTGGATTACTGGAGGCATGAGGACCATAACACCACCAACACATGGGACATGTCACGTAGCAGACGAACACTCAGCACCGCCCACCGTCACGAACAAGTGAACAATGTGCACACGGACATGAACAACAGACTCACACCCCACATGACCCATCACAGACATAGCAACACCCAAGGAGCCACGTCTGCATGCACAAGCCACACTGAATATAGTACCACACGGCAGCCACTGTGCAACTCATCACACACAACCGAAACACCATTGAAGTCCTGTCCATGTAGCCCCCACTGCCTGTCAACCCCACACCCCACAACTACGCCTATGTAAGACAAACAACACTAGACGCAACAGAGCGGAACAACAGAAATGCACACGAACACCACTGAACCCATCAAACTCACAGACACACCATGCACATACAACATACCATCCATCCCATCCGTCAGCCCCAGTCTCATGAAAGGCATGTCATCCGCACAGCTGCCACACATACAGCAGTCACGCTAAGACACATGCCCATGACCAACCATGTGCCAGAAGTCAATTAAGCGCACGACACACTGTGAGCAACAACACACAACATGGGCCACACCCCCCCGAGCACTGCAGTGATGCACATGGCACAGGGCAGCACGCACACCAAGGAGATGGGACAACTGCAATACGTTGGCTGGCACACAACTATCACTCACTCATAACGATGCGTCCAATGCCATGTCCAGTAACCACAACAGACAGCAAATATGCAGGGCATGTCAGGCATGCACACACCTCAGACCATGCACTGTCATGCTGCCACAACACATGTCACGTTCGGCACCCATGGCTCACAGCATGTACCCCAAAAGCATATCCCCTCCCAAATGCGAATCTGGGGCATGGCCCCCATGTTGCCATATGCGTTCCTAAGCGTTCCATTTGAACCCCAAAAGCATATCCCCTCCCAAATGCGAATCTGGGGCATGGCCCCCATGTTGCCATATGCGTTCCTAAGCGTTCCATTTGAACCCCAAAAGCATATCCCCTCCCAAATGCGAATCTGGGGCATGGCCCCCATGTTGCCATATGCGTTCCTAAGCGTTCCATTTGAACCCCAAAAGCATATCCCCTCCCAAATGCGAATCTGGGGCATGGCCCCCATGTTGCCATATGCGTTCCTAAGCGTTCCATTTGAACCCCAAAAGCATATCCCCTCCCAAATGCGAATCTGGGGCATGGCCCCCATGTTGCCATATGCGTTCCTAAGCGTTCCATTTGAACCCCAAAAGCATATCCCCTCCCAAATGCGAATCTGGGGCATGGCCCCCATGTTGCCATATGCGTTCCTAAGCGTTCCATATGAACTCCAAAAGCAAAGTACAAACCAGACCCAGGATGGGCCAGGAGCCCGCATACACCAGAGTCACAATGAGTAGGGGCACAGCAACACACCCATCGGCATGGCCAATCCGTCCCATGCCACATGTGCACAGCACACAGTCCCATTGCCTAGCACACACAACTACAGATGCCACAGCCACACACTCGCCTCCGGGAAAACCATGTACGAGATTGCACGAACTGCCAATGTCAGACGACTAATACATACTTCGCCAGGTGCAACACAATAACAAATCTCATTCTCTCCACAGGTGACGAACTGCCGGATGCTGGGGATGGAGACAGCAGCCAGCACAGCCAGCCCACAAGCCCCCAACGAGGACACACGGATCTGGAGGATCTGTCCACCTCTTCGGACACGGACCACCAAGCTGGCCCATCTGGCGTGGCAGGGCCCAGCCGCTCCCCAGGACCCCTCCTACCCACCAACCCATCATCCAGGGATGCTGAACAGTCCCAGTCCCCTGCTGCCACTGTCGTTGCGGCCACACCCACGGTCATTGCGGCCACTACCACTGCCGCAACCGCCACCATCGCCGCACCGACCACCACCGCCTCCACCACCACCACGTCTTCGCTGGCACCAGCCCCAGCGCAGGTGGTGGCCCGGCCGACTGGATCCACCCTGGGAGCCACAGCGAGGACCGTGGTGTGCAATGTGGCTAGTGGGCAGGCCGGTGGCAGCAGGACTGGTAGGAGGAGCAGGGTCAGGGAAACGCCAGCCTCCCCTGGGAGCCATGCCCTGCCTCAAATGGCCAGAGTCCTTGGGGCCTATGAAGAGGCCCAAGAACAATGGGCCAGGTCTGCTACTGACACGCGGGAGGTGCTGGGGGTGCTGAGGTCCATGGACGCCCATATGGGCCAATTCGTGTCCCGTATGGACCAACTCGTGGACCTCATGGGCCAGCTGGTGGTGGCGGTGGGGTCACAGGCAAGGCCAGCAACACCACCTCCGCCACCACCTGCTAGGGCGCAGGCTCGGGCAGCAGTGTCCACTTCCCCTGCGTCCACAGCCAGTGAGCACACCTCACCCACCACCAGCAGGTCGCCACCACACACCCCCTCCCAAACGTGGAAGGGGCCGTCCGAAGAGGAAACAGATCTCCCGGGAGGACTTTGCACGCTCCAGTCGCAAGTGAGGCAGCCAGCCAGCCTTCCGCCAGCCTTCCTTGACCAGCCACTGCATTGACTTGCTCTACGATCCCACTCCACACAGCCAGCTGGATGGCATGTGTGTGTTGGACTATGGACATAGAACCAGTGGGTACACCCTGATCATCACGCAGCCATGACCGACAGCTCACTGTCACTGCACGCACCACTTTTGTCATCACCTTACACACAATCACATGTCACAGTTTGTAATAAATGCACCTTTTTCACTAACTGCTGTTTGTGCCCTGTGTTTTATTTGTACGGAATACAACGGCCACCTTGGGCGGAAAGGCACCTGATGCGTGGCATGGCAATGGAATCCGGAGGGCCTGTAGGGACCTAGGGGTGGGAGACAGAACAGGAGGACATTCAATGAGTGTGTCACACACCCATCACACAGTACATGTCAACAACTACAAGCAATGTACACACATCGCACAGAGCAATAGGGCACAATGCCACAGTCACCAACAGTGGCATACTACCCTGGCCATGGAGCGTTGACACACTGCACGCAGTGAACATACGGCCACCCTGACACAGCACACACACACCTGCACAGATACAGACACATCATCCATCGTACATGGACACTCACCGTCAAGTGAAGTAGCGGGCGATGAGCTGCTGGCGCACATTCCCAGCTTCCTCCTCTCCGCTGTCCACCTCACTCGAGCTGTCCTGGTCTGCGGGCTGGGGCCCTGGTTGATCTCCGTCATCCACAATGAGGGGGATCTGCTTCCGAATGGCCAGATTGTGCAGCATGCAGCACGCCACCACTATCTGGCACACCTTCTGTGGGGAGTACGCCAGTGCACCCTCGGTGCGGTCCAGGCACCTGAACCTGGACTTGAGGAGGCCAAAGGTACGCTCGACCACACGTCTGGTCCTCCCATGTGCCTCATTGTATCGATCGTCTGCTGGGGTGCGAGGATTCCTCAATGGACTGAGCAGCCATGCCCCATTCGGATACGCAGAGTCACCTGGGTGTGAGGGACACAGAGAACCGTTGCTATTCCAACTGGACAGGGGACAGCATCGCACAACCAGCACGCTACACCACTCCACATACTCACCGACAATACAGCCATGATCCTGTTGCAGATTGGCCATCAGTCGTGGCAAGATGCTGTTGCGCATTATGTGTGCGTCATGTGCCGAGCCTGGAAACTTGGCACACACGTGGGTGATCACCATGTCCGCAAGGCACACCACTTGCACATTCAGGGAGTGCGTGTGCTTCCTGTTGCGGTACAGGTGCTCAGTGGCCTGTGGTGGAACAAGGCCAACATGTGTGCAGTCAATGGCTCCCACGACGTGTGGGATTCTGCCAAGGGCATAGAATGCACCCTTCACTGCCGCCAATTCACGAGCCCTGGGGAATCTGATGTACCTGTTTCGGTACAGCATCATGGCTGCCAGTACATCCCTCAGCACCTTGCTGAACATGGGCTGGGACATCCCTCCTCCACTGCCCACTGTGTGCTGGAATGACCCAGTGGCGAAGAAATGCATGGCGGCCATCACCTTAGCCGTGGGGGTGACAGCAGTCGGAGATGGGGCTCTAACATGGCACACAGTCGATGCAGAGTTGGCCTGTCCAGCCGAAACTTCCTGATTACCTCTGTATCGTCCATGTCCGCCAGCAATTGGTATGGGCGGTCAATGTTCGGTCTCCGCCTGGGTTAAATGGCAGAGGACACATGTCAAAGCAACACGGCACATAGCAATTTCGCATACACATCACTGACATGACTGAGCAAGCACATGAGCCACAGCCCAGCTGTCAAGCTGGGACGGCACGGCCACAATACACTTACACAGGTCTCCCAACAATGGCAATGGCAAGTGAGACATACCACTGCCATGTGCATGCACATGGGGATCTAGGCCCCAATGACTTGCGGGGCGTGCTGATGGGGACTGACTGCATATTCGTCAAGCGGCAACGCCACGGCAACATGAGTGTCTGCTGAGCATGGAACTGCTTCCGAGGCTGGATGAGTATGGCACACGACGACGACGATGTGGGCACGGGCTGAGCGGCCAATACAAGTGGGACCTGTGGCACGAGGGGATATGAGACAGTAGTAGGTGTCAGCACTGCACCCTATGTACAGCACTGTACGGATCACAGCTCCCGAAACATTGACTGGTGTCCACATTGACAGCCCCATGCCAAGACAGCTGTGTGCTTGCAGTCACACGTCACAGGTGAGAGGTTACATTGCACGTGCCAGGTGGCAGACGTACATAGTGGGAGCTGGCATGTGTGTGCATGTGTCTCCTGTTCAGGATCCACCAGATGGGCGCTGACTCTGTACTGACCATTGGACACAGCATGTTCCGTGGAAGGCTTGTGTGTGTGGGATGGTGGCACTGGATGTGCCTCCGTTGGGTGGGGGGCCATGCACAGGGCGGGTACGTCGATGATTGCGCATTGTTGGTCACGGTGGGTGCACCAACTAAGATGTGTTGCCCTGTGTTCAATTCCTATGTCCGCATGATGATGGACTGTGGATGTGGGCAGACTACACATTGGTCGATGTGCTGTCTATATGCATGTGCCTTCACACCAGGCACAGCTGCCCCTGCACATGTGACCCCTGCTGGACTCGCTGCTGGGTCTGTGGAGCTGATGCACCTTCTGCGCGTGGGGCGGACAGCTCTCCTCACTTCCCTCATTGCGCATGTCATGTCTTTGCCGCAGGTGACATGGATCATGGAGGGCCCACATGTACGCGTGGGTAGGCTACACATGATTGTTCACTGGTCGCCACCCCCAGTCAGTGTTTCGAATGGGAAGGTTGTCGTGCTGGTGGTATGTTCGATGTGGCGGATGGGCGGGCCTAGGTGCGGGCTTACATTCCGGACATGGGGGTAGTTGGATTGGCGACTAGTTGCAGTACACACGGGACACGTCTCTTCCTTTCCACATCTGGGTCATCCCTTGTACTAACTGACAGTGATACAGTCATCTTCGCCCCAGCCCTCATGTCCTCCCCTCGCCCCCCAATATGCATGCTCACCTGCGAGGCTAGCGCTTGCACAGGCAGCCCCACGCTCGCACCAGAGAGGGCAAGGAGTGTATGTGTGGGTCCAGTTGCACGAGTGGGCTGTCTCAGGGTATGATGTGTGGCGGGACGCCGTCCACCTGCGTGGTGCCCCAAATGGAGACCCGGCCTGCATGGACTATGCATCACAGTCTTCGCCTTCCGGATCCGCCACCTGCGACACCCAGTGGCTGTGGCTGCCCTTGCGGCCAGGCCGCGTCCGTCTGTGGCTGTTGGCCCACACATTCACTCTTTGGCCTCTCTGGGGAGGGCTCGGGGGTGGTGGCGCACCCGCTTGCACTTAGTCGCAATGGCATGTGTCGTGGTTGGTATGATGGGCAATGGATGGGATGGTGCGAGCCACCTCCCGTGACGTCAGTGCTGCTCGTGCTGTGGTGCGTCCCCCTACACTTCCATTTGACTTGTGCCATGCTAGACGTTGAGGTTCTATTGCCTGCGTGATATGACCAGGAGGAGCGCGAGGAGACCTCTCACACACCATGCTCCACTGCCATCCCGTGCCCTGTATCGCCTGTGCGGATTGACTATGTTGGGGTTACACCTGGTCGAGTGGGGCTGTGTGTGCCTTGTCAAGGGGCATGGCGGGCGCACAACAGGATCCAGCTTGTCCACAGAGGGTGGGCTGAGGTGCGCCTGGTACCGCTTTGTACGTGTGCCCGGCTGCTGTGCACACACGTGTTCACTCCCCCGACAGGTGTCCTCTCACAATGCCCAGGGAAGCGGTGGTGTACTGTTCATGACCCCTCCCAACACGGCGTGCTCCAACTTGGCATGTGCGCATCTACCCGTCGCACCCACCCACCTGAGCACTGCGTCCATACGACTTCACACGACACATGTGTGTCTTCCACAGTTGTGCTACTCATTTGCGTTGACATCCAATACCAGTGGACTACATGGTCATGTCACGACTGCCGTGTACTTCACATACTCTCATCCTCTCTCATTCGTACTTGTGAAATGAGTCAGCGGAGACAGTTTTGGTTTCAAACATTATATTGAGTCTTCTGTCCTCTGTGATGCAGTATAGTGGACACTACTGGCAGCGGAATACATGTTGAGGATATACTGAGCATGATTACAAATGGGATAGGGTGTGGGGTTACATCTGCTTGGCCAAGGCTGTGCTAATGTACATTTACGTATAGCTGCGGAGCTGCGGACTTTGACACAGACGGTATACATGTAGCCTACCAGACCGCTCGGCATCATGGGCACAGTCCATCTCAGTTCCATGTGACAGGTTTGCTGCGGTTGTTCCTCATGCACGCGTGCATGTGAGATGACATCAGGGCATGTGCTTGCGTGCATGCAGCGGCGTGCCACTTGTTGTTGCACTGTGGTGGTTACTGGACATGTCACAGTCACTGGGGTCGTGTTGTTGTTGTATGCACTTGTCGTCCATGCAAAGGTCCTGGTATGGGATTCCCGGGGCGGGGGTGGGAGGGGTGCAGCACCCACAGACTCCAGGCGACCTATTCATGTCCACTGAGCGGTGTGTGTGTCCATGTGCGCTGGATCCATGTCGTGTCCTGGTTGTTCGTGCAGTTCCGTCCATGTGGGTGCGATGCACAGAGCCCATGCCACTGCCTCCCACGATGCATGCGGTGTTCCTGGATGTGATGGGGAACAGTGTGCATGTCCCGGTCATATCCGATGTCATGGCGATGTCGTTGATGGTGTGGTTACAGTTGCCGGTCGTTTGGTATGGCTGTTGTGGTGGTGACTGGCCAGTCCGTGCGGAAGCTGAGCATGGGTGCGGGGTTGGACTTCATAGGTCACTCGGGGAACCTGCGTTGTGGTCCGACGTATTTACAGGTTGTCAGGTATGCGATGCCGTCCAGCAGGGCTTCCATGTCATTGGTGGTGTACATGTTTGCCAGCCAATGAAGCGGATGGTGGCTGTCAAGGTGTTGTTCGTAGGTTGTCCCTTGGAGGACCATGATGGGGCATGCTGGGTGACATTCAATGTAGCTGTTCTCGATGATCCGTCGTGTGGAGGCACAGTGGTTCCATTTCAGTGCGGGTGCGATGTTGGCCACATACACCATGCCCCCATAGGCAGAGCAGGCCCTGTCGTGTGCGTCCAGAGGGAGGAGTAGTGGTAGCAGGTCCGCCTTCAGACATGCCGGGTTGGAGAGGCATATCTCGACGGGATGCTGGTAGGGACACCTCCGACAGTAGAAGACGGGCATGACGCAGCTGAACAATGTGATGCGGTAAGTCAGTCGGTAACTTACGTTCAGCAGGGACAGGAGATCGCATCCCAATGTATGTATCATGTTGGTTTGGTACAGCTTGAGCTGTTCGGCGTAGTTGGGTAGGTGTGTTGCGGTTGCCATTTCGCAGCGGTTCGTAGAGGTGGCGTGCTCCGGCTGTGTGTGCAGTCTGCAATGTGCACGCTCCGGGGTTGCTGTGAGCTCTGTGTAGTCGTAGGGAGACAGGACTTGTGTTCTGTTGGCTTGTTTGGAGGACACGGGCCCTCTTCCCACATGCTTCTCAGACAGTTCAAGGTCAGTGCTGTGTGACTCCTTCCAATTAACTTGCATGTGGCCGACATGGGGGAGTGTTTTCTTCTTTCTTCCCCGTCCGTTGTGTGCTTCTGTGATATGCGCTATCTGCCCTGTGGTCGGTCTCCTCGGCATGCCTGTGTTGGTCTATTCTTGGACAATGGCTGTATTCACCGGCTTCTGTCGTAGGGCTGTGGTTTCGGAGTTGGAATGGAAGGTCATTCAGTGCTGTCTGCTCTCCCTTGTGTGGGCGGCAGCCTGCCTTTCCGCTCTGCGTTGGGCCTTGTGTGTGGATGTTATTCTTGGGCCTCCTGTTGTCGGTCCCCGGGCTCTTTGGTGTTCCGTTTCATGTGTCTTATTCATATGTGCAGGGTGGTATGGGTTTTTCAGTGTGGTACTGGCGTTCCTCTTCCCGAAGGGGCCCTGCTTCTCCTAGTTGGTGTTGCCGCCGCTGTGTGCTACGCCATGTTTGTTACACTGGGGTGTGTCCTGCAGTTGCGTGTCTTCACTGACATGTGTGCGTCGGTTGTGTGGCGTTGGGTGTTGTCCGTGAATTGGGCGTTGGGGACATGTCTGTGGCCGGCCTGTCACGTGTCATGTGCGTTCGGGGTGGGGCTGATGTGTGTGCTGCTTGGTTGTGTCCCTGTGTCTGTGTGCGACGCATGCATGGCGCTGCGGTTGGCCTCTGCGTTGTGCGCATGTGTGGCGGCGTCATCGGCGCTTTGGGGCCGTGACGGGGTGGTTGGTTCCTAGTCCCAGGTGGTGTGTACACATGTGTTCCGCGATGTTAGGATTTGGCCTGTGTGTCATATGTGGATGCAATGGTGGATGTGTAGTGTGCACGCGCTGGTGGGGGTTGTCCGCTTTTCCGCCCTTGCACTGTGTGCGCTGTTTGCGTGCACTTGTTGTGTGTGTGCCTACCTGCGTCTCCGCGGTACGTTGCGTCCTTGGTGGTGCATCAGCAGAAGCATGGGAAGGGCCTGCAGTGCTGGATTCATGCCCGGGGTGCCGCTTCTTCGTTGTCCGTGCTCTGCGTCCGTGTTTCCGCCTCTCTTTCACGTGCGGTGTCTCTTTGCCGTGGGAGCCGTTTGTTTGCGGCATCGTAATTTATGCGCCGGGCGGGACGTGTTTCGTCCGGACGGTGTGTGTCAGTTGTGCTGCGCCGCTACGTGTGCGGGCGCACTTTGATGGCGGACGGTGTTGCTGGCTTGCCGGCGGTGTTTGGCCTGCTTTTCGCATCGTACTTGGGCGGGCGTGTGGACTGCTGCGTGCCGGCGGTAACTGGTGGTTTTTGCATCCGCCAGCACGGCGGTTGTGCTTCCGCCCGCCATCGTAATGTGCCCCTTAGACTCTTATGGAACTTCAAGCCATTGTTCTTTTTTCTTGAAAAGAACAAGGAACGCCATACTTGTTTGAATTAGCGGGCAACACATCATGTGATACTATATATCGTCAATCCGGCTTACCCGTATTACTAGGTCTATTAGATCAAGTATGTTCCGCTGTCCCATACGGAAGCTGTGTCGAAGAGGAACTTGCCATCTTCTCCACACGAGAGAAGGAAAAGTATAGAATATGAATATCTGTACAAAGTATGGTCTCTGTGAGTATTTGTGATACTTTTTGTTATTTTTCATGCCCCACTCACCTTTCAATTCTTTATTAATAAAGTTTTGTGCAAATTCTTGGATGTTTGTGTGGGAGAATAACTTGAAGAACTTCATAACTTTTTCCAACCATGATGGCAAGTACAAAGAACAAATCAAATTGATTTTGACAAAGACTTTAACCATCTGTTTTGACAGCAGATTAATACAAGTTCCTTTTTGAATTTTGTATTTTATCTTAACCTCACAACACATTCAAATGTATTAAAAAAATTAATCCTCTGCATTAATAGGACGGCCTAACGGTCTAGACAGAAGTCCCTCGATTAAAAGAAACGAGAAATGACTGAACCACTTCTCTAGGTGTCTCTGCTGCACTCTCTGCATCAAATGCACTCTCCTGTGGACTTAGTAAGTTAAGCCTGCCCTGCAGACCGTAGAAATTCACTGTTTTATGGGCACTGGTCTGTTCTGTGCCTGAACAGAATTGGGTTCTGCACTTTCAATCTGCAGCAATAGGGCAAAGGTAGTGGTTGGTGTCCAGAGAAGCGACTCTTTGAAAGGGATCTGAGTGACAGTTCTTCATTGAAAGTTTTCAAGCCCTTTAGAAAGGGTTCCTTGTGGTCTTTCGTGCATTTCAGTCCTAGCTTTACTATGACGGGGTCTACGTAAGTGCAACTTAAAACCTCACACAACAGCTATAGGTTTCCTTAAAGCTACATTATCCGGTTGATCAGCTAAAAGTATGCGAAGAGACATGATAGTTAATGCAATGGATTCAGTAACCAATCTCCCCAAGCGAGTACACGTGCTGAATACTTAGAAACTAAAACCACTTTTTACAGTACTGTAACCTTAGTTTTGGCATAATGAGAGTAAATGTTGACATTTTCTTTGATGACTGCATAATAAGTAGCCACCCAGACTATGAAATCCCCAGATCGTCGTCCATTAGGAGCCCCCACAGACCCCATCAGAGGACCTGGGATAATGGTCATGAATCTTAGAGTCAGACAACAATGCATAGCCACTCTTCTTTATTCCACTCAAGGCACTCCACTCCAGAACTCAAACACACAATATTCCAGTTAATTAGCAAAGGATGGTCGCCCAATTCCAGGTGAGTCTTTGCCGTTTAGGAACTCTGATCATGTGCATAGTGCTATCGTTTTCAGTATTGGACGATTTTTTTGTATTTATTTTTTGCTTTCCCTGACACACTTGAATTTGAAGTCACACTGATCCCTTCCAATGTTGGTCCAAATTATGACAACCTGCTCTGGGGTAATAGAAACGGGGGCATATCACAGGGCCCGCAGCCCCTGAGGTCTTGGGAAGGGGAGGAGGGCATGTGTTGCCCATTCATAAGAAGGCACCTCATAGTGCTTTATTTGTGCACCACCGGCATTCAATTGTGGCGACCGGGACTCTTTAGGCCTTTCAGCAAGCAGCAGTCCCGGGAAGAAAGAAAAAGTTTCATTGCGCCTCTCTGTCCCTTCCCTCGTGGCCCTGCCAGAAATAGCGTGAGAAAGCGCACCAATGGACGTCAGGCAAAACATGTCCATGAAGACACTAGCTTCAGGAAGGTGTCAGTAGGACGAGAATGAAGTACAGAACCTGTGATAGGCTGATTACAGTGCAGGCCTGAGTCGGGCTGCTGAACCTTTGGTGCTGTCAGCCAATGAGAGGCCGTACCCGTCTCTGAAAGAGGGCATGCTAGCACTTTCTCTGTGTGTTGCCCACCTCTCCTAAATGACAGTCCTTGTTGATGGCACCAGTTTTCGCGCCTTGGACCCACATAGCCCTTTCTTTGAAACAAGGATGCCAGTTGTCAAGTCAAGTGAAGGTGCACAAATCGTCCTTAAAGGGGATGGGCGAAGAGATCATAGGCCACTTGAAATCCTGTGGGGCCAGGGTAATCTTTGATCTTATTTCAGAATGTATTCATTTGTATATTTTCTGTTTATTTATTTTATTTATCTATTCACTTTGCAGTTATTTAATTGCTACATGCCACTAGAGGTCACCTCAGAGCACCAACAGGTCTCTGATTGAAACTTTTGGGGCCTTTTCCCCAGACATGGCGAATGTGCTAATGGTTCTCAGTCCATGGGGACCTCTTGGTCAAAAACCTTCTGGTTACCGGAGCTCTCTGGTGCCTCCATTCTCAGCAGAGAGGCCAAGGATTGGACCAGCACAAAGTCTGAGCTGCGCTAAAAGGTAAGCACTGTGGAGCATATTTACGAGGACCTCGCTTCATGCTTGCACCACGCAACGTGGTACATGGCCGACGCAAAGCTCCAAGTCATATTCATTAAGCCACGGCAAGCCACTTTGCGTGGCTTTGAATGACTTCATAAATTTGGAGTACTGCAACACAGCGCAAATCACTGTGTTGCATTGCTCTGCACAAGAGAGGCATTCCATGGGGGTTGCAGTGGGTGTTCCCATGCAACTCCCATGGTTTTGATTTACCAAACATGGTAAACCTGGGGATGCGCCAAAAAGAAATGCCTCCCCAGATGAGGCGTAACGAGGAGACATATCTTTATGTCTCCTCGTTTTTTCCTCTTTCTATGAGTACAGCACACATAGAAAGAGGAAAACGCCTCTATGGATTGTTTTTGTGCAGGGAGGTGCCCCTTCCTGCACAAAAATAATCCTGCATGCAATGGAGGCACCCTTGCACAATGGAGCAAGGGCACCTGCGATGGTGCTAGGCAGCCAAAATGGCACCAGCACAAGGGAAAGGGACAGGAATGCACCGTATTGGATTAATACGGCACATTCCTGCCCTTTCTCTGTGACCCAGGGCAGTGCAGCAAGGTAACTTGCTGCGCTGCGCTGTCATGTGCCACAATTTCCATAAATATGTCCCTCTGTCAGGCCTGACGCCATCCCGCAGCACATAACTGCAGGGTGCCCCTTTTTTTGACACTTGTGATGCCGCAAGACAGTTGACGTTATCAGACATGGCATGGGGCCACTTGTCAGCCATGCCCGCGTTGCTGTCACATTTAATAATGACAGACCTTTTCTACTGTGAACTTATTGACATATTTTTGTTCTCTGCTCAACAGAATCTATTTTATAAGCTCTGAGTTGTAGAGGTAATTCCCTATGCAGTACGCACCCAGAACCCGTAGATTGCAAACAGATTATTGCAGCAGGTGCCTCAAGTTAATCCACTACTCTACTGGTTTCCAAGGGAGCAGGTGGGCGTGTGCAGCACAAAGTGCAGTGGCGTAACATTAGCCTCTGCAGCCCCTGTGGTTTGGGGGACCCTCGAGCTCTAGGGGGCCCCTTCTATCATTGTGCATGGGTGGCAGGCCCCTGGCCTGAGAGCTCCTGACCAGGTCCGGAGCGTGGGGTACTCCCCCCAGGTACTTTGCAGGGAGGCCCCCTCAAGTTTTGTTCCGTCACTAAGAAAGTGCAATTAACCAGTGAGGCTGAACAGAATCATTTGACACATTTTGGAATAGTGCCTTATGTCTCATGTGCCTGCTGCACCATTGTTAGCTACACCCCAGTTTATGCCTATTTTGAACCAGTTGTGTATGAGGGAAGTGTACATTTCTGCTACCTGTGCTGTACCAGTTCTTTGTACATTTGACACTTGTCATACAATTAACTATGTAGCCAGGGTTGAGTGGCCTATGGGGCAATCAGGAGGTTTTTAACTTTGATTTCCCTGATATTAAAACAAACATTGCCTGCAGCAAGCTCAAATCCATGCACGCTTCCATTCTTTGCAAAATAGTTATACAGCATGTCTTTCCACGTTCAAAACTGTCCCAAATTGCAAACAGGGGCCATTTTTTAGGTTGAATCCTACCAGACAATGCAGCTGTCTGGTTGCGAAAAGATTGCTTGCGGGAATTCTAAAAGCTTCCCTGGTAATGCTTTCCAACCATTGCTCACCATTGGCTCTGTGGTTTGTAGTTCACATTTTCTGACTTTCTATTTGCTGGCTTTATTGTTTTAGGCTGCCCAGCATGTCTTCATCTCTCCCGAGGAGCAAAGCTAGTTCACCCTCGCTGCTTGTATCCTTCCACGAGTCCTTGCTTTCCGTAAACATGCCTCTAAATTTTGTTCTTATGTTGTCACGTTTGCTGTGTGTTCAAAGACAGAGGTCAAATGTAAAGCACTGTCTTCCGAGGCAGCTTGGTATTTACTTTTATTTCTCTGACTTCAAAGTGAGAGGATTTATGTGAAAATCTTGCGGGTACTGGAAAAGAAAAGTTTTTTCTAGGACACAACAAAATTTGAATGTCTGTAAATGAACTGTCTAAATATTTCAGATTATACTAGAATTAGGAAAGCACAAACAAAGGAATTTTTTTTGTAATTCGAAAGTATGGTGAAAACAAATATCTTAATACGATCAAAACAAATCAGTACATTAGGTGATGCAATTTCCGCACATTATTGTTTGTGCGCTATATAGTTTTATCAGCAAAATTGTATGTGCAATTGTAATAGTCTTTTAATTTAAAATGTGTTGTTTGTAATGGCAGTTCCCATACCACACCATGCATAAACCACACTACGCCTCTCAACTCTACACCACTCCACTATACAACACTCTACTTCACTCTACGCTGCTCCACTCTGCTCCACTCTACTCCACTCTAGGACACAACACTTCAATTCTCCACACTCCACCACACTCCACTCCAGTTTATGCCACTCTATGTCACTTCACTTTAGGCCACTCTACTCCAGTCTACGGCACTCCATGGGACTCCACTCTATGCCACTCCAGTCTACGAAACTCCTCTCTATGACACTCTATCCTACTCTATAACACTCCATGCCACTTTATTCTACTACCCTGAACTCTACGCTGATCCATTCTGATACTCCTACTTTACTCCACTCTACACCACTCCATGCCACAACAATTTATGCCCCTCCAACCTATGACACTACTCCACTCTACAAGACTCGACAACACTCTAATCGACTCTACTTCACTCCACTCTGTGACACTCTACTCCACTCTATACCACTTTGCTCTATGCCACTTCTCTCAAGGACACTCTACTCCACTCCACACTACTCCACCCTACGGCACTCCACTCTACGGCTCTACTCACTTCAATGCTGCTCCATTCTAAGCCAATGTACAACACTCCACTCTACGCCCCTCCACTCTACTCCACTCCACGTCACTCCAGTCCATTCCATGACACTCCACAATGTTGTACGTTTCCTACAAATATAACAGGACTGTGTATGAGACCAACACGAATGTCACATTATTGGGACTAAGTCCACATGTACTATCACTACGTGTTGGTAGATTTTCGGCTAGCTCACAGTACCACATCCAACCCGTAAACTAACCAGGGTACAGACATTGTTGGCAACCTCGAACATGATACTCTGATTCTCAAGGAATCGAGGAAACAGATTTAGCCCTTTTGTTTGGTAACTCATGCATGCCCAAGGTAAACACACGAAAGATAAAACAGTCCATTTTTAAAAATGTATTCAAAAGATTTAATTCTTGCAAATAAAGCATGCGCTGCTATTATTAGAAAGATGAGACACGTTACTGTAATCAGCAATTTTAGAATCATAAACAATATGAACAATTCAACCCTGGTAATGGTTGCTAATGTGTGATTATTCCTATCTATATCTAACCACTATACTAAAGAGAGCATAGCGGAAGCACCATCTGCCAGATCCAAGAATAGGCAAACACCCATACCTCATCTTAGATGTCAGGAAGCTGGGTGGAGGGCACAGGTTATCTTCCTTATCAGGATGGAGGCCAGAGTCAGCAGGGCTGCATCCAGTCACAGGTCGCAGAGTATCCGTTATAATCCCCAGCATGGAAATGCTCCTCTCACTGAATGTTAGCATAGAAAGTGTTTATATATTAAAGCCCTGCTCTTATTAAACTGTATCAGAGGCGCAGAGCAGCTCATCAGTTTCGTCTAGCTAAAAAAAAGTGTCTCTTAATGAGGACAGAGAGAAAAGGAAAACAATGACAGCGTGTTCTAAATGTACAACCTTGGAACTAACTGTACAGACTACAGGGCATCAGTGCCTATCAGAAATGCACATGCAGTGCATTCACACATTAGCACAAAAGTGTGACAAAAGTCACCACGAGAAACAGATGTCAACTTTAGGAGTTGATTCTAACATGGAGACTACACGCGGGCCACACAACAACGGCACTCCACTCTTCACCACTCTACTCCTGTCTACGCAACTCTACTCCACTCTTTGTCACTCTACTCTTTGCCACTCCACTCTGTGTCCTTCAACTCTACACGACTCCCCCCTGACACCTACTTTATTCCACTCTATGATACTGTACTCCACTTTACTCCACTCCACTCTACAACACTCTACTCCAATCTATACCACTATATGCCACTCCACTCTAGGACACACCACTCCACTCTACGCCAGTCCTGTCTACTCCACTCTATGCCACTCTACTCTACGCCACTCTACTCTATGCCACTCTAAAACACTCTATGCCCCTTTACTTTATGCTCCTCCACTCTACACCCCTCCACTCTACTCCACTCCACTCTACTCAAGTCAATGATACTCCACAAAACTTCACTCCACGCCTCACCACTCTACTCCCCTCTTTGCCACTCTACGCCCCACTTCACCACTCTACTCCACTTTTGGCCACACCACTCTATGACACTCCACTTTACAACACTCTCCTCTATGCCACTAACTTTTAGCCATGTTGTACAGCAGTCAAGCTGGTGTACAACAGGGCTAAAACACATTGGCAAAGCCAATAGCTTTTGCACAGTCAAGACCTATGGGCTTTGCCAGTGCTTGTTTGGCTATGTAATTCACTAATGGGGGCCACTTTTATTTAGGTGTCCAGGCCTATTTTCTGTCTCAGTCCAACCCTGTATGCAACACTGTTAAATCCAAAATTTGGAAGTAAAACTCCAAAAAGACAGCGGACCCGCTCAAAAAGCCTCTCAGTTATAGAGCCCATTCCATCCTTTACCATACAAGACATATATGGTCAAATTAGAGGTTTGGGTAATTTCGTTCAGCATGTCGCTTCATCTGGATTATAAAAGTAATGGGCCTTATGTAAGTTGCTAAGTTGAACAGGCAAATTAACTTAGAGGACCGCGAGCGCTGTGACACCGATTTCACCTAATTTGAGAAGAAATTATTTACAGGATCAGTCTCATAAATCTTTTATTGAATGCCCAAGCAACAACAATACTGCCTAAAGCAATATTCCATAATTTGAGAGTCATTCTACTTAACGCTCATTTCTTACCTTAGATTTTATAATCTATTTAAGTTCAGACATGCTGAACACAATGATCTTGAATCACGTTTTGGCTAGCAGTTGGCATACATAATTGTAACTTGGATTTTCTTTGCACATAAATATTTTATTCTTCAATTTGCAAAAAAATTCTCTGAAGCTTCTAATTTTTCTATATATATGCAGCACCTGTTGTGCCTTAGGAGTGAAGCATGTTTATCTCTTTGAGACTATTTCAATTGAAATGGCAATTGATATTGTTGAAATGGTGTCCAGCAATGAGATACCTGATAAGCCTGAGAAATTCATGAAATTTTCTTTGCTGAAATTACGTGAAATGCCCAAAAAGTTATGTGAATTTGGTATTATGGAAAAGGCTGATCTGACATTTTGTGCAAGTTTTCTAAGTGTTCACTGCGTCCTCGCATCCAATTTTCACTTGAGCATGCATTTGAGCACAAAATCACGTGACATAAGCAGCCATCACTTGTATTCAGTTTATTCGCATTATTCCCATGCCGGGTCAGGTGGTACCCGACAAACTTGTTTGACTGATCAGAGTGTGGGCCTGTTATATTGTCTGCTGGACTGGTTTTTACTGGTAATTTCCCAAATATTACAACAGACATTGCATGCAGCAAGCTCAAATCAATACAGTCTTCTATACCTTGCAATCACTTATACACCGTGTCTTTACAAGTTCAAAACTGCCCCAGTTTGCAACAAAGGACACTTTTTTAGCTATTGAATTCGCTAATGGGGGCCACTTTTATTTTTTATTTTGCTGCCCAGACCTATATTCTATTCAAGTCCGACCCTGTTCCCAATGCACCCATGATTGGATTTACCTACTAAATCTCAATTTTATGACGTGTGTTTTGTGTAACAACTGTAATGCAAAAAGCCAGAAACTTTATGACAGTGGCGTAACAATAGCCCCTGTGGCACCTGTGGTGTGGGGGGCCCGAGCTCCAGGGGGCCCCCTCTGGCACTGTGCACGGGTGGCAGCTGAAAGCTTCTGACTGGGTCCAGAGCCTGGGTGGCCCCCTCTATGTACTTTGCAGGGGGGCCCCTCAAGTTTCATTACACCACTGTGTGACATTACACTGACATAAATGAAATTTTACCCGGGCCTAGTACCTAAACGTAGAGGAAGGAAGACCAGGAGAAAGGTAAGTGAATGAAGGAGGCCCCCTTAGGAAACCTTGCAGGGAGCCCCTCTAAGGTTTTGTTATGGCACTAAGTAGCAAATATCCTTATTATCAGGAGCATCTCTGGTAGAGGGCATACTAGCAGATGATTGGCCCTGTTTTAATGTGCCATGTGCCTCTGTTGATCTTAACATCTTCTCGTTTACCTATTTCTATTTATCTGAAACTTTCAATGTATTCCATTCACATTTTTAATTTGGTGAAAGATCTGAACCATGGTTGAGTAGTTCCTCGGAAAAGGAGATTCACATATGGATAGATGAGGACAGGATGAGAGGAACTGAATATACTCCAGGTGCTTGAGCAGACCTTTAACAGTTTCCTTTGAGTAGGAAAAGATGGCATCAGCTGGACTTCCCACAAGCCTTTTGTAGACTCTTCTCAAGGACCATAAGCAGGAAAAGCAATTACCATGAGCTGCCCTTCTGATAGTCGGCTATTCATGGTGGAGTGACTGCCTTCTAAGCTTCTCTACACCTGCAGGCTGAGCCATCTTCATGTGTCTAGTGAAGGACAACTTAGACACTATCCTTTTTTATACTTCTAAACCTTTCATGATATGGTGCAGCAGAGAGAGTTTGGTAGACCTAGGTTTTGAAATGAGGTCTGAGTAGGCCCCATTATTAACCGAAGAAGACTTATTTTAAGTTAGAAGATCACTAACACTGTGGAAGGTCAAGGTGGAAAGTCTGACAACCTTAGCCTCAGTCTTCCAATAATGACTCAATCACCTAAATGAAAATGTCATCTCTTCTAAGGAGGCTGCCATCAGAATGATAAACTTTTTCCACCACTTTTTTACCACCTGAAAGGACTCCAAAAACCATAACGCACTGCATCAGGAGGTGTAGTTGCTGCTGTGTGTTTCCCTGAGGTGGCGGGGCTCCCTGGACAACGAACTCAAAAGCGCTAAGGACATCCTGCAGCACGGTACGGGCGTGGGCTGCACCCAGGCGAAGCTTGGGCCAAGGGCGGGCTGGTCCATGCCCGTCGGAGCCCGGAAAAGCCCGGGCCGGACAATCCCTCTAACTTTTTTGTTTAAAGGTACTGTCTTCTATCTCTATGCCTTGTGACTGCATCTGATACATTTATGGATTTATCAGGAGTTGTTTACTGGGCCCCTCGCTGGTAGAGGCTGGTCTGTTATCCATACTGTATTTCTGGTAGGAATACGATTAGCAGTCGGAACTCAGATTATCTTACTGTAAAGTGGTATCTACTGTTTTTTTCTGCAGTTTTGCTTGTATCCTACCTGCTTTTATTATTGGTAAAAGAAAGCCGGTGGAGGGGGTGGGCGGCGCTATTAGCACAAAGAAATAAAATAAAATCTCTAAATCAGCTGGGGGTATTTGTGTTATCGACCGGATTGATGATCTTCTGGTCGAGTGTGAGGAACTACTTAGTGCCAATTCTATCCAGCCCCCACCAGCACTGCCTGCCCTGGAATCCCAGAACACAAACTCAAAGCAAATTTGTATTCTTAAAATGTGTGGAAAAACATAGAACCAACACGCACCAGTATTATCAATTGGTGCTGTTGACTTGTCCATTATTTCTTCGCAATGTCCGCTCCCCTTGGAGGATGTACTCCCTTGCAGCAATCGGTTCCTTCTACTGCTTGAGCTGCACAAGGAGTGTTCATCCTCACCTATCACTGCTGATTCAGCCCCATCAGTTGCCTCGATTCCCCCGTCTTGTGGTAGTATGACTAATTGTACTGCCCTGATTGTGGAGTTAAAGGCCAACGTGGAGGAGTTAAATTGATCATTTCACTGATGTTGAGTGCAATTAATCAACACCTGATGGCAAGAGGTAGTAATATGCATATTAGTCAGGCCCATATTCAGCCACTAGCCTGTACCCCTTCTGTCCAACAACCTAGACTTCCCTTGAATTCCACACAAAGTAGGCTCAGCATTGGGCCTAGGCTGTGATCGTCAGGGGATTCCAATGGTCTCAAGCCCAGGTTTAGTTCTGCATTAACCGGACTAGCCCACAGGATAGTAACCTCCATGGGGAGGCTTCTAGCACTGCTAGAGATGATAAGTTTCTAATACTCGTGGCAACAGGGGCTGGGGCCAAAAGCCTGCCTTAAATTCTGATCGAGGTAATAACCCTGTTAAAAACAAAATCATAATGATCAAGGTACCTAAACTTTCTCCCCTTGTGAAATGTGACGCAGAGGATGAGCTCATAAATAAGGGTGGGCGGAATTTGCGTAGTCGCGCTACGCAAAATTCCGCGAAACGGTAAAAAATCTCTGCGAGCACGCAGAATTCCGCGTGCACGCGGAATTGCTTGTCCCGCCCGTTCGCGATGCATTTTCCTGTTCGGGGACGCTGTTTGCGTGCTCGGGGGAAAATATCTCGCAAACTTGCCCATGCGGTCGCCAATTGGCGCGGCCATCTTGTTTCACTTGTCCCGCCCGCTGGCGATGCGTGTTTCCTGTTCGCGAACGCAGATGTCCGATGGCGTGTCCGAATTACGTGTTCGCGATCGCACACTCTCGCGGGATCGCGCGAACGGATAGGAAAACTCGTCGGCGAACGCAGGGATCCCGGTAAGTTGCTAACGCGCGCGCGAACACGCATTTTGAAAGCGCGAACAAGGAAAAAATTCCGCTACGCTGCGGAATTTTCGGCAATTCCGCGTTCTCCGCGTGACGCGGAATTGCCTAAATTTTACAAATTACGCGAGCGGGACGGAATTTATCGCCCAGGCCTACTCATAAATTAAGTGATCCATTGGATCAGGCATGTTAGGGGTTGCAGATCGATCATTCGTGATGAGATTTATAGTGCATGAAGGAATTCCTCAAACAATTAATCCTATGACATGATCGAGTTATCGCTAAAGGACGAGGGGTTAGGCGATAACTTGGTGGCCCTTGACTTAAGGTCTAGTCCTCCAAATAATTCACCCATTCCATTTAAATATTGTTGGCCAGGTAGTGACTCTCATTCCATAAATCAGTATCGGGAAAATCGATCATCTTGTTTGGATGAGGTTGATTGACTTGAGACCTTTAACCAACTTCCTATCACTAATAATGTGTGCACTATTCACCACCGATGGATCTCAGCAGCCAGCTCCCAATTATATCTGGTAATGGAATAACATCCTTACCCTATCTGTGTTCTCTAGAAGCTCTACATGTTGAAGATACATGTAATAGCTATCAACCATTGGTTAAATCTAGTATTGTTATTATCCGGTCAGTTACTAATGTTAACCCGCCAGTTGAAACTCTTATCCCCCTTACTACAAGCAATGCTCTTGTTGCATCGGGCCTTCATCGACAAAAAGTTTGTCCTGGAATTTGGCCGGCCTTCGATCGAAATTGGCCCAACCACAGTGGAACAAATTAATTGAGGAGCATGATGTATGCCTGCTCCAAGAGACATGGAGCACCGATCCATTTTTTAAATCTGGCTATCTTAACTATTATACCAGCTAAATCGAGTGTTGTAGGGAGAGCCTCAGGCGGCCTTACAACCTGGGTTCTAGCCTCCCTTACCTGTAGAGACGCCCAATTAAACACTGTTTGTCCAGATATTTTGGGGACATTATTAACTTTTAATAAGAATTATTGCATTGTCATCTATATTATTGATGCTAGAGGGGAACAGGGTGGCCAAGCATCGAAAACAGTGCAAATCCTATGTTATGGCAGGTGACTTTAACACCACCTTTGAGCTGTTTGACAATGATGATGTTCAGTTGACCCAGGAGGAGAATGACTTCTGGGGTGTTCCCCAATTGGGAATTACTCCCATGAAAAGATGGACCCAGGCTGCCATTCCATTAAAGGGTCTCACAATTGAGCTTGGGGTCAGGGCCACTAATGGCCGTACTGAATCAGATGTCAGGGGAGCATTTACATTTAATAAACCCAATCATACTAGTCGCATCGACTATATTTTGGTAGATTTAAGGCTGTGGTCACTTGTGAAAGATATCATTGTTACTCACAGGGTGGAGAGCGACCATAATCCACAATCCCTCTCAATGTCAGCATTCGGCCTTAGTCTGGAACCCGAGTGTTGTCCCCCTTCTTCAACTAGGGACCTTGAATTTACATTGGAGGAGCGTCACCTGAAATGCCATCATACATTTGCCCACCCAGATACTATGCGTGCCATAAATCAGAACTTGCAAGGGTTACTTGTTACGATTCAAGATGGTGTTTCCCTTGACGAGGGTGGCAAGGTTGCTAACAGAATGCATAAAAAGATTTTTGAACATATTTCTACATATTTTATTTTGCCACAAACTTCAAATGCCTAGCTTCAAAACCTAGATCATGAGGAATTGTCAACGGCTTAATGGTTTGATGGTACAGGCCATTAAGGCTAGGGATATAGGCAAAATTCAAACCTGTAGGATGATGTACAAAAAGTAAGTGGGTATTGCTAAAAGGGCTTTGGACGATCAGAGGCGGCAGGATTTCCTAGATGTCTCTTCAGCCAGGGATTCTAATAAATTCTGGGCATTAGTATTGAAGGGTGACAAATCTGCCACCTTGGAACCCACTAATCATGCCTCTCCATTGTACTAGTTTGATCACTTCAAGAACCTATAGTATGATGGTACTATGAATAGGGATGAGGACTTTTCTTTGTCACTCTTTCCCTTTGACAATGCTGCACCTATGTTTGAAAAGTCTGCTCTATTAGACTCCATTAGGAGCATCACAAGGGGTAGGGCTGCCGGCCCCGACAGCATTCCACCTGATATCTTTCTTTCCAAAGTTGAAGAATAGTCTAAATACATTCTCTACCTTGCCAATGCTATTTCCAGGGGGGCCCTGATTGCAGACTCCTGGCAGGGTGCAGTAGTGTTACCAATTTTTAAAAAGGGTGATAAGTCCCACCCAGGTAATTATAGGCCAATTAGCCTTATAGACCATATTTAAAAGGTTTTTAGTCGTTGGGTACTATCCAAGATCCAGAAGTGGATAGATGCAAATAATATTTTAAGTCCCTTCCAGGCTGGGTTCCAGAAAAAAGTGTCAACCATCGGCCAGATCTTTTACTTCTTGTTAATTTATTTGAAGACCGTTGTAAAAGGCAGGGGCAACCTTTACGTTGCCTTTGTGGATTTGAAATCAGCTTTTGATTTGGTTTCCCGTTCCAAATTATGACATGTGCTTTGCAATATGAGTATGCCTCCTAATGTTTTATCCATTTTAATTTGTTTACATGAAAATAACTTTGCTAGAATTCGTTGGGGCACGCAGAATGAGATGACAGAGACAGTTCTGGTGTCTAGAGGTGCCCATCAAGGCTGCATGCTAGCCCCAACTCTGTTTTCATTATTTGTAAATGATATAGCAGGCTGCCTAATTTTGACTCATATGGTCGCCCCCACCTTGGCTAAGGTGAAAACTCCATTCTGCTTTTTGCAGATGACACTCCTGGTTTTCAAGACCCCGAGTGGACTACAAAAGCTTTTGAATCACTTTAATGAGTTCTGTCGCACTCAGGGGGTTGGAAATCAATACTGCAAAAACCAAGCTGATGCTTATTAACCCTCACAAATCGTTCAAAGGGAAGCTGGCATATGAAGAAATTCCTCTGGGGAGGATGGATTCCTTTGCATATTTGGGTGTCACTTTGGCTGACAATACCTACTGGAGGCGCCTCTGGTCCCACCCGTGTTTGCTCATTATACCACAGCTCTGCAAAATGTTATTAAAACAGACCATTTTCACAAAATTCACTGGCTTTGTCAAGTTAAGCAGTCACTTATTTCTATTGGTCTAGCAGATTTATGGGAGAGCTCTCCTGGGGGCCCCATTCCTTCTGAAGAAATTGTAAAAAAGCTTTACTGGGCAAACACCTTGTCTGATGAATCCCACAGGTGAGTGCCTCGATTTTGAATCACTCTGTGCTTATGAAAACTTTTGGGACACTATTAAAGTGCTGTTGGGTCAAAAGTTGTATTTTCAGTCCAGAGTGGGCACTTTACCGTTAAAAATATTTACAGCAGAAAGGGTAGCATTAGATTCCAAGATTTGCCCTGTGTGAATCCGTATGAAGGAAACTTTTCCCTAGGTTCTTTTTGCTTGCCCTGCATATGCCCGTGCACGATCATTTTGACTGCTGCCCGTATGCGGACAATTAGGTACCTAAAGCTTAGTGCCAACATCGGCAACACACCCAACCCGCAAACACAGCAATACCATAATAAAGAACACACAAGACACATTGGTTGTTGGAGAAAACATTGCTGCAGGTTTATTTTGCATAAGAAATATGCCAACATGGTGGGTCAACTTAGAAGCGATCCAAGGGCAGGCTGCCCCTCTGCTGCCAGCCCACCTAATGACCCAAATTGCACCGTGGCATAACCAATCAGTGCTAACCATTTTGGGGGATTACCCCTTACATCCTGTGGACCACCAGTCCACCCATTTACTCACGCCCCTAGAGGGGGCGGAGCGTATCCAGCCAAGCCCCTGGTTGCTCAGGTTTACAACCGCCCGAAGGACTAACGGGGCGCCGTCGTTCCTCCAGGGTCCTGCGGTAAGGACTTCCTGGGGCTATTTGGCATTTGCACCCTTCTTCTGGTCCTGAAGTGGGTACCCCTATGTACCAATCCGCCTCTGGATCGCCCTGTAACTCCACCTGCAACACAAAATAACAAGTTAACAGCCTTCCTACCCTGCCTCGGCGCAAAAGGATTGCCAGCTGGGCGGGGGAGGTAGATATACCTGCCCCGCCCACTGGCGCGCCGGAAATGACGCAGTGGCGCCGGACCCCCGGGGGGTCCAAACACTAGCCCTGTCGGGTTTGTGCCCTCATGTGGCACTAAGGTGACCACCCTCCTATGGGCGCCCCCTGCGTGGGCCCCGGGCAGCCTCAATAGCACTGCTCTCCGTATTTTTAGTTTTGATTGCCGACCTTTATATGCTTATGCTGTTGCAAGTATTTGGGTGCTATGTGGCTGATTTTTCTTTTAAACTTGTTTTTATGAATCATTTACTGTATTACGCTGCTAAAATGTCTGCGTTTGTATGGTCTTGTAATGTTGTTTATGAACTCTGTTTTATGTATTTTAATGTCACACTTTATTTATGTATTCATGCATTTTAAAGTATTTGCATGTACTTTTATGGCTTCTGACAGCCAAAATAAAGTGATTTGATTGATATGTACAGGCTGTGACTCCCTCCAGGTGACTACAACTTGCACTTAGGGCTCCTTCCTTTGCCAGAACGGCTAGTCTGGCTGTAATCCATAGAATGGAGGACATTTCATTGGCAGACTCACAGGTGGATTCCCTATTTCCTTAAAAAAAATTAAGCATTTTCCCTTACCAACAAATACTGGTTGTATGTCAAAATCTCACTAATAAAAATATCATGTAACATAAATATTGGGACCTAAAAATCGTTTACAAAAAATATTTCTCAATTAGGTGTAGATTTATTATCATTAATGCCAATGGGGAGGACTTTGGTAAACAATATTTAGGACACAATGTTTTGGGCTGACGAACGTGTCTGGATATTCTAGTACCATACACAAATTCTAAATCAAGACCAGAAGGCACTATTGAATACCATTTAGAAAAACTCCAAAATAGGGATTATGAAGTCTCCATGTGGCCCTTAGCCAATAAAAATACACAATGGTCTATGTTTTGGATAGGATCCCAATGAGTAAGTCCTTAGTTCCAGTTTTATAAAAGTTCTACTTGGCGACTTTCCAATCCCTATTTTGGCGATGTTAGGCTTTGCTTAATGTGGATACAGTTTTGGAGCAGACTGGTCAGTGCAGAATTATGTTACCAATCCATGCTGACAGGTGGATATGTTATTTGGCAGGAGTATCAAAAAAGCCTGCATTTCACCTTGAACTGCAATGCGAAGCCTTCTGCTCCTTACATACTGACATTTGCATTCTTCCTTTATGTCATACAGGAAGGGATGTTATTGAAGAAGAGAAGAAGAGAAAAGAGTAGATAGGATGAGTGACTTGGGGCAAGTGCGTGGAGGGCCGATGGGCAAGGGATAACAGAATAGGGAGAGATGCTGGTTGGTGGGGTCCTTGCAACATCCCGGTTTACAGTGACAACTGGAAGCAACACAAAATTAGAGCCAGGGGAAAAGTAATCGCAAAAGGAACAAACGATGGACGGAATGCTGAACAATGCAATGCAAACATTCACCCCCAGTCACAAAGATCTGTCCATCAATTGTTCTTTTTGCAGGGGAAAAGTAATAGGCCTCCACAAATGAAATGACTTGATTAACAATGTAAGGTGGATTAAATCAAAGAATTTAATGATGCTTTCACTCTATAACTGGCTTTTCTCTGCTAAGACTGTGTTATACAAATTGGTGCTTACATAAAAGAGCATTACATTCGTAGATTGAAGAGCAATAATTTATTTTTCATCGGGTGTATAATCATAGCTGGCACAGTATACCGTACCTTGCATCATTCTGCGCTCATAAAAGAGTGCAGAGCTACAATAATATTTTTCACCAATCTCACAGTGGATGTCGCTTTTATAAAGTTTATTTAAACAAAAGAATAGCATTCATACGTAATGTTTTTATAGCCTTGAAGAAGCCCAGGTATGTGCACCACAAGCAGCGAAACGTGTTGGCTATCTGGATGACTATGATTATGTGCCCTAGGAAAAATAAATGATTGTACTTCAATATAAAATGTAATGCTCTTTTGTATACATACCAGATTTGTAGATCGCAGACTTAACAAAGAATAGCAAGTGAGAGGGAGGCAACATTGTTAGTTTAATTGTATTGTGTTCCAGGCTGACCCAACCCCACCCGAAGGAATTTCTTCATCACCCTAAACAAATGAATAAGCCTTTTTAAAGGGAATAGTATACTGCACCAGAGCTGCAGGGCCTCTTCATGTAGAATAAACAATTTAATGAGGCTGTCATGGAGAGTAATTTACATTTTGGGAGATTGCCCAGTTTCATTGCACACAAGTCCACGCCCCGTCAAACCCTAACAAGAGGCCTATCAGCAGTGGTGCTGGAACAATTTTCAGAGTGTGGGTGCTGCTATGAATGCTATGTCACTGAAGCCATAGGGATTGTGAAAAATTAAAGCGTCAAACTAAGAACAAGTGTAGCAAACGAGCCACACCCATTTAGCAGGAGAGTGATATGGGTGTGGTATTAATCCAGTGGTTTGTTTTGGATCACACTGTTGCATATATAACACTAAAATATGGTGTGCAAAGGCACTATCATTTACAAACAGCACATTTTCACTGAAATGGCCTCTAAACTTGCACAGATATGCTGTCTGCCTGATTAAACTATAGCACACAAATGATAATGTGCGGAAATCAGGTTTCACAAACATTTCGCATTTGTGCATCACCAAGTAAAGAGTCTTGATTTGTTTCGATGGTAATACAATCTTTTGCCATCATATTTCAGAATTACAATAAAACTGTGTTTCATTTGTGCTTTTCTAACTGCTGATATATTTTGAATGATTTGTACAGTTTATCTACAGATGTATACATTTTGTTGTGTGTTAGAAAAAATTGACATTTTACAGCCTTTTCTTCCACACTCCCTGTACCCCAGCAAGATGGCCACATAGTTCACTTTACAAAATCATCTCATTTTGCAGTCAGAGAAAGAACAGTAAACACCAATCTCAGTGTTAAAACAATAAGCAGAAATTTGACAGAAAACATAGCCTGGCATTTGGCCTCTGTCTTTGAACCGCAGCAAATACGACAAGAAAAAAACAAAATTTAAAGACATCTTTTTGCTCATTCGCCTTCTTAACTCAAGCATGGTTAATGTGAGGGTGCTGCAGCACAAGCCGCCCAACCCTACTTCCAGCGCCTATGCATAATAATGGCTTTATTCTGCCTCACCATTGAACTGTTGATCATAACAATGCTGGGGATGAGAAGGAGATGGGAGAGTGTTGAACACCGGTGCCTGTGGCATGTAGAAACAATTGATCAAAAGAAGTTTAAACTGAATGACTAGTGCAAGGTCGAAGGTCGACTGCTATTTGCTTGACCTTAATGCAGGCAACTTGGTGAACCCCTCTGAAGGCTGGTGCCCTTGGCGTGGTCCAGCTCTGCTCTGCCAAAGGCTGGCCTGCTACTAACCTGTCAACAAGTTGTACAAAAAGAGTAAAGTATGCAAGGTGGAGACTCAAAAGCTGGCCACTGAAAGAGCTTTTAACCCGCTGTTGTCCTTTGCTGGTGATTTGTGTGGGTGTGATAATAAGCAGGAAGATGGCCTTGGAGAGTGACTTAGGAAGTGAGATGGTTGAGAGAGAGAGAATGGGGCAAGTGTGGGAGAAAAGGACAGGGAATGGATAAAGTGACTCCGATGAACTAGCAAAGGGGTGCGGGTTTGAAAGAAGCAGGTAGTGAAATCGAAATAAAGGAAAACGATGTGAGAAAGAAATGGAGAGGAAGATAGGGCTGTGTCAAGCATGAGTGGGTGAAGGGTTGGGGTGGTGTGTGAGAAATGAGCAGAGGTATATGAAGTGTGCAAGGATTTGTGGCCCACAAACCTGCACACCCAGTGAGGCTGCTGTCTTCTCTGGGTCTGGAGTTATTGGGTGGGCGGTTGCCCAGTATTGCTTCTGGAAGACCGGCAGAGAGACTGAAGAGAACAGACCGTGACAGAGGCCGGGTCAGAGTTCTGCAGCGCTCATCCTGCACACTTAGGTAAGCATTAGCAAAGCAAATCGGTCATGCCTGAGTAAGCTGGTGCAATGTTTTTTAATTTTTTTTTATGGCAAACAAAACCCCAGAAACAAGAAGAAAACACACAGATGCTTAAATGTGGAGTCCATATGCTTGCAATGCAAATTTTACTTGTAAACAATAACCATGTTAAGCAGAAGTATTGAATAAAACCCTTTTTCTTCCATCACAATAACATATGATTCTTATTGACAAAAAGAAAAAGCAGCATTGGATTTTGATCACTGTAACCTGAATACATTATTTAACCACTCCTGGTTGAATAACAAAAGACCAAGGATAGAAACAGAAAATAAAGCATTGGTACAGTATTGGCCTATTAGCGTGGGTGCTGAAATACACATCTTTGTAGGCGGATCTGCACATGTGACTAGACAAAGTGCTGTCACTCAGAAGGCAAGAGAGGCAATGGTTTAAGTGGGCTCGAGGATTGCACCATGCTGTGGTGGGAAAAATGTGAACGATAGGTGAACAGACCAGTGAATGAAGAGAGCTGGCTGAAATTCCCTCTATGTAAGTATATATGCATGCATTTTTTCTTTACGACTTTCTTTATTACATGAGACTGGTGAAACAGCTAATGATGCCTCTAGGCCAGACCCAAAAAGATTAACCTATTATATTCTACGATACTTCAACACTTTTTTTTTTTTGTGGTCCTCTTTTTTAAGAGGCCAACTTTAGACAAATAGGTTTAGAGAGCGAATAACTGCCCATTTGCTCTTAAAGATGCTTACTTACCTTCTGAAGCTGGAAATAAATCACATTTGAATTTGAGAGCTCTTTAAACAGTTCTCTTCTGTTAGTTGCTCACTAATGAGATATGATGCCCCAGTAGACCCGCTTTGAATTTCACCAGGAATTATCCATATTGTTAAATGAGCACACACTTTATCCCAGAACATAATGTTCATTCCAACCCTGGAGTTGTGACAAGCCACAAAATGATGGGAGCCCCCGTCAGAATGTGATAGGGGCCCTTGAGTCTCCCATATCTCACAGATATTCATTGGTCTTGGGTTGAATGGGGCTCCCTGAAGGGTTGGGAGCCCCCCTGCGCTGTAGGGGGGTGCAGGGTCCTCCGTTACACCCCGAGTGCACCCCCGCTTCCACAGTCTTTGACCTCAGAATGGAACATTTAAATGCTGGATCCCTCATTGGACCTCTACCGTGATGATCGATATTACCCTGGAGCCTGTTGACCTCACACTTGGTGGTAGAAGGGCCCACCACCCTGACCCTGTATCCCACCCCACCTCTATGTTATCATCCATATTACATAGCCAGACCCATGTCGGACCTTAGAATGGAATATATCAGTCACACCCAGGGTCCCCCTACACACACTCTCAAGAAAACAATCCTATTCTCCCAGTGGTCCAAGACCGATGCACCAGACATCGGAAGGATTATTCAGTCCCACCCTCGGCCCCCTCGCAGCTGACACTCAGAGAGTGGCTCAAGCACCCAACCTCCTCAGAGGTCTTCTTCCACCCTGCCCTAAGGAGGGACAGTGAGGAGACAATATAGAATATGGCAAGCCGTCCTTTCAGCTGCAAATGCTAGATTTGGACAATGTTTGCTGTCCTATGCCATTTTTGACGAGAAAGGACTCCTATCCCACCACACGCTTTGCATCTGTGGTATGCCCTGGCAGAAGGATGGATGCAAGAACAAGACACAAGATTGCAGCAATTGTAGCCCATAATACCCCAGTGCCATACAAAGACTTAACTTCTTCCGCACTTGCTTCCAAAGCGATGGGTGATGAGAAGTACATGGAGAAGAGGCAGCTAAAACTATCAGCAAACACATAATACCCATCTGGAACTAATGGTTTGAAGTGGGCTGAGCAAACTTACAAAAATGCCTCATTCAATGAGTGCCGGAAATAAAGATAGCTAAGATTGGTTTAGAAGGGTAGAGCGTGCAGGTCCTGCCCTTGTTTCTTGTACAGCTCCCCTGAGAACTCTCCAAACACCAATTACTAACACTGCATCAGGCTGTGCGCTAGCAAAATATCTATCTGCAGTATTTTCAAAGGCGCTCAATGATGGCCGCCGCGAACCCAGGCTTTTGTTCCAGCCTCCTGCTCTCCTGGAGAAAGAGAACCTAATTATCTCACATAGACTTTCTGCTACTAATCTGTCTGCTCAGCCGAGGGCTCATTCTTGTTACCGGACCCCCCGCCAGGCAAAGAGTCTTCAAGCTCACTGGGACTTCCTGTGACGCATTTTTGTCTACCGGAAGGCCAAGACTCTGCTTAGAAAGTGGCAAACAAATAGGCCCGCGCACAGCGATGGCCAAGGTTTGTAATGTTCAATAGGAAATACATATGTCTGGTGTAGGCTGGAGGTTGTAAATGAGCAAAGTCCTCCTGCGGTTCCAATCAAAGCAGTCCAGCAGGGCTCATTATAGGTAGAGAAGTTGAAGTGAAAGCTGTAGTGTCGGTGAATTGGTATGAGTCAGATAGACATGCAGAGAGCCCATAAGCAGCTTCTCTCGCTCACACCCCAGGGCCAGCAATTATTTACTGCGCGAGCGGACAGGCAGCCAAACAAGTTATATGCCACGTGCATGACACAACACAAGTGGCTTTCAGGCAGAAAGACATTGCTTTCTGCATGTGAAATCCATATATTTAGGATCTGGAGAAACAAGTTGGAAATCCTTGAAAGGACAACAGCTAAATACCCCAACTATCTCTCACAGTTGTCACAACACGATCATCTCACAAAATACGCCCAAATGTCTTCCTGTGGCAACATCGCAGCAGATCTGAAAAGTCTTCAAGTACTGTAAAAGCTTAGGTGCTCGCTCAGATATCCCCAAGTAAAACCTCATGCAAGCTTCTGCAGTGTGCCATCATCACTATCTTCTCGACACATGTCGGCTTCTATAATTATCTACTCTGGTTTATATTCCATACCATACCCATATGTCATGCTATGTACAATTTGCGCACTAGCCAGAAGCCTGTCTCCCAGGGCTCTCCATGTTTGTACATCATCCTCTACTTTCTTATCTCTCTTACTTAGTTTCATGTGAATCTCTTCTGCTAGTGACCATTCCTCAACGTCCCTGCGCCAGCTCTCAGTATCCAGGGCACGCTGAACCATCCATGTTATGGCCACTCTGCGGCGGGCAAAGACCAATGTGAGCTGACGGTATTTATATGCCATCATATGCCCCCTTAGGTCTGCTTATATTGCCTAAAAGGCAAGACTGGGGGTGAGGGAGCACTGCAATGAGGTGGTGTGAACTGGTTTCTCAACTACATGCACCCAAAAGTCCTGCACTGTCCGACACCCCCAGGCCAAGTGTAAAAAGTCAGCCCTTGGACACCCAAATCGCGGACAGGCGTCTGACTGGGTCTGGGATATTTTATGCAACTTCAGGGGTGTCATGTAAGTGCAATGCAGGAAATTGTAGTGGAACAGCTTGAATCGATCATTGCTAGCCACTGTTTTGGTAAGTGTGCATATGTGCATCCAGTCCATGTCCGCAAAGTGGCACCCCCAGGTCATTATCCCAGGTCGCCGAGCCCGGATCGGGCATCCCACAGCGTCAGCCACCATTGCTTTGTATAATAAGGGCACCAGGTGCTAACCACACCAGCAATTCAATAGGACTCCCACCATGCAGGAATGTGCCATCGCCACCTGAAAGGTAGTCCAGGACTGGCCAGTTCGGCCAGGCTGGTATATTGTAGGAAGTGCCCCGGGCCCAACTCAAACTGTTTGTTGGGGTACAAGTCACCGACTGCTTCACAACCACCCACTTTCCAGGCCTGAAAGGTCATATTGTCCGCCATGCACCTGACCGGCACAAGTATCCACACTGGTAGCTCCCTATGAAAGGGGGCCCTACAAACTAAAACCCTCACAAGTTTCTGCCATATATGTGCAGTCTGCCGGACCATGTAAGGCAAGTCGGGAGACACACTATCTCCCTCCATCAACAGTACCGGGAGATCCGCGACCTCCACCACTCTCGCCAACATACATTTCTGATAGCTATCACCACTCTCCAGCTATCGAGCCGCGCGCGTGTTGCATTTGCGAAGCATCATAAAAAAGCTTTAACCGTGGTACTTCCCGTCCCCCCTTCACGTAGCTGCGAGTCAGGGTAGATAAAGCCACCCTACTACACCTGCCAGCACAGAGAAGCTAAGTCAAAATGGAGTCCAGCTTCCTAAACACCATAGCTGGTAGCTGACAAAGGGATCTGAACCACATATAGAAAACTCAGCAGAAGCACCATTTTGGAGACCGCCACCCTGCCCATCTTTGACAGTGGCAGCGTGTTCCAGAATGCTATCGATGTGAGCAGCGAGTTGATTACCCTGCCTACATTAAGATGGAGTTGCTTGTCCCGACTGTGTGCCGCCATAACACCCAGGTCGCGAAAATGGTCCAATTCCCACCATAAGCCAATATTGGGCAGCTGACCCACCTTGATCCCCACCAGGGCAGCAAGAGGGAACAATAGGGACTTATTGTGGGTAATTCGTAGCCCGGAAATGGCCTCAATCTCGTCCAACAACCGGAGCAAGATCTCTAAGGAGTCTTGGGGGAGGGCCCTGAGATAAAATAGTGGATCATTGACATAGAGGGATAAGACATGCTGCGTCTCCCCATCTCTATTTCCCAGCTGTGCAGCTCATATTGAGCCCACACCACAAGAGGCTCTATAGCGAAAGTGAACAAAAGCGGTTTGAGGTGACATCCCTGCAGCATCCCTCTACTCAAACCCCACCTATCGGACCTGCAACGGCCCACTTCAACCCTGGCCCATGGCTCGGTATAAAGCAGTTTAACCCAATCCCGAAACTGTGGCTCAAACCCTATAGCCCGCAGAACCTCCAACAAGTAACTCCAATCGACTGGATTGAAAGCCTTCTCCAGAACTATTGAAACCAAGGCCATTTCCTCACCACTGCCTTTAACCTCATGCATAATATGCGTCAAACATCTAAGATTCATCCCGTGCTGCCGACGGGTATGAACACTTATTGGATCTCATGTACCAATCCCATCATCACCGGGTTCAATCGGTTAGCCAAAAGTTTGCACAGGGCCTTGACATCTGAATTAATCATGGTGAGCGGTCTGTACGCTGCCGAATCACTCCTATCCGGCTTGAGCAGCATGAAGATCTCCACTTCCCGCATGGAGGGCGGCAGTACCCCCTTCCCTGCTGCTTATAAGAAAACCTCCAAGAGGCCCTTTGTGACTACCGCCTACAATTCCTGGTAGAACTCCACCGGGAACCCATCCCCATCCAAAGCCTTAGACCGCAGGAGCACATGCACGGTTCTGCGCAGCTCTTTAAGGTCAAGCCCAGCATCCAGCTCACCCACTGCCATCTCCCTGGTCCTAGGGAGTTTCAAGTCTGCCAAAAATGCCTGATATCGCACCTGGGTGACCCTCGGGTCTGTCCTATACACTGCCTCCTGGTGGCCACTATATCCAAGCGAGAAGTTGCCACAGGTCCCACAGGGGTCCCCAAATGTGTGACTGGAGAGGTCACAGCCTCTCCACACAGGATCCAGGCCAGGAGCCTTCCCTATTTATCCCCTCCCTGTGCAGCCATTGCCTATATTGTCGCGGAGCTTACCTGTCCAGCCTGTCCTATGTGTCTGCTATTCATGGTAGCACGTCTGCCTCCTCAGCCCTAGGCACATCCAGCGCATCACCACCTTCATTGCATCCCATTCCGTGGCTCTAGTCGCTGAAGAGCCACCAATTTGTCCCCAGGTATTCAGTCAGCGCCTGATACAAGGGCTCCCGTTCTGCTGCATCAGTCAAAACCTCCACCAGGAATCTCAACAAAGGTCTTTTCTGCATGAGCAGCCCCACCGCAGTGTGCAAGATACCGGGGAGTGGTCCAAGAGGAATCTAGCTAGATGTATTACTGTAATGCCCTCTGCCACAGGGACCCCCCCTCCAGTATCCTATCCAGCCTACTATGAGTGTTGTGTGTCGGGGAATAGCACATGTACATCCTCTGCTGCAGGTGAAGTGCCCACCACACGTCAACCAGCCCCAGATTGTCCATCACCTCCCTGAGGGCCCTTGTTATTTGAGGCTTAGTGCCCTCCCTAAGTGGGAATCTGTCCAGGGCCCCATCAGTGACACAATTAAAATCTCCCAGCCAGAGCAGGGGCATGTCCGCCTCCCCTGCCACCAAGTCTTGAACTGCATGAAAGATGCGAGGATCATCCACATTCAAGGCGTATGTATTAAGCATGGAAATCTCCCTGCCATCCTATTTACCCTGTAGGAGGACATACCTACCCTCCACATCTGCCTCTACACATGTAAGAGAGAATGGCGTGCCCGAGGCCACCCAAATCAAGACCTCCCCCAGCATATGTGGAGTAGGAAGCATAATGGAGCTGGCCCTTCCACTTCCAAAACAGCTGCTCAGCCCCAGAATTCTCCAAGTGTGTCTACTGTAGGCAGGCTTTGCTAATTTTATGGTGCTTCAAATAGGAAAGTACCCTAACCACTTTATAAAGGTCCCCAGCCCTCGGACATGCCAGGTCATGACACAATAACTACCCCTTCATCATCTTGTTCCTGATTACCCCATCCCCTTCCATCTCCCCCTTTAGTATGACGACCCCTCCTTGCTACGTAAACATGTTCAACAACTGACAATAAAAAAACATCAAACATCCCCCCACCCACTGACAAACATAGTGCAACATGTGGTCTATGTAAGCCCACCCTATTCAAGTGCAGGAACCGCACTTCATCCCACCCCGTCCAACATGGACAGGCCCCACTCAACACGTCTCCCAGCCCATTCACAACATGCATTCACCTAATTGAATTGTAATGTTAGTGTCCTCCACAAATCTCAAATATCTGGGGTGAGCCCCACAGTCCTAAACCCCACGATAATATCTAGCATTCACTGCGGAGCATCCCTTACCCTCCAACCATCTGGCAGGCAACATTACTTACATCTCTTGAGCTCACAGCATGCCACGAGACTCTCAATCAACATATGCACAGTGCACAAACATATAGACCAGCATAGACAGCAGGTTCAGTATAACAATGTGTCCATGGCCAACGTATCTGGGACATAATCAACAGGAGGGCCTTGTTCAGCAAGCTCCAATCCAGCCCCAGGTGAGGATACCAGGCTCCCCATATTCTAGGACTCCCACGATCTGCATAGTACCATCATCCTGGATTGTCACTGGGTGAGCATTTTATGGGCCAGCCACTGTGGGCCCATCTCGGCATTGCTCACACCGGGTTCCAGCCCGAGGCCCAGCACCAGGGCCCCCCATTAGACTTCCCCGCAGGGCAAAGCAAGGCAGTCTTGTCCAAAATTTCCAGCCACTCCCAGAACTCCCCGGGGCACTAAAGAAATTGTACCCAACCCTGCAAAACAACCTTCAGTTTCGAAGGATATAGGAGCATGTATTTCAGTTGCATGGCTCTCAATTTCTGACTGACTGCCAGCAAAGATTTTCGCTGCTCCTGCACTTTCTTAGTGTAGTCCAGGTAGATAGCAATTTTACAGTTTTTAAACATGGGCACCGACTGTTCCATAGCTAATCTCAAAATACACTCTCTATCTCGTTAGTTCAATATCCCTGCAATGATGGCTCTCGGTGGGGCACCTGGCGGCGGGGATGGGGGCACAAATGCTCTGTGCGCCCGTTCCACAACAAAGAACTTTAGCAGGTCCCTCGGACAGAGCTGTCGCCTCACCCAGTCCTCCAGGAATGTCTCTGCTGAGGCCCCCTCCACTCTCTCAGGGAACCCTAGCACTCGAACATTGCTGTGCGGTGCGCGGCCATCCCCGCCCTCCACCCTATGCTCCAGTCCGCTGGTGACTGTGTTCATCTTGGCCATCTGCCACTTGATGCTGGTGACCTCTTCCTGAAGATCCGCTATGTTACTCTTGGCAGTAGGGACCTTGTCTGCCACCTTCCTCAAATCCACCTGCAATAGATTTACATCTATGGAGACAGTCTCTATCTTCTGTTCGAGCGCTGTGCAAGAACCCTGAATGGCTACCAACAACTCCGCCCTAGAGTGCTCAGGGTCACCCTTTGGGAGGCCCACTGGCCGAGTCCGTCCCGCCCTGCCGCGTGACCCACTGAGACGGCTGTTGTGACGTGGTATGTTCCATGATGGTATCAGTAGAATGTGGCCTGACAGCCTTCTCCTTCCCATGGCACCACAGGTCTTCCGCTGCACTGGGGCACAAATCCTTGCCAGTCACGTGTGGCTCACCAGCTCCCGCTGACCAGGGAGCCCCTTTTGCCTCCCCAGTCCTCAGGGATATGCTCTGCACCAACCGCCACATGCTACTGTCACCTGGGCGCCCCTGCTCTCGCCACCTACTGCGCTCACCTTGCCCAGGATCACAGTTCCACATTCCTTTGAGTCTTCCGTTGTGGCCTGCCCCTGGCACTACTCCTCACCGGTCCCATGTGTCCACAACACAATGTGCACCGGGCTCTAGAGAATCATTTCACCATCCCAGGGTCCGCCAGCGCAGCTGCAGCCCCAGTGCCCGCTAGGAGTCCCCATCACGACAAGGCCAGCAGTCGGGCCCTGTGAGAAGCTGGCCTGGTATATGATGTACACTTATGTAAGTGGACACCTTGCACCAGTCCAGACAACCCTTATGGTGATTTAAGAGGTCTTAAACAGCCTTAGAAAGCTCTCTAAGTGGCAGCTGTGGAGAGCAGCCTTCAGGCTTAGTCCAGAAGGAGTGTAAAGCAGCTTGTTTTACCAGAATGCAATCTTATAGTATGGATTAAGTGAAAAGGAACCACACAAAGTATTTATAAAAATATGTATTTATAATATAATACTCTCTAACACATAGAAATATCTCCTACCCTGAGATATGCACAATGCACACAATACTTTAGCAAAGAAACACAGCAAATAGCACAAAATACACAATTGCCCGGGGGGGGGGGGGTGGGGACCAAACCATATATTAAGAAAGTGGTATAAGAACCATGACTCGGGTCAAGACAATGTCGAGAGGACGTAGAAGTGCTGGGGACCCAAGGAACCACCCAAGGTGGGTAGATAGGGACCCCATGGAGAGCGTGTGCAGTGTGGGAACACGACCGCGTGTTCCGAACAACTCTACGTGTAAGTCGCGGTTGGATTTTTAAAAATTAAGGACCCTTCCTAGTGGACCCTGAAGAAACCCCGTGGAAGACAGAAGGTTGGAGAGCCACCCCACCCATGGATACCCTAGTACCCATGTTACCTACACCAGGGAAGCCGGGTGCATACGTGTGAAGTGGTGTCGGAAACCGCCGTCCAATCCAATGGAGGACTTCAGGTAAGTGCCGCTGCTGAAGAAGGAGAAAGTGTGGGGTGGAATCTGAGGATGGATTCTAGATGAGAGGTACCTGCAAGCAGAGGAGACAGAGTCTATGTCACTCAGAGGTGACCAGGAGACTTGGAAGACGAATGCCCTCCGAAGCCGGGTGTTGCAGGATGGATGACGATGACCTTGACTCTGCAACTGTGAAGACCAGGCGATGCTGAGGAGGACCAGGAGCCATGCACTAGCTGTCCCACGAAGGATGTTGAGTGCTGAGGGGTTGGTGTCCAGTGGGAGCATCAACAAGCCCTGGCAAATGCAACCAACGCAGGAAGTGAAGAAGGAGCAATGTCGAGACCAGCAAGGTCCAGGGGACTCACCACAAGCAGGGGAGTCAGGGCAGGCCCCAAGCAATCAGGGGAGCTCAAAAGAAACAAGTGTGACCCTCAAGTGGACCCACAAGAGTTGCGAGAGGCCCTCAAGCAGCTCACCAAAAGATGCAGGTCACGATGCACACGATGTGGTGTGGCTGATAGGGACCCCATGGAGAGCGTGTGCAGTGTGGGAACACGACCGCGTGTTCCGAACAACTCTACGTGTAAGTCGCGGTTAGATTTTTAAAAATTAACGACCCTTCCTAGTGGACCCTGAAGAAACCCCGTGGAAGACAGAAGGTTGGAGAGCCACCCCACCCATGGATACCCTAGTACTCATGTTACCTACACCAGGGAAGCCGGGTGCATACGTGTGAAGTGGTGTCGGAAACCGCCGTCCAATCCAATGGAGGACTTCAGGTAAGTGCCGCTGCTGAAGAAGGAGAAAGTGTGGGGTGGAATCTGAGGATGGATTCTAGATGAGAGGTACCTGCAAGCAGAGGAGACAGAGTCTATGTCACTCAGAGGTGACCAGGAGACTTGGAAGACGAATGCCCTCCGAAGCCGGGTGTTGCAGGATGGATGACGATGACCTTGACTCTGCAACTGTGAAGACCAGGCGATGCTGAGGAGGACCAGGAGCCATGCACTAGCTGTCCCACGAAGGATGTTGAGTGCTGAGGGTTGGTGTCCAGTGGGAGCATCAACAAGCCCTGGCAAATGCAACCAACGCAGGAAGTGAAGAAGGAGCAATGTCGAGACCAGCAAGGTCCAGGGGACTCACCACAAGCAGGGGAGTCAGGGCAGGCCCCAAGCAATCAGGGGAGCTCAAAAGAAACAAGTGTGACCCTCAAGTGGACCCACAAGAGTTGCGAGAGGCCCTCAAGCAGCTCACCAAAAGTTGCAGGTCACGATGCACACGATGTGGTGTGGCTGAAGATTCTGGACACTGGAGGTGCTCGAGGTTGGGGCTACTTGGAGCCCGAAGACCTTCTTGGAAAAAAGTCAACAAGCCTTTGCAACCCCCACGAGGGATACTGGCCTCAAACTTAGTGAGAAGGCAGGGCAGCCCTCAGGAGCTGTGGAAAACTACCACCTGTGTTGCAGAACCTTTCGGAGTCCGGAGGAGCTCAGGATCAGCAGACCGGTCGACTTAGTTGCGGTGCCTGCGAATGCAGGGGAGTAACTCCTTCACTCCAGGGGAGATTTCTTCAAGTGTCTTTGATGCTTCACAGGCCTTGGAAGGTTCCTGTATGATGCACAGGCACAGACGATGCAGCGACTGGAAGGGAGATGAAGTCAGGCCCAAACGAAGTCCAGAGTGCCCAGACGGTAGAAGAGCAGTGGTGTCTGATCTGAATCTTATCCCACGACGAATCTAGGGACCTTATCCCTTAAGTACCCTAGGGAAAGGGTTGGGAAGATTCAGGGGACCCTCCCAGGGGAGGGTCTGGACAGGTGAAGGTTGCTCCCATGACCTTTGTCCAGTTTTGCGCCAGAGCGGGAGCCAACGGCTCCCAGGACTGGTTTGAACTGGATGGGGACACCAAATGTGCCCCTCATGCAGACTGAGTGGCGCTGGCAAGCGCACCCACCATACCCTAATACACTAAATCCTGTCTGGGAGGTGGTCACACCTCCCTGTGACAGGATGTCTATTGTTCTGCCTTCCCCTGCTCGAGCTTGGCTCAGCAGCAGGAGGGCAGAATCGTGTCTCTTGTCGGCAGCAACTATTTTGTGCTGTCCGGGTCAAGAAGGCTGGTACCGGGAACACTGAGAGCCTAACGGAGGGCTCTTCCAGTACTTGGAATCATACCTCCCACACCGTTTACAGTTTGGGAGGTATGATTCCAACATGTTTGATATCAAACATGATAGGATTCGTTGCAGCCGTAATTACGCGGTGCCCCTCTTTATAGTATACGGCTGCTTCACTGACAACCCGGGACAATGGACTCCATAGGCTTCAGGGGTGTCCTGCTCATGCAGGGGCACCCTGCCACTTAGAACTAGCACCCTGCCTTCAGGATTGGAAAGGCCTGCTATAGGGGTGACTTATAGGTTTTAAGTGCAGTGACCCTAGATATAGGAAACCTATATCTTTAGTAAGTGGTGCTAGCACCCGCTTACACAGGCTGCAATGGCAGGCCTGTAGTTCCATTTTGAATTGTCTCTCATGGCTGGCATAATCCATGCTTCAGCCCATGGTAGACCTCTAGGGTACCTATGCCCTGGGTAGCTTAGTACCATATACTAGGGACTTATAAGGGTACCCCAGTATCCAATCTGGGATGTACCTAAGTACTGAAAACAACAATTTAGGGAGAAAGCAGATAGACTGGGGTCCTGATTAGCAGGATTCCAGTCAGACTAGTCAAATTCAGCTTAGCACCAGGCAAAAAGTGGGGGTAACCATGCAGAAGGATCCTACCTTCCTACAGGCCCCCTCAAGCGCCTCCCAAGAGCAAGCAGGGCCCAACTCCAACCACCAATATCTAGTGGTTTCCACTGGGGTAGGACCCCCCTTCATGGCCCACTCCCGGACTGCCTGCAGATGCTGAGGGATAAAGGTCAGGCCCCGGAGCCCCCGCACTAAGGGCCGTGACCCCAGTCATCAGACAATGAGCTGGTTCGGCCCCCAGTCTCTCCTGCCTCCGATGTTCAGGCAGGCACCCAGTCATGGAGGAACGGAATCAGCTCCATTTACAATCTGGCCCTTGCAGGATCTGTCGGGCCTCGTTTCGGCACTCACCGAGGCGCAGGTGGAAGGGATTGGTCTTCTCTCAATTTGGCCCCCACAGGATCAATCGGGCCTCAGTTTGGTGCCCCCAGTGATCCCGCTCCTTCCAGTTTCGGGATGAGGCCACGCCCGATCACTGAATGCTCCGGCCGGTTCCCAGGCAAGCTCCATGAGCCTCACAGGCTTCGCTCCTGTCCTCACCTTGGCGGGTGCCTTAGGCCTCCTTCACTGCTCCGCTCCATTTCCGCCACGCTAAGTTGGGGTCAGCGCTGTCCGGGGAGGGGGGTGGCAGCAGCATGTTGTCTCACCACAGCCCCACCAGGGATCGTGGGCCACTCAGCAGCAGACTGCAGCCACACCCCACCAGGACAAGCACCGGCCTCTTCCTAGTTGTCTCAGCAGGCCATAAAGGCCGCTCCCTCTTCACCCTCTTCCGCAGACACCGCAGCCTCTTCTAGCGCTTCTTTTCGGGGGCCCCGTCTCCAGAAGGGGCCAGCGTCCCTCGAGGGGGATTAATGAGTGCAATACATGCGCTGGAAGGCACAGGATTATTTAGGATTATGGCGCGGGCCCAGAGCTTCGGGAAACTACATCCTGATGGCCATCTTCCTTGGTCACGACCCCATTATTGACTATTGGTGACATTGAGATGCTGAACGCCATCTTCACAAATTGACTTATAACAGGCTAAAATTATTACAGCATTACGCAGAATTCCTTAATACTAGCATATGGGGAAGAAGAAAGAGATAATCTGTTGACTGTGTGAGTAACCTCTTTGATCTTCTGTTTCAGACTTGAAGTAATGCTAGTGAGTACAGGCAACACATTTTGCCCCTTTGGGGTGAAGGCATGGGGCTTTCTCAAGCCTGCAAATTAATTCATGTAGATATATATATATATATATATATATACTTTTTGACTCTATCCCCATATATATATATATATATATATATATATATATATATATATATATCACCTGCTTCACCTCTGAACAACCAGTTTCTTTGGGTAGAGATAGAGTCAAAAAAGTAAGACGTCTTGAGTCCCGGTATATTGTGGATCTGCAAACTAAGATCCCACTGGGCCTGAATACAGAGGAAGAGTTAGCGATCCACTTAGGTTAGAAATTGACAGCAGATTCAAGAAGCTATAGGAAAGGGTTTCATAGGTCCTCCAGCACATGAATTTTGGCAATGAACGACATCCTGACAAATATATTTGGGTGTGGGGTTTCCCACACGTCAAGCCACTTCACCTGTATAGGGAAGCCGTGGGAAGGATAGTGGTGGTAACTAGGCCCCGGATGATTAGGCTCATTTAGAGCACGATTGTAAAGGGACAAAATCCTCACTATTTAGAAATTCTAATATACTCAAATAGAGTGTGATATGAATTTTTGTATAGATTAATATGATCAAATATTAATGTGTGACAGACAATAGATATGAGTAGAATGTGAGGATTCACCTATACGTTACACAAATAGATGGTATTAATACCTAAATGACGCTTGGCTTTACCACGCTTGGCTTGAGGTTGTATGTCACTAGATGGCGGATGTCAGGTGGTAACTCCTTTGTTATGTGTTAGTGACCACACTGGGATGGTATGTCAAGTTAATGGTTGTGGTGGCCACAAGGGTCTGATCAATCAAGGCTCATTCAGAGCCCAATCTTATGAGGAAATGTTCGGCAATATTTGAAATTTTAACAACTGCTCATTCAGAGCGAGATATGTATGCTTGTACGGATTACCATGATCAAACATTATTGGGTGATTGACAATGAAATAAGTAGCATGTAATGATCTATGTTGATTTGATATAGAGAGATGGTATCCGTACCAGTATGGCGCCTGTGGCTACCACGATTTGTTAAATGTTGTATGTTACACGTTCCAAGATGGCGAACGTTATGAATTCACCTTTCTCTTTTCCTTACTAAAGAGTCCTCTTTCTAAGACTATGCCTATACAGGATGTTGAAAAATCTGTATATAAAAAATGCGGAAATGCTGCGACACACTGAATGTTGACAAAGGCGCTTGCCGAAACGCGTTCGTTGCTTTAGTAACCCGGAAATAAAGACGGGTTATTTTCCTCCCTCGAGAGTGCTGTCTCTTCTTTGGAAGTCTGTAGCGATATATTGGTCGCGGTTCCACCACCGCGTTTCTAGACAAGCACCCACTCCGGAGTGCTCAGCGTTTTTGGTGGATTTGGGGCGAGAATATATATATATATACATATATATATATATATATATTAGAACTATATCAGGCATGCATATGAAAAGTGACTAAAAAGCTCATGCATGTGTTAGATCCCGAAACCATGTTCAACCTGGGGTGAGGCAGACGGGAGAAGCATGCACACTCATATTGTCAAACCAAAATTTGTAAGGAGTGTTAGAGTGAATGATCTAGTGGAAGACAGGAATATCTCATGCAAGTTCTCCAGAGGTGCTAAAACAATATAGCTAGCTGAGGGAGGCTATGCAGTAAGGATCGGAAGAGAAAAATGAGTAGATAAATATTTACCAAAGAAGTGTAAATAGCAGATTCGAAAAGTAGCAGTATGTTTAGGTCTAAGAAGGGTGTCTGTATCACTGTGAGTGAACAACAGGACAACAGTTACATAAAAGGTGAACTATGTAGGGGTGGGTGGTAAGCTCAGCTCCTCCAGTGGAGTTTGCAGAGTTTTGCCCACTCCGTGCACTGCTTGGAGCGCAGAGTTTTGGAAAAGCTCCGCTAACTGCTGTGCAACAGAGTTATTTCTCTTTTGCTGCTTGCCAATGTTAAATTGGCAAGCGAGAAAATCGAGCGCTAGACTGCCTCCAGGCGAGATTTTTCAATGTGGGCGATCGTGGCAGGTCACTACCACTCGCATTGAGAAAGCTGCCGCCCGCGTTGAGGAAACTACAGGTTGAGTAGAAAATCTACTCGAGTGGCAGAAAGAAGCTGCGCCCTCTGGCGCATCACGTGGTGCCATTTGTTCTGATTATACAGCGTGGGACAAGCTCCTGGTGGTGAATATCAGCGCAAGCAGCGTGACATACTGACCTTGCAATTGCAAAATCACTTTCTTTATTGTACAAAACCCATTTTGCAAATCGGAAAACATTTTAGGACTTGTAAAATGAGTTATGCAACCCATATCAAATAACAATTTGGAAGGAGCTTGAAATGGCGAGCCTTCTAGATTGCGATTCAGTAACTAATCTAGCAATTGTTTGCAACCTGAATCCCGTTCACAAACAATTGACCAGTTACCAACTCCTCAAAGGGGGGGCTACTGATTTGCAAAGGGGAGAGGTCCCCATGGAACCCCTTCCCTTTGACGATTGGGGTGTCAGCCTCAGAGTAGTAATTAGGCATTACTCCCCAGGACCACTGCCTGATCTCCCTGTGGTTTTACGAAACAGAACATTTTTAAAGCAGCATCAGTTCCTTTATGAAACACAGGTGCTTAACAAAAGTTAAATACACTTTTTAAATTTTCCCTATGATTCGCCATAGGAAAACCTCCATCTCAGAAATATAGCCATCCCGTGTACACTAGTAAATTTGGCTCCACGCTCTGTTTCAAGGATGGACAGATGTAGGTGTACACTTTGTAGTAAATTTAAACTCAGAAATGCCAACAGCCCAAAAAAGTAATGCGTTTACTATAAAGTGTAAGAGTAAAATCTACATGTGTAGATTTATTCACATGTACATTTACTTTTGTGAATAGGCTCAATTGTGATTATAGTGATGGGAAGAGGCATGTTTTAATGCTTTCCTTGTTTATTCTTCGTATACCAGCAGCCGTTGAGCTAAAGCATTTGGCTGATGGGATAGAGGAAGAGGTTTCACAAGTTCATGCCTTTTTGAAGGGAGACCCTGTAAATAACGTGGTGAGTTCTGATGATAAATGTCGAGTTTTTGTTCAAGGAAGAGAGGTCACACTCCATGGATTGCTTGATCGGCTATACACATCGATTTAAAATACTGAGGGGCATATTCACAAGGAGCTATCGCCGAATCAACGGCACTTTATCGCAGCCAAAGTTGTGATAAATTTACCCCCCATTCACAAGCCCATGTAAACAGCCCACAGCACCAGTATACCCGCGATAGCAGCCGCAAAAAACATCGCCACAGAGGACCCCCGCAAATATCACTAATGAGATGCAGAGTAGGCGTTCCCGTGCCAAAAGCCGAGACAACATCACACCTCAACATTCACAACGACCAGTCACATCGGCGATAAAAACACAAAACAGGCGATAAGGCGTGTTAGCACCAGGAAATTTACACCTGCTCTGACCTGGTGTAAAGTCGGACGGCAGCCAGCACCACAAAAGGGAGCACAGCCCAGGGCCACATCCGAAGGGCAACAGATGCCAAGAAGCCACCCATCATGCAGCCCGGACACCCAAGAGGGCCACAACACCCACCTCCACCGCCCCATGACCCCAACCCACACCCGGAACAACCACCCCCCTCCCCCCGGACCACCACAGACGGAGCGCAGACAAAGAGAGCGGAACCCCAAGAAACGTACCAGCCCACAGACCCGACATCTGACAATGTCACCGTCCACTACAGGCTGAAAGGGACAACCAACCTACGCATCCTGACCATCATCGCCTAACAGGCCTACGGCACCAACACAGCGGACAACCAACATCCCACCCCACACAAAGCTGATGGCGTGGCTGCACCTGTTGGCCCCTGGGACCCCCCAAACAATACCCGCCAGAGTCGGAGGAGTCTCACAGCCAGCCACATCCAAGTCCCCCACACCTGTCCTGGACTTCACCATCACCCTGGTACCCCAGTCCCCATACGTACAACACAATGCGCAGGATCCGCTGGAGACCAAACAAGGACCATACGCCATAGCAGGATGCACGCACGTGTTGGGGGCAATACACAGCACACATGTACTACCTGTGCCCCCTGGAGACACAGCACACAATCACCGCAACAGGAAGCAGACGTCTCACATCAATGTGCAGGCAACAACAGAACACCTTGGAACACCCAACAATGTCGCCTTCAAATACACAGCCAGTGTGCATGACACCTACATCCTCCGACAGTCCATCATCAACCAGCGTTCCCAGGATGGCAACAAGGGAAATGCACAGCCCCTTGGCATTGTCCAAATGAACACCCCACACACCTCAACTCCACAACCATGCAACTCACAACTCTGGCAATGCACACGTCACAAAATCTCATACAACAGGCACAACAACATGCCCACCCACCAGACACGACAGACCAACTTACAATGTCCACATGGGCAAGCCCTGAACATGAGCCAGCAACGGCATGGCACCTCAGCCACATAATAGCCCAATGTGGGGAGAGGTGGCAACCAGCCATGTGTGAAGGATGCAGTAGAACCATGATTGGGAAACTACACAATGACAAGAGTGCCGGAGATGTGCTGGACACCTCGCAGTATGCAGAACACACCCATATCCATGGCGACATACACCGCTTGCGTATGGAGTGTAGTGGCCAGTGGACTCCACCATGTCACCCCAGCCAGTGGCGGACCCCGTGGAAATGTCGCCTGTTACGCCCCCCCTAAGCGTCAGCGGAGTGGGATGGCCCGGCGTACGCCACGCCAGCATAGGGGTGTGAATAAAAAGCACGTAGGCCTGGGCGTGGTCCTCTTCCGGAAAGACCCACGTCTCCGCCAGGGCGTCGCCTCCCACCCCGCCACGAGGCCGACGCCATCCTCGTGAGCGGTGTTGCCTGCGATGCTGTGCGCCTGCCGGACCCCGGCACGCCGGACCACGAACCAGTCAGGCCAGCCCCTGCGCAGCCAGGCCACACTGATCACCTTCCGACACCGGCGTGTGTCAAAGAGAGTCCACCACGTGCAGGCGCAAGCCCCAAGCCCGAGGCCCGCGTCCTTGGCAGCCACCTCAGACCATCACGGCCTCCACGACACAGGCTCGCTTTATTCCTTTTTCGTTGACGTACTCTATTGCCGCCCCCGGCCTACTCTTCGGACCAGTAGGTCCCCTATGTGAAACTGTGTCCTGAGTCATGCATGGCAGTGACCCCAAATCCGGTCCAGCGGCCACAGCACCAGACCACCCCCCGATCAGTGAGGCATAGTTCCATATGGGCATCTTGCGACACGTGGTGCCACTAACCCTGTCCAACGCCAGCCTGCTACACGAGGTGCCACTAACCCTGTCCAATGCCAGCCTGCTACACGTGGTGCCACTAACCCTGTCCAATGCCAGCCTGCTACACGTGGTGCCACTAACCCTGTCCAACGCCAGCCTGCTACACGTGGTGCCACTGAACCTGAACTACGCAGGCCGGTGGGGCCATCCAACCTATGCCGGCGACACTCGGTGAATGGGCCGTGCTGACCGCTGCCTCCGGCCTACACTGCGGTCCAGTAGGTCACAGAGCCTTGATTTGGCATTCTTGGAGTTCACATCTGTGTACCGGCATCATCACAGACTGCATCCCCTCACAGCACCTGTGCCACTAAGTTTGTTCCCCGACATTCATGGACACTCACTGGTCGGACATTGGTGGCGTTTGAGTCCATGGACTAGGGGCTAGTTCTCATCCTCATGTAGCTGATCCCGAATTGTTGGTGAGGACGAGGCTTGCGCTTTCCACTCCTCCATTTGCTGCTTCCAGATAACATCAGACCTTCTGCATCATGCCCTGGAGGACACCTTCCACTGTCCCCCGCAACCCTCCGCAACATACACCTTGGACATTGATGGGGACCCGCTCAGGTCGCATGGCCCATCTGACTGCACCGCAAGTCACTGTCCCGTGGCTGGGTGCCTGTGCCGGCTGCAGTGCATCCGGGGCCACTAACTCTGTGCTGCTAAGGCCTGGGACCCCTTCTTCTGAGACATTGAATGGCCTCTGTAGCGATGGTCTTGGGGTCATCAAAGCCATGTGTCTGTGGCCCTGCGCTGTCCACCTCCTCCGGCCCCAACTGCGGGCCACCAGGGCCCACACATGGCATCGAGTCTTGACCGGCCCGGACGTCGCATCACCGCAGGAGGCACACGCCACCACCACAAGGACCACCTCCAACCGCCATCTGCCAGAGTCGAAAGGGTGGTCCTGACAGACCTACGGAGTTGCTCAGACCTGTCGTGGATGCCATCATCGGCCTGCTACCCTGCTCAGCACTCCAGGTGCCAGTGACTCAGTGCACCTCAAGCCATTGTCCGTTACTGATTGAGTTTTGTGCTGTTGTGAGGTTGCGCAGCAATGTCTCCCCATGCAGTGGGGAAGACCTGGGACTATGATGAGGAAGATGTGTCAAGTGTGCGGTCGGGAGAAGGCACAGACAATGGGAGGGCAGGTGGCAACAGCCCCTAGGCGGGAATGCAGACTGGTGGTGGTAGTCATGCTACACAGCCGGATCTCTTACTGGGTATTGCGCTGTGGACTGCGGACGCAACTGTCCCCTCAGGCAGTGTGGGGGAGCTGGAACGTTGATGAGGAAGTTGATGCAGGTGTTACACACCCCACTGCATGTGCATCAGGACTAACAGGAAGGGACACAATCCTTGCAATCTCTTCACATGAGCGCGTTCTTCTCTAGTGCCCCTACCTCAGTGCACTACAACTCACGGAACCTCCTGACTGAATTTTGGGTGACCTCTGTCCTTACTCCGGATCCCTCCATGTTGCTCTGCAGTTGACTCTGTTATGCTGGTGTTTTCTGTTTCCATTACACTAGTGTCCACTGTTCAGGTTGTTGCCAGCACCAAGCACTCCGTGCGGGCTGGCTTATACTCACCCCACACACATCCAGCACAGGCGTCACTGTACATGTGGCCCTGCCAATAAAGGGGCCGGGCGCACGTGCCCGTAGCCAGTTCAACATGATATGTGCATGTGTCTCTGTGGGGGTGTGGGTCTCTTTTGTGGGGTGTTGGTGGTCCCTGAAGGGTATTGGACACCCACGTATGTGTTCTAGTTCGCATTCCATGGGTTCGGCAACAACCTCACCTGTTGGGCCACCTCCTTTTGGCGTTCTGCCACCTGGCATTGGGGTGCCATGTGTGGGTGGGTGAAGTGTTGTGAGGCAGCCGTGATTGCGGGTGCTACATGCTGTGTGGTCTGTTGCAGGGGCTGGGTTCTCCTCTGAGTAGCTTGTCTGCCCTGGTCCTGGTGGTGGGTTGTGTGGGATGTCCATGGGCTGTTGTAGGGCGTCGGTGTCGGGGGTGTGGTGTTCGTCTCGGGCATCACTGATGGGTTGTCTGTTCTGACCTGCTGGAGGTGTTGTTTGTCCCTCTGCATTGTGAAGGGGAGGTGCATGTTGGCATTGTGTTGGCGCCTTATTCTTGTCGACATGCAGACTGTGTGACAATGTACGTTGTGACTGTTTGGGCGGTGGTGGCTATTTGAGTTGGGACAGTGTACATTTGGCCTACATGGCTGATGTGGGTTGTAGGGGTAGATGTGCATCTCACAGTTCCCTGCTCTGTCCACTGTGATTGTTCTGTTTCTGCGCCTGGGTGGACCCAGTTGGGTCCCCTGTTCTGCAGTGTGGGTGTTGCACTTTGTGCCACATTGTCATGGTATGTGCTGTGATTGCTATGTGTGTGTGCTGCAGTGTGCCACGGGGATGGGGGACATGTCCCTGGGTAATTGTGGGTGTGTAGTGTGTTACACCTCATTGTGCATGTGTGGCATTGTGCCCATCACCCCCCGTCCCCCCAGTCCCTGTTGGATCCTCACCCTGTTGTTGTTGTGCCTGGTCCTGTCGAGCTGTGTCCGTACTCCCTACTCCTTGCACCCTCTCCACACTGATGACTGTGGCCTGGGTTTCCTCCAGCTCCTCCTGTGGCGCTGGACTGCCACCTCCTGTCGCCGTTGCTGCCTTCCTGTTGGCAGCGGGTTTGTACCTGGTTTAGGTTGTCACGCCCTGCCGGCACCTCTTGGCCTCCTGGGCACTCCGACTGCGTTCCAGGTGGTCTGCTTGTGGGTCAGTTGCTGGTAGTGTTCTGTCGCCTCCGTGGCCTTGGTCTTGTTTTCCTGCGGTCTGCACCCCGTCTTCCTCTCCCTTTTCTCCTTGGCCTTCCCCGAGCCAGTTGTTCCTTGCTGGAGGTCTGTGGGGGTTGTGGGGTTCGCGTTGCCCTCTGCGCTGGGTCAGGGTGCATCCATGTTGCTACGTGCTTTGGCTTGTTTCTGGTGTGTTGTGTCTGTGGTTTTTATGGTGCAATTTCCCGCCATACGCGTGGGATTTGCAGGCCTGAGGCTGGTTTTCGCTCCTTTTTGTACCGCGATTGGCCTCATCTCATGATTTTTCGCGTTCGCATTTCGCATTTTTTCGGCGTGGCGTTGATTTTCACGCTGACATTTGACGCGTTATCTGGTGTCTATCGCATGCTACCGCCTTGTTGTGAATTCCACGTTGACACGGGGTTATTTTCCCGAGATAGGCTGCGATATTGAAAGTTGCGTTACGCTACTCTTGCGGTAGTTATCACACGTTCTTGTGAATATACCCCTGAGATGTTAGCTGCTGGAGCCAGTGTGACATAGTTCTTCTTCGGTAGTCTGAGAAGCTGACTGGTAGCTGTATTTTGGATTCTCTGTAGTTTTCAAAGTGTTAACAGGAGTGCTTCAGTCTATCGACTATTGGCTCGGTCCAGATGGGAGAGTATTAATGCAATGATCGCTTTGATCTTTTGAAGAAACCTCAAGATAGAGGAAAATTAATCAAAGGGATCTCATCACGTGGACGTTTTTTGGGCCATTTTATTTACTGTGAAAGAAAAGATAGGTTGGTGTCCATGATTACACCTATGTTTCTCTCTTCTGCTGAGTATTGTGGTGGGTGCCTTGATTCCAGATGCCATATGTCCGAAGGGTGATGCTTCATTTCGTTAGCACATTCAAGAGTCGCCATTTTGAGGTGTCAAGCTAAGGTGGTTAACAAACATTCAGTAATCAATTACTTGTAAGTATTTTTTCATGATACAGGAGTCAAGAACAGATGTACATTCGAGCCCTGGAATTATTAGGTATCATCATTATTACAACTGACAATGAAGAAGGAAATGAGCTCAGGTGTTGGACTGAGGTAGATGTTAAAGGTGCTGAGCGTTGGTTGGGGATATGGTACGCCAGCGGCTGTTCAGAGAAGAAGAGGAAAGCAATGCGGAGAGAAACTCAAAAGCAATGCATGATGCAATCCATTTCAGAATAGTTAATTTAATGTCTACCTCATGATGTTTCTTTCGGAGTGATGGATCTTGAACTGAGTCAAAGGCCGAAAAAGGTAATCACATGAAGAAGTCAGTAAACCCTCAATGCCCTGATCAGGGCAAAATCCATTTTGGTAATTTAAGAGAAGCTTGTTATCATTAACCTATCCCAATATTTGACGAAATGCAGATCTTGTGACCAATTTGCCTAATCAAACATTTGCTCTTGGCTAGTAGTTGCATCGCATTTTTTCTTTAACACAGGTTTAAAATCTGTCATTTTGTGCTCCCTTGGGAAGGTTCCCATTGCTAAGGAATGAATTATTTTGGGTCTGGTCGGTATCACCCCAGAGCTTGTGAGGAGGTGTCAGACTCCCGTTGAGGGGGACCAGGGGCAAGCAGGGGCTAGTTGAACGCAGCCTTGCAGACTGGGGTCATTTGCCTCGGATGTCCTGGGGTCCGTCCTACTATGGCATATAAACTGGGATAAGTACAACCCCTCAGCACTTGAGAGGAAGCGCCACTGCAGTGGTGAGACAGCAGAGTGGCATGAATTGCTCACAAGCTCACATCCGGGGAGTAGGAGGCGGGCCACAACACCTGAGTGTTTTTAATATGGCTGGTAACATGCGGATCAGGACGCAAAACGAAGCACGCCTGTATTGGTGAGACAGTAGGGCAGGCGGACTGCATTGCCCGCAAGGCAACAGCTGGGAAGAAGGAGAAGGGGTCGCAACACCTGAGTGTTTTCAATTCTGCTGGTAACCCATGGTGCGGGACGCACTTGGGCACATCCCCAGGCCAAGAGCTGGCCTGTCTGCACCTGTCCGCAACCGACCAAGGCTGGATTGCGCCATCCCACTTGCCTATTCTTTGACAATACCTCCAAGAAGTCCTGGAAGTTTGAAGAGAACTAAAGTTAATGTTTCCTTGCTTTTAACTGATGTGTTCTGTCTCCTCAGTAGTGTGCTGGCAGGGGCAATCTGACTAGCTCTTGCATGCATCTGCTTAGCTGGGTCAATGGATTGGGTGCTCATTTACCATATCCTTGTCCTTTGATATTCCCTGCTTCTTCTTTAACTTTTCACTTGGGACTCTATGACCATAAGCATGGGGAAGGGGAAAGTCCCAAGTATGAAAGCTGCCACGGAAACCAATAGCTTTACCATGGACATGTTTCTGGCGAGGACCATCGGAGTCATTAGTAAGGAAATTAACTTGGCAAAAAGGCATCTCTCTTTGAACATTGATGATTCTCCTTATCCTTCTACCACAGTCAAAACTCGATCAGCTGTGCAGCGGGTGTCAGTGGTTAACATGGTTAACACATGCTTAGTAAGTGACAACACGACTTACGTCCAGGAACAACTGGGTCAACGGAGGCAGCGGTTTGGCAATCCAGAGGCTAAACGCAAAAAGAAGGTAAAGTGTATCATCCCTCGATCTGAGGATTCCGCCATAAACAATTCATTGCCGGACTTGAACCCGAAGCGCCTAGGTAATTGGGACAATCCAACTTGTGCCCCTTTTTTGGATAAGCTTACAGCTGTATTCAATAAATATCTTCCACCCTTAATTGAGAAAATTGTGCATTTGGAAATAGAGATTGCAAAAATCTCCAAACCCCATCTGCAAATAAATATTCCCACTTCCTTGGAGGCTCCACTGTCTTCTGCCTCAGTACCGCCACTGCCTCTAGTGATGGAGCATAAAACACTTTCAGATATTACTGCTCTGACTGCTATTAATACTTGGAAAAACTCATCTAGACTGGACCAAAGGAATCCATCAAGATGCACCCACGGTAGTGTGCCTCAAGAACCCGGCCTCCTTAAATTCATTTCTTCCCATTCCCTGACCACCAGACCATTTCCAATGCAGCCAGATCTTTCCTCTGAAAGCTGTCCATTTGTTTTTGTTATGACCAATGTACCGAAGCTAGCTGAACAAACAACTGAATCAACCATCCAACTTAAAAATAAGATCTGCCACTGGCCTACGAAACATACAGAATTCAGCTTCTTGGATTATAAAAACTTCCTTTTTGTGTGGAGAGTTGACCGGTCTGACCCTACAGTGAAGTTATTTCATGGTGATTGTGTACTTATCAATTTTAGGCATCCAGCTCTAGCAGGACCTCTACTTTCTCATCACACAGTGGGCGTTGATCTGGAGCAGAATATCAGTCTTTTGCCCCTGGGACTTTTTATAGATATTTAAAACCAGGGCAAGTTGCTATCCACCCCACGTCACTTCCACCATCCGGCCATTTTGTGGCGCAGTATCTCTTGTAATAATCTTTTTCAACCCTTAACGGATCTCACCGAAATGGACTGATGAGAATGGACACTGGTGCCCTTCAAAGAGGCCATTTGCCCGGCTGCGCTGATAAACGTCACACCTCAATCTCAATGTGTGGCCAGTGTTCCCATGGTTTCCCTGCTAAATACCTTGCGTTTAACCTATGGGGTGTCACAGTAAGCCAACAACTTATTACAGTTGTGTGACGTTACAACACTAGCTTTTATCTCGCATGCCTTTACCACACAATTTTTACAACCTATGCATTCACCACGCATCTGTCTTTACAGCGCAGGTAAGTATAAATAAGGAAAATGAAAAAAATATATATATATATATATACATATATATATATCAATATCATATATTCACACATGCACATATATAAATATAAAATATATATTTAAAAATGTTTTCTTTTTTTTGCAGGGAGATACCACAACCCCCCATTTTAAAAAAGTAAATACGTTTTATTTGTTTTGTTAGGAGAAATCCCCCAAACCACCCCTTCCCTAATTACCCATAACACCCTATGCCCCTGCCCATCCCAAATTCCTAAAAAAATATTACCACCCAATACCCTTACCCACCTGTTAACCCTAAAAGTACCCTTTCCACCCAATACCCTTACACACCACTAAACACTGAAAACCCCCTTACAATCCAACACCCTTACCACCCCATAACCCTAAAATAGCCTTACAACCCAATACCCTTATCCAACCATAAACACTAAAAACTCCCTTGCCACCCAATTCCTTTACCTTGCCTAAATCCCAAAAATACCCATACCACCCTATATCCATATCCACCCCTAAAAATAACTTTACCATCCTATGCCCCTCCCCACCCCTAAACCCTAAAATACCATTACCACCCAATACCCTTACCCACCCCTAAACCCTAAAGATACTCTTTCCACCCAAAATCCTTACCCACCCCTAAACCATAAAAATATTCTTTCCACTCAGTACCCTTACCGTTACCCACCCCTAAACCCTAAAGACACTCTTACAACTCAATACCCTTAGCCACCCCTAAACCCGAAAGCAGATTCAGAGTGTCGCTGGTGTTGTAGGGTGTATGTACGGGAGCTGCTCTCCACCTAAACAACTACCCAGAGTTCTCTGCTTCTTTTTTGCATAATTTATGCAGCACTCTATGCCTAAAAGGGTATTGTTTTGACTTACACTGGGTGCTTCCTTGTGTCTGGACTAACCCTGGGCGTAGTGGGCGTAGTGGGGCTACGCGGAGCATCACGGAGTGGGGGGAAATCTACGCACACTCCGCGTAGCCCCACTACACGCCGCCCGCCTCCCTCCCGCCCTCTTTTAAATGCCCTTACAATCTTTAAAAGCATTTTAAAAGCAATTAAAATGACTTACCTGAGCTGCGGCGTCCCGGGGCTCCCTCTTCCTGCTTTATCGCCGACTTCTTCCTCACAAATGCGCATGCGCTGGCGCCCGCGCATGCGCATTTCTTGCGAAAAATGTGCATGCACGGGCGCCCGCGCATGCGCATTTGTGAGGAAGAAGTAGGCGATAAAGCAGGAAGAGGGAGCCACGGGACGCCGCAGCTCAGGTAAGTCATTTTAATTACTTTTAAAACGCTTTTAAAGATTGTAAGGGCATTTAAAAGAGGGCGGGAGGGAGGCGGGTGGCGGGCAACTCCGCTCCGCCGTGGCGTGTGCGTAGCCTGCCTACTACGTCTACTTCACGGACCGTGAAGTAGGCAACACTACGCACACTCCGCGGGCGGAGCGGAGCACTACGCCCACGGTTAGTCTGGACAAAACTCAACCTCTCTGAAGAGCTATAATGATAGTGAAACACATGTATGGGGTTGCATTTAATCATTTCAGTTTGGCTTGGGTGATATTTTACCAATCCAAAGCTGTAATGCTGTCTCTGGAATGGTAAAAGGCTTTTGTCATTTTACAATGCGGCGGGGATGGCACTATGCTAATCCTATGCTTAAAGACTTTGCTGTACGAAATGGCAATAGACTTTATCCCTTTCTAGCTCGGCTTGGATGGCACTGTGCTAATCCTATGCTTTTAATCGTAGCTAGAAAAACAGACATTTGAGGTGAGCAGAGTCAGAGTGTCGCTGGTGTTGTAGGGTGCTCCATACAGGAGCTACTCTCCACCTAAAGTTAAGAGCTACCCAGAGTTCTCTGCTTCTTTTTTTGCATATGATATACATGTGGTAAAGGTATGCATTGTAAAAGCACCAAAAAAAGAAAGCGTGCTAAATGCATGCGTGGTAAAAGCTGCATGTAAAGGTACTGCATGGTTATAACTGCGTTGTAAAGGATGTTTCCCCTTATTACTACTACTCTCTCAAGTTGTATGGCTGGCAGCAGCACAGGACTCTCGCTAAAGTTGGTTAGCTGAAACATTTGAGGCCTAATATCTAAACAGGGTGATGATAGATGGCTCACTTATGTACAAAAAAGTTTTTTTATTTTGTTTCAAGAAACCTGGTCCCCAGATAACATCATGTGGATGGTTTTCACAGTTTTTGTGTTCTGACTAGTATGTTGAATGTGTGCAAACCTAGGGCACTCTGATAACTCTTGTTCGAGTCTCTGGAGATTAATGTGGTCATTCCGTTACCTACGACCCACCCTGGCACATAAATTCTTTGGGTGGTTTGTTCTGTTAAAACTAATTATTTTTTTGTCATCAATTTTTGCAATGCAGTTGGTCCAGCCAATAAGATGTGTAATGTATATGCTTTGTTTTCTGTTATACAATGTCTCACCCCTATAATTCTGACCGTAAACTGGAAAGGCTATTTAAGTATCTGACATATTATGGACTATTTAACTCAATAGAATTGCTAGGTGACATCAATACTCAGCCTCCCAAATTTACCGGATGGGGACGGGGTACCACCATTGATTACATCTTTGTCTTATTCTTGATGGGTTCACTAGTACAGTCAGCCTGTAGCTCGCCAAGGGCATATAGCGACCATAACCCCATCAATCTTGCGCGTACCCTTCCAGTCACAGCTAATATTCCTTTAGTCAACAGACCTAAGATTCTTACCTCAGCTGATAGTGGTCTTAGGGTCCGATGGCGAGATACTGATATTCCGGCACTATTGGTCACAGTGATTCAAACCAATTTAGCACTGATTTTCAACTATCATCTATCTTCACCTCAGTCCGGCGGCTCGATCATTGATGCCTATGTTACACTGAATGATGGCTGGTTTTATAAGGAATGTAGGACAGCCAATAAATGAGTGCGAGAGGCTATCAAATGCACCCCAAGGGGCAGGTCACTAATAGCAGCACTTAGAGCTGATTATAAAGCAGCCACTAGATCTAGAAAATTAGCAGCCAAAAATGAGAGGTGAGATCAGCTTGTAGATCAACCAAAGCTAAGGATACAAGAGGCTTCTGGAAAATTATCAACCAGCCAATGCCGTGTGAGGGCCAGACTGATGAGCTAGGGACTAACATCAGGGCAGATCAATGGAATGAGCATTTTAAATCTATTTATTCACATATGTGTACCACAGCTGCTAATCTCCTTGACTTTCAACTGACCTTCCTGCTGAAAATTAGATTTTGTCCCTAAGAGGTGATTCTGGCGATTACTGCAAGTCCTTCGCAAAAGCCCCCAGGGCAGACAGGGTCCCCTAGGATCTTTATAGGGAGAATTTGGAGTTCTGGGCACCTATAATTCCTAACATATTAAATAATGCATAAGTAGCAGGCTCCAGAACTCTTGGCATACTGCTGTGATTATCCCTGCATTTAAAAAGGGCTGCAGGTAAGATCTGCGATGCTATAGACCCATCTGATTATGGATTTGATGGTTAAGATTATTGGATAAATCGTTCTTAGCAGGATTGCGAACTCGGCAGAGCAGGATAAGGTGATTTCTCTGGTCCAATATGACTTCAGAGAGGGGCTTGGTACGTTAGAAAAGTGCCTTAACCTTTACCTGATCATTAACAAATATACGACTGCTAAAAGGGGGGTATTATATCTTTCCTGTTTGGGCCAGAGCAGTGCCTTTAACAGTTAAATCATAGTAAACTATGGAATATCCTGTTAAATTTGGGCTAGACCATGATTTGGTAGATTTTTTGAGGGCCCTGCACTGTGGGTTAGTGCCTCAGTAAGGTATGGGCTGGTGTCGAATGCTCTGACCCTTTGGACTTAGAGCGAGGTGTGCATCAAGGTTGCGGTCTGGCACCCAACTGGTTTTTACTATACATCAATTGGTTGAATACTTGTCTGCAATTTTCTGGGAAGGATATGACAATGAATAAATCTACTGCAGTCCCGGCATTACTTTATGCAGATGATGCTGTTTTGCTTTCATGTAACCCTAATGGTTTGAGGATTTCAGTGAATAATTTTGTGCAATTTATGGACAACTTAGATCTCAAACTGAATATGTGAAAACTAGGGCCCTCATATATGGGATTTTGGCGTAGGGCAGCGCAACATTTTAGTACATTTCTGGGCCTGTGGATACTCCGCGACAAAGAAGGACTTCTGTGCTGCTGAAAATTTTGTCAGACCCGCCCCCGTTTGCTGCATAGTGAGCGAGCAAGTTTAACCACTACAAGGAGGGTTTGGGGGGGTTCTCCCCCAAGAAAATTTGGGGAAAAATGGCAAAAATGATGTATTCTACAACACATTTTTCATTATACATTCAATTGTATTAGCTTTTAAAGCATAGTAAATAATGGGCTTACAGTGCACCAGGATACCACATTCTTTATTGGGGTCCTTCAATGGTTCTCTCACTATCATCCTTCAACAGTGTCCCTCATCTCTCCATATCCCCTCTCTCACACTTACTTTATTTGTTTTATAGCACCTCTCATACCAGATTAGGTGTCGGAGCACTTTACATCAAACACACATAGGGACAATGAATAATACATGTGTAAATCAGTGTATAGAAAATATTACATGAGGCAAAGGGCACTACGTGGTGTAGGCATCTTAACTCAGGATTCAAAACATATGACAGTGGTAAGGGTTACATTTACTAATAGGAATTTATTTCTACCCAAGCAAACCCTTTTTAGCAACATTAGGATAATAACAGACAGGAAAAAACATAACTTTCTAAAGTGTACCATGCAGTTTGCATGCAGCTCTTTGATGGCAGTTAATAGCTCGCTGTGCTAGATTCCTATTGTAGCTTATGAATCTGCACAGTAACAAAAGGATCTCTGTCACAAAAGCAGAAACCCACAGACCTCTGCAATTAAAATACACTTATGTGATCTGCGTGGTACACATTCTTTGCAGCAGGCATATTAACCCTCTGCACTACCTTAGATGAGTCAAAACGTCCACAAGACAACACTCCAGCAGGAACATTAATCACCAGAGATATCTTGACACTTTTATTGTTGCTGAAAAGTGCTCTATAACGAAAGTGCATGCTGTATGGATTATGCTGGCCTGTTGATTTTGTTACTGGGGGCCGACATTGCAGCACTGCTGCAAAACCAGCCCCCCAGTAACAAAACCGGCCCACCCACTCTTCCAGCCTCTCGGGGAAATGCCCGATGCCCGGTATGGCCAGTCAGGCCTTAATCCCTCATCGACGGCAGCCTCGACGACGATTCCGTACTCCACATTGCAGCCTCGCGGCTACTCAGACCTGATGTTTCACCCTGACTGCGCGATGCATCCTCGATGGCAGACTTCGCATCTCAAGCCCTTAATGACAGGATCCTCAACGATGATGCAGGACCTTGTATCGCAGCCTCACCGCACCTCGAATCCGATGCATCGCTTCGGCTGCGCAATGCATCTTCGACGTGGATCCTCACAATGCTCCACAAACCAGGATTGAAGGTACTTTGTTCAGATAGCCTAACCAGGTCTCTGAAGGTGGCATGCACTCCATTTTGGTTGTCTATCACAAAAAGAACCCACGGGTCCAGGGCAAGAGTCTGAGGGGCAAGTGGACTTTGTCAACCATGTTCTGGAGGGGGATCCCTTTTAAGGACGGGTCCCCTCACACACCAAAGGTGTCATGCTTCATCATAGGGGTGCCTCCTCGCGTCAAGAACCTAGTCTTGACACGGGCTACAACCCCCTCGCTGCGAGGGAGGAGCACAGGGATGTTTTATATCTGAAAGGAGGGTTATTCTAAAACCCTATGTGAGCATGGTGTGTTGAGAGTGAGGTGCAGTGCTAGAGTGAAAGTGGTTAAAACTGGCTACAAGGTTAGCTATATGCCAAGCTTTATTCAGCTACCTTGTGACAGGATTAAAAACAAATAGCTAGTAATGCAGCTGCCGACATTAGAGACAACTGCATTAGAGTACGATCAACATGTTTCGGCCTTTGGACCTATCAGAGTATCATGGCCTTCATCAGGATCAACATTTAGCTACTGCAATCAGTGAAATAAATGCACCTATCCATAGGTGTGAAAAATAACAAAAACAACGGTGTATTATACTGAACCAGTAGTCCTGTAGTTCAGTAGATTCACCGGTGAAACCTGTGGTAAAACAAAAAGACAACGTTGCGCGCTGTTTAGAATAAAAAGACAAGAAATGTGTCGCATGATTGTACCACTACACGGCAGACAGTCGCTACAGTCAAAAGAATGGACGTGGTGAAACCACTATATTCACATGGTACGTGATTAAAGGATGCAAGACTCACCCACAGAGGTTAGAGAATTCGCTGCATCTGTCCTGGGCTATTAGCCAAAGGTACATATGCCAACCCAACCTAATAGAGAAAGGTGGTGGCGTTAAAGTAAAGAAATAGGTTGAAGAAGATAGTTCAAGGTAAGGTGTGTGAGCCCACTACGGACAGAGCAATCATTAGCATGAGTTTGCGACAGAGCATATGAGCAAAGCTGGCCTGCACAGCTTGTGTATGCTGTGCAGAGTTGGTAGATCAGTAGGCACTGCAAGGTGGGTAACACAGGGTAGACAAACCATGTGTTATGAAGAGAGCGTAGAAGGGGCTGAACCCTCTCATAAGGGACTCAAGGGGAACAGTCCAGTTGGCTAAAGGAGTATAGGACGCCAAGGTGAGCAGTAGCTGCAAGGTCGGTCTGCAAAACGTGCTCAGGGAGGTAAGACAATGGCCATCAAGTGTGACATGGCCCAATGTCTCAAGCAGAGCAATACTGTAATTAAAATAAAATAAAAAAATACTGTAATTAAAATAAAATAAAACTGGCCAGATATGAGGAGGCCTGCATCAGTTCTTAAATGTTAGCACTGTGGTAAAGGGGCTGAAGCTCGAGCAGAGCTTAACAGCTTAACAGCTGCTCAGGAAGGGGAAGGTCGAGACCGCCGGGACTCAGGGGGTGCCAAGTAGCTGGAGTAAGCTGGGCCTCGGGGAGGCACAGAACAAATGTCATGCAGCTATCTTCAGGAGACGGGGAGGTATAGGAGACCAACAGGTCATGGAACTATGCCGGGACACAGCCTGTGTCAAGAGGGGTGCCGTACAACTAACTGTGTGGGAGCGGGGCCGCTAGGCGGCATGTGAGCCCGCCTAGCTTTGAACTGTGCCGGGACAGAGCCTGTGCCAACGCGGGTGCCGTACAACTAACTGTACGGGAGCAGGGCCGCGGAGCTATGCCGGGACACGCAGATGTCAAAATGCAAAATGCGTGGGGGGCTGGGAAAAGTAACAAGTGAGAAGCATGGGTTACTTACCGCTCAACGTGAGCGTGGAAGCAGGATCGTGTGTCCATCTGACAGGGAAGAGGCTAATCACGCTCGGCGCACTAAATAGTGCCGGGACCACAACTTCCTGAACAAAACCAGGAGGATGAAGGGAAGTGTAGTCCGGGGGGACCGCTTCCTGGAGAGAACGCCGGGACGAGTAGTTTGGGGCACGGCTTCCTGGAATGGCACCCAGGGAAGCTGGGAAATGTAGTCAGGGTGCCGTTCGGCAACCTCTGACAAAAGGAAAAGGAACAAACGCGGTGGAGCGAAGGATGCAACCCTAATTATTAGGGATGGTATTAGCTGGGAAAACAAGCATATCGTGCACACAGGTTTGAGAGCATGAAGTAAGGTGAACACGATGAGGCGTGTCACTGGGCTATCACCGCTCAATCGAGCGTGGCAAACCTCATAGAAGAAGTGTCAGTGTGCCAACCGTGTCACTAATGCTATGGAGAGTGGTCAAAGGCATGACACCGGGTACAAGAAAGTGAAAAACTAAGGTCCTTAAATCTCCTCCTAGCCCTCCTTGTGTGTATTCTCCATTTTGGTTGGCCTGAATTGTGACTTTATCCTGGTCCGGTACGACCTGATATTCACAGTTGGCGCTTTGTGCTTTTTTGCGCTATTTTACGAAAATCTTTAGAATTACATATCTCCAGTTCTACTGATTTTTGTTGTTTTGGTCTTGTTTTATTTATTAAATATAAATCTATTTTTCTAATCTGGTGTGGGATCCTTATTGTGTGTTTTTTTCTCACTTTATTAGTGTTTGAAGTATTGCGCAAATACTTTACACATTGCTTCTAAGTTAAACCTGACTGCTCCATGCCAAGCTACCCAAGGGTTGAGCACAAGTTAAGCTAGGGTTGGCTTATGCCCGACCCTGACAACGATTTTGGTTGCTACTTGACCAGGGATCACACCCCAGTCAACAAACAACCCAATTTGTTACAAAGGAGGACAGTGCAAAGCTAATGGAGGATCTATTCAGTTTCTTCTATTATCTGATGCTTGCATGATGATTTGAGGAGTAGCTAGCTAAGAGAAAGCTGCTAAAGGAATCACATGATAGCCAGTCCAGGTGATATGATATGACCCAGATACAGAGATCGTCCTGGGAGAGACAAACACCACATCAAACTTATCTCCTCCTGCATGGGTTGCAGAAAATTCATTGATTCAAGGTAAGAGGAGAGACATTTGGCTGTTTATAAGATAGGCCGTCAAACTATTGGCCTGATTTAGAGTTTGGTGGACAGGATACTCCATCTCAAACATGACAGGGTACCCTGTCTGCCAAGCCATGGGTCCTTCCACCTCATATTGAGATGCGCAAACCATAAGTTTGCACATTTAGAGAACCTATGGCTCCATTGCTGAAAAGCTTCCTCCAACACCCAATAGAGTAGGGGCCATTGAAGGAATGGTATTCCACCACACACCTTAATTAGGATGGATGATGTAATGTCTTTTTTTTCTGTCTTTCACCACCAGAAGAATGCTGAGACTAAGGGACAGAAAAAAACCAATAATGACCCCCAGTACCTGGGAGAAAACTCCCAAGGTGTGGGGCTCATTAGATTTTTGTTTCTCAGAACCAAAACTGTCTGGTATAGAAGTGTGTTTCTGAAAAGCAAAAACTTTTGAAAAGTTTAGAGAATTGCGATCAAAATCGACGGCGGCAGTGGCGCCAACAAACTTTTTTGTACATTGAAATGAACCATCCATGACAGCTGTTTCTTTCAGTGTTCAGAAAGAACACCTGAGCCACCAGTCATTTCTAAATTTGACTGATGGTAGTCGGTCCAGATGGTGACAGTAATGCCCTCCACCACCCAGACAGACGGTGCACTCTATTAAGCCTTATATCAGGCTCTATGTTTTGAAATCTCCAAGTACACAAGGATGTGTGTGTTTATGTGTGTGAGTGTGTGTTTCAGTTGTTCTTTTTCTAAATGCCACCCTTCTGGCAGCAGTCAAGGGTTTTCTAAACTGCACCTTTTGACACATAAGTTCTTTACAGCTCTACTGGGGCAATCAAGCTTTTTAAAGCCCGCCTCTTGTGAATGAAACTCAAAGTCTTCTATATATGTTCTTTTCCTCCTACCCCTAATGGCAATGATGTATCTTCTAAACTAACCTTAGTGGCACTGAACATCTATCTAAGCTTCCGCACCAGCTGTTTACTAGGCACCCTTTTGGTACTATTGTTCTTTTTAAACTGGCTCTTGAGTTAAACCACATCAAAGCAACCCATATTCTATATTGGCACTCAAACTCTTTCTAAAATTCCCTGTGTGGTACTTAAGCTCTGTTTGCCTGACCCTGGTGGGAATTAAACACTTTCTAACATTGTAATGCAGTATACAATCTTGGTCTATTCCATTCACTGTGGCGCTTTTTTACCTTTTCTTACGGGCCCTCAACCTGTATCTAATTTCCTCCTGAAAGCATTAAAATAGTCCTTCAAAGTGGACCTTGGGAAGAGAACATCTGGAAGTCCCTTAGTGAATTAAACACTTTATAAATAATGCACAAAACTAAACAAACATTTGGGCTTAATTCACAAAGGCAAATATTCAGGCAGAGATCTCCATACATGTAGATTTATTGCCAGGCCTGGGTAGAAATCTATACCTAAATGCAGTCCCTCAACTTTGGGAACATATTTACACCTAGGAGTAGGAATGCATGCGACTAACCCTTACATGAGTAATGGAGATACAAAGAATCAAAATACGACCATTAAGCTGCTACTAGTAGCTTTAAGGACATATTTTAGGCACAGAACTATACATTTTAATGACTAAGGAAACTTGCATTACCTGAGGAAAATAATACTACATACCTAGCTCCCAAAGGGCAATAGGCATATTGAGAAGGATTAGCCTCCCCTGGGTGGAGGAAGAGGGTGGGACAGAAATCTGCATAAGGTGATGAGCAGCCTACCACTGACAAGCATCTTTCTCACAGCCGCAAAGGAAGTGCAGGCAGAAATGGAAGAAACAACCAGGTGGGAGGACTAAGGTTTATTGACAGTCTTGGATGATTCTGCCATTTTGGAAAATCCCACAATGTAATGCAGGGGGTTGGGCCAGTTTGTGGGTTGCTCCCAGGAAATGTCAGTTGGGGGTAGGGGAGTGATGTGGCATCTTTGGATTGCCTTGTGATGCCCACATTATAGATTACCCTCATTTAAACGCCTGCACACTTTCAGAGACTTTGAGAAGAATGAGACCGCTGAAGAGAAAAGATGGACTAGCTCCTTGATACTAAGAGGAAGCAGCAGTGTCCAGGGGCCATAAAAAGCATTGTTCAAAAGCAATCAGAAAACCATGTAAAAATATAAAGGCTTGAAATCCCTGAACAAACACTGCTGGTGGCTGGAGCATGGTACCTGTACTGAGACAAAACAACTTGTGTAAAAAGGCCAGTCTGAGCCAGAGATATCCCAGTTTGATCAAGCTGCTCACATGTGCTTCTTTCAATTGCTGCAGCAATGAGTTGAGGGTTGAGGGCATCAACGTGTGTGGGATGATTTCAGGTTGGAGCTCATGATTTGTTAGGTCTCCCAGTGAGCCAGCCATCCATTTAGCACAGCTCTGGATTACTGGATCCTCTACCATTAGAGGTGGGGGCCACCCAGTGTTGAGTTTGGGCGGGGAAGCCCTTGGTCCTAATCGTGATTACCATTGAGGAGCTTGGGGCTTCCCCGATCTCTAGCAGGCTTCCATGCTGGCTGCTTGCTCCACCAAAACATTAGGATTGCGGCATGGGTGAGTAGGAGAAAAGAGTAGAGGAAAAGAAATGCCAGCTCCCTCACCAGTACCATGAGAGGAAGTGCTGCGTGGGGAACTGTATGAGCTGGTGTGGATACTAGGGAATCACACCCGCACTGCCATGTAAGTGTGCCCTACCAGATCAGGGGCTTTTTTGCATCACAAAGGCCAGCAAGCACTTTAAAAAGGAAAACAGAACAAAGGAAATTACAAAAAAATACATATTAAGAGCTGCATTGGTGCTGAGTTCAAAATAATAGCTCTAGGGCAGTAATATGCTGCTTAAGCCCTTGTGTCTAGTTTAAATATTTGCATATTTCAATCTGTTTTGCCCAGAAGGGCAGGATATAGCCAGAAGAACATGCTTTGGTGCCTGCCAGAAGAGTGTCCCTCCACAAGGAGCATCACCATTTTAAGTATTTTCACTCTAAGGGGCTGATTACGATGTCGGTCGGAAAGTCTCCGTACGGGATTTGGATTTGCCTAACCCGTGTCGGAGCCTATGTTTTCGACCGACTCAGAAACATTTCCGACTGACCGATTACGATGGAAAGGTAACCGTTCGGTCACTCCGACTCGGTTCCGACTGGCATTCGGAGACTCCGAGTCGGTCGGAGCCGAATCGTCCAGGTCTATGGACTGCGTTTCTGACCGACGTATTACGATGTTGATTCAGACAGCCTGTCCGAATCGATCCGTCCGACGCGAAACGGCTGTCAGAAACTGACTTTGGGGGCCCGTAGAAGGCCCCCCTTCACCCAGCGGCCTCCAGTTGGGGCCTGTGGGGGTACCCATGTGACCCCTCTGTACAAACATGCACAGTGTGGCAGGCACCATGGGGTGCCCGCCACAGGGTGCAGGGTTTTCCGCAACCACCCCTTTTTTAGGTCTCGCCTGAGCCAGCGCATGCGCTGGTCTGGCGAGACATTTAGTAAGTGGGCTTTAAAAATCCGACCACACGGTTATGCGCGCGGTTACGCGCACAGGCGCCCTCTGGCTTTCCGTCATGGCTCATTAAGCGCATCGCTCGCGATCACTTTCACTTTTGCCACCGCCGCTGCGCGCGCCCGTACCACTCGCGTGCTTTTTTATTTCCTTTTTGCGCGCGCGCACACAACTCCCGGGCTTGTTTTCATTGCAATAGTGTTCATTTTGCATGAGCAAACCATTTCATTTTCCTCGGGAACGCTATGGGTGCAGCCTGCCCTTCTACCCAGCCTTTAGTAAACACACTTAAATATAATTACTTTACGGTGATCATATGTGCTGAATAATTGTGAGGATTTTCAGAAGACCAGACACCTCCCAAATTGAATTGCTTGATAAAGGCGCTACGGTCCCCACGAGACTGCCTTGAAGTTCGCAGTCAGACAGAGTGGGGGTTCCAGGGCAGACGAGCAGCTCTTCTACACCCATGGAAAATACAAAGGGAAACCTCCCCGCCCCCAGAAGCCAGGGACAAACAACACCTAAACCCTTCGGGGTCCAGCTGCACTCTGGATTACGCTTCGGGACAGCCGTCTCGGGTTTCCAAGGGGTGTTTGGCATTGCTTCTGCGCCTCTGATTTGTGAGAACTGCTCCTGGCGGCCTGATCCCTTCCAGAATTGCAGATTTATGCTACAAAGGAATAGCTACATACTAGTATCACTTATTTAATAAGAGCCCATGATGACGCATAAATAAGCATTTTGTCCTCACTCCTCTTCCCGCTCATTTTGCGAGCCCTTCTTTCACTCTTACTCCTACTCCCCTTCCTGTCGCCGTTATCCGTCTCTCCCGCCTCCATCTCTCTGACTTTGTCTGTGTTTCCCGCCAGAACCGTGTTTTCTTTAACTGTTCTTTCCTGCTGAGTAGGCTTTTTAAAAAAAAAGAAAAATTCTCCATGCAACCCAACTTGTCATTTTAATGATTAGTATTTTAACAGCTATTACGATTTCCACGGGTCTCTGAACACTTAAGCGCAATAAATAATAGTTCAAGATCCCAAAAAGATTATTATGATAAAACACAAAAAAGCAATTTGAGTTGTCAAACGTTTTTGAAACGTAATTGAAACGTATACATGCTTTCTAAAGTTCATAAGCTAAGTACTAAGCATAACCAGTCATTGATTGCACATGGGAGCTCCCAAACCGGGAATACATTGTGTAAAGATTTGTATAAATGTCGCAATTTTCAAGAGGAGATCTCTTAAGCCTCCCGAAAATTGTACTTTAGATGCCGCGTAGGAAAGGCACAGAAGCCGGGCCACCTGGAAGCAGGCAGGGAGTTTCAAACTAGCTAGTGGAGATAGCCGAGGGCTGGGCATGCAGAATTGCGTGTTTCTTTAAAACCGCCCTCTTAAAAAAAGCAAAAGGCAGTGTCCTAAACTAGGACTAATATACGAGTGCCACAGTTATATCGTTTTCCGAGGCAGCATGCTTTTTTGTTCCCACTATCACAGTATGCCTTCCAGCTCCATATGCTCAGTTGTGCAGATCTTGTACTGTTTTATGTTTTGGACATTTGTTGAAGCCATGTAGATTTGGATAGGAATGTTGCTTCTATAACTATTTAAATAAGACTTTGGCCATATGTTATGTGGTATAGTACCATACATAAATTACAAGGAGACGGTGACTCTACCACAGTAATTTTATTGTAAGTACTAATACACGTTTAAAGGCGGCCCTCTGTTTTTTGTTGAAGATCCTCTGTACACCTTTGAGCACCACCTTCAACCTAGTATCCTTGACCTTTTTATTTCGGATGGGGTCCGAATATTATGTCCTGTTTAGTTCGTTTCTCTGCAAGGTACCCACGGACTTAGAGGTACCCATTACATAATACTTTTGGCTCGGTTTTTATTTTTACGGTCTTTACACTTCTCACAACTAGTTTTTATTCTAGACCACTAGCCGGATAGGAGTTTATAACACTCTAACTTATTGCAGTCTGTGTGCCTTACGCAATAATTTCGACACAATGTGTGCATGGTTGTTATGCCTGCAGAACCAAAAATCACTGTGATTTATCACCAACTGTGGTACAAAGGTCTCCTATTTGACATTGTATCTTTGTCGTGTTACTCATCTTTTTTTCCTATTCACTCACACAAGCACCTTTATCATATCGGTTTCCCTTCTGCATCTTTTTTCCACTATATAATGCTTGTGGCCACCCACTTATGACTGGATTGTCTTTCTTTTATTCAATGTATATAACAAAAGTACTCTCTGCGTTTATCAATGTTGTGATAGTTTACAAAGCTGGCTCCCCATATGAACCAACATGTTGGGGAAAGCAGTCATTTGGACCTTGAAGTGGGGTCAAGCCACACAGAAGCCCTAGCTGCCTCCAGCCGACTTCAGAGCTGGTAACATTGTTCCATCTCCTCCACACATTCAAGATCTTTCAACCATCTCTTTATTTAGTTAGGGTCACATAAATAAAGGTAAGAGAGTCTGTATCCAGCAATTTATATTGGCGCAGAACTTATCAGGTCACCTGCTGACTGTGATGCTTATTTGTTCCTTTTTCATTGACTGTCTATTCTCAGCATTTTTCTTTTCTAACATTTGTTTTAATTTATTTTGTTCTGTTTTAAAATAACATGCCTATTTGATTATGTCCCAAAATGGCATTCAGTAATTTCAGTCAGTCCTTCAGGAACCAATAGTTATATTATCTTCAAATTCTAATGTGCCGGCTTGGGATAGTGGTGACTTCAGAGCGTGATAGGCATTCGTGACATTACAGCCAGCTAGATGGATATCTATGCCAGCATATATTGCAGTCTCTGTGAGCAATATAGTTAACTTTTTAATATGCCGTCATCAACTAGTGGCATTCCATATCTAACAGAATCAAGGAGTGCAAATATAAAAAGTCCTTCAACTTTGTCTTATCTTATTATTTGTCATTATTAGACGACAATTAGTTATCCAGCACAATATCCTTGGTGAAACAACATCAAGTGTTGCATGGCTAAACACTTATAAGGTCCCAAAGGCGAGACCTATTGGCTATGCCAATGCTTGTTTCAATGGGAGCCTGTGTTTTCGGTCGGAACACAGGCTCCCATTGAAGTCAATGAGAGTCTGACCGAATGGTGTTCGGAAACATCGTAATCGGTCGGTCCGACTCCCCGAACCCGAGTCGATCGGAAACGATTCCGACAAGGAGTCGGTCGGAATGCTTTCCGACCAACATCATAATGAGGCCCTAAGTCTTTTGGAGCCTACAAAGAGTGACCCTGGGGCAGCTTCATCACTGTGTTTAGCACTCTTGGAGGTGGGGTTTTAGGTTTAGCGCTTTGGGTGTATGGACTTTTATTTTCAAATTCCCTGTGTTCGGTATGCAACCTTGTGTAATGACAAAAGTAAGACTCCCAATAAATGTACACTGTTTTGCATTGTTTGTTCTTGCAGGATTTTGCAAATGGATGGTGATGCTTGAGATTAGTGTCTATTCTGGGTACCATCTAAAATGATTTTAAATTACTGAAATCTTTTATTATTGTAGTGCTTATGTACTGCCAATTAATTGTATAATGACTAAGCCAGTAGGCCTGACATTTTATTGATGCACTAATGTTTTTTGTGTTAGGTACCTTTGTTGGATAGTGTGATTTAGGTGTTAGGGATTAGGGCTTGCTGGTATGCAAACTATTAAAGGTCCTTCTGACATGGGTAGGATGGGCTGCATTCGGAGGGTTATTACAGGTAACTGTGATTTTTGCTTGTTGTGCATGCACCCTTTGTAGATTCATGCAAAGCTCTAGGTTCACCACTCACTCACATTGATGCAAAATGGCCCCTAAACTGCAACTGCTGGCATCAACTGAAACCATACATATATTGCCCACAATAAAAGGCTTCAAACAAGCTGCATGCACCATTTACTTTGTGCACAACTCAACAGCTTCTTTCTGTTCAAAACCCCAAATGAATTTAGTATTATTCCTAAGTAACGATTTCCATGTTTCTTCTTTAGAGGAAAAAACCTCAGCAATTGAGGCTTAAAATTATGTAAATCCTAAAAAGCCAAATTTTGTGTTATGCCAGAGTATTCGTGTGTAATTTTGCTCTACTCTTGTTACATGAAATTCGCCAAATTACGCTATTGCTCCACTTCGCCATTGACTTCAAAACATTTTGCATGACTGAACTGGGACAATTCGATCGGTTGTTGTTTGCAGGGCTTGCATTTTTTGCATTCTATTTTTAGTGTGAAATGTATCCTCGCATCCAAATTGGACGTGAGGATGCATTTTGCAATAAAATGTAACACCAAATGCCGAGTTTGCATAATTAGGCACAATTTCACAGAACTTTTCTAAAACTTCCTGAAATTAGGCAAAAGCAAATTACACGAAGTTTGCACACGCTTACTAAAAGCAACACCATTTGGTCCTTGGAAACACGATTAGGAGCTTCCCAAACTGGATTGATACCACAGAAAATTGTGTAAGTTACTTTGCCAAAATTACATGGAATGTCCAAAAATTGCTGAAAAATTACATGAGATTCCATGATAAACTGGTCCAGCACTGTGCACTATTTTTCAACACAAAATGTGTCTTTGCGTCCGTTTTGGGTGGAAAGACACTTCACCCCCAAAAGAGGGCAATGATCGAGCTTGATGTCAACAACAGCTGCTTGCAGTATGTTGGTTTGAATGCAGCATTGTAGAACGATGTAATCTCTGCATTTTTATGTAACAATCAGTGCTTAATTTGAGCCGGTGGTTCCCGGTGCTCTGCACCGGCACTTAATTGTCAGCACCGGCGCTTGGGACAAAAGGTGGTGCTGTCTAGCTAATCTAGAGAGGACCACAACAACAGTTAATTATTAATGATATATTCATTAAAAAAAACGACTATTACCTGCCGCCCAAGCCATTCTTCTAGCTTTGGGGGCATGGAATAGTCCCAATTGTCTCACTTGTAGGAGTGGGATGGTTAGTAGTTTTGTTGTTACTACCATTGGCAGCATAGCAACGAGAGCCCTGGCACTTATTTTTGTTTTACAAATTAAGCACTGCTAACAGGCATAATGTGAAGTGTCAGAAATTACGAGAGATTATACTGATATACATTGAATTGTGCCTAGGACATAGCTTGGGCCTAATACCATCTTTTGAAATAGCACTAAAAGTCAGTGCGTTGTGCTCAGTTATTCAGTCGTTATTATTACATAGAGTTCAACAAATACACTTATCACACCTTAAATCAAACTGACCACCCATTCATTTACACTGGAGATTGTGGGAAGGAATTGGTATAAATTAGTATAAACCACAAATCAGCAAATTAAATTGTCTTTGGTCATGCTTGATAAGCATTCGTGCATTAAATGAGCTTGCTTTGCAATGGCACCTGGATATCGCATCTCTAGTGCTAAATTGAAGAGAGAAGGATGTAATTTACAGTCTCTGAATTGCACACTATGCAACCAGGAATCCTGCCTTCGCCACTTGACCAAATTGTGTGTTTCACGACCATCGCTTTATTTCACTATGTATCATTTTCCTCACCCAGCCACTTTGAGAACACATTGAAGTAACTTAGTAGAGACTCTAAGCTCTAGAAAAACCTCATTCATATTTGGGCTGATATAAAATAATCGTATTTCACATTCCATAACAATATAGACTATTTCAATAGAGCGCATAACAAAGTGACCCATTTTGAGTCACTCATGGCTAAGTCGTTAGGGCTTGGCAGTATTTGTAAACTCATGGGCTCTAGATCCACATGGCAATGTAAGAACGACACTGGCAACAGTAGATGTGGTTACTACAACTGTCCTCGAACACTGGTGCCTGGACTCTTTTATTAGCGGGGTCACCTGACTGGTGATGCCTGTGTTGGATGGCTGTGGGTTGGGTATTAGGACGGTCCGCAGGGAGGGGGCTGCTGCATGACATGTCCAGCAGGACACTGCAATATTCTTGAAAATTAAGTTAATAAAATTGTTTTACTAAATGTCACTCTATTAAGTATACAATCTTTACACACTAGGAAATGTTGAATTTGTTTTTTTAAATTACTTAGCATACTTTTTCATAATATGCATTACCTAATTTACATCTTTTGATGGCTGGAGGTGTGGTTTAGCTGTTAGAGACAAGCCAGACCCCTGGCTCAGCTCTCACTAAGGCTGCCATTCCCCCCCCCCCCCCCTTCCCAGAAATGTAGTGCCGCTACGCTCTTGGTGGCAGTGAACCTCAATCCTCACCTCAGCAGCAACTGTTCTGTTCCTATGAGATCACTGCTATGCCCACACACAGCTCTGGCAATGCCCCTCTTTCTGGTATACACCGCCCCAGCTGTCTCATTACAGAGACCCAAATACAGCTCCTGAAATTCACCTCAAGCTCGACCTGCTGTGTAAGAACTACGGGGCATATTAGCAAGACCGGCGATAAAATTATCGCCGTTTTAGCGGCAGGAAACTGCTGCTAAATCGGCGATAATGGGCTTGCTAATATGCGTTATAGAATTCCAATAGAGGCCCAGGTTAGATGTGCAGGACATCTAACCTGGGCTTCTATTGGAATTCCATAACGCATATTAGCTAAAACGGCGATAATTTTATCGCCGGTCTTGCTAATATGCCCCTGAGTTCCACACACACTGCGCTGGCACATCCGCCCAGTGCATCTGCCCATGGCTGTTCCCTCGAGGCCGCCCCTTCCATTGTCATCTTCTGTTAACAGTATATGAAGAGAGAGTGCCGTGGAGGGGGGAGGACAATAGGCAGGAGGGAGGTAGAGAAAGTTGTAGGAGATAAAGGGCTCTCACATCCCCTCCCAAATGGCCTGTTAAATGAGCATGAAAAGAGGTCAGCCGGATAAATATAAACAGGCAGCACTGGTGCCTTCACTGCATCCGTCAGCAATGGGATGTCCTCTGGGGACCCTGGGCTGCAGATAAAACCACTTAAAAGCACCACAGGGTACAAAGAGTGAAGTGACTGCGGACAACCCCGCTGCAGAAGCCACCCCTCTCCCTTACCGCTCTCAGCCACAGCCTGATACTGAGCCAGAGAGAATGCTGTAGCTCAGTCCTCCCAACGAGCGGCTTGTGAGCTCCTGGTAGTACTACAGCTACCAGTAAGACGCTCCCCTGTGTGCAGCCCAGCCTACTAAATTAGAAGCTTTTGCTTCGTTGAATTAATGTATGTATATCAAAATTGTGTATTCAAGACAAAAATGTGGGCATTTTCAGGACTCATAAGCTGATGTTTGCAGAAAACGGCTGGATTTCCAAGATATAGTTAAAGCTGGTTTATGAGTGATAAATCATGTAGGTGTTGAGGAGACTGGAGACTTATTACTAGAGGTGGGCAAGCCAACAAATTAACAGGGAGAGGCAAGCCAAAGCCGAACAAAAGGCCATGCTCGGATCTTAGAGCCCGTGCACGAGCCGAGCCCTGAAACTGTTTGCTACGTAAATCATAGACCAAACATCACGTAAAATATGATAAAGTCTCTTCAAAATTCGAAAAAGTTTATTTCTTTAGCATGTGGAAGCTTTGACATTACTGCAACACATTATAGTACAGCACTGAGAAATACTTTATTAAAAGTGACCATTTTTAAACATGAACCTTTAATTGACTAAGAGGTAAGGAAATTGTCATGTAAACCCTGTACTGGCCCGGATTATTATACAGTAACATTCTTTATGTTAAGGCTTTGTTTTTACCTCTTTGTGCACCTTTCTGCTGTTTTAAATAGCACGTACACGGCCTGAAGGTATTGGAGTGCTTTACATAAGCACCCATTATATTTAACAAGGTCACCATTCATTGTTTATGGGGATAGGGAAATGAAGAGATTTGTCCAGAATCACAGGATGTGGAACCAATGCTGAATCTTGAACCGGGTTCCCCAGGTCCAAAGTAAACCCTTCTGACCCTAACACCACATCCAGGGTATGGGGACGGAGGTAGTCAGAAGCCACATGAAAGCTCAGTGCTTTAAGGGCTCAAGTTTCCAACATGCCCTCGAGCACAGCCAGGCTTCAGGCTCAAGCCTGGCTTGAGCTTTCAATGGCTCGCCCACCTCTACATATTAATAATATTATTACCTCGGTGCCAGGGGCACTGCAGCTATGGCTGTTATGTATTAACCATGTAGACACATTCTAAATTGATACAGCTTTTTTTACATTACTGCTGGCAGAGATGCACTGAGATGATTATTGCTACTAATATAGCAGAGGGTGGCCTCTAATGTAATCTTGTCTGATGTGGTCCCTATTATAACACTAATACAATTAGTAGCTCGCAATGATGTTTATTGAACCTAAGTAGCTCTTATTACACAAATGGTTGGAGATCCCTGCTGTGGCTAGTAAAGCCAGTAGCCCACTGGCGTATAAAGGTGGGTGAGCCAACAAATTAACAGGGAGTGCAGAGCAAAGGTCTGGTTTGGCTTTAGGAGCCCACACACCAGCTGAAAATGGCTGGCATGTAATTCATACTTCAAACATCATGTAAAAATATGATAGTCTCTTCAAAATTCCCCAAAAGTTTATTTCTTAAACATGCTGAAATGGTTCACCGTAGTGCATCAGATTATATCACTGAATTAAGAAATATTAATACCCAGTATAATAAACAGAGTTTTTAAACATGAACTTGGAAACATTGCTGCCTGCCTCTCTGCGCACTGAAAACAAAGCTATTAATATTTCTATAAAATCAGACATGAGAGAGTTTTGTACAATCTGAACTAACGTATTTGGAGGTTTTCTCATAAGCAATAATAAAGAAGAAGCATTGACAAAGCTGCTACGTCTCGTCTATGAGACCTATTGGCTTTGGCAATTATATTTAGCCACTCTATATGGCAGCATAGGTAAAATAATATTAAAAAAAGCTCTGTGACGGAGCCAAAATGTCATTTTGTAGTAAAGAAAACGTTTTGTGAAATGCGATTTCTTGATATAGCGCTAATGCGCTTTTCTGATATAGTGTAAATGTGCTTTTTGATTAACAAAAGCAAATGGCGAATTGGTTTGGGGATGGGAAGCGGGTGGGCGACGAGGCATCATGGAGGCATAAGGGGCAAAAGGATGCAAGTGGCAGGAAAGAAAGACAACTGAGAGACAACAACTGGGAAGCACACAGACAGCAGAGGCTAGGTATGGTGAAGTATATTTACAACCAAGGAGGGTGGGGAAGCAAGAACGGCAACTGAAGGTGGGTGGGTGGTGAGGAAGCACAAATGGCAAGTGAGGGGAAAAACACGGGCAAAAAAGAGCAACATGAAGTACGCGAGGGAGACAGCTGGAAAACTATTGCACTCTCGTAGAGTACTTAGCCAAAAAAGAAAAAAGCAATACCTTAAAAGGTTGCAGTGGATAGACACAAGTAATGGGGCCATGCTCCAGGGGAGGGACAATCACCAGAACAGGAAGGAAAGCCCACTGAAGCAGACGAATAAACAAGCAAATAAGAGTGACAATAAAGCTAACCAATGGTAAGCAATAGGCTGGTTCTAGCCCACTTTAAGTTAACTATATGTCTTTCAACAAGTAGTGCATGTGCGGTCTCTGATGAGACTTAAAAAGGAGGTTCTGTGCATTAAAATATTTGCCTTGGCTCACACAATTTGGTCAAGCAGGCAAGTTGGGATTTATAGCCAGTTTTGTGGTTCACAGTGCGCAATTCAGCCCTAGATGGGTATCTCTTTCTACATCAAAGGTTAACACTTTCCTTTAATTCTAGGTCCATGAGGTTGGGTGACAGCAGGAGCCACATTTTTATTTGTTTTTCGAGGTGCAAGCCTGGCCCAAGGCAGAACGCTTCACAACAGAACCAGACTACTTACTGCACACTTTTTTCATGTTTCTATCCTAGGCACAGGGACATTAAGTGATTTACCCAGATTCACAGGATGTTGAGCTAAGGCCAGGATTCGAACATGGTTCATAGTGTTCTAAATGCAGCACAATGTCCTCCGATGAAAGCTTAGCTCATTTTGGCATTGAGGTTTCAAGAGGACCTTGAACTGAGCAAGAGACCGTCACCTGGCTCGTGCCTGGCTCAAGCGTGCAGGGGCTTGCCCACCTCTAGGGGTGTCAAATGCCCCACACCACCAGTGCACAACCATAATTCGATGCATCAGGCCCTTTAAATTCTGGGCATTGGTGCCACTGCACCTGCTGCACCATTGTAGCTACGCTCCTTCAGCAGGCACGTCATTCATCTAGAATAAGGGAAAAGCTTCAGCTACGAAAGGTACATACTGTTTCAGACTGCAGGCCCTCAGGAATAAAGAGAACACATTGCACATAAAGGCTTAATTCACCAGGAGAGAACAGCCAGTACCTACAGAGTTAGAAGGGTATCATTTTACAATATACAAATTCCCCACGATTAAACCATCAATTTCCCGATAAACACCAATGCCCATCAATAAAGGGTTCATCTTCCATCAGGGGACACATCCAGCTATCGAAGGTTCATTTTCCAACAGATAAAACATGCGTGCGAAACAGAGAGGGAAGCTTCAGTTGAAGAGTCCCCTCCCAGCACTGAGCAGCCAGGGCAATAAAGGATTCATTTTCCAGCTGAGTGCCTAACCTCAAAAGATTCAAGTTGCAGTAAAAACAGCATTCGGAGGAAAGAATCTGTCTTCTAGCACGACAGCCATCACAGGCAAAGAGTTCATATTCCAACAGAGGCGAAATGAGCAACAGAGAGCAGTCCTATGAATAAAGGATTCATCTTCCACTAGCAAAGCCTCCGGCACTAAAGAATTTCCACTATTCGTCTCCAAAGAGTATGCAGGTTTGACAGCCAAAGATTACTACCTTCTCTTCCACTTCCTTGTTGCAGTCATTAGTTCACGAGGAGTTTATCTCCTCCCACCCACGCACCTTTTTGTCTTATTTTTATTAAAAGTGAAGCCAAGAGCCCCTTCCCTTGGAAGACCTTCCACTAGCATAAGTTCCTATTTTGTTTGTCTACCATAGACCCTTTCCTTAGAGTCATGGATCTCAGAAAAATTCTATTTTTATTTGGGGGTTTTTCATATATATATTTTTTTACAGGAAGTTCAATCCAGTGGGTGGCACAGATTGCTTCACTTTCTGTATATACCCCTCACCTTCCTCTGTGGTGCTTGAGTCAGTAAGAAGGCTTTGCTTCAGAGAAGTGACAGACTTTGCGTGGTAGCAGGGGGGTGTCTCCATCTTTAGGGCAGCAGCCATGTAGAGAGAGCATCAGGGAAAGAAAACAGCCTCAGTGGTGCAGGATGCATCGGGTACTACGGAGCAGACTGGCACATGCTGCACACGCCGTCCAGGGGCTCTGTGTCGGTGCGAGCGCAGAAATCTCATCAAAAGTTTACAACTAGCTCCACCATTAGACTTACTAGGTTAAATTCCAATTTCCATGCGTATTTCTTCTTTGGGACAACGCATCTTTGCCACCGTGTTAGAATGGAGCACAGCCTGAATACATAGCTAAAATAATCATCAACTTGATGGAGTTTTAAAGTTTTATTTCTCATTAAAGAGATTAGGTTGTACTTTTGTTCTTTTATTCAGGTTAGTGAAATAAATTTGTTTACGGAAATATTAAAAAAATTGTTATTAGAGACAGCATACAAAATAACAGTGTGTTCCATTAAGGAGTTTGTCCCTATCCTAATCTAAAGGACTTAACCTATCCTAATGAGAACCCATAAAGAGTTCCTTTGGAAAAGAGCAAGAAAAGTTAGCAAAAGGCTAATAGCTATGAAAGGTTGAACTCCCCATAAACAGTAGTTCCAGAAACTCAGCCGAGTTGCCGTAACAACCGTAAAAATAGGTAGAAGGAAATAATCACAGCAGTAGCTATAATCAGCATAAATATAGGAAGTCTCCTCACAAAGGTTAATGAAAACAAGAAAAAATCACAGTTAGCAGTAGCTTACAGCAATCTTGGGCAAGAATAGCACAGTAAAGTGCTGAGGGGTAGATAAGGTGTGCATAGAATGCGTTGACTGTCTAGCTAGGAACACGTACTATATAGAAAAGCACAAAACATGCTGCAAACTTGAAATGTTGACTCACCCCTGGACAATGGGAAAGGATCTTCCGATGGTCTGTCATCTTCTTCCTTGAGTCCCACGGTAAACATCCATGTCATTGCTTGAAAAGAAGCTACAAAATGTTATAAAAGAGACATCTAGGAAGGTTCTCATGAGAACCTTCAGCAAGCCTACTCTGTCAGCTGTTCAGTGTCCCATTGTATAGCAATGGTCTGCTCTATGAATATGAAACATTAATATCTAGCATGTCGTGGTTAGATCATGGAAATCAGAGCTTATAGCAAACATTTTCTTTCAATAATATATTTGATCATTATAAGCATGTGGCAGAGAAAAAAAATCTAAATAGGATGAAATCAAATGGTGTGAGGCAAAAATAAATATATTTTGCAGCAAACAGCACATTTCACGAAGATGTCAAAATCTGCAGTTCAATTATAACATTAAGTCAGCATTTAAAGAAAACCATTTAATATTACTAAAAGGACAGTAAATAATAAGAATACATTTTAAGCCTGGTAGTGAAAGAACGATAGAATGATAGTTTTCTGCAAAAAAATAAACAGCATTTTCTATGTGGCATGTTTAATAAAAATGCATTTTTTCTAACCTCTAAATGGAGACGCACTTCCTATGTTTATGTAAAAGCACGTGTCGATATTATTATGAGGCTAAATTTACGTAAACATTTTCGTCTTCCATATTGGCCATGGTGTGGCTGGGGTGTGGAGGTTGGCCCTATGCTTCCAGGTTACGGTGGGAAGTCTGGAGAAGTGGCACCAGGAGCATAGCATTACCATCCCTGGCCATGAGCGGATGTGAGGGCACTTGAGAACTCACAATACCAATACCATGCATGTGACAAAACAAATGTCCCTGACAACTTTTTGTGGCTAAAATATGCCACAGATTTATTGATAACTCAAATTGGGTTAGCCGTGATTTATTGAACAAATGACACCCATCCTTAGATAGCAAGAGCTGTTCTGTTGGGGATATCACCACCAATGTGCGTAGATTCTTTACAGCTCATTCACTTAAAGAGGTTTGCTACCCTACTCTTTCCTTCAGCGCTATGCTCCTAACAAGTCACAGCGAGACCCTGACCAGTCTCCACAGGGCTCAGGATTTCAATTGTCGCTTTAGTGATTAAGGAGTGTTGTCATGTCATCCCAGGCCCCGCTGTAATGACTCCCAATGACCTGAGGAATGTCCATTTGGCTCAAATATCCACAATCAGGAGCCCTTGTAGTTTGTTAAGAGCTTCAGGTACACCCTGTAACTCCACCTTGAGATGCTAAAAGAAACTTTTACTTCTCCCTTTACCTTGCACATCCTTAGTAAGGGTGGGTGACCACAATGAGGCCCAGCCCTACCTGATGACCCCTTATAAGAACTCTGTAAGGCCCCTGTCCTTCCCTTGTGACATCACAGGGCAATACATGGAGGAAGAGGAGAGCCCCTCTTCACCTATGGTGGCCCTTAGAGACAAAACCGCCTTTCCAGCAGGGGAGCAATACTAGGATGCTGTCCCCTCTATGTCACCCTGCAAGCAACATGGCCAGCTGCAGAGGTTCAGGCATCTGGCTTGATCCAGGTAGGAGAACAGCATACAAGTGAGGAGCTACTAGGTCATCTATTTGAATATTTTAATTATAAGAGAAGAGTATTTTTAAAAAAAGGGGGAATAGAGGGTGTACCTTTCAGAAATGTTTCAAGCAGGAAAGACGAGTTAGAGATAGACTTTTGATAGGTTTCTGGTTTTTGCCATTGGAGTATTGTAAGGGTAAGTGTCACATGAAGATGTGTAGGATATTTAAGTAAAGATTTTTTTTCATGGTGTTAGTGGGTTCTCTTCAGGGGAGCAGCCCTATAGGGAGTGAAGCAGATCTAGAAGGTTTCCATCTGTCAGATCTTCGCATTTTGCCAAGAGCCTCAACAAAGCAGAAGTCCTATACCTGATAGATGAAACAGTATCTAAAGAAGAATAAAATGTCACCATCATTGAAAGAGGAATGATGCCTCTTCATCTTCTCTAGATAACGTAGGTCCCTCAACCCAAGGAAAGTATGTGAGAATGGAAGAGATGGACCAAATGTATTCACATTTGAGAGAAAATCTGAGGTTCTCTGCGGTTTCATAACGAATGCGGGTGGGCATGGCTGAGGAGCCACAATGAACTCAAATGAGATTTACTGCTGGTGGCCCTCCATCTACAAGACTCACTCTTCCAATTGAAAGGAAGTGGAAGCAATCAGACAAGCATTATAGGGCTTTGCCCACAGATTCATATGCTTCTGGTAGTGATCATGCCGGAAAATATGACAAAGTCACATGTTAACAAATATATACTATATACTATATATAAACAAACAATGGAAGACTCACCCTATGCCATTACCCAGGACGATAGAATTGTTTTTTTACTGGGTGGAGTCACATCTGTCCCTTTCAACAGTGTGTATCAAGAGTGACTACACTGTAGTAGTGTGCAAGCTTAGTACCTTCTCCTTTTCCTCATGCTCTTTGTCTGAACCCCATAGTGTTCAAGAAGATTTGTACGAAGTAGGGGTTTCCTCAGGTAGATCTTTTTGCCACCAGTGAAAATTCTTTACCACCGCAGTATGCTTCCAGAAGGACGGAGAGAGGAGCCTGGTTGATAGATGCTCTATCGTGGCAATGGCCTCAAGGTCTTCTGTGCGCTTTTCAGCTGAACTCAAGATTGCTGACGAAAATCATTTTCATTTATCAAACTGATAATAAAAGCGAGTAACTCCAACTCGCCCAACACTTTGACACAAAATCAGTACAATTAGGCAAATGTTAATACCAGAAGGAGCGTGGGTGACTAATACTTGGATTACTAATGTGAAGAGGCTATTTGCTCTCCATCCAAGTAGGATGAGAGAATTGTTAGGCGCAATTTTAATGCTATTAAAAATCACTGCAACCAAAGTTGCTAGTCTTTCCAGGTAAGCCATAAGCCATCCCACACCTGAGGAAAGCTCTCTACATTAAAGTGATGCTGGAAACCACTGCCCTTCAAAATATTATTCAGTGCCACAAGGTGACGGACTGGCACTGCCATAGCTGAACTACTAGCAGATCCCATTATCAGGCCAGAACATCCTAATAGAAAGGTATGAGGAAGACAATAATCCTGGGAGTTCTCTATTGGCTTCTAGTACCCCAGACTTGGCAAGTTACTTATGCGCGCCATCTGACTGGGAACCCAAGCACATGCTGATATGAGTTTGAGTCTTAACATGCACTAACATCCAGCAATTATACAGTGCACCAAGCCCCAGATATCATTGACTATCTTCCAACCTATGGAACTACTTTGTAGTTTAACATGGCATCCATGTGTGCCACTATTAAATTATGCACTTATCAGCACAATACATCCGTAAAGCGACGATGCATAGGAAACCATCTTGGCAACTCAGGTACTCACTTCATAAAATGTGTTTCAGCAGGCACTGGAATTTCTAACGCGCTTCCGATATGCTTCGGCACATACAGAAAGTTTCCATCATGTCTTAAAATGTACCTTCATTAGGCCCTTAAATTGACAATTAGAAGCCCCCATAAAACTGTACACCATGCCATAACGTGAGCTTCAGCAGACTCTGTAGTCACAAACCAGCTTGTGCCACTGGAAAGGACAAGGCAGTTAGCAGTATGATGCCTGGCTTGTGATTTCTGTGAGACTCGCATGCTGATGCTTAGGTTGGCACATTGACACTTCAGCTGCTATCTTGCAGTTGGCAGTCAGGTGACGGGAGTGGCTCTGCTTCATTCTTTGCCCACAGAAGGTAACCAGGGGCAGTAAGTTTCACCTGAGAAGTGAGTTAGGTTTTTAAAGTTTGTTAATCATACATTCTTATCAACCTTGGCAGGATGCGGAGGTCCCACTTTCAAAAAACTTTGGGGCAGATTTACAAGCCCCTTGCGCCGCCGGTGCATCACGTTGCGTGACGCACCGGTGGCGCAGCCTGCTAAGTGATATTTACAAGAACAGGTAAAGTCACCCAGCGTGACTTAACCTGTGCTTGTAAATATCGCCCCTGTTCACGCAACACTTTGCGTCTTAGGGGCGTGACATGGGTGTTGCTGTGGGTGTTCCCACGCAACACCCATGTCCACTGATGCATTTCCAGATTTACGAGAAATCGTAAATCTGTAAATGCGTCAGAATGCTACGCCACCCTAGGGGTGGCGTAGCGAGCTGCAATGTTTTTTTCCTCTTTCAATGCGTGCTGCATTCTACAGCACACATTGGAAGAGGAAATCACCTCAATTGATTGTTTTTGTGCAGGAAGGTGCCCTTCCTGCACAAAAACAATCTCCCACGACGCAGGCATCCTTGCAGCATGGTGCAAGGGTGCCTGTGCCGCGCATGGCAGCAGTTTGTGCGCCAGCGCAGGGGGAAGCACAGAGATGCGACATATTGTTGTAAATATGTAGCATCCTTGTGCTTCGAAACTAACGCAGCGTAGCGCAGCAAAATGACTTGAGGCACCGCGCTGCGTTAGTTTCTTGTAGATCTGCCCCTTTGTAGGCATTCCCCAGACTTGACAACCTTAGAATCATATTCACCATTTGATCATAGAGGGAGAATGGGGGTGCATGGAGAGTGATGCTTTGGACCTCCTGCATTGACTGAACAGACAAACCTACCCTCCCCCACAGCAAGAAGAAAATCATTTGAAGCCACCTTCCCTGTCCTAGGGAGCTTTTAAATGGACCCAGCTGTGCAGAGCATTCACACCTGTGCAGGAAACCTTTTCTTTGCAAGAGTTTCCAGATAGTCATGTGATAGTGGCTCTTCACCAGGTGGCTGTATGATGAGTGATAAAACTGTGGGCCTGATTCACAGAGAGCCTCCGCAATCGTGGTGGAGGCTGTGCAGTTGTGGTGGAGTCTCCTCACTCATGGAAGAATCTTCGCACTGCAGTCCTCATTGCAAAGATTTCGCCACAAGTACGGAGACTCCACCACGATGCTGGAGCCTCTGCCATGACTGTGGAAACTCTTTGTGAGTCAGGCCCTGAGTGTTAACAGGCCTCATTCTCCCATGATTCTTTCTTTTTTTAGTAGACACCAATGGGCTTTATGTATGTATGTATGATTCACTACAGGATCTTTGTAAATATATTTTGCAGGTAATCCAAACTGTACTTTTCCTCTAGTCCCCTGTGTGCACCATCCTTATTTCAGTTAGCCCTCACTCTTTGTTTTTTTCTTCTCCTCTTCATATTTTAGGTCAAGACTACCTGTCTGGTTTCAAAAGACCTGCTTACCAAGAATCTGCCTGCTAATTGCTTACCATCGGTTTCCTTTCTTGTCACACTCATTTGCATGTGTTTTATTCAATGTTGAGGGTTCGAGCCGGCAGTCCACTCCTGACTCCTGCCTGGAGCTGCTCCTTTCTCCGCCTGTTGCCCTCATTATTCTGTTCCTTCCCTCGCCCTCCTTCATCTAATTGTCCCCCCCTAATTTATTTTATTTTTCCTGTGCCCCGCTAGGCCAGTCCTTGCTCCGCCGTTTTTCCCACCGCTGCTGCCCCTGCGGCCCCACCCCCCTTCACAGACCCCGCTCCCACCTCCCTACCTCTCGTCCCGCCCCCTCCCCTACTTAATGACGGCCGCTGCGCGTTCACGCCGCTGGCGTGCCAAAGGTAAGCCATTCTGCGACCCGACCGCGGCCAGCGCCAGGGACCCTGGATCTACGACCCTCCACCGCTACACCACCGCCGGGATCCTCGCATTCAACCCCGGGAGAAACGACCACTGCCAGAGATCGATTCTGAACACCACCCACGGCCAGTTCTCCTGCCGACACTGCTGAGCATCCTTCACCATCAACTGCTCTCCCGCGGCTGCAGAACCCATGACAGACACCCGCACCACCGAAGCCCTGACGTGCATCCTCCTCAACGTACGCTCCCTCCACAGACACGCCACGGAGATCTGAGACCTGCTCGACACCATCTCGCCAGACGTCGCCTTCTTCACGGAAACATGGACCAACGCCACCTCCCCCCCGACATCGCCACCACCATCCCCGACGGGTACAAGATCCAAAGAAAGGACCGCCCCCTCCGCCCAGGAGGAGGACTCGCCTTCGCACACAAGAGCTCCCTTCGACTCTCCACCTCCAGCACGAGCGACCCCCTCTCCAACACAGAGCACCTCCACTTCCAGATCCAAACCTGCCCCAGAACTTCGCTGTGCGGGACCCTCATCTACAAACCCCCCTGACACCGCGCCTCTTCCGCCACCACCATTGCTGACCTCGCCGCACCCCACGCCATCGCCTCCATGGACTACATTCTCATCGGAGACCTGAATTTCCACCTCGACAACCGCAGCGACCCCGACTCCACCGCCCTCCTTGACAACCTCGCCAACCTCGGACTGAAGCAGCTCGTCACCACCCCACCCACAGAGCCGGACACACCCTGGACCCCATCTTCGTAGGAGGGACAAACATCCACTTCAGCCACACCACGCAGCCCCTCTGGACAGACCACTACTGCGTACACTTCACCTTTACCACCACCACCGCTCCCAAACCGGCCCCACGCCCACCACAGAGAAACTGGAGCAAGATCATAGAGGAACTCCTCAACACCACCCTCCTCCAAGACCCCCCTCCGCCACGACCGACGCCAACTCCGCAGCCAAAGAACTACACCGCTGGCTTGTCGGCTGCGCTGACATGCTCGCACCCCTCCGCCACCCCGTCAGACAACGCCCCCTGAAGGCCGCCTGGTTCACCACCGACCTCCAAGAAGCCAGGCGCTCCTGAAGACGCCTCGAGAAGCTCTGGCGGATCAGGAAAACCACCGAAGACCAGAACAACTACAGAAACGCCATGAACGAATACCACCAGCACATAGGAGCCACAAAGCGGACCTTTATCAAAAACAAAATCCACACCAACGCAAGCAACACAAAAAAACTCTTCAACGTCATACAGCAGTTCACCAAACCCCCCAGCGAAGCCACGGACGTCACTCCTTCTCAGGACCTCTGCAACAAGCTTAGCTCCTACTTCCATCTGAAAATCAAGGCCCTCTACGACAACTTCAGCGAACAGACCCAGGACACTGCTCCCCTCCCCACCACCGACATCCAGCCGACCATCACCGCCTGGAAACCTGCCACCACTGAGGACACCACCACGACCATGAAGAACACCCACTCAGGAGCCCCCACGGACCCCTGCCCACCGCACATCTACCACAGAGCCGCCGCCGCCATAGCACCCGTACTAGGCCGGACCATCAACGCCTCCCTCGATTCCGGCATCTTCCCTGATGACTGGAAGCGGGCAGAGGTCAAGCCCCTCCTCAAGAAACCCTCGGCCGACCCGACGGACCTGAAGAACTACCGGCCCATCTCTCTCCTTCCCTTCGCAGCCAAAGTCACCGGAGATTCATCAACACCCAACTGACCAACTTCATCGAAGAGAACGCCATCCTCGACCCCTCCCACTCCGAATTTTGCAGCAACCACAGCACCAAGACCGCCCTCCTTGCCGCCACCGATGACATCCGCGTGCTACTCGACCAAGGCCACACCGCGGCCCTCATCCTATTAGACCTCTCTGCAGCCTTCGACACCGTCTCCCACCGGACTCTTGCAGCCAGACTCCATGACGCCGGTATACAGGGAAATGCCCTCGGATGGATCCGCTCCTTTCTCTCCGTCAGAACCCAAAGGATCAGACTCCCTCTATTCCTCTCCGAACCTACTAAGTTCAACTGCGGAATACCCCAAGGATCATCGCTCAGCCCAAAGCTCTTCAACATCTACATGGCCCCCCTCGCGGCCATCGTCAGACAGCACGGGCTCAGCATAGTATCCTACGCCGTCGACACCTAGCTCATCCTCTCTCTCACGAAGAACCCCGAAGACACCAGACTCAGCTTCCAAGAAGGAATGAAAGATGTCGCAGCCTGGATGAGCAACAGCTGCCAAAAATTGAATTCGGAGAAGATTGAGGTCCTCGTCCTCGGACCCTCCCCCACTGCGTGGGACAGCTCCTGGTTGCCCCCTGCCCTCGGAAACCCACCCACCCGACAAACCACGCCCGGAACCTTGGCGTCATTCTAGACTCCTCCCTCACCCTAACCCGCCAGATCAACGCCGTCGCCTCCACCTGTTTCAACGCCCTCCGCATCCTCCACAAGACCTTCAAGTGGATCCCCACCAAATGCAGAAGGACCGTCACCCATGCACTCATAACCAGCAGATTAGACTACGGCAACGCCCTCTACGCCGAAATCAACAAAACCCTGCTACACAAGCTCCAAACCATACAGAACACCGCAGCCAGACTCGTCCTCGGAACCCCACGCCACGAGCACATGACCCAGCACCTACGAGACCTCCACTGGCTCCCCATCGAGAAGAGAGTGACCTTCAAGCTACTCACCCACGCCTACAAATCCCTCCACAACATCGGACCCAAATACCTCAACGAAAGAGTCTCCTTCCACGTACCCAAAAGAAACCTCTGCTCCGCCGACCTTGCCCTGGCAGAGACCCCACGCATCCGCAGAACCAGAGCAGGTGGAAGAGCCTTCTCCTACATCGCAGCAAAGACCTGGAACGAGCTCCCTGTCAACATCAGACGCTCCCCCACCCAGCACACTTTCAGGAAGTACCTCAAGACCTGGCTCTTCGACTGATCCGGAGTTGCACCCCCCCCCCAGCACCTTGAGACCCTCACGGGTGAGTAGCGCGCTTTATAAACCCCCTGATTGATTGAATGGCTTTCTTTTCCCAGCTTGTCCTTCTTGTGTTTGTTCCTCCCCTGAAGCAGAGCCTCTTTCTTGTCTCTGTGATTAACTTGCTTCTACCTGCTCATTTTTTAGGGAACTTTTGTTTTTGTGCTAAAGCACTCTCTTAGCGTGCATGTTTCCAGGCTCTCACCCTCGTGAGCTTCCCCCGGCCAAATACCTGCCCTCTGCGCTTTGTGTCCCTGTCTCCCTCTCAATGCAAATTCTCTACCTCCCATGCACTCTGTGTTGCTTTCTCACTCGTACTACTTTTTTTATATGTATTTCTTTACTGATCCATCTCAGATTGGTAAATAAAGAAGAGGCTCCTGCATCACTTTGTAGGCATGTAGGCATGATGATGGATGTGCGCACACACACGCATGCACCTACAATACAATGCGGCTGCTGTGGACACCTCATCATGCTTTTAATTCCTTTTTTGCCTCTTTTGGCCATGCTGTACAGCATCTAGCCGATGCTGTGTAGCATCACCAAAAGTCAATGGCAAAGCAAATAATACCCAAAGGTGTGACCTACTGACTTGTTTTCTACTGCTCCCTTTCTCATCCACGTTTGTCTCTTTTGCTCATCTTCTCCTCTGTTTTTCCCCTTTTTCCACATCTTTTATGCCGTCTGCCTCCTTCTCCCTGCTGCATCTGTACAAAGTTTGAATCTACAGACAACTCCCCAATTTATTGATTAGCATTTTATTTTCCCTTTTGTGTCTCTTCCATCATTATCAAATATTTATTCTTAAATAGAAGCTAATTTACCTTGCTATTCCTTTCATTCCTTGATAAGTTTATAGTACCTTTTTAAAGAAAATAACTTTTGACTCTGGACGCAAGATTCAGTACTTCAGTACTCTGTCAGGCTCATTTCTTGGCAAAATGTCATGAACAAAAGCTTTGGTAATTCACTATATTAGAGATGCGCCTCTCTAGGATTCCTATTTCAGTGGTTCTTAACCTTTTGACTTCTGTGGACCCCCACTGAAACAGTACTTGAAGCAAAGGGCCACCACCTAAGGAATTTCTATAAATTGAACCCCAAAATCATATTAAAAAATACAGAAACAAGTAGGCATCAAATACACAAATTATAAACTATTTTTTTTAAATTAATGAACAAAAAAATACAAACATTGAAAATGTGGGAAGGTTGGACTTTTTCAAAATTTAGTTTTATTTCTTACAAAAGAAGCAAAATACCAGACTATACCATATCACTTTGTCTTTTTCGCACCTAATGCATGTTTTATTTTTTTCCGTACACTAAGTTATGCAAAAAAGTGATGGATGGAATGTTTGAATTAATCTCAGGCACTGGTAATCAATCGGGCTGCATTCCAGTCCATCGTTATATTGCGCACCATGCCACCTCAGTTTGGGCCCAGTCTTATGCAAATCAGCCTTGACCCTGCTCTAATTGCAACAGTCAAGCCCGAACTGCCAGAGCAGGTCCTCCCTGAACTGAAACACAAGCAGCCCAGAAAAGGTTTCACCCTAGTTGCGGCCCAGGTAATTACCAGTGGCTGAGATCAATTCAAGCATTCCATCCATCACTTTTTTGTATACTGTAGTATGTTGCATAAGTAGGAAGGGTATGCCTAGACGTGGGTCCTGTGTCACTGGAACCGAGCTATACCTGGCTGATGATCCCAAAATAGGGCCAATCCGGTCCTGGGTTGCTTGCGTTCCACTTCTGGGTGGACCTGGCCTGGCAGTTTGGGCTGGACTGTTCCCATTGGAGCAGGGTCAAGACTGATTTGCATGTGGCTGGGTCCAAACTGGGGCCACAAGGTGTTAGATGCTTGTCACAAAGATGCACATAAACCTCATAAGACCACAATTACATGAATTACTGTGCCACTAGGCACTGGTCATAAGAATGCATAAACCATAAACCATCATCACTTAGCCATAAGGCAATTGTCATAATTGTGCAATAAGGCAATGACCTAGGTGTAGTGCATGTCATAGAAACATACCACCTTACACCACCACTGTGTAGAATATGTAGGGGAATAGAACAAGTCCCCTGAAACATCCCAGGTTAGGTTACACATAGCTCAACAGACGTCACTATGAACCTAAAGGGGGCAGCTTTCCTACCCTCCCACCACACTTCATAGGGTGATTCTGACCTACACCTACATTACCCCTGCTGGGCCATAGGATATGGCCCACCCGTTCTCAGGGTAGGTGTAGTGCGGTAATTCAGCATAAAACTGTAGGCCACAGATCTCTGTGCACCTAATATCAGCAATATGGTGCTCCAGTTTTCATAGGCTACTGAGCCATCTGCCCAGCTACTACGGGGAAGGCGGTAAATTCACCACTGCTGCCATGGGCCAGATCAGGGAAGTGCCTGGTTGCAGGTGCAGCACTTCCAGGGTCTTGCCCCAGGTAGCCACAAGTAGGCAAAAAGACCACAAGGTATGTCTACCGGCAGCTACCCATGACCGCGTGGCTCAGCTGCTTTTCAAGTACCACCCTCCTCTACTGGGAAAGAGGAGGTCTCGCTCCTCTCGGGCTAAATCGGCCCCTTTCCTGATGGGAGTACGGTCCCCCCGGGATCTAGTCCACCCACCGCAGCTGAACTGTCCTGTTGCAGGGAAAGTGAAGCTGGCGTTGGCGGTCCGGCAGGGTCACGTGACCCAGGCTCTCCTTGGGATCCCCGAGGCCCTGGCTTGCCAATGCTTCTAGCTGTGTTGACACTGCAGGGCAGGCGGGGCCACAGGGAAACTGAGTGGGCCCGCAAAGGCGTCTGCGGTGCCACCTGAGCGTGAGAGCACTTCTTGACTCACTCAGTTTGCCGGTGACCGCCGGCAGCACGGAATGGTTCTCCTCCCTTCCCCCTCGGCTGGGGAATCCCGGGCGAAGTGTACTGCGGTGTCGCGCTCTTGCAGTGGGCACCTCCACTGTACTAAAAGACCGAAGAGAGGAGAGCACTTCCAAAATCACACTCTCCCCTCCAGCTGACCCAAGCACCAGGGACAGTACAGCACTCACCAAGCGCCGGACCCAAAAAGGAAACAAGTTAGTTACCATCCCTGCACCGGGAACTAAAAATAGTGGAAAATAAAGCACTCCTCACATGCTTTGCTTCCCAATAGGCACAAACAAAAAGGGGTGATGGACACAGCCCTCACCACAGGCTGAGCTGGAAACTCCAAGCGCTCCTTAGTACTGTTATCTTGAACACCAGGTGTAGAACAGTCCAGTCCTTCGTCTGCAGGTTTCCTTTTCGTGAAATCTTTTGTATCCCTGAGACTTCTAACAGGAGGCCAGCACATACAAGACCTTGGAGATTCCCTTCACAAGCAAGATGCCACAACAGGGCCAAAAGAGTCAGTCCTTTTCCTCCATCACAGACAAAAGAAGCAACTGCAGGGCAACCCCACAGAGCACACAGACAAGGGGCAGTACTCATCCTTACAGCTCTCCGGCTCTTCTCCTTGGCAGGGCCCACTTGTTCCTTGAAGTCCTGGGGTTTTAGGTGTAATACTTATACCCCAAAATGTCTTTGTTCTCTTTGTGGCAAGGGTCTCTGAACCCAGTCCAAACCAGTTCTGCCCTCACTGGTGCAGCAAGACCACAGGGGGTGGAGACAGCATTGTGCAAAAGGAGACACAGCCTATTCAGTTGTAAGCAACACTCCTCCCACCACTGTAAATGCAGTCCTGCGATGAGTCGCCCAGGAAAGGCAGGGCACACCTCAACCCCCCTCAGTGACTGTCCAGAGTGAATGCACATCTCAGCTCCTGTCACACACACACCAGACGCTGAATCCACAAACAGCCAGAGGCACACAGAATGGTGAAGTAAGAAAATGCCCACTTTCTAAAAGTGGCATTTTCAAACACAGGATTTAAAAATCCCCTTTACCAAAAGGTGTGTTAATAAATTCTGAGTTCAGAGAGTCTAAACTTCAGTTTCCTATCTTGTCCCTATTGCAAGTTGCAAAGGTAAAAAAAATGTTACAGTGCAACCCCAATGATAAGCCTATAGGACAGATAGCCTTTCAACGGTGAAAAAATGAAATACACACTATTTCACTATCAGGACATGTCGCACACACCAGTACATGTCCTAACTTTCACATACACTGCACCCTGCCCATGGGGGTACCTTGGGCCTACCTTAGAGGTGCCTTACATGTAACGAAAGGGAAGGTTTGGGCCTGGCAAGTGGGTGCACTTGTCAGGACAACATGGCAGTTTACAACTGCACGCGCAAACACTGCAGTGGTAGGTCTGAGATACATTTACAGGGCTACTCATGTGGGTGGCACAACCAGTGCTGCAAGCCCACTAGTAGCATTTGATTTACAGGCCCTGGCACACACCATGCACTTTACTAGGGACTTACTAGTACATCAAAAATGCCAATCATGGATAACCAATCATTGTCACAATTTATATAGTGAGCATATGCACACTAGCACTGATCAGCAGTGGTAAAGTGCCCAGAATCCTATAACCAACGTAAACAGGGCCCGAAAAATAGGAGGCAAAAGGCAAAAACTTTGGGGATAAACCTGTCAAAAGGGCCAGGTCTAACACAAGGTGTGCAAAAAAGCAATGGATTGGGATGGGGGATTAATTGAAGCATTTTATCCATCACTTTTTTGTTTTCTTTTTGTTGGCACATACCACTGCTGCTTCAATTGAGTACACCAATTTTCCAAACTAGATTCCATTTGCTCTATTTGTGCTGCTGCCACAAATTAGGATAAGGATGACAATTTCCTTTTTAGCATCCGGTTTCACACTACTTCACATTTGCAGCAGGTTTCAAAATTGAAAATTTCAAATCTTTCGGTTTTGCTCTTTATTTACTTTACTAGTCTGCTAATATTTAATTTAAGTAGGCGCTGCGGACCCCCAGGTATCCAGGGACACAGGTTAAGAACCATTGTCTTTTCTCCAATGGGTCTAAGAGTCTCAGCACGCTTATGTTGTTAGCTATAAAGCCAGAACCGACTCAAAGTGACCCATATCTAATATGACCAATGGACAGCTGTGCGTGCGCTTATGCTCCATTATGCACAATGTATAAATTGCATTTACTAATTATATCTGTAATTTGCTCTGAGAACTATAACGGGGGGTTTGTATTTATTTTTGTGCCTGTTATGAAAGCGAGGAGAAGGTGTGCTGTCTGATGAGAAGCAGCAGATTGTTTCACTCAAGAGTGTTTATCATCACAGAATCTGCCCATCATATCCGAAGGGAAACAAACCAGAATTTATTCCAATAACAATGAATGCAGAGTGTCTGCATTGATGACTATATCCCACATCAGATAAGCTGCTCCTGATATTCTCCTGTCCACAAGAAGAGAAATTGGTTCACAACAGAGGATTCTTGTGACATCGCACTCATGCCTCAAATTGACGTCATTGTAGGTCTGGTGATTTCGCATTTCATGGTTGTGGCCAGTGCTAGAGCCAAAGCTGAACGACCTTCTCTTATTTCAATACATGTTCAATATAGGAGATATTCCCCATTACCTTACAATTAATGGCTTTCCAGATAAAATGCTTGACTTACAGCTGGCGGCAAGGGACCATCTTTCGATTTGTGGTGGAAGGGATCAGTTCTCTATTTCTAAATTCCTCTGTCAGTGGAGACTCTTCAACTAGAGTAATAAACTTCATGATATGATATAGGTCCTTCCGCCGCAGGATTTGCCATCCTCTGAGAATCCTCCAATGGAAGATTCACGACTTCCTAAAAAATCTGAGAGTTTCCTGCTACTACCCAACTGTAAATCATACCTTGAATGTCTTGTTCTTAGTTGATTGAAAAATCTGTACACATAATTGTTTTATTAAAAACTTTATCCACAGATAGTCTACTCTCCTCCCTAAAACATCCCCTTCCCCTTTCCACCAACTGCCTGCTGCAGATATTCTGACCCGTTTGCTACTCCTTAATAAAATCCCATCTGTGCATCAGTATTTCAACATCTCAACTGACTCTGCAATCAGTTCCTAGTCATGTGTACCTTACCCCTTTCCCTAAAAGCGAATGTTGTTTCCGCCCATCTTGCAAACTATGGCTGACGTCTCCATTCTTACCAACTACCACCCAACCTGATTGTACTACAGAATATTGAACATAGAAATACCTTTCTATGAGAATATCGTGGACTAATTATCGAGGACCAAAGTATCGAAAGGTAAGTTCATATAGAAGCAGCATTGATTTACTATTCTTAACTCCACATCTACGCACCATGAAGATATAGATCGTCAAGGCGCATATATGTGGAGTTAGGAATCAAAAATCGAAACTTATTTACCTTTCAATATTTCGGTTTCGATATTTTGTCCTCGATATTTCCCTACCGAGATATTCTGTCTTTGTTGCACAGGGTGCACACCACCCAACACCCGTCACCCTTCATCAATAAACTCTAGAGTGGCCGGCCTTCAATAAAGCGGTCCTTCACCTCTTCAGTGACACCGACTTCAGCTCACAATACTCTGTTTCTGTAGGCTTCACTCTATGCAGGCCGCCCTCACCCATGTTTACAGCATCTTCACTTGTGTTCGGCTCAACCACGCCTTCTATTGTGATCCTGGGCCCATCCTTAGCATTCACCACTCCTACCTGTGTCACACTCTAGTGATTTCTACCTAATCTACATGTCTCTGACAAAAAAACTCTCTTGGTTTACTGCGTTCATCTCTTATTGCCCCATTCGATATTTTAACTGCACTGCACCCAGGCCTTTTCCTGGGGTCCTTCATTATTTGCCTGTTTACCACTCTGCGGAGTGACATCATCATCTTGCCTGGATCCTTATTCTAGCTCGTTACCTCTTGTACTTCCCCTCCATGATGATCCATCTCAGGCCAAGGTGCCTGACTGCACCACTGCCATTCGCCTTGAATGGCATGCTCTGCATTCACATAACTCAGCCAAATCTGAATTATGTATTTTCAATCTTCCATTGCTCCCAATGTCCCTGCCCTCTGTCATCAGCTTTTCTCCTGACGTCTTCATCCACTCATCCTCAGACACAAAACAATGGGCTAATTTGATTGCACGTTGAAGATGTTCACTTTTATCGCCAATACTGAGGCTGCCACAGGAATCCACCTTTTCAACTTCTGCAGGAGCTCACCCCACCTCCCAACTCTCTTGATCGCATGTCTTAGTTCTAGTCTCTTTCAAGATTGACAAGGACCAATACCAGGATGCGTGTCTCCCTGTCCAAAAGTTGTGTGGTGGTGTGTTGTGTTATGTTATGTAGAAACAAACAATATTACCCTGGTATTCAGAGTATAAAAGAATTACTGTTAAAATACCAAGTTGAAATAACTTTTCTGAAGTCGACTAAGTTAAGTTGTTCATGGGGGAATTCCACAATTTAGCTGCAGCAATGGAGTAGTTATCCATGGCTCAGGGCATTGCCCACAAGAACTGGTTGGAGGAACATAGAGACCTATTGGGTTGATAGGGTGTAAATTTGTCTGTATGGAAAGTAGAACTGTGTCAAGATAGTATTTGTTGCACAATTGTAAGTGGTTTGAAGACTACCCTTGCTGACATTTTAATGTTGGCGAGATCCAGTCGGGACTTGAACAGCCCGACACCCACACCTTCTAAATCAATTACCCATAATCCACTCTGTTTCCAATCCCTCATCTGCCTGGTCACCTACAAGCCCCCATTTGCTGCGTCAAGATACATGTCCTTTGCTCTTTTTGCACTAAGAGTTTGTGAAGTTGCAAAGTCTGTGACCGTGACAAAGGTCCATATGGAAAGCTTTGAACCCTCACACAGCTTGCAAAGTTTTTTGCTTTGGGACATCAGTGTAAAAATCATGATGTGTGTGCGAGTGTATGTTGCCTATATGCCTGTTCAAAGCTAAATATGGATCTGATATAATCTGTGTTCCTTGACTCCAAAAGGCCATTTTACGTAGAACATTTTTGCAAAATGAAGCCTTTCAGCACAAAATTCAGCACTGCATGCATTGTGTTGTAAATGTGAAAGCAGTGGGAATCGCACTCCGTGGGTCGTATTTGGCTTGGCCGAGTTCTGTTAAAATAAAAATGGTCTCTATGCAGAATAAAAGCTTCACATAGGAGAAGGTGAAAGAAAACCAAAAAAGTTGAAATGATCACCAAAGGGGAAACCCCTGAACTTCACAATTACTCAAAACTTTGTCGACTTTATGTTCCCCTAACCAGCAAATATGGGTTATTATATGACCAAATATTCAGGTGAATAATTTCGATAGCCACATATATCAACTACAGAATGCTGCCAGCCAACATATCATTAAGGTAAAAATGTAAACGGAAGTATAGATTGACTTTTCTTAACTGCAAATCTTCTTACATTGGTGATATTTTGGTAGTCGATTTTGCAATCAATATAAGTGCAGATCGATATTAAAAACTCAATATTTTGCTAGCATACCCAAATCTACCCCAAAACGCCTTCAAAGTGAGAGTGATTTCTCTCATGCCCTCATTCTACAGGGCCCAGAAGGACATTTGCTGCTTTGAAAACCCAACACATTGCCTCCTTTGCCTCTCGCCACACGGCTGCTCAGCAACAACGAACTAAGGGCCTGATTCTGATCTCGCTAGGAAAGCCCTCCGTACGACTCAGATCTGGAGGCCTTTCAGAGCGAAATGTGCTCTGGGGGTCCGAGTGAGTATGATGCAGCCGTATGCTTACGGACTCGGTTCACTCAGACTCCCATTGAACTCTATGGGAGCCTGTGTACAGACGCGTACACAGGCTCCCATAGCAAAAAAGGGGTGGGTGGGGAAAAGCGTCCACCCTGTGGAGGGCACCCCATGGTGCCCGTCACACTGTGCATGCCTGGATCGGAGGGACCCATGGGCACCCCCGTGACAGATTCGGAGGGCCCAGGGTGAAGGGGGCCTGCCACGGCCCCCCGAAGTATGCTTCCGACAGCCGTTTCGTCTCGCTGAGACCGAGGCAAAGCGGCTGTCCGAATCGTGCATTGTACTCGCTCGCTCGGAATTCGTCTCCATAGCGTGGCACGATGCGCTACAAACAAGTCGTACGGGCAGGTTCGGTTCCCGGAAACGACTCGGTCGGCGTGTACGCGATCTTCACATCGTACTTGGTCGTTCGGACCTGTGTACAATTCGGTCGTAAACAAGGGCTACGAATCGGATCCAGGAAAGCCAAATCCGATTCGGAGGCCTTCCGAACGACATCGGAATTGGGCCCTAAGCGGCTAAAAACCAAGATTTCAGGCATCAAGCATAACACTGGACAGCAATTTATCTGCAATCTATTATTGCTTTTTTTCTGTTCATGGCCTGCATTTATATACTGTTCTGCTTTTCTAGCGTCATTCAATCTGCTTTGTGTGCACCATTTATCTGTTGTAATTCTCTTGTACTGTGTGTTTTATTCTCAATTCGGAGTAACTTTTTGAGATGCTTGGGCAATCAAGTACAAATCTGTAAGAATTTTGGGGTTCATTTCTGGCACTGCGGTTTTCACATACGTATTTCTGGAATTCATCAGTGAATTTCGTTTACACCTGAGAAAATCATTTTATAATCTCCATAGAAATACACCTGCAATTTTTTTCTTTTTAACCTCACACGGAAAATATTTTTTCACACTGGGAAACCCAATTAAATTGCTGCCAATATTGGGGTAGGTGTGTGGCCCTGCCCACTCTAGAAATGGATTTACACTGGCCCCTGTCAGGAATAAATCTCTGACTGCTTCCAGGATGGGTAGGAATAGGTCGAGAAATAGTTTGTGAAAACCCACACACTTAAGTTTGTGGGTGTCCACAAACATCCCCTGTTCAAGAATTCCCTGCACAGAAGTACAGATAGACTTCCACCATCCTGGTGTAATATTCCATGCGAGTAAATGGGTTTCCAAGTGTAAATTCATATTTTGTGAATCCATGACTGTGCACTTGTGAATCAGCACATATGCAGATGAAAACTAAACCTACATTGTGAATCGGGCCCACAGACTTCGCCTCAATTCCTGACATCATGAAGTATCGATGAAGCCATATAGAATATCTGCATTTGCTGGGACCCTGCCATCGAGACACCCATTGAATTCTGAATTGTGATCAGCAATATAAGCTGTGCATTTTATGCATTTGAAGTGAGAACTGTGGTACGCGAAATGATTCTGTGTGATCTTCTGGTCTCTTCCCTTTCTTGCTAATGTGTCAAAGACGTCATCGTCAAGTTTTCATCAAGTGACAGAGTGCTGATATTGGCAATAATAAATGGGTCACTTGTCCTGCTAGGGACATGTCTCAATTAATCAAGTCCTCTCTGTTGCCGTGGAGCAGTGATTAATGGCTGCAGTCTGCAGATCTTGCCCCTAGCACACATACTGGCAGATATATCTACTGGTGTGTCAGCCTTAGCTCCAGGAAATGAAGCAACTTACTGAGAATTTTCCTAGCCAGCACAGAAAATATAATAAGGTTTATCAAATACCAAATGGGGGCATGTCATGTGCCTAAGTGAATTTCCATTGCCTTCAGAGAGTTGTAATTCAGACTATCTACAAAAAATATTATTCTCCAAAAATATTGCATTCAGAATATCGACTATCAGAAGATCTTGGGAATAAATGTATACATGTCCTACATACATAGATGTGTAGTTAATAGTAAATCTCTACTTACCTATATATACGTACCTTTATGATATAGGTGTAGTCAATATTATGGATATGATATTTTTGTTGGACGATAGTTAAAACTCGATTTTCTGGTAGTTAACCCCCTAAAATTGGATTAAAAACCCAGGAACATCTTGAATTTTTGGGAAAGTTGTGAACAGATAATGTTTGTGCAGGGATTTTCCAGGGGCTGTGCAATGGACATGACAACCAGAGGACCATCTAGCCAAGTGGTTGCTGGCAACAGCACACAGAGGAAATCAGTGGAATAGAGAAAGCATAGTGTACGTTGACTTTTTTGTATGTGGTTGAAGGGACATAGGACCTGTGAAAGCTGCTGGGCTTGGCAGCATTAAAAGCTGAAGACTCTTACAAAACTAAAAGCTTCCTCAACCGACATACAACAACTCTGTCCATGAAGCAAGGCGGGTAGATTTGACTGTGTTGGTTACATCCATGGCCAAGATTCAAAATCATTGAACAAGGTTGTGAATTACTCAGAAGTCTGTTAAGGGGATAAGGCAGTTGGCGCCATCCTTCTTGTATTCACTAAGGTGCTCATTAGCAATTGTTGAAAGTGGAACCTAAAGAATCAATATGCTGCACCAGAAGGAGAATGGATATGTCGTTCCTAGAAGTCACAGCCTGTTCAGGGACAGACTACAATGGGTGAGTGAACAAAAGAATATGATGAACCTGATGACTTGGAGAAATTTCTAAACTTGATAGAGCCAACAGTAATGCCAATATACCTGGAGGGATCGCAACCAAAACCAAACATATCTGTTGGATTTGATAGACACGCAAGGGGAGACCTGAAGAAAGAGAAAGACTTGAGAAAGTCACGCAGATGTGGGAAAAAATATGCAGCCGAAACATAGGAAGCAACCAGGGATAAGACTCGATATCCACTTAAAAAATTATTTTTAAATTGCCTGTTGACTTTTCAAGGACACCAGCGTTATGTATGGAAAAGACGCTTTTTATCTACAGTAATGTGTAAAATATGATATGATATATCATACGTAGTGAAGGCGAATAGGATGCTTCATCACTGCATTTGGCTGTGACAACAAAATTCTGGCAAAACAGCTCTTAATGATGGATCTCTCTATCCAATCATTACACTCATAAATTGTATCCATCAACCTCTGTGGTATAGGCTTCAAATATTGGTCAGACATGGTGCTGAAAATTGGTCAAGGCCTCCAGAGAAAATTGGGAGGGGATCACAGATGCCTGACATTGCACACATCAACTGTGCATGTTCTACAACCCAATATAAGATGAATGCTGATAGGAGGGTGCATTGAGTCACCGTCCAATCTGTTATCCACATTAAGAGGGTGAGGGTAAGGTGCCCGACATGGTTTTCCAGAGTCCTAAATTATGTGCATGCCAGGTGCCCACCAAGCAAAAGGTGGGCACTGCAGTAATTCACAGGGGATTCATACAATAACCCCAGCTGGGGATACTCATTGTCCCCCCTCCTGCATAACCTTAAAACAATGGCAGCATAATGAACACTTTTTCATACTACATGACAGCTCGACTATCAGGGAAGGGAATTTTCCAAGGGAAATAGGAGGGACTATACAGAGTATCAGTGCCTTGCAAAATACTTTGTACCCTGTCAACTGGAAGTGAGTATAGCAGCTGCATATTTACTGCGAGGGACACAAATGTGTCCCTGGCCTAACCACATAGCTTGTCATCTTTAGTATACCCTCTACAGATCTTTGGTACTGGGATAATGCCCGTTATACCCCTAGTAGTGGTATCTTTCAACGTGAATGGACTGACTCCTATATGACATGAAAAGCGACCCTAACTATTCTCAGATAAATAAATGATATAGCCCTAAAACAGGGGATATATTTGTCTGATGTAGAGAGTAAAACGTTAAAACATGATTAAGTCGGGAAAGTTATTTATGAAGGCACACCAGGGTGAGGGAAAGACACAGTACACACTCGACTGGATCATGAAGTATCGATGAGGCCATATAGAATATCTGCATTTGCTGGGACCCTGCCATCGAGACACCCATTGAATTCTGAATTGTGATCAGCAATATAAGCTGTGCATTTTATGCATTTGAAGTGAGAACTGTGGTACGCGAAATGATTCTGTGTGATCTTCTGGTCTCTTCCCTTTCTTGCTAATGTGTCAAAGACGTCATCGTCAAGTTTTCATCAAGTGACAGAGTGCTGATATTGGCAATAATAAATGGGTCAGTTGTCCTGCTAGGGACATGTCTCAATTAATCAAGTCCTCTCTGTTGCCGTGGAGCAGTGATTAATGGCTGCAGTCTGCAGATCTTGCCCCTAGCACACATACTGGCAGATATATCTACTGGTGTGTCAGCCTTAGCTCCAGGAAATGATGCAACTTACTGAGAATTTTCCTAGCCAGCACAGAAAATATAATAAGGTTTATCAAATACCAAATGGGGGCATGTCATGTGCCTAAGTGAATTTCCATTGCCTTCAGAGAGTTGTAATTCAGACTATCTACAAAAAATATTATTCTCCAAAAATATTGAATTCAGAATATCGACTATCAGAAGATCTTGGGAATAAATGTATACACATACTACATACATAGATGTGTAATTAATAGTAAATCTCTGCTTACCTATATATACCTACCTTTATGATATGGGTAGTCAATATTATGGATATGATATTTTTGTTGGACGATAGTTAAAACTCGATATTCTGGTAGTTAACCCCCTAAAGTTGGATTAAAAAACCAGGAACAACTTGAATTATTTGGAAAGTTGTGAACAGATAATGTTTGTGCAGGGATTTTCCAGGGGCTGTGCAATGGACATGACAACCAGAGGACCATCTAGCCAAGTGGTTGCTGGCAACAGCACACAGAGCAAATCAGTGGAATAGAGAAAGCATAGTGTACGTTGACTTTTTTGTATGTGCTTGAAGGGACATAGGACCTGTGAAAGCTGCTGGGCTTGGCAGCATTAAAAGCTGAAGACTCTTACAAAACTAAAAGCTTCCTCAACCGACATACAACAACTCTGTCATTGAAGCAAGGCGGGTAGATTTGACTGTGTTGGTTACATCCATGGCCAAGATTCAAAATCATTGAACAAGGTTGTGAATTACTCAGAAGTCTGTTAAGGGGATAAGGCAGTTGGCGCCGACCTTCTTGTATTCACTAAGGTGCTCATTAGCAATTGTTGAAAGTGGAACCTAAAGAATCAATATGCTGCACCAGAAGGAGAATGGATATGTCGTTCCTAGAAGTCACAGCCTGTTCAGGGACAGACTACAATGGGTGAGTGAACAAAAGAATATGATGAACCTGATGACTTGGAGACATTTCTAAACTTGATAGAGCCAACAGTAATGCCAATATCCCTGGAGGGATCGCAACCAAAACCAAACATATCTGTTGGATTTGATAGACACGCAAGGGGAGACCTGAAGAAAGAGAAAAACTTGAGAAAGCCACGTAGATGTGGGAAAAAATATGCAGCCCAAACATAGGAAGCAACCAGGGATAAGACTCGATATCCACTTAAAAATTATTTTTAAATTGCCTGGTGACTTTTCAAGGACCCCAGCGTTATGTATGGAAAATACGCTTTTTATCTACAGTAATGTGTAACATATGATATGATATATCATACGTAGTGAAGGCGAATAGGATGCTTCATCACTGCATTTGGCTGTGACAACAAAATTCTGGCAAAACAGCTCTTAATGATGGATCTCTCTATCCAATCATTACACTCATAAATTGTATCCATCAACCTCTGTGGTATAGGCTTCAAATATTGGTCGGACATGGTGCTGAAAATTGGTCAAGGCCTCCAGAGAAAATTGGGAGGATCACTGATGCCTGACATTGCACACATCAACTGTGCATGTTCTACAACCCAATATAAGATGAATGCTGATAGGAGGGTGCATTGAGTCACCATCCAATCTGTTATCCACATTAAGAGGGTGAGGGTAAGGTGCCCGACCTGGTTTTCCAGAGTCCTAAGTTATGTGCATGCCAGGTGCCCACCAAGCAAAAGGTGGGCACTGCAGTAATTCACAGGGGATTCATACAATAACCTCAGCTGGTGATACTCATTGTCCCCCCTCCTGCATAACCTTAAAACAATGGCAGCATAATGAACACTTTTTCATACTACATGACAGCTCGAATATCAGGGAAGGGAATTTTCCAAGTGAAATAGGAGGGACTATACAGAGTATCAGTGCCTTGCAAAATACTTTGTACCCTGTCATCTGGAAGTGAGTATAGCAGCTGCATATTTACTGCGAGGGACACAAATGTGTCCCTGGCCTAACCAAATAGCTTGTCATCTTTAGTATACCCTCTACAGATCTTTGGTACTGGGATAATGCCCGTTATACCCCTAGTAGTGGTATCTTTCAACGTGAATGGACTGACTCCTATATGACATGAAAAGCAACCCTAACTATTCTCAGATAAATAAATGATATAGCCCTAAAACAGGGGATATATTTGTCTGATGTAGAGAGTAAAACGTTAAAACATGATTAAGTCGGGAAAGTTATTTATGAAGGCACACCAGGGTGAGGGAAAGACACATTACACACTCGACTGGATCACAGAAAGAAGGGAGCGGCTGTTTAGTACACAAAATATTACCAGCCAGGGTATTGACTACATGGGCGGATGTTGATGGTCGGTTTTTGTTTGTAAAAACTGAAAATATGTGAGACAACTCTGATATTTGTTTCGATCTATGCCCTGGTGGGAGATAAGACATACTTCTTCTCTTCTTATCTAGATTGATACATACTTCTGGGAAAAGAGAGACACTGATAGGAGAAGATTGGAACATTGTACACAGAAACTACTAGTAGCTAAGGCATAATAAATTTTACGGTACTCTTATAGAAAACGAAGCAATACAGACTGGGGAAGCAGAGACTGGATATTCAGCCTGGAGGCTAGAATTATAGGAAAATTAGATGATTTCTAATGAAAGGTGAGATGAACGCATTCCATGTGCTATAACAGGACTATGGGCTGGAGCAATCACAATACTGGTGATCTGTCCCACAGTCCCACTGGTTGATACGAAATATGGAGAAACATGTCATACATCTACCAAACTCCCCCATTACCATTACTTGCATTTGTGGAAGGGCCATAGAGAAAAAACAATTAGGGTGGCATGCAACTTTGATCAGAAACATCTGTATGGAAAACTCAAATGAACTGTGACATTGGTGGGAGGGGATATTGACAACACAATTCTTATACGAAGAGTGGGATGAGTTCATGACAGATCATGACAAAATATTATGAATAGCACAGCTAAAATTCAATTACTTTAAAATTTTGAACTGGTGGCACTGGTTGCCAACCAAACTGCAACCAGCAAAAATATTTTAGGAATCCCACTTCTGGAGATGTGATGTATTAGATAGTGATATAGTTCATATTCTATTGGAGTGTGATACTCTAATGAGACACTGGCACTCAATTTGGAAAGGAATTGGAAGGGACATTTATTCCACTATAGCAATAACACCCAAAATAGCACTTCTACATGACATATCCAATCTCCCAACATTGCATTTTCATGTGAAAAAATGGATAGCTACAGCTCTGGTGGAGGCAAAAGTAGGAATCCTACGTCATTGGAAAATAGCTGTAATGCCATCGTATAAATCAAGGTTAGAAGATATGCACAACGTGGCCTCCTATGAACGAATAATTTGCACACTGAATACCAGATATGTGGTAAATTTCTGAAGAATGGAGGATCTTGAGAGACAAACGGGTGGACATGATTGTATCAAGGGTGTTTTTGACTTTGAATGTGGAAGGGTTGTGTCAAGAGGATAGATACTAGGGATTAGAAAGTTGACAGATTATTAAAAAAAATGTTAAACACATTTTATTTATTTTTCTCCAGTTACAGTACATAAGAAAAATAAAGAAATTATAATCTGCATAGCAGGATCTCACACATATACATTATGGTGAAATAAATCGCATACTGTTACATCACATCTTAACTTTGTGCCGCCTTTATAATCTCGTCTTGTTTGGGACCTGGCTGAACGGCCTACGTCCTGATATGGCATCTCTTCCCGCCCTTCAATTGCCCCAATAGTACTCTTCTCCTGGGTAAAGGTAGAGCCAGTAATTCACATTTTTGTAAACTCCCCACCTCCCTCCCCTGCTGACGGGCCAACCCGGAAATTAGAAACTTAAGTGTGTAGGGTAGTGACTAGAACCTAGATTGTAGAAGCTGGAAGTGGGATGTCTGTTAAGTTGGATGGGTACTCAGTAGATTGAAGGTGAATGGAGTCCTGGAGGAATCCTGACTATGGCAATCCCCATATCTCAGCTGCGAGAGTGGGAGCTCTTGTCTGGGAAAGGGTCTAGTGGTCGCAAGTGTGAATGGAGTTTACAGAGTCTCCTGGAGTGAATATGTCGACCGCTTTGAAAGATTCCAACAAGAGGTCCCAGCTCATTGCAATAGGTTCCTTTCTTAGGCCTCCTTTTTCCTCTCTTCGGATAGCTACACTTTCCACCAGTCCCCATTTTTCAACCTCCTCTTTCCAACTGAGCAGTGCTGGGGCCACAGGGGATTTCCACCTCCTAGTAATACCACGCTTAGCAAGGGGCAAAGCCAGATCAGCAAATTTGGCTCGCACTTTGTGCTCTTTTCGTCTCCTGTATAATCCTAGTATACTTGTTTCTACTGTGTGCCATCCCGTGTTCCCCAGGCCTTCCTTTAAGGTATCAGTTATTCCACCCCAGTATCTCCCTAGACCGGGGCAAGACCAAAGCATATGTAAAAGATCTGCATTCTGTTCAGGGCACCTGGGGCAGGACGGCAAGATGGTAGGGAAGATGGCATGTATTCTATGCGGAGTAAGGTAAGCTCTCTGCGTTATCATATACTGGATGAATTTAAAACAGGTGTTTCTGGATACTCATTTTGGGTATTCTAAAATCGTTGTCCATTCTTTGTCTGATAGTGGTCTGTCAATGTCCTTTTCCTATTTAGTGCGTGTTGCAGTTAGTGGGGATGGATGGTGTGCGCGTATTCAACGATAGAGCCAGCGGGTCAGGTGGCTACCTGTCCCCATAAGGTACATTAGATGGACCAACTTGTGTGTATTTGGTTCTGTCCCGTGGGGTGCCCAGTGTCTTTTAATATAACGTGTCAGACTCGCGTGGGTCAAGAACAGTGTCTCCGTGACTCCCGTTCGCTCGTGAAATCTGTGTGCGTGAGTAACATTTTGCCTCAAAAGAGGTCCCCTACTGTTGTCACTCCGGCCTGTAACCAGGGTTCCAACTTGCGAGTGGTGAGTGTTCCCAGATTGGTGGCGATGCCCAATAGTGGTATATTGGGAGCGTACGCAGGGATAATACTGGTGTAGTTCAATGCCTGCTTCCAGTATGCGAGTGCAGTTTTAAGTAGCATTCCTGCAGTGTGCGGAATAGCACTACCTGGGGAGAGCAGTCTATGCAGCGTGCCCTGTGTCAGCATGCGTTCCGAGTAAGCAATTTCCTGTAGATTGCGGCCTGCCAACCAATACGAGAGCCATTGCAGTTGCGATGATAAGCAATACGCATAGAAATCCGGGGCCCCTATCCCCCCAGCGTCTGATGGAAGTTGCAACTTCGCTAAGCTCAGGCGTCTGCGGCCCGTACCCCATATTAAGCTGGACAGGAGTGTATTCAATGTTGTAAATACTGCTCTCGGGACTACCACTGGGAGGTTTGTAAAAAAGTAGAGTAAACGCAGGAGCATTACCATTTTCGAGATTGCCAATCTCCCTGCCACCAAGAGGGCCAAAGGTGTCCAAAACGCGACTTGAGCCCTCAGGGAGCTGATCACCCTATGCAGGTTCCCTTCTATAAGATCTATTTTGGTTCTATATATTTGAATCCCTAAGTATTTTAAAGTGTTGTGGGCAATTGTTATTTCACGGTTTCCAAATGGTATAGCCAGCTCCTCCGTGTTTGTGCTGAAGGGGAAGGCAAAGGATGCCAACCCTGCTATGTGTTCAAATTGTGTAAAGAGCTGTGCCATCGTGTCCAAGTTATGTCATCAGCGAAGAGTGAGAGAGCATGGTGGGTGCCATTCATGGTTATATCCCATCCCGCCGATGACGCCTGTAATTTGTGGGCCAATGGTTCAAGGGCAAGAGCAAACAGTATGGGTGATAGGGGGCATCCCTGTCTTGTGCCCCGTTGTATTTGATATGGTTCAGAAATATGCTGTGCGCACCCTTGATGTGGGAAGGTGATATAACAGTTGGATCCATCGCGTGAAGTCATGTCGAATCCCAAATTTCTGTAGCGCGGCCAGCATATAGTCCCAGCCCAGTGTGTCGAATGCCTGGATAATATCTAGCGTGATACATCCTGCCTCTGGTTCCTCCGTGGTACAGGCGAACATGATATTGCACAGCCGGCGTATATTCAAAGATGTGCTACGCCCTGGGACAAAGCCACATTGATCTATATGCACCAACTTCGTTACGAGGGGCTGC